>CP136055.1:94277212-95527212 GCA_032464435.1 Aegilops umbellulata
GACATCCTCACGCCCTAGTGCACCGGGTCACCAATCGACGTGTCAGGAACAGCGGCGTTGGCGGCAAGCTCAATGTGCTTCTGAACAATGCCGTCCAAGGTTGCCCTGCGGTCCAAGAAGGTCAGCATCCTATCGTCCTCCTCTTGCATGTGGTAGTCCTTGTAGACGATTTGCGCGTAGACGTGGGTGATTATGTCGATGGTGTCTTGCTGCGCCAGGAACTGCGCGGCGAGCGTGACCTCAAGGTGGACATTCCCCGACGCGATGGCGGGCAGTCGCAGCACCACCAGTGCGTCGAAGAGGTTGTCACCATAGAGGTCGTTCAGGGTGCCAGGCATCGCAGAGCCTGGGCGCGTGCACTGGAGGCGGACGTCAAGGTCGTCCGCGAGCTTCTTGACGACGGTGAACTTGTCAAGGAAGCCGACGAGGACCTCATCGAACAAGGAGACGAAGCTGTCGTCCAAGCGGCCCCTCGCCCTGGCGGCCTCAAGCACTACGTGGAGACGTTCCTTGGTGCCGGGCCGCAGGCCGGCGTCGTGGACCATCTGGCATAGCCGGCTGATGCTCGCGCTCATCGCCTCCATGGGTCTAGCTTCTAGTCAACTGATCTTCTGATTGGAGTGATTACTCTTGCCCTTGGGTGCGTAGGTGACTAGGATTTCATAGATTGGCCTGCCGGGAGCCTTTATATGAGAAGTGCAGACTTCGTTGAATTCACGTGCGTGTTGGCCATCTACTCCTCGCCCCTCTACAGCACTTGCCTTTGGCTGTATGACAGGTTGGCCGGCCAGCCGTTGGACCCATGTGTCATACACCCAAAGGCAGGTGCAGTAAGTCAATGAAGCTGTGTCCCCCTCTGTGCGCGTGCATGCTTTCAATGACTTGAGACTACCAAACATCACATGCAGTGGTTAGTTCATTGCATGTAATCCTATTAAGTAGCGAAAAGACATTAAGTTATCTCGCCGATAGGAATAAAACAATACACCATGTATTTATTTACAGAGGGAGTAGTACATTTTTTGTGACATGCATTACCAGATATTGCTAGTCAAATACTAAATCCAAATGGACGTGGTAGTACTACTAAATCCAGACGGTGGTGCTAGTACTACTAGTAGTAGTAGTATTACTACCAATGTAGTAGCACTGTACTACCCGTTGGTCAAATTATTACGTGCTTCTCCTCACAGTGAAGTGACAAGACCCTACGCCGGAGATGACACCTGAGTATAGGCGCCGTGTTCGGCATACCATAGTCAGCCTCACCGTCTGTAGTCACTATCATCATGGCTGCAGACCTAGCCTGCTTACAACTAGCCGTGTTCGACATAATTTCCTGTGCGTAGATGCCCGTGCATTGCACGGAACACCAAGATTGGGGGGTGGAGGGCGCCGGCAGCGACCATTGAGGGAGTCCTGGATTAGGGGGTCTCCGGACAGCCGGACTATATCCTTTGGCCGGACTGTTGGACTATGAATATGCAAGATTGAAGACTTCGTCCCGTGTCCGGATGGGACTCTCCTTGGCGTGGAAGGCAAGCTTGGCAATATGGATATGTAGATCTCCTCCCTTGTAACCGACTCTGTGTAACCCTAGCCCCCTCCGGTGTCTATATAAACCAGAGAATTTAGTCTGTAGGACAACAAAAATCATACCATAGGCTAGCTTCTAGGGTTTAGCCTCTACAATCTCGTGGTAGATCAACTCTTGTAATACTCATATCATCAAGATCAATCAAGCAGAAAGTAGGGTATTACCTCCATCGAGAGGGCCCGAACCTGGGTAAACATCGTGTCCCCCGCCTCCTGTTACCATCCGCCTTAGACGCACAGTTCGGGACCCCCTACCCGAGAACCGCCGGTTTTGACACCGACATTGGTGCTTTCATTGAGAGTTCCAATGTGCCGTCATCGTAAGGAAGGATGGCTCGTCTCGTTGTCAGGGACAACATCACCTCTGGGGGAGCCCTGGCTGTACGCCAAACTCTCCGACTAGGCGGCTTCGTCATGACCGCCCGTTCGGCCGCTGCGCCGACGATGACTTCTCGGGTCATCGAAAACAGCCTCCACATTGGCTCGGAGCTTACTGAGCGGATGAATCCAATGGAGCTCTCCTCTTTGAACGAGCTCTTGGATCAGATCGCCGCTTTGGGAGTCGCTACGGACTAAGATCAGATTGGGCTTAAACCCGACCAAAGGGAGATTAACTCTCCGCCGGTCACCCATCAGATAGCGGTGGTGGAGGAGCAATGCGGCGATTCTTCCTCTATCTTGAGGACAAGCTATGTCCGGATTCCCGAGCTCTCCGAGCCGGATACCTGTCTACGGGAGGACATCGCCCAAACCCTGAACCTAGAATCAGGCAACAGGTCGAACCCGCTGGGCAACAAACCGGAGCCCAAACTTCCAAGATCGGAAACTCCTCCTCCCCTGGGTCTCAAACCGGGTCAAGGTCCCGACTTAAATCCACCCACCCACCCAGATATAAACGATCTTTCCCACATTAGGCAAGAGCCCCTGGAGACAATACATCACTATTGGGCCAGATTCCTCCTTGTAATGAACAAGGTCAAGGACTGTCACGAGGAAGACGCAATTTCATTCTTTTGCCATAATTGCACGGACAAGGGAATCCTCAACGCCATAAGTCGCTGTGACATAACACGCTTCGCAGACTTAGCAGCCATAGTACGGAACTACTGTGCGATGGAAAGCGCCTGGAAAACCCAAACAAAATTTTGGGATAATCCGGCTATGACAAAGCTCCCGGTCGGAATTAAAAGGGTGCACTCTCATAAGTCGCCTGACTCAATTACAAAGAAGCAAAAGCCCACTATAGGGCGTGGAACCGTATTGGAGGGATGGCTTAACGGGCCCTGCAAAATTCATAGTACAGCGGATACTATACCAACACACAACCTTACAGCATGTTGAGTACTCTGGCAGGTGGCCAAGAGCGGTGAGGATCTCCTCATCCAAAACACCGCAGAGCACCATCCCGTGGATAACAATACAGTATTGACAGTCTTCGAGACCTTCACCTCAAATAATAGGCGTAAGCGAGCACTCCGCAGCCTTGCCGAAGTCTGCCACGTGGCGGCAATAAATCCATGGAGCGACATGGCTATCACCTTCAATGCCAGTGAAGAACCTAAATTCCGAACAGCCCGAGCACCAGCCGCCTTGGTCCTCAGTCCAATTGTGGACGGCTTTTGGCGTACTAAAGTGCTCATGGACGGCGGCAGCGGATTAAACCTCATTTATGAGGAGACTCTTCAAAAAATGGAAATAGACAGAAACCGCATTGAGCAAAGCAGCACGACCTTCAGAGGAATCATGCCCAGTAGGGAGGCACGTTGCGCTGGGAAAATCACACTAGATGTGGTATTCGGCACTACAGAGAATTACAGGTCCGAAGAAATTACATTCCAAGTGGCCCCGTTTAGTAGCGGATACCACGCCCTTCTAGGGCGGGAGGCATTCACGATCTTCTAAGCCATACCCCATTACGGGTACATGAAGCTCAAAATGCCCTGGCCCAATGGAATCATCACTCTAGCTAGTGATCCGGACACAGCACTCCGCGCCAAAAACAAAACAGCCGCACTGGCCCTCAAGGCGTTATCCGAAGCCCTCGCCGCGGAGGAATTAACTGCGCTACGCTCCAAAGTGGACAGGGACGACGTGATACTAGACAAAAGATCCAACTCCACCTCTTTTAAACCAGCGGATGAAATAGTCTAATTCCAAGTCCACCCAACGGACCCTACAAAAACAGCATCCATCGGGGCACCGTTAAACCCCGCTGTAGACGCCGCACTACGGGAGTTCCTGCGCGAGAATTGGGACATATTCGCCTGGCATCCTTCAGACATGCCAGGAATCCCACGCAGGCTAGCCGAGCACAGCCTTAATATTCTAAAGGGATTCAAGCCGGTCAAGCAGGCTCTTCGGCGTTTCCCTGAACCTAAGCGACAAGCCATGGGAGAGGAGCTAGCCAAGTTACTGGAGGCCGGATTCATTAGAGAAATGGAACATCCGGACTGGCTAGAAAACCTGGTGGTGGTACCAAAGAAGGACAAATCTGAGCGCCTATGTGTCAATTTCAAGGACCTTAACAAGGCTTGCCCCAAGGATCCCTTCCCCCTCCCCCGCATCGACCAAATTATCGACGCTACCGCGGGACACGACTCATTGTGCTTCCTCGATGCATACTCCGGCTACCACCAAATTAAGATGGCGGAGTCTGATCAAGCCGCAACCGCATTTACTACTCCATACGGCCCATTCGGTTTCAACACAATGCCCTTCGGGCTCAAAAACGCTGGCGCGACGTATCAACGCATGATTCAGACATGTCTGGAAAAACAGATCGGCAAAACAGTGGAGGCATACGTAGATGGTGTGGTCGTTAAAACCAGACAGTCGAATCCCTAATAGAAGACTTGAGGCTCACGTTCGACAATCTCCGAACATACGACATCAAGCTCAACCCGGAAAAATGCATTTTCGGCGTTCCCGCCGGAAAACTCCGGGGCTTCATTGTCTCCAGCACAGGAATTGAAGCAAATCTGGCTAAAATCCAAGCTCTGTCGCAGTTGGCTATCCCAACTGACCTGAAGCAAATCCAGAAGTTAACTGGATGTGTGGCGGCCTTAAGCCGCTTTATCTCCCGATTAGGAGAAAAGGCACTACCCATTTATTGCCTCCTTCAGCGCACCGAACACTTCGAGTGGACGGACGCAGCCACGGCCGGATTGTAAGAAATAAAAGCCATCCTGGCCACCAACCCAATCCTGGCCACGCCAAATGTCGGCAAACCAATGCTGTTATATATAGCGGCAACTCACCAAGTTGTAAGCGCAGTGCTCGTCGTCGAACGAGAGACGAACGGACATAAATTCCCACTTCAAAAGCCAGTATATTATGTATCCACTGTCCTCACTGCATGCAAATCATGGTACCCACATTATCAAAAGATAGCATACGCGGTATTTATGGCATCCCGGAAATTACGACACTACTTTCAAGAGTGTTCAATTACGGTGGCCTCGAAAGTACCACTCAACGACATAATAAACAACCGCGATGCCACGGGTCGGATTGCCAAATGGGCTATCGAGCTCCTCCCGTTCGACATAACATATAGACCACAGTGAGCCGTTAATTCGTAAGTACTGGCCGATTTTGTCGCCGAGTGGACAGAAGCCGAACTCCCTAAAGAATACAGCGTGTACTCCAATTGGATCATGCACTTCGACGGCTCTAAAATGCTGGCTGGTCTAGGGGCTGGCGTCGTCCTGACGTCCCCCACCGGAGATATATTCCAATATGTACTCCAAATACTATACACAGACTCCAACAACGCAGCTGAATACGAGGCCCTGTTACATGGTCTCCGGATGGCAGTATCCATGGGCATTCAACGCGTGGAGGTGCCTGGGGACTCGAACCTTGCAATATCTCAAATAAATGGAGACTTTGATGCCAAGGATCCAAAAATGGCGGCATATCGCAACGCCGTCCTCAAAATGGCAGCTCGGTTCGAGGGGCTTGAATTCCACCATGTGGCTCGGGAAAGCAATCAGGCGGCGGATATCCTCGCATGTATCGGTGCTAAACGCGACCCTGACCCACCTAATATCTTCTTGGAAAGGTTGTTTAAGCCATCCGTGGTATGGGAAGGGGACACCGGTAAAAATAGTCAGGACCCGGCCACAACACCAGATACCACTCTGACACAATCGGAGGCTCTGCCATCGAAATAACACCTTCAGCCCACGTGATAATGGTCGTCATCGCCCCGTGGACAAAACCATTCCTGGCCTACCTAACCAGGCAGGAACTACCCGAGGACCAAAATGAGGCACGCTGCATAGTGCGGCGGTCTAAAGCCTGCAAGGTCCATGAGGGAGAGCTTTATAAGAAAAGCACTACCGGAGTCCTTCAAAGGTGCATCTCCGAAGAGGAAGGGCGGAAGCTTTTGGCAGAAATCCATGCTGGACTCGGCGGCCACCATGCCGTAGCCCGGGCCCTTGTAAGCAAGGCCTTCTGTACAGGTTTCTATTGGCCGACGGCCCGAGCAGACGCACAGGACCTTGTTCAACGTTGCGTCGGTTGCCAGTTTTTTGCAAACCAAAGCCATATGCCGCCCACCGCTCTCCAAACAATCCCCATTACTTGGCCTTTTGCGGTCTGGGGGCTTGACATGGTTGGACCCCTCAAAGGGGGAACCCATAAGAAAAAATACCTATTGGTCATGGTGGATAAATTCACCAAATGGATAGAAGCCAAACCAGTCAAAACGGCTGAATCCGGACCTGTGATAGACTTCATATCCGGGGTTGTACACCGCTATGGCATCCCCCACAGCATCATCACCGATAACGGCTCGAACTTTACAGCCGACAAGGTAAAACTTTGGTGCAGCAATATGGGCATCAGGCTCGATTATGCTTCTGTCTATCACCCGCAAACTAACGGTTAAGTCGAGTGAGCAAATGGTCTTATCATGAGCGGCACTAAACCCAGATTAGTGCGGTCCTTAAAGGAAGCAAACACGCACTGGGTAGAGGAGCTCGACTCCATACTATGGGGGCTGCGGACCACGCCAAATCGCACTACCAGATACACATTGTTTTTTATGGTGTGCGGCGCAGAGGCGGTTCTGCCCTGCGACATAATTCATGACTCACCTCGAGTGCGCATGTATGAAGAAAAAGAGGCCGAGCTCGATCGGCAGGACAGTTTGGATGCCCTGGAGGAGTAGTGTGACACGGCAAAAGCCCCTTCCGCGTTCTATCAGCAACAGGCTCGAAGGTATCAAAGCAGAGAAGTACGGGCCAAAACCTATAACGTTGGCGAACTAGTTCTATGCCTGCCGGAGAAGAAAAAGAACATGCTCAAGCCCAAATGGGAAGGTCCCTTCATTATTGACCAGGTTCTGACCGGTGGAGCATACCGTCTGCGGGATGCATCGAAAAATCAACTCGAGCCAAACCCATGGAACGCAGCCAAACTCCAAAGATTCTACGCCTAGTGCCAGACTCTATGTTCGTCTCCTTACCCCCGTCAATTTTTTTGCATATCCGTCATCTGTCTTTTCTCTCTTTCTTTCTTCTTTTTCCCTTCTCCTTAAGGCCTTAAAAGGCTAACTTGTCTCTCGACTACACAATCTTGACGCGCTAACCGCGCTCATTATACCTGGGGGCTTCTTATACAGAAGCTTAATATAACTATTTTTCTGGGCTTTATGTCCCGCACATGTGTTATTCTTCCACATGTACCTTTTTTCGCCATTATATGCATTGATATGACTTAAGTTTTGGCCGGGTGGGTTGCCTGGCCCTTGTGTTTATGCCCTACGTTCCCGTTAATTCGTCTAGGGAATAAGGGGAGCACCTCTGCGATTGTTACTGCCGAGTCAGCCGGATGTGTACCTCAGACTGGGTGAAGCCGAAAGCTAGCGTTTTTTTGACAGAAAGACTGTAAGGGAACCCCCTACAATATAATTGGTGCAATAAACCCAAATTGCAAGTACCATGTGTTGAACCTGGGTGGGTAGGAAGGCATCAGCCCCTTCCCACCACTAGGCTAGCGTTCTTAAGGGAATATTCAGTCGGCGGACAAAAGATGACTTTTATTTATTTTTTATACATGCCCCCAGATGTTTATAGCCTGTGTCTCTTTTCGCAGTTCGGATATGCACATTAGGGCATGCGTACCCAGGGAAAGAAACCCTTAACGGAACTATTCTCCCTGGAAGATGTTTCTTACTATCCATGTAATATAACATAGCTAGTTGGGTACTTGTCTGTTCAAGCACTTATGACCCCTACGCCTGGTTTCCACGCATACCCCGGTTTTTACATAACCGAGCGGGTATTCGGATACACTCCGGACTATCGGGTCCAGAGGTCGAAGCGAAAAGGTCCGCCATGACAAATGATTTACAATCCGGCTAGAGACACTATACATGTCACTTAAATTACACAGTCACTTAGACTGACTAAATTTCTTCTTCTATACCATCCAATAGGCTGTCTAGCCTACAATCCTGTTGGGAATACTTTGCCGCTAATTCTACTTGGTCATACACCAAACTGACGGGGATCTCTTTCCCATCGGGCCCCACAGGTCCGACCTCAGCCATGTGGTTTGGGTCAGCTTTGGTATATCGTGTCTTCACCATAGCCCGGGCTATTGCACCTTGTCGGTAGGCTGATATCTTCCATAATCGGAAGCGCTGACGCGCTCCCTTGAGCTTCTCTATAAGCTCCCCCATGCCTCCTGGCGGGGAGGCGAATGGCCACAAGGCTTGGGCAACACCCTACATCACCTGCCGAACTTGTTCGTGCAGTTGTGAGAGCTCTGGTAGAAGATCACCTGCAGACCCGGGCATCTCCTCCGCGGGACGACCCATCAGCATACCTGCAGACATAACTCTGTTAGCCGGCTTCTTCCCCGAACTCTTCCATAAGTTTGTTCAAGCACTTACTAAAAATGCCGCGTCGAAGCCGCTTATTCTCCTTCACGGAGTCCGCAAGCTGGGCTCGAACATCTTTCAGTTCCACGCCCAGCTGGATATTGGCGTCTTGGAGATCATTTTTCTCCTGCCTGACTCACGTAAGCACGCACTCGCCAGCATTTAGCTGTCGATTAGCACTTTGTGCATCCCCTGGCACGGCCTCTGGATTCACTCCGGAGTCATATGTAACATCTATTGTTAGATTTTCATGCACGTCGCATATTATCTGGTACCTGTCATTCTTTACAGTGGAAACAAGTGTTACCAGAGGGGGCCTTCTCGGACTCCTTCAACGCGGTAACCGTGGCCCGTAGCTTGGCTTTGCACTCTTCCAGCTCTTGAGACAGTTGGGTATTCTTCTCTGTAAGAACCTGCACAAATAATGATCCTTAAATCAGTTGTGTCAACTGTTTCAATTCTCAGGGGTTACTGATACAGATAATCATCACATTTTCTTACCCGTATATCCTTTACATACTGGTCCGTGGCTCAGGCAAGACCATTTTGAGCAGCACGGATGTACGTGTCTCCTGACTTAAAGGCATCAAACACCTCTTGGGAGAAACAAGCGTCACGGAGTACGGCCCGGCGACGCCTGTGATTCATGGCGCTCTCCACTTCGGAATTTGTAGCGGATAGTTTATCCACATCCTCTGTAGGAGGAGCATCCGGCGTTCGCCCCGTGTTAGCTTCCGCCTCTATGTCCGGCCCTGGAGCGCGACTGGTGGAGGCGTGATCGGCAACCTCTCCGGATATAGTCCGGCGAGCATTTTTCCTACTAGGAAATATGGACGTTATTATATTTTAAAAGACGACAACCACGGAGCGAGGTTCTGTATCATACCTCTGCGCCAGCGTCTCAGTCCTGACCGCCTTCCTTTTTAGCCTACCCGGCTTCGGTGCCCCTTGTTGGCGAGTCGCTGCGGGTTCGGCATGGCGTCCCGAGGGCCTTCCCTGTAAGACACCATATGTGTACGGTAGGTGAAGTGCATAAAAGGGGATCCTTCTCGGAAGTTGGGACTCTGGGTTTTCTTACATGCGATGCAGGGAGTAGCCCCGGATAGTCAACTATGATGGCCACCATGGCATCATCGCAGCTCAATTGATAGAATGTCCTGTCGATCAGCTCCACAAATATGTCTGGATCCTCTTCGAGTCTGGGATCGAGGGCCCGGTCAGGGTCCTCCGGTTGTGGAGATGGGTTGTTGACCTCCCTTACAGCTTTTCGCAGTTCCTGCCATGAAACGGCAAGGTGAGTACTTATGACGAAGAATGTGGGAAGGCTGGGAGTAAAAAGTGACAGCTCACCCAGCTTGGAGGGTTCTACATGGAGAATCCATCCAGTGGCTTAATACGGATGAACTCCTCTTCCTCTCCCTTGTACAAATCGGACAGAATTTCTGCTAGAGCAGCAACTGAGTCTGGTCCTTTACGCCTGCAGCAGGTGGCATCATCTTCCCCGTTAAAGTGCCACATAGGGTGCCCTCGATATTGAAGTGGCTGTACCCCCTGCATTATACATGTTGACATAACCTCGGTCATTGTCAGTCCTGATTGAGCCAGCACTTTTATCCGGCCCATCAGGTAAAGGACTTCTCCGTTATCTTCCTCCTGAGGGCGCCAGCTACGGCGTTTCTTCAAAGGGGCATTGTCGAACTCGGGAAGACCCATCCAAATAGGATCTGGAAGGGGGACGTCCTCCATGTAAAACCACTCCAAAGGCCAGTCTTCGGACGTATTCTTCGGGGTGCTGGATAGGTATCGGTCCCGGCGATGCGCCATATTTCGGCTCCGCCCACTTGATATATTGACCCCTTCTGTGTACGGGGCACAAGGCAGAATAGCTTCTTCCACAGCGCGAAATGAGCTTCGCAGCCCAAAAACAACTCACAAAGGGCAACATAACTAGCGATGTGTAATATGGATGCGGAGGTGAAGTTATGCAACTGGAGGCCATAAACTCCAGGAGCCCGCGGAGGAATGGTTGGATTGGAAATCCAAGTCCCCTTAATAAATAAGGGACAAGTCATACCCGCTCCCCCTTGGAGGGATTGGGAAAGCTCTCCGCATGCTCCCCGCCATTATAGGTGGCAAGCCCGGCTCGAACAGGGACCATATACGCTGGAGGGAGAAATCCCTGGGTCTGTAACTCTACTAATTGGCTGTGCGGGACGGAACACTTCTTCCAATCACGGGGCTTAGGGCTACAGGAGCGAGAGGAGGAGCTGCGATGGCCGGCATGTTGGAATGGATTTTTCCGAGCGTGCTCCGATGGATACTCGTCGTGGGAGGATGGTGTGACTTGGATCTACGAATCCCAGTCTCTTTAATAGACAGTTTACTCACATGGCTAGGGTGGCAAATGTAAAAATGCCCTGGCTTCTCGCATTCGCTCGACACATGGAGGACAGCCATTATTGGGCGTGGAAGCCAAGAAGTGCAACATTTATGGGAAGTCGGACACTACTAAGAAGGTATTCAGAATTTGGAGAAGAACCCACCTTGCAATGCCGAAGACAATCTGTGTGCCGAACTCATCGTCATTGAAGCCTGGTCCGGGGGCTACTGAGGGAGTCCTGGATTAGGGGGTCTCCGGACAGCTGAACTATATCCTTTGGCCGGACTGTTGGACTATGAAGATGCAAGATTGAAGACGTCGTCCCGTGTCCGGATGGGACCCTCCTTGGCGTGGTAGGCAAGCTTGGCAATACGTATATGTAGATCTCCTCCTTTGTAACCGACTCCGTGTAACCCTAGCCCCCTTCTGTGTCTATATAAACCGAAGGGTTTAGTCCATAGGGCAACAACAATCATACCATAGGCTAGCTTCTAGGGTTTAGCCTCTACGATCTCGTGGTAGATCAACTCTTGTAATACTCATATCATCAAGATCAATCAAGCAGGAAGTAGGGTATTACCTCCATCGAGAGGGCCCGAACCTGGGTAAACAATGTGTCCCCCGCCTCCTGTTACCATCCGCCTTAGACGCACAGTTCGGGACCCCCTACCCGAGATCTACCGGTTTTGACACCGACAGCCATCGCGCCAGATTTTTTCCATGGCCTTCTGGATGTGGTGGGGAGGAGATAAGGCTGATTGTGAGGGACAAGGAGTTGTTTGTAAATAGGGAACAAGTGCAGGCATCTTTTTGCAAAACTAGAGAAGTTTGGTTTGTATGCGTCAAATCTAGATTCGACGGCTATTAGTGAAAGATGGCAGGCACAACATCATCACCAACTCAGGACCTGTTTGATTCGCAGGATTTTGAAAATGCAGGAATAGGACATGGCAATATTACAAGTTTCAAACTGATATTACAAATGTTAGGAGTAATGTTGCACCTACGAAGAGGGAATTACTAGGAAGTTTACGTAAGAACTTTCGTTACTTTAGGTGGATGCAGCATTATCGTACAAACTAAAATCCACCGCCCTAACAAGTCACTAATGGGAAAATAAGTTTTCGAGTCTCTGGCCACCTGATGTTTGAAAAACAAATTCAGCTTCTGCGGAGACTTTGTCATTTAGGCTTAGATGCTTGCGGTGATCAGCACGCCATTCATGTTGCGCCAAAGAATGCCACACCTCATTACCTTGAGCACACTTGCCTCCCGAACAAAGAACCTGGCCAATTTAATCTTAGATGTGCTGCCCCGGTAGTCGATCAAATCAATTTCTGTAAGATGGAGATCAAGGCATTCGATGAGATTGTTACAGTGCAGCACATTTTTCACTTTCGGGTCTTTTCTTATCTGCAGAAGAAGAGAACATATCAGAGTAGCTGGCTATATAAGATTGTCGTGTCATCAAGAGGTACCAATATCATTCGCTCATACGATAGGGTTGGCTGGCTAGTGATATTTTTTCACTCTCTCTCTCTCTCTCTCTTTCCTCTCATTTACCTAGGAGTACGTGAAGAACTTGGGCATTTGTTGCCTTCCACTATGTGGCCGATGCCATATTTCGCAAAAGTATGCCACATAATACGCATCGATGTCAAATCAAAAGATTTTGGCACCACTCTCGCGATGTGAGAGAGTTGGCACCGCTGTGCACACAGACCCACATGTATAAACAAATCAATCAAACCAACTGCACCAGCCTCTCACTCTCCCAAACAAGTGTTTTTTTATTGCCTCAGTCATCTCTCTCTCTCCCATGCAAGTGTTTTTTCATTGCGTGGGTTAATTTGGCACCGAAGCAAAGTAGGTGATCCAGATTGGGGCACTAGGTGAGCAATGGAGGGGCATCGATGTCAAATGCATCGCAAGTGAATTTGGCACGTTTTTTGGCCTACATAGTGGAGGCCCGTTATAGCCCACTTTTGTACTACCTCTTATTTAGTATAAAAGTTTGACCATATATTTATGTAAGAAAATGCCAATGCATGTCACTAAAAATTACATCATTTGAAATTATGTTCAAATACGAATCCAACAATATAGTTCTTAGTGACATGCATTAACATTTTGTCAGTTAAATCTATGGTCAAATTTTGATACTACAAAATAGGGAGAGTAAACTAGGACGAAGGTAGTACTTGCTCTTAGGGTAACCATAGAGTTACTGGAGTAGTCTAAGTTACTTTCCACTATGACTAGCCTAGGCTACTATAGTAGTACGACAACAAAAAATGATGCAGGTGATCACGTGAGAAAAAATACTAAAAACATTTCTTTCGGTGCAGTGCGTAGATGATGTTTTGAACACTACACTTGTCATCGTAATTTGGGAAAATTATGAAAAAATTGAGCTACGTTGTGATTACCGTTTACTAATAGGAAAGAAGTTTCACCTCGATGAGTAGCTTCTCCATGCACGGAAAGCATGTAAGGAATCCAACAACTTGATCCAGATTGGGGCCGATAGATTTTATTGCCAAGATCTTCACTGTGCGCATGACTGGGTCAAGCTTGTGGGAATCATTTTCTGGAAGACGGTCGTAAATACATCAAGAATAAATTTAAAAATGTGAATTTCAAGAAGACGGAGAAGAAGATGAGTGTTGTACCTGAACGATTACGGATCCAATAAAGAGTTCGGAGAATTTGGCAGACGAGTGCACCAACGCTGATTTCGGAGCGTCAATGACCCTGATTTTTGTTGGACCTTCTAGATCCGATACAAGCAATCTCTCAAGGAAAGGCGCATTCTCAATGAACATAACGTGGAACGGCTGGAGTGATCTCTTCCCAATTGATGTCTTCTTGCGGGGCCAGCAAGACACATAAATCCATTTGAGATTCGTCAAGGCGATGTGGAGGCTAATGAACCCGTGGATCTGCTCAAGACGAAGGTACTAGAGCGCAGTATAGTTGCGGAGCAGGTGCTCCATAGACTTCTTCGAGATGACAACGTCGAAGAGGTCGAGCTGCTTGAGTTGAGGGAGAAGAAGGGCGGGCGCGACATTAATCTGGGGAAGATAACAGGAGCTGAAGCTGGCACGGCGCAGCATTGGTGCGAGGCGAAGCGCGGACGGCTGCAGAGAGCGACATTGTCCAGCTTCAAATCTGAGCTCCTCGAGCTGATCTAGGGCAGGGGATAAGAAGCGCTCATCGAAATTTGGTTGAACCTTGCAGTTGGTACTGAACATGCAGATGTGAAGGCGTCTGGCTAGCCCGGGGTGCGATGAAAGGATCTTGGAGACTACGGCCATGCGTTTGCAATCCCCGTCAAAGAGGCAGCTGTCGACGGTGAGGTTGAGGGGGACCCGGCGCCAAAGGGGGCGCCACCATCGGGAGAGCAGGGCGGTCCGCATAGCAGATTTGGTGGGGAGGAGGCCGATGATAACGAGCAGCATGTCGTCGGGGAGGCTGTTGATGAAGTCCAGGCTCACCGGATGCGGTTTAGGCTCGAGCCGCCTCCGCTTTGTTGGCTGCCTCGCCGTCCATCTCAATAGACGGCGACGCCGGTGTACATGTGTGCTGGTGTGTGTTGTGTGTTGGGTGTGTGCGAGTGCGTCCTTCTGTGCATGCCGCCGCGCAGTGGTGAATTGTGCGCGAGTGCGTCCTCCACGCGGAAGAAGTGTGTCCTCAATGCACCCTCAATTTACTAGCGTGCGGGTGCTACCCCGAGTGATTTCAACTTTGTTTACTTCACCGCGTGTCAGATGGGCCTCTAGTTTACTTATTTTCACCCACTGCCACATGGGCCAGCACACGAAGATGCAGAACACGAGCTGACAAGGCAGCATGTGGACTGGTTGACCGGTCAACTAAACAATATACGAAGCTATACGCTGACACAATGAGCGTATAATCCATCGGTATAGAGTGTTCGTGTGAGAGGGGAGGCCCATGAGAGATAGCATAGAGAGAGAGAGAAAGAGCTACTCCCTCCGTTTGATAATGTAGTTCCAACATTTTTTTAAAGTCAAACTTTTGAAACTTTGACCAAGTTTATAAAGAAATTACTTATATCTACAATACCAAAGATAAATGATAGTATGAAGTAAGTACATGTTGTGATGAATCTAATGATCTTTCCAAATGTAAATGTTTTGGGAAAAGCTCTCCTTCACCCGACGGATCAATTGCGCCGCATCCGCCGGCTCCGCGTCCGTCGGATCGTCTATTGATCGGATGGACGACAACCTCCCCGCTCCCGCGTGAGACGCGTGCGTTTCTGAAACAGAGTCATTGTTTCAGTATAGTTATTCTTGCAACTGACCATCTCTTCTATCGTCTCTATCAACTGACCATCTCTGTCGACTGAGAGGGCTAGGATTCGTGAGGGGAGGGCGGCGGCGTGGGGTAGCGCAGGGCGTTTGGCGGCGGCGGCGGGTGGCTGTGGGCAGCGCGGGGCGGGGGGTGGCGCAGGGCGTTTGGCGACGGCAGCGAGTGGCTGCGGGCAGCGCGGGGCGTTGGGCGGCGGCGGCGGCGCAGGGCGTTGGGCGAGGGCGGCGGCGCAGATCTTCCGCGGTGGCGACGACGATGACGGGTTCGGTGGTGGCTGACAGGTATGGATCGGGCAACCCTCCCGCTCCCCCCAAAACAAGATGCTCCCTCAACTAGTTGCGGAAACCATTGCATTTTCGCGAAATGCATGATTAACAGCCCTTCGTTTGACTGAAAGTCAAAGCAGCCAACTCGCATAGTTGTGAAAACTCGTAGGTGTGTTTATGAATTTCTGGAGCGTGCAAGAGGATCCCCTTGTTTCATTTTTCTGAAGCTACTGTTCCAATACTCATGCAGTTATCCATTTTGTTTTTTCAGAGGAACATATATGTAATTTCTTTTTAGTTCAAATCTTCTGTAGCTCGTGCAGTTATCCAGTTTGTAGTTTCAGAGAAACATATATGTAATTTCAGAAACAGTAGCTATTTTTTAGAGAAACTTACGTTTCTGAAACTAGTTAGTAGGTTATGTCTGTAGCTTATGTTTGTGAAACTACAGGAATGTTTGTACTGCTAGCTTATGAAACTACATATATCTTTTCTCAGTTTTTGCTTCTGGAACTACATGTATCTTTTCCCTGAATTTTTAGCTACTGTTCCAATACATTCCCATGAATTTTTAGCTCATGTTTATCTGAAATTAGTTGGATTAGCTAATGTTCTTTCAAACCTTGTTTTGCAGCATGCCTATCTTCCAAACTCGTTGGTCGGCAAAGCGGCTGCGTGAAATAGCCAATGAAATCAAAGGGAAAAAGAGAGATGTAATAAGCAAGTCCAGCTTCGGGGATTTGCTGTTTATATCTCCTTTGGTCCCTCCTCCTGAAGAGCTTCTTGATTTCATTGTTATGAACATTGACCCTAAGAATCGTGTGCTGAAGTATGTAATCTTCGCTTTTTTTGTATTTCTTTTTCTGTTGCATAACACCTTTTGTTTTCTTTATTCTCGCAACATCTACTGATTTTTTTTATGAATTGCAGGATTAATGACCACAAGCAGATCCACTTTTCAAAAGACATGGTTAAGAAGATATTCAATGTACCATCTGGTAGCAGACCGATAGAGTTTGGGAAGAGGGGCAAAGCTGATTTCCGTGAAGTTTATCTAGGCGGCGGGGATAGGGCTCCGATAGCCAACGCAGTTTCCGTCTTATCAAAAGCAAATGATGATGACACCATCGAGAGGTCATGGGTATTACTGTGCCTCTCTTTGGTCCTAGCTCCTGGGACAGGAAACATGGTCCCCCTAGATTAACTTTACACCCTACGAGATATGAGTATGGTCCATGAGTTCGAGTGGGATGAGCATATCCTGTGCGATGTGATGAGAGAAGTTAAAAAATACCAAGATAAGAGGAATTAGGGTAGAGGGAAATTTCTCATCGGTGGATGTCTACCAATGCTTCCGGTACACCCCCTTTGATTCCTGTAACATCCCACTACTTTTATCCGCAACAACTAATCTTTTTCTTGAGGCGCTGATGTTTTCTTTTCTTTTTTGTGTCTTTTTTGCAGATAATTTACATGGACCATCTTGATGTGCCAAGAGGATGCTTAGTTGATCACACCATCAACTACTCGCTTCCTAGAGCTTGTTTTGTTCATGAAATGGACTTTTATGCTGTTGTCGCAGTGGACACCCTGGATGATGGGTTTGGGAAGCGTCCAGTAAGTGATTGAAACTGAAAGACTTTGCTTTTTTTATTTTTATGTAGAAGACATTTGTCTGTTGCAATTCTTAACTTTTTTCTCGTCTTTTGTAATGCAGTTCAGGACCAGTACACCGTACGCAGTAGTTCAGTTCATGTCATATATAGATCAGCATCACCTAGGAGCTGCCAGTGAACATGTCACAGAGGAATTGCCGAAAATCAGCGACCAAGGGGGTGCTGTTGGGGGCGCAACACACTCTCCAGATGTGCCTGAGAGCTCCCACATGCAAGAAAATGTACATGTGGGAGCAGATGCGGGTTCTCAAAGCCCACCTCACGCCGGTGCAGGGGGTACCAATGGGAGCGCAGAGCATGTGCATGAGCCGCCTCCATCTAACACGGAGAGTGGTGACGACGTGTGCGGCTCTTTGGAGGAGTGGCTCCATGCATTGCCAACAATCGAGGAGTTAGAGGTGGGTTTTTTTCTCGCAACTCATTTTTTTGCTTTTTCATTTTTTTTGCATCTTCATTTCACTAGCATGTTACAAACTACTGTACCCTGCCAATCTAATGCCATTGTTTCCGTGCATCACAGTTGCCCCCAATGATGCAAGTCATATTTAACAAGCACAAAGAGCTCCATGCCAGAGAACTTAATGTTGCATTCAGCTCATTTGGGAGGGCCTTGCAAGGCATGTACTGCAAGCGAATGGGCCTAATGTTGTCTGAGGCACACCAAGCTGAGTGCAGCATTCATGGACAGAGAGCCGAAGGTGAAGGCATCACTTTCAGTGTACCGGGGGGGTCTTCTGCTGCAGGCATGTCTGATGGGACTGCAACTGAACCTTTTGCGCAACAACCCAAGCATCCGGAGCAGCCCAACATTCATCATGTCACTGTACCGCCTCCGCAACAGCCCAAGCAACCAGCCACTGCCACTGTACCATCTCCGCAACAGCCCAAGCAACCAGCCACTGCCACTGTACCATCTCCGCAACAGCCCAAGCAACCAGCCACTGCCACTGTATCATCTCCGCAATAGCCCAAGCAACCAGCCACTGCCACTGTATCATCTCCGCAACAGCCCAAGCATGCAGCAGTGGAAGTAGGTCAAAACAACGGCAATGATCAGAGCAATGGCAGGGGAGAAGACTCAGGCAGCCCAAGCTCCGCACATGTGAATCTGACGAGGAGGCCAGACACGCTTGAAGACGGACCTTCTTTTGGATTGTTTGAACCGGGGAGTGATGATGATCTACTATTTCAGGAGTTTCCTCAAGTTCGTACATCCCCTGCAAATACTTCTGTGGCAGATTTGGACTCCTTCTTGTCGATCCGTACGAGGAGCCCTTTGTTTGGTGAATCTTCGGCTACCTCAGTTGGGCCAGTTTATGATGTGACTCCCATCACAACACGTCCTCCAATTTCGACAGGCCCTGCAGGTTATTGCACTCATCTCCCCCCAACTACTTTGTGCTCCAACCCATGTTTTGTTTTGTTTACAGAAACTTAGCACTTCCATGCTCCAAACCATTATTTTTTCTCATCTTGTTTCTGTTTTTCTTTTTCTTTTTCAATTGTGGGGCAGAAGCAGGAGTAGCTGAGACAAGAGAGGAGGTGGTGATTGAAGTGAGCAGCGGGAAAAAACGTGATGCAAAGAAGCCCACATGCAAGAGAGTTGCAAAATCACCAGAAAACGCGCCGAAGCTGAAGAGGATGAAGAAGATCAAAGTTAATGCTTCCGACGATGCCATATACAAGCAATATTGTTGCACAAATTACCACATAAAGGACCCTCCAGAAGGCGAGCCCTTGTAAGTGTGGTTTAGCCCTTTTTTTGTGTTGATAAATTGTTCGCTCCATCCACTTGTTTGCCACTAACCGAGCCACTATTTTTTTGCAACATGCAGACCTCCATTCATTAGCATAGGTGGTTTTGATGTTTCTTTCAAGCATTTCAGCAACGGGCTAAAAAAGCGAGCACATTTGAACAATGAGGTCATGTCACTTTATGTTGAAAGCTTCAACATCGAGCAAATGTATAGCAAAAGCAAACCTAGGAAGTTTGCGTTCTCACCGCATACAGCCGTGAGTGAACTATGCATTTTTTTTTATTTTTCACAATAGAGTTTCTGCCCACAACTTCCATATCTTTCTAACCAATACCTTCTTCTTTGCATTAGTCCAAGCTTGCCGTGGACCCAAGCTCATTTCAGACACGTTCTTGCAGCAAAGATCTTGAGAGGGCCTTTGAAAGAAACAACATCATGAAATCTGATCAAGTAAAAACCTTTTTGTTCTTTCATCAAAGCTATCCCTAGCGCAACATGCTCTGTTTTTCTGAAGTTATTTTTTGTTTCTTACTTTTGCAGTTGTTCTTCACCATTGTCAAGGACGGACACTGGGCAGTTGTGGTTGCAAACTTGATGCACAAACAATTCAACGTCTTTGACTCGAGGGGTGATGACCCTGACTATGTCAGCATCCTTGAGAAGCCATCTTGCAATCTGGTATTTACGCTACACCTCTTTCCTTTCTCTGTTTTCATTTTTTCTCTATATAAATTTTGTTGTTTGTGGTACCAATCATAGAAGATACAACTGTGTAATCCATCTTTTTGCAATATCAAATTTTGTAGATAGCCAACTTCAAGACTCTAGTCAGAGAACAAAACCCATGGAACCTTGACTTTGACAAGTTTGTTCGTCTCAGCCCGAATGGGTACCCGCAACAGTCAACAACGTATTGTTCTCTGACCATTTTCCATTTTTTTCATGTCTCCATCCACAACTTTTTTATGTTTTGTTGTCAAGTGAGCAATTTTTATATGTATTTTGTGACTTTTTTTATTTTTGGCAGGTTTGATTGTGGGTTGTTTGCTATTCTATACATGGAGAATCTAACTGGCAGGGGGATGAGACCATTCAGCGCGGTATTCCCTTTTTGCTATGCAACAATACTAGCTAAATAACTTGTTGTTTTCGTAGCACTTGTTGTTTCTATTTTTGCTAGTTTTCTAATGGTAAACATGTTTTTTAAATTTTTCTCCTAACTAACTTAAGAAGCTCCCTTGTTGTATGCCCAGGACACGAGGTCGTTGCTCAAATTCTGGTCATTTGTTGCAGCGAAGCTTTTTAAGCACCCTCAAAACACACTCAACTCAGCCGAAGAGTTTCAGAAACTGTTGAGTAGCTCGTAGAAGATGTCAATCGGAGCAAAGTGTTTCCTAGATAGTTTTAGACTGCTTTTTTTGTGGACAAATGTATGCGCTACATCCTTTTTGTGTAACTAGAGAACAGCAAGATGCTGTCAACCATCTACTTAATCTTTTGTGGAACCCAAGCTGGAGCATGTATCATGCTGGGGCATGTCCCTTTTTTCCTCTTTTTTTATTTTGAAATACTGGAGCATCACCCATGCTGTGTTGTCAGTGTGAACTTGAGTGCTATCATGCTGATGCAGAGATGAATTAAAATGACTAGTGTTTTCTGAACTATCCATGCAGATATGTGAACTATCCATGTTGCATTTTTTTTATTATTGGTTTTCTGAAATAAGGTGTCCTACCCATAACAACACATGCCACGTAGAAGCATCCATGTATGCAATAGCTATTTTTGCAAGCACCGGAAACACGATGTCGCAACTTGAAACAAATGGTACATTCATGTATATGCAAATGGTACATTCACGAAACAAAGCATTACTGGAAATATGGCAAAGACCTCAAAACTACGGCACAAAGTGTGAGATACCTTGTATGTCTCAAATCCAGGACACACAAAACATATTCTTGTAACAAAAATGTGAGCTATCTTTTTGTATGTCTCAAACTGGAATAGAACCTGAATACATCATCAAGGTTGCAAAAAAGAGTATTTATGTATGTTTTCTGCTCAAGCACATGTAGTGAGTCTGAAAAGAAAATACAAAACATCCTTCAACAGGACCAAGAACTTTCCCAAGTCTTTTCTCTCATTTTTATTTTCCTAGAGGTTGAGTTGCGTTGCATTTCTTGGATCATTCGTCATCATGGCTCTCCAGTATGCACAAGTTGGTACAGTATGCCCCACCTCGGAGCAGAATTGACATGTAGGCGGTGTTGTCTCCGCCTCTGTTGTAGCTTTTAGGGGTCCACACGTCTGCACGTTGTGACCTTCTTCTTTGCAAAACTTGCAGCGAATACTTCTTTTTTCAGATTTTGGCTTCACTGCTGGCTTTGGCTTCTTATCTTCTTGTTTTGACTTCTTCTTATGCTTATCATCTAGCTGCTCCACCAGAGTCTTCTTCCTCTTCTCTCTTTCAGTTGGCCGGCCTTTCTTTGGGACACGAGTTGGGTTTCGTAGCATCTCTGTGCTTTGAGGCTGTGGTAGGCCATCACTCAACGCTCCCGTTGCAGCAGCAGGTTGCGTTGGGGGTTCACTGCGTTGCGTTGCTTGTTGTTCTAGCAGTACCCCTCTTTTCGCCGCTGCTATAGCAGGCTCAAGAACTTTTATTGCTTCATCTAATATCTTGTATGCATCATCATTGCAACATGCATCAGAGGCGAGCCATGTCAACCTTCAGCACAAGGAGTTGTATTTGAGCGTATTTGTCGAGGGGTGCCCAAATTCCAGCAATCGCCCAGTTCTGGCCATGCTTGTTGTTGCTGCTTCAGACCACCTTTCCAACAAGTATTGTTGTGGAATAACTTGCACATTGAGGTGCACCATCACCCTTATTATGTGGGCGCAAACCAGGCCATTCATCTCAAAGTAGTGGCAACTACATTGGAGCACCCCTTCATCCATCATAACACGCACAGAGAAGAGCTTTGGGTTCTCATATAAGCTTGATGTTAGATTGAACATGAGGCCTCGCCCTTGGTACTCAGCGTCTTGGTTGATAATGTAGCCCGTAGACGCAGTCACTTGTTTCTGGAACTTGCCAAAGACGTTGCGTGTGTAGTAATCAGTAGCTTGGCGCTCAATATTGTATCTGCAACATCACAAAAGGAACCAAAGTTCTCAAAACAAATCATGAAAAAACATTTTTTTTGGATTATTTTGCTTTGGTATAGTGAAGCTGGCCTACCGAGAGTATAGTGGAGGAGCCGTCGTTTCACCAGTGAACCCAGCATTGTCCTCGCGATCAAGCACAGTTTCTTGGCACAGTTCATACTGTTGCACAAACCTCCATACAGAATCAGCTGGACGAATCATTGTCTTGAAATATGAGTTCAGCCCCTCGGACCTGCCTGTCGTGCTTGTGAACGGGAAGAAATTGTTCTTGAAGTACGCTGGAGCCCACGTATGTCTTGTTCGCCACATGTTCTTCAAGTGTTTGTTTTTAGCAACTTCGAAACACTCCAACATGTGTTGCCATGTTTCCTCAAATTCTTCAACCGTTTCAGAGTTGTTGATACAAGTGTAAAACACATCTGCAAATGCCTCATCTCTAAGCAGCCTCCCCAACTTAGAACGTGCGTTGCCAAACACATGAAACTTGCAACACCTATGGCAAGTATTCGGGAACACTTGCTCTATAGCTGTTGCCATTGCTTGGTCCTGGTCAGTCATTATGTTATTTGGATGCTCATTGTCCATTGCAACCATCCATTGCTCAAAGACCCACTTGAACGTTTCAATAGTCTCATCCGGCAACAAAGCACACCCGAGTGAAATGGTTTGGAGGTGGTTGTTGATACCAACTATAGGACCAAAGGGCATGTTGTATCTGTTAGTGCAGAAAGTTGTGTCAAAGAACACGCAATCTTTATATTTCGGGTACAGCGCCCTTGTCCTCCCATCAACCCAAAACAATGCAGTGACAGAGTTCATTGCAGGATCTTTTTGCTTCGCAAAGAAAAACTCTGGATTCTCGGCCTTCCTCCTCTCAAAGTACTTCACTGTCATATCCATGTCCTGTTGTGTTATCGCTTCCCGAAGCTTTGCACGTTCATTCGCAACATCCCTCTTCACGTATGGCAGTATCCTAGGGTCACCTCCATGTATCCTACCAAGGAAACTCATGCAATCTGAATTTGACAGGTTAATATCATGCAACGTCAACAAGAGTTTGTAATCTTCAGCAGGTATTTTGCGGTGCGAGCGGTAGTATCTAACACGCTCTGGTTGTTGCATCAGTGGATGTGTATGCTCTGCAACAAAGCAAGTGACTGTCAATCTCCCCTCCCTAATCCCAACAATCATGTGTGCCTTACAATCATGACGAAGAATCCTGTTTTTCTGACGCGTTCTTGTCACATCCATTTCAGCACCAGGGCGCCTGCTGGAGTTGCTTGTGTCTGTTGCAATGCTCTCTGAGGTGCTACTTGTTTCTGGGTTATCGGGCTTTCTAGCGTGCACACACCCAAAGACCCTCTTGATCATTATTGCATCCTCTTACTTCTGTCCTCTCTTTTGGCTGTACTTTGTAGAAGATATATGTGTGCCGAATCCCAACTTGAAGGCATAGTCATTGTAAAATTTCTGGGCATCCTCAAATGTGTCAAACACCATGCCAACATAGGGCGATAGTGGCTGTGATGAAACATCTCCATCATCTGAATCATCTTGCATCACATCATCAGCATGCAACAATCCCTCTGAATCTTCATGATTATCGACAGAAAAGTTCTCTTGGACATAGCTCTCTCCCCCCTCAGCACCAGCTCCCTGAAATAAGGCACATGTTTTTTCATGTGAATAGAGAGGTCTTGGTTGAAAGTATTATTTTTCCTATAGTTGCTATCAACAGTTATATTTATTGTTTCAGAAATTCAGGTACACAGATACATTTATCAACGGTTTTTCAGCTTCATTTACACACAAATTTCCAGTCAATGGCCTTTTCTCACATAAGCACACACATTCAAAATCGTATCATAGGTTGATAAATATCAACTAACAGAGAGGATCATGTTCCGCAAATATAGAGCAAGCACACATGTGTGCTTGGTATTTGCTTTGGTTCCACTCACACACATGAAACAAATTTGAATTTCTAGCTGCCACACACATAAAACAAATAGGAAATCCTACCTATGTTTCTGATACATAGGGTTTTCCATGAGTTTCAGAGACACACAAGTGTTCATGTTTTTTCAGAGTCAGAGACACATAAGTGTTCATGTTTTTTCAGAGACTCACACACATGAAACAAATTTGAATTTCTAGCTGCCACACACATAAAACAAATAGGAAATCCTACCTATGTTTCTGATACATAGGGTTTTCCATGAGTTTCAGAGACACACAAGTGTTCTTTTTTTTTCAGAGTCAGAGACACATAAGTGTTCATGTTTTTTCAGAGACTCACACACACGAAACAATTTTGAAATTCTAGCTGCCACACACATGAAACAAATAGGAAATTCTAGCTATGTTTCTGATACATAGGTTTTCCATGAGTTTCAGAGACACACAAGTGTTCATGTTTTTTCAAAGTCACAGACACATAAGTGTTCATGTTTTTTCAGAGACTCACACACACGAAACAATTTTGAAATTCTAGCTGCCACACACATGAAACAAATAGGAAATTCTAACTATGTTTCTGATACATAGGTTTTCACTGAGTTTCAGAGACACACAAGCGTTCATGTTTTTTCAGAGTCAGGAAACTCACCCAGCTGCCCTGATTTGATCTGGTAGAAGTTGTTTCAGGAAACACAACCGGAGGGTTGTTGAACTAGGATGATAGTCCAGCTCGTGGAGGAAGCCCCGCAGCCGCGGTCGGAGCTGAGAACGACGGCCGCGGCTGTTCTCCAAGAGGCGGCCCCCGGCAAGCTTGATCTGCGTCGGATCCTAGCATCTGCCGCGAGATGTGGTGCGCCATGTTGTTGCAGGAATTTCGCGCTGAAGGACTAGGTGCCCCCGCGCGCCGGCGGCAGCAATTTTTTGCGCTGGTGGCGAGCGCCACCGCGCTGGGGCGGAGCTGTGCCTGGTGGACGGCGGACAAGGGATTCTGTTTCTGAAACAGAGCGGTTGTTGCAGGAAACAACGACCTGGTCAGTTGCGGGCGGTGGTTGCATCCGACGGCTGCTAGGTGGCTAATCCAACGGCTCTCCGGGCGGCGGATGATTCTAACACATCCGCCGGCGGACGCGTAGCACTTCCCAAATGTTTTTCTCCACATATACCTGGTCAAACTTTTTTGAGGTTTGACTTTTCAAAACATCCATATGCTTATGGAAGTGAGAGAGTCCCTAACTAGAGAGAGAGAGCGTGCACGAGAGAGTGAGATAGAAATAGAAAGAGTGAGTGAAAAAAGTGTGTGTGCGTGTGTGAAAGAGACATGGAGAACACTCGATAAAAGTCGAGAAAAAACGTGTGTGTCTTATGCAAACATATCACACATGCATCTTCGACAACGAAAGCAAGGTGAGGAGATAGTGTGTGGTTGTTTGCAATCGAGAGAGCAAGACCCCTAGCACGTGGCCAAGAGGGGTCTGACAAACAAGGGAGAGAGGTCGAGAGAGACGTACAGAGAAAATGCAGACATGGGGAGGAGAGATTGCATGTTTGTCATAGAGAGATCCCCTTGAGATCGTGATGGGACTACATCGGTGGGAGATCGAGTGACAAGGTTTGTGCGCGATAGAAGATACCCCGAGAGATATTGAGATAGACGTATTGATGGAAGGAGACAATACGTGTGTTCCTGATGGCTAGTGAGAGATAATCATACTTAGGGGGGGGGGAGTGCTTGCGCCTATGATGGAGTGAGGAATTATGGTACTTACTAGGGGGTGCATGTCACATAGAGAGAGAACAAGGGCAGAGAGTGTTGGATGGGTCTATATGTATAGCGCGAGCGAGACATGTGTATGTGTGAACCAGGGAGATATTAAATTTGAGAGAGATTGAGGAGCCCCAATAAGGCTGAGTGGTGCGTCAGATAGCTGAGAGGGGGAAAGAGATATTCCATCCGCTCGATAATGCAGTGCATGTAATTTTTTTAGAAGTCAAACTTTGGAAACTTTGATCAGGTTTACACAAATGTTATTTATATCTTCAATACCAAAGATACATCATGTGAAACTACATCTCGTGGTGAATCTAATGGTATATGTTTGCCATTCCAGATGTAATTGTTTTTCTCCATGTACATGGTCAAACTTTGTGATGTTTGAATTTTCAATAAATCAATATGCTATGGACTGAGGAGAGTGCCTAAGTCGAGAGGGATCAAGTGTGTGTGAAGGAGAATGAGTAAGTGTGCAAAAAGAGTATGTGTGTGAAAGAGAAAGTGACAACAAACGATAAATTAGAGAGAGAGTGTGTTTTTTTGTTTCTTAGGCGAACATATCACGCATGCATCTCCGAGATAGAAAAGCGAGGCGAGGAGATACACGAAGATAGCTAGTGTGTGATTGTTTGCAATGGCGAGAGACACCCTTATAGCACATGTCCAATACAGGTCTGGCCAGCAAGGAACAAAGGCGGAGAGGGACACATGGAGAACATGGACGCATGGGGAGGGAGAGAGGATGTGTTTGTGATAGAGAGACCCCCTCGAGATCGTGAGGGGACTATATGGGTGGGAGATCGAGGGAGGTGCCTGCGCGATAGAAAGATGCCCCAAGAGAAATCTAGATAGACCATGCACATGTTTGTGATGGAGACTAAGATTAGCTAGTCATATACATATAGGGGGGACTGCGTGTGCCTACAATTGAGTGAGAGGCCATCATACGTGGCTAGCTAGGCATGAGATTGTGTGTGTGTGCATGTGAGATGGAGAGAGAACGAGGGAGAGAGATAGAGTTTTAAATGGGCCTATCGAGTGCGAGTGAGATATGCATGTGTATGTGTGACCCAGGTAGATGGAGAGTTTGAGAGAGGGGGGAAGAGCTCCGAGATGACAGAGTGGTGCATGAGAGAGTTACGGGCAACGAGCCAAGGAATTTGTGTGCGTATGATGAGTGCACCCAAGATATCTAGATTGGACTAGAGAATCATACATAGTGTGTGAGAGAGACCTATAGATGGAGTATATATGCATGCGAACTAGAAAGACCCCCCCCCCACGCACACACACAAAGAGAGAGAGAGAGAGAGAGAGAGAGAGAGAGATGGAGAGAAAGAGAGAGGACCAACAAGGTTTGTGTGTTGGATGCGTGTGACAGAATTGAAGATTGTCGGCAAGAGAGAGAGAGAGAGCAGGAGTCCGGGAGAGGGGGAGGTCGCGTTTTATGCATCAAAGACTGATATAAACCATGTTTCGATATAAACTTGCATTCAAATATTTAAATTGGAGAACATGTTGTCTGCAATCCACACATGAACGGATATATGCGTATATCAAACAAGTTCATTAATTTGACTTTCAACATTTTCATGGAGTACTATAATACTGTACAACATGTTATTCGATTGAGGAGTTCAATTTTGGATTTAGTTCACTATTTTGACCTGGTGAACGAGCTATTTCATTGAATCGAGATATTTCATTTTGGGTTTGATTCCCGTTTTTGAGTGGGTCAACTATTTGTCATATAGTAAATCGCTAGCAACGAGCATGTAAAAACACAATACTCCCGAGCATCATCTCTCCATCTAAAAAAGAAGTCGCAAGCTAATATTTCTAAATTTGATTCGAATCGACTTGGTAAGGTAGACGTGGATGCTCGTTCTCCCAAATTTTGTACGAACCATTAAACATCCTCTGCTCGGTGGAATTCGCCTGAGCAAATAAATGGGAGGCGCTAAATTACCGTCCTATGTGGGAGACGCATTAATTGGCCCATTGTACATCGAGGGTAGGTTCGTAACTTCATCCAAGCGTGCCTTCTCCTCAGCCGAAATGACATGTGCAAAAATAATTCATAAACCATGGTCGGCAAAACACGCTCTCCTCGCCCGAAATAGCTCGCGCCCACTATTTCAAAACACGATCTCCTCGCCCGAAATCGCTCGCGCCCACTATATTTCAAAACACGCCCTCCTCGCCCAAAATCGCTCCCGCCCACTATTTTGGGAGAAGCAAAGTTACTCTACTATCCCCGACCCTCAGTACACAGACCCAAGCCGAGAAGCCTAAAGGCAGGGGTACAACTATAACTCCCCCTCACATTTCAGACATATGCGTCCGTAAAACATGGTTCCACTCCCCTCCCAATCCCCCCCCCCATTCATACCTCATGGGCGCCAAATCACCTTCTCCCTGGAAGCTCCCTTCTCCCGAGCCGCGAAACCTCATCCCCTCCTCCATAGCGCCCCCCACCGCACCAATTTCACAGCCGCCCTCCTCCCTAATGCCGGAGACACTGTCCATTTGCCGTTGTGCACTGGGCCATGTGCCTCTTACTCCGTGTTGCTGGAGCTGCCTCGACGACGGCCGTGTGAACCGTACCGAAGCCGATTCACCCCCGTCGTTGTTCACGGCGCCGGAGCGGCTCCAACTTCGGATCCGTGCAGAGTCCCGGCGCTGCTTCCCCATAGCCGTCGACCGTCGCGACATCGATGTTTCCCTGCCGCCGGTGGCCACCGCGACCGCGCCGGCCTCTCTGACTCGGCAGCTGGACCTGCCTACTTCACCATGCCGCCAGATAGGTCGCACCCTCATCTCAAATCACTTTATTTAGGCGTCAGTTGTCTGAATTTTTATTCTAGGCCAATCGATTCCCAATGGGAAGCAGCACCCCTCGAGGCGGCGGAGCTCCTAGGCTGCCGGTTGGCTGGTGTCTAACCTAAGGGTGCGGGGCCGCAAGTTCGCCGCGGAAGGAGCGCTTAGATGGCTATCTTAGAGTTGCTTGGGTTCAAGGTACTGCCGTCGCCAGATCTGGATGACGGGGAGTCTGTGGATTGGCCCCGAGGCGGCGCAACCACGGCAGTGCGGTGGGGCGGGGAGCGGAGTTTTGGCCGGGGCCACGGACGGCAGAGGCAAGCTGCTCTGGCGTTGGTCGCTGGCTCTTCGGGGAAGATTCCTAACAGTGTCAGCCGGGAGGCACAAGACGGCCATCAAGCCATCCGGCGTAGATCCGATAGTACCAAATTAAAATAAAGTCGTGTGACCCCAATTTAGTCTCAGTCAACAGACGTGTGACCACTCTCATACCTTGTCGTTGATCTCTTAGTGTATTTCTTCAGATCAAAGAGATGTGTCATTCTTAACATTATGCGTTATCTGCACCTTCAGCCACACTGTCTTCCGACTCACCGCAGCTGCTCCAACAAGGGAAGCATACACCAGAAGGGAGCTATAGTCCCCACTCAACAGTACCCTGCAACGAATGCGCGTGCCCGACATGGACAGCCACAACAACTGATGGGCCATCGAGAAGTCAGCACATGATGCTCACTCCTATGGATGGCGGCCAGATAGGTTGTACCCTCATCTTAATTGTGTGCAACATTTATGTCTTTGTTATTCATCTAAGCATGGAAAATAGATTATCACATTTCACAGTATATTCATGTTGATCTCTTACGGGTCTTGTTCAGGAGTTAACGTTGTTCCATAGTTCAGCTAAGATACTTGTTCTTTAGGTAACGTTGTTCCATAGATATCATCCATCAGCCAATGCTATCCCTCAGGCTGGTGATTATAGTATTATACTACTTCTAGTATTACCTATGTTGTTCTTTAATACTTTTGTGTGCCATCTAGTTAATCTCGAGTACAAACGATACATATTCTGTAGCTTTCATCTGTGTTCTCCCTTTAGTTTTTGAGACCTATTGCTGCTAGTTAACCCCAGTTCTACTATTTATGTCGTCTCCTATAGGCACTCATTACATAAATCTAACTACTAGTTGTCTTCCATGAATGTTAGATATAATTGCACGCACTGATATATCCACAAGAACCTCACGAAGCAATGTAAAGGCCAATAAACTTGATGTCAATGATACCCAATA
Organism: Aegilops umbellulata; assembly: GCA_032464435.1. Lineage (NCBI taxonomy): Eukaryota > Viridiplantae > Streptophyta > Magnoliopsida > Poales > Poaceae > Aegilops > Aegilops umbellulata. The sequence continues at coordinate 94,307,131 of CP136055.1, forward strand.
TGATGGAACATGTAAAGTCAGTTCTTCAGAAGACTTGCAAAAAGATGTTGAATCCTCTTCACCCCACAAGGTCCTTGCTCTAACTTGGCCCGTGATATGGGTACAACATGCATATAATGTCCTGGAGTGTATCTACTCTGTTGCAATGCCATGTGCTTAGCATGCTGATCATGCATGTAAATATGTCATGCCTTCCTGTTTTTCAGTACCTATTCCATTCATGATAACATGTTTTCAAATTCAAGTACTGTCATTCTACTCTATCGCAATGCCATCTGCTTAATTTGGACATCATGCTTCTGAATATCTTATGCGTTGTTATTCATCAGTGTGTACTTCATCTGTCTACCATACCATGTTTTTTTACATTGAAGTGTTGTTCTAGTGCTCTGTTGCAATGCCATCTTAGTTTCCCAATCATACACGTGTATGTTGCCTTAGTTTTTTCTGTACGTATTCCGCTAGCATACAGTTTTACATTCAACTAGTGTTTTTTTACTGTGTTGTCCTGTCGTATCCCTAGCTCTTACACCATACTCCCTCCGTCCGGATTACATGTTGCCGAAATGGATAAAAAAGGATGTATCTAGAACTGAAATACGCCTAGACCCATCCATTTTTTCCAGATGGAGGGAATACATGTCAATATGTCATGCCTTTCTATTCTTCAGTACCTATTCCATCTCTCTGTTGTAGCATGTTTTATAATTGAAGCACCATTCTTCTATACAAGGCATGCAAGGGGAAGACGACTATGTTAGAATTTGAAGGGTTACAAACCAGGTCTTTGCCAAAGATCCAAACGCCAGGAGATAATAAACCAGCTCCAGTTTTTATAGATATTGCTCCAGCACAGAGAAACCCAACTCCTACTGATAATAAGCAGATTCTAGTGGCCAAAGAACTAGTCTGATCCAGTCCAGCAAAAATATGTCAACTCCATTCTAAGAAGCGTGTGTGTATCCTTGCATCATGAAATTTTATAGCATGCTGATCATATTTTCTACATGTTTCTTACCCATCTCTCTTTTAGAAAATAAGCTTAACAGATAGAAGAATTTCTACACTGGTATCGTCTGTGAGGAAAGATTCTTGCAGGAATTCTCTGTACTCCAATGCAGATGTAAGTACCTGTTGTATATCAGTATATTTTTACATCAGCATGTATTTTGTTAATCGGCGTGAATCCAACCTTTATCTGATCTAAATTTAGTTGTAGCAAAGTGTATGATTAAAGGCCACAATGTTGATTTTGTAAGGAAAACTGCCTGGTAGTTTTGCATCCTGAGCTGCATGAGTGTACTATCTCATATCAGTGGGTTTGATTACTTTGGTTCTGCAGTGGGTTTTCCGTGTTCTTTTACTGTGTTGTCCTGTCGTATCCCTAGCTCTTACATCATACTCCCTCCGTCCGGATTACATGTCGCAGAAATGGATAAAACTGGATGTATCTAGAACTGAAATATGCCTAGACCCATCCATTTATTTCCGGATGGAGGGAATACATGTCAATATGTCATGCCTTCCTATTCTTCGGTACCTATTCCATCTCTGCTGTAGCATGTTTTATAATTGAAGAACCATTCTTCTATATAAGGCATGCAAGGAGAAGACGGCTATGTTAGAATCTGAAGGGTTACAAACCAGGTCTTTGCAAAAGATCCAAATGCTAGGAGATAATAAACCAACTCCATTTTTCATAGATACTGCTCCAGCACAGAGAAACCCAACTCCCACTGATAATAAGCAGATTCCAGTGGCCAAAGAACTAGTCCGCTCCAGTCCAGCAAAAGAATGTCAACTCCATTCTAAGAAGCGTGTGCGTATCCTCGCATCATGAAATTTTATAGCATTCTGATCATATTTTCTACATGTTTCTTACCCATCTCTCTTTTAGAAAATAAGGTTAAATGATAGAAGATTTCCTTCACTGGGATTGCATTCGAGGAAAATATCTTGCGGGAATTCTCTGTACTCCAATGTTGATGTAAGTACCTATTGTATATCACTCTATTTTTACATCAGCATGTATTTTGTTAATCGGTGTGAATCCAACCTTTGTCTGATCTAAAATTAGTTGTAGCAAAATGTTAAACAAGCCAATGTTGATTTTTGTAAACAAAACTGCCTGGTAGTTTTGCATACTGAGTTGCATGAGTGTACTATCTCATATCATGCACATTACTGAATTGTAGTGTTGCTCTGCTTGCCCATTCATTCATTGTGTCAATGTTGCTTTCATATTACCTTACCTGGCTGATGATAGTTGTGCCATATTGTGTTAATTTGGTGTTGGCTAGTTGCCCAAACATTCATGGTGCCAATGTTGCTTTCCTATTATCTGACTTGGCCAATGATAGCAATGCTAGTGTCTTAATTTGGTGCAGGCTGCTGAAGATAAGAAGACAAACTCTGAAAACAGCAAGGCAACCCCATTTTTTCTTTCCAATAAATCTAGGCCAGGTAATATGCCAATAACTCATGATTAATCTGTTTGGTTCCCCTCCTAATTTATGTTATGATGCAGTGGTCGAGACACTCTCCACTATCAATAATACAAGCCTGCCAAAACCGCCATCTGAATCTGTTCAATATCCTCTGTCTCGAATGCAATGGAAAAAATGTATGTTTGTGAACCAATTAATGGCTGAAGGAATGATGGAAATGGTGGATGAATGAGAGGTGCAGAGCCGTGCGACAGGACAACTGATCAATGTTTTCAGAGACAGTGTAGCAAAGCAGCAAGAACTTGCCCACATGCTTATGGGCGTCATCCGTGGTGAGGTTGCAGATTGTGACATTGTAGATCGTTAGGTTCTGTTCATTTATTTGCACTGGCATCAATCTTTGATTGCCCAGTGGATGTAATTCCCTGTAATATATGTTGGATGTGCAACGTTTTTCCCTATATCTCGTACCTTTGCTTGATTGGTTTTGGTCCTGTGCGTAATTGCTCATCGTAATGGGCTCAAATTATCTAATTTGGCCTAAAGACTTGTACGAACTTTAGTGGGCCCATTAAGTTAATGGGCCGTTACCAGGCCGAAAGTTAATGGTCGGCCTTCTTAACTCCCAGGTCGTTAACAGGCTGACATCAAAGCTGGCAACAGGTGGGCCCAATTGATTTCACGGGCCGTTAACAGGCCGTTACTAAGTTCGGGCTACATAAGGCCCACTATACTGTGGGCCTTTAGCAGGCCGAAAGAGACAGCAGGCTTGTACTGGACCATGAAGAGCATGGGCCGCTAAGAGGCCGAAAGTCAGGTCGTATTGTAAATGGCCCAACTGTATTGTGGGCCTTTAGCAGGCCGAAAGAGAAACCGGGCTGGTATTGGACCATGAAGGGCATGGGCCGTTAAAAGGCCAAAACTCAGGTCCAACTACAAATGGCCCAACTCATTTATGGTCCGTTAACAGGCTGAAAGGCACATAGGGCCGGGAATTGGCCCAACACTTAAATGGGTCGCTAAAAGGCCAAAACTCAGGTCCGACTACAAATGGCCCAACAGATATATGGGCCGTCACCAGGCTGAAAGACACACCGGGCCGGAAATTGTCCCAGCACTTAAATGGGTCGCTAAAAGGCCGAAACTCATGTCCAACTACAAATGGCCCAACTGATTTATGAGCCGTCAACAGGCTGAAAGACACACTGGACCAGAAATTAGCCCAATATTTAAATGGGTCGCTAAAAGGCCGAAAGATGTACATCGTGAAAATTGGCCCATCCACTGAATGGGCCATTAACAGGCCGAAATCTCATCGGGCCGATATTGAGCCCAAATATATAGCGGGCTGTTAACGGGCTCGAACTGACGATGGGCTGCAATGGTGTCAAATCTTTAACGGGCCGTTGACGGGCCGAATTGGCACATCTCGTATGGGCCATGAGCTTAAATGGACCTGACACAAGTAGGCCTTATATGGGTCGGCCTGCTATTTTTTACCGGGTCGGCCTTTTTCATTGGAATGGGCCACTGTTGGACCGTGCCACATGTCAACCTGTCATAGGCGCCTCCTGTCCAATGAGTGGATGACATCTGTCCCAACGGTGAGGCAACACGTGTTTCCTCCGGCCAATGATGATTTTACACATGGAAAATCCCCATTGGTCCGGGCTGTTAACGGGTTATCGGATCCAAAATCGGACCCGATAGCTTAACGGCGTTCCGTTACGGTGGATGCCACGTGTCGGTCACCCTTGACGAAAGCACTTCTGTGATGCGCGATTTATTGTCATGGAAGTGGACACTTCCGTGATGATAATTTTGGTAATGTCATGGAACACCTCTACGACAGCACAGGTATGACTATCTTGATTCTATCATAAATTTGTCATGGATGTACATGCATGACAGAAAACGTGACCTAATGTGGCAAACACGTATCATCACGGAAGTGTATTTTTTTGTAGTGCTAAATGAAAATTTTGCTTCATTTAGGGGTTGGTCAACACCGAGCCACCCTAAATGACAAACTTGCTTCATTTAGGGGTTGGTCGATGCCGAGCCACCCTAAATGACAAGAACAGAAACATCATAGTGTACATGACAGCCTCATCATCATCATGACTAGAAGATCGTAAACAAGATCATCATCAGCATAGTGTACATGACAGTGTCATGCAAGGAAGTCTAAATGACAGCATCATAGACAACATAATCATCATCATAGTCTACATGACATCCTCATGCATAAAATTCTTGATCAAAACCATAATTTGGTAACTTACATAGTGCCATCACAAACTAGCCAAATAGGCTGAATTAAACTAGTTTCAACATCAGAAACCCAAAGTTGTTTTCAACATCATGAACTGAAAGCTTTTTTCAACATCACCATCATGAAATTACTTCTTCTTGCTGCCTTGAGAACAATAGAACCACTCAAATATCTTATAAGATGGTTTTCTTAGCCTTCCAGTACCTAAAGCTCTTGCTGGTGTGAAGCTTTTCTTTGCCCTTGGCTTAGCAGTAGTAGATGAACTTGGCCTAGAAGCAGCAACAGTAGATGAACCTGGCCTAGAAGCAACAGCAGTAGATGTAGTTGGCCTAGAAGCAGCAGCAATAGAAGTACTTGCTACAATTGTTGCTCTCCTATTTGCAGTAGGAGTTCATGGAGCTGACCTAGGTGCTGGTGGAGTTATACTTGCCATGGGTGCTGCTGGAGCTGATGGAGCTGGCCTTGGGGCTGATGGAGCTCTTTGTGCTACAGAAGCAGATGGAGCTGACCTTGGGAGTGTTGGAGCTCCTGGTGCTGCATCAACTCTTCTGTTTTCCTGCAGTGACAACATACAAATATTAGGACATAGTATATGAAATGTTAGCATAAAATGATTTTTTGGAAGTTTGGACAATTAACCTGGTGTTGGTTCCTTCTCATTGCAAGGGCTGGCTTAAGATTTTCGTGGCAGCTAGTGTACCTATGCCCACTCAAATTGCAATTACTAGTAGTGATTGATGTTGTCGGTGTCAAAACCGACGGATCTCGGGTAGGGGGTCCCGAACTGTGCGTCTAGGCGGATGGTAACAGGAGACAAGGGACACGATGGTTTTACCCAGGTTCGGGCCCTCTCGATGGAGGTAAAACCCTACTCCTGCTTGATTAATATTGATGATATGGGTAGTACAAGAGTTGATCTACCACGAGATCAGAGAGGCTAAACCCTAGAAGCTAGCCTATGGTATGATTGTTGTTCTGTTGTCCTACGGACTAAACCCTCCGGTTTATATAGACACCGGAGGGGGCTAGGGTTACACAGAGTCGGTTACAAGGAAGGAGATCTACATATCCGTATTGCCAAGCTTGCCTTCCACGCCAAGGAGAGTCCCATCCGAACACGGGACAAAGTATTCAATCTTGTATCTTCATAGTCCAACAATCCGGCCAAAGGTTATAGTCCAGCTGTCCGGATACCCCCTAATCCAGGACTTCCTCAGTAGCCCCTGAACCAGGCTTCAATGACGATGAGTCCGGCGCAGATTGTCTTCGGCATTGCAAGGCGGGTTCCTCCTCCGAATACTTCATAGAAGATTTTGAACACGAGGATCGTGTCCGGCTCTGTAAAACAAGTTCCACATACCACCGTAGAGAGAATAATATTTTCACAAATCTAATCTGCTGACGTATTCCGTAGCATGACATCACACCACTGCCAAGCCTTTATTCGAATCGTTTTTTACCCCCCCACCTCAGCGCATTTTGCGAGGCGGTTTCCTTGGCACCTCTTGTCGAAGTAGAGATCATGTCCCCTTTATTTACGGGATTCTCATCAACACGGACGTGGGTAACCCAATCGTGCTCGTTGGTATTTCCCCTCGATCGGAGGTAAGCCCCAAACGGTCACAAGGAGGGCTCTCGGTTTCAACCTCTTTATAAAGAGACGAAGGCCTTACTCTTTTCTTTCGATCTCAATCGAATCTGCCTCCCGCCTCGAGTTCCATCACCCGAAGCTTCAGATTCAGGCGCTTCGGACCTTCGATTATGTCCGGATCCAACCTTCAAGGCCAATGGATGTCTTCCTCCGTCACAGAGGAAGACATAATAAAGCTAAGGGAGGCCAGGTACTTGACTGGCGAAATCCCGCATAGGCTACCTGCTCAAGGGCAAGTTATTCCCAGTCCCAAGCCCGGTGAGAGCGTCGTGTTCGTTTCTCACTTCCTCCGAGGGCTAGGCTTAACGTCGGATCCCTTCATGAGGGGGCTCATGTTCTATTATGGGTTGGACTTCCACGACTTAGCTCCGGAGTCTATCCTCCACATCTCATCGTTCATCATCGTGTGCGAAGCTTTCCTCCGTATTACCCCTCACTTCGGACTATGTCTCAAGACCTTCAAAGAGGAGCCGAAGATGGTCGAGGGACGGCAAGCGGAGTGCGGAGGCGCTGTAATAAGCAAGAATGCTGACGCCCCATGGCCCGAGGGCTCTTTCCAAGAGGAGCCCGGCTCATGGCAACAAGAGTGGTTTTACATCACAGCTCCTAGGGGTACCAAGTGGGTGGCCCCACCTGTTTTTCGCTCGCGTCCCCCGCCACGACTAACGTCATGGGTCAAGAAAGGACTAGACTGGGGGCCAGTAAAGGATGTTCCCATATTGCAGAGCCGCATCCAAGATCTCTTAGAGAGAGATGTCAGTCTGGTCGTGGTGACGTAGGTCATGTTAAGTCGTCGAGTCCTGCCCTGCAAACGCCGTCCCCTCCGCCTGTGGGAGTTTAATCCGGAGGGACCGCGTGCTCTTCGACATTTCCTCGGTATGACGCCCGCGGAGATGCACAAATTGTTCTTTGGACCACAAATAATGTGTCCGGACTCTACTGAGGATGCAGGTCTAAGCTGCAATCGTCCGGATACCCAAGTAAGTAGCCCTGTGTCCGAACACACCATTCGTTTATTTATCGCAACATCGCGCTCTAAAAAAGAGCAGCTCTTGAACCAGGAGTGGATAGCGAAGGCAAAGATGATCAGGTGTCCGCCCCCCTCCCTGAGACCTTGCCAGATCCCGTGTTAACCAGGATGCTGGAGATCGCGCCTTCGGGAGAATATGAAGGGGGGAACAAGGAAGCTACTGCCTCCGCGAAAGAGGTTGGCCGGAAGGGAGGAATCGAAAATTCCTCTCCTCAGGGGAAGAAAAGGGGCGCCTCTGAAGACCCGGAGACAGTGGTCTCAAAGCGGGGGAAGAAATCTTTGCCAGAGGGTCCTGTACTGGGGGATACCCCGGCCGTACTATGCCCTCAAGGGGATCAGCCCTCCACCGAGCTGTAAGTAAAATGGTGTTTAATAATGAGAGAAACTCTTGCTTTACTCCTGAGGAAAATAACCGAGGCATTTATCTTGCAGTTCGGATCTTAGCCCTTCTCAGCTGAGCTCGTCTTCAGGGGATCTTCTTCCAGAGATGATGGAGAGCGGAACGCCTCCCCCTGCCATACCGCCTCATGAGGCGGGCGACCCCGAGGTGTCGTCGTGGAGGGTTTCTCCTGATCCAGCAAGGCCAGAAGGTATTCATATGGCCACCCGAAGCCCTCAATATCCGGCTTTTGGAAAAGGCAACCGAATGAGTCTGGCACCGTCTGGTGCGCGGTCGGAGGAACTGAGGGATCTGCTAGGGTGAGCGTCTATCTCAGAAGAGCACCATACATTGATGGGTACAGTAATTGAAAGAATTTCGTCCATGGAGAGCGGGTTGCGCGAAGCTGTCATGAGTCTACTGACAGGTTTTGAGGTACGTGAAATGATGTACCTTTTTGACAATGCCGCATACTTTAAGATGCACCTTGTGTAGATAGTAGCCCCTGAGACTCTGGGTGCTGTCGAAAACGATGGCGCGCAGAGGATCATAGTCCCAGGTTTGATTTTGCCGCCTTAATAAGCAGGTGGCGAAGTGTCCGGTGGCCAGCCAGACTGATGAATTTGCCGAGTTAAAGTGGCAGCTTGACGAGGCAGATGCTAACATCGTACTTGTCAACAAGCGGCTTGACGAGGCGCAAGGTATGTAATTTCTCCAGTGGCACATGATAAGAGGAGCATGATGCCAGTATGTATAACATATGTTTTAAATGCAGATGGAGCTGCGGCCGTGGAGAACCTTCGGGCGGAACTTGCTCGAGCCAAAGAACAAGCCAAGAGAAGTGATGCGGCTGCCCTAAAGGCAATCGAGGAGCTGAAAGCCGAACAGGCTGCTCACCGCCAAAGCAAGGAGAAAATAGCCAAGATGGCTGTGGAGTTGAAGAATGCTATTGACCGTTACAAGCTTCTTGAAAAGGAAGATCAAGCGAAGAGGTCGGACCTAGAGAAGGCCACAATGACGGCCAAGGATACTCGTTCTGCAATGAGAGCGATGAAGGAGGAGATGCGTCAAGCCGGAGATATCGCGGTTGGGAGCCCTTTATGCTGCGGATGAAGTTCGGAGATCCTAAATATGCTCCTTTGGACCGGATGTGGAGTTCTGCGGACGCATATCTAGATTTAGTGGCGAGTGCTACTTATGTGGCCGAACACTTCCGAGATCAAAAGGATCGCGAAGTGGAAAAGCTGTTCTGGTCACAATTTAACGATCCAGAGCGTCCGCTTCCATTGACTGATCGGCTGGCTGAATGGGCCTAGCTGAATAGATTGTCCGGACATGCCATGAGGTATGTCGTGGATCATCTGTGGCCGGAAAGGCCAAAGCCGAACAGTTATTTTAGCTTGGTGCAGTAGTTCCTTGGTGCAGTGCCGCATATCAACGCGATGAAGAGGTCAGCGTAGGTGGAGGGTGCGTGGATGGCCCTTGCCCGTGTCAAGACAAACTGGGCAGACATGGAGGCCACCGCCATTGCAGCCCAAGATTCGGACGAAAGCCGAGTACCTGCCGAGCACTACTTTCAAGAAGTTCTGGAGGGCGCTCGTTCGATAGAGGCGCATTGCTCGAAGAATATTATGTTCTAATGACATGTATTCCCATTGAAAACAATGTTTTGCTGAAAAGTAAAGGCTATTTTATACTTGTGCCTGCAAGAATTATAATACCTCCCGTGCGGCCGTTTATGTATATATGTATATAACCTGAAAGATGGCAGTCGTCGGCTTCAGCCCCCACGCATATAATGCGGGGGTGTTCGCAGAAGACGCATTGTCACACTTGATCCAACGTCTTGTTCCATTAAGGAGGTGATAGCGTAGCGAACTAGGCAATCGGACTATGATGCTTTATCACTTTCACTTAGCCATAGGAGTTTGACAGTGGGGCTACTATATAGCCCCTGGTGGCTCCGTGCTCACCCGAATTCGGGGTGCATGTGTGCCTGGCCGGGAAACGGCCCTTCGTTAAGGCGGAGGAATCCCGAAGATTCTGCTAGGTCATCGAGTGGTTGACCAGTCTCACGCTATATCATGACAGTCAGTTTTCGGCTTTCTCTACTGAGGTGCTCGCCTGGCTGAACCGGGGCACAATCGCAGTAGTTCTCCTGGTGCCGCCTTAGCCGATAGAGAGGAACGTAAGGCAGCAAAACACTGGAGCCGGGCAAACCCAACATTTGACCAAAGACATGATTCAGAGCTCGTGCATATAAGGCCAAACTCGCGACTCCGAATACTCCCTAAGGTATTCGGTCTTTGTGATTTTAAACGAGCTGAACATCGCCCTTTGTAATAAGCCCCTAGTGTCTAGGTACGTGCAATACTCTGACGTGGCCACATGCCAAGACGCCAGCCTCCCTCTCGGTTATGCTGAGAATCCGGGGGATGTGTATCAACAAGAGATAGTAAAAAAGGTTTACGCAGGGTCTTAATCTAAAAAGAATCCTTGGAACGGGTCCCTGCTGCACGTTTGCGCCTGTGTCTCTGTTGTGCCGTATCCTGGGCAGGTGTAGCACGATGGTCATCTGTAAAATAGAGAGACTAAGTTGAAAAAGTAGTCGTGCAAAAGGTATGTTATACTAAATAAACAAAGTATAATTCAAGGGTAAAATTGAGCCTTATTGTCGCTTGTTTACATGAGCGGAGCCCCTAGTATAGGGGTATATAGCCATCAAACCTTTATCAATTGTATGGTTATGCCGGACTCGTCTAGCCGTGTCTATGGTCTTAACGACCTGTTAGATGCTCTGGTTGGTGAGGCCATTTTAGTGTGTGGCTGCCAAGGCAGCCGCACAGTCTTCCGCGCGCGAGGAGCGCTCAATATTTCCCTTTAATGAAATGATGCCTCATGTGTCGGGCATCTTAAGCGTGAGAGACGCGTAATGCGGTATTGCATTAAAGCGAGCGAAAGCTTCGCGTCCTAGTAGTGCTTGATAACCACTTTTAAACGGAGCGATGTGGAAGGTTAGCTTTTCGCTACGGAAGTTATCGGGGGAGCCGAACATAACTTCTAGTAGGAGGGAGCTCGTGCAATGGGCTTCTGGGCCTGGCATTACTCCTTTAAATGAAGTATTGCTACGGCTAATTTTTGTTGGGTCCATCCCCATTTTGCGGACTGTGTCCTGATATATCGGGTTTAAACTACTGTTGCCGTCCATCAGGACTCATGTAAAGTGGTATCCGTCGATTATTGGGTCTAACACCAAGGCAGCCCATCCTGCGTGCCGGATACTTGCAGAGTAATCCCGATGGTCGAAGGTGATCGGTTTGGATGACCAGTGGCGGAACTACGTTGTGATAGGCCGTAGGGCGCGTATCTTTATGGGCGCCACTTTGTTTCTCCCCTTTGTCACGTGTAACACGTTTACTGTTTTGACTTCTGGTGGGAATTTCTTCTGTTCCCCAGTGCTTTGTTTGTGGGGCTCGTCATCGTCTTCACTTGGTGTATCCAGCCCCTTGTGTTCGGCGTTGAGTTTGCCGGATTGCTTGAAGACCCAACATTCTCTATGGGTATGATTTGCAGGCTTATCAGGGGTGCTGTGGATTTGACATATCTTGTCTAGAATTTTGTTTAGGCTGGACAGTTCATCCCTATTGTCTTTGAGAGGCAGCTTTTGTTGACCCCGTCGAGAGCTTTTGAATCCGGCGTTTACCGCCGTGCTCTTCGGGCTGTTTTCCTTATTCCGGCGCTGGTTTTTGCTGCGTCATGACTTCCCGTCCCCGTCCCTGACTTCGGATGTACTTGGGTCGCTGGTGTTGCGTCTTGCCAACCAGCTGTCCTCGCCCACGCAAAAGCGGGTCATGAGGCTTTTTAATGCAACCATTGTTCTTGGCTTTTCTTGGCCGAGGTGTCTGGCGAGCCATTCCTCTCGAACGCTGTGTTTGAAACCTGCTAAGGCTTCAGCGTCCGGACAATCGACTATTTGGTTCTTTTTAGTAAGAAATCAGTTCCAAAGCTTTCGGGCTGACTCTCTGGGCTGTTGAGTTATATGACTTAAATCGTCTGCATCTGGTGGTCGGACATAGGTCCCTTGAAAATTTGCCCGAAAGGCGTCCTCGAGCTCTTCCCAACTTCCAATGGTGTTTTCGGGGAGGCTTTTAAGCCAATGCCTGGCTGGCCCTTTGAGCTTGAGGGGTAGGTACTCGATGGCATGGAGATCATATCCTCGAGCCATGTAGATATGGAGGATGTAGTCCTCAATCCAGACCCCAGGGTCTGTCGTTCCGTCGTATGCCTCTATGTTTACGGGTTTGAATCCCTCTAGAAATTCATGGTCCAGCACCTCATCGGTGAAACATAGGGGGTGTGCGGCACCCCTGTATTTGGGTGTACCGTGGTGTTCGGATTTTTGTTGTGTTGCATTGCTTGCTGGAGCGTGCTTTCTTGGCCCGTAGATAGATCTGGTTGGGCCGTCTTTTCGATGCGAGTCCTCATGTTGATCGCATGCTGGCTTGTGTGTGGCGTCGTTTGCCGCCCTATGTTGGCCATGAGGTCGTCTATCCGACCAGATGGCTGCTTTGTTTTTTTATTGCGGGGGCTCTAAGGCCTCCTCATCAAATTCAGGCAGTAGCTTTCATTTCGGGTAGCTCTTTGTGTGGCGACTGCTGCCATATTTGTCTGCAGTGTTGAGTGCTTTGCTCCATCTGATTCTGAGTGCATCTTCCGCAGTCTTGAGCTTCTGCTTCTGCTTTTTCAGGCTACGCGCAGTGGCGACGAGCCTTTTATGGAGGTTCTTCTGCTCCAAGAGCTTATCCGGTGTGAGGTCATCCGGACTGTTATCCTCGCTGGAGACGGGTTGTTCGGTTTGATTATCCGTGTTGCCCTGGTCGGACGGTTGCTCAATGCCATGTTCGTCGTCCGCCGGCTCACCCTGCTCTATCACTGGGTCTGTATGACCGCTGTTTCTGTCGAGGCGGGGTTTGGAGCGGCGCTTACGCCGCCGCTTTGAATGCTTTTCGAGGGAACGATCCTTTGTGCGTCCTTCCGTTCCTCGTCGTCGTTTCCTTTGGGTGTGTCCACCATGTATACATCATGGGATGAGGTGGCTGTCCAGTGCCCTGTGGGCAGTGGTTCCTGTTCGTCTCCTGCATCGTCATCCATACCGTCGATGTCTTTGGAGTCGAAGTCGAGCATGTTGGTCAAATCATCGACAGTGACTACTAAGTGGGTGGTGGGTGGGCGTCGAATTTCTTCGTCATCCGCATCCCCATCCTACCGGTCATAATCCGGCCAGGACTCTCCTGACAAGGAGAGAGACCTTAGTGAGTTCAGTATGTCGCCGAAGGGCGAGTGCTGAAAGATATCCGCGGCGGTGAACTCCATGATCGGCGCCCAATCGGATTCGATTGGCAGGGGCGCGGGTGGTTCGGAGTCCGCAGGAGAGTCCGGCGACTTGGAGTTACGGGCCTCGCGAAGGGTAAGGCTGGTGTTCGGCTCGATCGCCGTTGAGGCTGCGGCCTCCGTGGCGGGGTCTCACCACCCACCCACGGATGGCGCAATTGGCTCCGAATTGAAGGTCGGAGCGGTTGCAGGTGTGGTCTCCTGAACACTATTCGGCGGTAGAGCTAAATCATGACCATCATGACAGCGCGACGCACTCGGCCTGGGCTCGAATCCATCGAAGATCAAGTCTCCGCGGATGTCGGCCGTGTAGTTTAAGCTTCCAAACCTGACCTGATGGCCAGGGGCGTAACTTTCAATTTGCTCCAGATGGCCAAGCGAATAGGCCCACAGTGCAAAGCCGCCGAATACAAAAATCTGTCCGGGGAAAAAAGTCTCACCCTGGGCTGCATCGCTAACGATGATCGAAGGAGCCATCAAGCCTAATGATGACGACACAGAGGAACTCTCAATGAAAGCACCAATGTCGGTGTCAAAACCGGTGGATCTCGGGTAGGGGGTCCTGAACTGTGCGTCTAGGCGGAAGGTAATAGGAGACAAGGGACAGCATGTTTTTACCCAGGTTCGGGCCCTCTCGATGGAGGTAAAACCCTACTCCTGCTTGATTAATATTGACGATATGGGTAGTACAAGAGTTGATATACCACGAGATCAGAGAGGCTAAACCCTAGAAGCTAGCCTATGGTATGATTGTTCTTTTGTTGTCCTACGGATTAAACCCTCCGGTTTATATAGACACCGGAGGGGGCTAGGGTTACACAGAGTCGGTTACAAGGAAGGAGATCTACATATCCGTATTGCCAAGCTTGCCTTCCACACCAAGGAGAGTCCCATCCGGACACGGGACGAAGTCTTCAATCTTGTATCTTCATAGTCCAACAGTCCAGCCAAAGGTTATAGTCCGGCTGTCCGGATACCCCCTACTCCAGGACTCCCTCAGATGCCATCCTAGAAGTATCCTTGGGAGTTGGCTTCTCAAATTGATTCTTTCTCCTCTTTGTCTGCTTCTTTCCTGGCATGTCTTTGAAAACAGGTGGCTCTATGTCAGGGGTCCCAGTGTTTGGCCATAGATCAAGCCCAGGCACATGGTAGACAATTGGATTGTAGGCTTGTTGATACATTGGCTCTTGAAGAAAGCATTAACAAAATCATCTGGATGTAGTTTAGCCTTGTTAATCGATGAAACACCATGATTGCGAGGAACCCCAATCATGTCCCATTTTCTACACCCACATGTATGATCTTTCAGATTTATTGTGTATGTGTTTTCTCCACTTTAACCTGGTATAGATCAGGTCCAGCCTTGATTGATTGACAGAATCTGGAATGATGTTTAGCTTCTTCCAACTTTTCAGCATATGTTGGGCATATCTGCCACTTAGCTGTCTCAGTCTTGGTCCTATTGGCATTGGACTTAACTAGCAATTTTGTTCTGATGCCATCAAGCATGCTTTTAATTGGTTGTCCTCTCACAACAAGTATCATTTTGTTGAATACTTCACTTCTATTATTCACAACCATGTCAGTTTTACAATTTGTGTCCATGGCATATGCTTGGGTATCTTACTAATCTATTTCCAAGCTGCTTGACACTCTTTTTTAATGTCATCCATTGTTTGATCATATCCATGCTCATTATATGAATAAATATCCTGATCCATGTATTTCTTTAACTCTTCACCTCTAAAGCCAGCTGTTTGAAAGTTTTGATAAATATGTCTCAGGCGGAATCTTTGTGGGCAATTTGGGGATACATTGGTTATTGATTTCAGAAGACCCTGTGAAAGTAACTAATGTTTAAATATGATGGCACAAGACACTTTTTGTAACTACTAATTAATCATGGTATAATTTGCAATTGTACTACATACAAAGTGATGATGTGTGAGTTACCTCTTGTCTATCAGATATGATAGTGTAGTAGCCATACTTCCTTGACTCACCACCAAGAGCATACTTAAGTTGTGTTAGAAACCATGACCAACTGGAAGTGTCTTCCTTGTCAACAATTGCAAATGCAATGGGAAAGATGTTGTTATTACCATCTCTACCAGTTGCAGCTAATATTTGCTGCCATGTGGTCAACTTAATGAAGCAGCCATCAACACCTACAACTGCACATATTACATTAGTACCATGACAACATAAATGATTGTGTTTAGACAAATTAATGTAAGTACCTATGAAGGGTCTGCAGCCATTTAGGAAACCCTCTTTGCAAGCATTTCGGCACATGAACAAGCCATGAAATCTGGGATTTATGCCAGGACGAGCCTTCAATTCCTTTGTTGTAACAATGCATATACTGTGTGGATTCGTATCCAACACAGCTTCGAGGTAATCCCTTATCCTTGTGTATTGTGCCCTCTGATCTCCTTGGACAACACTCTTAGTTGTTTTCCTTGCTCTATAGGCCATGTGAATGGACACTTCTATTCCATGCTTATTCTTCAAATTGGCTATTATTGTCTGGACTAGTGTGTTTATGTCTGCCCTCAATTGTCCCTCACACTCATGTGCCAACCACCTTGTAGTCACTGGTGCTCTCTCCTACAGCAACACAATTGTGGTACAAGTTCATCTTCTTTATGCAGAATGTTCTCTCATGTGCAATTTGAGAAGCGGCAATGAAAAAAGGACAGCCTTATGTACTGCAAACTGTAATAACTCTATCTAAGCAGTTTATGTGAAAAGAGTAGTTCCTATTTTGTGAGATGTGAAATGTAAGAAGTGCCCTCCTGAATTGCTGGACATCTAGGAAACAAATTTTCTCACAAATTGTTCTTGTGGGTTCTCCCTCTTCTCTTCATACCAAATCCTAGGCTTCTGCTTTCTGGCCCTGCTTTTTCTACAATTTGGTTGCCTAAATGTTGGAAGCCGAGCATCATCATTGGCATCCTAACTTAAGTCACCTGGGTTGCTCTCCTCATCAGATCAAGGTATCCAATCTTGCTCTATGTTGGAAGCTGAGCATCATCGTTATCATCCTGAGTTAAGTCACGTTTCGGACAATGTACTTCGACCGCCGCCGCGAAGACCACATCGCCTCCGCCAATGGTATCATCCCCCGCGGACGCATCAACGCCGATGGGCGGCACGAGTGGTGGGTGTTGGGGAACGTAGTAATTTCAAAATTTTCCTACGCATGCGCAAGATCATGGTGATGCATAGCAACGAGAGGCGAGAGTGTTGTCCATGTACCCTCGTAGACCGAAAACGGAAGCATTAGAACAACGCGGTTGATGTAGTCGTACGTCTTCACGATCCGACCGATCCAAGTACCAAACGCACGGCACCTCCGAGTTCAGCACACCTTCAACTCGATGACGTCCCATGAACTCCGATCCAGCAAAGCTTCGAGGGAGATTTCCCTCAGCACGACGGCGTGATGACGGTGATGATGTTGCTACCAACGCAGGACTTTGCCTAAGCACCGCTACAATATTATCGAGGTGGATTATGGTGGAGGGGGGCACCGCACACGGCTAAGAGATCAATGATCAATTGTTGTGTCTCCAAGGGGTGCCTCCCTCCCCGTATATAAAGGAGTGGAGGAGGGGGAGGGGGCCGGCCCCCTATGGCGCTCCCCATGAGGAGTCCTACAACCAACGGGAGTAGGACTCCCCCCTTCCAAGTAGGAGTTGGAGAGGAGAGGGAAGGGAGAGAGGAAGAGAAGGAAAGCCCCCCCTCCTTGTCCAATTCGGACTAGAGGGGGAGGGAGCGCGCGGCTGCCCTGGCCGCCCCTCCTCTTCTCCCACTAAGGCCCAATAGGCCCAATAAACTCCCCAGGGGGTTCCGGTAACCCCCGGTACTCCGATATATGTCCGAAACCTCCCGAAACACTTCCAGTGTCCAAACATGGTCGTCCATTATATCGATCTTTACGTGTCGACCATTTCGAGACTCCTCGTCATGTCCGTGATCATATCCGGAACTCTGAACTACCTTTGTACATCAAAACACAAAAACTCATAATACTGATCATCACTGAACTTTAAGCATGCGGACCCTAAGGGTTCGAGAACTATGTAGACATGAATGAGACATGTCTCCGGTCAATAACCAATAGCGGAACCTGGATGCCCATATTTGCTCCCACATATTCTACGAAGATCTTTATCGGTCAAACCGCATAACAACATACGTTTTTCCCTTTGTCATCGGTATGTTACTTGCCCGAGATTCGATCGCCGGTATCTCAATACCTAGTTCAATCTCGTTACCGGCAAGTCTCTTTACTTGTTCTGTAATACATCATCCCGCAACTAACTCATTAGTTACAATGCTTGCAAGGCTTATAGTGATGTGCATTACCGAGAGGGCCCAGAGATACCTCTCCGACAATCGGAGTGACAAATCCTAATCTCGATCTATGCCAACTCAACAAGTACCTTCGGAGACACCTGTAGAGCACCTTTATAATCACCCAGTTACGTTGTGACATTTGGTAGCACACAAAGTGTTCCACTGGTATTCGGGAGTTGCATAATCTCATATTCATAGGAACATGTATAAGTCATGAAGAAAGCAATAACAACAAACTAAATGATCAAGTGCTAATAAGCTAACGGAATGGGTCAAGTCAATCACATCATTCTCTAATGATGTGATCCCGTTTATCAAATGACAACTCATGTCTATGATTAGGAAACATAACCATCTTTGATCCACGAGCTAGTCAAGTAGAGGCATACTAGTGACACTTTGTTTGTCTATGTATTCACACATGTATTATGTTTCCGGTTAATACAATTCTAGCATGAATAATAAACATTTATCATGAAATAATGAAATAAATAATAATTTTATTATTGCCTCTAGGGCATATTTCCTTCAGTCTCCTACTTGCACTAGAGTCAATAATCTAGATTACACAGTAATGATTCTTACACCCATGGAGCCTTGGTGCTGATCATGTTTTGCTCGTGAGAGAGGCTTAGTCAACGGGTCTGCAACATTCAGATCCGTATTTATCTTGCAAATCTCTATGTCCCCACCCTGGACTTGATCGCGGATGGAATTGAAGCGTCTCTTGATGTGCTTGGTTCTCTTGTGAAACCTGGATTCCTTTGCCAAGGCAATTGCACCAGTATTGTCACAAAAGATTTTCATTGGACCCGATGCACTAGGTATGACACCTAGATCGGATATGAACTCCTTCATCCAGACACCTTCATTTGTTGCTTCCAAAGCAGTTATGTACCCCGCTTCACACGTAGATCCCGCCACGATGCTCTGCTTGGAACTGCACCAACTGACAGCTCCTGCATTCAATATAAATACGTATCCGGTTTGTGACTTAGAGTCATCCGGATCAGTGTCAAAGCTAGCATCGACGTAACCATTTACGAAGAGCTCTTTGTCACCTCCATAACCAAGAAACATTTCCTTGGTCCTTTTCAGGTACTTCATGATGTTCTTGACCGTTGTCCAGTGATCCACTCATGGATTACTTTGGTACCTCCCTGCTAAACTAATAGCAAGGCACACATCAGGTCTGGTACACAGCATTGCGTACATGATAGAGCCTATGGCTGAAGCATAGGGAACATCTTTCATTTTCTTTCTATCTTCTGCAGTGGTCGGGCATTGAGTCTTACTCAACTTCACACCTTGTAACACAGGTAAGAACCCTTTCTTTGCCTGATCCATTTTGAACTTCTTCAAGACGTTTTCAAGGTATGTGCTTTGTGAAAGTTCAATTAAGCGTCTTGATCTATCTCCATAGATCTTGATGCCCAATATGTAAGCAGCTTCACCGAGGTCTTTCATTGAAAAACTCTTATTCAAGTATCCTTTTATGCTATCCAGAAATTCTATATCATTTCCAATCAACAATATGTCATCCACATATAGTATTAGAAATGCTACAGAGCTCCCACTCACTTTCTTGTAAATACAGCCTTCTCCAAAAGTCTGTATAAAACCATATGCTTTGATCACACTATCAAAGCGTTTATTCCAGCTCCGAGAGGCTTGCACCAGTCCATAAATGGATCGCTGGAGCTTTCACACTTCATTAGCACCCTTTGGATAGATAAAACCTTCAGGTTGCATCATATACAACTCTTCTTCCAGAAATCCATTCAGGAATACAGTCTTCACTGCCAAATTTCATAATCATAAAATGCGGCAATTGCTAACATGATTCGGACAGACTTAAGCATCGCTACGGGTGAGAAGGTCTCATCATAGTCAACTCCTTAAACTTGTCAAAAACCTTTCGCAACAAGTCAAGCTTTGTAGACAGTAATATTACCATCAGCGTCTGTCTTCTTCTTGAAGATCCATTTATTCTCGATGGCTTGCCGATCATCGGGCAAGTCAACCAAAGTCCATACTTTGTTCTCATAATGGATCCCATCTCAGATTTCATGGCCTCAAGCCATTTTGTGGTATCTGGGCTCATCATCGCTTCCTCATAGTTCGTAGGTTCGTCATGGTCTAGTAACATGACCTCCAGATTAGGATTACCGTACCACTCTGGTACGGATCTTACTCTGGTTGACCTACGAGGTTCGGTAGTAATTTGATCTGAAGTTTCATGATCATCATCATTAGCTTCCTGACTAATTGGTGTAGGTGTCACAGGAACCGGTTTCTGTGATGAACTACTTTCCAATAAGGGAGCAGGTATAGTTACCTCATCAAGTTCTACTTTCCTCCCACTCACTTCTTTCAAGAGAAACTCCTTCTCTAGAAAGGATCCATTCTTAGCAACGAATGTCTTGCCTTAGGATCTGTGGTAGAAGGTGTACCCAACAGTCTCTTTTGGGTATCCTATGAAGACACATTTCTCCGATTTGGGTTCGAGCTTATGAGGTTGAAGCTTTTTCACATAAGCATCGTAGCCCTAAACTTTAAGAAATGACAACTTTGGTTTCTTGCCAAACCACAGTTCCTAAGGAGTCATCTCAACGGATTTAGATGGTGCCCTATTAAATGTGAATGCAGTTGTCTCTAGAGCATATCCCCAAAACGATAGCGGTAAATCAGTAAGAGACATCATAGATCGCACCATATCTAGTAAAGTACGATTACGCGTTCGGACACACCATTACGCTGTGGTGTTCCGGATGGCGAGAGTTACGAAACTATTCCGCATTGTTTCAAATGAAGACCAAACTCGTAACTCAAATATTCTCCTCCACGATCAGATCGTAGAAACTTTATTTTCTTGTTACGATGATTTTCAATTTCACTCTGAAATTCTTTGGACTTTTCAAATGTTTCAGACTTATGTTTCATCAAGTAGATATACCCATATCTGCTCAAATCATCTGTGAAGGTGAGAAAATAACCATACCCGCCGTCAGCCTCAACATTCATTGGACCACATACATCAGTATGTATGATCTCCAACAAATCTGTTGCTCGCTCCATTGTTCCGAAGAACGGCGTTTTAGTCATCTTGCCCATGAGGCATGGTTCGCAAGTACCAAGTGATTCCAAAAGTCCATCGGAATGGAGTTTCTTCATGCGCTTTACACCAATATGACCTAAACGGCAGTGCCAAAAATAAGTTGCACTATCATTATCAACTCTGCATCTTTTGGTTTCAATACTATGAATATGTGTATCACTACTATCGAGATTCAAAAAGAATAGACCACTCTTTAAGGGTGCATGACTGTAAAAGATATTACTCATATAAATAGAACAACCACTATTCTTTGATTTAAATGAATAACCGTCTCGCATCAAACAAGATCTAGATATAATGTTCATGCTCAACATTGGCACCAAATAACAATTATTTAGGTCTAAAACTAATCCCGAAGGTAGATGTAGAGGTAGCGTGCCGACTGTGATCACATCGACTTTGGAACCATTTCCCACGCGCATCGTCACCTCGTCCTTAGCCAATCTACGCTTAATCCGTTGTCCCTGTTTCGAGTTGCAAATATTAGCAACAGAACCAGTATCAAATACCCAGGCACTACTGCGAAAATTAGTAAGGTACACTTCAATAACATGTATATCACATATACCTTTGTTCACCTTGCCATCCTTCTTATCTGCCAAATACTTGGGGCAGTTCCGCTTCCAGTGACCAGTCTGTTTGCAGTAGAAGCACTCAGTCTCAGGTTTAGGTCCAGACTTGGGTTTCTTCTCTTGAGCAGCAACTTGCTTGATGTTCTTCTTGAAGTTCCCCTTCTTCTTCCCTTTACCCTTTTTCTTGAAACTGGTGGTCTTGTTGACCATCAACACTTGATGCTCCTTCTTGATTTCTATCTCCGTAGCCTTTAGCATTGCGAAGAGCTCGGGAATCGTCTTATCCATCCCTTGCATGTTATAGTTCATCACGAAGCTTTTGTAGCTTGGTGGCAGTGATTGAAGAATTCTGTCAATGATGCTATCATCCGGAAGATTAACTCCCAGTTGAATCAAGTGATTGTTATACCCAGACATTCTAAGTATATGCTCACTGACAGAACTATTCTCTTTCATCTTACAGTTGTAGAACTTATTGGAGACTTCATGTCTCTCAAACCGGGCATTTGCTTGAAATATTAAATTCAACTCCTGGAACATCTCATATGCACCATGATGTTCAAAACGTCGTTGATGTCCTGGTTCTAGGCCGTAAAGCATGGCACATTGAACTATCGAGTAGTCATCAGCTTTGCTTTGCCAGACATTCATAACATCTGGTTCAGCTCCTGCAGCAGGTCTGGCACCTAGCGGTGCTTCCAGGACGTAATTCTTCTGTGCAGCAATGAGGACAATCCTCAAGTTTCGGACCCAGTCCGTGTAATTTCTACCATCATCTTTCAACTTTGCTTTCTCAAGGAACGCATTAAAATTCAACGGAACAACAGCACGGGCCATCTATCTACAACAACATAGACATGCAAAATACTATCAGGTACTAAGTTCATGATAAATTAAAGTTCAGTTAATCAAATTATTAAAGAACTCCCACTTAGATAGACATCCCTCTAATCATCTAAGTGATCACGTGATCCATATCAACTAAACCATGCCCGATCATCACGTGAGATGGAGTAGTTTTCAATGGTGAACATCACTATGTTGATCATATCTACTATATGATTCACGCTCGACCTTTCGGTCTCAGTGTTCCGAGGCCATATCTGCATATGCTAGGCTCGTCAAGTTTAACATGAGTATTCTGCATGTGCAAAACTGGCTTGCACCCGTTGTATGTGAACGTAGAGCTTATCACACCCGATCATCACGTGGTGTCTCGGCACGACGAACTTTCACAACGGTGCATACTCAGGGAGAACACTTGTACCTTGAAATTTAGTGAGAGATCATCTTATAATGCTACCGTCGAACTAAGCAAAATGAGATGCATAAAGGATAAACATCACATGCAATCAATATAAGTGATATGATATGGCCATCACCATCTTGTGCCTGTGATCTCCATCTCCAAAGCACCGTCATGATCACCATCGTCACCGGCACGACACCTTGATCTCCATCGTAGCATCGTTGTCGTCTCGCCAACTATTGCTTCTACGACTATCGCTACCGCTTAGTGATAAAGTAAAGCAATTACAGGGCGATTGCATTGCATACAATAAAGCGACAACCATATGGCTCCTGCCAGTTGCCGATAACTTTGTTACAAAACATGATCATCTCATACAATAAAATTTAGCATCATGTCTTGACCATATCACATCACAACATGCCCTGCAAAAACAAGTTAGACGTCCTCTACTTTGTTGTTGCAAGTTTTACGTGGCTGCTACGGGCTGAGCAAGAACCGTTCTTACCTATGCATCAAAACCACAACGATAGTTTGTCAAGTTAGTGATGTTTTAACCTTCACAAGGAACGGGCGTAGCCACACTCGGTTCAACTAAAGTTGGAGAAACTGACACCCGCCAGCCACCTGTGTGCAAAGCACGTCGGTAGAACCAGTCTCGCGTAAGCGTACGCGTAATGTCGGTCCGGGCTGCTTCATCCAACAATACCGCCGAACCAAAGTGTGACATGATGGTAAGCAGTATGACTTGTATCGCCCACAACTCACTTGTGTTCTACTCATGCATATAACATCTACGCATAAACCTGGCTCGGATGCCACTGTTGGGGAACGTAGTAATTTCAAAATTTTCCTACGCACACGCAAGATCATGGTGATGCATAGCAATGAGAGGGGAGAGTGTTGTCCATGTACCCTCGTAGACCGAAAGCGGAAGCGTTAGAACAACGCGGTTGATGTAGTCGTACATCTTCACGATCCGACCGATCTAAGTACCGAACGCACGACACCTCTGAGTTCAGCACACGTTCAACTCGATGACGTCCCACAGACTCCGATCCAGCAGAGTTTCAACGGAGAGTTCCGTCAGCACAACGGCGTGATGACGGTGATGATGTTGCTACCGATGCAGGGCTTCGTCTAAGCACCGCTACGATATTACCGAGGTGGATTATGGTGGAGGGGGGCACCGAACACGGCTAAGAGATCAATGATCTCCAAGGGGTGCCTTCCTCCCTGTATATAAAGGAGTGAAGGAGGGGGAGGGGGCCAGCCCCCTATGGCGTGCCCCATGAGGAGTCCTACTCCCACTAGGAGTAGGACTCTCCCCTTCCAAGTAGGAGTAGGAGAGGAGAGGGGAGGGGGAGAGGAAGAGAAGGAAAGGGGGGCGCCCCCCCCCCTCCTTATCCAATTCGGACTAGAGGGGGAGGGGCGCGCGGCAGCCCTGGCCGCCCCTCCTCTTCTCCCACTAAGGCCCAATAAACTCCCCGGGGGTTCCGGTAACCCCCCGGTACTCCGATATATGTCTGAAACCTCCCGAAACACTTCCCGTGTCTGAACATAGTCGTCCAATATATCGATCTTTACGCCTCGACCATTTCGAGACTCCTCGTCATGTCCGTGGTCATATCCGGGACTCCGAACTACCTTTGGTACATCAAAACACAAAAACTCATAATACCGATCGTCACCGAACTTTAAGCGTGCGGACCCTACGGGTTCGAGAACTATGTAGACATGACCAAGACATGTCTCCGGTCAATAACCAATAGCGGAACCTGGATGCTCATATTGGCTCCCACATATTCTACGAAGATCTTTATCGGTCAAACCACATAACAACATACGTTGTTTTCTTTGTCATCGGTATGTTACTTGCCCGAGATTCGACGTCGGTATCTCAATACCTAGTTCGATCTCGTTACCGGCAAGTCTCTTTACTCGTTCCGTAATACATCATCCCGCAACTAACTCATTAGTTACAATGCTTGCAAGGCTTATAGTGATGTCCATTACCGAGAGGGCCCAGAGATACCTTTCCGACAATCGGAGTGACAAATCCTAATCTCGATCTATGCCAACTCAACAAGTACCTTCGGAGACACCTGTAGAGCACCTTTATAATCACCCAGTTACGTTGTGATGTTTGGTAGCACACAAAGTGTTCCTCCGGTATTCGGGAGTTGCATAATCTCATAGTCATAGGAACATGTATAAGTCATGAAGAAAGCAATAGCAACAAACTAAACGATAAAGTGCTAAGCTAATGGAATGGGTCAAGTCAATCACATCATTCTCTAATGATGTGATCCCGTTTATCAAATGACAACGCATGTCTATGGTTAGGAAACATAACCATCTTTGATCAACGAGCTAGTCAAGTAGAGGCATAGTAGTGACACTCTGTTTGTCTATGTATTCACACATGTATTATGTTTCCAGTTAATACGATTCTAGCATGAATAATAAACAGTTATCATGAAATAAGGAAATAAATAATAACTTTATTATTGCCTCTAGGGCATACTTCAGTCGGGCGTGCCCGGCCGCACCCTCGAGGCCGTTCTCGACCACATCAAGACCGGCAACACGCCGCGCCTCGAGTACCCGCCGCGCCCGTCATTCTCTCGCCGCCGTGCCAGCTCCTGGACGCCGCGGCGAATGGAGCCAGGGACCTCCTCATCATCGGGCTTCGGCTCGCTCTCCTCCGGCTCGCCGGCGCTACGCCCCGTCAAGCCGGAGCCGAAGGAGGCACTGCTTCGGCGCCACACCCGCAGCGGCGCCCTCGTCATCAACGAGGGCGGCCGCCCCTCCCCACGCTCCCTCCGCCTGGTCAGGCCGAAGCCCGAGCCGGGACTGCTCCCTGTGAAGCCTGAGCACGCGGACATGATGGCCCCTGACGACGAGGCCGCCCTCAAGTGGGCGAGGGAGGACTACGTCCGCGAGCAGGTGCTCCGCCAGTGCCGGGCATACGCGGAGCTCCAGGCCCGGCGCCGCGGACGCGAGGAGGGTGGCGTCATCGTCCTCGACAGCGACGGCGAGGGCGAGGTCGGGCCGTCCAACCCCCCACCGCGCATTGGCGACCCTAGCCATTGGTGCAGTAGGGACGGCGGCGGCTTCGGCGGGGCGCGCGACGACGAGGCGGCGGCGGCGACTACACCCTTTCTACAGGCTTCTCAGCATGTAGATGGCAAGCGGCGGCCACGGCGTAGCAGGGCTAGGCGTAGTTCCAGGCGTAGTTTGCATGTTTATCTGTTTTTTATAAATTTCTATGAATTGTCGCCGAGTTTATGTCAAATAGCCGAGTTTGTACAAATTTCTATGAAATATCGCCGACTTCGCACGATTTTGGCGACGACCTGGGGGCATCAACTGGGAACGCAATCGCCCCCACGCGCCAAGCAAACGCCGGTTCGGCCCCAGGCGGCTCTTTTTCGACGTCCTGAAGGACGAACGGCTGGAGATGCTCTGAAGCCCTTTGCATCTTCGCTGAGAGTGCACTCCCAATGCAAACGAAGCGTAACCTTGGTGCAGTGCAGTTGGCTAGGAGCATCTCGATTTTGGCCGTCGCAAGAAAATGTCAGGCTATTTCTGCTGACACGGGCGAGGCGCACGAAAAGGAGAACGTGTACGATGCTTGGCCACTGAGGCAGTGACGACGACCAACTGGCAGTTTACGTTGGAGCTGCCAGTCACGCCACTACGCTCGCGACTGTCGAGACGTCCGCGGTTTGCTACGGTAGGTTCACTTGGTCTCGCTCGGGTCGCGGTGCAAAAAGCTTGTGCATGGACTGGGTGGATCGATTTGCTACGGCCCTCACCGATCTACTCCACTTGCCAAAAAAGCTTGTATCCGTCTTGCTTTGACGCTCGCCTGCTCTGGGGAAGTTGAGTAGCATGCATGGTGCTTCGTAAAACCTTGTAACTCGTAACTCGTTTGTACGTGTAGCATTACTCGTAACTCGATTTGCTACGGCTCTCCCCACCTATTGACCAATCAGATTAACCTTTTTTGTAAAACCTTGTAACTCGTTTGCACGTGTAGCACTACTCATTGTAATCCAGTCAGATTAACCCAATCTTGGCAGCTGCATTGCATAATTACATTGCCATTCTGAGCATTTGTGTAGCTGTGAGTGATGTGTGTGATGTGTGCGAGAGAGAGAGGGGGGTGCGAGACAGAGAGAGAGGCCACGAAGCTTGGCGGAAGCTTCGTCCATACCGCGTTTCACTTGTCACCGATGTTTATCCGAGCAAAGAAAAAACTCTCACTGGGAAACCTCTACTCGCTTCTCTGCTGGCTACCCTGCTATATATGGCCCCATTCATCGATCGCACGCAAGGCACCGCCACAAGGCTCCTCATCTCCTCCTTCTTCTTCATCTCTCTCTCTCTCTCTCTCTCTCTCTCTCTCTCTCTCTCTCTCTCTCTCTCTCTCTCTCTCTCTCTCTCGCGCGCGCGCGCGCGCGCGCGCGCGCGCTCTCTCTCTCTCTCTCTCTCTCGATGCTAGCTGCAGCATGAGCGATCTCCCGCCGGCGGCGGCGATGGGGGGCGAGCGCGACATCGAGCTGGGCCTTCCCACCACCAACACCACATCAGGCTACACGCGTCAGCACATTCTCGAAGACATCCGCCAGTTCTCGACGATGCTGGGCAGCACGCCCACGATGCTTCACAAGCTCGAGGTAAGAGAAACGCTCATGCCCATCCTTTGCTCCCCGGCCCACAACGTGTTTGTTTTCCATGAGAAAATTGGCCTTTTTCCTCGCACTTACTTTGCACAATTTGCTCTTCTTTCTCCCCACCTCCAGGAAGCCAACAAGGAGTTGAAAGCGGCCGCTGAATCTGCTGCAGTGAAAGGTGCAAACTCCAGCCGTCAACCTGCATTCATGCTCTTATATTTCTAATCCTGTGATTTATCTGACTGGTGCATTCTTATGACAAACCTTGCAGAAATCAGGGGACGCATGGAGAAAGACATGGATGAGGCGGTGAAGATGGCACAGATCATGAAAGAGAAGCTAAACAGAATCTTCCAAGGTGTGCTGGTTCCAGTTCTGAACAATATGTCAACTGGTCATGGGCTCACTGTTCCTATGACCCTGAATCCGTCAACACTGTCCATCATCACGTAAGATCTTGATCCATTTATCCGTGTAGCTTAATCATCTAGAGTATGTTAACTGCTAGTGGTTGTTAGTCTACCAGAAAATTCCTACGTGTGCGTCTGATCTCGAGAAACGCTGCTAGTTAGTTCAAATTCGTTTGGTGCGGTCAGTTAAAAACAGTTCATACAGTCCTTTCAGCAAAAAAGGGTGAAATTTGACTAGCGTTTGGGTCATTACAGGGCGCTGAAGATAAAGCTTAAGGAAAGAAAGAAAGATCTTGAGGTGTGCTTATCTAACTCGATATCCATCTTATCATGTGTGCCAAATCAAATTAAAGATCTTTCGGTGTAGCAATCTAATCGCGCCTGTTGCAGAATCTGGGAAAAGCTATCCAGGAAGAGTCCATAGAAGTGGTTCAGAGCAGGATTTTCACAGGTGAGGAACTAAACTTGGTTCAACTTTCTTCATTTTGCTTTCTGGTTGCTCAGAACTTGTGTATGAATGGCCTTGCGCTGCGTTACCCTTTTTTGTGAGAACCTGAACTTTGTGCTTGCCGTGGAACAGTCACCGGAGTAAAGCTCTCTGATGAGGTAAGCATCATGCTACCTGTACTACTGCACTAGGTACTCCCATCTCACTGCCATGGCACAAAACATAAGCAGGTGATTCGCGTGATCGACACCAGCAGCATCATGCAGATGTTTGAGCACAGAGTTCATGGAATAGGTCCAGAGCAATATCCTGGAAGGTGAAGTGGAGGAGGGGGAAACAAGAAAGAGAACTAAAATGGATGATACAGAATATAAGGGGATCTCTCTAGGATGTTTGTCTCTGAAACAGAGTGAGGAAATTGATGGAAGGATTGAGAAACTGAGATTTCAAATGGAAGAGGATATAAGTCAATGGCAAAAAGAAATGGGTGCAGATAGGAGGAAATGGCAGAAAGAAAGTGAGATCATGTTCAATAAGATTAAAATCCTGGAGGAAGATAAAATCAGAAACAATGCACTCTGGGCTAAAAGTGAGAAGAGGATTAAGGACTTGGAGAACAATCAGCTAGAATTACAGGAGCTGTGCAAGAAACAACAAGAAGAAATCCAGAAGTTAATGCAGGAGGCTGCTAACAGGGAACAATATGAAATGGAATTAGCCAACATGGATATTGAGGATTATGAGAAAGAGAACCAACAGAAGAAAGAGGAAACTGACTCTGGAAAATACAATGAGCCCACAGACTATAATGCCAGTCAAGAATCTGTTGGGACTTTGGGAGAAAGAATGGCTGAATTGCATGGGGATGAGGTGTTGGAAAAAGAGGCAGAGGAGAAAGAAGTGGAAATTAAAAGAAGCCTGAGAAACAAAGGAAAAGAAGATCAAAAAGTGGAAGAGATGGCAAAAATCAGAGCTGAGGAAAGGGATAATTATGGTAAGAATTATGTTTCCACTTTTGCTGATGCTTCTTTATTACAAATTAGCTCTTTGGTAGGGATTCGCCTTGGATGCTCTATTGAGATGATTGATAAAAACATAGAAATTATTGAAAAGATGGAAGAG
The DNA here is from genome assembly GCA_032464435.1 of Aegilops umbellulata. Lineage (NCBI taxonomy): Eukaryota > Viridiplantae > Streptophyta > Magnoliopsida > Poales > Poaceae > Aegilops > Aegilops umbellulata. The sequence goes on from CP136055.1 coordinate 94,336,270, forward strand.
GCTAGGAGAGATATATATTTTCAGAACATTAAAAAAGAAAAAGAAGAGGAGGAAAAAAGACCTCCTGAATGGAAAGCAGGAGGGCAGAAGGACACACCAGTATATATTCATACTGGAGATGTGGGACTTGATGAATTATGTTCTGATTTTGAACATTCAGATGCTGATATTGAGGAGAAACAAATCAGAAAGCTAAGAGGATTACTCTCAGGAAAAAAAAGTAACAAAAAAAGCTCACCAGCATTAGACTGTGTGAAGCAAACAGTCGGGATTGGGGTTTTGCAAAGGAAAAAAAAGGGGAGACAGAACAAAACCTAAAAGTAACAGAAACAATGAGGGGGGTTTTCTGGAATGTGAGAGGGATAGGACAAGACCACAAAAAGAGATACATCAGGGAAATGATTATTGAACAAAAACTAGATTTTATTGGGATATCTGAGACTGTAAAGAAAGATTTTACCAAAAATGAGCTCCATAACTTATGTGGAGGGAAAAATTATCAATGGGACTGGAACCCTCCCAGGGGGATGTCTGGAGGGATCTTAGTTGGGATAAACAAAGACATCTTTGATGTTGAGGGGGTGGAGAAGGGACAATATTTCTTAAGAGTCCTAATCTTTGATAAAAAAAATAAAGATGCATTGGAATCTAATAACTGTATATGGAGATGCTCAGAAGGAGAGAAAAGCTAGCTTTCTAGCTGAACTAGCAAGATTGTACCATGATAATCCTTTGCCCTGTCTGGTGGGAGGAGATTTTAACATTATTAGAAATGATAAGGAGAAGAATAAGCCCATGACTAATGATCAATGGCCCTTCATGTTTAATGCTATTATTGAACAGGCTAGGTTGAGGGAATTGCCTCTGAATGGAAGACAATATACCTGGGCTAATAATCAGGAGGAGCCTACTTTTGAAAAACTGGATAGAGTCCTCATGTGTCCAGCCTGGGAAGAGAAATATCCTCTTGCCTTTCTTCAAGCTTTTGCCAGGGAGGTATCTGACCATACCCCCCTGTTCTTAGATACAGGAGAGGAATACAAACACAAATACATATTCAGATATGAAAATGCTTGGATCCTAAGAGAAGGATTCAAAGAGCTAGTTTACAAAACATGGAATGAGAGATACAAAGGGGACATACTGGAAAGATGGCAGTTGAGATTGAGAAAGATGAGGAAGAAAGCCAAAGGATGGAATAAAAATGTGGATGCTTGGTATAAAAAAATTATAATAGAAATTATTAGAGAATTGGATGAGTTGGATAAAAAAGCTGAGATATTGGGGCTATCCAACATAGATAGAGTGGAGCAGAAAGAGCTCAGAGCTCAAATAAAAAGAATTATGATACAAGAAGAAATGAAATGGTTACAAAGATATAAAGATGCTGAAATAAAAGATGGAGATGGGAACACTAGATATTATCATGCTAAGGTAAATGGGAGGAGGAGGAAAAACAAGATTGTCTCATTGGAACAGAAGGAAGGGGTGATTGAGGGGGAAGAAAACCTGATGGAATATATTACTAAGTTCTACAAAAAACTTTTTGGACATCCTGAGGAATCTGATATTTCTTTAAAAGAGATTGAGATGGTGAAAATAAATACACAAGATAGAGAAGAGTTGATTGCTCCCTTCTCTTTAGATGAAATTCACAATGTGGTTTTTGGGATGAAAAGAAACAAAAGCCCAGGCCCTGATGGATTCCATGCTGACTTTTATCAGGATTTCTGGGATTTAGTTAAGTGGGATCTGAAGGCTCTATTGGATAGCTTTGCGAGAGGTGAGGTCAATATTGCTAGGCTTAATTATGGCATAATCACTTTAGTTCCCAAGACCAAAGATGCCAAACAAATAGAAAAATTTAGACCTATATGTTTGCTAAATGTCAGCTTTAAAATCATTACAAAAGTGTTGATGAATAGGCTGGCCAGATGTGTGGCACCTGTCATATCCAAAACTCAAACTGCATTTATTAAAGGGAGATATATAATGGAAGGGGTGGTTATCTTACATGAAGCCCTTAACTCTTTCCACAAAAACAAAGAAGATGCTCTGGTCTTCAAAGTGGATTTTGAGAAGGCATATGATAAAATCAAATGGCCTTTTGTGATCCAGATGCTAAGGCTGAAAAATTTCCCAGATAAATGGTGTGATTGGGTAATGGAAACTATGAGAGGAGGACATGTAGGAATTAAAGTGAACGATGAGATTGGCCCATATTTTAAAACATTCAAAGGATTACGGCAAGGAGATGCCATGTCCCCCTTACTTTTCGACCTGGCTGCTGATGCCTTGGCTATTCTAATGAACAATGCTTTGGAACATGATGTTGTTAAAGGAGTACTAGGTATAGGAGATAACAAAGGGATAAATACGTTACAATATGCTGATGACACTATCTTTCTGATCAAAGATGAGATGGAAAGTGTGAAAAACCTCAAGTTCATTTTGGGGGCTTTTGAACAGATGTCTGGGCTTAAAATAAACTTTCATAAAAGTGAACTATTGCTATTTGGCAAAGCCAAAGAAAAACAGAGGATATATCAGGAAATTTTAACATGCAAGATGGGAGACCTCCCCATTAAATACTTGGGTTTGCCTGTGTCAGAAAACAGGATCAGGAATAGTCATTGGAACTGTGTAACTGATAAAATAGAAAAAAGATGCGGTTGCTGGCAAGGAAAGTTACTGGGATCCATTGCTGGTAGAATCACTTTGGTGCAGGCATGCCTCACCAACATCCCTTTGTTCATGATGTCATTTTACCCCATCCCAAAAGGGGTTGTCAAAAAAGCTGACTTTTTTAGGGCTAGGCTAGTTTGGCAGGAAGATGAAAATGTGAAGAAATATCATCTGGTTAAATGGGAAAAATGCTGCATACCTAAGGATGTAGGTGGCTTGGGGATTCTTAATTTGGAAATTATGAATATAGCTTTGTTGGCCAAATGGTTTTGGAAGATGGAAACTGAAAAAGGACTTTGGCAAGATGTGTTAGATAGGAAATATAGGAAAGGAGGCTGTCTAGCACTGATAAGAGAGAGTCCTGGGGATTCCCAGTTCTGGACAAGCCTGTTAAGAATTAAAGAGATCTTCTATAAATTTGTTAAAAAAGAACTGGGGAATGGAAAGAACACTAGATTCTGGGAAGACACCTGGGTGGATAATAAACCCCTAAGAGATGCTTATCCTAGATTGTATGACATTTGTTTTGATCATAACATTACTGTGGAAGAAGCTATACAAAAAGGGTGGCATGGTTTCAAATTCAGAAGAACTCTGCATGGGGAGACCCTTGGGCTATGGAAAAATCTGAAAAAAAGATGTGAAGAAATTCCTATGAAAGGAGGGGATGATAAAATCTCCTGGACACTCACTGCTGATTGTAAGTTTTCAGTGGGGTCCTTATATAGGAAAATCGTTTCCATAGGGATGAATTTCCCGCAATAATACTTGTGGAAGGTTAAGGTACCAGCGAAATTGAAAGTATTTCTATGGTTAATCAATAAAAAAAGGATATTAACTAGAGATAATCTTTTAAAAAGAGGATGGAAGGGGGGAAAGAATGTGTTTTTTGTGGGAAAAATGAATCAATTGATCATCTTCTGTTTTCATGTTCAGTGGCTTCTCTGTTGTGGAGCTTGGTTCGATGTGTTTGTGGTTTAAAAACTGTTCCTATAAATGTAATAGATTGCTTTGGCAACTGGATCAAAAGATTTAATAAGGGAGAGAAGAAAATGGTTATGGTTGGGATCTCTGCCCTGTTCTGGGCTATTTGGAAAAGCAGAAATGCGATTATATTTGAGCAAAAGAGGATAAATGATCCTCTGTATATTGTCAAATTGATGTGTAGATGGCTAATTGACTGGTCCATTTTGCAGACAAAGGAGCCGCCAAAAAAAATGTTGGAGCTGGGAGCAAGAACGCTAGAACGGGCAGCAAGTGAGGTTTTCACAGCTAGGCAGGGGTGGAAGATCAACGTCGCTAGGCTGGAGGGCGGTACCTTTGCTGCTGTGGATCCTGACGCTGCTGCTTTGCTCTAGTAGCTGTTAGCTTTAGGGCCTCTCTTTTTTCTGTTGTTCCAGTTTGTTCTGAAATATAATTCCGCTATGCTTGGTGTTGGTTGTAAGGTGCGGGGGGTTGGCTGTGGCTAGCCCTGAATATATTCTTTTGGTCTTCTAGTTCTGAACTCTATAGCTACTAGGGGTGCTGTAATGGGCTTCTGCCCTGAACTTTGTTAGATGGCGCATTGGTTTTCAGTAATGAAAATCGGAGGGGGTCAAGCCCTTCTTTGATAAAAAAAAAAGGTCCAGAGCAGGTCCGTTTTCCATTTCACTAGTTAGTCAGTCAGTAGTAATAATTCTAATCACTCAGCTAACGACTCGATTTCGTCTTGGGAAAACTTGCGCTTGCTTTGTTGCACAGGCCGGCGCCATAGGGGAGGAAATCAAGGAGCGGCGTGCTGCGGCCATGGATCTCGGCAAGAAGGCTGTTGAGGTGCAAAAGGTAAGCAGCAGTCTTCTTGGTTATACTAGACCGCATGCAGCAGCTTTCGCCAAATGTGTTTTTGTTCTGTTTGCGCGAAAGCCCTGATGTTTAATTGATGGCAATTGTGTTTCGTTGGCAGAATTTCAGGGAGATGCTGGCGCTTGTCAAGGCGCAGGAGAAAATAGTCAAGGCACTGAGTCAGGTCGATCAGTGGCTCCCTTCTCATTTCGCCTGCCAGTCTCATATGTATGTGGATGTGCCTGGGAGCTAAGCTAATGCTTGGTGCTGAAAAATGAAAATGTGGTGCCAGGTCCGTCAGAGTGCTGAGGCCCGTGCACGATCTATTGCGGAGAAGCTGGCCCGTGCGCGATCTAGGGTCGAGGAGCTGCGCGAGGAGATGGACGAGACAAAGCTGCTCATCGCACTGGTTGTGATCTTCTCCTTGTTGTTCGTCGTCGCGGTTACTCTCGGAATCTCCGGCTGACCACTTACGGAGGAGTAGTACTTGTTCCTACTTGCATTGCATGGCACGCAACTGGGATTTTAGAACAATTTTACTATATCGTGGTATGGCAGCAGTGACTTGTTTCGTGACTTTCGTGGGAGTGGGTATGCTAGTAGAACTTCTGGGATTGCTGTAATAATTGTCCAATCATGTGTGTGCGCGGGCGTTGTTTCCTCGACCGTGTTTCCCAACACGTATTTGCTTAGTTGTGTGGAGATGCTGTCCTTTTTCTTCGAATACGCACGAGTGTGCGTATCATCTATTAAAGAAGGGAAGGGGAAAAGAGCCCCACAACGGTGTCACACGGTATGTTACAGCACGTCCACCCTTTTATCCACCTACTTGCCTAAGCGACTACTCGCTACGCGTCCACCCTAATGCTACCTCCATGCCTCGATGCGTCTCCTCGTCGCCTCGCAGAAGTCCCGCCTCCCTTCATAATGCGTATTCGCTAGCGATCTTCCGAATCAAGTCCCATAAACAAGGGGCCTTGCCGTCGAACACAACACCATTTCGGTGCTTCCAAACCTCCCAAAATACCAGCAGGCATATTGCACGAACTAGCCTCGCTCTTTGCTTCGGTAGCCTGTCCAGTCCGCTGCGTGAGTACCATTCCGATAACGATTCCTCCGCACGTGGCTCCGCGTGCGTGATGTTCAGCGCGGGCATCACTCTTGCCCACACTTGTCGAGTGAGGATGCAGTGCAGAAGCAGGTGATTTATCGTTTTTTCATGCTGGTCGCATAGCGGGCACGCTGCCTGGTGCGGTAATCCTCGTCGCGCCAGCCTGTCCGAGGTCCAACACCTGTCCTTGGCAGCCAGCCATGAGAAGAATCTGCACCGTAACGGCGCCTTCGATCCCCATGTGAGAGTAGCAGTGGGCGACACCTGTAGTCCCCAGAACTTGGCATGATATGCCGAGCTAGCCGAGAATTGTCCCTCTTTGCTCCAGGTCCAGGTGACAGTGTCGCTAGTTTGCTCGTGTAGTTGCGTGGCCATCACCGACGGCCAAATGGACAAGAATTGCTCCACTGTGTCCTGGTCGATGGACGGCCCAGGATCACGCGCCCATGCACCAGATGTTAGCGCGTCGTAGACTGTTCTGGAGCTCCTTGCGCGCCTGGAGATGCGATTGTACAAGCGCGGCGCAAGATCTTGAATGCGAGCTCCGTGTAACCACCGGTCTTCCCAAAATAGTGTGCTTTTACCATCACCGAGCTGCACACGCGCCGCCGCTTGGAAAAGTTGCCTTGATTCTTTGGGTACGAGTATGTTAAACTCTGCCCAAGGTCTGGAGGTGTCCGTCTTCTGGAGCCAAACCCACTTGGTTTGTAAGGCCACATTCATCCAACGCAGATCGAGCACGCCGAGGCCCCCGGCCCACTTTGGCCGGCACACTACGTCCCAGGACACCGCACAGGCGACTCCTCCTGCCTCTTCCTTGCCACTCCAAAGGAAACTGCGGCAAACCTTTATCATAGCTGTGAGCATTTTTGGTGGTAATCCTAGAGCCAACATGAAATGTATGGGAATCGCCGTGAGGACCGATTGGATAAGCAGGAGTCTACTGCTCTTTGGTAGTGTTGCCGCCTTCCAGTGCGGCAATTGCCCAGCTAGCTGGTCCACAAGACCACGTAGTTGTGCAGCAGTTTGTTTCCGTAGGGTTAGTGGGAGGCCAAGGTATTTGCACGGGAACTCGGCGGTCGAACATCCTAGAATCTCCTGCACCATTTGCATTTCCTCCTGAGAACACTTGATCGGTAGGCTGCCGTCTTCACAAGATTCACGGCCCAGAGGCTGATCCAAACATATTAAGTATCGCCGAGCACACCGAGAGCTCCTGGGACTTTGGCTTGATAAAAATCATGACGTCGCCCGCGAACATAGACAACCTTTGCTTGAGGCCAGTGCGCGCCAGGGGGGCGAGCAGGCCGTCCTCGGTGGCCTTCACGAACAGCCGGTGAAGAGGTTCCATGCATAGAATGACTAGCATTAGGGATATCGGCCCCCCCTGTCTCAGTCCTCGGCAATTGAAGATGGCATCACCTGGCCTCCCATTGACCAGAATTTTGGTGGAGGAAGTTGATAGCATCCCACACATCCAGGTAATCCATCTCTGCCCAAATCCCATCTGTCTTAGTACCTCAAGTAAAAACGGCCATTGAATGGAGTCGAATGCTTTGGATATGTCGAGTTTCACCATAACCGTGGGGTCGCGTAACGCATGCAGGCGTCGGGCTGTGCATTGCACGAGCATGTAGTTGTCATGTAGGGATCTCCCAGCAACAAATGCGCTTTGGTGATTGCCCACCAGATGCGGCAGTTCGCCTGGAAGTCTCACGGCAAGTGCCTTGTCGAATATCTTGAGTGCCCCATGCACGAGACTAACTGGCCTGAAGTCAGAGATTTCCACCGCCCCGGCTTTCTTCGGCAAGAGGACGACAATGGCTTTGTTAATTGCAGGTAGGCCTCGCATATCGCCTCTGAAGAACTGATCCATTGCCCGCATTAAGTCGCCCTTTATGGTGTTCCAACAAGCGGCATAGAAACGTCCTGTGAACCCATCAGGTCCCGGAGATTTGTCCAAAGGCATGCTCTTGACAACCCGCTCAATTTCCTCATCCGTGAAAGGAACCTCAAGGTGCGCTAGGTTTCTCGACGGCAAGTTCAGCGCGTCCAGACAGAGCGCGTGTTCACGCTCGGGGGCCGATCCAAGTAGGTCCGAGTAGAACTCGTCCACCGCGGCAGCGATCTCTTCTTGATTTGGGAACGTCTGCCCATTGTGTTGCAAGGAAAGAATTGCATTCTTGCGCTGGCGGTGGCAAGCTTGTCGGTGGAAGTATGCCGTATTTGCATCGCCGTCTCGGAGTTGTAGCAGCCTCGATCTTTGCCTTGCGATCGTCCTTTGCAATGACGCAAGTCCGAGCAGTTTCCGCTTGAGCAGCTTGCACAGTGCGTGCTCGTCTAAAGATAACGTCCTAGTGTCCATGGCCTCGTCCAGTCGAGCTATCACCTCCAAAGCAATGAGGTTATGCAGTCTGATGTTCCCGATCCAGTGGTCGCTCCATCATTGGAGTGCTTTGGCCGTGGCTCGTAGCTTGTTGTCCAGGGTCAGGAAAGCATTATCATGCAGGGGGACCGACTGCCAAGCCGTCGCAACCGTTTCCTGGAACCCATCCACCTTAGGCTAGAATGCCTCGAAGCGAAAGTGCTTACCCATTGTGATATCGGCATTCAGGTCAAGCATGAGGGGGCATTGGTCCGAAATGGCCGTCCCCAAGGCGGTAAGGAGGCATCTCGGGTAAAGGTCCTCCCAGCAACACATGGCAAAAACATGATCGATTTTCTCTAGAGTCGGCCTGAGCCTCTCGTTTGACCATGTGTACTTTCTCCCGTTTAAGTACAGCTCCCGAAGCTCCAGCCTGTTTAGCTTTGCTCGGAATCGGCCCATCATGCGGTGATTTACCGCGCTGTTGCTCTTGTCCTCTGGGTTCACTAGTAGGTTGAAGTCTCCCGCCACAATCCAGGGGCCCGCATGTAGTTCCCTGATGTCAACTAGTTCCTGAAGAAACTCGACCTTGTCCTTGCTGCTTTGGGGCCCGTAGACCCCGGTGATCCACCACTAGCCGCCGCACACTGGCCTGACCAGCCCCGTGAGCGTGTTCGACGTGCGATGCGGGTTCGAGATTACTACCATAGTGGCATCCCATGCAAGCAAAATTCCTCCACGAGTTCCCAAAGCCAGAAGATACTCAAAGTTCTCAAATCTATTACCGAGGCAATGTTTCACAATTTCGGGCCATACAACTTGAAGTTTCGTCTCCTGGAGGCAGACAACCGCCGGGTTGGCACTAGTGACCGCTTGATAGATGGCACTCCGCCTTGCCGAGGAGTTGAGTCCCCTAACATTCCACACGAGCACTTTGGAAGTTTGTGAAGCCATATAAAACGCCCACCATCATCCAGCCTCTACGAGAGCCGCGTAAGGCCTCGACCACCTCCTCCTGACCTGGCAGGATGGAAGCATCCCCGCCAAACAAGGCGAGAATTGCTGCGATCTGGTCATGTGTCAGCGGTGTCTTGAAGAGTTCGCCGTACATGAGCAGATCCTCGTCTGTGATTTCCTCACATTCATTCGCCAAGCACAGCCTTCTGATTAGCACACGCTGCTGCTTAGACGCGGCAGAGCCCCCACCCACGCCCCTCGCTAGGCGCACGCTTCTTCTTGGGTTGGCCGTTGGCGACCTCTTCCTTCGCGGCTTCCGGTTGGGCGGCACGCGGTCCAGCGGGTGGGGCAGAATCGGTGAAAGCGTGCGTCGCACCTCGGAGCAGAATTTTGTAGCCGGAGTGCATCATGGCGATGCAATTGGCGTCGGCGCTGGTGTGCAAATGGCCTCCAGCGTTGCATGGGACGCGGGCCCCGGCGTGCGAGCGGGCCCCGAGGGAAGCCTTTGGGGGGAGGTGAGGGGCTAGACTCCCCAGTGGCAAAGACCAGGCCGTCGGGGTGGTGCGAACTGCCGCGGGATAGGGAAACCAGGCACGTAGCCTTGTCCTGCATGCATGCTAAAGAATCCACCAAGCCATGGGGGCCACGTGGCGAGCATGAACTCGAGGACAGCTCGCCATCCAACAGCGAATCACAACTGGAAAAGCTCTCAAAGCTGCCAGAATCGTCTCCGTCCATCCATTGGTCCTCCAGGGGCAGGAGCGTGGGGTCCGGCTCTGTCCTTATCCTCTCCCAGACAGGCAGGCGCCAGGAGCCAATCAAGACCGAGGTGGGGGAAAGCCTGCCATCCTCTTTGCCAATCCTTGGGGGGCGAGAGTACCCGACCACTGGTGGGGGTTGCGCGCAGTGTGGCCGCTGGTTGGTGGAGCGATGGGAGGAGTCATGGCCCCGCCTCGGATCCCCTAGCGCGGCATGCCCAGGCGCATGGTCGGGAGCTGAAAGCGACCCGCCCTGGGCGGGACTCTCCACGTGTCGGCTACGCAGAGGAACTTCGATCTGGTCCCTGGCGTCAGCACCGCTTTGTTGAGGCAGCCCCGTGGACCGGTCAGCAATTCCCGTTTGAACGCCTCTCTGCCTTGCGGGAGGGGCCGAGCCCGCCGAGGAGCATGTCGACGGCGGGGAAGTTGCGCGCCCCAGCCGCCCGGCCTGGGCGCCTCGTCCACGCGGCGACCTGGATCTCCCCGCCTGGCATCGCGCCCCGGCAGCCCGCCTGAGTCGCCGTCCTCTGGCGGCGGTGGCGGGAGATCACCCCCCAGCCTAGGAGCGACAGGTGGGCCAAGCCTGATGATCTCGACGGGATACCATAACGCATCCGGCAGCCCATCCTCCTGGCTCATCGCCCTTCTGCCATTCTCCTCAACCACCAAAATCCTGCGCGAAGGGATCCGTGCCGGGTCGCCGGTGCGCAGCCAAACCCGGAATGTCGACATGTCGTTCCGCCGGGTGGTGATGTCTACCACCTTGACAATGATGCCAATGCCCCAGAGCAGGGACTCCGCCGCCCGCCTCGTCCATGCGTTTGCCGGGACGCCTTTGAGCGCCAGCGGCACCAGGAATGGCATGGTGATTGCCGTGGCCTGGGCCTGCCGCACCCAAGGGCGTAGCGAGAGCCTGGCCTGGCCAGCCGGGGCCTGCCCGACCGCCACGAGTCTGTTCCGCAGATCCACATTTCTGCATAGGATGAGGAAATCCTCTGGGAAGAAGGTCATGATGGACATGTCCGCGGGACCGATACCGAATTCCACGTGCACCGCCGCAACAGCACTAGCCAGATCCACCGCCGAACAAGGGCCGCAGATGGTCACCACCACCGCCCTGGACAGCTCCGTCTCCAACGCGCGGGTGTCTTCTGAAGCCTCGAGGAAGTAGCAGTCGACGACCTCGTCATCGCACGTAGCCACCACATCCAGCGAGCGCGGCTCAACCGGCGTGGAGAACTGGGGGGCGCCCAGGGCGTGCGCAGAGCCTGCGCTTGCCACCTGCGACCAGGTTGGGCCAAAACGGACAGTGCCCACCGGAGGAGGCCCCGGCGGAGGTGGGGGGGGAACGAAGGCCGCAGGAGGAGCACGGACGACCCTAGCAGGCGGCGGTCCCCCAGGAGGCGCGGGGGGCAGGGGCCCGACAGGGGGAGCGCCGCCCGAACCGAGGCGGAGCGCCGGAGGCAGCCGAGGCGGCTGCGACACCGGGGACGGGCTACGCGGCCGCGTGCAGCCCCTCGAGGTGTGGTTCTCTCCACCGCAGCGGACGCACCGGGTTGGGTTGCTGCACTCTGCAGAGATGTGCCCCTCCCGTCCGCAATTGTAGCAGCATCCGTAGAGCTCCGCATGCAGTCTTGAATCAGGGCGAGGACGGGCAGCCGGCAGCGCGCGCCAGCGCTGGGGCGGCTGAGGGCGGCGTGCCAGGGAGCGCTGCCGGGGGGGGGGGGCTGTTGCGACGGCCCCGCTGGATCTGCCAGTCCGCGGCCGCCGGCGCGGGGGTGCGGGAAGGACCGGCCCCCGCATGGCCGCCTTGGACGAGCGGGCCGAAGGGGGAGCCGACGACAGCGGGGACCACGATGGACTGGAGACGTGGCCGGGTGGGGGGGCGGAGACGGCGGGTCCGACGAGAAGGAGCCCGAGAGCGAGACCTGGGAGGCCATGCGCGCGAGAGGTGTACGCCGGCTCCGGAGCGGAGGGCGGCGGGAGGGATCCCGGCAGAAAAAAGAACTCCACAAAGAATAAGTTCTTAAAAAAAGAACACGGGTCCTTAATTTTTTATCTTTATTTTTTCACGCGTAAAATATTTTGATACTTTCCCTTTCAATTGTGTTTCTTTATTCTATCCTATTTCTCTTCAGGTCCTTAATATTTCCCACTCTTTCTTCTCGTATGTTTCCACTCACTCTCTTTGCCGCCCATTTTTCACCAATGTTTCATTATTATGATTTTTTCTTTTAAACTTTTGGTTGCGTTTTTATTGCATTTTATTTCTTTCCCCCTCTCTTACTCATTCATTCTCTCTTTGAAGTTTTCACCATTGTTTCTATCCCCTCAAATTTCTGCTCTCTCTCTCTTACTGCCGCTTAGCCACTTCAAAGTAATGGTATTGTCTTCACACCACCATAGTGTATCCGTATTAGGACCCCATGCAAAGGGAGAAGTGGTTCTGACCCTTAGGGCAACTCCAATGCGAGGACACATTTCGTTTGCTCGCGTCCATTTCTGCCGGCGTGGACAGAAACCGCACCCTAATGCGGCGACACATTTTGCGTTTGTCCGTTTATGTCTGCACGGACCCATTTCCTGCCTATATTTGGGTTGGGTATGTGTCACCACAGATAGGAGACAGACGCGTTGCATGTTCACCCTGGGCTCACGTGGCAGCCGCCCAACGACCAGCTCCTGGTCCTTTTAAATGCCGCACTTGTTGGGGGGGGGAGGGGGGCATCCGCGCCCACTCCTTTCCCAGACCCTGCTTCCCCGGCACCAACAGTAAAACCCTACGCCACCGATGCAACGTCGTGGAAGTTTGTCCTCAGGAAGCATGACCACGAGGCCGGCTCCTCCTTCGGGCAGCGCCTTGTGGCACCATTCACCTTGATGCCACTGGGGGCTTCTTCGTCGTGGCAGGACCGCGGGTACATCCCTGTCGAGACGTGCTAGAGGTATTAGGAGGCGGCCATCCCAGTGCCATGGCCCAATGTGCACCTGCCGAACGGCTGGGACTTGAACCCGAAAAGGATTCCAATACCAGTCGTTCTGGTTTTCGATCGCGCATGGGCGACGGAGATCCACCACCGTCATGACCTACTTCAAGACAACCTCCTCGATGAGTGGGCTTTCGTCTAGGAGTCCACCTACTGGGACACATGGTCCTACAACAAGCACGACCGGCGCCCCCACTCGTGCTTCGTGCGTGCGCGTGCTCCAGTGCCACCGCATGATCCAGTGTCCGAGTCGCCGCGACGTCCCATGGTGAAGGAGGGGAAGATCAAGTATGACACGCTCAAGCAGGCACTCGATGTCTTCGTGATGAAGGAGCTCACACTCTGGCATGACCTTCCCCTGGTGCTCCACATATCAACAATGGGAGCCATAGCGCGCGCCCTCATCCCCGCGCTGGAGCCGGATCCATGGCCACTATTATGGCAGATGTGGACCTAAACTTCCATGTTTCCAGCGATACCAGAGCCGAAGGAGGAATCCGAGGAGGAGCAGCATGAGGCACCATCTACGCCACCGCAACCACTGACACCAGCGCGACCATGGTCGCTTCCAACCTTCATCGACATCGTTGATGACGACGATGAGTAGTCGGCTCCGGCACCACTACGCGCATGTGCTCTGGCGATCACCCTAGTAGATCCAGGGTTTATGTAATTTCTAGTTATTTTTTGTTTTAATTAATGGAACAGACTTTTGGCAGCCTATATATATTTTTTAATTAAAAAGGAAAAAAACTGAAATACGACACGCACGTTGGGTGCGCTGGCGGGCCAGCGGACACGGGCGAGCATTTGTCCACCTGGCCACCCAAACGGACACATTTTGTGTCCGTTTGGGTCGGCCCGTTGGAGTTTCCCTTACTCGCGCGATTTGGATGCATCCCTTATTAGGCGAGCCCCGGAACGTCTATCCCAATAGCTTTTCTTCAAACAGGGGTGATTCTGTGTGGAATTTCTTCTTTGTGTATGTTATAATATGTCATGTGATCACGATGAACCAAAAAGAGGCCAAATACTTACACGAAATGGGTCGGGGCACTGAAAGATGGTGGAGGGGGGAGGTTCATCCTAAGCCTTGAATTTTACCACAAATTATTCCGGTTTGTGAAGGAATTGTCACTTCAAGGTTGTGTATTGACCTTTCTTTCACCACATCACCATACGTGCTTGGAAGGTGTGGTAAAAATTCGAGAGCGTTTTCTAGAAATCTTCACGAAGATTGTGTGAAAATAGGACCTTGCATCATGACACTAGAGACAGATTGATGTGTAAGAGAGACCTCTTAACCTTTCCTAGAAGTCTACTTTAGGTGGTGCTGCATATGAAGGGGGTGGCAACATTGGAGGTCCCGCATCTGCAGTTGTGGGATGGCATGCATGTCATTAGGCCCTAAGTGCTAGGTGTAGAGCTCTGTTGGTCGTTTTTGTGTTGGCGTGTATCAGGTGTCTGTTTTCTATATTGTGGAAGTTTTTGTTTTCTGGTTTTGGTGGCCTTATTAGTTTTTGACATGCATGCAGGAGCTATGTCAATTTCATTAAGAGAAGAAAAAACAAATACAACTTGGCACAGTTTACAAGGGAAACTAGGCTGAAAACCACAACAACACAGAAGAAATAAAACAACCACCAATGACAATCCAAGCAGACCACCACCATATAACATGCCCTCTTTCTCGAGATATGAAATGCAAGTCTTCGAAAACGCTTTCAAGAAAGAAAACGACGTATGAGAACGCCACTCTCACCGGCATTGACCTCCATCAACCACAAAACTTTTGCCTAGACTGAGTGAACCCTGGGAATGGTTCGGCCTAGCTAACAACCTCCAACACCACTTCCACCCTAACTGGCCACGGCCCAGTGGGAGGAAGTACTCTTCGACAATGCCCACGAGCGCCAACATTTTCGGCAATGACCATCGTCAACAAATAAGACTTTCGCCTAGAGCCTTATGCCTCACCACCTCTGACCTAGGGTAGGGGCCAGGGCACCTCGAAACCTCGTGAGACCAAGCCGCGACTCCGTTCACATTAAATAGTGGTGAACCGGACCAAGAGGAATAGAAGGATGCAATGACCTCCACAGCTCCATGGTGGACTTTCTCCAACGACATCGACACCGCCACCACCATTGCAACAATGGCTCTGACAAGCCACAACGGCGCAGGCGCACCACACACCACTATGCCAACCTGCGAACCGTAACACGCAAAAGCGCCGTCACCGGCGTGTCAGTTTTGGTGGCCTGATGCTGCCATAGTTCAGAGTTGTTTTACCCGGTGTTTTCGTTTTTGTACTTAAGACATGACTAAGTGAACTTGGGTCTTGTATGGTGGTTTCGTTTTTCAATTAAAAATGAAACCCGAGGCGGAGTTGGTGCTGATCGGGTTTAAGTGTGAAAAAGGGAAAAGAGTTATGTTGAAGCAACAACACAAACATGTCCAAAACCAAAAGAAAAAGTGATACGCGACTCCTAGCGAAAGAAAAAGTAATACAC
Organism: Aegilops umbellulata; assembly: GCA_032464435.1. Lineage (NCBI taxonomy): Eukaryota > Viridiplantae > Streptophyta > Magnoliopsida > Poales > Poaceae > Aegilops > Aegilops umbellulata. The sequence goes on from CP136055.1 coordinate 94,351,467, forward strand.
GATTTTCTATGACTTTTATATTCCTATGATATTCTACCTTATGAACCAAGGAAGGCCTAAGTGTGAAAAAAAGGTATGTTAAAGCAACAATACAAACATGTCCAAAAGCGAAAGAAAAAGCGATACACTATTCCTCACGCGTGTTCGTAATTTTGATGTGATGGATCCCCAGTCGTAACCCAACACTTGTTGCATTGCATAATTTCATTGCATTGCAATATCTTGAGTGTCTGCTTGCTTTATATGGGTGATGGATAGTGTGGCTTGGTGCTGCCATCTTTCAAGCTTTGGTTGTCACGTGACGTGGTCAATGGAAGTTACGCTCTGGGCTCCAGCCACACGTAGTCCACAGTTCACACCTCACAGCTACCAGGGCTTTTCGATTTTCCTGGAACAGGAGCCTGTTGGGGGCCATCCTACCGGAGCCCTTGCCACCCCCGATTGGAGAAACGAATTATTCTGCTCGGTTGGCTGATGGCTACTAGCCTACTAGCCACACTAGTACTCCTTGGTTCATTCTATCGTTGGCCAAAGAAAGAGCTCATCTCTCCCCAAGCACACACACGCTTCTCCGTCTCCAAAAACCCTCCTCTCTGCACGGGCACGCCATGGACAGCCCTCCGGCCGGCAACGTGGCCCATCCTCTGGCAGCGGCGGCGGCGGGCAACAATGTGGCCAACCCTCCGGCGGCGGCGGCAGCAGCAATCAACGTGCTCGATCATCTGGCGGCGATGGAGGCAGCAGCAGCAAACAACGTTGCCAATTTTCAGGTGCAGCAAGCAGCAGCGGCAGCAGCGGCGGCGGCAGCGGCGGTAATGTGATTCACAAGATCATTTCTGCTGCTTCGTTCATCCTTTCATTCCGTGCATAATTTTGCTTCGTTTTCTCTACGCTATCAGTAGCAAATTAGTCAGTTAGCAAACGAACTGACATGCGTATATGGGAGTTGCGACTATAGGAGTAGTTCGTGACAATTGCCTTATGGAATCATGGTGTTTCGACATTTGTAAAGCCCACAGGCAGTTCCGTACGTACGTGTTCTTGTTTCAACTGGTCAGCCAGATCTAATATGTTGGTCGGATCTACGCCTACACACAGACATAGATATGATGTCTACGAGTTAGCTACTTGACTTATTTGTCCTTCACTCTCTTCTGGAAATCTGCTGCTAGATCATAGAACCAAGTTTGTTTTGTTATTCAGATGCCACGGATCATCTCATTTTCCATAGTTTTTCATCATCTTAATAGGCCAGTAATTAGACAGTTAGAAGGGTCGCAGTTCTATTGTTCTACGACGGCCAATGACTTGAGAAGTTGAGATCGAAAATGTAGTGCTTAGCATCGGCGCTGAATTACTGAAACTGACTGGCTGACCTCGACTGCAGGATGCTGCTGCAGTGGCTGCCGCTGCAGCGCTGGAGCAGCGCCGCAAGGAAGACAAGGATTGTGCGTGCTTGTGCTGTGTGTACATCTTCGGCGTGCTGCTCTTCTTTGCTGTGATGATTCTGCTGACTTCCAAGCCATGGAATCGAGGCTAGAGAGCATCAACGTACCAGGATGATCTCTGGAGCATGCACTTCCTTGGAACTAATGACCTACCAGGTGGTTTCCTCTAGTAGTAGTACTATTGCTGGGAAGAAGAACTAGTACCGTCTAGAGTGGTGTGTAGACTGATCATTGTGATAAGCCGAGTAAGATTTCAGTTTATCTGACGCCTAGTGCTGCAGTCTTTGAGTTTGAGGGTGTGCAGAACTTGAGTGAGATCTACTACTGTATATATTAGCGCAACTTCGCTGAAGATTGCAAAATTTTGGTTCAACTATTTACACATAGTGCAGTGTGGTCGATCCAGAGGACCACCGTGCTCTACCGGATCATTCACAGACGGTGCAGCCAGCAGAGGCCGCCCGGCCGGCTGTTGCTCTGCATAATTGCGTTGCCATTTCGGAGTCTGCCCGCTTTTTTATGAGAGAGCGAGAGTGCTGCCATTCTCGTGTGCTTTAACTCCGTGTACTTTTTCAACTTACACGGAACCGGAGCCAAGAGAGCGCGTGCACTTCTCCATCTTCATCTCTTTGCGTAGGGGTAACATGCAGAATCATCCCGCCGTCCAGGTGAACAATGTGGGCGGAAATCTTCGGGGCGGCCAGCCCCACAACGTGGCCAATCCTCCCGCAGGCAAACCGCAAGGTGGACGCCAATGCTCCGGCCGTCGACACATATGACATATCCCATTGCCCCTAGTGGATTCAAAATTTTGGTTGTTTAAGTAAAAAAAAAATGGTTGTTTACAGATGGATTTGAGGCAGAACTCCTGGTGAAAATGACACCATTTACGGCAGAAAGTTTCATAGAGAAGAACATCTTCACTCGCTAGCGGGTACCCAGTAGAATCATTGGCAGCACTAGGTCTTAGAGCATCTCCAGCCGCGCCCTCAACAGCCCACCCATCCTTCAGGCTATTTTTGTCACTGGCGGCCGAAAATCGGCCGAGTCGCGCCTCTAGGAACCCGTTTTTCGCCGGTTTGGGCCAAAATTGGCGCCGGCGGACCCACGCCGAACCCGGCGCGCTGGGGGGCGCCTGGGGCGCCGGAGAACGCGTTTTGGCGCGAATGGGGATGGGCCCTTCGCGTCAGCGAGATGCCGCTTCGTCGTCCTCATCGCCTCGGTTCCCGCAAGAATCATTGCGAAGGCTGGCCAAGGCTGCCGCGCCGGTCAGCCTCTATTGATGCATCACGGGCGGCGTAAGGAAGGCGCCACCGACGCGAGTTCCGCCCGCTCCCGCCACGCGTCGCCCGCCATGCAGGCTCTCGCCGCCCGACCGTGGCTATAAAAACCGATCCCCCGCCGGTGAACGCCACAGCTGCCACACTTCACCTCGCATCGCCACACAAAGCAGCACACTCCCCCCCTTCCCGTCGACGAGCAAATGGATGAGAGGTTCCAAGGCGACGGCGCGGCGGCGAACGGCTTCGGTCGCCGCCATCTCCAAGAGCCGGAGGCGCGCCTCCTCTACGAGGTCGAGTATCCGGCGCCCCCGGACATGCGTGTGCCTGGGGGCGTGGAGGCGGAGCGCCGACGGCGTCCCGGTGCCACCGGTGCACGAAGGGGCGGCACGGCGGGCCGAGATCGCCCGCATCCGCTCGTCGCTGACGGAGGAGCAGCGAAACGAGTCGAGGTACGCCGCCGACAGCCACACGCTGTGGACGATGTACTTCGAGCGCCGCCGCGAAGAATAGATCGCCTCCGCCAACGGCATCATCCCCCGCGACCGCCTCAACATCGACGGGCGGCGCGAGTGTTGGGGCGTGCTAGGCCGCACCCTCGAGGCCGTCCTCGACCACATCAAGACCGGCAACATGCCGCGCCTCGAGTACCCGCCGCGGCTGTCCTTCTCTCGCCGCTGAGGAAGCTCCTAGACACCGCGGCGAATGGAGCCGGGGACGTCCTCGTCGTCGGGCTCCGGCTCGCCGGCGCTCCGCCCTGTCAAGCCGGAGCCGGAGGAGACGCCGCTCTGGCGCCGCACCCACAGCGGCGCCCTCGTCATCAACGAGGGTGCTCGCCCCTCGCCACGCTCCCTCCGCTTGGTCCGGCCAAAGCCCGAGCCGGGCCTGCTCCCCGTGAAGCCGGAGCACGTCGATATGGTGGCCCCCGATGACGAGGCCGCACTAAAATGGGCGAAGGACGACTACACCCGTTTCTACAGGCTTCTCGGCATGTAGATGGAGTGCGGTGGCCGCCGCCCAATAGGGCTAGGGGTAGTTTGGCATAGTTTGCATGTTTTATCTGTTTTTTGTATAAATTTCAATGAAGTTTCGCCGAGTTTGTGCCAGTTTCGCCGAGGTTGTACAATTTTGTATGAAATATCGCTAAGTTCGCGCGATTTTGGCGGCGACCTGGGGGCGTCGACTGGGCACGCAATCGCCCCACGCGCCAAGCAAGCACCGGTTCGCCCCTAAGCGGCTCTTTTTCAACGTTCTGAAGGCCGGACGGCTGGAGATGCTCTTAATTCACAAGCCATATGTTTCAAGACTTTTGGGAGGACTATGGAACAAAAATATGTTCCAACTCGGTCGGCCATACCATAGTAACGAACATGCAAAATGGACGAGCAAAATCACACTCCAGGATATCAAAAAGAGTTTAGTATCGGATAGAATACGTGGAATAGGAAGGATGTGGGTCGTCTAACTACTGGCGGTCTTATGGGCAGTAAGAACTCAAATGAGACTTGTCATAGAAAAAAATCTATTTTATTTTAAGCCTGCTCCCCCGCGACGAAGACATCCCTACCAATGTTACAATCATGGCCATGTTGGTACAAAAATTGAGCCAATTATTATAGCTCACGCACGTCAATTAAATTATCCGATATTTTCATTTCTTGAACTACTTCTAATAATGCTCATAAGAATATGATGCTACCAAAATTAGATAGTTGTGTATTGCTTAAGAATGAAGGGTCTAGCATGCATGGATAGAAGGAATGAGCAGTGGGGTATGATCAAGCATGAAGATGAAGACGAGCAGTGGCGGAGCTTCGAAGAAAATACTAGGCGGGCCAGCCCATAGGAGAGTACCAAAAATTTCAAATTCTCAACCACAGTATCAGTTTTGTTCATCAATTCATTGAATTTCGGAGTATTCAAAGTGTTATATATAGCTGACAACTTAGAGGGAAATTGACATTGATTGATAAATGCGCATTTTAGGAGAAAAGAAAAGTACGTATGTGGCTCAGCAGCCAACAGTGCTCGTTGAATCTGGTGCTGCTACATACTTGTCGTCAGTTTCCATGAGGAGAGAGCATTCAGGCTTGAATTGATCGTCTAAACTTGCCGCTTAGTATTGCAGGTGGTGGGCTGGGTTGGCTTCCAATGCATAGTTAAAATAAAAGAGCAAAAATCCTGGGCGGGCCACAGCCCAGTTTGGCCCTAAGGAAGCTCCGCCCTTGAAGACGAGCGCAATGAGAAGAAGATGAACGCCATTGATCAGGATTTGAGTCGAGGCTGACGAGAGAATCGATGCTATCCAATACCTCCGCCAATGCGGATCTCCACCCGCCGGCGCCTGACCTTAGCGCCGGGGTGGTCCGCTCCGGTGTCGGCCGGATCTGGATCACGATTTTCTTGCCTCCGTGCAGATGACGGAGGTGAGGACTCCTCGACGGCCGAGACCTCCGAGGCATCGCGCCGGCGTAAGACTGACGAGGAGCTGGCCGCCGAGTTTTGGGCCGACATTGGGTATCCTACATCAGCCTCACGAGTATGGGAGAGACCGTCTTCTAGGCGAGGATCCGCTCAGAAGGATTGTGCACAAGAGGTAAACGGTTCTCCGACCTCGCCGGCAATTCATTCGCGGGGGTCCTGGATCCGGCTCCGGCTATATCTAGGCCTATGGTACGGCCCTGGATCGGACCTCCTTCGGCACGTGAGGGCTCCGGCTATATCTAGGCCTATGGTACGGCCCTGGATCGGACCTTTCCCTGCCCCCAGAGTCTCTCCCTCTCGTACTCTGGGAGATGCCATGCCCTCGGCCGGCTTGGCGAGGACGGCGGTGATCACGCCGACGGCGCCTCCAATGTTTCCTGCGACGGGCGTTTCGCCGGACGAGTCGGGGCGGTCAATAGGCCTGGGCCCTCACCCGATCTCAGGTGCGTCACATCCGAACCGTTCTTTACGCATGGTTAATCTCAACCGTTGGTTGTTTCATATGTGGAACAGGGACACTCTTCGCAGAAACCCTAATCTTCCTCGATCCTTCGTGGCTGCCGTCTGCTCGGGGATGGGTCGCGACGCGTCCGCGCCGCCGGGCTCTGGGCAGGTCCGACCTGCAGCCGCCGCGCAGATGCCCTCGGACGCCTCCTCGTCCGGTGGTGCCCCTGGCTTCGCACCTGGGGTGTTCCCCCCGGTGATCCGTTCTTCCTCCGCTCAAAGTGTCATGCCGAACCTTCCCCAACAGACTCCAGCACCGGGGCAGCAGCAACAACAGATGTATCAAATGCCGCAGCTGTTCTTTCAGCAGCAACCGATGTATCATGCGCCGCCGGGGTACATGCAGCAAATGGCGCCGGTGTACTCATATCAACCAGCCGGCCCTTTCTTGCAACAGAGCCATGGTCACCCCACTGCTGTCCAGCCAATGGCCTTTAACGCTGGTCTGGCAAACTCGGCGGCCGGAGTTCAGACAGGGAATATCCGTCCTAGGAAACCGAAGGGAGGAAAAGGAAATCGGCCTAAGAACCGTGCGGGAAACGCCCCGATCATCACTGCTCCACCCACCTTGCCTTATCATGGCGTACAAGGTGCTCCGGCTTTTGTCTCGGGGCCTCTTGTGACTGCTGCTCCTCTTATGGCACCGGCTCAACAACAACATGATGTGGCTCAGGCGGCACCTGCTCCCGGGGTGAACACGGTAATTACCAAGTTATGGTGTACCATGTGTCATTCGGCCGGACATGTGGCTTCAGATTGTGAAACACAGCAGTATTGTTTCATCTGTAACAAGGCGAACCATCCGATGACTACTTGGCGGTGTCCAGCTCTCAAGATGCCAAAGCCGGCGGCGATGCTTTGTGGCTATGGGACTGAGAGCATGGCCTTCTTTCAGATGCCTGACAATGTTTGCAGGGCAGACCTTGCACCACAACTCTCCCCAACGGCTGTTGTTACGATCTCGGGAGGCTCTATCTCTTCGAGCATTGTGGAGGCGGAGGTTGCTAAGATCGCTCAATATCAGCAACAGTGGACGTGGGAGGCTATCCCTCATGGCCAGAATGCTTTTATCATGTCTTTTCCCAGTGACGAGGTGCTCCTGAGAGTTACTGGTTTCACGGTCTTCATCAAATCGCATAATGTCACTTTGGAGTTCAAGGCTTGTCATTCCGAGGAGATTCCGAATCGTTTTGAGCTTATTCCAGTTTGGGTGCATGTGCACGGAGTTCCTCACGCTCTCCGGCATTTCTTGGGTCTCTGGGCAGTTGGCTCTGTTATTGGCGCCACTCTTGACGTCGACCTCCTTTGCTTGCGCCGCCGTGGTATTGTGAGGATTCAGGTTGGCGTGCTTAATCTTGATGCTTTTAAGATGAGCCCTGTCAACTCCCTCTCGTCGGATGTGGTTGTTCAGAAGAAGGGCTATGAATTCTGGTACACTCTGGAAGATGATGATTTCCGTGTGGACGCTGATTTTGTGCCTCGCGTTTGGGAGCATGGCGATGATACGGAAGGGGACAAGGAGCATGATCGAGAGGACACTTCAAGGGCTGATGACAAGAGCAAGAGGCCGAAAGCGTCTTCGTCGTCAGCTAACACGGCGGCATCATCTTCCTCGGGAGGAGTGGTTCCGATGCAAATCACCTCTTTGACGACCGTTCCTGCTAGTACACATCCATGCTTGGCATCGCGGCCTTTGTCGGGGGACCTGCCAGCGGCAACGGAGCTCGTGCCTCCCCAGAACCCTCCCTCGCTTACCAGCTCTGCACCGCCTCCACCACCTCAATCGGATGCTTCGCCCATGTCAGCTATTCGGACATGGGTTGATGGGCCTGCGGCGCCCTTGGCGATGGGATCATTGTCGGAGGCTGCTTTGGAGCATCTGACGACACCGACATCGGCTTCTTCTCGGTCTTCTGGTCGTCGGGGTGTGATTTTCTCCCCGGCGGTGCATGCAGATCATGACATGGCCTTGGCGACGCTTCAGGCGCTGTCTCCTGCGCCGCCGTCGCAGTACGAGGAGGTTGCTCCTACGAACGCTGTCATGGAGGATCAGCTGCAGCTTTCACGGTCTCCCGCCGCGTCGCCGGGGCCGGCGCTGTCCCCTGTGTCGCCGCCGCGGGACATGGAGGCTGCTCCTTGTATCGCTGTTATGGAGGATGAGCTGCAGCGTTCTAGGTCTCCCGCTACTACGCCGGAGCCGTCTACACCACCTTTCCGGCCCTCTGGGATGCGGGTTGCTTCGGAGTTTACTACTTCACCGCCTAGACGTAGCGGCCGCCATGTTGTGGGGGCTGATGGGGCCTCTGCCACTGATGAGGATTCCATGCAGAGGGCCATGCGTAGAACGGCATCGCGGAACCTCGACTTTGATGGTATGTCTCCTTGCAAATCTTTTCTATCTTTTGATAAAGCCAAAATGTCTTCAAATATTGCTAGCCTTGGTATTTCATTAGGTAGAAATGATGCAGTAGTTGATTTCTCAGTTAAAGCTCTTAAGCAAATGGAGTTCGACCGGCTTACGTTTGCTCCTAGAACGCTTCTGACGGCGGATCCACTAGTATCAGATGAGGAGGATGAGGAGTCCGATGCCAACCATGAAGGCAGACTCCTCTCTCATCTGGTCAATGATACTACAGAGGTAGACTTTGAAGATACCATGCATGATACGATGCTTTGTGAGCTCGTTGCATCGGTACGTAAGAACAAGTCTAACTCTGGTAGTAAAAAGGGTCGCCCTAAGAAGAAGACCAAAGTATCCAAACGTAATAAAGTTTCTCCATGAAAGGAATGTTTTGGAATAGCAGAGGTCTTGGTGACTTGGCTAAGTACAAACATATTTCCGATTGTGTTAGGGATCATGCCCTCGACTTCGTGGCAATCTCTGAGTGTAGTAAGCGTGACTTTCCAACGCGTGATTTGGACCATTTTTCATGTGGCAAAGATTACGAATGGCATATCCTGCCGCCTTCAGGGAGGTCCGGAGGTATTCTTTTAGGAATACACTCCACTTACTTGGAACTTCTTTCAACTTCAAAGGGGGAGTATCATATTAAATTCCACCTTAGAAACAAGTCCGATAATTTCATTTGGAGCTTGGTTGCCGTATATGGTGCTGCTCAAGATGAATTTAAAGAGGCCTTCCTCAAAGAACTTGTCAATACCTGCAGAGAAAATCCTCACCCCATGCTACTTGGGGGGGACTTCAATATTTTGCGATACCAGCAGGATAGAAACAATGATAGGTTCGACACTCGATGGCCGTTTCTTTTTAATGCTGTCATTGACAGTCTTGATTTGCGAGAACTCTCTCTCTCTCTCTCGGGGCGCCAATTTACCTGGGCCAATAATAGATCTATCCCGACATTCGAAAAACTTGATCGGGTGCTAGTCACCACAGACTGGGAATTTAAATATCCATTAGCATCAGTGCGGGCTTTGGAGAGAATTGAGGCCTTATCGGATCATGCTCCATTGCTTATTGATTTTGGTCAAGCAGCACCCACTTCGAACCGCCATCAGTTTAAATTTGAACTGGGGTGGCTCACTAGAGAGGGTTTCCCTGAATTGGTTAAAAAGGTGTGGCAACGCCCAACACGGGGTGATACACCAATTCAACGTTGGAATAATCGCATTCGTGCGTTGCGCCAATTCCTCCGCGGATGGGCTAAACACACCGCTGGGATTTATAAGAAAGAGAAGTTGCGACTATCTGTCATGATCGACTCCTTAGATAATATCGCGGAGGTGAGGCTTCTATCTGCGGCTGAGATTGAGCAAAAAATTCATCTCAATGAGCAGCTAGCCCGTCTCTTACGCGAAGAGGAAATCAAATGGTACCAACGGTGCAAGAGCGACTCGTTGGTACTTGGGGATGATAACACGAAGTACTTTCAAATGTTAGCCAATGGCAGACATAGAAAAAAACGAATATTCACCCTTGATTAGGACGAGGGTCGCATTGAGGGGGATGCTCCGCTCAAGGACTTTTTTACAAAATACTATAAAGACTTGTTTGGTCCTTCCTCGGAAACTACGCTGGAGATGGATGAGTCTATTTGTCATGACATCCAGCAGGTTTCCGCTGCGGAAAATGAATTCCTAACCTCTGCTTTCACTGAGGAGGAAATACGGAGTGCGATTTTTCAAATGCAACAAAACAAATCTCCGGGACCGGATGGTTTTCCGGCGGAGTTTTATCAATTTTTTTGGGATATGTTAAAGTTTGACCTGGTTCAATTGTTTAATGAACTGCATGCTCATAGACTAGACATCTCCAGACTCAGTTTTGGTGAAATTATCCTTTTACCAAAGATAAAGGATGCCAATTGGATTCAACAATATAGACCGATTTGCTTATTAAACGTGAGCTTTAAAATTTTCACCAAGGTCGCGACTAACCGCCTGAATGGGGTCGCAGACCATGTAGTCAAACCAACACAAACAGCTTTCATGCAAGGATGGAACATCTTAGACGGTGTTGCTGTCCTACATGAAATTGTTCATGAGCTCCACCGTAAAAAGTTGAATGGGGTCATCTTTAAGATTGACTTCGAGAAAGCTTATGATAAGGTGAAGTGGCCTTTTTTGCTTCAAACTCTTCGTATGAAAGGGTTTTTCGATACTTGGTGCCGATGGGTTGAGAACTTTGTGTCTGGAGGTAGCGTGACTATCAAGGTGAACGATGACGTAGGCAATTATTTCCATACTAGGAAGGGGCTACGCCAAGGCGACCCCGCATCACCTATCCTTTTCAACATCGTGGCTGATATGCTAGTTACTCTCATTAAGAGGGCCAAGCTAGCTGGTCAAATCACCGGGGTCATTCCTCATCTAGTAGAAGGAGGCCTGTCAATCTTACAGTATGCGGATGACACCATTTTGTTTTTGAATCACGACCTAGAAAAGGCTAGAAACCTCAAATTGTTATTATGTGCTTTTGAGGATCTTTCTGGCCTTAAGATAAACTTTCATAAGAGTGAACTTTTCTGCTTTGGCGAAGCCGCAGAAACTTCACAAGAATATGCTGATATATTTGGATGCCAACTAGGCCAATTTCCGATTCGATATCTAAGTATTCCTATTCATTATCGGCGTTTGACAATCGCTGAATGGAAACATGTTGAAGAGAGACTGGAGAAACGGTTGACGAGCTGGAAGGCCAAACTCTTGTCCTATGGGGGCCGACTAGTTCTGATCAACTCGGTTCTTACCAACATGGTCCTTTACATGCTATCCTTTTTCCATCTGCCAAAAGGTGTTCTCCAACGCCTTGATTATTTTAGATCAAGGTTTTTTTGGCAGAGTGACAATGAAAAAAGGAAATATCACTTGGCTAGGTGGAATATATTATGTCGTCCTAAAAGCCAAGGGGGACTCAGAATCCAGGATCTTGAGATCAAAAACATTGCATTGATCAGCAAATGGGTATACAGATTACTCACTGAGGATGGTGCTTGGCAGGAGATCATTCGTAATAAATACGTTGGGTCCAAAGCAATCTCCCAGGTCTACTGGAAACCAGGTGACTCTCATTTTTGGAGTGGGGTTATGAAAGCTAAAGAATTCTTTTTCCAATTTGGCACTTTCTCGGTTAGGGACGGCTCCCAGATTTGATTCTGGGAAGACACCTGGCTCGGGACTACTCCTCTAAATGTGCAATACACAAGCTTATATCGGATAGTTAGACATAAGTTTGTCACGATTAAGCAGGTATTGGGACAAGAACACCCGGGTATTTCTTTTCGCAGAACGATTTCTGGACCTCGTCTGACTACATGGAACGATTTGCTGACTCGTTTGGGAGCTGTCCAACTGTCGGCAGAATCGGACATCTTTAAATGGAACCTGCATCTGAATGGAAGATTTTCGGTTAAATCCATGTATGATGCATTGGTTCATAACGAGGTTCCATTTAATAATAGAAAATTGTGGAAGCTTAAGATTCCTCTAAAAGTGAAAATTTTCCTATGGTTTCTCAACAAAGGAGTTATCTTAACTAGGGACAATCTAGCTCGACGAAACTGGCAAGGCTGCAAAAAATGTGTTTTCTGCAATCATAATGAATCCATTAAACACCTATTTTTTGATTGCAAGTTTGCTAGATCGGTATGGGCAATAGTCCAAATTGCTTCGAATCTATATCCTCCACGCAGTGTACGGAATATGTTCGGCAATTGGTTGAGGGGAATAGATAAACAATTGTCTAAGCACATTCTTGCGGGGGCGGCTGCCTTATGTTGGGCGTTGTGGCTCACGAGGAATGATATTGTTTTTAATCATAAAAGTGTTTCATCTCCTATGCAGGTAATTCATATATGCTCGCGATGGCTCCGTATGTGGTCTATCCTGCAGAGGCCGGAGGACAGAGACTTTTTTTATGATGGCTTCTACCCGGTTGGAGTGCTCGGCCAGTGACATTTTTTACCCCCATGGATGGCGGTGTGACCTTCGGATTGGACCGACATCACCTTAGGCCTCTTTTATCTTTTTTCGCTACTGCTGGCGTTTTTTGCCTTTTTATTTTGGCTTCTAGTACTTTGAAACTTTGGTTGTGTGCATCTAGCTATGCAGAGGCCGGGTGATCTTTGATGCGGTTGTATCAACTCGATATTTCAATTCAATGAAAAGCCCTTTATCGAAAAAAAATCTCCATCTTGCGCCAGAACTGGGATTGGATTGACATTGTCACTTCTGATTTGGTACACCCCATTAAGCACGTTGACGGCTGAGATTACTCTGTACCCCTTTATAATAAAGGGCAGATTGGTCTTTTTTAAAAGTACGCCGCCTGCGGTGATATGCTGGACCTCGTCAGCCTCGACTGGGCCAGCCCATTAAAACATGTCCCTCCTACCACATTCTATGTAAGCCACATAAAATTAGAGAGAAAAAGGAGACCTCACAAGGACTCAACCTCGAGACTTCCCACTTAAGGTGTGCGCTGCTAGCCACTTCACCTCAATGCTGTTTGTGGTTTTTTACAACGCAAAATATGTAAGAACACAGAAGAACGTTTATATATATGAAAACATTACTGAAAAAACGGTAACTTTTAATGAAAAATGGAAACAATTTTCAAATACAGAATAATTTTTGAATTCCGATTTTTTAACACAAACATTTTTTAAATTTGTGCAAAATTTTAAAACATGTTAATTTTTAAATTTCCAAACATCTTTTCAAACAAGAACAATTTCCAACCATATTTTCAAACGTGACAATTTAAAAAAAAATCGTTTCCTTTTTTTGGTTTTTGGTGTCCGGTATTACTTCTATTTTTCTTTTTTGATTTCTTTTTATTTATTTATTTACATTCTTTTTCGAAATTTCACAAATAATTTTTAAATTATGAACCTTTTCTTAAATACATGAAGTTTTCAAATTTATAAAAAAAATCTTAAATTCACACACTTTGTTTAAATACATTATTTTTTCCAAATCCATTAACTTTTTAGGAAGCCCGTGATTTTTTTGTCAAAATTGTGAACATTTTTTTTTCATAAATGATGAACTTTTAAAAATTCGCAACCGCTTAGGCCGGCCCAACAGGCATCCATGTCAAGTTTGAACGATTTTCGACACCATATGCAAGTTGTGACACGTCTGTCCATTTATTAACCTCTTTTTGATCGAGAAAACTCCAGAAAATGCATAATTTATCGAAAACCAAAACAACTTGTCATGGTGTCTTGAATTGGTCATATAAGGCCGTGAAAATTGGTGCCATTTCAAGGATGTCGAGAAATAACATGCTCTCACACGGAGCCTTCTGGCCTCCCCGGACCCCCTCCGTTGAACATGGTCTAGTTTTGAACATTCTTAAATTGAACCCAACTTTTGTAGGAAGGTGTTCATGCCCATGGTAGGTATCCATGTCAGGTTTGATCGATTTCCGACACCGTATGCAAGTTACGGCACGTACAACCATTTGTCGGTCTCCTTTTATTGAGAAAACTTCGGAAAATGCAGAATTTGTTGAAAACGAAAATAAAATTTTGACACCGTATGAAAGTTGTGACACGTCCGAACATTTATCAGCCTTTTTTGACCAAGAAAACTCTAGAAAATATAAATTTTCTTGAAAATCAAAACAACTTAGCATGGTGCCTTAAATAGGTCATACAAAGCCATGGGGAAAGTGGGGCATTTCAAGGATGTCAAAAAACAACGTACACTCGACGGAGCCTTCGGGCCTACCAGGACACCCTCCATTGAACATGGTCTAATTTTGGACATTCTTGAAATAACCCCAAATTATGCAAACAGAAGGGCATGCACATGGTAGGCATCCATGCCAGATTTGAACGATTTTCGATATCGTATGCAAGTTGGGACACGACTGGACATTTACCGGCCTTTTTTGACCGAGAAAACTCTAGAAAATGCAAAATTTGTCCAAACCAAAACAACTTGGCATGGTGTCTTGAATTGGTTAAACAAGGTCATGATAAAAAAATGGGATCATTTCAAGGATTTCGAGAAACAATAGGCTCTCAAATGGAGCCTTTTGGCTTACCCGGACACCCTCCGTTGAACATGGTCTAGTTTTGGACATTCTTGAAACAAATCCAAATTTTGCAAAAAGGTGGGCATGCCCATAGTAGGTATCCATGCTAGGTTTGAACTACTTCCGACACCGTATTAAAGTTGCGACACGTTCGGCCATTGATCTGCCTCTTTTGGACCGAGAGTACTCCAGAAAATGCAGAATTTGTCAAAAGCCAAAATAACTTGGCATGGTACCTTAAACTGGTCATACAAGGTCATTAAAAAAATTGGGGCCATTTCAAGGATATCGGGAAACAACAAGTTCTCAAACGGAGTATTCTGGCCTAGCAGACACCCTGCGTTGAACATGGTCTAGTTTTGAACATCCTTCAAATGACCCCAACTTTTGCAGGAAGGTAGGAATGCCCATGGTAGGCATCCATGTCAGGTTTGAACAATGTCGTACATCGTATCCAAGTTGCGACTGAAGGAAATATGCCCTAGAGGCAATAATAAAGTTATTATTTATTTCCTTATATCATGATAAAGGTTTATTATTCATGCTAGAATTGTATTAACCGGAAACATAATGCATCTGTGAATACATAGACAAACAGAGTGTCACTGGTATGCCTCTACTAGACTAGCTCGTTAATCAAAGATGGTTATGTTTCCTAACCATGAACAAAGAGTTGTTATTTGATTAACGAGGTCACATCATTGGTTGAATGATCTGATTGACATGACCCATTATATTAGCTTAGCACCCGATCGTTTAGTATGTTGCTATTGCTTTATTCATGACTTATACATGTTCCTATGACTATGAGATTATGCAACTCCCGTTTGCCAGAGGAACACTTTGGGTACTACCAAACGTCACAACGTAAATGGGTGATTATAAAGGAGTATTACAGGTGTCTCCGATGGTAGATGTTGGGTTGGCGTATTTCGAGATTAGGATTTGTCACTCCGATTGTCGGAGAGGTATCTCTGGGCCCTCTCGGTAATGCACATCACTTAAGCCTTGCAAGCATTGCAACTAATGAGTTAGTTGCGGGATGATGTATTACGGAACGAGTAAAGAGACTTGCCGGTAACGAGATTGAACTAAGTATTGGATACTGACGATCGAATCTCGGACAAGTACCATACCGATGACAAAGGGAACAAAGTATGTTGTTATGCGGTCTGACCGATAAAGATCTTCGTAGAATATGTAGGAGCCAATATGGGCATCCAGGTCCCGCTATTGGTTATTGACCGGAGACGTGTCTCGGTTATGTCTACATTGTTCTCGAACCGTAGGGTCCGCACGCTTAACGTTACGATGACAGTTATTATGAGTTTATGCATTTTGATGTACCGAAGGAGTTCGGAGTCCCGGATGTGATCACAGACATGACGAGGAGTCTCGAAATGGTCGAGACATAAAGATTGATATATTGGAAGCCTATGTTTGGACATCGGAAGTGTTCCAGGTGAAATCAGGATTTTACCGGAATACCGGGTGGGTTACCGGAACCCCCCGGGAGCGATATGGGCCTTAATGGGCCTTAGTGGAAAGGAGAAAGGGGCAGCCCTAGTGGCCGCGCGCCTTCCCCCTTCCCTAGTCCTATTAGGACTAGGAGAAGGTGGCCGGCCCCCCTCTCTCTCTTACCCCCCCTTGAGGAATCCTATTCCAACTAGGATTGGGGGGGGGGGAATCCTACTCCCGGAGGGAGTAGGACTCCCTGGCGTGCCACCCCTTGGACGGCCAGCCCCTCCCCCTTGGCTCCTTTATATACGGGGGCAGGGGAGCACCCTAGAACACACAAGTTGATCTACGGATCGTTCCTTAGCAGTGTGCGGTGCCCCCTTCCACCAAATTCCACCTCGGTTATATCGTTGCAGTGCTTAGGCGAAGCCCTGCGCCGGTAACACATCAAGATTGTCACCACGCCGTCGTGCTGACGGAACTCTTCCCCGACGCTTTGCTGGATCGGAGCCCGGGGATCGTCATCGAGCTGAACGTGTGCTAAGAACTCGGAGGTGCCGGAGTAACGGTGCTGTGATCGGTCGGATCGCGAGGAGAACGTACGACTACTTCCTCTACGTTGAGTCAACGCTTCCGCTTCAGTCTACAAGGGTATGTAGACAACACTCTCCCCTCTCGTTGCTATGCATCACCATGATCTTGCGTGTGCGTAGGAAAAATTTTGAAATTACTGCGTTCCCCAACAGTGGCATCCGAGCCTAGGTTTTTATGGTTTGATGTTATTTGCACGAGTAGAACACAAGTAAGTTGTGGAGAATACAAGTCATACTGCCTACCAGCATGTCATACTTTGGTTCAGCGGTATTGTTGGACGAGACGATCTGGACCAACCTTACGCGTACGCTTGCGCGAGACCGGTTCCCTCGACGTGCTTTGCACATAGATGGCTTGCGGAAGGCTGTCTCTCCAACTTTAGTTGAACCGAGTGTGGCTACGCCCGGTCCTTGAGAAGGTTAAACCGGAGTCTATTTGACAAACTATCGTTGTGGTTTTGATGCGTAGGTAAGATGAGTTCTTGCTTAAGCCCGTAGCAGCCACGTAAAACTTGCAACAACAAAGTAGAGGACGTCTAACTTGTTTTTGCAGGGCATGTTGTGATGTGATATGGTCAAGACATGATGCTAAATTTTATTGTATGAGATGATCATGTTTTGTAACCGAGTTATCGGCAACTGGCAGGAGCCATATGTTTGTCGCTTTATTGTATGCAATGCAATCGCGATGTAATGCTTTACTTTATTACTAAGCGGTAGTGATAGTCGTGGAAGCATAAGATTGGCGAGACGACAACGATGCTACGATGGAGATCAAGGTGTCGCGCCGGTGACGATGGTGATCATGACGGTGCTTCGGAGATGGAGATCACAAGCACAAGATGATGATGACCATATCATATCACTTATATTGATTGCATGTGATGTTTATCTTTTTATGCATCTTATCTTGCTTTGATTGACGGTAGCATTATAAGATGATCTCTCACTAAATTATCAAGAAGTGTTCTCCCTGAGTATGCACCGTTGCAAAAGTTCTTCGTGCTGAGACACCACGTGATGATCGGGTGTGATAGGTTCTACGTTCAAATACAACGGGTGCAAAACAGTTGCACACGCGGAATACTCAGGTTATACTTGACGAGCTATGCATATAAGATATGACCTCGGAACACAGAGACCGAAAGGTCGAGCGTGAATCATATAGTAGATATGATCAACATAACGATGTTCACCATTGAAAACTACTCCATATCACGTGATGATCGGTTATGGTTTAGTTGATTTGGATCACGTGATCACTTAGAGGATTAGAGGGATGCCTATCTAAGTGGGAGTTCTTAATTAATTTGGTTAACTGAACTTAAACTTATCATGAACTTAGTATCTGATAGTATCTTGCTTGTTTATGTTGATTGTAGATAGATGGCTCATGCTGTTGTTCCGTTAAATTTTAATGCGTTCCTTGAGAAAGCAAAGTTGAAAGATGATGGTAGCAATTACACGGACTGGGTCCGTAACTTGAGGATTATCCTCATGCTGCACAGAAGAATTACGTCCTGGAAGCACCGCTAGGTGCCAGGCCTGCTGCTAGAGCAACGCCAGAAGTTATGAACGTCTGGCAGAGCAAAGCTGATGAATACTCGATAGTTCAGTGTGCCATGCTTTACGGCTTAGAACCGGGACTTCAACGACGTTTTGAACGTCATGGAGCATATGAGATGTTCCAGGAGTTGAAGTTAATATTTCAAGAAAATGCCCGGATTGAGAGATATGAAGTCTCCAGTAAGTTCTATAGCTGCAAAATGGAGGAGAACAGTTCTGTCAGTGAGCATATACTCAAAATGTCTGGGTATAATAATCACTTGATTCAATTGGGAGTTACTCTTCCAGATGATTGCGTCATTGACAGAATTATCCAATCACTACCACCAAGCTACAAGAGCTTCGTGATGAACTATAATATGCAAGGGATGACCAAGACTATTCCTGAGCTCTTCGCAATGCTAAAAGCTGCGGAGGTAGAAATCAAGAAGGAGCATCAAGTGTTGATGGTTAACAAAACCACTAGTTTCAAGAAGAAGGGCAAAGGGAAGAAAAAGGGGAACATCAAGAAGAACGGCAAGCGAGTTGCTGCTCAAGAGAAGAAACCCAAGTCTGGACCTAAGCCTGAAACTGAGTGCTTCTACTGCAAGCAGACTGGTCACTGGAAGCGGAACTGCCCCAAGTATTTGGCGGATAAGAAGGATGGCAAGGTGAACAAAGGTATATGTGATATACATGTTATTGATGTGTACCTTACTAATGTTCGCAGTAGCACCTGGGTATTTGATACTGGTTCTGTTGCTAATATTTGCAACTCAAAACAGGGATACAGAATAAGCGGACACTAGCAAAGGACGAGGTGACGATGCGCGTGGGAAATGGTTCCAAAGTCGATGTGATCGCAGTTGGCACGCTACCTCTACATCTACCTTCGGGATTAGTATTAGACCTAAATAATTGTTATTTGGTGCCAGCGTTGAGCATGAACATTATATCTGGATCTTGTTTGATGCGAGACGGTTTTTCATTTAAATCAGAGAATAATGGTTGTTCTATTTATATGGGTAATATCTTTTATGGTCATGCACCATTGAAGAGTGGTCTATTTTTGATGAATCTCGATAGTAGTGATACACATATTCATAATGTTGAAGCCAAAAGATGCAGAGTTGATAATGATAGTGCAACTTATTTGTGGCACTGCCGTTTAGGTCATATCGGTATAAAGCGCATGAAGAAACTCCATACTGATGGACTTTTGGAGTCACTTGATTATGAATCACTTGGCACTTGCGAACCGTGCCTCATGGGCAAGATGACTAAAACACCATTCTCCGGAACTATGGAGAGAGCAACAGATTTGTTGAAGATCATACATACGGATGTATGTGGTCCGATGAATGTTGAGGCTCGTGGCGGATATCGTTATTTTCTCACCTTCACAGATGATTTGAGCAGATATGGGTATATCTACTTAATGAAACACAAGTCTGAAACATTTGAAAAGTTCAAAGAATTTCAGAGTGAAGTTGAAAATCATCGTAACAAGAAAATAAAGTTTCTACGATCAGATCGTGGAGGAGAATATTTGAGTTATGAGTTTGGTGTACATTTGAAAAATTGTGGAATAGTTTCGCAACTCACGCCACCCGGAACACCACAGCGTAATGGTGTGTCCGAACGTCGTAATCGTACTTTACTAGATATGGTGCGATCTATGATGTCTCTTACTGATTTACCGCTATCGTTCTGGGGATACGCTCTAGAGACGGCCGCATTCACGTTAAATAGGGCACCATCTAAATCCGTTGAGACGACGCCTTATGAACTATGGTTTGGCAAGAAACCAAAGTTGTCGTTTCTTAAAGTTTGGGGCTGCGATGCTTATGTGAAAAAGCTTCAACCAGATAAGCTCGAACCCAAATCGGAGAAATGTGTCTTCATAGGATATCCAAAGGAAACTGTTGGATACACCTTCTATCACAGATCCGAAGGCAAGACTTTTGTTGCTAAGTTCGGAAACTTTCTAGAGAAGGAGTTTCTTTCGAAAGAAGTGAGTGGGAGGAAAGTAGAACTTGACGAGGTAACTGTACCTACTCCTTTATTGAGAAGTAGTACATCACAGAAAACTGTTTCTGCGACACCTACACCAATAAATGAGGAAGCTAATGATGATGATCATGAAACTTTAGATCAAGATACTACTGAACCTCGTAGATCAACCAGAGTGAGATCCGCACCAGAGAGGTACGGTAATCCTATTCTGGAAGTCATGTTACTAGACCATGATGAACCTACGAACTATGAAGAAGCAATGGTGAGCCCAGATTCCGCAAAGTGGCTTGAAGCCATGAAATCTGAGATGGGATCCATGTATGAGAACAAAGTATGGACTTTGGTTGACTTGCCTGATGATCGGCAAGCAATTGAGAACAAATGGATCTTTAAGAAGAAGACTGACGCTGATGGTAATGTTACTGTCTACAAAGCTCGACTTGGCGCAAAAGGTTTTCGACAAGTTCAAGGGATTGACTACGATGAGACTTTCTCACCCGTAGCGATGCTTAAGTCTGTCCGAATCATGTTAGCAATTGCCGCATTTTATGATTATGAAATTTGGCAGATGGATGTCAAAACTGCATTCCTGAATGGATTTCTGGAAGAAGAATTGTATATGATGCAACCGGAAGATTTTGTCGATCCAAAGGGAGCTAACAAAGTGTGCAAGCTCCAGCGATCCATTTATGGATTGGTGCAAGCCTCTCGGAGTTGGAATAAACGCTTTGATAGTGTGATCAAAGCATTTGGTTTTATACAGACTTTCGGAGAAGCCTGTATTTACAAGAAAGTGAGTGGGGGCTCTGTAGCATTTCTAATATTATATGTGGATGACATATTACTGATTGGAAATGATATAGAATTTCTGGATAGCATAAAGGGATACTTGAATAAAAGTTTTTCAATGAAAGACCTCGGAGAAGCTGCTTACATATTAGGCATAAAGATCTATAGAGATAAATCAAAACGCTTAATTGGACTTTCACAAAGCACATACCTTGACAAGATTTTGAAGAAGTTCAAAATGGATCAAGCAAAGAAAGGGTTCTTGCCTGTGTTACAAGGTGTGAGATTGAGTAAGACTCAAAGCCCGACCACTGCAGAAGATAGAGAGAAAATGAAAGATGTTCCCTATGCTTCAGCCATAGGCTCTATCATGTATGCAATGCTGTGTACCAGACCTGATGTGTGCCTTGCTATAAGTTTAGCAGGGAGGTACCAAAGTAATCCAGGAGTGGATCACTGGACAGCGGTCAAGAACATCCTGAAATACCTGAAAAGGACTAAGGATATGTTTCTCATATATGGAGGTGACAAAGAGCTCACCGTAAGAGGTTACGTTGATGCAAGCTTTGACACTGATCCGGACGATTCTAAATCGCAAACCGGATACATGTTTACATTAAACGGTGGAGTTGTCAGTTGGTGCAGTTCTAAACAAAGCGTCGTAGCGGGATCTACATGTGAAGCGGAGTACATAGCTGCTTCGGAAGCAGCAAATGAAGGAGTCTGGATGAAGGAGTTCATATCCGATCTAGGTGTCATACCTAGTGCATCGGGTCCAATGAAAATCTTTTGTGACAATACTAGTGCAATTGCCTTGGCAAAGGAATCCAGATTTCACAAAAGGACCAAACAAATCAAGAGACGCTTCAACTCCATCCGGGATCTAGTCCAGGTGGGAGACATAGAGATTTGCAAGATACATACGGATCTGAATGTTGCAGACCCGTTGACTAAGCCTCTTCCACGAGCAAAACATGATCAACACCAAAACTCCATGGGTGTTAGGATCATTACAGTGTAATCTAGATTATTGACTCTAGTGCAAGCGGGAGACTGAAGAAAATATGCCCTAGAGGCAATAATAAAGTTATTATTTATTTCCTTATATCATGATAAAGGTTTATTATTCATGCTAGAATTGTATTAACCGGAAACATAATGCATGTGTGAATACATAGACAAACAGAGTGTCACTAGTATGCCTCTACTAGACTAGCTCGTTAATCAAAGATGGTTATGTTTCCTAACCATGAACAAAGAGTTGTTATTTGATTAACGAGGTCACATCATTGGTTGAATGATCTGATTGACATGACCCATTATATTAGCTTAGCACCCGATCGTTTAGTATGTTGCTATTGCTTTATTCATGACTTATACATGTTCCTATGACTATGAGATTATGCAACTCCCGTTTGCCAGAGGAACACTTTGGGTAATACCAAACGTCACAACGTAAATGGGTGATTATAAAGGAGTATTACAGGTGTCTCCAATGGTAGATGTTGGGTTGGCGTATTTCGTGATTAGGATTTGTCACTCCGATTGTCGGAGAGGTATCTCTGGGCCCTCTCGGTAATGCACATCACTTAAGCCTTGCAAGCATTGCAACTAATGAGTTAGTTGCGGGATGATGTATTACGGAACGAGTAAAGAGACTTGCCGGTAACGAGATTGAACTAAGTATTGGATACTGACGATCGAATCTCGGACAAGTAACATACCGATGACAAAGGGAACAAAGTATGTTGTTATGCGGTCTGACCGATAAAGATCTTCGTAGAATATGTAGGAGCCAATATGGGCATCCAGGTCCCGCTATTGGTTATTGACCGGAGACGTGTCTCGGTCATGTCTACATTGTTCTCGAACCGTAGGGTCCGCACGCTTAACGTTACGATGACAGTTATTATGAGTTTATGCATTTTGATGTACCGAAGGAGTTCGGAGTCCCGGATGTGATCACGGACATGAAGAGGAGTCTCGAAATGGTCGAGACATAAAGATTGATATATTGGAAGCCTATGTTTGGACATCGGAAGTGTTCCAGGTGAAATCAGGATTTTACCGGAATACCGGGTGGGTTACCGGAACCCCCGGGAGCGATATGGGCCTTAATGGGCCTTAGTGCAAAGGATAAAGGGGCAGCCCTAGTGGCCGCGCGCCTCCCCCCTTCCCTAGTCCTATTAGGACTAGGAGAAGGTGGCCGGGCCCCCTCTCTCTCTTCCCCCCCCCCCTTGAGGAATCCTATTCCAACTAGGATTGGGGGGGGGGGGATCCTACTCCCGGAGGGAGTAGGACTCCCTGGCGTGCCACCCCTTGGCCGGCCAGCCCCTCCCCCTTGGCTCCTTTATATACGGGGGCAGGGGAGCACCCTAGAACACACAAGTTGATCTACGGATCGTTCCTTAGCCGTGTGCGGTGCCCCCTTCCACCAAATTCCACCTCGGTTATATCGTTGCAGTGCTTAGGCGAAGCCCTGCGCCGGTAACACATCAAGATCGTCACCACGCCGTCGTGCTGACGGAACTCTTCCCCGACGCTTTGCTGGATCGGAGCCCGGGGATCGTCATCGATCTGAACGTGTGCTAAGAACTCGGAGGTGCCGGAGTAACGGTGCTGTGATCGGTCGGATCGCGAGGAGAACGTACGACTACTTCCTCTACGTTGAGTCAACGCTTCCGCTTCAGTCTACAAGGGTATGTAGACAACACTCTCCCCTCTCGTTGCTATGCATCACCATGATCTTGCGTGTGCGTAGGAAATTTTTTGAAATTACTGCGTTCCCCAACAGCGACACGTTTGGCCATTTATTGTCCTTTTTTGGTCCGTGAAAACTCAAAAGTATGCAGAATTTGTCAAAAAAAAAAACAACTTGGCATGGTGTCTTGAATTTGACAGATGCCGAAAAGTATGAATTTGAAAAAAAGTTCATTAATTTGAGCGGTCCATTATATCATGAATTTAATACTTCCTATGACAATGGGGCGGAGTCTTGTGAAAAAAGCATTTAATTCATGAATTGTTTTTCAAATTGATGAACTTCTTTCAAATTCATGATCTTTTTTATCACTTGCAAGATGCCCGTGCGTTGCACGTAACATCAAGATGCATTTATATGAGTAATTTATCTTGTGGGAGATAAGGATGAACGAGGGAAGTCCTTATCTGCAAATGTGGAGAGGGGTGCGGGTATCTTTTTGCAAAATTGTTATAGTTTCCGATCTATCCTTTAGATATAGATCGATGGCCTATACTGCGGGATGGCAGGCACACCATCATCACCAACTCTGTTTTTTTTATAAGAGTAGAGAAATTCGTGAACCTTCATTTAAATCGATGAACTTTTTTCCTCCTTGTAGCTAGGGTGGGCATCAAACCCGACAAACTGAAGACTGGACCGATATCGAAACCAGAAAACCAAATTTTTAATTTTTGTGTTGGTGTTGGAAAATTTATGCTACATGCGATCAGCGTGTGTGGCATGGACGTCAATTCCATGGGCCAAGTTGATCAATTGCACGCAAGGCATAAGCTTTGTTTTGGGCTTTTTTTCCAGCCTGTAGGCAGCAGACTGTGTCGATCGTGCTTTTAGTCCCACCTCGTCTGGTTACACAGAAAGAGATAGGAAGTAAGGGTCGGCATATTAACCAAAACCCAATGTACCGAACTGAAAGAACCGGGACCGAAAACCGAATGGACAGAGACCAACAATTTCAGTGTCTATTTTCGTCATTAAATCTATGGTACCAAAATTTATTAGGTAAATTTTGTTTTTACATTTGATTAAGCAAAAATACCTAGAAAACTTAAAATAAATATTATTTAAAAACCCAACGGCATTGTATTGCCTATCCTAGCAGCCCCATTTAAAACAAATCCCAGCGGGCCCAGCCCAGCTTGCTCAGCTGCCAGACACACCTGTCTAAGCCTCTATGCCCTTTTCTCATCTTAGTTTTTTTAACACGTTTTTGTTTAGTACCACCTTGGATTGCTCTTGAGGAAAGGTACCCATCAAAGCCGTACCAAAACTTGTGGCATAAGCAGAATTGCCTAAAGTTCGGTTTTGTTCTGCCAGAACCACTGACCGAACCGAATTTTCGGTTCAAATAAAAATAGGTTTTCTAATTGTATAGAAACCGATTAGTTTGTATTTTTATAAAACCAAAATTTTGTGTGACCTAGAAAACTGAAACGATCACACAAATTGGGCAAAAAATTCATGAATTTATGAAAGTTCACGAAATTAAAAAAATAATTCATTTGAAAGAAAGTTCACGGATTCAAAAAATAGTTTTCATGGATTTGAAAAAAAATCATGATTTTAAGAAAATATTCATGAATTTAGGAAAATAAAAAAGAGAAAAAAATAAGAAATAAAGTAAAATGAAAATGATTAAAATTGAGGAAAAAGGGACAAACAAAACAAAAATAAAAGAAAAAGGAAACCAGACTAAAAAAATGCACAACAAGATCAATAAAAGAAGTAACTATGCACCACAAGTGAGTAGTCCCAGTTGGTTATAGCAGGTTAAAGTAAAACCAAGAGGTTGAGAGTTTGAATCCTACATCACGCACCTATTTTTTGATGGTTAAAAACGAAAAGATAAATAAATGGGCTAGGCCCAGGATGGAGGTAAAAAAGGTAACAAGAAAACATAGACCGGAGTAAAAACCGATAAAAAAACCCGGCCAAACAAGACAAACAAAAAAAAGAGCTCGGGAGGCACAGAAAATAAGAAGAAAAAGAAATATTACTAAACATATCAGGTGAGCCAGCTGAGTTGGTTGCTTTGTTTTGAAGGAAGAGAGGTTCGGAGTTCAAATCTCACCACCACCAGCATTTTGAAAATGGGTCGAGCCCATAGTGCAAGGGGTGTGTGCGCCGACTTGTGTACGTCTAGTACAACTCATACGTGCCACATACTGGGTGGGTATATCTTATGGTCAAATGACCCTACATCCTTATACGGTTTTTGTGGGGGGTGTACCGAAGCAAGGCTCAGACATTGTTTGTTTGTTTGTTTTATTTTGCTCCTGTTTGTACATATATACTTCCACTTATATGCAAAAAAAATAAAATACCGTCGTTCTACGTATAGCAACAAATTTGATCCAACCCTCGTCTAGCGCTCTCGCCCTCGCCTAGCGCTCGCCTACCGCTGGTGGCCACTCCGGCCCCGGCGTCCACGCACCACCGCCGGGGTTCACTCCGGCGCCGACGTCCACACACTCCGTCGCCGCGGTTCTCTTCGTCCCCGACATCTGTTCCTCTTTGTGAGAGCTGTTTTTCTCTCAGGGAGTCAACATGTCGCTGGCAGATCTGCGATTTGAAAGAGGCCATGCTTTTGAAGATCAGATCAGGAATCGTTTGAATCTGCCAATTAACTTCTCTGAAGGATCTGGCCTAAGAGAATTCTTTCTAGTTGCAGAATTCACACGATCAAGAATCAGGCTCATAGAAGACTCTGTAGGTACAATTCTACTTTCATGCTTTTGGGGAAGAGCATCTCTTTTTAAGGTCTATAAGCTTCAGGATAATATGTTCAAGTTCTCTGTTTCTTCATTGGATGTTGGGTTTGCAATTTAAAATGGTGGAAATATTTCTACTCCGGAGTTCAATTTGGGTTTTCTTCTTTGGGGGCGTTCTGGCCCAAAGACAAGGCATATTTCAGATCCTGAGATGGAAGAAGGTTGGACTGTGGTCTCACGTTCCAGAGATCGTTCTAATTCATATGCAGATGTTGTCCGTGCTCCAAGGTTCTTTGATCGATCTCAAGCTCGACAGACAAATAATTCTTCGCATGCAAATGCTAGATCATCGGCGCCTGTCACTACGGTATTCAGCAGGCTTCAATTCCCTATCAATGCAGAGGTAAATGCGGGAGTCAATGAAGCGGGAAATTTGGCCATTCAAAATACTTTGGGCTCAATTAGAGGGGATCGTAGCTTTAATGGGCCGGCTGCTCCAGCGGCCAACTCAGCCCGGCCTTTTTGTGTTCGCTGTCTGCTCCTGGGCCATGAAAGGCCGGCCTGTCAGATTCGCATTCGCTGTAGGAAATGCAAGGAGTGGGGTCACATTGCTAGAGACTGTCGCTCGGCATTCCAGCCACTCGTCCGGTCAAATCAACTTCTTTCTGCTGCGCTGGCAGCTCCCCCAATTAATGGAGTGAATGCCGCTCCTTTCCTGAGAGAAGAGATTGCCCCAAATCAGGGAGTGCAAATTACTTCCTTACCTAATCAGATTGCTAGCTCGTCGGTGATCCCCTCAGCATTTCCTTCTCCACCTGTGCAGCCTCTGCCTCCCACCCAGACGAACCCACCAATCTCCTCTGCTGGAGCCGAAGCTGGTCAGGCCATGGCCAACTTTCCATTCGACCCGACTCCTTTCCTGCCTCCGCATCATCAAGCCATCAACGTGGAGGGCCGACCTGCTCGTGTTCGTGTCATCTCGGCGCCCTCTACACCGGTTCATGAAGAATGGGCGATTGCCACGCTGGTGCCGATGCCCAACCTTCAGGTGATGTTCCCCAATGTCAGGCAACTTCTCTTAGAGTTCATCACTGAGGTCAAACATTTAGGGTTTTCTGAAATCTGCCCCTGTCCGTTTTGTCAAGCATACATTAGATTCAACTCGCCTTTTGACCGAGATACCATGGTGCTTCAAAGTCCTCATGTATTCGGAGATATTCATGTCATCTTCCAAAGACATAATCAGGGTCAGAACTCGAGAAATATTGCATTGGATAGGGACATCTGGGCTTTACTTGTGGGTTTTCCGTTTGACAAGAGAGACATCCATGAAATTGCTAACTCTGTTAGGAGCTTTGGCAAGATGCTTCTCTGGGACAGGGCAAGAAGTACAAAAGCTGCATTAATGGTCAAAATTAGAGTGGAAGCCCTGAGAGATGTTCCTATTAGCATTGTTGTAGGTGAATCTGAAGATGAGCACTCAGAATCATGGTCTGTTCCTGTAATTATTGTTCAACAAGAGCTCATTGGAGGGGGGCCTCTTGACGAAGATCCCATTCCCGTTTATGGAAATCCTCACCCCCAACCAGGCAACCAGCACTTTCATCCTAACCAGCTGAATCACTTTGTGGGCCCTATAATGGAGCACCAAGCTCAAGATAACATGCAACCTAACCAGCAAGGTATACATCAACATGCTGTACCAGAAGAGGAAGATGATAACTTACCTGGCTGGGGTCACTGGGCCATGCCTGCAGAGGTCATGATTTTGTTGATCAAGAGCTTGAAGATGGAGAATTTCTGGAATTAGCAGATTTAATGCAGCCCTTGGATGAAAATCCAGTTGAGCCTGAGCCTCCCATTATGGATAATAATAGTGCAATCACAGACTCGGTGGGTTCAAATAATAGTGGGGCGGATATGGGAGCTCTCAATGGTCAGCTAGAGGAGGGAAACTTGGATTTAAATATGTTGGGCCATGACAACTGGCTGCTTCCTGGGCCCCCTGACCTAAATTTGGCATTGGGCCCTGTTCAT
Source organism: Aegilops umbellulata (assembly GCA_032464435.1). Lineage (NCBI taxonomy): Eukaryota > Viridiplantae > Streptophyta > Magnoliopsida > Poales > Poaceae > Aegilops > Aegilops umbellulata. The sequence goes on from CP136055.1 coordinate 94,379,599, forward strand.
CCAATAGGCCAGCTTCCTGGAGATCAGCCCATTGCCCTTGAAGAAGTTCATGCTCCTGTTAATGGTCATATTTTGGGCCTGGACTTGAACCTTTCCCCACCTGCACTGGAAATCCAATTAGAAGTCAATCCTCTCTATGACCCACTGCTTGAAGAGGAAAATGATTTCTTTCAGCTCAATTTGGCAGCTGGCAATGATCCTGTCATCAGACTTGCTTCTCAGGCAGAGTTTCAGCAGGCAGTCATCTCAGCTATTGGCTCTGACAGCACATGAGTTGATGAAGAGATTGAAATCATTGAGCCTAACAATGAAGTTACCTCTCTGCTTAAAGAAACTGCTATCGGTATGAACCCCCTCCTTCTTCCTCATCAGATTCTTTAGGTCCTCCTCCTGGCTATGATGTGAAAGGAAAATATTTATGCCCTAATGAAATTTCTGGTGATTCCCAATGTTTCTCAGAAATAGGACAGGTGAGCTTGATTGCTTGGAAGACTTATTTTGCTATGGGCTCTGAAGATCAGGAGGTAGTTAAGGTACCTCCTAAATGGGTTAACTTTATTTGTGCTACTCTTATGAATCTTGAGAAATTTGGGTGGGGAAAAATGTTCCTGTTTTCACCTATGTGGCAAATTCTGAGTGAGGGAGTCGATCATGAGACTGCTTATAATTTCTTCATACCTGACACTTGTCCGGCTACTGGAATTCCTCAATGTCTTCAGGTTTCTGACTCTGAAGATGATCATAGCCTCAGTACACCCCAGCAGGAACCCATAGTGGACAAGCTTCTCTCAGCCAAGAGGAAGGACAGAGGCCCAGTTGTTGAATATGAGGTAAGAAGAAGCACTAGATTACAACAACCAAATAAAGGATATAAACACAAATCTTGCCAAAATGTTAATTGCATGGCATGTCAAGCTAAGCCTCCAGTCTGCTCTTCCAAGGTGATTAGAAATTTAAACACTTCTTATTGCAAGGTTGACCCCAAGACTGATGAAATCATTCAGAAGAAGAAGAAGCCCAAGAAGGGAGGGAAGCAGCCACTCTGGAGGGATTAGAGGCTCTGTTTCAGCTCTTTATCCTTGGAATCACTTTTGTTCTCCAGTTTGCCATCAAAGAACTTTTATTGTAATAGTTATGATGAGACATATTTTGAAATGCTGGTACCCGAGGAACTGTATGACTCTTATTTGCCATATATTTAATGTGTGGATGGGTGGCTCTGTTTGGGTTCTGTGCTTTTGCTGGTTTGTTATGGTGGTTTGGGTTCTGGACTGGATGTCTCTGCTCTCTATATTCTCATGCACTCCTCCTGGAAAATTTTAAACTCGAATGTTAGGGGCATTAATTCTAGTGATAAATGGCTCGCAATTTCCAATAAGATAGAGGAATCTGGTTCTGCTGTCATTAGTCTGCAAGAAACAAAAAGAGAAAGTTTTGATATTGCTTATATCAGAAAAATCTGCCCAAGAAGATTCAACAAGTTTGAATTTTCTCCCTCTGTGAGAGCTTCAGGGGGTTTATTAATTGCATGGAATGAAAATCTCTTTAGGGGAGAGTGCTTGTTCAAAAATTCCTACTCGATCTCTGTTAGATTCCATTCAAAACAAACAGGAGATTGTTGGATCTTAACCAATATCTATGGCCCATGTGATTCTGAAGGCAGGCTAAATTTTTTGAACTGGCTTGCAAACATTCAAATGCCTGACAACACAGACTGGATTTTGGCTGGAGATTTTAACTATATCAGACACCCCTCTAATAGGAGTGATGGAGGGAGATTTTAATCACATGTTCCAATTTAATGACACTATTAGCTCTCTGGCTCTGGTTAAAATTCCTCTGGAAGGAAGAAAGTTTACTTGGAGTAACATGCAACAAGCTCCACTGCTAGAGAAAGTTGATTGGGTTTTCACTTCTGAATGCTGGACTCTTAAGTACCGAAACACTTTAGTTCTCCCTCTAGCCAAGCCCATCTCAGATCATATCCCTTTTGTTATAAATATTGGCACTAGCATCCCAAAATCCACAGTGTTCAGATTTGAAAACTTCTGTCTCCATCATCACAACTTCAAAGACACTGTGGCAGCCATTTGGAACTAGCCAATAAATGAGGAAAATAGTGCCAAATTGATCACAGCAAAATTCAAGAGACTAAGGAAAGGGCTTAAGCTTTGGAGTAAAAATCTGTCAAATCTGGCTACTCTTATTAAAGCCACAAACAACACCATTTTTATGTGGGATTTATTTGAGGAATTCAGACCCTTATCTGCAGATGAAAGAACTGCCAAAGAAATTTTGAAAGCGCATCTCCTCAAGTTGCTATCATACCAGAGAATTTATTAGAGATAGAGGGCCAAAATCAAAACAATTAGATTTGGGGATGAGAATTCAAAAATTTTCCAAGCCAAAGCCTCCATCAAATACAGAAATAACTTCATCCAAACTCTCCAGGATGAACAGGGGCTGGAACATTTTGAGCACCATGCAAAGGCAGCTGTTATCTGGAATTCTTTTAGGAAAATGCTGGGGGAAACTGCAGACACTATTGATCCCTTAAATCTGATTAATCTCATTCAAAGGTTTGATGGTTTGGAAGAACTAGAAAGACCTTTCTCCAAAGAGGAAATTGATGAGGTAGTTAAGAATCTACCTTCAGACAAGGCTCCTGGGCCAGATGGATTTAATGGGGACTTCATCTGGGCCTATTGGGATATTTTGGCCAAGGATTTTTATCAATTAATACAAGATTTTCATGAGGAAAAAATCTCCTTGCAGAGCATCAATGCTTCCTTCATAACCCTTGTCCCAAAGAAAGATTCTCAATCGAGCACTAATGATTATAGGCCCATTTCTCTGCTTAACTGCACCATCAAGATCATTACAAAACTCCTTGCAAACAGGTTACAAACAGTGGTTTTGAAATTGGTGCATAAAAATCAGTATGGTTTCATTAAGCAGAGAACTATTCAGGACTGCCTGGGATGGGCTTTTGAATACCTACATCAGTGTCATCAGTCAAAGAGACCCACTATAGTTATCAAATTGGACTTTGAAAAGGCTTTTGACTTAATTGAACATAAAACAATAATTGCTATTCTAAAAGCAAGAGATTTTGGGGACAAGTGGATCAACTGGATGAACATGATTTTTCCCTCTGGCAGCTCCTCTGTTCTTCTCAATGGTGTGCCAGGGAAAGTTTTCTTCTGTAAGAAAGGAGCAAGACAAGGAGATCCTTTATCTCCCCTCTTATTTGTTCTGGCAGCAGATATTCTCCAATCCAATTTGAATGAAGCTATGAGAAACAACCTTATCAGTCCACCAATCCCAAGTCAATCCTGCCCTGAATTCTCAGTAATCCAATATGCAGATGACACTATACTTGTTTTGCCAGCCCAGTTAGTGCAACTTGCTCATGTCAAAAACCTCCTTCTACACTTTACTGCTTTCATTGGTCTCAAGGTGAATTATGAGAAATCAATTTTGGTCCCAATCAATGTACCTGAAGATGAAATACCTACTCTACTGTCAATGCTGGGTTGCAAACGTGGAAGTTTTCCTTTCACCTACCTAGGTCTGCCTATGAGTACAACAAAACCAAGAGATGAAGATTTCAACCCAATATTAGGATTGATAGAAGGTTATCTGGATGCTTGACACTTTTGTCCTATGATGGTAGACTGCTTCTAATTAAGTCAGTGTTTGCTTCACTGCCAATTTTCTACATGAGTACACTGGCACTGCCAGTAGGAGTTATTGAGCAACTGAATAAATTCCCGAGGAGGTTCTTTTGGAGAAAATATGGTATGGAGGAGGGAGGCACATCACTTATTTCCTAGCAGAAAGTTTGTAAGCCCAAAATGCAGGGAGGACTTGGCATTCTAGACATTGCAACTACAACAAGGCACTTCTCATGAAGAATTTATACAAGTTCTTAAACAGGGCAGATATTCCTTGGATTAATTTGATCTGTGAAAACATTGTCAGCATGGGCCCCCAACTGAGACTAGGGTTGGGTCTTTCTGCACTAGTAGAAAACCGGCCTTTTGTCCCGGTTCGTAAGGGCCTTTAGTCCCGGTTCCCGAACCGGGACTAAAGGGTCGTTACTAATACCCTCACCCTTTAGTCTCGGTTCAAACCAGAACCGGGACGGATGGGCCTCCACGTGGCCTGTGCGCCGAGCCCAGGCAGTGGTTGGTAGCACCAACCGGGACCAATAGGCATCCACGCGCCAGCATTTCTGTGGCTGGGGTTTTTGGTTTTTTTGAAAGGGGGGAGGGGTTTGGGGGTTTTGGGGGGTTAATTTAGGTATTTCATATATTGTGTTAGCTAGATAGCTAATTAATAGAGAGAAGTGTCCTCTCTTATGTCCGTGCTTGGTCGACGTTACGTACTAAACATACGTATAGAGAAGACTAGGCATATGCTAGATAGCTAAGCAAACGAAGGAAACAGAAGATCGTCATGAACATATATGCATACAGAGAGAAGTGATATCGACCACCTCTCCTTCTCCGAGAGATTGGTCGAACAACAAGTTCTCGTATATCTATCGTCCGACACTACCGGCTACATATATACAATAATTATCTTTTACAAATATAATCTCTTAAATTATGGACGCATGGTCCACATAGTATTCTCCGTCTTTAGCGATCACGTGGTCAAGAAAGAATGCCACCAATTCCTCTTGAATTGCTCGCATGCGATCTGGTCCTAGGAGTTCATTCCGCTGCCGAAACATCTAATTTGAAGAAGGGGGTCAATACATATATATATATATATATATATATATATATATATATATATATATATATATATATATATATATATATATGAATGAATGAAACTCAACACAAATGATGGTAATAAACAAAAATTGTGAATATTATTTTTTACGCACTTCATATGGTTTCTCAGAGTACCCGCCCCGCTCACAGGTCGTGTGGCGGATGGACTCGCAGACGTAGTATCCACATAAATCATTCCCTTGTTCCTGCCACAACCACTTTACAAGAAATAGAGGTCAATCAAACAGATAAGCAAGAATGCCAAATGTTATTGATGAAACTAGCGCTTGAATCAATAGCTAGGAGACGCGCGGAACATGGTACTATAGTACTTACTTTCGGGTATCTAAATTCCAGCTCCTTCGGGAGTCCCGGGGAATTTGTGCTGAATTTTCTCCAAACACTGCCAGACAAAAGAAAACAATTACTTGATATCAGGAAATGAACAAATTTGCTGATATGGTGGATAATGATCGATTTAACTTACTTCTTGAGGATTTCAGTCATGTCCGCATACTCCTGGGGATCTTTTCGTCTTGAGTCCAAGACAGTTACTACTCCCTTCTCAAGCCTAATCTCCAGGAGAATATAGTGGAAACTGCGCACGCATGCATAACTCATCAATTACATTACTATAACCTGAACTAATATATAAGGGAAACCAAATATGCACAAGACAACACTCACTTGAAGTTGTAAGGAAAGAGTATTATATTTTTGTGTTCATTTATTTTGAATGATCGTAGCAAGTTGGCCTCGGTTTCTGCGGCATGATCTTTAACCTGAACTGCATCTATGAGATTTGTGTTAATGAACCCAATGTCACCGACTTGTCTTTTCTTCAATTCGGCGATCTTCAATCTGCATAATATAGTGAGGATAATTATAAATACATGCAATGAAAGAGCTGAGCTATGTAGAGAGACTTAATGATAGAAGTAGTAGTACTTACAAACAGTAGCAGGTGGCCGTTGCTTTATCGAGGGCCAATTGATTGAAAAACTGATAGAGCTCCTCAAATGGAACATGCAACAGTTCAATTCCAACGAGGTCATGCTCCGGTTTAACTCTCATATACAAAGTATTCCTCCCCCCAGACTCTCTGCAGGTTTTCATGTACCAATCATGCAATCTTCGCATCATCGTTGTTAGAGATCTTTCATCTTTGACGAGAGGCTTCCCGTACTCGTATCTGTGTATCTGCACGTCCAGGAAATCATAATCTACATCGTCGGGCAGGTAATCGTCAAGATTGGTATAACCGGGCGCCATCCTCGGATCGACGCTAGGCACCTTGAGCGGGGGGCACGATTGCTTTGCTTGTTCGCCGAGCTGGGCAATTTGTTTCCCAGCTACTCGTCGTTCTTTCAGCCTTTGATCACTGACTGTACTTCCCGACCGCGACGCTTCGACCCATGTCTTTGCAATAATGCACTCATAGTTGCCTTTCGGCGGAGACTTGCGTGGTTTTGCCAGGGCAGCCAGAGTGCGCTTCACTTTCACCGATTCTACCTTCTCCTTCGGAGGTGGATGTCTCTGTGCTTTCAACCCTTGAAACCAGTCATCCTTCTCGGTTCGCGTGATCCTCACGTTCTCCTCCGGGTTCATCTCGTATGGTAACTTCTCTGGAGACTTCAGAGAAGGACCAAATTTGTATTTTCTCCAACGTCTGGCTGTACTGCTAGACGCCGGCAGAGCAGACGGAGCGGCAGTCTTCTTGACTTGCTTACGAGGCGGAGGAGAAGGACTACGACGCGCCGGAGCAGCTGCCGGAGCGGCGGCGGGTCTCTTCCTCCCTTGCTGACGAGGCGGAGAAGGAGTAGGCTGGTTGCTCGGGCGCGCCGGCGCAGGCGGAGAAGGAGGCGGAGTGCCGTCACGCGCCGAAGAAGGAGCCGGCCGAGGGCCCTGATCATCACTCGCCGGAGGAGGAGGCGGTGGAGGAGGCGGAGTCCCCTGACTCACCGGAGGAGGAGGAGGCGGCGGAGGCGTCTAGTTTGGAAGGTTGATGAGCTCCTTCCGCCATAGGCATGGAGTCTTCAGAGCAGAACCCAGCCGAGTCTCCCCTTCTCCGGTAGGGTGGTGAAGCGGGAGGTCCTCAAATCCCTCTGTTATTTCATCCACCATCACCTTAGCATATCCTTCTGGAATCGGCCGGCAGTGAAAAGTTGCGCCGGTTTCATTAGGACAAACAGAGCCAACAGCCGCCTTGACCTTCATATTCATCCACTGCGTCATAAGGTGGCAATTTTGAGCCTCCGTGATAGCATCCACGGGATAGCTGGCAGGAGCCGTCAAGACAAGCTCTGGCTGAAGCAGCTCGGTGGAAGCCACGCTGCTTCTCCGCTGAGATGGTGGGGTAGCTTCAGGGGAAGCTTCGGCAGTTCGTTTCTCCCGGTCTGCTTCTCGTTCCTCTATCCCGAGTACCCTTTCTTTAAGCGCCTGCAGTTCGGACTGCTGCACTTTCTTCCTCCTCTCCTGGCTTTTGTAACCGCCTGCATCCGGAAACCCAGCCTTCCACGAAATGGAGCCTGGCGTGCCTCGTGTCCGTCCAGGGTGCTCAGGATTCCCGAGGGCCTTTGTGAGCTCGTCGTTCTCTCTGTCTGGAAGGAACGTCCCTTCCTGCGCTGCTTTGATATAGTACCAAAGCTTCTTCAAGGGAATGTCAAGTTGCTCGTCCGTCCAAATGCACTTCCCTGTTACAGGGTCCAAGGTTCCGCCAGCCCCGAAGAACCAAGTCCGGCAACGGTCTGGCCAGCTCATTGTCTCTGGTTCGATCCCTTTTTCAACCAGATCATTCTCAGCCTTGGCCCACTTAGGCCGGGCTACCAGGTAGCCACCTGACCCCGTGCGATGGTGAAGCTTCTTCTTCGCAGCATTTTTCTTGTTTGTCTCCGACATCTTCTTACTCTTTTCTGATGTCTTGTGGGCCACAAATGCAGGCCAGTCATCTCTGATCCTCTCATATATGCCCTTGAATTCTGGTGTCTCTTTTTTCTCGACAAACCTATTTAGGTCTTTCTTCCACCTCCTGAATAAGTCTGCCATCCTCTTAAGAGCAAAAGACTTGATTAATTGCTCTTTAACTGGCTTCTCCGGATCATCCTCTGGCGGTAGGGTGAAATTTGACTTCAGCTCAGTCCAAAGATCCTTTTTCTGCAGATCATTGACATAAGACACCTCGGGGTCTTCGTTCTTAGGCTTATACCATTGCTGGATGCTGATCGGGATCTTGTCCCTAACCAGAACCCCGCACTGAGCAACAAATGCCTTCTTTGTTCGGATGGGTTCAATAGGTTTGCCGTCGGGCGCGATTGCTATGATCTCAAACCTTTCATCCGAGCTCAACTTTCTCTTCGGGCCTCGTCTCTTTACCTCAGTTGTGCTCGATCCGGAGGGCTAGAAAAAAGAACAAAGACTTAATTAATATGTGTACATACCAAAACAATGAATGCATCAATTAGCTAGTCAGCACAGGCTTAACTAATATATATACCTGGCCGGACTTGGCTTGGTCGCCGGACTCGTTTCGGTCACCGGACCCGTCCTCACGTTCTTCTTCTTGCACCGGCATTAGGTCACCAGAGCCAGCTTCTTCACCCTCTCCTTCCAGAGTCCCATCGGTGTCGTTGAGATACAACGAGACGGCATCACTTCCTTCTGCGATTATGTCCCTCAACAACGCTTCTCTTGCTTCGTCTCGGGCGATAGTGTCCATAGTTTCTACAAATATTTACAACATGGCAATTATTATTCAAACATGACAAATGGATATATTAGTGGCAAACGTAGAACCCTCGGCGATCCTCGACCCCTGGAACCCTCGACGACCCTGGAACCCTCGACCCCTAGACGACCCTGCTGGAACCCTCGACCCTAGAACCCTCGAACCCTCGACCCTGAAACCCTCGACCCTTGACCCCTTAACGACCCTCGACCCTCTACCCTAGTTCCCGACCCTCGACCCCTCGGCGATCTTCGACACCCTCGTTCCCGATAAAAATTAAGAAGAAGAAGAAGAAGAAAAAAGAGGAGAAGAAGAAAGGAATAGCTAGCGGAGAAGATCGAAGAAAAAAAAGAAGAAAAAAAAGAGGAGAAGAAGAAAGGAATAGTGGAGAAGAAGAGAAAATAGAATATTCTACTTTCTCTTCCTCTCCACTATTCCTTTCTTCTTCTCCTCTTCTTTTTCTTCTTTTTTCTTCTTCTTATTTATTTCTCCTCTTCTTTTCCTCTCCTCTTCTTCTTTCTTTCCTCTTCTTATTTTCTTCTTTCTTATCCTTCTTTTTCTAAAATTGTAACTTTTGCATATATAAAACTTTTCTAAAATTGTAACTTTCTATATATGAACAAAAAACTTTCTATGAACAAAAAAACATTTTTAACATATATATTTAGCAAATTCTAGCCACATACATCACATACACGTATACATTATAGCCACATACACATATACATCACATATGAACAAAAAATAAACTAATAAAAATAAAAAAATGTATTGCAACATATGAACAAAAATATATAGCCACATACGTACACATACACTATATATATATATATATATATATATGAAAACAATTAAACTAATAAAAAAAGTGGTGGCGCCGGCGGGGCAGAGGGGCATGGCGGCAGCGGTGGCGCCGGCGGGGCAGGGCAGGGCAGGGGCGCGGGAGCGAGAGGCAAGGCAGGGGCGCGAGGCAGGTGCTCACAGAGGGGTGGCAGAGCACGGCGGGCGGCGTCGGGGCGGGGGGAGAGGCGCCGGCATCGGGGCAGATGGCGTCGAGGGCGGCGGCGACGGCAAAGTTGAGCAGCCTGACGGCGTCAGAGGCGGCGACGACGGTGAGGTGGACCAGCCTGACGGCGTCGGAGGCGGCGGCGATGACGAGGTGGAGTAGCCTGACGGCTCGGCAGCGACGACGACGAGGCAGAGCAGCGGGCGTCAGGCGGAGAAGAAAGGGATGGATTTTGGAGAAACTGCTAAGAGCTGCTTATATAGCAAAGCCTTTAGTCCCGGTTCGTGAAACCAACCGGGAGCAATGCACATCTTTAGTCCCGGTTGGTGCCACCAACCGGGACCAAAGGCCTTTTTCAGCAGCCCAAAGGGCGGGAAGCGGCGGCCTTTGGTCCCGGGTGGTGGCACCAACCGGGACTAAAGAGGGGGCATTGGTCCCGGTTGGTGCTACGAACCGGGACCAATGACCCCTTTGGTCCCGGTTCGTCCCTCCAACCGGGACCAAAGGCTTGTGCTGCCCCGAACCCAAATATTTAGTCCCACCTCGCTAGTTAAGAGGGAGGCGCACCTGTTTATAAGCTGCGGTGCGCCATCCCTCTCGAGCTCCTCTCTAAAGCAGGCTTTCGGGCCTAACACTGCAATTTGTGCCTGTGGGCCTACTGGGCCTCCCTCGGGCCTGAATCCTAGCCCATGGTAGGGTTTCTAGTCGTATTCAGGCCGTGGGGGCCCAGTAGGTGGCATTTTTTTTGTTTTTTTTCTACTTAGAACTAAATACTTATAGTTTTGTAGTGATTTCTTTTTTATTTTAGGTCACAAAAATTATAAACTTTCTGTTACTGCCATTAGTTTTAAAATTTGAATAGTTTAACTTTGAATTTTTTAAAATTTGTGTGAATCACTAGTTTATGAATAACTTTACTATAAAAAATTCCTGCTATTTCATATTACTGTGTTTTATCATTATTCGTCTTGCTTTATTTTTTTAATTCTTTTAGCTTTTAAACTTTTTTAGTTTTACAAAAATTATAAACTTTTAAACTTTCTTGCTTTATAGTTTTAGAAAATTATAAACTTTCTGTTAGTGCCATTAGTTTTCAAATTTGAAAACACTTTTTTAGTTTTTTTGTTTTCTTTGTTGCTTTATTTTGTTTTTGCTATATTTTTTAATTCTTTTTGCTTTTAGGTCAGCAAAATTATGAACTTTCTGTTAGTGCCATTAGTTTTCAAATTTGAATAGTTAAAATTTGAATTATTTGAAATTTTTGTGAATCACAAGCTTGTGATTAACTTTAATAAAAAAATTAACATAGATGCACCTACTCGTCTGTTTTCAAATGAACTCTAAAATACTTGGCATAACATACTCGTCTGTTACAAATTTGGCATGGTATCATCATAATAGTTGCGGGAGAAAGTCTTCACTTTTTGTTCGCTTGTGTCATTTGCTTATTGCGCCGTAACCATGGATAATGTTCATCGTTTATCATGATGCTTGGGTCAGCCTTGACATTGAAGGGAGGAATTTCATGAAACCTTTCATAATCTTCAGACATGTCTGTCTTGCCCTCCACTCCCAGGATGTCCCTTTTTCCTGAAAGAACTATGTGGCGCTTTGGCTCATCGTATGATGTATTCGTTTCCTTATCTTTTCTTTTTCTCGATCTGGTAGACATGTCCTTCACATAGATAACCTGTGCCACATTATTGGCTAGGACGAACGGTTCATCAGTGTACCCAAGATTTTTCAGATCGACTGTTGTCATTCCGTACTGTGGGTCTACATGTACCCCGCCTCCTGACAGATTGACCCATTTGCACTTAAACAAAGGGACCTTAAAATCTTGTCCGTAGTCAAGTTCCCATATGTCCACTATGTAACCATAATATGTGTCCTTTCCCTTATCGGTTGTTGCATCAAAGCGGACACCGCTGTTTTGGTTGGTGCTCTTCTGATCTTGGTCAATCGTGTAAAATGTATTCCCATTTATCTCGTATCCTTTCCAAATCAATACAGTCAAAGATGGTCCCCTGGACAACAAGTACAACTCATCACAAACAGTGTTGTCACCTCTGATACGTGCTTCCAATCAACTGCTGAAAGTCCTGATGTGTTCACATGTAATCCAGTCGTCGCACTGCTCCGGGTGTTTGGAGCGCAGACTGTTCTTGTGTTCATCGACATACGGGGTCACCAAGGTAGAGTTCTGTAGAACTGTGTAGTGTGCTTGAGACCAAGAATGCCCGTCCCTGCATATTATTGAGTCCACTCCTAGCGTGCCTTTTCCAGTCAGTCTCCCCTCATACCGTGATTTAGGGAGACCTATCTTCTTAAGGCCAGGAATGAAGTCAACACAAAACCCGATGACATCCTCTGTTTGATGGCCCATGGAGATGCTTCCTTCTGGCCTTGCGCGATTACGAACATATTTCTTTAGGACTCCCATGAACCTCTCAAAGGGGAACATATTGTGTAAAAATACGGGCCCCAGAATGACAATCTCGTTGACTAGATGAACTAGGACATGCGTCATGATATTGAATAAGGATGGTGGGAACACCAGCTCGAAACTGACAAGACATTGCGCCACATCACTCCTTAGCCTTGGTACAATTTCTGGATCTATCACCTTCTGAGAGATTGCATTGAGGAATGCACATAGCTTCACAATGGCTAATCGGACGTTTTCCGGTAGAAGCCCCCTCAATGCAACCGGAAGCAGTTGCGTCATAATCACGTGGCAGTCATGAGACTTTAGGTTCTGGAACTTTTTCTCTGGAATATTTATTATTCCCTTTATATTCGACGAGAAGCCAGTCGGGACCTTCATACTGAGCAGGCATTCAAAGAAGATTTCTTTCTCTTCTTTCGTAAGAGCGTAGCTGGCAGGACCTTCATACTTCTTCGGAGGCATGCCGTCTTTTTCGTGCAAACGTTGCAAGTCCTCCCGTACCTCGGGTGTATCTTTTGTCTTTCCATACACGCCCAAGAAGCCTAGAAGGTTCACGCAAAGGTTCTTCGTCACGTGCATCACGTCGATTGAAGAGCGGACCTCTAGGTCTTTCCAGTAGGGTAGGTCCCAAAATATAGATTTCTTCTTCCACATGGGTGCGTGTCCCTCAGCGTCATTCGGAACAGCTAGTGCGTCGGGACCCTTTCCAAAGATTATGTGTAAATCATTGACCATAGCAAGTACGTGATCACCGATACGCATGGCGGGCTTCCTCCGGTGATCTGCCTCGCCTTTAAAATGCTTGCCTTTCTTTCGACATTGATGGTTGGTCGGAAGAAATCGACGATGGCCCAGGTACACATTCTTCCTGCATTTGTCCAGCTATATACTTTCAGTGTCATCTAAACAGTGTGTGCATGCGTGGTATCCTTTGTTTGTCTGTCCTGAAAGGTTACTGAGAGCGGGCCAATCGTTGATGGTCACGAACAGCAACGCCTTTAGGTTAAATTCCTCTTTATTGTGCTCATCCCACGTACGTACACCATTTCCATTCCACAGCTGTAAAAGTTCTTCAACTAATGGCCTTAGGTACACATCAATGTCGTTGCCGGGTTGCTTAGGGCCTTGGATGAGAACTGGCATCATAATGAACTTCCGCTCCATGCACATCCAAGGAGGAAGGTTATACATACATAGAGTGACCGGCCAGGTGCTGTGGTTGCTGCTCTGCTCCCCGAAAGGATTAATGCCATCCGCGCTTAAAGCAAACCATATGTTCCTTGGGTCCTTTGCAAACTCATCCCAGTACTTTCTCATGATTTTTCTCCACTGCGACCCGTCAACGGGTGCTCTCAACTTCCCATCTTTCTTACGGTCCTCACTGTGCCATCGCATCGACTTGGCATGCTCTCCGTTTCAACCGTGGTATTATAGGAGTATACCACAACACCTTCGCAGGAACCCTCTTCCTGCGGGGTTTGCCGTGAACATCACCAGGGTCATCTCGTCTGATCTTATACCGCAATGCACCGCATACCGGGCATGCGTTCAGATCCTTGTATGCACTGCGGTATAGGATGCAGTCATTAGGGCATGCATGTATATTCTCCACCTCCAATCCTAGAGGGCATACGACCTTCTTTGCTGCGTATGTACTATCGGGCAATTCGTTATCCTTTGGAAGCTTCTTCTTCAATATTTTTAGTAGTTTCTCAAATCCTTTGTCAGGCACAGCATTCTCTGCCTTCCACTGCAGCAATTCCAGTACGGTACCGAGCTTTGTGTTGCCATCTTCGCAATTGGGGTACAACCCTTTTTTGTGATCCTCTAACATGCGATCGAACTTCAGCTTCTCCTTTTGACTTTCGCATTGCGTCCTTGCATCGACAATTACCCGGCGGAGATCATCATCATCGGGCACATCGTCTAGTTCCTCTTCATCTTCAGCAACTTCACCCGTTGCAGCATCATTGGGCACATCGTCTGGTTCCTCTTGATCTTCACCAGCTCCCCCCGTTGCAGCATCACGGTATTCTGGGGGAACGTAGTTGTCATCGTACTCTTCTTCTTCGTCGTCTTCCATCATAACCCCTATTTCTCCGTGCCTCGTCCAAACATTATAGTGTGGCATGAAACCCTTGTAAAGCAGGTGGGTGTGAAGGATTTTATGGTTAGAGTAAGACATCGTATTCCCACATTTAGTGCATGGACAACACATAAAACCATTCTGCTTGTTTGCCTCAGCCGCATCGAGAAACTCATGCACGCCCTTAATGTACTCGGAGGTGTGTCTGTCACCGTACATCCATTGCCGGTTCATCTGCATACATTATATATAATTAAGTGTCCAAATTAATAGAAGTTCATCATCACATTAAAACCAAAGTACATACATAGTTCTCATCTAACAACATATAGCTCTCCAGATCATCTAATTAATTAAACCATACATTAATTAAAACAAAGGCGATCATAATCGCAACCAAGGTAACAATTGATCCAACGACATAATGATACCAAGCCTCGGTATGAATGGCATATTTTCTAATCTTTCTAATCTTGAAGCGCATTGCATCCATCTTGATCTTGTGATCATCGACGACATCCGCAACATGCAACTCCAATATCATCTTCTCCTCCTCAATTTTTTTTATTTTTTCCTTCAAGAAATTGTTTTCTTCTTCAACTAAATTTAACCTCTCGACAATAGGGTCGGTTGGAATTTCCGGTTCACTTACATCCTAGATAAATAAAATCTATGTCACGTTGGTCCGCATAATTATTATAAACAATAAATGAACCAATAGTTATAAATATTAATATATATATACCACATCCGAATCATAGACAGGATGAGGGCCGACGGGGGCGGATACCAAAACCATCGCACTATATAAGATGCAATAATAAAAGTAAGAAAATGATACAAGTATCTATCTAAACATACAAGTAAGAATATTTTTCCATTCAGAAAGAAGATAAGAGCAAGAGGCTCACCACGGTGGTGTCGGTGATGAGATCGGCGCGGGTGATCGACGACGGTGAAGACAGGGGTGGGGCATGACGGACCGCTAAATCTAGACAAATCTCGAGGAAAATGGAGCTTTGAGGTCGAGCTTCGAGAGGAGAAAGCTTAACTAGTGTGGCTCGGGCATTTCATCGAACACTTCATGTGCATAGGAGGTGAGCTAGAGCACCACAAGCCCCTCCTCTCGCCGGCCCAGAAAAATAGAGCACTCAGTGCTCTGCTCCGGCGCGAGGGGTATATATAGGCGGCACCACTGGTCCCGGTTAGTGGCATGAACCGGGACTAAATGGGAGCCTTTGGTCCCGGTTCATGCCACGAACCGGGACCAATGGTGGTGGGCCAGGAGCCAGGCACATTGGTACCGGTTCGTCCCACCAACCGGGACCAAAAGGTCCAGACGAACCGGGACCAATGGCCCACGTGGCCCGGCCGGCCGCCTGGGCTCGCGAGCCGGGTCCAATGCCCCCATTGGTCCCGGTTCTAGATTGAACCGGGACTAATGGGCTAACCCACCTTGGACCGTTGCCCCCTTTTCTACTAGTGCTGGTGGAAAGCTCACATCTCTCTTTTAGATGATTTTAAGAATATTATGGAATGTAAGGTTGTCTCTGGTGAAATTGTTCTTTTGTGGCAGGACAAGTGGATGGGTGAACCACTATATATCCAATTTCCACAGCTTCATTCCTTCTCCACAAATCATTCTATCTCTGTACAACAGTTCCAAGAGGCAGATGACAGAACTCACAACTTCGAGCTTCCATTATCAAATCAAGCTTTCAATCAACTTCAGCAGCTAGATAATCTCTTCCCACAGTTGATAAATTCTACAAATGACCAGTGGAGTCATGAAGGGAAAACTAATTTCTCATCTGTCAGAATATACAACAACTTAATCCCACACTCAGAGGAGCACCCAATTTTCAAGATGATTTGGAAGAGTAAAAACAGGTTGAGGCACAAAATTTTCTTCTGGTTAGCTGCCCATGAAAGACTCAACACCAGAGCCTTTCTTAAAAGAAAAGGGATGCACCTAGATGACCCTCACTGTCCAAACTGTAGACAGAGTGCTGAAGAGACAGTAATGCATCTTCTCTGGGACTGTCCTTTTGCCCAAGACTGTTGGCATTCATTAATACCTGGTAAGAAAAGAGGGACTTCACTATATGAAGATCTGGTCCTTGCCTCAGAACATTTACCCAAGAAATTTTCTACAGAGATGGTAATTCTTGGTTGCTGAAACATTTGGACTCAAAGAAATGGCAAAGTCTTTAGAGGTCTGCAACAGACACTTCAAAGTTGGAGATTTTTCCTTAAACAAGACATGAACCTACTTCAATTCAAGATTAAGGAAAAGCACATTCACAGCTTCAAGCTCTGGATCAGTAATAATCTGTAATATGATTGGTTCTATCCCTAGAAAAGGCGTAGGTTGATTTCTTTGTTTCCTTTCTTCGGCCTACTGGAGGCTTGTACTTGTACTCTATATTTGGCTAAATATAACACCGTAGAACGATTGTTCTATAGTTTCAAAGTAAAAAAATGATTGTTCTACGGGTTGCAGTTCCAAAAGAAAGAAAGAAACTCCCATCTTCACCAGTTAATCTACCTATTCCTTCACGAGCCAGAGAAACCAGTCACAGGAACATGGTGCTCGAGCAAATCGTGGAGATGTTGCAACGTGCAGGCTGCTGTTGCATTTGCAATATCTTTAGTGTGTGCGTGCTTTATACGAGTGATAGATGGTGCTGCCATTTCTTGAGCTTGGGTTTCACGTGATGTCGTCAAGGGGAAGTCACCCTCTGCCCTCTGGCCACACCTAGTCCACAGTTCACACTTCACAGCTACCGCCACTTTTACATTTTCCCGGAACAGGTGCCTGCTCGGGGCCGTCCTACGGGAGCCTTTGCTACGCCCTAAACGAGCAACGAATTATTCTGCTCGGTTGGCTGGCCAAAGCGCTCGTCTCTCACCGCCTACTAGCTACTAGATAGGAAGTGCGGCTTGCCGCACCCCACCCGCACCAGCCATAGCCAGCCCGGTAAGGCATGATTTAAGAAAAACAAAAATGTCCAGAGCACCAAAGTTTATTACATACCAGTAGTGTGTTTTCATGGGAAATGCAACATGATATACCAAAAGGATAAAGGTTCAATACATTATGCCAACAAACGTCACGACTAATTATTACTCTACCATCCAGATGATGAGTCACGGGAATAAGAAGTGCATGAACAATATATCAGAGCTTATATGTGCACAGTAAGTCACGCTGATTACATACATGAAGCGAGTTTACATCACCGATACAACTCATTCAATCAGGACTATTGATTATGGAAGCACACAAGTCAAGTTTGTAAAGTGCCCAATTCACCTGCAGAGAGGGGCAATCTCGGGCAAGCCCAAATAGACCATTCCATCTACATGGTAGAGATCAGGTGCATAACGTAAGAATGCCTGATGGTGTCTGGGCTCGCCTCTATAACCCAACATACTTGACCCCAGTCCAACAGCCTCTCGAGTTCAGCAATCTACAACAAAACCAGCCCCATAAGAGCACATAATCACACCAAATGGCAAGGTAAGTACTCCCTGGCAAGTACTGGACCTAAAAACTCTGACTGGAGCTACATGATATTAGATGCAACTTATCATCTCAACCATATGCGAATACTAATGGAAGATGCATTACTTATTAGGTACATGTAGAATGAGGTATCAAAAGAGCAAGTGGTACAGAAAAGAAGTGAAGTAACATGATAAAAGAGGGCAAAGTGTTATGGCAGACCTTTTATTTTCAAAGAGTTGATGAGCTAGTGACCATATAATTTTGATGGTCTGACCAACCGTGCATACCATGGTTTCATGCTTGGAATTCTCTAAGCATTATAAGTGCGGTAAATATAAAATTGTAGAGCACTTGCAACCAAGAAAAACATGCAAACACGATCCAAACAATATAAAAGTAAATCCGACCTCACTTATTTGAATATATCATTCACAAGAAATAGTATTGCTCATCTTATGCAGTGTAAATTAGTACATAACAGTTCTTTTTTTCTTTCGAATGAATTTTTAGTTGAATATATCATTCTTACTATTTCAAAACCAAATGTATGAAATAAAAACCTAAAACTCGACTGACTAAAACCACTCACATATGCTATCGCCAATTTGTGCATAAAGAAATATTCAAATCACATGATGGATTCGGAGTACAAAGCACATATATAGACCGTTCGTACCGGTAGAGTGTAACTAAAGGAGTTTGATAATAATAATAATAATAATAGTAATAATAAAAAAATAGTAATAATAATAATAATAATAATAATAATAATAATAATAATAATAATAATAATAATAATAATAATAATAATAATAATAATAATAATAATAATAATAATAGTAAGAAGAAGAAGAAGAAGAAGAATAACAACATAGGTCTATGCCATCGTTCCATCATAAAAACATCCCTCGCTCTCTCTCCCTCAATGGAAAACTTAAAAAGTAAGTTACTATAAAGTAAGCTCACAGGGCAATTAGCCCCCAATGGCAAGCATAAACCCGCGCAAGTATACTATGCTATGAGGAATGCCTCATCCTTAAACTGGAAATATAAATATACTGCATTGTAAAAATACGTCTTCCTAAAACTGGAAATACAATCTTAGCAATAGTCTAAGCAATATTGTTACTACTTCAAGACGGGTTGGATCAGTTAGCTATACACTTCACTTAAGGTCAACTTGATTCTATCATAGACTAATTTTATATAATTTCAGAACAAGAGAATTAGAGGGAGTAGCAAAGCTCAGGTGCACATGGATCCACAACACCATATCGCAAATCAACCAGAGTAATAAACATCATTACTTCGGATAACGGCCTTGTACTTTACCTAGCTCCCACAACCTAGCTGTAGAAGCTTAACAGGAATGGATATCTTACCTACCTCGGTCGAAGATCGACATGGAGGAGCGCTTGCCAGTCTTGTCCCTCGATAAATCTGACTGATTCAGGCGTGCCATGGCCGAGAGCGGCGGATCGAGTCGCCGTGATGTGGAAACCGGGAAACTGGGGACAATAAAATATGATTTGTCAAGTTGCGCTTCTCCTGTAGATGTCCCTCCTAGAGCCGTCGGGGATGGATGGGCGGATTGGCATACACACGAAGAATAAAATTAGTTAATATTAAAAGTAATAGGATAACACAATCAAGAAACAATTAGGTATACTGTTTAACATACAAAATCACAATGCTAAAAGGTACTTGGTAAGCCTTCTTGTAATATATGAACAATGGTAGCAATTCAGAGCTAAGGTACACAATGCTAATATATGTAGGAAGCTAGATAAAATCCAGTGTAAGCTGGATTTGCATAGATTACATGATGATTATAAAGAGCATCCTCGTCCAGAGAGAGAGAGAGAGAGAGAGAGAGAGAGAGAGAGAGAGAGAGAGAGAGAGAGAGAGAGAGAGAGAGAGAGAGAGAGAGAAAGAGATGGATTTTCCGTGCACCTTCATAGATGCTTCTTCTCAAGGACAAAAGGAGAAGACATGACAATGATCTTGCACAAATTTACTACCAACCGTGCATAATACGGAGTCGTTTATTTACTTCCCCCTTATATTGAACTAAAATGCGGCAGAATTATGGAACGAAGGGAGTATTTATCAAGATTTCAGTACAGTAATAAATCTTACCACCGAATATGCCCAAAAGAAAACCAGCATCAGTAAGCAGCTTCTGCAAATCCAAAAGGGAATGCAGCAACAACGGAAAGAAATGCTAAAAGGGAACATAGAGCAGAAAACCAACCCAAAATGCAAGCAAGAATCTTTAAAAGGGAACATAGAGCAGCATGAGCATGAGGCATAGAAAAATGGGGTCACCTTAAGATCAAGAATCAGTGGCCCTCTCCCAGTTCAAATCAGATGGATAGAACCATTATATAAATGGGGTCACCTTAAGATGAAGAATCAGTAACCAGCAAAGGAAGAATGCACCTTTTTGGAATTTTAAAGTAGCAAGACATTAAAAGTTCTCTTTTGCCTTAAATACTACACACATTAGGGGAGGTAGCTGCAGTTTTATTGCATAGTGGGCTCATATTCACCTTTTCTCGATCATATAACCTATCCCCATCATCTCTTATCGCCCCAGATTAATCTGTTTACACAATGGAGCTGCCCTGGTTATCACTCAACAAGAATGACCATCCAAGGACAGATCAATAGGTATCACAGGATCAAAAAGGATTCTAGAGACAACATGGAGGATCCAACTTGATACCCACAGGTGCCTTGATTGCTCAAAGGCACACTTATTCTAGCCATAGTTAATCATCATCGCCCTAGCACGAACGCCAGCCACAGACAAAGTGAAATGGCGAGAATGCCCCCGTCAGGGCAGGCTATTTACGCGCGGTGGCACGGCCGAGGTGAAACTGTTCATTCCAGCAGTAACTATTTTTTATCCGACGGACGAGGTCGTTCCAGGGCTCGATCCGACGGCCCAAGACCCATCAAGCGGCCAGATCCGACGGCCAGGAATCCAAATCGCTGAGGAGGCTCGGTGATCCCTCCTTCTCTTATTTCTGGATGGCCATGTCCCATACAGTAGCCAAAGCAGAGGAGAAGGAGGAAGATGGAGCTCACCGGGGGAGGTTGTAGCCGAGGCAGTACTCAGTGCACGCCGGGGTTGCGCGTGAACGCCGTCCAACCGGCAAGGAACCGCTTCCTACACCGCACATCCACCACGCGACCACGTCGGAGTTGCGCCTTGCACCATCCCGCCGACGAGCACGAAAGCCATGGGCACCGAAGTGGCCAAGGACGTGAGGAGGTGATATATAGCACATCCAGGAGCACCATCAGAGACGACCAGGGCAATGAGCAGGCAGGGAGAGAGGCGAGGCGGCAGGGAGAGGAAAGGGCGTGACACGAGTGCAGGCCTGCAGGGAGCGGAACACCAGCTATTTTTTTCTTTCGAAGTATATAGGAAGTATCAAACATATCATATAAGTGCAATCATATTTGATAATATAAGAGAGCATACAAATCACAGAGCTTGTTTAAGATATTTTGTCACATCAAGTTGTTTAGATAAGAAAAGCCTAACCCAGAATTACAAATAATTGGAGCGAGTGATAGATTTATTATTCTGATAATTTGGTAGTAACTATACATAAATAATTCATTTGCCAACAGTAAAAAATATGCGATGCATTATTTACACAAAACAATATTTTTTGTATAGGGTCAAAAAGTAATAATACATGGAAATCTATCTTGAAGTGCAAGAGTTCAATTTAGCAGATCTGACACACCAGACACGAATGTTCTTACCTGCTTTCCTAGGCGGGCCTAGTCAACTCTCTTTTAGCTGCAATTAAAGATAAGATTTGTTAGGACATTCTTGTGGGCAAAATTTATCATCATGCAAGCAATGGGCCTATCTATTGGTTGCTTGTAGTGCCTAAGGTAAAATCAACCGCGCTGCAAGAGGGTGCACTGGAAGTTTACCTTCGCTGTCAGCAAAGCATATCGGATCGTCGTTTGTCGACCCTTTCATGATGTGGTTGCTACCAGTTCTCTAGGAGAAACAAAGTTGCATTAATAGTAATCTGGCAAAACATACGTTGACTGGGAACAGTAGAGTTGAGATAATATAAAAGATCAAATTCAACTCATATATGTGATGATTGAAACTCTGTACATTAAGTGCGAATCTTGTTATCACTACTCCTCTATTTGCGAACAGATGGTAGTAAACATATTGCTAGTCCATATAAAAAGCAACTCTCTCTTTCACTTTATTCAGAAATAATATACACAAATAAAGGATAGCGTGCTTCTTTGTAGTTCCCATCATTTGTAGTTTCGGCTCCTAGAAAGAATTTTAATCACTATCCTATTTTTGTGTCTGTCGTGACACAACGAGTCCTATACTGATGCATTCCGTGGCCTTTACTAAGTCCTTGCCATGTTAATTGCAGAGTTATTGATTTCCATCAATGGGGTTGTAGTAGTTGAAGAATTGCATTATACAAAGCAAACAGGACACATACTATTACGTCATGACCAACTCCATCATCAAATGCTATACACTGGAGTTTTAGGGCTTTAACAGTAGCATGCTAAATGACCAAAATGATTTGCCAAAGGCTTTAAGTAAAGGTGGAGTTTGGCATAGTGAGAACAACTGTGCCTTTTCACTTTATATCAAAAATCATATACACACAAATACAGGAAAGTATACTTCTACGTACTTCCCAGTTTATATTGCTTTAAAGAATGTGGTGTTGCATATACAGTAGCTAGCAGATAATATATTTTAACTAAAAACTAAAACTACAGTTGTCTGCTCTTTGATTATCTTGTTTTATGATTATACCAAAAGGATATGCACAGATGAAGGCAGCTGAACCAGAAACTAATAAAAAAAGACAACACAATGCAAAATATAACACCACAATGGTACACTGATATCTCAAAAGGCCCTAAGGGTAAACGATATTTTGAGTTTCAGAAAGGGTGAAATATTGAGATGCAATAAATATATTCAACTTTATCATAGAAGGTATAGCAATATATAAGAGATGGGCAGTAGCAGATTAACAAAACAACAATCATAAAGATACACCTTTTTAAAAGAGATAGAAGTATACCTGCCATGTGGTCGTGGTGAACCTCAAAGATAAAGAATCGCTAACCAATTAGCCTTACAAGCTCGTGATCTGCAATCTCTTCGTCCTCCCCAATAACGTGACCATGTGATCCATGTAAAAACAAAGGAGCAGATGAAGATCATGTTTATATTTTTATATCCAACATACAAAAAAACATCCCTCTTACTTGGAACCTAGCTATACCACTAATTCCAAACAAGCCAGTCTTTCATACACAAAGGAACAAAGGGCATAGAGGTACACTCCACAAAACAAGCAAAGAGAATAATACTCCTGCCTTTACCAGAATCAAGACAAGAAAGAAGGCCATCATTGGCCAGCCCGCGCACCAGTCATATCGCCATACAACCGTGCACCTAACCCTGGAAACGAAGAGGAGTGGAAAGGAGGAGGAGAAAAGGGGTTGACCTGCAGAACCAAATCACACCCCTGTAGCTGCCGTGGTTGGTGATGGCCGCTACCGCCGTCCGAGGCTAGGGGTCGCTGCTGGACGCGTGCGTGCACCTGTGTACCAAAAGCAGCAGCAATATGAGGGGAGGGGAAGGGCCAAAAACAGCAGCATGAGGGGAGGGGAGGGGCCAAGAGCAACTTGACCAGCAGCATCAATGCTAGGGTTAGGGTTGCAGCAGGGGGAAGGACGGCGTCTCGAGCAGACCATGGCGTGAGCACACTCAGAGGCCGAGGTCAGACGACGGGGCTGGCGGATCTGCGAGCCCTTGGCCGCCGCCGAACCTGCTTGCTCTCCCTCTTCTCTTCCCTTCCTTTCTGATGACGGGAGGGGGGAGGTTGCAGGCGGCGTGGCGCGAGGGAGACGAGGAGAAAGGTCCACCGCGGCGTGGTGTGAGGGGCGTCGGCGATGTGGGTGGGGCGGCGAGGTCTGAGGGAGAGGAGAGGGTGGGGCGAGCGGGGGCATGCAAACGGGGCGGGGCGGGGCGGGGCGGGGCGGCGAGGACCGAGGGAGGGAGAGGGAGAGGGCGGGGCGATGGGGGCGGGGCGGCGAGGACTGAGGGAGGGAGAGGGAGAGGAGAGGGCGGGGCAATGCGGGCGGGGCGGCGAGGAGGAGGGAGGGGGCGCGAGTGCGGGCTGGGGGGCGGCTAGGTCATCTCCACGCGGGCCGTCTCCTTTTATACCCCCTGTGAGCGAAATGACGAAAATGCCCCCGGCGGGGCAGGCTATTTACGTGCGGTGGCACAGCCAAGGTGAAACTGTTTATTTCAGTAGTAACTATTTTTTATCCGACGGACGAGGTCACTTCAGGACTCGATCCGACAGCCCAAGACCCATCAAACGGCCAGATCCGACGGCCAGGAATCCAAATCGCTGAGGAGGCTCGATGATCCCTCCGGTTCTTATTTGTGGATACCAGTACTTGGCTCATCCATCGCTGGCCAAAGCGCTCATCTCTCCCCGGCACACAGACGCTTCTCCGTCTCTAAAAACCCTCTCTGCACGGGCACGCCATGGACAATCCTCCGGCCGGCAACGTGGTCAATCCTCCGGCAGCGGCGGCGGCGGGCAACAACGTGGCGGATCCTCCTCCTCCTGCGGCGGCGGCAGCAGCAGCAGACATCGTGGCCGATCCTCCTCCGGCGGCGGCGGCGGCAGCAGCAGCAGCAAACAACGTGGCCAATCCTCCAGCGGCGGCGGTAATGTGATTCACAAGATCATTTCTGTCGACATAGATCGATGCTGCTTCTTTCCTTACTTAATTGTGCTTTGTTTTCTCTACCCTACCGGTAATAAATCAGTCAAGTTAGCACATCGTGACGATTTGTGCTTTCATGGAATTAAGGCGTTTTGGCATTTGGTTCAAGCCAAAGCCGACAGGGCCAGTTCAAGTTCCTTACGTACGTACGCGTTCTTGGTGTACATCGCCGGCATTTTTTTGCTGTGATGATTCTGCTGATGCAGAAGAGAACCATTGAATCGGAGTAGGTACATGAACGTACCTGACGGGCTCTGCAGACATGCATCTTTCACTAGCAGCAGCTTCCTTGAACCTAGTGACCTACCTAGCTAGCTGGTTATCTCAGTAGTAGTAGTACTATTGCGTCCGAGATCCGGCGATCTGTTCGTGTGCTCAGTGCGGCGGAAAATGTTGGGGAAGAACAGTGTTTGTACCGTCTAGAGAGTTTGTGTAGATTGATCGTTGAAAATTTATTTGGCGGGGGAGATTGATCCTTGTAATAAATCGAGTAGGATTTCAGTCTAGTGTCATCTAGTACTGCGCCTTTGAGGGAGTGCAAAACTTCAGTAAAATATCCGCGCAACTTCACTGAAGCTTGCAAAATTTTGGGTCACAGGAGCGCAACTTTATTGAGAGACGCTGCAGCCAACGTGCATTGCATAATGGCGTTGCCATTTCGGGGTCTGCCGCCTTTTCTTATAAGAGAGCTGGGGTGGTGCCATTTCCGTGTGCTTTTTAGACTTACACGGAACAGGGTCCTGATCCACCACAGCCGGTGACCCCACTACTTTATCCCTCCAGTCACAAAGATAAGATGTCTTGAATATTTCTATGGCTTGAAATGGGTGAACAAACACGCTAAAATGTTACGATATCTTATATTTGTGAACGAATGGAGTATCATTTTTTGCATTTTTTATTTATAGCTTACCAAGCTGACCGCTCAGGTGAATAGAGTATTGTTTTAGGAGTGTGGTTTTTGTACACTGAGGCAGGATTACTCAAAGACCATGCTTGATGACAGCACCGTCTAAGGGAAAGTTGTTTGAGATGTTTTTGCTTCCTTCTACGATGTTTGTAAATTTTGAACCTAGTGAATTATTCAGTGATGGTTGACCGGACCCCTCAAGATTTTTGGTAGGCCAGTGAATATATAGAACACTGACTGAATTCCTGACAAACGAGCCAAGATTATAATAATTCGACCAAGGCATCGTGACAATGCCTGGTACGTAGACGTAGTGAGGCATTTGAACTAGCCGCTTATACTTTAAGCTGCTGAACTGCAGGGTCCTGCTGCAGTGGATGCCCGGTGGAAGAAGGAGGACAAGACGCATGCCATCATGTTTCTGGTCGCTGCGGCGATCGCTCTGCTTCTTGTGGTGCTGTTGATTATCCATCCGTGGAAGAAGTAGAGAAGACTAGTTATTTGCCGGGTCAGGTTTCCGATTGTAAGATAGGAGTGCTAGAACGAATAAATTAATCATCCATGTCAAACAAAATGAACCTGGTAATATTGTGACGCGTCTTGGCCAACTGCGTGCATATAGCTCAAGTCCAGTGTTTGAACAAAGCTTGTAAATTCCAGCAGTCAGAGTGTCCTTCCTCCAAGCTTGGGTACATCATATATGTCCACATCAAGCAGACCATGGTATCAATATGGCTCAGGCACAGGCCACCTGTATTCACGAATTTTACTGCTGTCTTGCGTTCAAAAAGCAAAATCATTTAGCTACTATATAAGCGTGTAAGCTACGAATATATAAGCTGTCATTGTGCAATGAGAAGGCATCGAAGAGATGAAGACGAAACACTAGTTTCCCTTTTGTTTTACCTTCATCGTGTATCATAGAAATTCCTTATTAATCGAGGGTGTCGATGCATGGAATTCTTGGATTGAGTATACGGGATATACATGTTGTTGGAAATATGAGCAAATTACTACGAGATTTAATCCGAATAAATAGGAAATAGATCATGACAGCAATAGCAGAGATTAAACTAATCATGCGAACTAGCATAGTAGATGAACAGATCACATCTAGGGCACATATTAGAAACATGAATTCTACCACGATCTCAAACAAGAAGGATAGAATCACATACGGTGCAGCGGGTGCAGCACCGCCGGCGTTGACATTGTCGCCCATGTCGTCGAGGATGAGGTTGCCGAGGTCGGGGAAGAAGTCGTCATTCGCGAAGTCGTCGCTACCAGCAGTCGCGCGAGTGCGCTCCCCAAAAAACTGATCGCCCCTCTCCCGTACAGGATCACGAGAGGCGGGGTTCTGGAGGCCTGCTGTCCCTTCTCCCGGTGCACGCCGAAAGGAGGGATGGAGAAGACTTGCTTGGCGGCGCAATGACCTGGAATGGTGGTGAGAAATCATACGAAGCGGCAGCGGATAGGGTAGACGTCTGCCTGACTATATAGTGCGGACTGGATAGGTCGTGGGAGTAAACCCCACGTCCGAGTCGTCACGATCCAAAAGAATCGGAAACGGTTCAGTAATTAACGCGTTCGTTAATTATTAATTAATGACTCATTAATTTTTCCCGAGCAGCAAAAATATAGAGAACGTGCATAGCTCTGTCATCGGCTCAGCTCAATCCCGCAACCCGCGACGCGTTGTGACGAGGCGTGGCGTGGCGAGGCGAGCGAGGAAGAGGAGCGCGCGTGTAGGTCTCCTCTTCTCATGCTCATACAAGTGGTAGAAGAGCTCACCTTATAAAGAGGTGCAATTCTCTCTCAACTTATGAGGTGGGACTAAATTTTAGCCTCATTCACTCCACTCACATGTATGCATGAATGGACCAAGAGAATTTCAGAATTTTAGTTGGGTTTTGGGCCAAAGGCCTACTAGCAAAATTCCAACAATCCCCCACAAAGTTTCATTGGCACATCTCATCATTTAGTTCCAAAATATTGTTTATATAGCGGTGCTTAGTGGAGACTGTGAAGTTGAACTTCCACTTGAAGATTTATGCTACACTAGATCACAACTTGAATAGTGGACTATGCCTTGAACTACAAGTTTTTTGTGAAACTAGTTTCACACAAATTCTTGACCGATACTGGGCTGCCGCAAGGCTTCCCCGTGGGTGGAGCGTATACGTCGTACTCCAGGGCCTTTTCATGAATTTATTAGAGAACACTCAATTCTCACACACTGCGACGTTAACAGTCAAATTCATATAGGTGTGTTTCGATTGTAAGATAGGAGTGCTAGAACGAATAAATTAATCATCCATGTCAAACAAAATGAACCTGGTAATATTGTGACTCAGAGTGTCCTTCCTCCAAGCTTGGGTACATCATATATGTCCACATCAAGCAGACCATGGTATCAATATGGCTCAGGCACAGGCCACCTGTATTCACGAATTTTACTGCTGTCTTGCGTTCAAAAAGCAAAATAATTTAGCTACTATGTAAGCATGTAAGCTACGAATATATAAGCTGCCATTGTGCAATGAGAAGGCATCGAAGAGATGAAGATGAAACCCTAGTTTCCCTTTTGTTTTAGCTTCATCGTGTATCATAGAAATTCCTTATTAATCGTGGGTGTCAATGCATGAAATTCTGGATAACGTAGGTACAACGCGATACAAAGATCTCGCCAACAGATCTCGAAGTAACGAAATAGATAGGGATACCAGATTTACCAAGGTCCAGGACCACGAGTGGCTAACATCCCCACTTCCTACCTTTGTTGATCTTCATATTAACTTCAAGAGAGAATACAAAACATATGGTCACCAACAAGAGCTAAACCCTAGCGGCCGGAGCTCCCAAAATTGATCTAAGACTCTCAGCGTGACCGTCAATGTAGAGCAAGCTCCAGAAATCAATATAAGGCTCTTCACGCGATTGTCAATGTAGAGTGTGTCAAACCCTCATGTCGATCTTGAAGAACTTCATGTATAACTTCAACAAATTGTGTGTAAGTTGTGATTTTGCCTTGGACTCCAGGATTATCTTACACATTGGAATGGCTTGGCCTCCAAGTTGGATCAAACCAAACATGACTCCATGTTTGTCACGACTAGAAAAAGAGACATCCTAGTCCATATGACTCTAGACTCCTTCGAATTGTGTTCCAAATTTGTTGCTCCTTCTCTATCTTCTGGCCATGAAGCATATTTATTGACATGAAAGATATAAGAATAGAACAATTAACTTTGGCAAGATGAGACACACGATATGAGATCTTACACATCTTCAGTCCCCCCCCTCCCGCAAGTAACATACCTATGGCATGCATTATCTCGTGATCTCAGATATTACAACAATAAATTACAGAAATTTTCTCTTACTTCAACGAAGTCATGAGGTCGGCCTTTCGGAAGGGCCTTTAGGTCCTTTATATATACTAGCAAAAGGGTCCGTGCGTTGTAATGGGAGAAAAAAAATCATAGTCTTCAATGATGATGACCACATTTTGTTCACCTCTCATCGCATGATTTTGAAAAAATTGTTCACAAATGAGAAAAAATGTTTCCTTTTAAAATTTATTCACAACTTGAAGCAATGTTCACATTTTCAAAAAAATATCGTGGTTGTCAAAAAACTTGGTAATTCAGAGAATTATTCTGAATTTCAAGAAGCATCTTTTAAAAACATATTATAATATTCTGATCCACCCCCGCAGTTAATTCTTCAAAATTCACGCGGGTATATAGTCACAAAGACTCAGAAGCATTACTGTTTAACTACATATTTACGATCATTCATGAACATTTTTACAAATTTGGGAACATTTTTAAAAATCATGAACATTTTTTACTATTTACAAACACTTTTTCAAAATTGTGAACATTTTTTATACCGTGAAAGGATTTAAAGCATTTTCTTTTAAATCGGTGAACAATTCTAGAATAGACGAACATTTTTTCGGAGTTGCTGGATTTTTTTTTGTAATTCACGAACTTTTTTTGAAATGCATGAATATTTTCTGAATAACAAACATTTTATGAATCAAAAAACCCTTTTGTAATTCACAGACTGTTATTTAAATTTTAGGAAATTTTGAAAAATGCATGAACATTTTTTGAATTAGCAACATTTTGTTCAATTTCATTTATAATTTTTAATACACGGAATTTTTTTCAAAATCATGGACTTCTTTGATTTTACGAATATTTTTTCAAAACTACAAACATTTTTTTGAATATGCGAAGATTTTTTGAAAAATCCCGAGCATTTTTTGAATTCACAAACACTTTAAGTTTCTTGAACATTTATTTCAAAATTCTCAGTTTTTTAAATCTCAAAAGTTTTCTGAAGTTCCAAATTACATAAAGTAGAAAAAACAAAAATGGAACAGAAAAATAAAAATAGAAAAAAAGGCGCCCGCACATAGGCCGGCCCATACGGGCGTGCTGTGTCTTCTCCAGTGCGCAGAGCGCAGTATAGTAGGTCCCTATGCTTGGGCCGACGCAGGCAGGGATTCCCTGCAAAACCTGTTTTGTCACTCATAGGTGGCATTGGTGGGTAATATTTTGCAACTTTAGGGGCAATTTTAATGACGTACCGCCAGAAGCGATAACCCCTTCATTATTAGGTAGAGATGTGATCTATCTTATCGGTTAAGGTTCTAACTTCTTCTCCAAGCAAGATTTGTGTGTTCTATCATCATAAAAACAAGGATAGGTTAGTTATACATACTTCCCAATAAGCTCCTAGCAATGCATTAGATGGGGTTTTAGTAGGTGGTTGTAGGTCAGACCAAGGAAAGACTCCTAGCATGTTTAAACTGCCATCTTCTCCGGTAGTAGTAGCTATCTTCTATGCTTGATGCTCGGCGTTCAGAGTATTCACTTTGTCGTTGAGTTAGGTTTGTGTGATGTTAAAAAGATCTCCATCAAAATGTATGATATTGTCGGTCACATGGAGGATTGCAGAATCAAAGGTGCCGAACAGAGGGTGTGAATACATGACTACAAAGTTTATATTTTTCTTGTTGCTATTAGGGATTATGAAAATTATAGGTGAAAGTGCAAGTTATCGGCTAGAGGGGGTGAATGGGAGATTTCTACAAATTCTTCAAAGAAACTTGTACTTGACGAATAACAGAGTGATGAAATACACAGCGGAATGAAAACTATGCTACATATGCAATTCAGAATGAAGACAAAGTCATAAAGACAGAACTAAGCATGCATACTAGGTACCAAAAGATTACAAACAAGCAAACACACACCACATACAACTTGAAGTACGACGAACTGAAAGACTGAGAAAAGCATCAAGTAGAAACTCTTCAGGTCAAAGTCTTTCGATGGGAGAGAGTCAAATTCTTCAACATAGAAATACTGAAAGTAATGGGTTGAGGAATTTGAACCATGGTAGGTTGGTGAAGGCAATGGATTTGTTTTACCAGTTCCAGTTGTTGTGATAATTGTACGTCTGGTTAGAGTGCTGGAGATTTAACTCAGAAGACACTTATGCTTCACCTTAGTCCCCTTGAGCTGAGATCACTTTGACCTCGCCCAATCACTCGTGATAAGTCTTCAAGGTAGACCTCGAAACCCTTCACAGACTTGTTCTATGGAACTCCACAAATTCTTCTTGGGTTCTCAAAACTTGACGCTTAACCATCTAGACGATAATAGTCTTCAAAGGTAACAAGCATCAGATCACATAGGACAATCTCTTCAGTGATGCTCAATCACTTTAGGCTTTTGGGTATTTGGGTTTTCCCTCACTTAGGATTTACTTAAGTTCATCAGAGGATGGATTGCTCTAGTTGACACTTGTCAAACATTCAATCAGAGAAGCCAACCAACAAATGGTTGTGGGGTGGCTATTCATAGCCTGAGGGCGACCCGACATGATAAGACCATCATGCCCATCGGCCACGACCATTGTCAAGATAAGGATCCACTCAACAGCTGGCACTATAGCATAGTAATGGTTGGAAACTTGAACTCTCAAATTCCTTGAGGTGGGAGAGTCGTACTTGCTAAATCCTAATGCTTCGGTCAGACCAATTTCGTTAGCGGCCAGAAGAACTAAGTCTCTGTCGGTGAAGAACTCGACTACACTACAAGAGATTTCCAAAGTCTTCACTCAAAGAAATATATAGTTGTAGGTTGAGCGTCAATTTGGAAATACGCCTATGTATCATCCAAACCCCTTTTAATAGTGCGGTGTTTCTTAGGACTCGAATAAAGAAGAAAGAAACTACGAAAACAAAGTCTTCAAACTTCCAATTCTTCACTTCAATTTCTTCAATGTAAACATACATTTTTAGGCGGCGTCTTTTATGGTTAAAGCAAATCTTCGGGGTCTTTATCTCCTGTGTATACTCACAAACACATCAGTCCCTTAGCCCATTTTTCTTCAATACTCAAAAACCACAAATGGGGCACTAGATACACTATCACCTCCTTTTTGGTGATTGATGACAAATTGGTTAAGTTTTCAATGAGGATAAATAGTAAGTTGTGAAGTAAAAGTATAAAGATTTTGATTCCGAGATATAGAAGAACTCCCCCTGAAGATGTGCATATGAAGAATTTCCTTTGGACTGCAAATGCACATGGCAGGTTGTAATTGTGGAGATCTCCCCCTATATCTTGGAATCCAATAGAGTACATTTAATAGATAATATGAAGAAATTGTAATGCACAATGAAAAATGGTGTCTGGTGAATTTCAACATGCATATGTATAACCTTAAGGAAACATGCAGGTAAAGCCGTTCAAAAGAGTCATACCACCACCGGACATAAGTTTAAAACTCGTTTCAACAAAACATCAGCTGGAGAATGAGAGTTGTAACTTAAAGAAAACAGTCCATATATAAGACCTACTTGAAGACTAACTCGAATTTCTTCCCCTTTCTCGTCAAATGGCCAAAATGTGATGAAATTGTGATCTAAATCCCCTGAAGGAAATTTTGTCGATGAAGGAGGAGGGGCACCATTGTCAGTGTTGGGGTTACGAGTCGTGGCAAGGCCGGAAGTAGTATCGTCAACATCCTTATTTTCTTCAAAAGTCGTTGATGAAGAATAAGATTCCGTAACGTGTGGAGGAACTTGGCATTTCTTGAACTTATTCTTGGGAAGATATGACTAGTCAAAATCTTGTTGAAATCCAAGCTCTTGGAGTTCTTCATATGACTTGAGGTGAGATAGAATAGCCCAAGCCCGATCGAAAGTTTCATGGGTGTGGTAGTGATTTTTCCTCACTCAGTTTTGCGTCAGAGTCATGTTGTGAAGAATTGAAGCAATATGATGCCGAATCCAATCATGATTTATGTCTACCTTGTGGTGAAGGCTGATAAGCAGTTCACTGTCAGTCATGATGCAAGGGGCTTCACCAAGAGGTTGTTGATGGGAAGTGTGAGCTCCAGTATCTTGTGAAGCATTTTCATCACCTGTAGACTGAGAAGCGGGTTGACAAAAATTGGCCATCCTGAGGGCGAAGACCTTTAGCAATCATAGTTTTTCCTTTGCCTGGAACTGAAGAAATGGTACTCTGAAGAACTTCCACATGCGGCAGAAAACAGAGGTGATTCTGACGATCAGCCTGATAGTGAATAGCAGTTCGGCTCCTCGTGAATCTCATTATCTATTGAGCATAAGGCTGCAAGTCAAATGGAGATTGTGCCATTGTTGCTGAAGTCCTCAAGCGGAAATCACGGGCTTCAAAAGGAATGCTATGGATGATATTGAATAGCAAGTTCTTCATGATTCCCATAACTTCATCAATGTCAGAGTTGTGGCCTTTGATGGGACTGAGAGTCTTGGTAAGAATCTGATAGACTGTCTATGGCACATAGAGAAATTTTTTCGCGAGGAATGTGGTTGGAGGAGCTTCTCCTTCATCCAGCAGTTTCATCAACACTTGCATCATATGATTTGGAAGTTCTGGTTGCTCATAGATGCATTGGGAATTCTCTTGAGGAATGTTGAGAGGCAATGCATGAAGCAATTCACTTATTGGGGCCTTGTAGTGAGTATTTTCTTACATCCAATCAATGGCCCAAGAGTGAGTCCTCAATATCACCTAAGAGACAAATGGTGGCATAGAATTGAAGAATTATCTCTTCATTGCAATCGCACTCATCTAAGTAGAAGGCAAGAATGCCAACATCATGTAAGACGTTGAGCACTGAAGCAAAGCATGGAACTGACACCATATCCACGTCAGAAATATGATGATGAGGGAAGACTTTTTCCTTGTCAAAGAGCATCTATGCATAGAAATTCATCTAATGAGTTGTCCAGAAGCGAACTTGTCTAATCTTCATTGAATCATAAGGTGATTCGCCAATGAAGAAATTCTTTTCATTGAAGAATTTAGCTCTGTTAAATTTCGGCCTAGAGCAACCCCTTCCAATCTTAGGCATAGCGAATTAGGGCTGAAAATTTTACTTTGTTAGGCCTCACAACCAAGACGAGACGAGGAGAGCCAGTTGAGTCATTCTTGTGCCTTGGCCATTTCGTCAGCTGTAGGAGGTGGCATAATTTCTGTGCTGGTTGAGTGCACACATGCTTCAGCCTAAGTAGGTGCATTTTCTTCACTAGTTGCAGCCTCATTTGGGTCAGAAGTCGGGGCATGCTGAGTAGCTTCATCAGAAGCATTTTCTTCAAGTATGGTCTAAAGAGGATTATGACACTCTTCAAAACCACCATGAACTTCTTCAGTATGGCTCGGAGATAGGGGCATTTGCATCATTGGGGTGGTGAGTGGGGAATTTGGGTGAGCAGCTTCCCAAAATTCATCGTGGATGAGTGGAGTGGTTGCACCATCATTATCCACATCATCCTCTTCTTCAACTCCAGCCTCCTCAACAGTCAACTAAGGCTGGGGCGATGATACCATACGAGATGAAGTATTTTCTTCAACCTCGATTTCTTCATCGATCTTCTCTATCAAAGCAGCAAAGTGGTCTTCATCTTCAAGTTCATCTGTGAAAGGAATGATATGACAATGAGTAACTTCTTGAGTGGGTTGCTTTTCATGCCTCTGCCCCCGCCCACCTCGGGCTGTGCTGACTGCGTCAAGACCAAGGGCGGGGCAGCGAAGAGTGTCGTCTCCATGAGAGGCCATCACGCCCTCATCGCGCCATCCAAGAGTTGAGGAAGGGAACCCTGCACGCAGCCGTAGAGGCAACCCACCTCGACCTCGTCTCCGCCGCTGTCTGCCTCACCCGGCTCTCTCTTCTTTCCTCCTACCCTATCTCCTACTCGCCCGAGCTCGCCTCATGCCCGAGCAGCTCCTCGCGAGACAAAGACTTCATGGTGCACGTGTTCGGCCTCCGATGATCTCGCTCGCCTTGACCTCCATGGAGTGGTCTCCTCTACCCACCTTGTCACTGAACCTCCCACTCCTCTTCGCCCCCTCTTCGTCGCTGCCCACGTGCGCTCCCCGCGCCACCACCTCCTCGCCCGCCCAGGACAGTGAGTCGCGGTGGCATCGCTAGCCAACCGAGCACGCACACTTGAGAGAGAGGATGGGGCAGTATGGGAAATAAACGGTGGGTGGGGATAAAGTGAGCGAGTGAGGGAGAGACGTTTGCCGCGGGCTGGTTATGGTGAACTCTCCCAAACCTTGACGTGACAACTTTTCCCATGTCGAGATTTGTGCATCTGATCAAATAGCGAACACAATGTTCGCAGGGAAAACATTTGAAGTTAGCTAGATAAGGTTTTTCATCTCTTTTGGCATCAAGCCACCAAGCAAAGCCATGTCAAAAAAACCCACCAAGCAAAGAGGGAGCTCCAATACAGCGACCTGCGCGTTGGGAAACAGGGCAGCGCGCGCCCCCTCGCTCCCACAAGCGAACTTGGGTCTGCCCAGGTGTGGGATGGGGCACCCCATTTTTTACATTTCTTTTTGTTTAAATTTCTATTTTTTTGTTCTTCTTTAAAAAAAGTTCGGGATTTGAAAAAGTTTAAAATTTCAAAAAAATATTCACGAATATTAAAAATGTTCAAAAACTCAAAAAAAAAAGCTCACAAATTCTAAAATGGAACATTCTTTTAATGTTGATGAACAATTTTTGTATTTTGATGAACAAAATTTGAATTTTAGATGAAGATTTTTTGAATTTTTATGAGCAATTTTTAGTTCTGCTTAAAAAATTGTATTTTTATGAACAAAATTTAATTTTTTGATACAAAATTTTTATATTTGATGAACAAATTTTAAATTCAATGAACATTTTTTTGAATTTGATGAACAAATTTTGAATTCAAGAACATCCTTTGAATTTAGCGAACATCTTTTGATATGATGAACATTAAAAAAATCATTTCAGAATATAGGTCAATATGGTACGTCGGATTTTTAATGGATGGATTGGGGGGTTATGGGCTTGGCTTCATGAAGCCATTGAAGCTGCGTCCGGCAGCGAGCCGCGCGCCAAATAGGATCTGAAGCAAAGGATCGATTCGAAGGATGCACAAGCCGCAAGTGAAACCATCTCCTGATGTTGAGCCACTTGTAGAATGCGAATGGCCAAATCATTGAAGTTCGCGTGCCACTGATGTGTATGGCCAAAAGTCCACATGCCAGACCCAGTTTTAGCATAGGCGAAAAAAATGAAGAAATCACAAAACTAGATAAAGCCCACTCTCCCGTGCCCGTGCCTCGACCTCTTGCTCTCCCCGGCCTTCTCCGCCACCACCATGCCCGCCTCCCTCCCCCTCGACCTTCCTCCCCCACCACCGCTAGCGCCAGCACCTGCGCCTCCCCCTCCCCGTACCCGACTGCACCACCTCGTCGGTCTCCGTCTCTGTCTCCACTGCCGGCCCCGCCAGCCGCTACGACTTCGAGCCGGTGCTCGCCTACCTCTCTAACCCCTCCACCATCGCCTCGCTCACGTCAACGTCCCCTCCGCCCTCCATGCCAGCCCCGAGTGTTGCCTCACCGCGTCCTACTCCATCGTGCCGTCGCACGAGTGGCACGCTCTGCTCTGAGGACTCACCGCCAGCGACACATCCCTGTCGCTCGCCATCTAGCTACTACTATGGACCCTTAGATCCTAGAGGAACTACTCACACATCATCATGAGGCAGCAAGGTCGATGAAGAGGCCTTTCATGGTTGGTGGCTTCCCCCTTCGGAAGAGCACCGGAACAGGGCACCAGATGGGATTGCTTCGGAACAGAGGCTTGTAGCAGCGATAATATTCTTTCGGGTTCGCTTCTGAGGGTTTTGGGAATTGTAGGATTTATAGGCAGAAGAATAGGTCAAACGGAGGCTCGGGGGGCCCACATGGGCAGGTGGCAGGACCACCCCCTGGCCGTGTCACGTGTCCATGTGGCTGCCTCATAGGTCCCCTCAATCTCTCCAGAAGCTTCTAGGGTCCTTCGTTGTCTAGAAAAAATCGTCAAAAATTGGCATCGTATTTGGACCTTCCTAGATATGGATTTTCTGTAAAACCAAAAACAAGCAAATAGCAGGCACTGACACTGCACACTAAATTAATAGGTTAATTCGTAAAAAATAATATAAAATGGTATAAAATGGTCATAGAGGTATATATAAATGATAATATAACTGCATTAAACAATAAAAAATTATAGATACGTTGGAGACGTATCAGCATCCCCAAGCTTGATTCTTCCTCATCCTCGAGTGGGTAAATGATAAACAAAAGAATTTATTTTATGTTCAATGCTACGTAACATGTCCTTGATCAAATAAAAATTATGGTGTGAACTAGGATCTTAAGTATTTCAAAATAATAATCTATATTTGGTAATAAGCAAGTAATATCAACGTGTGTAAACAGAACCACAATTACTTTTCATGAATCAGTGTCGTTAAATAATACCAGTTAATACTCAATGTCATATACATGCCCCCAATCATCCAGGCATTATCAAATTCAGATGCCTTATCATAACAACAACCCAGACCGTTGGTCGAGTAGCCAAATCCATGACGAGCCCTTTTCTACTACTTAGCACTTCGTTCAATGTTACTACAAGCCTTGGTCATAGCACTCTGAATGGCAAAGAGGAATAATTATGGGGATTTATAAGAAGACAAAAAATTAACAAAATCAATGCGGCTTAATCGTTAGACAAGAGGAAGTCTTACAATAGATATCAACGCGATGAGTAGGGACTGCCATGCAACGGATGCGGTAGAGTTATAAGTATATGAAAGCTCTCCCAATGAATCTAAGTGGGTGTGCATACAACTTACTTGCTCATGAAGACCTCAAGCATTTTGAGAAAATTTCTCATCGGAATATGCAAGTCAAGTTGATCTAATAATGTAAAATCCCACTAGTGTATGAACTTGAAAATCATGAAGACTCTCTATATGAAATACATGATGCTACTTTGAAGCACAAGTATGGTAAAGGATAGTAGTGCACCCCTCTCTATTTTTATTTTTTTGATTGTCTCATGGATCTCCTCCCTTTTTATTTTCCATTTACTAGGGATCACCGGTCTCCTCCATTTTTCTCTCATTTATATATATATATATATATCCTCACAGGTAGGGGCGTGATCTAAAAATGATGATCATCACACTTTTATTTTACTTACAACTTTGAAAATAAAACAATGTCTATAAATAAATCGTTGCCTCTAATGTCATGTCAGCTCTTTGATCATGCAAAGCAAAATGACAATGAATGCTCAGTCATATCATGAATGGTAACAATGGAATTTGAATGTCAATATATCTCAGAATGACTATGAAAATGCCATATAGGTAGGTAAGGTGGCTATTTTGAGGAAGATATAATGGTGTTTATGTGTGAGGGAGTGTATCATCCCACGTGGTTGGATGTATCAGCAAAGTGTGCACCATGTTTCAATGTGAGAGAGGGCAATGCTCGATACTGAAGGCTAGCAAAATATGGATGGTGGAAGTGTTGTAAAGACCTCAACTTACAACCCAAAACATTCGAAGACCATGTGCACTTGAGACAGAGGATGGGCAGTGTGAGAAATAAACAACGACGTGGAGGACACATCACATGGTGGCAACTCGGCTAAAGGTTTTTCTCCAAAAAGTTATTAGTCCAACTCAGAGTGCTTTTGTACCCAGAAGAATGATTACACATACAATGTTCTAGTGGCTTATGAGTGCTTCCATACTATAAAGAAAAGGAGAGAGGGCAAAGAGGGTATGTGAGTTATCAAACATGATATGTGTAAAGCTTATCACTAGATCGAGTGGTCTTTCTTGAACGAGATTATGTTGAAACTAGGCTTTCAAGAGGCTTGGGTAAATTATTATGCAATGTGTCTCCACTGTTGAATATAGGGTTAGAATTAATGCGGAAGAAGTGATTGTTTCAAGCGTACCAGGGGTTTAAGGCGGGGCAATCCTTTATGCCACCCCCTATCTTTTGTTGTTATGTATAGAGGGGCTCATTGCTCTCTTGACGCATTCAAAGGAGAATGACAACATCTTGGGAGTGAAGGTCTGCACAGATGCCCCCTATCACCAATCTTCTCTTAGCTGATGATTCTTCGATCCTCATGAGGGCTAATATGCACAATGTTGAGATGTTTAAGTCAATTATGGTTTTGTATTATGCCGCCTCGAGGCAACTGGTCAGTGTTGAGAAGTCAAGTATCATTTTCAGGCCTAATACAAGTGAAAGGATCGATATGGTTGACTAGAGGGGGTGAATAGGCAACTACCAATTTTTAGCTTTTCTTAACAAATTAGGTATAGAAACAAATAGGTTGTCTAAATATGCAAATAGGTGAGCAACCTATATGATGCTAACAACAAGAAGTGCAAGCAAATGATACAACACAATAATAGCTTGCACAAAGTAAAGGGAAGAGATAACCACAAGTGGATTGGAGAAGACGAGGATGTGTTACTGAAGTTCCTTCCCTTTAAGGGGAAGTACGTCTCCATTGGAGCGGTGTGGAGGCACAATGTTCCCCAAGAAGCCATTAGGGCCATCGTATTCTCCTCACGCCCTCACACAATGCGAGATGTCGTGATTCCACTAGTGGTGCCCTTGAAGGCGGCAAGCGAACATTTACAAACAAGGTTGGGGCTCTCTCCACAACCAAATTGGTCCCAACGAAACCACGGAGCTTCACCACAATAGAATATGGATTCGAGGTGACCTCAACCATCTAGCGTACTCAAACACCCAAGAGAAACAAAACCCACAGAAGAAAGTATGGGGGAATCAAATATCCTTTGGTGGAAGTGTAGATCTAGGTCTCCTCCTTCAATCCCTAGCAAATCAACAAGTTTGAGTGGCTAGAGAGAGAGATCGGGCAAGAAATCTTGAAGGGCATTAATGGTGGAAGAGAGAGGCAAGAGGTAAGGCATGGTAGGTGGAAGAACCCCCTTTATATAGGAAACCCTAAGATCCAACCGTTACGGCAGTTTTTACACTGCAGCGGTACAACCGCTCCTCTCCCCAGTACAATCGGGAATCACGGGTAAGTTGCTGAAACCCTAACAAGCAGTACAACGAGACGCTAGAGTGGTAGTATCGGTTATTAGGAATAACCGGACCAACCGCTTCCCTACTGCTCAACAACCGCCTTAAAACCAGAAGGGAGTCACCCCTATGGGCGGTGGTCGAGCGGTAATGCTCCTGAACTACCACCTGCTCCTGGTGCTAGAGTTGGCTAAGTCCCAAGTAGTAGAACCGCTGAGGACACCCGGTAGTAAAGGTCGATATCACAAGGGGCAATGTAACGTGATGTTCTTTTGCACTAAGGGGTTGAGCATACAAACAAATAAGCGCATGGCAACCTCTGCTTCCCTTTGGGAAGGGCCTATCTTTTACTTTTATGTATTTACTTTTATGCAAAGAGTCAAAGTTTTCCTCCTATTCCTTTTTATTTTTCTCCTTTGGCAAGCATCATGTGGTGAGGAAAGATCTAGGCACATATGTCCAGTTGAATATAGATAGCAAGAGTTATTATTGTTGACATCACCCTTGAGGTGAGTACATTGGGAGGCAAAACTATAAGCCCCTATCTTTCTATGTGTCCGATTGAATCGCTTTGCTCATGTGTACGTAGTGAGTGTTAGCAATTATATAAGACTATATGATGGTTGAGTATGTGTACTTGCCTAAAGGCTCCTATACGTGACCCTTCCTAAAAAGATGATGAATTGTAGTTGCAAAGTTGACTGAGAACATAGTTTGTTGGTTTTTAATAGAGTTTTTGCTTTATACTTCAATTGTGTGATGAACTGTTACTTATTCATGAGAAGTATATGATAAAAGTCTTATGTTTAATTTTGTTGTTGTTATAATAATCAAGATGATGCTTCTATGTCCGTATTTTGTTTTTGTCGACACCTCTCTCTCAAAGCATGTGTACATGTTTCTCGATTTCAGTTTTCGCTTGAGGATAAGCGAGGTCTAAGCTTG
This sequence comes from Aegilops umbellulata, assembly GCA_032464435.1. Lineage (NCBI taxonomy): Eukaryota > Viridiplantae > Streptophyta > Magnoliopsida > Poales > Poaceae > Aegilops > Aegilops umbellulata. Next base: position 94,420,313 of record CP136055.1, read on the forward strand.
GGGGAGTTGATACGTCCATTTTGCATCATGTTTTCTTACTGTTATTTATGATGCTTTTATCCATAATAATGCTTTTTGGAGTAATTCTAATGCCTTCTCTCTCATAATTTGCAAGGTATACACCAAAAGGGAGAATTCGAGCAGCTGGAAATCTGGACCTGGAAAAGCTACGCCAGGCTACCTATTCTGCACAACTCCAAACAAGCTGAAACTTCACGGAGATTTTTTATGGAATATTTGAGGAATATTTGAGCAAATAACTACTAGAGGGGGCCCACCAGGTGGGCACAACCCACCTGGGCGCGCCAGGCAGCCCAAGCGCGCCCTGGTGGGTCGTGCTCACCCAGGCCCACCTCTGGTGCCCATCTTCTGGTATATAGGTCATTTTGACCTAGAAAAATAAGGAGAGGACTTTCGGGACGGAGCGCCGCTGCTTCGAGGCGGAACTTGTGTAGGAGCACTTTTGCCCTCCGGCGAAGCGATTCTGCCGGGGGAACTTCCCTCCCGGAGGGGGAAATCATCGTCATCATCATCACCAACAACTGTCCCATCTCTGGGAGGGAAATCTCCATCAACATCTTCAACAACACCATCTCATCTCAAACCCTAGTTCATCTCTTGTGTTCAATCTTGTTACCGGAACTATAGATTGGTGCTTGTGGGTGACTAGTAGTGTTGATTACATCTTGTAGTTGATTACTATATGGTTTATTTGGTGGAATATTATATGTTCAGATCCAATATGCTATTTAATACTCCTCTGATCATGAGCATGTTTATCATTTGTGAGTGGTTACTTTTGTTCTTGAGGTCACGGGAGAAATCATGTTGCAAGTAATCATGTGAACTTGATATGTGTTCGATATTTTGATAGTATGTATGTTGTGATTCCCTTAGTGATGTCATGTGAACGTCGACTACATGACACTTCACCATATTTGGGCCTAAGGGAATGCATTGTGGATTAGCAATTAGATGATGGTTTGCAAGAGTGACAGAAGCTTAAACCCCAGTTTATGCGCTATTCCGTAAGGGACCAACTGGATCCAAAAGTTTAATGCTATGGTTAGAATTTATTCTTAATACTTTTCTCGTAGTCGCGGATGCTTGTGGGAGGGTGAATCAGAACAGAACCTAAGCACCGGTCCACCCACATATCAAATTATTGAAGTACCGAACACAAATCGAACCAACATGATGAAAGTGACTAGATGAAATTCCCGTGTACCCTCAAGAACGCTTTGCTTATCATAAGAGACTGTTTTGGCATGTCCTTTGCCTCAAAAGGATTGGGCCACCTTGCTGCACTTTTGTTACTACTATCATTACTTGCTCGTTACAAATTATCTTGCTATCAAACTACTCTGCTACTTACAATTTTAGCACTTGCAGACATTACCTTACTGAAAACTACTTGTCATTTCCTTCTGCTACTCGTTGGTTTCGGCACTCTTACTTATCGAAAAGTGCTATAATTGATCCCCTGTACTTGTGGGTCATCACCGCTCAAGCGGTTGTTCTGCCCATAGTGGCGGTAGAACCGCTGGAAGCGAGCATTACCATCAAATTGAGAACAACTACCTATGGGATTTGAATCAACCTAGCAATATTCTAAGTTCTAAAAGAACACAAGCAATAGTAGGAGCATATATAGGTCTCTTCCTCCCAACAGTCTGAACAATAAACGCGGGATATAAAGCACCTAAGAAGAAGAAATCAAGGAATGAAACCCTAGAAAGAAGAAATGGGGAATTATCAGCATCCATAGGAAGAGATCGAGAGGGAGGGGGCCTCAACGGAGTAGATCCAAGGAGGGCCCACGGATCTGGAGCGCCGAAGAGAACTCCGGGACACGGGCGATGATGACTGGCGGCTAGGGCAAGCGAGGGGAACGGGGGTGAGGGGAGGAAGAAGATACCCCTTCGGCCCCGACCCCTATATATACCCGTAGACCGCAAAGCGGTTGTACCGCTCCCTGGGCCAACCAGTGGTTGCAGGCGGTACTTCCGTTGCCTGAGAGGCAGCAGTAGTACCGCCAGAAGTCGAGCGGTAGTACCGGCCAGGTGCACAACCTGGGAGCCAGCGGTGGAACCGCTCAGACTACCCTGGCGGTACCCCTGGGACGGTACAAACAAGTGTCCTAGCGGTTGAACCACCAGGGACACCGTTGTACCACCCAGTCAACATCACCCACACCATGATCAATTTGTGTGCAATTGGAAGAGATGGTTATAAGACAGAGAAAGGCTTGGGATGGAAATAAGTCACTGGAATAGGGTGTGGTGACCTCCATGAGTGCAAGAAGCAACCAATAAAAACCACTACATGGAGATCACAACACCTAGGACCTAAAAGATCTAGCAAGAGCGAATAAGATCCAACGAAACCAACCCTTTTACGGAGAAAAGGGGCAGTGGCCGAGGCCACCTATGTTTGAGTGCAGAGGTATGGCACCGCGAAGATTTTAACCTTACGCCCATGACCAAAACTCATCTTTGAAGCACAAGTACCATAAAAATGGCTAATGTGAAAGACGTGATTGATTTATGCATAATGGGGGGAGGGAGAGTTCATTAAGAGAATGACACTCACCCTATGTCCATGCCTACATCTACACAAAATATGATGATGAGTGTGGTGGGGTGTGCCTAGATTCAAGCCACATTGCTCAAATCAATGATATTTAGCTCATGCCTTAACTCGCGAAATCTTACTTCATCTAGAGGCTTGGTGAAGATATCGCTAGTTGCTCTTGAGCGTTGATGTAGATGATATCAATATCTCCCCGCTTGATGTGTTCCCTAATGAAATGATGACGAATCTCAATATCACTACAAAAAAATACACTTCCGTGATGATACGTGTTTGTCACAGTAGGTCGCTTTTTTTGTCATGCATGTACATCCATGACAAATTTATGACAAAATCAAGATAATCATACCTGTGCTGTCGTAGAAGTGTTCCACGACATTACCAAAATTATCATCACGGAAGTGTCCACTTCCATGACAATAAATCGCGTGTCACAGAAGTGCTTGCGTCAAGGGTGACCGACACGTAGCATCCACCGTAACGGAACGCCGTTAAGCTATCAGGTCGGGTTTTGGATCCGATAACCCGTTAACAGCCCCGACCAATGGGGATTTTCCACGTGTAAAATCATCATTGGTTGGAGGAGACATGTGTCAACTCATCCAATGGGCGAGACGCGCCTATGATATGTTGACACGTGGACCGGCCCATCAAGTTTAAATGGGCCGGCCCAACTGAAGGCCCATAAGATTTTGGGGACCATAATGGGCCGGCCCAGCTAAAGACCCATGAGATTTTGCGGACCATAATGGGCTGGCCCAGCTAAAGGCCCACAAGATTTTGCGGGCCATAATGGGCCGGCCCAGGTAAAGGCCCACAGGATTTTTTTGTGCCATAATGGGACGGCCCAGGTAAAGCCCACAAGATTCTTGCGGGTCATAATGGGCCTGCCCAGCTAAAGGCCCATGAGATTTTGCTGACATTAATGGGCCGGCCCAGCTGTAGGCCCACAAGATTTTGTGGACCCTAGTAGGCCGGCCCATTAACTGCCTGCATGGTTTGGGCCAAATGTCGGCCCATATTTGATCCGGTCCATTAATGGCCTGCCACGCTCCGGGCCTAATAGTGGCCCATATGAGATCCGGCCTGTTAAAGGCCTACCATGTTCTGGGCCAAATTACGGCCCAGATCAGGTCCGACCCTTTAAGAGGCTTTGGGCTCAATTATGGCCCATATCAGATTCGGCCCGTCAACTGGACACTATGCTTTTGGGCCCACTTGCTAAAGGCCCACTTAGTAATTCGGCATGACATTAGTATTGGCCTGTTAAGGGCCCGTTTAACATTTCGGCCCTATATTAATTTCAGCCTGTTAAAAGCCCGTCATATACTTGGGCCTAACTACGGCCCGGTTTGCATCCGGTTTGCATCCGGCCTGCTCGCAGCTGATATCTGATTGCGCCAAACAAGGACCGAGACAATTTTTCGGCCTGTTAAAAGCCCGTGATTTGATTCGCACAATCATGGGTCGGGGTTCATTTCGGGCTGCTGCCGGCCCGTGAGCTGATCGGCACATTTTCAGGCCCAACCTACATCGTGATTGCACGACGGCCCGATTATGTACCGTAATTTTACGATTTGGCCGGTTTACTGCGAAAACAGGATATATATATATATATATATATATATATATATATATATATATATATATACAGTAAAATAACTGCAGCATCGTGAATAAGAAAAAACCTAGACTATACAATAAATAAATTACGGCATATTACATCCACTGGGCATCAAAGTTCACCACTATGATAATAAAGCACAAGCAGATAGCAGATTACATACACTGGGCATCAAAGATCGCCACCAGTGCAAATAAACACACCGACAAAATAATATACAAAACCGACAGCAGTTCAATAGAGTTCAAGAAAGGTTAGCCCTGCTGGGGAGCTGCAGTGCAAGCAGCTGAGCAAGATGACGAGACTGCGTTTGTTCAACACTTATATCTTCCTCACTCTAAAAGATAAACAAGCAGACAGATGATAGGTTTTGCACATAAAAGTATCAGTGCTGACAATTCATCACATTTCTTACTGACGAATAAAGTGACACAGTTTAAATTTGCATTAACACAATATGGTATTGTTCAGGTCAAGACATGGCAGGAAATGACATTGTGAAGGAGTTGGTAGCTTCACGACACCACTGGATTACATATCAAGAACTCATAAGTATCAATGGTTAGTGTGCTGTCAATTTATACCATTTCAGATTGGCAAATAAAGAGACGGTTTAAATAATAGTAGAATGATATGACATTGTTCATAGTTAAGACATTGCAGAATATGACATTGTGCTGTAGTGGGTAGGTTCACCACACCACTGGATTACAGATGAAGAACAGAAGCATACATGCAGTGCAAAAGAAGATCACTTGCTTTGTATAGTTTAATTTACATGGTATGAAGAAGGAACTTGGTTGTACAACTGAAAACTTAAATTGAGAAAGGACAAACTTTTGTTTATGAACTACATATAATAAACTTTAAACAAGCAATTTGATGCAAACACCAAAAATAAACAGCTGTTGCAGTCATGCCTAACCAAATATATACAACAAAGTTTGAAGGCTTGAGATGGACAAACTTACATTATTGGTGAAGACAGGCTCTATAAAGGCCTTGTCCATGCTGATGGGGGGGGGCAATTCAAGAAGTTTACCACAGAATCTTCTTCAAAAGCATTGACTTTATTCTACATTTTGTTAAGAGTAAATATATATGTGATAATATACGAAAAATGGAGAATATTTAAGATAAGATGAAGAGTGATGCTACATAACCAAGTAGCTATAAATGTAAGTGCAGCGATACAGGCAAAAGGTACAGCCAAGAGCGATGCAGAACTAAACTTCTTCAGTACCAACCTTATGGTAGGAGTAAATATAGATCTGATGTGTAGAAAATGGAGGGCATAGGAAAATAAGCTGCAGAGTGATGGTACATGAACACCTACCTGTCATTATAAGTACACTGATAAAGGACAGCATGTACTTACAAGAACATTGCAGAGCTAAAAAAACACTGGCATTGGATATATTCTACACTAATGTAACCATTCATACAGATCAGATAATTTGGAGCGAACAATTGATAAAAACATTGGCATTGGATATATTCTACACTAATGTAAGCATTTGAGTGGGAAAACATGGTACGATGACAGATGGAATATGTATTGATAATGGATGGGCATGGCATCTCGAATTATATGATGAGTAAACTAAGCAGATGGCGGTGCAACAAAGTAGAAGAAATGCAAGACAACATATGCAAGATACGCGCAATCAATAAAACATTGCCAAATTAGAATAGGCACCTTGATGGGTGAACAGGACAGGCCATCTGCCTTTGACTCCTCGAGGTTACAATAGTCATTAGGATGATATTCTGAACAAGAACCAACAGGTGGGGAGCGTACGAGTTTCATTGCTTCCAGAATGCCACTCAATGCCTTGGTGCCAATTTTGTAAGTCATTGCAGTGTTCCATAATATTCTTCTGATGCGCGGATTCTGATATTCACTGTAATTGCGTATGATATCTGAGAACCATGAAAACATAAATAGTTATGAGATTATCTTTGTAATGCAGATGATATTCTAATATAGGGGCGCCCCTGTAAACACTTGTGTGCTATCACTGGATTCTGATGAGAGAGCTCATGTGTGATGTAATATGGTGCGTGCATTTATATAATCTGGCACAAGTACACAAAAAAATAGGCTCCAGAAGTAAGGATAGCTGGCAGATGATAGGTTCATAATATACTGTATAGAGAGTTTATTGCCAAACCATGATAACAAGAGCACACAGCAACTAGGCAGATCATAGTGTACATAACAGGGGTACACCATAACCAGGATATATAAATCGGGAAAGTGGAACTGGCTGGAAATTACGGTGTTGTATTGCCGCTAGTAATTGAAAGCCTATCGATCACGTACAGGCCAGCTCTATCAGCTGTTAGACCGCAGATGTCCCTGCTCCCCTTCTTAACAAGGAACATACTGTGCTTCCCATACAGAACACCGCATGGGCCGCCGGCCGAACCACCGGCCCCACCGCCTGTGTTCCTCCGCCACCGCCACCCCCACCCCCACCCCCACCCACGTCGAGTTTTCTTCGTTCGACGAGGCCCCACCACTGCCCCCACAACCACTGTCCCCACCCGAGCCCCTTCGATCGCACCGGCGAACTCCGGCGAGCTCTGAAAAATCGACTGACCCAATTTTGAAATTTAGTCTACCATGATTTAACTAGTATGGAATATAAAAGGGGAAAACCATGAGCATTGCGAGTATGGTGTTGAGCGTGCCATGGCGGATCTAAAGGTGCAAACCGGACAAAGGCAACTTCGCAACCAAGACAAGAAATCAGAGTAAAGCAGTGGCGATCTATTTTCTTGCTGCGATAAATAAGCTGAGCAGATACGAAAGAGTACCGCCTCTGGTGCGGCGCCGTGTACGCATCTGCTGAGAATTTGACGGTGTTGCGGTAGCGATGGCTGTCGGCGGCATGGAAGCAGATCTAGGAGGGTAGACGATGGCGGCGGGGCGTGGTGGACGAGACGGTCGTAGGAGCGGCGCCGGCAAGGTGGACGACGGCGGGGATGAAGCGAGAGGACGGGATGCAAGGATCCCGGTCCGAAGCCGTGGATGAGAGAGGTCGATCTCTTGTAATGGACGGTGGCGTCGGGGTATCTGCTCCGGCATGGAGGAGGAGGATGGCGGTGGATGGGGTGGCGGACGGCGGCGGCGGACGGAGGAGGGTGGGGTGGAGAGGGTGTTTTGGCGCCCACGGAGTACGAATGGGGAAAAGGGAGGTAGAGAGGAAGGGGGAACCATGTATTCAGGGCGCGCTTGTCTCAAATGCGAGGAAATTTACAAACTTAACCCCCGTTTCAAATTTCTACTACATCACAGCAACACTAGTTGGTTGGGGATAGAACGGTAATCTCGCATACACCGAATATTTGCCGACGAGAGTTTGTTTTTGGCGCCCACCGTGTATGAATATGAATCGGGGAGGGAGTCGATTTCGGCCGAGGACACACTGTGTTTTGGCGCCCACCGTGTATGAATCCGGGTGAGAGGCGGTTACGTCACGTTTGGGTGAAATTACAAACCTACCCCTTTCGAAACCTATAGAAATCCAGCATATAGGCTTTGCGTGGCAGGGATAGGCAGTAGTGATTTCCATCTCGCAGATTTTGGTTTCGGGCGGTTAGTGCGACTTTCCCCGCTTCGTTCAAATTTTGCAGAGTGCACGTTTACCGTGCCAACTCAATCCGAATCCCGTTTGTATTCTATTTTTTTCCGGGCGGGATCCATTTTCAATTGGAATTACATTCTATATACATCATTTTTTATATATACTTTCAAAAGCACAACAAAGAATTCTGCTCCTTTATATGTATAATATGATTTACAAATACAACGATCTCGAAATCTTAAGGTTGAATTCGAATTTTTTTTACCAAATTATGTTCTACATATTAAATAACATAGATGTGCGTGAATTCATATGAGTATGCATGTTTGATAGATCAATTTTGGTTCGAGTATGGATTACATGTATCATCATCTCGAATTCAAATATTTGAATCCCTTTTTTGTTCACTCCTTTCACGCCCATCTCTCTCGCATGCATGCTCCTTCAGGTAGCTATCACTCTCTTTTCTCCAGCTCACCCGCACGCTCACTTCATGTTGCTCCTATCCTCACAAACATGGTCTCTCGAGGTCTCCCTTGAGAAGTGTCACACTCTCCCTATCATTATACATTACACGGTTTTCATTATCTCTCACGTCTCTACTGTTCTCTGGTATCACTCGGTACCTAAGCTTTCTTTTTCACAGCCAAACACACAGTCTCCACTCGTCTTTCACTTTGTCTTTCTCTCTATGGGATTCTCTCACACACCCTATATGTCTCTACATATGACTCATACCACTAAAATTACTCTCTCTATCTCTCCTGTAGACACAACATTTGTTGCGGTCTCCTTTTCGTCTCCATCCCAGACTGACATTATTCATTTGTTTACCGATCAGACAACCCCGACTACCGTCTCCTCTCTCTCTCTCTCTCTCTCTCATAGACACACACACACACACACAACTCCTGCTTCCACTCCCCTTCCCGACTACCGTCTCTCTCACACACACACACAAAACTCTCGCTTTCGCACCCCGACTCGTATTTCTCTCACAAACATTTATCGACTAGCTAGCCTCTAGATAGGTTTATACACCCGCACACTCGTGCTTCCACCATCGCATACATGTCTCTCTCCCGCTCCTTGTATCTATGTAGATTTTTCTTCCCTTCTTGAGACACGCCCTCTCGATCGTGCACACACACACTATCGCCTCATTTTAAGATGATACCTATCGCACACACACACACTCCTTGTGTCTTTAACACACATGCACTCCGTCCTCATCCACTCGCCCTCTCTCTCTCACACACACACACACATGGACTTTTTGCAACAACTAGCAAGATGCCCATGCGTTGCACGGAACATCAAGATGCATTTGTATGAGTAGTTTATCTTGTGGGGGAAAAGGATGAACGAGGGAATGCCTTATTTGCAAATGTGGAGAGGGGTGTGGGTATCTTTTTGCAAAATTGCCATGGTTTCCTTCCTATCCGTCAGATATAGATCGGACGACCTATATTGCTGGATGGCAGGCACACGATCATCACCGACAATGCTTATTATAAGAGTAGGGATAAAAAATAGAGTTGGTGATGATGGTGGGCCTGCCATCCTGCAATGTAGGTTGTCTGATTTATATCTGACGGATAGGAAGGAAAATATGGCAATTTACCCGCACTCTTCACCACATTTGCAGATAAGGCCTTCCCTCGTTCATCCTTTTCTCCCACAAGATCTTGATGTTCCGTGCAACGCACATGCATCTTGCTAGTAAGAGTAGAAATTAGACATATACCACTTCTCGAATCTTGAAACCAACAACATTACTCCCTTATCTCATCAAAACCGCCAAAGGAATATATTTTGAGTGAAACATAACATATTTTTAGTGATATACGTATTTCAAAGCTAGACTTTTTTTTTCTATCAAATCGGTGAATATGTAATCCAGTGGCGGAGACAGGCCTGGGGCAGCTAGGGCTATAGCCCCAGGCCTAGAAACAACTTCCTTTGTAATTTCTTCATGCAAAGCATAGAAAATCATAGAAGTTTATCACTCAACATAGCACAACCCCAAGCGTAATCTGCATCTAGATCCACCACTGTATTAATCTACTTTGATCGTGTGGCAACGCATTGGCACATTGCTAGTAGTTATTATAATTTTTTGGACACCAGACAAATGGTGGAGTACATATACGAAGAGAAGAGGCGCACGCACGCAGTCGGCCTCTCGCTGTCTCGCACACATGAGTGTTACGTAAAGGCGACATTAACAAATAAACTCTAAAACCCTAGGGGCACGATTGCTGCATTCGCGGGTACCGGGTACGTGGTGGAGCACCTTTGTAGGAATAGTCAGCTCGCGTGATAATTTGATCCGTAGGAGTTGATGGTCGGGACCACAGGTGAACGACTTGGAGCGCGGTGGCTCGCCAGTTGCCACAGATTGAGTAGCCACGTTTAAAATATCGTTTTTTTAGCGGGGTTAAGAGTTCCGATTTTCAACGGCGCGTTATAAGTAGTAAGTAGTTTTTAGAATGATTGGTATGGAGCGAAAATGGAATTCATAGTACTACGTACCTCCTTGGCTATGGTTGTATGGTTTGTATGTTTTTTTTCGATGGAGGTTGTATGGGTTTATCTTGCGAGATGTTGAACCTGGTAGTTCTAGGGCAAATACTATGGTTTAGATTTAGATGCTGGTTTTCTTTAATGAAAATCGGAAGGGGAAACCCTTCTTCGATTAAAAAAACTACTACCTCCATTCTGGTTTACTAGTCCTCATCGTACTTTGGGTCAAAGTTTGTCCATGAACTTTACTTGTAAAATGTGAATGGAAAACGAGATTTTGTTATACCCAAACAAAAAAGTACTAGAGGGAGTGATTGCTCTGACACGGACGCGACCTCTCATAGCGCTGGCATTGAACCGGCGCGCCGGCCAAGAGGGCCGCACTCGTTGCAGGCCCGGCTGAGCGCGCCTCCTCGCCGCGTGCAACCAGCTTAAATATAATTAGTTTACGCATTGAATCCGCGCGTGTGCCGGCAACACGTCTTTCCACGAGCCGGCGGGCATTTTAGAACACAAAAAATGACTAAAATATAATTAATTTACGCATCGTCTTGACTTGTTGTGCTCGCACTGGTAGCAGGAACTAGTAGAGGATTTTCTTTATTTATAACTCTCCTCACATTTTTCTGGCTTTGAAGTGAATCATGGTTGTGGACATTATGTATGAATGTGCAGATATCTGTGAACATGAGTTTGATGTGGAAGTTGAACTTTGAATGTCGGGCTTGCGCGTGAACTATACCATGTCCAATGCTTCGTCTGCTATTGTTTGGAAAGTAATTGCTGTTATTACATGACCTAAATAAACATTTTGTGCCACATCAGTAGATGCACGGACATCACAACAGGCATGCTGACTGGATGAACATTTGAACCTAGCTATTATGAAGGAAATTTTGTATTGACAACATTTTTAGATAGCAGGAGACGCCTAGCCTGCTCTGCCTCTGCTAGCTTCTTTCTGGCTTCTTCCATCTCTTCTTTGGCTTGGGTGAAGAGAGCATCTGATTGCTCTTTTCACTTCTTCAGGAACTCATCTACATTCTCAAGGGCTGCTGCACGCTTTCTTTCAGCCTTTACTAATGCCACGAGGACACGAACAGCTGACGACTCCACCTGGCTTGTGTGTAATCCAGCATCATCTGGGAATTTGCACCTTGTGTCTAATCCAGCATCATTAGGGAACTGGCACCTTGTGTGTAATCCAACCTCATTTTGGAAACATGATCTCGAGGTTGACCATACTTCCCTCCTCACAGGAACTGCATCCTGACATGAAGTTACTTCTTTTTTAGATCAATACTCAGAGCAACCTATATCCATTTAGTAGAAGCCAGATAAACAGAACTCGGAGAAGTGAATTCAAAAGGAAAAAATAAATAAAAACAGACTACAAGGTGAGAACACCCACTTCCTACATCAAGCTAAAAACGAAAGCATTAGGACGATTAAGACTCTTCTTATTACACATCGAAGAACACCATGCTTAAGAGAAACAGAAACTACAACATATACACATCGAAGAACACGAGGCTACACGAAAGTAGTTGAAAGGGTGTTACTTACCAAAGCTCGTTTTACAGGTTCGGTGCAGCTCCTCTTTAACTTGCCACGCTCCTTGAAGATGTCCCGAATATCCCGTGTTTGGTCTTCATTGCTCCTCTGCATGCTCGCACTCGTGATTTTAAAATCTCAACATGGCAAGAAAAATATACTACTAGTAATACTCGCGCATCTTGTGGGCAACATTAAAGCACTCGTCTGCCATGTTAGAGCATCTCCAACAAGATAAACTACTCATACAAATGCATCTTGATGCATGCAACGCATGGGCATTTTGCTAGTTCTAAAAACATTTCCATCATTTGCCACACTACTGGTTGCAGATGAAAAACCTACCCAAGCAAAGCGCGATACAGGAGCGACGCACAATTACAAGCTGATATTCTGTTGGACAATGGAGGCTATAACCAATTACTTTTACGGGAACAATAGCACCCAGGAAATTTGAAGGGTAGGTATGAACAAAATTGGAACTTCACATGTACCGCTAAGTGATTCAATACAAACTTTACCAATCGAGGAGGAGAACGATGGTCGTGGCGGCCTCTGTGAGTCATGGTCGGCAACGGGAGTCAGTTCATTGTCCACGACGGTGGTACTTCTGCGCTTGGCGTCGGCTTCCGGGAAGCAGATCCGAGACCGTGGAAGACGATGCCGGGGAAGAGGCTCCGTGTACGACGACGATGGTGGACCGGCTCCAGTGCGGCATACGAGGTCGTCGATGAGGTAGATGCGCTGCGGTGGATGAGTGCGCCGATGTAAAGGGGAGGAGCACGAAGGCTGCGGTGTCGTGGAGAAGTCTATTTTGCGGTGGGATAGAAATTGGGGAGTATTCAGGTGTACTACTCTGGGTGCCGGGGTGGGGTTGGCTGGGTAGGGTGAACCTGAAGTTACGAAAACAGCCCCCTACCAAGCGTCATCCGTAGGCCTATTCCGAAGGCTATGATGGTAAGTTCCCACTGCTCGAATCAGGGTCGCGGGAGATTTTCCCGCCGACCTCAAAATTTTGTGACACTGGACTCCCCGTGTGGCGTGTTGAGTGATTCGGCTAAGCAACTAGCGAGTAGTAGTAGTAAACTCTGCATATTAGGTTTGATCGAAGTCAAACTTCCTAAAGTTTGACCAAGTTTATAGAAAAATATAAACATTTACCATAACAAATATGTATGATGTGAAAGTACATTCAATAATGAATCTAATGGTATTTATTTGTTATTGTATATGTTAATATTTTTTGTTATAAGCTTTCTGAGAGTTTACAAAACTTGACTTTGACCAATGCTAATACGCGGACTTAAACGGAGGGAGTACACATTTGTTTTCTTAGTTTGTAGTGAACTAATCATTTGTTGAAATTGTGAAATAAATATATTAGGCTATTGACTTCGAATGCAATGGTCTATACAATTCAATAGTTACAATCATTGTCGAATCCCAAGATGTATACAAGGTCTATAGTACTTCACAACATGCTCAAACTCACATAATCCCAGTCAAATGAGAATCTAAATGCATTTCATAGTTATTACTTTGTAGGATGCAACAAGAACAACCATAACTCTACATCAGCCATTATAGAAGCAACATTTTGACATATCCCAATGTGCGAATGAAACGTGCAGAGAGAGCTTTTGAAGATGGAGCAGATAGGGCGGGAAAGATTGTATGTATGTGGACGAGAGAGTAGGAATCAAACCTAATGAGACAGAGAGAGGGAGATAGAGAGAGAAAGAGAGAGGAAGAAGTTAGGTCTGTGAGAAAGATGCATACATGTAATATACATGAGATGCATGTGCATCTGGATTCTGTATACGTGGAAGGAGAAGAGACAACATGTTTGATGAGAGAGCAGGAAAAACATGGACGAGAGGGGAAGGATCTCGTGGGTTGAGGGATTGACAATTTTGTGCGGGGGAGAGAGGGATTGGTAATTTTGTGCAAGGGAGAGAGAGGGCGGGGGGAGGAGTCAGTCAGCCGTCGTCACATCACCCTGCTTCCAAATGACCCTGCATTCTCTAGCGCGGTGTGGTCGCCGTCTTCGATCTGCTCGTTGCCCTCTTTGAAGATTGAGGTGTTGTGCATGTTGGGGTGCAAAGAAGCACAAGCGAGAGTGGTCACCGTATAACCTTGGATGGGGATGAATTGTGTGCTCGGGGGAGTGTGTGTGTGTGTGTGTTGTGCTGCGTTTGTGTGTGTGTGTGTGTGTGTGTGTCAGATATTGAGAGAAAACAAACCTAAGGAGAGAAATGGGTATTCACGAAGAGATTGTGCGGGCCTTGAGGTGGGCAGGGGCCGGGTGAGGGTGTCAAAATGTGCGCGTTGATGCATGTGTTGCATGCAACCGTGCGAGGGACGGACGAATCGAGAGAGATGGTTGTTGTGTTACGGATGCTCCTCTCTCTGTCTCTCTCTCTCTATCTCACACACACACACAAGTAAACTACAAGATTGTTCTCTCATGTATACACAACGTATCGGCATCTGTCTATGTCTCACTCATGCATGACCATTTGCACATTCACACCTCTCTATGTCTGTATCACACGCACACCGTCTCCACATTGCCCTTCCGCCGCAACACACATATGGACACATACACACGTTCTCTCTCAGTCACACACACAAAATCAGTATTAAAAAAACTAGGGCGCACCTAAAACATCCAAATCCAAATAAACACAAACTGCAGCTAAATTCAAATATCTGGTAATATTGCAGCGTCAAGAACTTCCACAGAAAAAAAAGTTGAGTAATACTCGAGGATTGTTTTCACACACACAAAAAGGTTCGGTGGATGTCCTTCGAGCGCGACATGGTGACGCATCGTTCGATCGACCGCGCGGCCGCGGTTCACGCGCTTGCACATGATTCCGTATCGTGGTTGTGGTACTAACTAATAAAAGCGCTGCCTAAGTCTAATGTTTACGTGGACTAGTACGGTTTACTTTTAAGTTTGACCAACCTTATATTTAAAACTAAAGTAAGCTCCAACACGCGCACTCATCAATATGCCGCCGCCGCCGTTGCGCATGCCGACACCCACCTGCTCCGGCCAACAATTTCTCGCCCATCACCGTGGTGTCGCCGCCATCCCTGTGCCATGAAGCCGAAGGCTCGCCCGCTCACGTCGTCTGCAGTCCCTCCTCGCGATGCCGCCTTGCTGCCAAGCACGTGAGCAGCTGGTGGAGCCGCGTCTATGCATGCAGCGTACGAAGAGGAGGACGAGCGTGTGCTCCAGCACGCTGGCGAGGAGGAACTAGCGTGTCATTGTCGTCTCCGCCCGCGCGGATGAGGCGCGCATGGTGGCTGTCGTGGCGGAAGCTGGTCGCGCGCGCGTCGAGCCCGCAAACCGGATGCGGACGCGGAATCTACCTTCGAGACCTTGAATGCCACATGGATCCTGCAATCTGAAGGAGCAATTTGGGTCAGTCGACTCATGTGAGCCGTTTGATGCAACATGGATGGCTAGAAGGGCTTCTTCCACCTCTTCTGTCGTCTTCTTCCTTCGCTCCGTCGAAGTTCTTTCACAAATCGACTGACCCAAATTATACTAGTAGTACGAACGTATTAAGTACAGTAGGAGCACGAAGATACGAGCAATAGTACCAACTGCAAGAATAACAGTAGTAAGAGATAGTACTAGTACTACTGTACGTACTAAAGAGTTCAAATAACGAGAAAGAACATAAACATAGTTCTGCTAGGGCCTCAGCACAACACACCCTTGAAAATAAACTAATAAGCAACTAGTCCGCTTAACACTGGAGTAGAACCAGCATGAGCGACAGCACTGCCACCTACTTGGAGTCCGAGTCCACGTCCTCGATTTCGTCCTCGTCCCTCTTCCTCTTCCTCTTTGCCGACGCTTCTTTGCTTGAACCGGACACTGAGCTCTGCTTCTTCATCCAACCCTTGTAGATATTTAAACAAAGGTAGGCATCCATTGCTGCGTACAGGATGTGATCTTCATCTAATGTCCTCGACTCCCATGCATGATGAAACTCGTGATGAGGTTTCTTTAGTTTAGCGTAAGAAGGATCAATCATGGCTGTTGCCAGGGTCAGCATTGAAGGTTGAGAATAGGACACCAAGCTTGCCTTCTGGAGATCGAAGGGCTGGCCTACAACGAGACCTATCCGACATAGGACGTCCCTGTCCTTCTTAAAGCCTACAGTAACGAATTTCACTCTTTTGTCCTTGAGGAAGTTCTTAAAATCTTGGCACTCATCGTCGGCATGGCATATGTGGTAGACCAAACAAACGTTATGTACGCAAACCTGGATCACGGTGGGCTTCTTCCTCTCTTCGTCCTTTAGATCCTTCTCTCGTACCAGGACTGTGGTGTACTCAACATCTAGCCCAGCGACCCACTAATTCGTTGAACTATTGAACATGCGTAGGAAGTGAGCAAGCCATGCTTTCACCGTCTCGGATCCACGTGTGTAGATGACGATGAACTGATCGCCGGTGATGGCTCTAACCTAGTACTTAGCAGCGACCATGGAGATTTGGGAGACCATGGATTTTGGAGGAGGGTTAGGAGAAGTTGAACTATTGTACCCCGCAAAAAAAACTGGGAGCGAACTAATGTGAAAGGACGGGACGACTGGGAGCGAACTGTTGTAAGGTAGAAGACGGGGACGAGTAGGGCGTGCGAATGGCGTGGGATTGCTGGCTTGCCCGGTGGATAAACGGCTGCAAGCCCCCAAAGAGTTCTCGAGAACTATGCGGGACCCACTAGATGTCATGTCTACTAGACCCATCTCGTAGGCCTGACAGTATAGCTTCTACCTATTCGCACGCCATGCCGGCGCGTGTGTCGGTGTTCTGGGAACATGGGTCCCCAGACTTGCCTGCCTGCGGCCTGCGGCGTGGCTCAAAGGGGGGCCCAGCACGGCCCATCTTCCTCAACACAAGACCCAAGACCCTCGCGAGGGGCCAAGCCTCGTGGGGCAGACAACACGGAGCTTCCTCAGGCACGGCCTCATCAGGTTGGCTCGTGAGGAGGAGGAGAGATCAAGGCAGGGTACCTCAAGAGGTGCCCGTGATGCAAGCCATGACGACCAAGGGCGCCAGGAGGGCTCCAGCCCGCGCAGTGTCCTCCTTTCCTCTTTGGTGCAAAGGGAGCAAGCGCAGGCGAGAGCATCAAGCAAAGGCACCCGTTTCGGTGCAACGAGACCAAGACCAGTCCAACGGTAGGGAGAAAGTCATTGTGGAGGCCAAGCCAGCGTCACCACCAGAGCCTTTGGCAGGTGAGGACCAACTTTAGTCAGGATAAGTGTACCAGATGTTCCCCTTCAAAATGGCCAATTGTTGGCGCCCTTCCCGCTCAATATTTGGGAAGAGTCCCAGGGCCTTTGCCTATAAATAGGACTAGCCACCCCCAGGGTAGGGGAGACGGACAGATCGAAATCAGAGAGAGAGAGAGAGAGAGAGAGAGAGAGAGAAGGGTGACTGAACTCCTTCTAGCAGTTCATCGCCCCAGCCAAGAACAGACCCTCGTGAGGCTGTTCTTCCTTGTATTGCTTATCATCATCAGCCCAAGAGGCAATCCACCACACCACACACTGGAGTAGGGTATTACACCATCGGTGGCCCGAACCAGTATAAACCTTGTGTCTCTTGTGATGTTCTTTCCATAGCTTAGATCTTTGCGAGGCGGTGGGGTGCAGGTAGGTAGAAGGCGAAATCTCCGCGCGCACCCCAGTGTTCGAACCTCAAGGGTCTGCTGGAACCCGAAATATGACATTTGGCGCGCCAGGTAGGGGTGCGCCGGAATCCACCTTCTACCGCTTCGTGCCCCGTCGCGTCGTCATCACCATGTCCGGCGACCAGGCGGGTAACCCAGATCCATGGGCGGCGTGGCCCGCCCGCGTAGAGCCGTTCGCCTCGGGCGACCCCGTGCCTCATGCAGCTCGCGGTCCGCAGGGCGCTGCGGGCCGCGAGCGACGCGGATAGGCTTCGACAGCTCTCACACCGCGGCAGGCGCGGTCGGCAGCAAGGGCCTCTAATCACGCCGCGATCACGACACCGCACACCCGCCGGGAGCAGGCGAACTCGAGGGCCACGCTCACGGTGGCCCAAGAGCTGCTGCATTGCAGGCTGCTGGAGGGCGGCCGCGACGTGCTGTTGGAGCGGGTGGCAGAGCTCCTGGGCTTCGCCGCCTCGGGGGCTCACCCCTTCTGCACCCAGCTCCCATCTCAAGCCCAAGGCGGCCCGCGCGGGGGCCCCGCGTGCGCCCACGGGCTCCAAGGCTACTCCAACGCCAGCGAAGCTGTCGGCACCGGACCGGCGGCGGCGCTCCCGGTCCGCGAAGAAGAAGGACTCGATGCGACCCACGGCCCCAGTGGGCTGCCGCGCTACCACCCCACGGTGGGCGCGTCAAGCAGAGCCGCATGGCACGCGGAGCACTACGGCGTGGCCTTCGGGATGACGGCGCCAGAAGAATACGTGCCCCACATGATGGACCAAGGGCACCCTCACCAGGGCGAACAAGGCTCGCTCCTCAGCCCAAGCTGGGGGGACGAGGCGCTAGAAGCTGAGCTCTTCTAGGAGCCCCGGGACGGTCCCACTGGCCACGCTGGAGGCAACGATTATCGGGTACCGCTAATTCCTCAGGAGCAGGCATACGCTAATCATGGATCATAGGAGGTGCAGGTCGCCACAGCGAGCAGCTGCCCCGTTCCCACAGTCTCCTACCCCTCGGGAGGAGGGCGCATGGGGCTGCAGGAGAGGGGCCGAGATCCGACATCACCACCGCGGCGTTCAGAGCAAGGCGTTCTCAGGAGGTAGGCCCTCTGCTGGGGAGGTGCCTCAGGGCCTGCCCCTGGCGGAGGACCCGTGGTCGTCGGGGGAACCGCTGGCGACCGCTCTACCCCATCGGCGGCGTCCTGGTTTCCGGTCGTCGTTGATGGCACTAGAGTGTGGCGCAAGGCGGGGCCCTCGTCTGGCGATATGAAGCAAGGCGGGTACCTGTGAAGAAGGCCCAGTGCCTGTGAAGCTCGCCGCCCCGTGACACTCTCACGTAATAATGAGTGGGGCTGTACACGCCCCGGAGTCTCAGGGGTGCCGGCCTCAGGCCCTGGTGCTCCCTCCCACGCCCAGTGGCAGCACTTAGCTCCGCGCTGGTGAGAAGACGTCCAAGACTAGATTAGGTGCCAGACGCGGCCTTTTGTCTACTTTCATTGCTTTTCCCTTTGGTTGTCACTTTCCCCCGCTGGATTTAAGTTGGATTCGAATTTGAGATTTGCGTGTGTTCGGGGAAGGGGTGCTTAGTCTCATTCGAGCAATTTCTCGCGTTTTGGTTACCACTTCGCCTCAGCTGCCTCCCCTCGTGAGCCCCTCGCGAGCCGGGTCAGGCCTAGCTTGCGCGCAGCCCAGACTGCCGCCGACGCGTCCTCTCAGGAGGGTTTTTTACTGCAGATCCTACGGATTCGATCATGGAACACTCGGGACACCACAGCCTCCCACAGGCTACCTCAGGGCCCGCACGGGACGAAGGTAAACTAGCCAACCAGCGCGTCGCTTAGCCAGCCACTTGGCGCAGGCGCATGTGCAATGTAACATCTACTAATACGATGAACACAAGTTTTACATGAGGGGCTCCCCTCCCAAAATGCTCTCAGAGCCATCAGGCCAAAACCTGAGTTCTATTCATGCAGGGTAAGGAAACAGGAACGATGCATAATCAGTCGGATAAATCCCCCAATGCGTCCTCAGGAGCACCTCCCGAACTGTTGCTGGCGTCGCTGGGCTCGCCATCGCTGTCCGCGTTGCCGCTAGCGGCGTCAGGGCCGTTCACCACACCGCCCTCGTCGGCAGCCACGATTACGCCGTCGTTGTCTGAAGTGAAGGCCCTGACAAGAGCATCCACATTGTCTTCCACCTAGTGCGCCAGGTCATCTCGAACGGCCTGGGGGACTGGGGCGATGGCGGCATCGAAATTGAAGTGTGGATCCATGTTCCGGAGATGGCTGAAGACGCGGGAAAAGGCGCGCCCGAGCAGGGCGCGACTCCTCTCCTCCACCAACCTGTCGGCCCTGACTGACCGCGCCTCCAGCTGCGTCACCACGGCGATGAAGAACTGAAGGTTGCCGGCGTAGTTGATTGCATGTGGCTCGCCAACAGCCGCCTCGCAGATGTTGCCCAAGGCTATGTTGGCTCTCTCCCGAAGCGTGGTGAGCATGAGGCTGTGCTCATGCTCCAGGATCCGCCCCTGACGTATCTCGTCCTCATTCTGGCGCGCGACGGCCTCAGCCTCCTCCACCTGATGGCGAAGAAGGAGCACCTCGGCCTGGGAGGTGGTTGACTCCCCTTGCGCTACCTCAAGGGCGGCCCGAAGAGCATCGGCCCGCTGCGTCGCTTCCTCCAGCTTGGCCCTCAGGGCAGCAGTCCTACCTTCAGCCTTGGCCCGGATCAACCCCAGCCTCTCCTCGAACTCGTGCTCGAGGTTCAAGCGCGCCATCGCCACCCGACGTCCGACCTCCTCCAGGACACGGGCTTCCCATGCAGCGACATCATCCTCCGCCTGCATCACCAAGCGCTCCCTCATCTCCAGACGCTCGTACTCGCGGGTACGTTCGGCGGCTTCCAGCATCAGCGCCTCCTCACGCTTCTGGAGCTTTGCTGGGTCGCCCGAGGCCACCTTCATCGACGCTAGGGCTGCCTCCAACAGCTCCATTTGCTCCTCCAGTGAGTGGCACTGGGCCAGGAGCTCCTGAGCCCGCTCCTCCGCCGCCTCTCACCTCCGGTCAGCTTCCCGGGCCTCCTCAGCGGCCTGAGATCGGGCCTCCCGAGAGGCCACTAGCGACACCTTGGCTTCTTCGTCATCAAGGTCGCGCTGATGGCGCACAAGGGTGATGGCGCCCTCCAGCTCGTGCCTCTCTGCAGCCAGGTGCAGGCCCTCGGCCTCAAGGCGCGCATCTTCCTCAGCAAGCTCCTCACCAAGCAGGTTCACCGCGTCAGCCGCCCTTCGAAGGAATCCTTGGCGAAGAGCGCAACGCTCCCGGGCGCGCTCGAGCATGTCTTCCACACCGTCATCTGCCCCAAGCAAGCGCCGGGGGCCACGGATCAGCACTCCCCCTCCGGGCAGGGGGCTGGGGGCTGACACCCTCGCGACGGCCGGGCACGCCACGCCGGAAGCCCGGCCTGGAGCCAGCCGGTCCCCAGATGAAGAGCACAGGGAGCGCCTCAGCCAATCGCAGTCCACGACCAGACGAGAAGCCCACGGCAGGCTGGCTATGCCACGAGAAGGCCCGCGAAGGAAGATCGCGGGGTGCGTAGGGCCTCGATGCGCCTTGGGATGGTTCGCCCCTCCGATCGCCCTCACCACAAGGGTTGTGCTGCTCTGAGCACTTGAGGACGGTGGAGGGGGAGAAGCCAAGGGGGATGGCACCTCGGCCATCTCCGCGAGCTCGGCTGGAAGGGGCCTGCGGAGTAAGGATCGGTAAAAGCAACAGAAGGATGGGGAGTTGCGAAAGGAGAAGGCTTACTCATCAGTGGCGAAGTACCTCCTACGCTTCAGTAGGCGACAAGGGTAATCGTCGCCCAGGGCCTCCCTTCTCTTTCGGAGGGCCTCGAAGTCCACGCGGAAGCGACCCAAGAGTTGACCGTAGGGATCAACCTGCGACAAAGACGGAGCGTTGAGACGATCCGTGTCAGGGGCGCCTGCTTGACGCGCGCTGCCAATTGCCTCGCCAAGAGAAGCGGCTGGAGCCTCAGGGGCCTCAGTCGCAGGCGCTGAGGGCAGCTGCTTGCCACCCTCAGCCTCAGCAGCACGGGCCCCAAGAGCTGCTCCCTCATGAGCATCGCCCGACGTTGTCACCCCGCCGGGAGCCCCCTCGGCCTCTGGCGCCTCATGCCTCCCTGCTCCGCCACTCGAGGAAGAGTCGCCTTGGCCGACTGGAAGGGCAGTCACCACCACTGGTTCTCACGAGGACCTTGGAGGCCGGCGGGGCGCGGCCCCCACTCATCAAAGATAGGCATCTGATTCACAAAATCGCCCCTGTTCTGGCAGAGGTACAATAAGGCCCCTCCCTGCTGGATGCTGCCAGGGTTGGGGTCCCCAGTCAGGATCAAGAGCGTTGTCCTCAGCACTTCAGGCGTCAGGTCCTCTTCCTGGAGCCTCATACGATCATCACGCCCGCTGAGGGCCCACATCCGGTGGGAGTGGCATTGGAGTGGAGCAACGCGGCGTAGCAGGAACTCCTTCACCACCTTGGGCGTCGTCATGCCAAGCGACCTCAAGAACGCGAAGCGGTGCCGGACGAAGACGAGCCGGGGGCTCTCAAGCGTCTCCTGGCCCCAGCCCGAATTGGGGACAGCAAGCGAAGTTGGCTCCGACAGCAGGGGGCTGGGCACCCCTACATCCACATATAGCCACCGCTCGCGGAACCCAGCCGCGGACGGAGGGAGCCTGAAGTCAACCCCTGAGGCCGTTGTCTCAGGCACGGCAACAAAGCTCACGCACGCCGAGCATTGGGTAGGGTCGACAAGGCACAGAGAGAAGAAGTGGTGCAGCAAGGCAACCGAAGGAAGGATGCCCATCATTGCCTCGCAGACAAAGGCGAAGACCGAAAGAAGGGTGATGGATTCAGGACCGAGATGCATCATGTGGATCTGATAGTGGGAAAGCACGGCATTGAAGAAATCAGAAAAGGGGGGAACCAGACCCGCCCACAGGGCATCGGCAAAATACTGGACCTCGGTGACTATCATGTCGATGGAGAAGTGGGACGCGGGCCAGGCCGTCGTCCTCCCGCATTCTTTGAAGATAGTGGCCAGATTCGAGCTGACCTTGCCCAAGCCCTCAGCGGGGGCCGCCAACGGCGGCGTGCAAGGCAGAGGCATGGGTTTCTTCCCTCTTCCCTTCTTCATCGGAGCCATGGCGATGAGAAGGGGGGGAAGGTTCGAGATTGGGTTGGAAACAGAAGTTGGAGTTCGAGAGGAGGAAGGACAGGGGGCGCTCGAGCAACAGGAAGGGGAGCGGCTGTGTACGACTACGAGTCTGCCTAGCATGGAGCAAAATAAGGGGGCGTGGGGGAACAGCGCCGCCCACGTCCAATCAACCGCCACGCGGCGCCCAAGTCCGCAGGCTGTCAGGGCCCGCGGCGCTTCGCCCTTGCCCTTTCGCCTCCCTGCACGGCCAAGCCCGGGCGTGCCTTGGGCCCGGGGGCTACTATCGGCGTTCTGGGAACGGGGGTCCCCAGACTTGCCTGCCTATGGCCTGCAGCATGGCTCAAAGGGGGGCCCAGCACGGCCCATCTTCCTCAACACAAGACCCCAGACCCTCGCGAGGGGCCAAGCCTCGCGGGGCAGATGACACGGAGCTTCCTCAGGCACGGCCTCATCAGGTTGGCTCGCGAGGAGGCGGAGAGATCAAGGCAGGGTACCTCAAGAGGTGCCCGTGATGCAAGCCATGACGACCAAGGGCGCCAGGAGGGCTCCAGCCCGCGCAGTGTCCTCCTTTCCTCTTTGGTGCAAAGGGAGCAAGCGCAGGCGAGAGCATCAAGCAAAGGCACCCGTTTCGGTGCAACGAGACCAAGACCAGTCCAACGGCAGGGAGAAAGTCATTGTGGAGGCCAAGCCAGCGTCACCACCAGAGCCTTTGGCAGGTGAGGACCAACTTTAGTCAGGATAAGTGTACCAGATGTTCCCCTTCAAAATGGCCAATTGTTGGCGCCCTTCCCGCTCAATATTTGGGAAGAGTCCCAGGGCCTTTGCCTATAAATAGGACTAGCCACCCCCAGGGTAGGGGAGACGGACAGATCGAAATCAGAGAGAGAGAGAGAGAGAGAAGGGTGACTGAACTCCTTCTAGCAGTTCATCGCCCCAGCCAAGAACAGACCCTCGCTAGGCTGTTCTTCCTTGTATTGCTTATCATCATCAGCCCAAGAGGCAATCCACCACACCACACACTGGAGTAGGGTATTACACCACATCGGTGGCCCGAACCAGTATAAACCTTGTGTCTCTTGTGATGTTCTTTCCATAGCTTAGATCTTTGCGAGGCGGTGGGGTGCAGGTAGGTAGAAGGCAAAATCTCCGCGCGCACCCTAGTGTTCGAACCTCAAGGGTCTGCCGGAACCCGAAATCCGACAGCGTGGATGTAACTTCACTTAATTCCGTCAAACGTCACACCCTCCATGACCTTCGCCTCCCTCGCGCGATCGCGCCCTTGGCGACTTCGACCGGCTATAAATGAGCAATTTTTTGCCTTTTTTTAGACAAGCAATTTTTTTGCCTACTCCGCATGCATGATACTCCCTCTGGTCCTTTTTACTCCCGTCAACTTCTACCTCGTTTCTTGTTTCTTGACATATCAACCAATAGGAGATGTGGGTGTGCATGCTTTTGATGACTTGAGACTACCAAACACGACATGCAGTGGTTAGTTCATTGCATGCAATGCTATTAATTAGCAAATAAACATTAAGATCTCTCGTTTTCCCCTCCTCCTTGGTCACAGTGCACAATCTAAGATGACTTGCTCACCTAGACGGAGGGAGTACTGATTATAATGAGTATAAGAACTACGTTTTATAATGAGTGTAAAAATATTGATTTGACATTGTGAATGTTGACACATTGTGGAATAGTTTTTGAAGTCTGCAAAAGTACTCAGCTAGTGCTGTCGTTCTCCACAAAAAAAATGTGTTTACCAATGCATGCATGAACACTAGTTACTCTAACCCCCCTCTCTTCTTTAATTCTTTGCCACATCAGCATGTTTGCTATTCCCGTGTGCATGATATACCAGCTAAGATACCACCATTATGGCCAGCCTTAATCATCGCATGCAATAATTTAGTGCACCTTGAAATATGAACATGTGTGGGGCGTGTTTGTTTTTAATGACTTGAGACTATACCTAGCCCGGCATGCAAGATGACTTATTATGCACCGTTCTCCATACCTGCAGGAAGCCCATTCGTCTCCAAATCTTTTACTCTCCATGTGTGGAAATAATATGCCTGCCAAACTCTCCTTCTCCCTCCAGCGGTCCCACCACTCCACCCGGTGTGAAAAAATTTGCATGCATGACTCTCCTCCCCCCACGCTCGTCCAATCCGTTGTGACCAGCAATATTTCCACCCCTTCGCTCCCCCGTAATTTACTCCAACAAATATGCCCACGTAGCTGTTACTTAACTGCAGGTGCATTTGGTCACTGACATATGGGCCCAACATGGGTCTGGCCCACATGTCAGTGATGCAACTGGACCTGCAGTTAAGTCAGTGCAGCTCAGTACATATCTTACGTAGGTGTGCCATTGCTCGCTATAAATAATGCGCCTCCCACGACATCGCTATCTCCTCCCCCTCATGTTCACGTTCATCGTTATCTCCTCCCCCTCCCTCTCACGTCGACCACCATGGCATCGCCCCTCCCAAGCCCTAGGAGCCCCTCGCAGCACCACGCGGACGGTCACGCGTCGTCGTTCCGTTCCTCGCCGCCACTAGTCGAGGAGGACGCGTCGGTGTTCCGCTCCTCGCCGCGACGCGACACGTCGCCGTTCCTTTCCTCGCCGCCACTAGTCGTGGAGGACGCGTCGGCATTCCGCTCCTCGCCGCGACGCGTCGAGGTGGACGCGTCGGCGTTCCCAATCTCGCGAGCACGCGCGTCGAAGGACGCGTCGGCTCCCCGCTACGAGGAGAACGCCGCGCCGCCCGCCGAGCCCCCCCCCCCCCCCAGCCTTGAGGAGCTTTGGAAAGAAATGGATGTCGCCTTGTGGGAGGCTTTGCCTCCAGCAGAGCGCGCCAAAATAGAGGCGGAGAAGAAAGCCGAGGAAGAGAAGCGCACTGCGGAACAAGCTGCCTGGGAGGCCTATGTCGCGTCCGAGAGAGTCAGGCAATTGGCTCTTTGGCAGAAGGCTCGTGCGAGGGCCGTGAGGGTGGTGGAGGACGCCTGTGCCGACGCCCTGAGTGCAGTCAGGCCCAAGCGCCTCATCTATGCTTGGCGGTACATGGACCGGGTGCACGCTTCCAGCAAGGAGGAGTACCTGTTGGCGCCGGATCACCACACCGGTGAGATCGCGCTCGCCCGCTGGCAAGCCGCCAATCAGCACCTCGCGAGTTGCGAGGCTGAGGAAGAGGTGTTGTGTCGGCGCGCTGGGAAACGGCCGTGCACCAGGGCACTCGTGGCGCGCCGCAATCGCTCCTGCGAGCACCGTGGCTTTTAGGAGGAGTATAATTTTTTGTTTCGTAAGGCGATCTCATTAGTTTTGGGACGCAAATGATAAATCCCGAACGTTCAGGAATTTTTAGCATCCTTAATTAAGTATGTAAAAGGGAAAGTTTGTAAACCTTGTGTATTCGTACGCATTTTGCAAGTACGTGCATATAGCACAAACTTTACTATATACTATCACAATACACGTCTCTCTCGATATGTGCTTGCGGACTGTGCTACACCCTCCGTCCAGGTCAATAAGTCATCTTCGGTTGTGCACCGTGACCAAGAAGGAGGGAAGACTTATACACCTAGACGGAGGGAGTACTACTATTGCTTATGTACATGCAAATGCACGTTTTAACATTATGATGCGGTTTTTGTAAAAGTGAAAAAACAGCACTAGTCAAGCTTGTGAAACGACTCAATGCAAAACAAATGCAAAAATGCTTGTTTGATTGTTTACTTTTAGCTTCCTTCTCTGTGGTTATTTCTCTGTCGTACTTTGTACGGAGTATCTCACTGGTTGGAAAGGCATGCAAATTCCCAAACCGCTTCCTACACCCTGTAATGAATTTTTTGCCTAACAGGTTGTGCCGTGCAATTGGAATTCCAACTTGAGTACTACTAGTAGTAGGAGTACTAGGGGCCAGTTCTTTTAGGCTTCTAGATTAGTAATCCCATAACTACAGTACCTTCGTCCTGGTTTATTGGTCCCCATTGTAATCTGTGTCAAATTTTGATCATAAATTTAACAAATGAAATGTTAGTGCATGTCACATGCACTACTCCATCTGTCTAGGTGAGTAAGTCATCTTAGGCTGTGCACCGTGACCAAGGAGGAGGAGAAAACGAGAAACGTTAATGTTAATTTGCTAATTAATAGTATTGCATGCAATGAACTAACCACTGCATGTCGTGTTTGATATATCAAGTCATTAAAAGCATGCACACTCTTTATCTCTTATTGGTTGATATGTCAAGAAACAAGAAATGAGGTAGAAGTTAATGCACCGCGCCTAAGTGTTTTGGGATTATTTGGTTTTCGTAAGATGACTTACACACCTAGACGGCAGATTACAATGGTGAGAAATAAACCAGTTAAATCTTTGGTCAAAATTTAGCACAAATTACAATGGTGAGGAATAAACCAGGACGGAGTAGTAGTTTAGAAGCCCAAATAAATTAGTGAGGCGCCTTATTGTTACTCTCCACTGTGACTGGTCTTGTGGGAAAAGATGGGGAAGCCGCCAAAAGAACTGGCCCTAGGAGTAGTAGCTAGGGATCGAGTGTGCGAGATGAGCCGGAGAAAGTAAATGCAGAGAGATGAAATGCAAAAAAGACGGAGGGATGTGATGGTTGCTTGTCCGTTTATTTTACCAGGCCACTTATTACTGGGAGTGGTTGGGTTTTGTGATATGACGGCTTTACTGCCGCGCCACGACCGGGGTGAGAGGTGAGACTCCCGTGCAGCGCCGCCCTCTACACGTACTACTACTCCCTCCATCCATTTTTACAGGGCCTAACTTGTCAATCTTTCGTACCAAGGCATGTCCGCAAAAAGAGGAACTGATTTTGGGACTAGTATCTGGATCCCATGTAATCTTGCATGCAACCTCCTTTGAATGCCTAGACGCTGGCCTCCCTTCCTTTAATCCCTCGCATTCAAATTACTATCCTCCCTTTTCTACATGCATGCCCAACCATAATTCCTCAAATCATGCATGCCTTGGCTGAAATATAGAGCTCGCTCCTCCTTTGAAAATATGGTGTGCTATCCATGCATGCAAATCAATGCGACGGCCAGAGCATTTTCACGATGAAGGGACCACGCACGACTTGCAAGAGAAAATTAAGATGGAGATGCCTCGGTTAGTTCATTTGGATAGGTTTGTTCGGATATTATTTCATCTCTAGAGCTCACAAACATCCGGGTGAAATAGATAAAAAGTATCTTTTGCAAACAAAAGCGTTCAACTGTTCAACCTGCATCCAAAACTTGTGAAGAAATAACACTTATTGTGCTTTGCAAGAATGATATTTAAGAATTAGTTTTTAAGTATCGATTGTTATACATGTTGGCTACAGATGACATGGCACTTTCTTATAGTCAACAGTTGGCTATACTATTAAGTAATATTTAACCATGCCCTTATACACCTAGACGGAGGGATTAAATCAGGATGACTTGCAAGCGGGCATAGGAGATGTAAGAAATGGTTCATCGTAAGTCTTTCACCAGTACTGTAGTAAAAATTCATACATGGAAGATTCTAGACTAAACCATAAACTGATACACTTTTATTCATGCGCGATACTCCAATGGAGCAAGATCCTGCATGGAAGTCTCCACATGCTTAGACAGCGGATTACATTGAGCGAAGACTAATGATCAACATTTAACTTGATAATGCGTATGTCTAGGTGAACCTCCTTGGAGTCCTCATGCACCGCGTGGGCGGGTAAAGGATGCCATTCGTTTTCCAAGTCCACATTGGCGGGATAGTCCCAGCTCCCAGAGTCCAAGTCAGTTCGATGAGGCCGGTGTCGCCGCCCACGGACGCCGAGGGGTAGTAACACTGACCACGCACCCGTACATCGGCCTCATGTCAGTGTCAGTGTCAGCGGCGTCGCCCCTGACGCACATTACAGAGACGGGGCGGCGGCCTGCGCGGGCTTCGCCGGTGCCCACGATCAAGAGGAAGACGTTGTTGTCCTCCGCCGAGACTAGCAGGCGGCGGTGATCCTCCAGCGACTCCGGCATGGTGAACGGGTAGCATGTCTCGTACTTGATGTTCTCCGCCAAGGGCCAGTAGTGACCGCTGCACGCATCCGTGAGGTGATGCACCATGTCCGCCGGCGAGCCACAAAACGGCATCGGGCACTCATAGCAGTGGACGAAGGGCCTATTATCAGGTTTTTGGATTGTTGGAAATATGAGCAAGTTACTATGATATTTAATCCAAATAAATAGGAAATAGATCATGACAGCATTGACAGAGATTAAACTAATCATGCGAACTAGCATAGCAGATGAACAGATCACATACTAGAAACATGAATTCTACCACGATCTCGAACGGGAAGGATAGAATCACATACGGTGCAGCGGGAGCAGCACCGCCGGCGTTGACGTTGTCGCCCATGTCGTCGAGGATGAGGTTGCCGAGGTCGGGGAAGAAGTCGTCATTCGCGAAGTCATCGCTGCCAGCAGTCGCGCGAGTGCCCTCCCCAAAAACCTGATCGCCCCTCTCCCGTACAGGATCACGAGAGGCGGGGTTCCGGAGGCCTGCTGTCCCTTCTCCCGGTGCACACCGAAAGGAGGGATGGAGAAGACTTGCTTGGCAGCGCAATGATCTGGAACGGTGGTGAGAAACTATATAGTGCGGGCCGGGTAGGTCATGGGAGTATAGCTCTGTCCTCGGCTCGGCTCAATCCCGCAACCCGCGGCGCGTCGTGACGAGGCGTGGCGTGGCGAGGCGAGAAAGGAGGAGGAGCGTGCGTGTAGGTCTCCTCTTCTTATGCTCATACAAGTGGTAGAAGAGCTCACCTTATAAAGGCCTACTAGCAAAATTCCAACATCGACCAGGCCGTCCATGAAACGGGGGTGGCTGTAGGGGACGTTGCGCCAGTTGAATATATGAGCAAGTTACTATGAAATTTAATCCGAATAAGCACAAAATAAATCATGACGGCTATAACAGAGATGAAACTAATAATGTGGACTAGCATAGTAGTAGGATACAGGGTAGAAACATGAATTCTACCATGATTTCGAACAGGAAGGACAGAAACACATACGGTGCAACGGGAGCAGCACCGTTGGCGTTGAGGTTGTCGCCCATGTCCAAACACCACGTATACACGGTCTTTGAGCATGGTTCGTAGTCGTTCCATGCTCGGGCATTGAAGTTTGTAACTATTTTAGATTAGAACATACTACTCCTCCGGTGCTAGTAGTAGAGCAGAGTCCTACTCTACTACTCTACTCGAGCAAGTTAGGGCATAGCACTGTAGGGAGTACCAGTACTGTGATCACTCAAGCAAGTTGTCTGGCATTGACCTGACCCTACGCTGCTGGTATGTGTCTCGTAAGTCAAGCGGCGTGCTGTATTCACCATCACCTGTCCACTTCCCGCAGCACATATTCGCTTCTCCATCTTTGTCCGCACATAATCTCGTCCAATCTTCCATCCCCGCTAAGGCGCCTCCCCCCCTCGTCCAAAACCCAAGCACTAACAATGGCAGAACCGAGCAGCGTCCGCCGAAAGAGTGGCTGGAATTCGCTCCCCACAGAGGTAATCAAGCTCATTGTTTTGCGTGTGGACAATCTCAGTACCATGCCGCTCGTTGGGGCTGTACCGTTTACTCAAAGCCCTCAGGTCGAAGCTTTTTAAGCCAGCTCCTTGCTTGCTGATGCCGCCTGATCTTCAGAAACGGCGTGTCACACAGCATAACGATCGTAGGGTGGCGAGCATCAACCCCCTTGACTGCGATCCGATCCCCGTCAGCCTCAACTACATTAATGGTATGTACTGGGTCGGCATGAACACGTCTTGGATGGTGATCGTCGACGGTCGCGGCAGCTGGATGCCCGTGGAGGTCTACACCCGGTGATTGATCCCCTTCCTTCGATTAACACTGCACTGCTTTGGCACCGCGGCCCAGAATACTCGGAATCTTACAATAGCCAACATGATACCAAGTTTGATTTGCTCAAGGTTGTAATCTGCCAAGTGCCCACAAGATCTGCGAATTATAAAGACTTCAGGCTAATTGCGTTCTTCAACCGCGGTCTCGCCTATCTGACAGGTCACTGCGCTAAGTGGATAAATCTGCATGTCCATCACAGGATCATACATCCTCCATGGTTCTCTGATGCCATTGAACACAAGGGCTTCATTTACGCAGTCGATTGCTTCTATGGCTGGACGTATTGCTGGCCTACTCCAGTCATCGCTACAAACGGCTGTTACAGCAGTATGTTACTTTCCTATGATATCATGATGGCTTGCTTATATTACTGTCAACATTTGCTGAAAAAATATTCATGCTCATAACATGTTGTTCTTAAGATTAACTAAACCAAGAGCCCTTTTTATTTGACTCCAACTTGATATGATGTTGTAGGCCGCCTGGTGTCCCTACCCTTCCTAATCCCAGAACCTTTCAAAGAAAAGCAGCATGGCAGTTGCAGGTGGTTCCTAGCTCGATCAGACGACGGCGAAAGATTGATGATCGTTCGCACGTACCGGACGTGTTGTTTCGCGGAATACAATCACAGTCACTGCAAGGTCTTTGAGCAGGATCCCAGCTTCTCTGGGCCTTCAGGAATTTTTGACTGGAGGCTAGTAAGTATCCTTGTACACGCTCTCTGTTTGTCGGACTGAATTATCCGATTAACCAGGAGATAACCGACGGCAAGGATCATGATGGCAGCACGGTTTCGTTCATCAGGCAAAACTGTGTGTACACAGCGTACCATGCGTCTCTGCATGCACCATACCCTGATATGTGCCACCACGCTCTGCAGCCCAAAGTAGGAGAGAGGGTCGCAAGTATTAGACTTCGACCTGCTGGCTGGAGTTTCCCCCGTTAGGCACCCATCTGGTTCAAGCCGTCAGCCAATCTCCACAGCCTAATAAATAGTAACGTCTAACTGAGCCAGTTAGTTAGATGCGTACACTTGTTCTTTTTTGGTAGCCCTTTTGTAATGATGGCTGATGTTTGGTTTGGAAGAGAGAGTTGCGTCTTCACTCTTCTGGCCTGCTTACTACTTCTGTTGCACCCCCAGTCCTGGTTGTTGCTGCTGCTGTTTTCAATGTACAATCAGTGGTATATTTCGTCTGTTGGTTGAATAAATGTGTTGTTAGAATGACAAACACAATGTTTTGGAAGTCGTTGCATGGTTCAATCCTCTAGTGCCCCGTACCGTACGTAGCGCATACTATTTTTCATACGGAACACATTTTTTTTGAAACTCGGAACACATTTTCCACTTGTTGATAACATGCAGCCCACTGATGAAGGCCCAATAGAGAAGCCCATAATTCACTGGAAGGGAGGCTCTCACATGAATCCGTCCCAGGTACATGCTCATGGTCCCCTAAACATAAATAAGTATATAAATAAATAAAGCTAAATGCTCATGCACCAGTTCTTTGGGAAAATGGCTAGCCCAGTATTTCTTTTTGAAGAATACCCAAGCTAGGCCTATTTGTTTTCTCCGAATTACTTGGCTGCAAATCTTTCAAGACGAGGAGGGATGCATTCCGGCCTGGCTTAAGAGTATGGTCAATGTCTGTTAAAATTAATATCAAAAGGGGTTGAAGATTCCAAAAAAATTATAGCAAATGGGATATAAGTTTCTTTTTTTGTTTTTGTTCTTCACTGATATCTTATACGTATTTCATTGGATTTAACATGACATAGTACTAATTTATTTTTAAATTTGTTTTACTATGGCTATTAATTTTTGGATTAAGAATAGTTCGTTCCCCAGCAAAAATTTGCGAATTTTCAAAATTTCCCACATATTTAGTTAATTTTTTTACCCTGGTACTGACCAGAAATGGCCAGCGATTCTAAAAATGGAAAACGGGCTGCAATAAATTCCATATGAATTAGAAATTGAGTAAAAATTATAAAAATAATAGCAAATGGGCTGTACACGCCATGGATTTCGAGGCTGACTTGTTTACGCAAGGCTTTGTCAGTGAACACACGATTCTAGCAGCAGTTAGTGTTGGGTGTCCATCCAACGGCCGACGCCTCCTCTTGTGGCCCGCTGTGATGCCGCGCAGGCTTCCCCGGCCCACCCTACTCCCTATGTTGGCCTGGCCGCACGCAATCAACTGCCTCCTTATTACGCGAAAAAAATGATTCCTCCCACTGACATCTGGGGCGCACCAGTTGGGAGGCTAACCTGTGGGCCTACTAAGTTGACGCATACGCAGGGCTTGTCAACTTAGTCAACAAGCGATTCTAGCAGCAGTAACCGTTGGATTTGAATCGAATGGTCCTGCTGCTTCTTCAATCGCTGCTCTTCTAGCACCAGCCGCCCAAACCAGCGCCGGGGAGACCGCCTGCTCCTGCCTCCAGTGGCCGGCTATGCTGCCGATGAGGCCTCATCGCCCCCTACTACTCCCACCGCTAGCCAGGCCCTGCGGCGACGGCAGCCTCACACTACAGCCGAACCAGTGAACCCTCGTACTCCTCTCCGCGTGGGCATCCACTGCCGCGTCTTCCCCGGCTCCGCATCGTCCCCTTCCTAGGCCTCGCTGTCGTCCACCGCCTTGGTGCTCTCGGCGCGGCGTGGTCAACATGGTCAACGACATTCCATCGGAAAAGTATTGTACGTGGAGAGGCTGACAGCTGGGTCCACGGCCACAGCCCAGTTTTTTGTGATTTCCCAAGTAAGTCGCTTTGTCAGGCCTGTTGGGCTGCAAATCTTTCAAGACGAGGAGGAGAGCTTTCATTCGGCTGGCAGAGAAAATGGCCCATCAGTAATGAGAAATGGGTTGTACATTTTTAAAACACATCAAACCGGCAATTAGTTTCAAATATCCTTTTTTCATTTCGAGATTTGAAGTTACATTAATTTTTAGGCGTGGAGAATTTGTTGGATTTTATATTGATATACATTTATTTTTAAAATCAGTTTGAATGTGAGTCGAAATTTCGGGATTAAAAACAGTTCGGACCGCACCGAAATATGCAAAATTTCGTATAATTTTTTAACCGTGGCCACAATATGGGCTGTAATGCTAACAAAAATAATATGGGCTCCAGAAAAAACCTTAATAATTAACAAATGGGCTGTAAATTATTAGAAATAATGGCAGATGGGTTGTATGCTGTTTCCCACATATTTGAGGCTTTCCTAAGAAAAGGTTGACACACAAGCAGTGACTGTTGGATGGCCATCCAACGGCCGTCGTGCTTCTTCAATCTCTGCTCTTCCTGCTCCAGCCGCTCAAACAGGCGCCGGCGGGACTGCCTGCTCCCTCCTCCCCGCGGCCGGCTCTACTGCCGCGCAGGCCTCACTGCCCCACTGTACTCCCATCACCGGCCTAGCCATCCCTCTACTCACCCACACCTGTTGTTATTCTCCGGTGACGGCGAGGCCTCGTACAGTCGTACTCCCCTCCGCGTGGGAAACAACTGCCGAGTCTTCCCTGCCTCCGTGTCGTTCCCTTCCTAGGCCTCGCCGTCGTCCACCGCCCTGGTGCTCTCAGCGTGGCCTGGTCAACATGGTCAACGACCGACATGCATCTGAAGTGGACTTTACGTGGAGAGGCCGACAGCTGGGTCCACGGCCGCACGTAAGGAAATGCCTCCTTATTACGCGCAAAATAATGATTCCTCCACCTGACATCAGGGACCCATCAAAAGGGCCTCTGTATTTCGCGAAAAAAATGTTACCGCCACTGACAGCTCGGACCCACCAGCTATATCTTCGCACGCAAGGAAGTGTCTCCTTATTACGCACAAAAAAATGAATACCCCCTGCTAGCTGGGACCCACCTTGGTGGGAGGCTGACTTGTGGGCCTACTAAGTTGACGGGGATGGAGGGCTTTGTCAACTTAGTCAATATGCACGATTCTAGCTCCAGTGACCGTACAATGTCCATCCAACAGCCGTAGTGCTTCTTCAACCTCTGGTCTCCAAACCAGCGCCGATCGTGCCTCGTGCTCCTGCCTCCCGTGGCCGACTGCGATGCGGCGGAGGCCTCACCGCCCCCTACTGCTCCCACAGCTGGCCAGGCCATCCCTCTACTCACCCACACCCCCTGTTATTCTGCGGCGACGGCAGCCTCACACTGCAGCGAACCAGTGAACCCTCGTACTCCTCTACGCGTGGGCATCCACTGCCGCGTCTTCCCCGGCTCCGTGTCGTCCCCTTCCTAGGCCTCGCCGTCGTCCACCGCCCTGGTGCTCTCGGTGCGGCGTGGTCAACATGGTCAAGGAACGGCTTCCATCGGACGTGGACTGTACGTGGAGAGGCTGACAGCTGTGTCCACGGCCGCAGCAAGGAAGTGTCTCCTTATTACGTGCAAAATAATTATTCCTCCATCTGACAGCGGGGACCCACCGGACGGGCCACCGTATTTCACGAAAAAAACGTCCCCCCCCCCGCTGTCAGCTCGGACCCACCGGAACTGCCTCCTTATTACACACAAAAAAATGAATACTCCCCCGGCTAGCTGGGACCCACCTTGGTGGGAGGCTGACTTGTGGGCCTACTAAGTTGACGGGGACGAAGGGCTTTGTCAACTTAGTCAATATGAACGATTCTAGCTCCAGTGCCTGACAGTCGGGACCCACCTAGTCGACGCGTACGTAGCGTTATCATTCTGGTTGCGAACGTGTACGTACATATATACTGGTCGATGTAGAGGCGCGCATGTGCCGTAGTAGAGGCGCGCATGTGTCGTAGTAGAGGCGCGCATGTAGCATGTACACGTACGTACAACGGCCAGGGTGCAATAAAGAAAATACGGCCACGTATGTGTACATACGGGCGGGGTCTCGAACGCCTACTCACGCATACGTACGGCGAGGGCTCGTTGACATGGCTGGGTCGGAACAGAGAAACAGCGTCGTCGTGTTCATGGGGAGGAAACGGAATGCGTGGTCGTGTTCATCGGGAGGCAACACGGCTGGGTCGGAACGGATGCGTGGTCGTGTTCATCGGGAGGGCTTGGACGGAAGAGGCGATGGAAACGAGGCATGGCGTACCGCACAATGGAGGAAACGTACCTCCTACAGTCGAAACGGGGGTCCTATTGATTGGGAGGAGTGTGGCGTACCGCAAAACAGAGGAAACGGACCTCCTACGGTCGAAACAGGGGTCCTATTGATCGGGAGGGGTGTGGCGTACCGCAAAATGGAGGAAACGGACCTCCTACGGTTGAAACGGGGTCCTGTTGATCGGGTTGGGTGTGGCGTACCGCAAAACGGAGGAAACGGACTTGTGTTGGAGCGCTACGGTCGAAACGGGGGTCCTGTTTATCGGGAGGGGTGTGGCGTACCGCAAAATGGGACTCCATGGGATACTGTTCATCTCCACCGTCGACCCCCTCCAGCCTCCACGAGCTACTGTTCATCCACCGTCGACCTCCTCCAGCCTCCACGGGCTCCTATTCATCCAGCCTCCACTGCGCGCTACTCCACCGGCTACTGTTCAACCACCCCTCCACCCTCTACTGTTCATCCAGCCCTCCACACCACGGGGTCCTGTTCAACCACCCCTCCACAGGCACCCCTCCACCGTCTACTGTTCATCCTGCCCTCCACACCACGGGGTCCTGTTCATCCACCCCTCCACGGGCACCCCTCCACCGTCTAATGTTCATCCTTCCCTCCACCACACCACGGGGTCCTGTTCATCCACCCCTCCACGGGCACCCCCCCACCGTCTACTATTCATCATGCCCTCCACCACACCACGGGGTCCTATTCATCCAGAGGCAACGCCACCGCTCACTGTTCATCCAACCCCCCCCCCCCCCGCAACGCTCACTGTTCATCCCATCGATCGGCTTCAGTTAGTAGTAGTAGCCAAGGAATTGCTCGATCGGGTTTAGCTAACAGCCATCGATCGATCGCTCTGGTTCAGTAACGCGTAGCCTGCAGTGCAATCGCTCGGGTTTAGTTAGAGCCCAACGCCTTGCTTGGGTTCAGTTAGAGCCAACGCCCCGCACACACGTGCGTACGTGTACGAGAGAAACGTGAATCTCTCGGCCCCCGACCTCCCACCGTAACCGGGAACTCCCCGAAATTTTCCTCCCCCTCGCTTCTACCACGGTTTTTTTCCGTCATGGACGGCCCAAAGAATGTCATGCAGCTGTGTCTCCGGCCCGCCCAGGACGAAAAGCCCATTTTCTATCATGATTTTTTGTCATAGAAGTAGGAGGCCACCACATCTATGATGATACCGTGTTTTGTCACAATTATCATCATAGAAGTGTCATATGTATGACAGAAAAAAATTTCGTTCGGCCCAAAATGTCACGGATGTGTCTTTTTTTGTAGTGTATGCTTCGTCTTGCTATGTTGCACCGGATTGTGAGAAATCTTGATAGCACTTTCATTGTCACATAGAAGAGGCACTTTGTCACAAGTGACACCATAATCCTTTAAACTTTGCCTCATCCATAGCAATTGCGCACAACAACTTGCGGCGGCTACATATTTGGCCTCGATGGATGAGACAGGCACACAATTTTGCTTCTTTGAAGACCAACTCACCAAAGAGCGACCAAGGAATTGGCACCCTCCGGAAGTTGACTTCCTATTCACACAATCTCCCGCCCAATCCGAATCCTAGTAACCCATGAGATCGAAGCTTGCTCCTTGGGGTACCATAAGCCAAAGTTTGGGGTATGAGCCAAATATCTAAAAGATTCGCTTGACGGGCACATAGTGGCTTTCCTTAGGTGCGGCTTGAAACCGTGCACAAATTCCCACACTCAAAATAATATCCGGTCTAGATGCACAAAGGTAAATCAAGGATCCAATCAAGGAACGATATACCTTTTGATCCACCGCTTTACCATTGGGATCACTGTCAAGCTTGCATTTGGTTGGCATGGGAAACTTGACCGGCTTGACATCATCTAGCTTGAATCTCTTGAGCATGTCTTGGGTATACTTGGCTTGGTTGATGAATGTTTCTTCTCTTCTTTGCTTGACTTCGAACCCGAGAAAGAACTTCAACTCTCCCATCATAGACATCTCAAACTTCTTGGTCATTAGTGCAGCAAATTCATCATTGAAAGATTTGTTAGGAGAACCAAAAACAATATCATCCACATATAGTTGGCATATGAACAAATACCCTTTGACCCTCTTAGTAAAACTAGTCGGATTGATTTTCCCAATTTCAAACCCACGATCTTGCAACAACTCGGTAAGGTGCTCCCACCACGCACGTGGGGCTTGCTTAAGGCCATAGAGTGCATTTTTGAGTTTGTATACATGAGTGGGGAACTTGGGATCCTCGAATCCCGGAGGTTGTTTGAAATACACCAACTCATTTAAAGGACCATTAGGAAATGCACTTTTCACATCAATTTGTTGCAATTTAATGTCATGATGAGATGCATATGCAAGCAACATGCGAATAGATTCAAGACGAGCAACGGGGGCAAAGGTTTCACCATCGTCGATACCCTCGACTTGGGAGTAGCCTTGTGCCACCAATCTTGCCTTGTTTCGAACAACTACACCATTTGCATCTTGCTTGTTCTTGAAGATCCATTTGGTTCCAATGACATTATGTTCCTCCGTTGGCCTTGGCACTAATTCCCGAACTTGATTGCGCTCGAAGTTGTTGAGTTCATCATGCATAGCTTCAAGCCAATCCTCATCATCAAGCGCCTCAAGTACCTTTTGGGGTTCAACACACGAAACAAATGCGTGATGCTCACAAAAGTTTGACAAGTGTTTACGAGTAGTTACCCCTTTTCTCAAGATTCCAATCACATTATCCATGACATGTTGTTGACGCTCGAGCTTGGAATCCACCTTAGCGGCACGATGCTCCAAAAGTTCCTCAATGGGCATTTGAGGATCATCTTGCACATCTTGAGCACCGTCTTGAGCTTGCTCTTGATCTTGAGCACCTCTTGAGCTTGCTCTTGAGCTTGAGCTTTCTCTTGTTCTTGAGTGAGCTCGGAGGCATGAACGTGATCTTGCGCATCATTTGGTACATCACCATATTCAAGGGGTTGATCTTGCCCTTGATCTTGCTAATTGGGTTGAGGGCCTTCTCTTTGTTCTTCAGAACCGTGTGGGTCTAGTGAAGGTGATGGCTCCACTTGACTAGAGCATTGTCCTTCTCCTTCGACCACAATGGGTTCCTCAATGGGGAGTATTTGCCCAATCCCCAATCTTCTTATGGCATGGGGAGGAAGAATTTCATCACCTACATCACAAAGACCACTTTGCTCCAATTGGGAGCCGTTATTTCCATCAAACTCCATGTTACACGTCTCCTCAATGATTCGAGTGGACTTGTTGAGGACATGGTAAGCATGAGAGTTTGTAGCATAACCAACAAATATGCCCTCTTGAGCTCTAGGTTCGAATTTAGACAAACAAACACCTTTCTTTAGAATGAAACACTT
This sequence comes from Aegilops umbellulata, assembly GCA_032464435.1. Lineage (NCBI taxonomy): Eukaryota > Viridiplantae > Streptophyta > Magnoliopsida > Poales > Poaceae > Aegilops > Aegilops umbellulata. The sequence goes on from CP136055.1 coordinate 94,459,513, forward strand.
ACAACCATACACCCAGAAGTGCTTGAGGTTGGGCTTGTTACCGGTAAGTATCTCATATGGAGTCTTGTTCAAGCCTTTGCAGAGATAGAGCCTATTGGATGCATGACATGCGGTGCTAATGGCTTCGGCCAAAAAGTTGTACGAAGATTTGAATTCCACCATCATGGTCCTTGCCGCATCCATCAACGTCCGGTTCTTGAACTCAATGTTGTTGTCACTTCTAATCATCAAGATCTTTGCTTCATGTTGACGTTGAGCTTCATTTGCAAAGTTGATGATGGTTTGTTGAGTCTCACTCTTCCTCTTGAAGAAGTATACCCACGTATATCTTGAGTAGTCATCCACAATCACCAAGCAATACTTTCTTCCACCAATACTATCAATGGATGGAGGACCACAAAGAGATCCATGTGAAGGAGCTCCAAGGGCCTCTTTGAGTAGATGATAGTCGATGGTCGATGAGCCGTTTCATGGAGCTTTCCTTCGATACAAGCACTACAAGCACGGTCTTTGGCAAAACTCACATTTGTTAGTCCACGGATGTGGTCCCCTTTGAGGAGACTTTGCAAAGATCTCATATTGACATGGGCTAGTCGGCGATGCCAAATCCAACCCACATCAACTTTAGCCATTAGGAAAGTCACGGTCTTAGTGGGTCGCTCCGGAAAGTTCACCACATAAAGACCGTTCTCGACATGCCCAACGGAGGCTACTTTAAGAGACTTGCTCCACAAAAGGGCCACGGTATCAAGATCAAAGAATGTAGAAAAGCCCATGAGTGCAAGTTGACGAATGGAAAGCAAATTGTATGCAAGGGACTCAACAAGCATGACCTTCTCAATAGATAAATCTTGAGAGATGACCACCTTGCCAAGTCCCACTACCTTAGAGGTTGAAGCATCACCGAATTGGACATGGGTGGGCATAGATGGAATTGGATGCACATCCACCATCAAGTCCTTGCTCCCGGTCATATGATTTGTTGCTCCACTATCAAGCAACCATGACACTCCACCATAAGCAAACTCCTACAAGAGATCTATGCTTGGATTTAGGTACCCATTCTTGAATGGGTCCTTTGAGGTTAGTAGCAAGGGTCTTAGCAACCCAAATAGACCATTCAATGTACTCATAGTAAGAACCAATGAATTTGGCATAAACATGCCCATCACTAGCACGGCATAAAACATCAGAAGGGTTAAAGTCGCAGGCTTTGTTGTTAGGGGTGTCTTTGCTCTTCTTGGCATTACCTGTTCGACCGCACGTCTACAGCAGCTCACAGGTGGCTAACCCACCTCGCCGGGTCTCTAGCTAGGCCAAACTGTCCATGCACTTCATGCGCCTACGTGCGCTTGCACGCCCTGCATGCCAGGGGTGCCGTTGTACTCTCTCTCCCTCTGTATACTCCCTCGATATAAGCCCATCGAGGCCAATGTAAACCGTGTGCGAGAGATATACGACTCAACTTTACCACCCACTTCCTTGTTCTTCATCTTCTCATGAGTACCTTCACCCGCCTTGACAAAGGTTTCCTTTAGTGGGAGAGGTTGCTTGGTCTTGTTCTTCTTCTTCTTCTTTGACTTGTGTGCAAACCCAAGTCCTTCCTTTCCTACAACTTCCTTTTGATTGCTCAAAAGGTCATTGAGGTTCTTCTCGCCTTGAATGCAAGTAACAAGGCCCTTCTCAAGTTTCTCTTTCAACTTAGCATTTTCCTCCATGAAATGCACATGCTCGCAACAAGGGTTAGTAGTGTCGGTGTCAAAACCGGCGAATCTCGGGTAGGGGGTCCCGAACTGTGCATCTAAGGTCGATGGTAACAGAAGACGGGGGACACAATGTTTACCCAGGTTTGGGCCCTCTCTATGGAGGTAATACCCTACTTCCTGCTTGATTGATCTTGATGAATATGAGTATTACAAGAGTTGATCTACCACGAGATCGTAATGGCTAAAACCGGAGGGGACTAGGGTTGTACAAAGTTGGTTATAGAGAAAGGAATCTTCATATTTGGTCACCAAGCTTGCCTTCCACGCCTAGGAGAGTCCTACCCGGACACGGGAGAGAGTCTTCATTCTTGTATCTTCATAGCCCATTAGTCCGGCCCATGTCCAACAGGCGGACGCCCGAGGACCCCTTAGTCCAGGACTCCCTCAGTAGCCCCTGAACCAGGCTTCAATGACGAGGTGTCCGGTGTGCAGATTGTCTTCGACATTGCAATGCGGGTTCCCCTTCCCGAATACTCCAAGATAGTCTTCGGACGCAACGAACATGTCCGGATCTACAACACAAGTATCACACACACAGCCGTAGAGAGTATAATATTTCACGAGTCCCATCCACTGACAACTTTTTGCAAGATGACACCACGTCTGTCTGGTCATTATTTCGAACCGTTTTCGTCTGTCGTTCCGCGTTTCGAGATGCGGTTTCCATTGGCACGTCTTGTCAAAGCAGAGATCGTGTCCCCTTATTGCGGGATTCTCATCAATACGGGCGTGCGTAATCCAACCATGCCGTTTGCACAGCCCTTGGGAATAGGCGAGTTTTAAGGCGAGTGGGGAGGCGTTCAATATTCACTGCCTTTATAAGGGGATAAGTATTCTCCTTCTTCACCCATGCCTTCTTTCTTCCTCTGCCCTTCCATTCTCGAGCTCCAACGCCCAAGTTCTCATTTCTTCCACCCCGAGCAAGCTCTCAACCATGTCCGACTCTGGAGGGCAAGGCAAGTGAATGGCCTCCTCCGTCAAGGAGAAGGACATCACCGAGTTCGGGAGGCCGGGTATCTGGCGAAGGAGATTGCCCACCGGCCTCCGGCCAAGGGACAAGTCATCCCCTCACCAAAACCCAACTAGAGGGTGGTATTCCTCCCTCATTTTGTCCGTGGGCTAGGGTTTCCGCTCCACCCTTCCGTCCGCGGACTTATGTTCTATTATGGGCTAGATTTCCATGATCTAGCCCCGAACTCTTTCCTCAACATCTCGGCATTCATTGTCATGTGTGAGGCTTTCCTCCACATCCAGCCCCACTTCGGACTGTGGCTCAAGATCTTCAACGTGAAGCCAAAGGTGGTGGACGGCCAACACGCGAAGTGCGAAGGAGCCATGGTGAGCGAGATGCCCAATGTCACATGGCCCAAAGGCACGTTTGTGGAGACTGTCAAGAAGTGGCGGAAGTTGTGGTTCTATATCACAGAGCCCCGCGACGCCAACTGGGCCGCGGCCTCCAAATTCAAGTTCGGAGCTCCAATGCGGCTGACCTCCTGGATGGAGAAGGGCCCAAATTTGTCTTCGTCGGATGAGCTGATGGCGCTGCAAACACGCATGCAAAGCATGGTGGACCGAAACATCAAGCTTGTCGACGTGATCCAGGTTATGCTAGTTCGCCAGATCCTCCCCTGCCAAAGCCGAACCTCCCCTCTATGGTAATTTGATCCGGAGAAGCACCAGACCTTGGTGAGGCTCTTCGGAACCACTCACGAAGATGCCTGGAAGTTGCTCTTCAAGGGCGACGAGAAGCCGCCGGCCATAGACTCAAACCGTAGGCACGATCTTGCCCACCCCGCCAATGAGGTAAGTCCTGCACATCTCAAGGTGTATCCTCTACTTGGTTGTCCAAGGAGGGTAACTAAGCTTTGCTAATTTATCCTTTCAGGTATGGACTGAGAAAGCAGAGCGGATTCAATGTTCGGCTCCGCTGCCCGAAGAGCCAGTCATCCCGCTCCTGGCGAAGATGCTAATCCCGGCGCCCTATCAGCCGCCGGAGAAGAAGGCCAAGGGGGGCCGGGGTGGCCCCCGCCGCAAGGGCGCTTCGGACGCGATGTCCAAAGACTAGACTCACTCCTCTGTCGCCGAAGATGACAACGAGGAGGAGGAGGAAAGCAACCCTCCCCCTGATGGGGGGAGGAAGAAGAGGGCGGCTTCCACAAATCTGGAGGCGGAGGCGCCCAAGAAGGGGAAAGGCTCCCTTGCGGATAACACCGCATGGGACGTCGACAGCAGTCCGGAGCGATGCCCCCGGAGCAAGCCCCTGGCTGCATCGTAAGTACTGACTCACATTCGTCCGTATATCCGGCCTCTCCTCTTTATTGTATTAACATGGTTAATTGTGCTATTGCAGTCTGGCCCACGACAGCTCCAGCGATCCTCCTCAAGTGGTTCGTTGGATTCAAAGGCGATGGCTAGTGAGTCACCGCCGGCCGCCTACTCTCCCACGGCCAAGGGCGACGCCGAGGTGCTGTTGTGAAGGACTATCCTGGGCCAGGGAGAGTCTCAGGAGGCCGCCAGGGTGGCGCCAGAGGGCGAAACCTCGGCCATTGGACACATGGGGAGCAGTCCCCCATGAAGACTGGCGATGGGGGCCATGCTCACTTCGGCCCCCAGTCGAATACGTTGCCGGAGACCTATACGGCTCCGGAGTTCGGCCAGCAACCTCCTTCGAAAGAAGGGGGTGTGCCTATTCCGCCGGTGACCTCTATCCAACCAGGGGCACCGGACAATCTTCTGGAAGCGCTACGAGGCGCTTCCATTGTGGAGGAACACTGTATCCTTATGGGTACGGTGATTGAGAAGGTTCGGTCCGTCAAGAGCGGACTGACCGAAGCCTGCAATAGCCTGCTGACAGGTTTTGAGGTAAGCGACGCAAAAGAGAAAATCCCAACATAGACAGTAGCCCCTGAGACAATGTCCGGTGTTCGGAAAGCAAGGCCGGACAGAGGATCAATTCATTTTTGCAGGAAACTAACTAAATGTGTCTTGTTCAAATGAGCAGGCGTCGTTGCTGGCCGCGACCTCACACGCTGCCGAAGTCTCCGGATTGAAGCAGAGACTGGAGCGGGCCGAGGAGGAGCTCGGCCAAGCGAGGAAGCAGCTGGAAGACCAGCACGGTATGTAATGACTCGATATGTATTTGGAAATGATAAATGATGTGTATTGATCATAGTGTTATGATATGTGTAGGAGCGATGACCAAGGTTGAGGCCCTTAAAAAGGCCCTGGCCGAAGCCGAGGAGAAAGCTGCCAAGGAGCAAGCCGCCCGTAAGAAGCTCAAGGCCACGGTCAACGAGGTCCAGCAAGAGCTCTAGGACGCTGTGAAGAAATGTGAGGCCTTCGAGTGCGATGTTTCGGCTCGAGAGGCCGAACTCGCCAAGGCTCGCCAAAGCACGGAAGAAGCCCGGGTTGAGGCCCGGGGCGCCCTCCAAGAGATCCAGAAGGCCAAGAAGATCGCGATGGGTAAGGCATTTAGTATGAAAAGCAAGTATGTGAAGAAGAAGTATGTCTTACTAACCCGGATTTGGAGTTCTCCAGGGGCGTTTGCGGATCTGCCGTGCTGTGTGTCAGACGCTGTGGAGTTCTTCCGAGCCGAAGAAGGGAGCCCAACGGAGAAGCTGTTCTGGTCGCAATACCTTGCGCCAGAACATCCAGTGCCCTTCACATATCAGCTAAAACAGTTGGTCGAGCTGCATAGGGTGGCTGAACTAGCCATGAAGGATTTAATAATCCGGCTGTGGCCCGCCGAAGCTATACCCAGCAGCTACTTCGGCCTCATGAAGCGGCTGGTGAATGCCTGTCCTCGGCTGGACGTCATCAAGCGGTTGTTCTGCATCGAGGGCGCGCGCATGGCCTTCGCCCGCGTCAAGGTCTGGTGGGCGAAGATGGACGCCGTCAAGCTTGTGACCGAAGGGCCGCCTGAGGGCAAGGAGCACCGCATGCCGGAGCGATATTTTGAAGATGTCCTGGAGGGGTCTCGCATTGTGGCGATGTGATACGTCTCCAACGTATCTATAATTTTTTATTATTCCATGCTATTATATTATCCATCTTGGATGTTTTATGGGCTTTACTATGCACTTTTATATTATTTTTGGGACTAACCTATTAACCCAGATCCCAGTGCTAGTTCATGTTTTTTCCCTTGTTTCAGTGTTTTGCAGAAAAGGAATATCAAACGGAGTCCAAACGGAATGAAACCGTCGGGAAAGTTATTTTTAGAAAGAAAGCAATCCGGGAGACTTGGAGTGCACCGCAGAGGATCAACGAGGAAGGCACGAGGTAGGGGGGCGCACCCACCCCCTGGGCGTGCCACCCTTGTGGGCCCCTCGTGGCTCCCCTGACGTATTTCTTCCTCCTATATATACCAATATACCCTAAAACCTTCGGGGAACAGAATAGATCGGGAGTTCCGCCGCCGCAAGCCTCTGTAACCACCAAAAACCAATCGGGGCCCTGTTCCGAAACCCTGCCGGAGGGGGGATCCCTCACCGGTGGCCATCTTCATCATCCCGGCGCTCTCCATGACGAGGAGGGAGTAGTTCACCCTCGGAGCTGAGGGTATGTACCAGTAGCTATGTGTTTGATCTCTCTCTCTCGTGTTCTTGATTCGGCACGATCTTGATGTATCACGAGCTTTGCTATTATAGTTGGATCTTATGATGTTTCTCCCCCTCTACTCTCTTGTAATGGATTGGGTTTTCCCTTTGAAGTTATCTTATCGGATTGAGTCGTTAAGGATTTGAGAACACTTGATGTATGTCTTGCCATGCGCATCTGTGGTGACAATGGGATATCACGTGATCTACTTGATGTATGTTTTGGTGATCAACTTGCGGGTTCAGTGACCTTGTGAACTTATGCGTAGGGGTTGGCACACGTTTTCGTCTTGATTCTTCGGTAGAAACTTTGGGGCACTCTTTGAAGTTCTTTGTGTTGGTTGAATAGATGAATCTGAGATTGTGTGATGCATATCGTATAATCATACCCGCGGATACTTGAGGTGACATTGGAGTATCTAGGTGACATTAGGGTTTTGGTTGATTTGTGTCTTAAGGTGTTATTCTAGTACGAACTCTATGATAGATTGAACGGAAAGAATAGCTTCGTGTTATTTTACTACGGACTCTTGAATAGATCGATCGGAAAGGATAACTTTGAGGTGGTTTCGTACCCTACCATAATCTCTTCGTTTGTTCTCTGCTATTAGTGACTTTGGAGTGACTCTTTTTTGCATGTTGAGGGATAATTATATGATCCAATTATGTTATTATTGTTGAGAGAACTTGCACTAGTGAAAGTATGAACCCTAGGACTTGTTTCTACACATTGCAATACCGTTCGTGCTCACTTTTATTATTAGTTACCTTGCTGTTTTTATATTTTCAGATTACAAAAACCTATATCTACCATCCATATTGCACTTGTATCACCATCTCTTCGCCGAACTAGTGCACCTATACAATTTACCATTGTATTGGGTGTGTTGGGGACGCAAGAGACTCTTTGTTATTTGGTTGCAGGGTTGTTTGAGAGAGACCATCTTCATCCTACGCCTCCCACGGATTGATAAACCTTAGGTCATCCACTTGAGAGGAATTTGCTACTGTCCTACAAACCTCTGCACTTGGAGGCCCAACAACGTCTACAAGAAGAAGGTTGTGTAGTAGACATCAAGCTCTTTTTTGGCGCCGTTGCCGGGGAGGCTAGGTAAGCGGCACTCACGCCCCCTCAACTAAGCTCTTTTCTGGCACCGTTGTCGGGGAGGTGAGTGCTTGAAGGTATATCTTTAGATCTTGCAATCGAATCTTTTAGTTTCTTGTTTTAGCACTAGTTTAGTCTATAAAATAAAACTACAAAAAAATGGAATTGATGGTGCCTCAGATGCTTCATCTTTTTAATATCTTTCGTGAAAATGATGGAAAGGAAAATTGTGCTCGATTGCTAGAGGAAGAATGCATTAAAATGTTTGGCACTAAATCTTTGAATGATGAATATGATTGCAATGTTGTTAGTATGAATTATTTGAATACCCATGATGCTAATGATATGCAAAGCCACAAGCTTGGGGATGCTATGTTTGATGAAGATGATATGTTTAGTGCCCCAAGTTTTGATGAGCAAATTTATAGTGATGAAAGCATGCCTCCTATCTATGATGATTATTGTGATGACACGTATGCTATAAAGAATAAACATAACCATGAAACTTGCCATCATAATTTTAATTTTCAATTGGATTATGCTTTACATGATAGTTATTTTGTTGAGTTTGCTCCCACTACTATTGATGAGAATAAATTTGCTTATGTGGAGAGTAATACAAATTATATGCATGTAGATCATGAAAATAATGTTGTATGTGATGTTTATATTGTTGAATTCATTCATGATGCTACTGAAATTTATTATGAGGGAGGAATATATGCTTGTAGGAATTGCAATAATATCAAGTGTCCTCTCTATGTGCTTAAAATCTTGAAGTTATGCTTGTTTTGCCTTCCTATGCTTGTTGATTATTGCTCCCATAAATTGTTTGTTCACAAAATCCCTATGCATAGGAAGTGGGTTAGACTTAAATGTGCTAGTCATATTCTTCATGATGCTCTCTTTATGTTTCAATTCTTATCTTTTATGTGAGCATCATTGAAATCATCATGCCTAGCTAGGGGCGTTAAACGATAGCGCTTGTTGGGAGGCAACCCAATTTTATTTAATTTTCTTGCTTTTTGGTTCTGTTTAGGAATAAATAATCCATCTAGCCGATGGTTGGATGTGGTTTTATGTTTTAATTAGTGTTTGTGCCAAATAAGACCTATAGGATCTTCTTGGATGATAATTGTTTGATCTTGCTGAAAATTCCAAAAACTTTCTGTTCACGAAAAAAATTGTTTAAAATCGCCAGAACGTGATAAAATACTGATTCCAATTACAGCAGATCAATAATCAAATTATCTAGGTCGTCCAATTTTGGTAGATTTTTCTGAGTTATATAAGTTCGCGTTAGTTACGGATTACTACAGACTGTTCTGTTTTTGACAGATTCTTTTTTCGTGTGTTGTTTGCTTATTTTGATGACTCTATGGCTAGTAAAATAGTTTATAAACCATAGAGAAGTTGGAATACATTATTTTTAACACCAATATAAATAAAGAATGGGTTCATTACAGTACCTTGAAGTGGTTTTATGTTTTCTTTCGCTAACGGAGCTTACGAGTTTTCTGTTAAGTTTTGTGTTGTGAAATTTTCAAGTTTTGGGTGAAAATTCGATGGACTATGGAATAAGGAGTGGCAAGAGCCTAATCTTGGGGATGCCCATGGCACCCCAAGGTAATCTAAGGACACCAAAAAGCCAAAGCTTGGGGATGCCCCGGAAGGCATCCCCTCTTTCGTCTTCGTCCATCGGTAAATTTACTTGGAGCTATATTTTTATTCACCATATGATATGTGTTTTTGCTTGGAGCGTCATTTTATTTTGTTTTTCTTTGCTTGCTGTTTGAATAAAATACCAATATCTGAAATTCTTAAATGTTAGAGAGTCTTCACATAGTTGCATAATTATTAAACTACTCATTGATCTTCACTTATATCTTTCGGAGTAGTTTGTCGTTTGCTCTAGTGCTTCACTTATATCCTTTTAGAGCACGGCGGTGGCTTTATTTTGAAGAAATATATGAATTCTCATGCTTCACTTATATTATTTTGAGAGTCTTTATAACATCATGGTAATTTTCTTTGGTTACGAATTTAGTCCTAATATGATGGGCATCCAAGAGGGATATAATAAAAACTTTCATATAAAGTGCATTGAATACTATGAGAAGTTTGATTCTTTATGATTGTTTTGAGATATGAAAGATGGTGATATTAGAGTCATGCTAGTTGAGTAGTTGTGGATTTGAGAAATACTTGTGTTAAAGTTTGTGATTCCCGTAGCATGCACGTATGGTGAACCGTTATGTGATGAAGTCGGAGCATGATTTATTTATTGATTGTCTTCCTTATGAGTGGCAGTCGGGGATGAGCGATGGTATTTTCCTACGAATCTATCCCCCTTGGAGCATGCGCGTAATACTTTGCTTTGATAACTTGTAGATTTTTGCAATGAGTATATGAGTTCTTTATGACTAATGTTGAGTCCATGGATTATACGCACTCTCATCCTTCCACCATTGCTAGCCTCTCTAATACCGCGCACCTTTCGCCGGTATCATACACCCACCATATATCTTCCTCAAAACAGCCACCATACCTACCTATTATGGCATTTCCATAGCCATTCCGAGATATATTGTCATGCAAATTTCCACCGTTCCGTTTATTATGACACGCTCCATCATTGTCATATTGCTTTGCATGATCATGTAGTTGACATCGTATATGTGGCAAAGCCACTGTTCATAATTCTTTCATACATGTCACTCATGAGTCATTGCACATCCCAGTACACCGCTGGAGGCATTCATATAGAGTCGTATCTTGTTCTAAGTATTGAGTTGTAACTCTTGTGTTGTAAGTAAATAAAAGTGTGATGATCCTCATTATTAGAGCATTGTCCCAGTGAGGAAAGGATGATGGAGACTATGATTCCCCCACAAGTCGGGATGAGACTCCGGACGAAAAATAAAAAAAGAGAAAAAAGAGGCCAAAAAAAGAGAAGGCCCAAAAAAACAAAAAAAACAAAAAAAACAAAAAAAAGAGAAAAAAGAGAGAAGGGGCAATGCTACTATCCTTTTACCACACTTGTGCTTCAAAGTAGCACCATGATCTTCATGATAGAGAATCTCCTATGTTGTCACTTTCTTATACTAGTGGGAATCTTTCATTATAGAACTTGGCTTGTATATTCCAATGATGGGCTTCCTCAAAATGCCATAGGTCTTCGTGAGCAAGCGAGTTGGATGCACACCCACTTAGTTTCTTTTGTTGAGCTTTCATATACTTATAGCTCTAGTGCATCCGTTGCATGGCAATCCCTACTCACTCACATTGATATCTATTAATGGGCATCTCCATAGCCCGTTGATACGCCTAGTTGATGTGAGACTATCTTCTCCCTCCTTTTTGTCTTCTCCACAACCACCATTCTATTCCACATATAGTGCTATGTCCATAGAACACGCTCATGTATTGCGTGAACATTGAAAAAGTTTGAGAACACCAAAAGTATGAAACAATTGCTTGGCTTGTTATCGGGGTTGTGCATGATTTAAATACTTTGTGTGGTGAAGATAGAGCATAGCCAGACTATATGATTTTGTAGGATGAACTTTCTTTGGCCATGTTATTTTGAGAGGACATAATTACTTAGTTAGTATGCTTGAAGTATTATTATTTTTATGTCAATATGAACTTTTATCTTGAATCTTTCGGATCTGAATATTCATACCACAATTAAGAAGAATTACATTGAAATTATGCCAAGTAGCATTCCACATCAAAAATTCTGTTTTTATCATTTACCTACTCGAGGACGAGAAGGAATTAAGCTTGGGGATGCTGATACGTCTCCAACGTATCTATAATTTTTTATCGTTCCATGCTATTATATTATCCATCTTGGATGTTTTATGGGCTTTACTATGCACTTTTATATTATTTTTGGGACTAACCTATTAACCCAGAGCCCAGTGCCAGTTCATGTTTTTTCCCTTGTTTCAGTGTTTTGCAGAAAAGGAATATCAAACGGAGTCCAAACGGAATGAAACCTTCGGGAAAGTTATTTTTGGAAAGAAAGCAATCCAGGAGACTTGGAGTGCACGTCAGAGGATCAACGAGGAAGGCACGAGGCAGGGGGCGCGCCCTCCACCCTCGTGGCTCCCCTGACGTATTTCTTCCTCCTATATATACCAATATACCCTAAAACCTTCGGGGAACAGAATAGATCGGGAGTTCCGCCGCCGCAAGCCTCTGTAGCCACCAAAAACCAATCGGGACCCTGTTCCGACACCCTGTCGGAGGGAGGATCCCTCACCGGTGGCCATCTTCATCATCCTGGCGCTCTCCATGACGAGGAGGGAGTAGTTCACCCTCGGGGTTGAGGGTATGTACCAATAGCTATGTGTTTGATCTCTCTCTCTCATGTTCTTGATTCGGCACGATTTTGATGTATCGCGAGCTTTGCTATTATAGTTGGATCTTATGATGTTTCTCCCCCTCTACTCTCTTGTAATGGATTGGGTTTTCCCTTTGAAGTTATCTTATCGGATTGAGTCTTTAAGGATTTGAGAACACTTGATGTATGTCTTGTCGTGCGTATCTGTGGTGACAATGGGTTATCACGTGATCTACTTCAGAGGCGGACCACGAAAAAATTTAAGGTGGGGCAAAGTCTCACTAAGAATTTTTTTGATGCGAATCAAAAGAGTCAATACACACTAACAATGCGTACACTATAAATGAATAACCAAATACAATAAAAATGTAGACATGTTTCAATAGGAAAACAACCTAAAACATACCGATAATGAAGTTTATAATGGCGTCTAAAAGACCCAGGCAATGGCAGTGCCCTACCCTCCTTCTGAAAATCTTCCTTAATTTTAGCAAGAGCAATACTTTTGAACATTCATCACTCGATGTAACACATCTTCCTTAATTTTACCAAGCGGACATGATAAATATACCTCTTCCTCCTCTTTCCTTTGCATTTGCTGGTTCTTTCCCCTTCTTTTCCATCTTATGGACAGAAGTCACAGAACTGCGCCGGTTGGGCATCTTATTAGCTTGTACGTATAATCATCTAAAAACAAAAACTTATGCGTACACTAGCATGAATGAAAAATATAATTGTATAAACAAAGTGGCAGTGGCTGCAAATAGTTTAGAGCAGAGGAGTGGTTCAGAGTTTCGGACACTGGGAGATTACCAGGAAAATCCTCAACTGTCGTCGCCCGCTGGAGCTTGCTATAGCCGCTGTCCGGCCGTCGTCTGCCCCGTCGTCGGTCGCCCGCCGCCCTCCTCTTCCTCACGACCTGGCCAGCCGCCGCTGCTGCGCTAGCTGCTTAGGGTTGCGTCGCAGCTGGGCGTCGTGTCTCATGTGCGTGGGCGCTGGATCGATCTCGACTGGTTGTTACTGGCCCAAGTGCACAACAGCTGGATGCATTGCATCGGCCCATCAGGCCGGCAGACCAGCGCTGGGTGCGGTCAAACGAGTCAAGCAATTCATTCAAGTATCGATCGATAGATGCATATGTATATAATTTTTTTGCCCAGAAGTAAGGTATGGCGGCTGCCATACCCTGCCCACTGCAGAGGTCCGCCAGTGATCTACTTGATGTATGTTTTGGTGATCAACTTGCGGGTTCAGTGACCTTGTGAACTTATGCATAGGGGTTGGCACACGTTTTCGTCTTGATTCTCCGGTAGAAACTTTGGGGCACTCTTTGAAGTTCTTTGTGTTGGTTGAATAGATGAATCTGAGATTGTGTGATGCATATCGTATAATCATACCCGCGGATACTTGAGGTGACATTGGAGTATCTAGGTGACATTAGGGTTTTGGTTGATTTGTGTCTTAAGGTGTTATTCTAGTATGAACTCTATGATAGATTGAATGGAAAGAATAGCTTCGTGTTATTTTACTACGGACTCTTGAATAGATCGATCAGAAAGGATAACTTTGAGGTGGTTTCGTACCCTACCATAATCTCTTCGTTTGTTCTCCGCTATTAGTGACTTTGGAGTGACTCTTTGTTGCATGTTGAGGGATAGTTATATGATCCAATTGTGTTATTATTGTTCAAAGAACTTGCACTAGTGAAAGTATGAACCCTAGTCCTTGTTTCTACACATTGCAATACCGTTCGTGCTCACTTTTATTATTAGTTACCTTGCTGTTTTTATATTTTCAGATTACAAAAACCTATATCTACCATCCATATTGCACTTGTATCACCATCTCTTCGCCGAACTAGTGCACCTATACAATTTACCATTGTATTGGGTGTGTTGGGGACACAAGCGACTCTTTGTTATTTGGTTGCAGGGTTGTTTGAGAGAGACCATCTTCATCCTACGCCTCCCACGGATTGATAAACCTTAGGTCATCCACTTGAGGGAAATTTGCTACTGTCCTACAAACCTCTGCACTTAGAGGCCCAACAACGTATACAAGAAGAAGGTTGTGTAGTAGACATCACGACGCAATGTGCGAAAGACATTATCTTTGAATGAATACATTCATGGTGTCTCTGCCTTGTATGATGAAACAAAGTTGTTATGTAATATAATTTTTGTTATGTTTAAAAAAAATTACCTCCTGTGCGGCCGTGTTGTATGAAATCTGAGAGTTGGCCAGTCGTCGGCTTCTACCCCCACGTAGGTAGTACGAGGGTGTTCGGGATGGAATCTAAACACTCTTTATCCAATTGTTTGGTCCTTGAAGGAGGTGTTTAGCGCAACGAACCAGGCAATTAGACTATGCGACTTTAGCACTCTCACTTAGTCATAGGAGTTTGACAATGAAAATGTGGGCGCAGCCCTTAGTATCTGAACTAGAATGCTATAAGCACCTAATCGGGTAAGTACCGATCCTTCGCGTAATGCAGAAAAATCTTTAACGATTTGAAACCTCCGAAGAGCTGACCGGCTCTCGCCGCATCATGACAGTCAGTTTTCGGCTTTCTCTACTGAGGTTCTCCTTCGGGTAAACCAGGGCACAATCGCAGTAGTGCTCCCTTTACTACCTTAGCCGATATAGCGGAACGTAAGGTAGCAAGCACAGGAGCCGGGCAACCCAACTATTGACCAAAGACATGATTCGGAGCCAATGCATACAGTGCTAAATTCGGGGTGCCGAACTATACTGTAAAAAGTGTTCGGACTTTGTTGCCATAGTGTGGGGCGCTACGAAGCCCCTGGCAAATTGAAACATACCACAGTGTACAGGTTCTATCTGATAAGCTTATTAATAATAAAAATGGAAAACAGAAAAGGAGCAAAGGCAATAAGCAGGGGCCCTAAAATTTGGGCCGCAAACTATGTCCACTATAATTTGATTAATACGTCAAAGCGCATTGATACAAATAGTGCGATAAGCAACAGGCTATTTAACATGCCACGACCAAGGGAGAGCTGCGTGTGGGCCCTGGAAACAGGTAGAGTGGTCGTTAAAGAAACCACCTAGAAATTCCCCTCTACGTCCAAGCTGACTGTCGGCTTGGTGTATTTGTCCTTTGAAAGGACCCGTGATCAAGCCATCAGGGAAGGCCTCTGGAAAAGAAACCTGAAAAGCAAAGAAGGAACAGTGAAAGTATATGTGTCCGGGAGCGGTCGAGCCGTACTGTGGATCACCAGCTAGTTATGCCTCCGTCTGTGCCCATGGTATTTTGAGTGCGTAGTTATGTACGCGCAGTGCGAATGCCGCCACTTCATTGGGACTGGGACGGAGGCCAAATTGCAAGTCGAGCTCTTGACGAGCCGAGCTGTCCTGTTGCAGAATAGTCCAGACCCTCTTGATAGTGTCCGGGGGCTCGTCCGCCAAATTAAGGTTCTGCTTGAAAAGGCCGCTCTGTACTTCTGCTACTAAGGAAGCGGTGTGCTCCTCGGTACGGAGGGAGCGTTCTGTGTTTCTATTAATTGTTATGACACCGCGTGGTCCGGGCATCTTGAGCTTGAGGTTAGCATAATGAGGCACCGCATTGAATCGAGCGAATGCGGTTCGTCCGAGCAGTGCGTGATAGCTGCTGCGTAATGGGACGATATCGAAGATTAACTCCTCGCCTCGGAAGTTGTCCGGAGATCCAAAGACAACCTCTAGCGTAATTGAGCCCGTACAGTGGGCCTCTACACCTCGTATGACTCCTTTAAAGGTAGTCTTTGTGGGCTTGATCCGTGATGGGTTAATGCCCATTTTGCGCACTGTATCCTGATAGAGCAGGTTGAGGCTGCTGCCACCGTCCATGAGGACTCGCGTCAGGTGGAATCCATCAATGATTGGGTCAAGGACCAGTGCGGCTGAACTGCCATGACGGATACTGGTCGGGTGATCCCAGAGATCAAAGGTGATCGGACATGACGACCATGGGTTGAATTTTGGGGCGACTGGCTCTATCGCATAGACGTCCCTGAGCGCGTGCTTGCGCTCCCTCTTAGGGATGTGTGTGGCATATATCATGTTCACCGTTTTGACTTGAGGGGGAAACTTCTTTTGTCCCACCTGTGTTCGGTTGCCGGGGCTCCTCATCATCATCCTCGCTTTGTGATCCCTTTTCCTTGTTCTCAGCATTTAACTTGTTGGCCTGTTTAAAAACCCAACAATCTCTAATGGTATGATTGGCTGGTTTGTCTGGGGTGCCATGGATCTGGCACGGAGATCGAGTATGCGGTCCAGGCTGGATGGTCCCTGATTGTTTCTTTTATATGGCTTCTTCCACTGACCGGACTTGGAGCCACTGAATCCGGTGTTCACTGTCGTGTCATCGGTGTTGTCACCATTGCTTCGGCGTCTGTGTCTGTTGCGTTGGAGCTTGCCTTTGCTATTTTTGACCTCGGAGGTGCCCATTTCACTTGTTGTGTTTTTGCTATGGGCCAGCGAACTATCCTCACCCGCACAAAAGCGGGTCATGAGTGCCGTGAGGGCTACCATGGACTTTGGCTTTTCCTGGCCGAGGTCGCGAGCGAGCCATTCGTCACGGATGCTATTTTTAAAGGCCGCTAGGGCTTCGGCATCCGGACAGTCGATGATATGGTTCTTTTTAGTTAGGAACCTGGTCCAGAATTTCCTGGTTAACTCCCCGGGCTGTTGAACTATGTGACTTAAGTCATCGGCATCTGGTGGCCGGACATATGTACCTTGGAAGTTGTCAAGGAAGGCTTCTTCCAAGTCCTCCCAGCTGCCAATAGAATTTTCAGGCAGATTGTTTAACCAGTGTCGAGCTGGCCCATTGAGTTTTAGTGGGAGGTATTTGATGGCGTGAAGATCATCTTCACGGGCCATATGGATGTGGAGAATAAAATCCTCGATCCATAGCGCGGGATCGGTTGTTCCATCGTATGTCGATATTTACGGGTTTAAACCCTTCTGGAAATTCATGATCCATTACTTCGTCGGTGAAGCAGAGAGGGTGTGCGGCGCCTCTATATTGGGCCGCATCGCGACGTAGCTCCCATGGAGTCCGTCTGCGGTTTTCGGCTCGGGCGTGACTAGGTTTGTCACGTCCGAATAGGTAGCCATCGTCGCGTGTCCAGGCACGTCCTCGTGATCCATAGATCGATCTTGTATGTCCTGCTCTACTATCCAGGTCCTGCCTAAGGTCATATGTGTAACCCCGAGTTGTTTTATCCCTGCCTTTACAGCGAGGTGGGGCGGTCTGGTGTCCGGCTTCAGTTTCCGCTTTATCCCGACCACGTGGTGGTCGGTCGGCCACATTGCGCGATGATGGTACGGGCTCTAGCGCCTCGTCATCAAACTAAGGTGGCAATTTGCGCTTCGGGTAACTTTTGGCTGGGCATTTAAGGCCATATTCTTCGGCTGCCAGGACATCAGTCCATCTATCGTTGAGTAGATCTTGATCAGCTTGAAGCTGCTGCTGCTTCTTTTTTAGGCTCCTTGCAGTGGCTATTAGCTGGCGCTTAAAGCGTTCTTGCTCGAGAGGTTCCTCAGGCATGATAAAATCCTCGTTGCCTAGGCTCACCTCATCCTCGGAGGGTGGAAGATAAGTGCTGCCCTCCGAATCGTCGTCCATGGCCTGTTCGTCAGGGCTAACTTGCCCATCTTCCCGATCGTCTTGTTCGGTTGTTTGTTCGTCGAGATCTTCTCTGTCTTCGGCACCGTCCGAAGTGTGATCGTCTCCTGTGCCGGTGTTGTTGTCCTTGCTACGGCAGGATTTAGAGTGGCGCCGCTGATGCCGGCGCTTTGGTTGTGTCTTAGGAGGCTCATCCTCAACTGGATTTTCCTTGTCCTCGACGTTATTCTCTTTGGGTGTATCCACCATGTATACGTCGTACGAAGAAGTGGTCGTCCAGCGTCCGGTAAACGGCGGGTTTTGGCCATGCTCCTCCTCTGCATCGTCGTCCATACCGTCGATGTCTTCGGAGCCGTAATC
Source organism: Aegilops umbellulata (assembly GCA_032464435.1). NCBI lineage: Eukaryota > Viridiplantae > Streptophyta > Magnoliopsida > Poales > Poaceae > Aegilops > Aegilops umbellulata. The sequence goes on from CP136055.1 coordinate 94,477,325, forward strand.
GAGCATGTCGGTTAAGTCCTCGACAGTGGCTATGTAGCGGGTGGCGGGTGGGAAGCGAAATTCCCTGTCATCAGCCTCCAGTTCGAACCGGCTCTAGTTCGGCTATGAGTCCCCCGCTAAGGACAGATTTTTTAGTGAGTTTAACACATCGCCTAAAGGCGAGTGCCAGAAGATGTCCGCGGCGCTGAATTCGATGATCGATGACTGATCCAGCTCGACATGCGCAGTCACACATGGTTCAGAACTTATGGCCGGAAACGAGTCCGAGGCTCCGGAGACACAGATATCACCCGGGGTTAGGTCTATGTGCGGCTCCAATGCCACGGAGTCTGCGGCTTCCGTGGCGGGGTTGAGCTTCCCGTCCTCGGATGTCGTGATCTGCTCCGGATCTAAGGCCGGAGTAGTTACAGGTGCAATTTCCTGAGTACGGATCGATGACAGATTTAAGTCATGTTCATCGTGGGGACAAGGAGCAGCGGCCGTGGTCTCAAAGTCGTCGAAGATCAAGTCTCCACGGATATCCGCGACGTAGTTCAAACTCCAAAATCTGACTTGATGGCCAGGGGCCTAGCTATCGATCTGCTCCAGATGGCCAAGTGAGTTGGCCCGCAATGCGAAGCCGCCGAACACGAAGATCTGTCCGGGGAGGAAGGTTTCCCCTTGGACAGCATCGTTGTTAATGATTGAAGGAGCCATCGAACCTTTTGGGGACGGCACAGTGGAACTCTCAATGAAATCACCAATGTCGGTGTCAAAACCGGCGGATCTCGGGTAGGGGGTCCCGAACTGTACATCTAAGGTCGATGGTAACAAGAGACGGGGGGCACAATGTTTACCCAGGTTCGGGCCCTCTCTATGGAGGTAATACCCTACTTCCTGCTTTATTGATCTTGATGAATATGAGTATTACAAGAGTTGATCTACCACGAGATCGTAATGGCTAATACCCTAGAAGTCTAGCCTATATGTCTGTGTCCGTTTCCGGACTAAGCCCTCTAGTTTATATAGACACCGGAGGGGACTAGGGTTGTACAAAGTCGGTTACAGAGAAAGGAATATTCATATTTGGTTGCCAAGCTCGCCTTCCACACCAAGGAGAGTCCTACCCGGACACGGGAGAGAGTCTTCGGTCTTGTATCTTCACATCCCATTAGTCCGACCCATGTCCAACAAGACGGACGCCCGAGGACCCCTTAGCCCAGGACTCCTTCAAGTAGCATGGGCATTATCAATTAGAACGAAAAGAGGACAAGTGGAAATCTCCTTGGTTAGCTTCACTTGGAGTTGATCATGAGACTCTTTGAGAGAAGCATGAACACCCTTCAAGACCTTGTGAGCCTTGTCAAGTGTATAAAATTCTTCCTTGAGTCTATCATGGCCAACCCCAAGTGCGGCTTTCTCGGAGTTAAGCACACGAGTAAGAACAATATCATGATCAAGCACTTTTTGCAATTTAGCACGATCAATGTTGTGTGACTCCTCAAGAGCCAAACGAAGACTTTGCTCTTCCTCAAGAGCATTGTAAATATCTGCAATCTCATCGGCATAATCATGACTATGCCCCTCCATCTTGGAGATAGTATCCTCATGAGTCTCAATGATATCATTGGCCTCACCAAGTTGTTCCAAGAGATCAACAAAGTGCTTCTTGGATTCACCCATGAGCTTATTCACAAACTTTGTGAACTCATTCTCATCAACTTTCTCCACCTCACTCTCATCAACACAATTTAGCAATGAAGGAGTAGTAATTATGGTGGTTTTGATGTTAGGAGTTACCTTGTTTATACCTTTGGCCATGAGGCACTTAGAAATGATGTTTTCGTTGGGGGCGCTGAAGAGAGACACCTTGGAGGGGGAGAAGTAGCAATGGCAATGGTTGTCGTTGCCATTACTTCTCCACTTGTATCTTCCTCATCATCATCGGAGGGGTACTCTTCATGTGCCACCAAACCCTTTGGAGGGGACTTCTTGGTGAAGTTGTTCTTGCTTGGGAAAGACTTGGCTTTGTCTTTGTGAATGAGTTTGCCACCATTGTCTTCCCTCTTCTCTTAAGGACAATCCACCACAAAGTGACTCACATTGCTGCAATTGTAACAAGTCCTTACTCTTTGCTTTTTCTTTGATCCACTTGAGTTGTTCTTGGTGAGGTTGGGCCTTGAGTTCCTCTTGTTGCTCCAAAACTGTCTTGAAGCAAGAGCCATGTGCTCATGGTAAGCATATTTGGTGTCCTCGGGGCCACACTCCTCTTCTTCTTCCGGAATGGCCTTGGCCTTCAAAGCAAGGGAATGAGTGCTCTTCTTTGACCGAACACGAGCAAGAGCATTGTCAGTGGTCGTGTTCATGATGTCCATGGCAATAAACTCATCCAACACTTCACTTGAGGTTAAGGTGTGGAAGTTCGGCCTTTGACGAATCACAGAAGACATGGCCTTGTTGAATGGCATGATGGCCTTGAGGAACTTGCGCTTGATACAAGTGTCATCTGTATCCTTACTTCCATGGTCTTGGAGAGCAACTACAAGATTTGTCACCCTCCGGTAAAGATCACGCGGATCCTCATCCTCAAGCATCACGAATTCATCGGCCTCATCAAGAACCACTTCAAAGTTGGACCTTTGGATGCTTGAGCACCCCTTGTACATAGAAACAATGTGCTCCCACCAATCCTTTGCACGAGTGAAAGGTCGTAGGTGCGATAGATCTTCGAGAGGACCCACTTCCTGAAGAATGAACAATGTGGAGTGATTGCATTGATTGTCCACTTCTTCTCTTGGGTGAAGTTGTTTGGATCATGCGGGTAGAAGCCTTTATCAATGATTCTCCAAAGATTAGTAGAGAAATGATTGAAATGAGACTTAATGCGAAAGACCCAATTAGCAAAATCACCCTTAACGAGCTTGGGAGGAGGACCATGAATATTAATGCGAGATGTGGGCACCGGTCCTTCATAGACCGGGGGAGGGGGAACTAAGGCAAAGGTTCCTGTCCCATTCTTATCATGAAGGGAAGGAACATGAGTACCTTTAGCCTCTTCCTTTGCGGAATTGGCCTCTGACTCCGATGACGTGGGATTAACCACAAGCACGGGATTGGGAGTGGATTTCATCCCCTCAAACAATTCTTTAAGCATAGACTTGACTTTGATCATCATGGATGTCCTAAGTGAGGCCATAGCCTCATTTAAGTCATCTCATGTGATCGAACTCAACTCCACAGCCTCGGGCACTTCCTCCCCGATGTCAACCATACTCTTCGGGCGTTGAAACCCTTAATAAAGAGACGAGGCTCTGATACCAATTGAAAGGATCGATATGACTGACTAGAGGGGGGTGAATAGGCAACTACCTATTTTTAGCTTTTCTTAACAAATTAGGTATATCAACAAATAGGTTGTCTGGATATGCAACTAGTGAGCAACCTATATGATGCTAACAACAACAACAAGTGCAAGCAAATGATACAGCACAATAATAGCTTGCACAAAGTAAAGGGAAGAGGTAACCACAAGTGGAGTTAGAGAAGACGAGGATGTGTTACGGAAGTTCCTTCCCTTTAAGGGGAAGTACATCTCCGTTGGAACGGTGTGGAGGCACAATGCTCCCCAAGAAGCCACTAGGGCCACCGTATTCTCCTCACACCCTCACACAATACGAGATGCTGTGATTCCACTAGTGGTGCCCTTGAAGGCGGCAACCGAACCTTTACAAACACGAGTGGGGCTCGCTTCACAACCAAATTGGAGGCTCCCAACGAAACCACAGAGCTTCACCACAATGGAATATGGCTCCACGGTGACCTCAACCGTCTAGGGTTCTCAAACACCAAAGAGTAACAAAATTGACATAAGAAAGTATGGGGGAATCAAATATCCTTTGGTGGAAGTGTAGATCTAGGTCTCCTCCTTCAATCCTTAGCAAATCAACAAGTTTGAGTGGCTAGAGAGAGAGATCAGGCAAGAAAGCTTCAAGGGCATTAATGGTGGAGAGAGAGAGAGGCAAGTGGTAAGGTGGTAGGTGGAAGAACCCCCTTTATATAGGAAACCCTAAGATCCAACTGTTACAGCAGTTTTTACACTGTAGCGGTACAACCGCTCCTCTCCCAGGTACAACCGGGAATCACGGGTAAGCTGCTGAAACCCTAACAAGCAGTACAACCGGACGCTAGAGCGGTAGTACCAGTTATTAGGAACAACCGGACCAACCACTTCCCCCTACCACTCAACAACCGCATTGAAACCAGAAGGGAGTCACCCCTATGGGCGGTGGTCGAGCGGTAGTGCTCCGGAACTACCGCTTGCTCCTGGTGCTAAGGGTGACTAAGTCCCAAGCGGTAGAACCGCTAAGAATACCTGGTAGTACCGGTATGCAGAGCACAACCGGGACAACCGGGCCACCACCGCCCAAGTACCGTCCTATCATAGAAGCGAGTCTGGTGGTCGGGCGGTACCCGGCCGATACAACCGCCCAAGGTGCAACTCCAGAGTTCTTCCAGCGAGAGGGCGGTACCACCGCCCGAGGGCAGCGGTACAACCGCTTGGCAAGAAACCTGGGAGGTGCAACCCCAGGGTATCACCCCTGGGGCGGTGGTTGAGCCGGTACAACAAGCCAGCGGTACAACCGCCCTAATGGGCAGTACAACCGCAGAGGAGAAACCACTTCAACACAAAGAACCAAAAGGGACCTCTCTCTACACGGAACGGAAGGTAATGGTGGGTGACGAGAAGAGTGTACGTGCAATGATTCACCCCATGCCTTCCGATGTGAATTCCCTCTTGATAGTACGGGTTTCCTACGACCAAGGAAATAAACATGGAGAAAACTCCCTCTTTGATCTTTTCCTTCCAGAGAGAATGTCTAATCGATGCGTACCTGAGCATAGAGAACCTGAAGAACTTAACACATGATTATACCATAAGGAGAGTTGTCATCATCACCCAAAACACAAAGACGGGAAATGTCCTAACAACAAGTGTTGATGTGAGAGAACAAATGTGCATAACTCTGAATATCATGACGGAAACCCTCAATGATAAATATTTAGGCTTGCCTGCCTATGTGGGGTTGGATAAAACTGATTGTTTCCAGTATGTGATAGACTATATTATCAAGAAAATCAGTGGTTGGAAGACAAAACTTTTATCCGTTGAAGGGAAGGAGATTCTTCTCAAGTATGTTGTTTAAGCCATACCCCCATGCAATGTCCGTATTTAAAATTCTAAAAAAACATGTAAAGGAATTATTGATGCGATGTTACAGTTTTGGTGGAGAGTCGAGGATAACAAGAGGCAGATGCATTGGATGGATTGGTGGAAAATATGTGTCCCAAAGAATCAAAGAGGGATGGGATTTTGAGATATCAACGGTTTCAATTTGGTGCTGTTGGCAAAACAGGCTTGATACGTCTCCAACGTATCTATAATTTTTTATTGTTCCATACTATTTTATTATCAATCTTGGATGTTTTATAATCATTATATAGTCATTTTATATCACTTTTTGGTACTAACCTATTGACATAGTGCCAAGTGCCAGTTGTTGTTTTTTCCATGTTTTTACATCGCAGGAAATCAATATCAAACGGAGTCCAAATGCCACGAAACTCCACAATGATTTTTTATGGGCCAGAAGGAAGGCAACAGGCCCTGGTTGCACCTGGGGGTGCCCCGAGGGGGGCACAACCCACCAGGGCGCGCTAGGAGGCCCAGGCCCGCCCTGGTGGTTGTGCCCACCTCGGGTGCCCCCGAGACCGCCTCTTTGCTCTATAAATACCCCAAAAATACCAGAACCCTAGGGGAGTCGACGAAATATTCATCTAGCCGCCGCCGCAGAGTCCAGAACCACCAGATCCAATCTAGACACCATCTCGGATGGGGTTCACCACCTCCATTGGTGCCTCTGTGATGATGCGTGAGTAGTTCTTTGTATACCTTCGGGTCCGTAGTTAGTAGCTAGATGGCTTTCTCTCTCTCGCTGAATTCTCAATACAATGGTCTCTTGGAGATCCATATGATGTAACTCTTTTGCGGTGTGTTTGTTGGGATCTGATGAACTTCGAGTTTATGATCAGTTATATCTTTTTATATCCATGGAAGTTATTTGAGTTTCTTTGATCTCTTATATGCATGATCTCTTATAGCCTCATATTTTTTCTCCGATATTTGGGTTTTGTTTGGCCAACTTGATCTATTTATCTTGCAATGGGAAGAGGTGCCCGGTAGTGGGTTCGATCTTACGGTGCTTGATCCCAGTGACAGAAAGGGAACCGACACGTATGTATCGTTGCTACTAAGGATATAAAGACGATATATATATCTACCGCCATATAGATAAACGGATCTTGTCTACATCATGTCATCGTTCTTATTGCATTAGTCCGTTTTTCCATGAACTTAATACACTAGATGCATGCTGGATAGCGGTCGATGTGTGGAGTAATAGTAGTAGATGCAGGTAGAAGTCAGCCTACTAATCTTGGACGTGATGCCTATGTAATGATCATTGCCTGGATATCGTCATGAGTATTTGAAGTTCTATCAATTGCCCAACAGTAATTTGTTTATCCACCGTTTGCTATTTTTCTCGAGAGAAGCCACTAGTGGAACCTACGTCCCCCGGGTCTTATTTCTCATATATTTGCTTGCGGTCTACTTTTCCTTTGCGTTTTTATTCAGATCTATTAAACCAAAAATATAAAAATAATTTGTTGCACTTTATTTTATTTGCGACCTATTATTCAATCTACCATGAATTTACCTCACGTCCTTTGCCTATCTTGAGGTGTCGTACCACGAAAGGGATTGACAACCCCTTTAACACGTCGGGTTGTGAGGTGTTGTTATTTGTGTGCAGGGGTTGTTTATGTTGTGTTGCTTGGTTCTCCTACTGGTTCGATAACCTTGGTTTCATATCTGAGGGAAATACCTACCGCCGTTGTGCTGCACCATCCCTTCCTCTTTGGGGAAATACTGACGTAGCTTCAAGCGACATCAAAAGGAATTTCGGGCGCCGTTGTCGGGGAGGATCTTCAACATAACCAGGTTCCTAATCACAAATCTCATCTCCTCGCAATTTACATTATTTGCCATTTGCCTCTCATTTTCCTCTCCCCCATTTGACAAAAATTTGTCGTTTTATTCGCCTCTCTTTTTCCGTTCGCCGTTTTCTCGCCGGATCTGTTTTTGTGTGTTTTCTTGTTTGCGTATTCATGATGCCTCAAAGAAAATTTTATGATGTTCCTTACCCAAATTTTTTGCTTGAAATTGAGAAGAGTACTATGGAATATATTACCACACAATTTGAGCATAACAAGTATTTTACTGAAGAACTTAAGGAGCACTCCCTTGTGCTAGATACTATCACAAAACAACTTGATGATATTAGTAGAGAAGTTTGCAATCTCCAATCTAAGTATGCTTTTGCTGAAAGTTTGCTAGGAAAAATATCCGATGCACAAGCTACCTTGGTAAATCAAATGGCCGCTAAACAAATCTCGCTAGAAGATAAAAGTGATGAAGAACTTAAAATGATTTGTGTTTCTTCTATTGATTCCTTTTTTAGTAAAGTTCAGAATGGTGAAAAGGGGACTGGAGAAGAGTCAACTTTAGGTAGAAGGCGTCCCAATATTTCGGAGGGTGAAAATCTTGTTGAGAAAATTGATAAAAGTGGGTTTGGAGAGGTCAAACTTTAACGAGTGATGTGCCCACTCTTTTGGATTACAAAGACTTTCATTATGATAGTTGCTCTTTGATTGATTGTTTTTCTTTGCTGCAATCCATGATAAATTCACCCCATGCTTACGAACAAAACAAAGCTTTTACTAAACATATTGTTGATGCTATGACGAAAGCTTTGGAAGAAAAAATGGAATTAGAAGTATCAATTCCTAGAAAATTGCATGATGAATGGGAACCTACTATCAAAGTCAAGATTAAAAATTATGAGTGTTTTTCTTTGTGTGACTTGGGTGCTAGTGTTTCTACTATTCCGAAATCTTTATGTGATGTGCTTGGTCTTACCAATCTTGAAGAATGTTCCTTAAATTTGCACTTGGCGGATTCTACTATTAAAAAGCCTATGGGAAGAATTAATGATGTTCTTATTCTTGAAAATAGGAATTATGTGCCCATAGATTTTATTGTTCTTGATATTGATTGCAATCCATCTTGTCCAATTATTCTTGGTAGACCGTTTTTACGCACTATCGGTGTCGTGATTGATATGAAAGAAGGCAATATTAAGTTCTTATTTCCTTTGAGGAAATGTATGGAACACTTTCCTAGAACAAAAATCAGGCCACCTTATGAATCAATCATGAGGGCATCTTATGGATCTCGAACCAAAGATGACAAAACTTAGATCCTTGCTTTATGCCTAGCTAAGGGCGTAAAACTATAGCGCTTGTTGGGAGGCAACCCAATGAATAAAATTTATTTTTGATTTTTGCTTCTGTCCTTGAGTGCTAGCACAATTATTCTACTGTTATGATTGTGTTTTTGTGTTTTAATTAGTGTTTGTGCCAAGTAGAACCAATAGGATCTTCTTGGGTGATAGTTGTTTGATCTTGCTGAAAAAGACAGAAACTTTATGCTCACGAAAACAATTGTTAATATTCACGAGAACGTGATAAACTGCCAATTCTTTTTGCAGAAGATCAATATACAAATTATCCAGGTTTTCTAGTTTTTTAGAATTTTTGGAGTTCCATACATATTCGAACAAATCAGATTGCTACAGACTATTCTGTTTTGACAGATTCTATTTTCTTTGTGTTGTGTGCTTATTTTGATGGCTCTATGGTTTTCTTTGATGAGTTTTTGCCATAGAAAAGTTGGAATAAAGTAGATATAATACAAAAACAAAATAAGAATTGGTTTGACACAGCACTTATAGTAGTGATTTATTTTTCTTACACTAACGGATCTCACGAAGGTTTTGTTGAGTTCTGTGTGATTGAAGTTTTCAAGTTTTGGGTTATCTTACGATGGATGAAGGAAGGATGTAAGAGGATAAGCTTGGGGATGCCCCGTCATCCCAAGCTATTATCCAAGAATGAGCAACCAACTAAGCTTGGGTATGCCCCCGAGTGGCATCCCCGCTTTCTTCCAACAACTATCGGTATTTTACTCGATGCTATATTTTTATTCGTCACATGATATGTGTTTTTCTTGGAGCGTCTTGTATGATATGTGTATTTGCTTGTTTTATTTTGTGTTTTAAGTAATCAATACTTTCTGGACACACCTATTTGAGAGAGCCAAAATTATATCATGACTAGTTAGAATTGCTCTCTATGCTTCACTTAAATCTTTTATGAGCTAGGATTCGCTCTAGTGCTTCACTTATATATTTTTTAGCACGGTGTGCTTTGTTATTTTTGAAGAAATAATCTCTTTATTCACTTAGATTTATTTGGGAGTGGTAAATTTTCGAAGGAATTCTCTATTGCTTCACTTCAATTATTGTGAGAGAAAGAAAATTTGCTATGCTCATTATCTTCACTTATATTTGTTTGAGCTTATGAAAAGCAACACATGAAAATTAGTCCCAAAGTGATAGATATCCAAGAAGGATAAAGAAAAATAAAATGTCATTAAGATCATTGGACAAAATAAACTTGATTCTTAGTAATAGTTTTGAGATATGATGATGTGATATGTGAGTTATGTTGATGAGTAATTGTGCTCTAGTAAGAATATTGGTGTTAAGTTTTGTGATTTCCTATGCATGCACGGAAGTCAATGATCATGCAATGAAAATTATATCCTACTTGTGGTGCATTATTTGGTGTTAATTATGCTTAATGCTTGCTTATGAGAATATTCGTTTCTTGGTTGGTCGCTTCTCAATCTTTTTGTTATCCTTCATTTTGCACTAAGTATGACCTCTACTTGTGCATCCAAGATCCTTTAAACCAGTTTTTCCACATGACTCCACTATATCTACCTATATGCGGTATTCTTTTGCCGTTCTAAGCAAATTTACATGTGCCATCTCTAATTTTCAAAATAAACTTCTCTTTTGTGTGTTTGTTTCGCTCGCGGAACGGTAACGGGTGGCTAATATTTTCCATGCTGGATGTGTTATTCTCAAGATGAGTGTTTATTCACTTGTCATTGCATGAGAGTAAGGCCAAGGTTTTAGGGATTCCTAGTCCCGAAATGCAAAAATGAATTTACTTTATATTGTCAAATAATAAGTTCCTTGGAAAGTGTTGGTATGGAGGGCACCTGTGAATATGGCTAGCCATGGAAACTGAAAGAATGGTGGAAAAGGAATAAACTTTACTTTCTGTTTGGGAACCGCCTATGGCATATCTAGCATGGAAAGTGTTGGGAACTCTTGGTCATTTTTGTTGGTGGGATGGATGCACCTCCCAAAATGTTTTTATCTCTAAGTTTTTTGCTTTGAGCTCTAGCACCTCTACAAATCCTACTTCCCGCCGCGAAGGGCCTATCTTTTGCCTTATGCAATTTTTATTTTGAGTCTCCATCTTCTCTCATAAAAAGCACCAACTAGGAGGCAATATGATCGTGCTTAAGTATTGGGTGTAGTTAATATTCGAGTGTGTTTCATGAATGAATCAATGTTTGAGCATGATGGGCTAGGGATAACTTATTTTAGCATTGATATTTTGAAAGACATGGTTGCTTGTTGATATGCTTGAGTATCTAAATTATTATGTCAAAACTAGACTATTGCTTTCAATCACATAAAAGTCCAAATGTCCATGCTATAAAGAAAAGAATACGATATGACTTGTTGAACAGCACTCCACATCAAAAATTCAGTTTATATCACTTACCTACTCGAGGACGAGTAGGAGTTAAGCTAGGGGATGCTGATACGTCTCCAACGTATCTATAATTTTTTATTGTTCCATGTTCTTTTATTATCAATCTTGGATGTTTTTAATCATTATATAGTCATTTTATATCATTTTTTGGTACTAACCTATTGCCATAGTGCCAAGTGCCCTTTTGCTGTTTTTTCCATGTTTTTTACATCGCAGGAACTCAATATCAAATGAAGTCCAAATGCCACGAAACTCCATGATGATTTTTTATGGGCCAAAAGGAAGGCAACAGGCCCTGGTTGCACCTGGGGGTGCCCCTAGGGGGCACAACCCACCAGGGCGCGCCAGGAGGCCTAGGCGCGCCCTGGTGGGTTGTGCCCACCTCAGGTGCCCCCTGGACCGCCTCTTTGCTCTATAAATACCCTAAAAATACCAGAACCCTAGGGGAGTCGACGAAATATTCATCCAACCGCCGCAGAGTCCAGAACCACCAGATCCAATCTAGACACCATCTCGGATGGGGTTCACCACCTCCATTGGTGCCTCTGTGATGATGCGTGAGTAGTTCTTTGTATACCTTCGGGTCCGTAGTTAGTAGCTAGATGGCTTTCTCTCTCTCGCTGAATTCTCAATACAATGGTCTCTTGGAGATCCATATGATGTAACTCTTTTGCGGTGTGTTTGTTGGGATCTGATGAACTTCGAGTTTATGATCAGTTATATCTTTTTATATCCATGAAAGTTATTTGAGTTTCTTTGATCTCTTATATGCATGATCTCTTATAGCCTCATATTTATTCTCCGGTATTTGGGTTTTGTTTAGCCAACTTGATCTATTTATCTTGCAATGGGAAGAGGTGCCCGGTAGTGGGTTCGATCTTACGGTGCTTGATCCCAGTGACAGAAAGGGAACCGACACATATGTATCGTTGCTACTAAGGATAAAAAGACGAGATCTATATCTACCGCCATATAGATAAACGGATATTGTCTACATCATGTCATCGTTCTTCTTGCATTACTCCATTTTCCATGAACTTAATACACTAGATGCATGTTGGATAGCGGTCGATGTGTGGAGTAATAGTAGTAGATGGAGGCAGGAGTCGGTCTACTAATCTTGGACGTGATGCCTATGTAATGATCATTGCCTGGATATCGTCATGAGTATTTGAAGTTATATCAATTGCCTAACAGTAATTTGTTTACCCACCGTTTGCTATTTTTCTCGAGAGAAGCCACTAGTGAAACCTACGGCCCCCGGGTCTTATTTCTCATATATTTGCTTGCGATCTACTTTTCCTTTGCATTTTTATTCAGATATATTAAACCAAAAATACAAAAATACTTTGCTGCACTTTATTTTATTTGTGATCTATTATTCAATCTACCACTAATTTACCTCACGTCCTTTGCCTATCTTGAGGCGCCGTACCCTGAAAGGGATTGACAACCCCTTTAATATGTCGGGTTGCGAGGTGTTGTTATTTGTGTACAGGGGTTGTTTACGTTGTGTTGCTTGGTTCTCCTACTTGTTCGATAACCTTGGTTTCATATCTGAGGGAAATACATACCGTCGCTATGCTGCATCACCCCTTCCTCTTTGGGGAAATACGGACGTAGCTTCAAGACACATCAAGGCTTTGGCTCCTTCTTGAGAATCCTGACTCTTTATGTGCTACTATTTTGAGAGTTAAAAGTACTCTCCCGATGGTGATTTAAAGAACAGAAAGTTCTAAAAGGGGCGCTCTTTTACTTGGCAAAGCATTATTGCGGGAGTGAATTCTCTGAAACAGGGTTATATTTGGTGAGTTAGAAATGGTAAGAAAATTGGTGTTTGGAAAGATTAGTGGATTTCCAATTGTCTCTCCAGGAAAGTTATCACTCCTAGAGTGAGTCACTTGTTATCTAGGGTCTCGGATTTTATTGATCCGACTTCTAATAACTGGGATGACAATCTAGTCAGGCAAACTTTGTGGCTTATTTATGCTCAACAGGTCCTTGCTATCCGTCTCCCTCAACAAGACATGGAATATTTTATCGCCTGGAGATTCACGAAAAATAGTTTGTTTTTTGTCTGGTCAGCTTATTTTGTGTAATCGGATCACCACCATGGAGCGGAACTAAGACATACTAATGGAATGGGACAAACCACTGTTAATCCTATCTGGTGTAAGATTTGAAAGCTTACGTGCCTGGTGAACGTAAAGATTTTTATTTGGCATGCGTTAGATGGTACACTCTTATGTCATGTTACGCTTGCCAATAGACACTTGAAAGTCTCGCCTCAATGCCCGTGCTGTGTTTCTAGCCCGAAGATACAAAACACGTGTTATTCGTATGTAAGAAAGCAAAAGAAGTTTGGAGGAGGCTAGGGATGGATGAAACCATTATTAGAGCCTTTGAAGTTGATCGTGTTGGGAAGGCGGTTCTGGAATTCCTACTTCTCTTTTACAAGAGCAGGATTTGTCCATGGTGGATTTTCAGAATGATCGGGAGATGATCGCCATTACTGCCTGGTACCTATGGTGGGGAAGACGTAAGCTAATCCATGAGGAGAAGGTTCAGAATGCCCTACAGATCTCTACGAGGATTCGTGCGCTTAAGGCTAGATTTGCAATTGCTTCTTCTCCTAATGCTACTATGAAAAATGGAAGTTGGTCCACTTGTCACTACTCCATGAGACTGCTAACGCGACACTACGATCAGAGACCCTTCGCCGAAACTGTGTGCAATACAATAATCGCAAACGGTGGTGTAAAAGACCCGTCAAAAAATGTGCAAAACATTTGCGATGATGTATGCATCAAACACGGTTCAGGTTTTAGTTGCGTGTGCGATGAAGGTCATACGGTTAATCCATTCAAACTATCTGCGATGAGGCAGAACAAAAGAAATGGGCAGCCATAACAATGTGTGTGCGATGCAGGACACACGGTTAATCCATTCGAACTATTTGCGATGAGGTAGAACAACAGAAACGGGAAGCCATATCAATGTGTGTGCGATATAGGGCATACGCTTAACTCGGACGAACTATTTTCGATTAGGGAACACAACAGAAACGGTTCAACTTAACAAGATGTGTGTGATATGCAGCATACAGTTCACATGGATGAACTGTTTGCGATGAGCCAAAAGAACACAAACGAGTCGTGTAAACAAGATGTGTGTGATACGTGGCAAACAGCCGACTCGGATGAACTGTTTGCGGTGAGAAATTACAACACATACGGTCAATACAGTTACTTCATGTGTGATTCTGTGTGTACAAAAAACTTTGAAAATGGAAACTAGTTGCTTGCGGTAGCTAGGAGTATCGCACACGTTGCGTCTGTGAGTACTCGTGTGCAATGATTAGTATGTTACACATACGTTTCCTTATGTGAACATGTGTGTGAATTTGCAATATGGACAGTTAATATGCAAATGCCTTCCGGACATCGGGCTCACGCTTAAACTCAATGAACTATGTACGATACTAATACTTTTCATGAAAATTTATGAACTTGGGTGACAGCATTTGAGTAACATATATATAGTGGTTACACTATTCGACAAAAGGAGGATCTTCGTAACACGGTTTTGACAACCATATGGTCCATATCTACATACTTAACATAGTAACAACTATCACATTTTAAGAGGCTAAGGGCCAACAACCATATGGTTCATATCTACATACTTAACATATATAGTAACAACTAGCACATTTTAAGAGGCTGAGGGCCAACAACCACAACTATCCACTGGAAGCAGCTTGATCACGGCGACTCGGCATCTCGTCAATGAAAAGGAGCCCTCATGTGCCTTGGTAGAGCAGGAGTAGAACAGTCAGTGGCGAAGCCAATGTATAGGCTGTGTAGTCAAATGACTACACAGCTTTGTGGAAAAGGTATCATATATAAGCACAAATCATGCCAAAAATAATACAAAATTTGTACAAATACATATATCTTGACAACACAAGATTGAGTTGACTACACATGATTAAAATCCTGGCACCGCCACTGAGAACAGTGTCTCCAATTTTCCAATATGGATGCATTGCCACGAGAAGCGAGAACTTGTTAATTTGAATGGTTCCATTTTTGCGGGAAATGCAGTACCTTGCAATCACTTTGGCGTTATTAGTAGTCACAAGTGTAATTCGACCACGCCGTGAAATCAACCCAGGAACAGCTACAGGGGGCAATTTATGTTGACATGTAGAATAAAAAACAATTGTAACATATCGTTGAAGATATATATAGTTTATGAGCATCAACATTAAAATAAGACTTTTTACCAACGCTTTGTGCACACAATTGGTCTTGTTCAGTGTGTGCACCATAGGTCTAATTAATCCCATCCAAACTCCAGCGTTCATATGCTGTGCTATCTCTTTCAGATTATCAACAAAGTTTATGACATGCTTCAAGTCCTTCCAGTGAAAATTGGTATGCTTAGCAACATACAGATCGTTCACTATGCATCCAACATATCCTGCTTAAAAGGTGGAAAGGTATTATTTATTCAGAACATGGCATAAGAATATATAGTGCGCGTAAATTGATAAACAAAATTTGTTACTGCCAAGGAACGGAGTCAGAATATGATATCACAATTGTTTGCTTAAATAGTGATCAATTGGTTGCTTAAATAGTAATATGACAGCATGGAGAAAGTTGAAAGGACACTAACCTCGATCAGACTTTGATCGGCTGATGATGTTGGGGAAGTAAACATCCATGTTAATTAGACCAGGCTGTGGTGCACGCACTAGAATTTTATTGCCAACTTTCAGTTCATAACACTTAGACATTTTTCTCCAAAGGTCCGCATTAAAATATGAGTGACCATCTTTATCAAGTATTACGCTAACCGTCATTTTAAACCCATGTTGCGTTGTTAATATGACATCCTGGCAGTCATCAGCAAAGTAAAGCCCAAGATTTCCTTCTACTCATGTTCTTGCAAAGCAAGGGATGTACTGCTTGAAATGAAAATTAAGATCGTAAATTAGATATATTGAAATAACCGAGCAAGATGCAAATATGGGAGTAACTGATAGAACATATCCATATATAAATGCAAGCAAAGTACAAAAATATAGAATTAAAAATAGATAATGTAACAAAGATTTGATGCAAATATATAGATAATGTAGCAATAGACGGTATATGTTCACAAATTTAGGCCATGCCGACCGTGGTAGGTTGAGATTGAACATATCGAGCGCTCCCTGAAGTCATCCGAAATGGCGAGATAGAACATCGTTTCCGACTGGCCACGACCACAGTTGCCCGATTTGTGCTCGCACTGTGCACACATGAATGAACACCCACGAATCAGCTAGAACAAAAATGATTCCATGGCGATTTCCGCCGGTTGATTAACAGCGATGGACGGACTGCGATAAGAGATGAGTGAATATTTTGCTAATTAAGTTGATTACCTTCTCCATGAGAAAAATCCCCGGCCCAATCCCGCAGAAAACCCTAGTCGACCAGAGTCTAGAATGTCGGTGCAGATAGGCGGCGGAAAGCGGTGGAAGCGAAATCCGGTGCCGTTTGGAGCGCGACCTATGGCCGCCGCCAACAGCCGTCGAGCTTAGGGTGCAGAGTTGCGGAGGACTCCGCGGCGAGTGAGTGGGGACGAAGTGGGCGAGGGTTTTCTTTTCCTTTTGCATGTGTGAGTGAACACACACGGTTTGCAGAGGCGACGGAGATGAACCGTGTGCGATAGTAAATCGCCGATATTGAATGGGAATCCAAATTTCCTTTGTCTTTCATCCATGAGTTTTTTTTCTATGATGAACATAAACCCTGCTAATCACCGTGTTCAAATTTGACACTTTTCCGGTTTCATTTACAATATTTAGGGGATTATGTGCATTTTGTAGGCATTAATGCACGTAATTCAAATTCAAACAATTGGTGCATGAAAGGGTGCACAAGAACGGTCTAGAAAAACCATACTTGTGGTATTTAGTAATTTCTCAAGCCTTTTACAAGGAATGGGCAGAGACTTCAATGGAGTCAACCACAAACACGTCATATACTGGGTTATCAACTATAGAATAATGAAATATGTGCTTGAAAAACTTGACGACTGGCATGGTGCCATGGTATGGCCTCACCTTGCCCTGGTTAAAAGCTGAGAAGGTTTGATTTATGTCTTCATGCACGCCCTTCATAAATCGAACCATCACCGAGGAAGTTCAATGCTTTCGAGAGGGAAATCACCAAGATTGAAGGGGAATCCAAATTTATGTCCTAGTTTGTCTTTTAGTTTTTTTCCAACGATCAACATACCGCCTCAAATGAAACGTGTTCAAATCTGACATTTTTCCGAACTCATTTACCATATTTAGGGGATTTTGTGCATTTTCTAGGATTTAATTATGCACATAATTCAAATTTGAACAATCGGTGCATGAAAAGGTGCACAAGAACGGTCTGGAAAACCATGCTCGTGTCATACAAAAAATGAAACACATGGTTGGAAAACATGACGCCTGGTGTGGTGCCATGGTATGGCCTCACCATGCCCCTGGTAAAAATTGGAGAATGTTTTCCTTATGTCGTGATGCGTGCCTTTCATAAAGAGAACCATCATCCGAGGAAGTTTCATGGTTTCGAGGGGGAAATCACCAAATTGAAGGGGCATCCAAATTTCCTTTGTCCTTTGTCCACGAGTTTTTTTTCTATGATGAGCATACAACCTGCAAATCATCGTGTTCAAATTTGGCACTTTTTCGGGTTCATTTGCCATATTTAGGGGATTATGTGCATTTCCTAGGCATTAATGCACATAATTCAAGTTCAAACAATCGATCCATGAAAGGGTCCATAAGAATGGCCTAGAAAACCATGCTCGTGCCATTTAGTAAATTCTCGTGCCTTTTACAAGGAATGGACAGATATTTCGATGAAATGTGTGGCACTAGTCAACCACAAATGTTTGTTTGTTGGGTTTTCAACTATAGAAAAAATGAAATAAATGTTTAAAAAACATGACGCCTCGCATGGTACCATGGTATGACCTCACCATGCCCTGGTAAAAATTTGAGAAGATTTGGCTTATGTCGTCATGCACGCCCTTCATAAATCGAACCATCACCGAGGAAGTTCCATGCTTTTGAGAGGGAAAATCCCCAAGATTGAAGGGGAATCCTAATTTTTGTCCTAGTTTGTCATTCAGTTTTTTTTCAACGATCAACATACCGCCTCAAATGCAACGTGTTCAAATTTGGCATTTTCCTAGGCTCATTTACCATATTTAGGGGATTATGTGCATTTTCTAGGCATTAATGGACATAATTCAAATTTGAACAATCGGTGCATGAAAAGGTGCAAAAGAACGGTCTGGAAACCCATGCTCGCGTTATTTAGCACATTCTCATGCCTTTTACAAGGAATGGGCAGATATTTCAAGTAAATGTGTGGCAATAGTCAACCATAAACGCGTCGTTTACTCGATTAACAACTATACAAAAAATGAAACACATGGTTGGAAAACATGACGTCTGGCTTGGTGCCATGGTATGGCCTCACCATGCCTTGGTAAAAATTGGAGAATGTTTTCCTTATGTCGTGATGCGCGCCTTTCATAAATCGAATCATCATCGAGGAAGTTTCATGGTTTTAAGGGGGAAATCACCAAGATTGAAGGGGGGGGTCCAAATTTCATTTGTCCTTTGTCCACGAGTTTTTCCTACGATGAACATACAACCTGCAAATCACCGTGTTCAAATTTGGCACTTTTCCGGGTTCATTTGCCATATTTAGGGGATTATGTGTATTTCCTAGGCATTAATGCGCATAATTCAAGTTCAAACAATCGATGCATGAGGGAGTCCTGGATTAGGGGGTGTTCGGGTAGCCGGACTATACCTTCACCAGACTCCTGGACTATGAAGATACAAGATTGAAGACTTTGTCCCGTGTCCGGATGGGACTTTCCTTGGCGTGGAAGGCAAGCTAGGCGATGCGGATATTCAAGATCTCTTACCAATGTAACCGACTCTGTGTAACCCTAACCCTATCCGGTGTCTATATAAACCGGAGGGTTGTAGTCTGTAGGACAGAACCATCATACACAATCATACCATAGGCTAGCTTCTAGGGTTTAGCCTCCTTGATCTCGTGGTACATCTACTCTTGTACTACCCATATCATCAATATTAATCAAGCAGGAGTAGGGTATTACCTCCATCGAGAGGGCCCGAACCTGGGTAAAAATATCGTGTCCCTTGTCTCCTGTTACCATCCGACCTTGACGCACAGTTCGGGACCCCCTACCCGAGATCCGCCGGTTTTGACACCGACATTGGTGCTTTCATTGAGAGTTCCTCTGTGTCGTCGCCTTTAGGCCCGATGGCTCCTTTGATCATCAACAACGATGAGGTCCAGGGTGAGACTTTTCTCCCCGGACAGATCTTTGTTTTCGGTGGCTTCGCTCTGCGGGCCAATTCGCTTGGTCATCTGGAGCAGATCGAAAGCTATGCCCCTGGCCATCAAGTCAGGTTTGGAAGCTTAAACTACACGGCTGATATCCGCGGAGACTTGATCTTCGATGGGTTCGAGCCACAGCCAAGCGCGTCGCACTATCTCGAGGAGCATGATCTAGCTCTGCCTCCGAACAGTGTCCTGGAGGCCGTGTACGCACCGGTTCCGGCCCTTAACTTGGAGCCCATTGCCCCAAGCGAGGATGAACGGTTGGACGTCACCTCGGGGGCTGCGATCTCAAAGGCGATCGAGCCGAACGCCAGCCCCGCACTCCGCGTGACCCTTGACCCCGAGGGTCCGGACTCCTCCCCGGACTCCGAACCCCCCGCGCCCCTGCCGGTCGAATCCGATTGGGCGCCGATAATGGAGTTCACCGCCGCGGACACCTTTCAGCACTCGCCTTTTGGCGACATCCTGAATTCTCTCAAGTCTCTCTCTTTATCAGGAGAGCCCTGGCCGGATTACGGTCAGCGAGGATGGGATACGGACGATGAAGAAATTCAAAGCCCACCCACCACCCACTTGGTAGCCACTGTCGACGATTTAACCGACATGCTTGACTTCGGCTCCAAAGACTTCGACGGTATGGACGACGAGGTAGGAGACGAACAGGAACCAGCACCTGTAGGGCGCTGGACAGCCACCTCGTCATATGACATATATTTGGTGGATACTCCAAAAGACGAAGATGGCGAGGGAACAGCGGGGGATGATACCTCCAAGAAACAGCCAAAGCGCCGGCGTCAGCGGCGCCGCTCTAAATCCCGCCAATGTAAAAACGGTGATTCCGGCACCGGAGATAATAGTACCCCGGATAGCGCCGAAGAACACCATCCCTAGCAAGATTCGGCGCAAGAAGATGGAGAAGCCAGCCCTCATGAGAGAGCGGCAGACCGAGAGGTTGAGGATGATAACTATATGCCTCCCTCCGAAGACGAGGCCAGCCTCGATGACGACGAATTCGTCGTACCATCAGACCCCGCCGAACAAGAGCGTTTCAAACGCAGGCTTTTAGCCACGGCGAACAGCCTTAAGAAAAAGCAGCAACAGCTTAGAGCTGATCAAGATCTGCTAGCTGATAGATGGACTGAAGTCCTTGCGGCTGAAGAGTATGAACTCGAACGCCCCTCCAAGAGCTACCCAAACCGCAGGCCGCTACCCCGGTCAGAGGAGGAAGCGCCTACATCACCAGCGCACGACATGGCAGACCGGCCACCTCGCGGCCGTGACAGAGAGGCCTCTCGGCCCTCCACACAAACCATGCCCCGACGCCGCTCAGCTAAGGCACGGGAAAACACGCCAGACCTGCGAGATGTACTGGAGGATAAGGCAAGGCAAACAAGATCGATCTACGGATCGCGCATGCGCCCTACGACACGTGACGATGATCTTCACTCCGGACACAACAAATCCGGCAGGGCCGAACACAACAGACATAGCTCCTCTGAGCTGCGTCGTGACATAGCCCAATACAGGGGCGCCGCACACCCACTATGCTTCACAGATGAAGTAATGGATCATAAAATCCCAGAGGGTTTCAAACCCGTAAACATCGAATCATACAATGGCACGACAGATCCGGCGGTATGGATCGAGGATTATCTCCTTCATATCCACATGGCACGTGGCGATGATCTACACGCCATCAAATACCTCCCGCTCAAACTCAAAGGACCGGCCCGGCACTGGCTTAACAGCCTGCCAGCAGGCTCAATCGGTTCTTGGGAGGACCTGGAAGCCGCATTCCTCGACAACTTCCAGGGCACTTACGTACGACCACCGGATGCCGACGACCTAAGCCACATAATTCCGCAGCCAGAGGAATCGGCCAGGCAATTCTGGACATGGTTCCTAACAAAGATAAACCAGATAGTCGACTGTCCGGACGCAGAGTCCCTAGCAGCCTTCAAGCATAACATCCGCGACGAGTGGCTTGCCCGGCACCTGGGACAGGAAAAGCCGAAATCTATGGCAGCCCTCACGACACTCATGACCCGCTTTTGCGCGGGCGAAGATAGCTGGCTAGCTCGCAGCAACAACTTATCAAAGAACCCTGATAATTCGGATACCAAGGACGAAAGTGGCAGGACACGTCGAAATAAGCAAAAACGCCGCGTTAGCAGCGACAGCAATGAAGATACGGCAGTCAACGCCGGATTCAGAGGCTATAAATCCGGTCAGCGGAAAAAGCCATTTAAAAAGAATACTCAGGGCCCGTCCAGTTTGGACCGAATACTCGACCGCTTGTGCCAGATCCATGGTACCCCCGAAAGGCCAGCCAATCACACCAACAGGGACTGTTGGGTGTTCAAGCAGGCAGGCAAGTTAAGAGCCGAAAACAAAGACAAGGGGCTACATAGCGACGACGAAGAAGAGCCCAGGCCGCCGAACAACAATGGACAGAAGGGGTTTCCTCCACAAGTGCGGACGGTGAACATGATATACACAACCCACATTCCCAAGAGGGAACGGAAGCGTGCGCTACGGGACGTATACGCGATGGAGCCAGTCGCCCCAAAGTTCAACCCATGGTCCTCTTGCCCGATCACTTTTGATCGAAGGGACCACCCCACTAACATCTGTCATGGCGGCTTTGCCGCATTGGTTCTCGACCCAATCATCGACAGCTTTCACCTCACAAGAGTCCTCATGGACGGCGGCAGTAGCCTGAACCTGCTTTACCAGGATATAGTGCGCAAAATGGGCATAGATCCCTCAAGGATTAAGCCCACAAAAACGACCTTTAAAGGCGTTATACCAGGTGTAGAAGCCAATTGTACAGGCTCTGTAACACTTGATGTGGTCTTCGGATCTCCGGATAACTTCCGAAGCGAAGAGTTAATCTTCGACATAGTCCTGTTTCGCAGTGGCTATCACGCCCTGCTCGGACGAACCGCATTCGCAAAGTTCAATGCGGTGCCGCACTACGCATATCTCAAGCTCAAGATGCCAGGCCCTCAAGGAGTAATCACGGTCAACGGAAACACCAAACGCTCCCTCCGTACAGAGGAGCACACGGCGGCTCTCGCACCGGAAGTACAAAGCAACCTTTTTAGGCAACTCTCCAGTCCGGCCGTTAAAAAACCAGACACTGCCAAGCGCGCCCGGAGTAACCTACAACAAGACCGCCTGGCACGTTCTGAGAAGGCGTAGCAATGCGGCCCCAACCCCAGACATCGCGACATAGCGAAGCTAGTACCTCGCGTACATAATTACGCCCTTGAAATACCATGGGCACAGGGGAAGGGGCACAGTAACGGCATGACCGAAATACGGCTTAAAACGTACTAGGGGCTGCCGGATTCTTTTTTTTTTACTTTCAGGACTGCACAAACGATGCAAGATCTAGGAAAGCAGACAAAGCTATGCCGCATTATGGAACTCTCAGGTGGTCTCTATTACGAGCGGTATATCTGTTTCGAATACAATTCCGCGGCCTGCCCCTGGTCAGGACATGTTAAATAGTCTAATATATTTTGCTTATCGCACTACTTGTATCGTTCGGCTTTGATAAATATCCTCTTTATAAACAATGCATAGCTTTTTGTCTATTTTTTTGCATTATCCTCTCTTAATATATATGTTTATTGAATAACATGATCTTACCCGTACACCATGGTACGGCAAACACGCCAGGGGCTTCAGTACCCTTCGATCTGGTGTGAGAAGTCCGTACACTTTCACAAGTGCGGCACCCCGAACTTATAGCACTATATGCATCGGTTCCGAATCATGATTTGGGTCAATAGTTGGGTTTGCCCGGCTCCTATGTTTTGGTGCCTTACGTTCCGCTATATCGGCTAAGGTAGCACTAGGAGAACCACTGCGATTGTGCCCCGGTTCAGCTGGGTTAAGCACCTTAGTGGAGAAAGCTAAAACTGACTGTCATGATAAGGCGAGAGACCGGTCGCTGTTCGAGAGGTTTTTCGAGTCCCTAAAGACTTATGCCGCTTCGAGCGAGGAGCTGGCTTTGTCCGGCCAAAGGCGTGGATAGCGCCCCGAATTCGGTCTTCCGAACTAGGGGTTTCGCCGAAATTTAAAATTATAAAGTTCTATGGCTAAGTGAGAGTGTTCAAGCATTATAGTCCGATTGCCTGGTTCGTTGTGCTGAGCGCCTCCCTCGAAGGACCCAATCATGGGAAAAAGAGCGCTCAGGTTTATCCCGAAGACCCCAGCACTAGCAGCATGGGGGCAGAAGCCGACGACTGGCCATCCCTCAGTTTTTGATAAACGGCCGCACAGAAAATAATATTTTAAATTCTATAAGCATTGCTTAGCGCATATGAACAAGTTTTCAGCACACAGGATAAACACGAGCGAGTTCATTCAAATATTACATCTTTGGTACATTCATCCGCAATAAGGCGGGCACCTGCAAGAACATCCTTGTAGTAGTTCTCGGGCTTGCGATGCTCCTTCCCCTGCGGTGGCCCGTCCTTCACCAGCTTCTCACCGTCAAGCTTACCCCAGTGCACCTTTGCACGGGCAAGGGCCCTCCGGGCACCTTCGATGCAGACGGAACGCTTGATGACCTCAAGCCTTTGACAGGCCTCCACCAGCCGCTGCACCAGCCCGAAGTAGCTCCCAGGCAGGGGCTCTCCGGGCCACAGCCGAACTATGAAGCCCTTCATGGCTTGTTCGGCCGCCTTGTGGAGCTCGACCAGCTGTTTCAGCTGGTCGCTCAAGGGCACAGGGTGTCCGGCCTCAGAATACTGAGACCAGAACACACTCTCCGTTGAGCTGCCCTCTTCAGCTCGGTAGAATGCGGCGGCGGCGGATACACTGCGGGGAAGATCTGCGAACGCCCCTGGAGAACTCCGGATTCGGGTAAGTGACAAGTAGTTTACTTTTATATTTCTACTCTGCATTAAGAATGCCTTGCCCGCTGCTATATTTTTCATCTCCTCCAACTCTTGGAGGGCCTTTTGGGCTTCGGCCTTGGCATCCTTGGCGGTCTCAAGGGCCGACGCGAGCTCGGATGCTTGCGCCTTTGACTCAAGCTCCAAGCTCTCATGTTTTTTCATGAGAGCCTGCAGCTCTTGCTGCACCTCGCCAACCTGAGCCCCAAGTCTTTCTCGCTCGGTGCACTCCTCGGCCGTTTTCTTTTTGGCCTCCGATAGCGCCTGCTTGAGGGTCGCCACCTCAGTTGTGGCCCCTACAATAAGCAGTACGATCCTGTTATTCTTTGCAATCACGCTTCTCTATAGGCACCTCTTTCTGTAGGGTATTTCTTACCTTCTTTTTCCTCGAGCTGCCGTTTGGCAAGGCCGAGCTCTTGCTCGGTCCGCCTGAGGTCCTTTTTAGGACATCCACCTGCGCAGTCAGTGCGACGGTGGACAGCAGCGAAGCATGCATATGCATATTGACTCTTTATTGTTAGACTCCTGCGAAAATTAATAGATCCTCTATTCGGCTTTTCTTTCCGAACGCCAAACAGAGCATCAGGGGCTACTGTCTATGCGGTAATATTTTAACATATTCTTACTTACCTCGAAGCCTGTCAGAAGGCTAGCGCAAGCTTCAGTCAGTCCGCTCTTAGCGGACTGAACCTTTTGGATCACTGTACTCATAATAGAACGGTGCCCCTTGTCGATGGAGGCGCCGTCAAGCACCTCCAGCAGATGGTCCAGCGACTCCGGTTGGACGGAGGTCGCTGGCTTAGAAGGCTTGCTCCTTTTGGAAGGAGTTCGCCTACCGCGGCTCAGAACTGTTGAAGATTCCGGCGTGGTGTCCGGCACAAAGCCGGACTTGGAGCCCTAGGGGGTCTTGTCCCCTTCACTCCTGGAGTCCGGGAGGTTGCCTTGCGGCTCCTCCGGGACCACCTCTTCCTGCCCCGGGGCCTTATCGCGACGCCACTTCGGCGTCATCCGTGGTGCGGGGGGAAACAGCGGGCAGAACGGAGTTCACGTCCGATGAGTCCAGGGAGCCGCCCGACGATTCGTTGTATTCGGCCTGGGGCGGGCTGCATATTCACATTCGACATTAAGGAAAGCTGCGCAATGAAGGAACATCATGAGTTACTCTGATGTCCGAACTTACGATTTCGTCGGACGCTTGGCCCTGTTCGGCCACTCCTCTTCACTCTCTTCGGCGTCATGGGAGTCGTCCGGCGGAGGGGTCTTCCTTTTCCTAGACCCCTCGGCCTCCCCTGATGGGGCGGCCTTCTTCTTCTCTAATCCCTCCGCTGGGGGGGGGAGAGCTTTCTTCTTCCTCCTCGTTTTCACGAGAGGAGGGCGTCTCGGACTCGTCAGATGACGAGTCCGACACCACCAAGTTACGGTCACTCTTTCGAGTCCCGGTGGTCTTCTTCTTCTTGACCTTCCTCTCCGGCACCACATAAGGTGCCGGAGTCAGCAGCTTCACTAGGAGAGTTGGGGTTGGGTCTTCGAGCAGGGGAGCCGGACAGTTAATTGGTCCGGATATCGCCTGCCAAGCCTGTCAAAGGTAAGGGAGTTTAGATCCCGCATAGAGTTAATCTATGAAAAAGAGCTTGATAATCCTGTCAAAGGCATAGATAGCTTACCTCGCTAGCGTGACGCTGCGTGTTGTATCCGCGATCCTCGGAAGTGGATGCGGGGGCCTTGGAGCCTTTGATTAGCACCTTCCAGACGTCTTCATACGATGTGTCGAAGAGCCTGGTGAGGGTTCGGTGCTGCGCCGGGTCGAACTCCCACAAATTGAAATCCTGTTGTTGGCACGGGAGGATCAGACGAACGAGCATGACCTGGACTATATTGACAAGCCGGATTGGCTTGCTTATCAGGGACTGGATGCAGGTCTTCAGTCCGGTCACTTCTTCCTTGTTGCCCCATGACAGGCCCGTCTCTTTCCAGGACATAAGCCGCGTGGGGGGTCCGGATCTGAACTCGGGGGCTGCGACCCATTCCGGATCGCGTGGCTCGGTGATGTAAAACCACCCGGCTTGCCACCCCTTTAGGGTCTCCACAAAGGAGCCCTCGAACCAGAGAACGTTGGCTATCTTGCCAGCCATAGCGCCTCCGCACTCTGCTTGGCTGCCGTGCACCACCTTGGGCTTGACGTTGAAGGTCTTGAGCCAAAGGCCGAAATGGGGGCGGACGCGGAGGAAGGCCTCACGCACGACGATAAACACCGAGATGTTGAGGATGAAGTTCGGGGCCAGATCATGGAAATCTAGGCCGTAGTAGAACATGAGCCCCTGGACGAATGGGTGAAGTGGAAAACCCAGTCCGTGGAGGAAGTGCGGAAGGAAAACTACCCTCTCATGGGGCCTTGGGGTGGGAAGAACCTGCCCCTTCTTGGGAAGCCGGTGCGGGATGTCCTTGGACAGGTATCCGGCCTTCCTTAGCTTTTTTACTTGAACCTCCATGACGGAGGAGACCATCCACTTGCCTCCCGCTCTGGACATTGCTGGAGGAGGTTGAGGTGGGAAGAGCGGGCTCGGGCGCTGGAGCTTGAGTGCGCGAGAGATGGATTGGCAAAGGAGGAAGAAGGCGTAGGTAAGAAGGTGGATCCTTATCCCCTTATATGGGCGGATGCGGTTATGCGCCCCCACCTACCAAATAAAACTCGCTTGCCTCCCAAGCGTCGTGGTAAATGGCGCGGTTGGGTTACCCACGACCGTATTGATGAGAATCCCGTAAAAGGGCCACACGATCTCTGCTTTAACAAGACGTGCCAAGGAAACCGCCTCGCTAAACGTGCTGAGGTGGAAAAGTGAAAACAATTTGTATAAAGAGCTTGGTCGTGGTGTGATGATGCACTGTGGAATACGTCAGCAGATTTGATTTGTGTTAATATTATTCTCTCTATGGCAATATGTGGAAACTTATTTTGTAGAGCCGGACACTGTTTTTGGTGTTTACAATCTTCTATGAAGGACTTGGAGGAGGAACCCGCCTTGCAATGCCGAAGACAATCTGCACGCCGGACTCGTCGTCATTGAAGCCTGGTTCAGGGGCTACTGAGGGAGTCCTGGATTAGGGGGTGTTCGGGTAGCCGGACTATACCTTCGCCGGACTCCTGGACTATGAAGATACAAGATTGAAGACTTCGTCCCGTGTCCGGATGGGACTTTCCTTGGCGTGGAAGGCAAGCTAGGCGATGCGGATATTCAAGATCTCTTACCAATGTAACCGACTCTGTGTAACCCTAACCCTATCCGGTGTCTATATAAACCGGAGGGTTGTAGTCCGTAGGACAGAACCATCATACACAATCATAGCATAGGCTAGCTTCTAGGGTTTAGCCTCCTTGATCTCGTGGTAGATCTACTCTTGTACTACCCATATCATCAATATTAATCAAGCAGGAGTAGGGTATTACCTCCATCGAGAGGGCCCGAACCTGGGTAAAAACATCGTGTCCCTTGTCTCCTGTTACCATCCGACCTTGACGCATGGTTCGGGACCCCCTACCCGAGATCCGCCGGTTTTGACACCGACAATGTGTATTTCCTAGGCATTAATGCACATAATTCAAGTTCAAACAATCGATGCATGAAAGGGTCCACAAGAACGGCCTAGAGAACCATGCTCGTGCCATTTAGTAAATTCTCGTGCCTTTTACAAGGAATGGACAGATATTTCGATAAAATGTGTGGCAATAGTCAAACACAAATGTCTGTTTGTTGGTTTTCAACTATAAAAAATGAAATAAATGCTTAAAAAACATGACGCCTGGCATGGTGCCATGGTATGACCTCACCATGCCTTGGTAAAAATTTGAGAAGATTTGGCTTATGTTGTCATGCACACCCTTCATAAATCGAACCATCACCGAGAAAGTTCCATGCTTTCGAAAGGGAAATCCTCAAGATTGAAGGGGAATCCAAATTTTCTTTGTTCTTTGCCCTGGAGTTTTTTTTACGATGAACATACACCCTGCAAATCACCGTGTTCAAATTTGGCATTTTTCCGGGCTTATTTACCATATTTAGGGGATTATGTTCATTTTCTAGACATTTAGCGCATATAAATCCAATCCAGTTATAGGTGCACGGGTGTGATGTGAGGGACGTGGCTTGCCGTTCGATCACGGCGCATCCAACGGTGCACACACGCGATCCGCGTGGCCGGGGTTCCGGCCAATCATAACGCAACACACAATAGACTCAGCGCACACTATTTCCGGAAGCGACAGAGATGAACCGTGTGCGATAATGAACGAACAAAATTGTAAGGGAAGCCAAATTTCTGTTGTCGTTTGTGGTTGAGCTCTTGAATACCACCGCACGGTTTCTATGCCATACCCGTCTGTGTTTTTTGCGTTAATGACCCATAAGTCAGTTACCTGTGCGATATTTCCTAATAAACCAGGCGTACCATTGACCGAAAAAATCAAGTACACGTGTACATTTTTTTGGAGACGGGATCTGCCAACTTTCTTTTTTCTCGCACACGAGTATTTTACGCGCTTCGTCTGCATTGTGTGTTCCCCCGCCCAAGTTTCAAATTTCGCACCGAAATTTTCATTAGGCGCGCGATTTCAGAATTTATTCCTCCAACCACATCCCCTTCCCCTCAGTATCCCCCTCCCTCGTGCCTCCCCCTACCGGCATCTCAAACCGCCACCGCCACAACCACAACGTCAACCACATCTACGTTCTGCTCGGATCCAGTCAGGTAACCCACTGATCTTTATCACGTCCCCGGCCTGATTGCTTAAATGGCGTGTGCAAAACATCCTCATGCCTCCAAATCCCCTCCCCCCCGCCAGTAGCTGATGGCGGTCCATGGTGCGATGGCCGCTGTGCGTGTTGACCCGTAGGAACACCTCGCCTCCGCCGCCGCCGACATGGTGCAGGCTCTGGCCCAGATGAAGTCCCCCAGCGACTAACCCCCAGGACTTAACAGGTAAGATCTGACCAGCTAAATCTTACCAATACCACTTGCAACGGCTATGATTTGTACGGTTGATGTATTAAGCATGTCCGTGCCTTGTTTATTTCAGTACTGCACACTGTGTGATGTTCAAATATTACCGTGTCCAGCTCAATTTCACCAATACCAGCAACAAACTTACAATACATGACTCAGGATATCACTAGAGATGCTGCCCATTTGCTATTCTTAGTGGATGCTAACCCTGTTGCACTTAACATGCCTGTCCATGTACTTACGCAGGGTCATAACGGCCGATGCTTTTGTTTGCCGTTGAGGTTAGCTGCATCCCATGTCTTACAGTATTTCACATAATTTTTGCAATTGCAGTTTAACTTCTACCCATTTACTGGTTGCATGTAGGTACACATGTCAATGGCATTGATCCACACTTCAACCCGAAGGAACAGCTCGCCTCCACCGTCGCTGACTTTGGGCGAGCTCTGGCCAAGATGAAGTGCCCCAGTAACTACCTCTCAGGACTTATCAAGTATGTACTCACCAGTTCAATCTTACCAATACCAATTGCAATTAATGTCTATGTTCTGTACGGTCGATGTATTAAGCATGTTCTAGTAAACATGCCTAACACGCTTTTGCTACTATCCCTACCTTTTTATAGACATCTGGGTCATTCTCTGCTCTGGCAGCACCTGCCTTGTGATGTTTAACTATGCCAATTGCATTTTTATCAGTACCGGTTTCAATGTCTATTAAGCATGTTGCAATTAACAGTTGAATCCATTTTTAAACAGTTGCATTTCAATGGCTACAAACTTACAAAACATGACTTAGGATGTTGTTAAGCCTGTTGCAATTAACAGTTGTATCCATTTTTTAATCTGTCCATTTGCTACCATGCTACTCTCCGCAATGAAGATATACTAGAGATGCTGCCCCATTTGCTATTTTTGGTGGATGCTAACCCTGCTGTACTTAACATGCTTGTCCATGTACTTACGCAGAGTCATAACGGCCGATGTTGTTGTTTGCCGTCAAGGTTAGCTGCATCCCATGTCTTACAGTATTTCACATCATTTATGCAATTGCAGTTTAACTTCTACCATTTACTGGTTGCCTGTAGGTACACATGTCAGTGGCACTGATCCATGCTTCGACCCGGAGGAACATCTCGCCTCTGCCGGCGCTAACTTTGGGCAGGCTCTGGCCAAGATGAAGTGCCCCAACAACTACCTCTCATGACTTACCAAGTATGTACCCACCAGTTCAATCTTACCAATACCAGTTGCAATTAATGGCTATGTTTTGTACTGTCGATGTATTAAGCATGTTGTAGTAAACATGCCTAACACGTTTGAGCTATTTTCCCTACCTTTTTATAGACAAATGAGCCATTATCTGTTCTGGCAGCACCTGCCCTGTGATGTTTAACTCTGCCAATTTATCAGTACCGGTTTCAATGGCCATTAAGCCTGTTGCAATTAACAGTTGTATCCATTTTTAAAGAGTTGTATTTCACTGGCTACAAACTTACAAAAAATGAATTAGGATGTTGTTAAGCCTGTTGCCATTAACAGTTGTTTCCATTTGTAATCCGTCCCTTTGCTACCGTGCTACTCTTTCGAAATGAAGATACCACTACATATGTTGTTGTTTTATTACCATTTGCTATTTTTGGTGGATGTTAACCCTGTTGTAGTTAACATTGGCTTTCCATGTACTTACACATGGCTACAATGGGCGATGTTGTTGTTTGCCGTCGAGGTTAGCTGCATCCCATGTCTTATACACCATCTATTCCTAAATATATGTATTTTTAGAGATTCCAATATAGACTACATAAGGAGCAAAATGAGTGAATCTAGATTCTAATCTAAACTATATCTATAATTCTATATACATCCGTATGTAGTTCATATTGAAATCTCAAAAAATATACTTGTACTTAGGAACATAGGTAGTTGTATTTTACATCATTTGTGCAATCTCAGTTTAGCTTCTAACATTTACTGGTTGCTTGTAGGTACATATATGAGGGGTACTGGTCCATGCTTCGATCCCTTTTGCGTATGTGGCAATGAGATATTCACGAACAAGCATCAAGTGAGGAAACTAAGAAAGATTGTTAGGCGAAAGAAACGGGTGATTGAAATTAAGCTCTTTATTTACACTTTGTCGAAGACAACAGTGAACTTTAGGATGGTAAGTAATGTGTTTCCTTTTCCCCCTGCCCACAACAAGTTACTCTATTAGACCTCAGTATCTGATATTTTTCTCTTTTCAGTAGTTTCCGAAGCTATTTACTGATGATTACCTTGCAAACTACATGACCGGAGTGGAGGCAACTAAGGTTAAAGTATATAATTCATGCTACCATGATAATGCTCTAGAAGTCTTCCTGAAGGCGGTGAAGGATGGGCGGGCAATCGTCACAAGGGGTTGGACAAAAGTGGTTCGTGCCTATGACATGCAGGAAGGCACATTATGGGCATTCCGCTTCTTCAACACCGTTGGCAGTCAAAATGATTTAAACTTGTCTCTTCACCTTTACCGCCTTTAAATACTGCGGTTCATCATAGTTAATTGCTGCCTAATCCTGTAATTACTGAACATATTGTACTGGTAATTTTATTTATGGATTCGTTGTCGAATCATTGTGCTGAGAATTTGAATTGCATGTTTCGTATTTCAAAATTTCCAATTAGAATAATAAATTACAGGCAAAAATAAAAATAGAACAGACGGTCATGGACCTTTGCAAATGGTTCTAGCAGTAAAAGCGCTTGCGATGGATAGCCCAATGCCACACAGTTTTCTACATCAAATCGTGTGTGATGTAGTTAATGAAAGCAAACCGTTAACCAAGGCAGAGTGTGTGTGATAGTTACACCTTTCACACACGAGCGTATACATAAACCGTGTGGGATGTACATCTGAACGGAAACGTTTTCCCTGGATTGATTGTGTGGGATGTACATAAGAACGGAAACATATTCTTTGGATTGACTGTATATGATATACATACGAACGGAAATGTTTTTCTGGGATTCACCATGTGGGATGTACATACCTACGGAAATGATTTCTGGGATTTACCGTGTGGGATGTACATACCTACGGAAATTATTTCTGGGATTCACCGTGTGGGATGTACATACCTACGGAAATGATTGGGTTTCGATGCCTCGCCCGATCGCACACGGCCCCACCCTGGGTCCCAGGAGGGCCTATCCCCGACTATTTCTGGGTCGTCTGGGAAGGACACCCTATCGCACACACTCACTTGGCGACGGTTCCAAATGCCGTCGCGGAAAAGGGTTTTAAACCATTTGTTTAGGACTGATGCACACCAGTGAGTGTTCTTGTCAAACTTAATGTCGATGCATCTTTTGATCAAGACCTGCTCAGAGGTACCGTGGAAGCAGTCCTGGGGGATGACAAAAGCAACTTCATTGCGGGCGGAAATGGGAGGATCGATTGGTGTGTTGATGTTTTAATGAATTTAGTTTTGGCCCTCAGATTTGGTCTATCACTTGTACAAAGAGAGGGATGCAATCGTCTCGTCATTAACTCAGACAATTTAGAGGTTATTGATACCATGAATAATGGAGAACAATCTGCGGGTCCAGCGGTGGTGGTTTTTGATGGTTGTTATCATTTTGCTTGTGATTTTCCTGTTTCTAGTTTTAAGCATTGTAATAGCGAAGCAAATAAGGTCCCTCGTGAAATGATTAGGTTGGCTAGAGTTAATATGTTGGTTGATTGGTGTGAGGAACCCTTAGAACTTTTCTTGCAAACGATGTACTCCCTCCGTTCATTTTTGTAAGTCGTTTCAGACAACTAAAAATGAACTGCTTTACACACTGTCCGAAATGTCTTCAAGGCCTTATAAAAGTGAACAGAGGAGTAGTTGTTATTTGAAATGAATAACGTGGGTTTGTCTTTAAAAAAAGATCGATGTGGAGGATGCATACGCCGCAAGTGAAACTGTCTTAAGTCGCGCGGCGCAAGGACCGGTATGTCTCGCTATCGTGGGTCCACCAACTTTCTCTCTAAGGGGTGACCGAGAGGCGATCGCTAGGGCGATCGGAAGGCGGTGCCTAGGGTTAGGGTTTTGAACGTAGGGTGGCGGTCATCTTCAGGGCAGCTAGGGTGTGGCGACAGCGCTGCAAGCTTGACTTGGTCCTGCGGTTGACAACCCTGCTTGACGTGGTGCCCATGGCGTCATCCTTGAAGGCGGGGGAGACGGGAAACATGGTGAGTCGGAGATCTTCAGAGTCTCCGGCCGATGGCAAGACCTCGGAGGAGGCGACGTCCCTGTCGGCGAAGATGGGGGGTCTGGCGCTGACGGAAAAGGAGGTGGACGGATTTGTATTTGATGATCCAGATCCAAGGATGAAGATGGAGATGAAGTGGGCTGTCGTCGGCAAATCGTTTTCCCCGCGCCCTTTAATCAAGCATGCTTTCGAGAGAGCGATGCAGCGTGCCTGGGATCTCCATAGGGATGCCCAATTCAAGATGCTTGGGGGTAATATGTTCATGATCAAATTTGGCAGCGAAGGGGACTGGAAACATGTTCTCCATAATGGTCCGTGGCAGTTTGACTTCAATGTAGTGGCTCTGAAAGATTATGACGGGGAGACTAGGCCATCTGAGATGATCTTTGATTCGATTGAGGCCTGGGTCAGGGTTGATGATCTGCCCTTGGACAAAAGATCGAAGGCATTTGGAGAGGCACTGGGAAACTGGCTTGGGACAGTAGTCAAGGTAGATGTTGGAGAGGATGGTTTTGCAAGGGGGACTCAACTTAGAGTGCAGGCTAGAATTGCTCTGTATGAGCCACTCGTCTGTGGTTTCTATTTGAAGAAGAAGCCCGATGACAAGGAGAAAAAGTGGTTTGATTTTGCTTATGAGAAAGTACCCCACTTCTGTTTTGACTGCAGCAGACTTGTGCATGTGGATGGTATTTGTGACCCACCGGTGGATCTGCTATCGTAATGGGGAGAATGGTTGCGTGCCTCGCCGGGTAGAGCATTGTCGAGTCATCAGGAGAAGAAGCAATGGCAAGGAACATCCAGCAAGAATATAAGTAGGGAGAGCTCAATGTCAAGTGGGGGTGATAATGGCCCAAAAGGGTATGCACATGTGCGTGACCTCCCAACCCGTAGATCTCTTTATAGAGAGTATACGCCCTCGGCTGACTCCCACACTGGTGGGCCAAAGCAGAAGGGGAAGGAGCAAGAAGAGGTCTTAATCCCGCAGAAAACGCACACTGGTGCAGAAGGGACTAAGGAGAAGGACCTGTGTCATGATTTGGAGGATAAACGGGAGAAACATCTTAGAAACGAATTACATCAGAAGGTGAGAGAAGGTATCATCTCCCCAAGAAAGTGTCATGACCAGAGAGAAGGGCAGCAACGCAGGGAGGAGAAAGCATCGAGGGAGTATTATAGGAAGCCGGGGTATTATGTCAGGAAGCTTAGAAGCGATGTGGGGTCTTCTCGACAGCGAGAGGACCACTATTTGTATGCTCCCAGGGAAAAGAAGAGACCATCAAGGCAAATGTGGGTACCCGTAGGAGAAGGAGTTCAAAGGGAAGAAGGTGATGCTCTCGTTGGCAAAAAACGACAGAAAGTGTCATCTATCTTTGAGAGGATCGGTGATCATGGAGCTAGATCGGCGGACCCCGGCAGCCGGGGCCGCCGGGAGCAATGAATCTTCTTGTTTGGAACTATCGGGGATTGGGGTTGGACCCGACAGTTGGAGAACTACAGGACCTGATTAGGTCGTACAACCCAGCGGTGGTGTTTCTATGTGAGACGAAGAAGAAGGCGCGAGCAATGGATAAGGTCAAATAGAGTTTAGGGTTCCGTAACGGCATTGCCGTAGACTGTGAGGGAAGGAGCGGTGGATTAGCTCTGTTGTGGAGGGATCACATATCGGTTACACTCAGACCATGGTGCCAGTACTATATTGATGCGGAAATCATGTCAGAGGGAAGAACTGTTAGATTCACTGGAATCTACTGTGAACCTAGGACGGAGCACAGGCGGAAAACGTGGGATGCCCTTCGTTACTTGAGACGGAAAGATAATTTACCTTGGCTTTGTGCTGGGGATTTTAATGAGATCCTTTTTCAAATAGAGCGGAGAGGAGGAAATCCCAGGAATTTCTACCAGATGGAGGACTTTCGGGAGTGTCTTGGCGATTGTGGATTAGCGGACTTGGGTTTCACAGGTTACCCTTTTACGTGGGATAATAAGCAAGATGGGGGTGCAAATATTCAGGTTCGGCTCGACAGGGCCACATGCAATGACGAGTTCTTGCACCTCTTCCCTAAAACAACGGTCGAGCATATTCTAACTGAGGAGTCTGACCATGCGGCACTGCTCATCACGGCGGCAGTATCACTGGATGCAGCGGGCCACAAGAAGCAAAGGTTCTTTAGATTTGAAGAAGCATGGACAAGGCATGAAGATTATGAGCAGATGATTGAGAGGGTCTGGGAGCAAGCAAAACAGCAGCATGGGGTGCATGCGGGGATGAGCGGGAAATTGGGCACACTTACCAAGGCCATGCAGACGTGGAGTAGAGATGTGTTTGGTTCCCTCCGCAAGCAGATCTCCAGGTTAAAAACACAGCTACGGGTTGCGAAGGAAAGGTCGTTGGTGACTGGTTATTTCCAGGAGGTCAAGGACATTGAGAGTCAGCTTCATGATCTTTACGAAAAGGAGGAAATCTACTACAAACAGCGTTCACGGATTGACTGGCTGCAGTGGGGCGATCAAAATACTAAGTATTTCCAGAGTCAGGCTTCGCATAGAAAAAGAAAAAACACGGTGAAGGCACTACGCAGGGAGGATGGTACGCTCTGTACCTCTGATGATGACATGCGGTCTATGGCCATGAATTTTTATGCTACTCTGTTTGGCCCCGAGGGCTCAAATGTAGCAGCTAATGTTCTGCAACACATTGATACATTGGTCTCGGAGGAGATGAATGGGAAGCTCACGGCCATGATCACCGATTCTGAAATTGAGACGGCTCTATTTCAGATGGGCCCTACGAAGGCCCCGGGGCCAGACGGTTTTCCAGCTTTGTTCTATCAACGACACCGGTCGTTAGTTAAGGTGGATGTTTGCAGGTCGGTAAAAGAGTTTTTGTATGGGATGGCGACACCGGATGGTTTCAATGACACGGTTATAGTTATGATTCCTAAGGTCACCTCACCGGAGTTGATTCTCAGTTTAGACCAATAAGTCTGTGTAATGTGCTCTACAAAATTGCAACAAAGGTACTGGCCAATAGACTTAAAGGAATCCTTCCTGTCTTGATCTCAGAAGAGCGGAGTGCTTTTGTGCCGGGGAGACTCATCACGGGTAATGTATTGGTGGCTTATGAGTGTGTCCACGCTATCAGGATGAGGAAGAGGAAGAAGCCTTTGTGCGCGGTTAAGCTAGATATGATGAAGACATATGATAGAGTGGAGTGGATCTTTCTTGAAAGGGTGCTGGAGAGGTTTGGTTTTCATGAGGCATGGATTCAGATGATTATGAGTTGCGTTACATCGGCAAAATTTATGGTGAAGCTCAATGGGGGGTTCTCGGATTCTTTTCTGCCGTCTAGGGGTCTCCGTCAAGGGGATCCTCTCTCGCCTTATTTGTTCTTGTTCTGTGTGGAGGGCTTCTCGGCGTTGCTAAAACATGCACAGAGCTCTAGTGACATAAAGGGGGTGTCTTTTGGGAGCACTGGCCCCATGGTTACCCACCTCCTCTTTGCAGACGATAGCATTGTGTTTCTTGAAGGTTCTGAAAGTAATCTCCTTGCTCTCAAAACAATTCTACGGGACTATGAGGTGGCCTCGGGACAGAAAGTTAATTTGCAGAAATCTTCTATATTCTTCGGGAAAGGGAGCACAGAGGACACCATAGAACAACTTAAGGCCGTCATCGGAATTACTTTTGAAGCCCTAAGTGAGAAATATTTGGGGTTGCCCACAGCCGTGGAGAAATCTAAGGAGGGAACCTTTAAATTTGCCCGGGAGAGTGCAAAGGGTAAGGTCACGGGTTGGAAGGGGCAAGGACTATCTAAAAAGGCTTGTGAGGTGTTGGTCAAATCGGGGCTCAAACCACCCCAACCTTCACTATGAGTTGCTTCCAGCTCACCAAGAAATTGTGCGGGAACCTGACATCTATCTCTTCTAACTTTTGGTGGGGTGAAGCAAATGGTGAGAAAAAGGTTCACTGGATTGCGCGGAAGAAAATGTGTGAGAGTAAGCAGGAGGGAGGGATGGGGTTTCGAGATATGGAAGCTTTCAACCAAGCATTACTTGCCAAGCAAGCTTGGAGATTGTTGCAGGTCCCTTCTTCTCTGTGTGGGCGTGTCCTCAAGGCACGTTACTATGATCATGGCACAATTCTCAACGCAACATGTCCGAGTGGGGAATCATATACATTCAGGAGCATTTTGCATGGTCGAAACCTGCTCATATATGGACTTATATGGAGAGTGGGCGACGGTTCTTCCATACATATTCATCATGATAGTTGGATCCCGCGCAAAGGTAGCCTGAAGCCACTGGGCCAGGTCTACGTTCCGGGGATAACGAGGGTGAGTGATCTGCTAAATGTCGAGGCTACAGGGTGGGATCAGCACAAGTTAGAAGCTATGTTCACGGAAGATGACATACAGGATATTCTGCAGATTTGTGTGGGTGGTCCGGGCACAGACGACACGTTGGCAGGGAACTTCACGAAGAACGGACAATTTTCAGTGAAGTCAGCTTATCATCTTTGCATGGAAAAAAAGAAGGCGAGAGCAGGACAACCTGCCTCGTCCTCAACGGCGGTGAACCACAAGAGTTGGCTGTCGCTTTGGGCCTCCAACGTGCCGGGGAAGGTGTTGATCCACGTGTGGCGACTGATCAAGTATGGCTTGGCGGTGGGGGCAGAACTTCTTCGGAGAAGGATCAAGGCCGGAGTGTTTTGCCCTGCTTGTGGACGTGAAGAAACGATGTACCACAGATTTTGGGGCTGCTATCATTCCATACTTTTTTGGAAAGAGTTGAGCTCGGTATTGGGTGCGAGGGTGGCGACCCCACCTAGATATATGAGCACCCAGAGTTCGATTGCATCCTGGTTGCTACAGTGGTTGTCCAATGCCTCAGATGATGACAAGTCGGCGATGTTTCAGGGTTTATATGCCCTTTGGCTGGCAACAAATGACACCCGTGATGGAAAGCAAATTGAGGAGGCCGGCATGGTGGCGAGGAGAGTAGCAGCTCTCATGGAAGAATGGAAGAAAGTGCGAGGATGGACGGAGCCATCGACATCACTCACCCAGCGTGCAAGATGGGAACCACCGGCGTTGGGCTGGCTCAAGGCCAACGTCGATGGAGCTATGTCTCAGCTGAGACAGAGGGGAGGAGGTGGAGTAGTGTTCAGAGATGAAGATGGTGCATTTAGAGGTGCGGATGCGATCTTTTTACCGGATATTACATCAGCGAAAGTGACGGAATTGCTGGCTTGCCGGAGGGCGGTAGTATTAGCGCTGCAAAGAGGCGTGCCCAAACTCCATTTGGAGACCAACTGCCTCAATGTTGCCAGGATGCTGAATGAGCAAGGACGGAACCTGCCGGCTGTTGGCATTATGGTGGAAGAGATCAAGATGATGGCCACAAACTTGGGTGAGTTCAAAGCTACTTGGGTTCGAAGGGAAGCGAATGAGGCGGCTCACGAGATTGCTCTGTTTGGTTTATGTAGTGAAGTTTCGATTTCGTGGGAGATTTCTCCTTCAAATTGTATCCTTACTATTGTTTTTGATGAACTTCCTGAACTAGTTTAATAAAGGGGGGAAGTGGTTTTCAAAAAAGTGAATCCGTCTCCTTGGGGCTGGGGCTGAACCACTGATGCGAATGGCCAAATTGTTGAAGCTCGCGTGCCACTGATGCGTGAAGGTCCACATGTCAGAGCCAGTTTTAACAGAGGAAACAAGAGGCGGAAAAGGAAGAAATCGCAAAACCAGATAAAGCCCACTCTCCCGCGCCTCCACCACTCGCTCTCCCGGCCTCCTCCAGTCCACCACCACCATGCCCGCCTCCCTCCTCCCCCCGACCTTCCTCCCCCACGACCGCCACCGCCACCGCCTCCGCCTCCCCGTACCCAGCTGCACCACCTCCTCGGTCTCCGTCTCCGTCTCCGCCGCCGGCCCCGCCAGCCGCTACGACTTCGAGCCGCTGCTCGCCTACCTCTCCGACCCCTCCACCGTCGCCTCGCTCACCTCGCCGTCCCCTCCACCCTCTGTGCCGGCCCCCGAGCGCCGCCTCGCCGCGTCCTACTCCGCCGTGCCGTCGCACGAGTGGCACGCTCTGCTCCGGGGCCTCGCCGCCAGCGACGCGTCCCTGCCGCTCGCCTTCGCGCTGCTCCCCTTCCTCCAGCGCCACCGCCTCTGCTTCCCGCTCGACCTGCTCCTCTCCTCGCTCATCCACTCGCTCTCCGTCTCCGGCCGCCTGCTCCCGCACTCGCTGCTGCTCTCCTTCCCGCCCTCCCTCTCCGACCCGCCCTCCCCGCTGCTGCTCAACTCCCTCCTCGCCGCCTCCGCCGCCGCCTCCCGCCCCGCCATCGCGCTGCGGCTCCTCGCGCTCATCCGCGAGCACAACTTTCTCCCGGACCTCGCCTCCTACTCGCACCTCCTCGCCTCGCTGCTCAACACGCGGGACCCGCCCGACGCCGCCATCCTCGAGCGCCTCCTCGGTGACCTCAGGGAGTCGCGCCTCGAGCCGGACGCGCCGCTCTTCTCCGACCTCATCTCCGCCTTCGCGCGGGCCGCGCTCCCGGACGCGGCGCTCGAGCTCCTCGCCTCCGCGCAGGCCATCGGCCTCACGCCACGCTCCAATGCCGTCACCGCGCTCATCTCCGCGCTCGGCATCGCCGGTCGCGTGCCCGAGGCTGAAGCGCTATTCTTGGAATTCTTCCTTGCCGGAGAAATCAAACCGAGGACACGCGCCTACAACGCGCTGCTCAAAGGGTATGTCAAAATTGGGTCGCTCAAGAACGCTGAGCACGTGCTCGATGAAATGTCAGAGTGCGGGGTTGCGCCCGATGAGGCCACTTACAGCTTGCTCGTGGACGCGTACACGAGGGCTGGAAGATGGGAGAGTGCAAGGATACTGCTCAAGGAGATGGAAGCTGACGGAGTTAAACCGAGCTCGTATGTGTTCAGCCGGATCCTTGCGGGGTTCCGTGATAGGGGGGATTGGCAGAAGGCATTTGCGGTGCTACGTGAGATGCACGCAAGCGGTGTGCAGCCGGATCGGCATTTCTACAATGTCATGATAGATACATTTGGGAAGTACAATTGCCTTGGGCACGCCATGGATGTGTTTAACCGGATGCGAGGAGAAGGGATTGAACCGGATGTTGTCACATGGAACACACTTATTGATGCGCATTGTAAGGGAGGGCGGCATGATCGCGCCATGGAGCTGTTTAAGGAGATGCGTGAAAGTAACTGCCCACCAGGCACGACCACATATAACATCATGATCAATTTGCTTGGTGAACAAGAGCGATGGGTGGGGGTGGAAACAATGATGTCAGAGATGAAGGAGCAGGGCTTGGTTCCCAACATTATCACCTACACTACACTTGTGGATGTGTATGGGAGGTCTGGTAGGTACAAGGAGGCGATTGATTGCATTGAGGCGATGAAAGCTGATGGACTGAAGCCATCGCCCACCATGTACCATGCCCTTGTCAATGCATATGCCCAAAGGGTATGGGACGTTTTTAGTGTGGATTTTTCTTTATGGCTTATGATTGACCATGAGTGTTCCTTGCCAATTTCCTTAGTTCCCTAGCTAACTATCTTTGATAATGTTGATGCAAAACTGTCGCTGATAGTACACTAAACAAAAAAAATCATACTACCCAGTATTTTTCTAAATCCTGGATAACTAACTAGCTTTGGTAGTCACTTTCGTCATGCTAGCCAGCACTTTTCTACTAGCAAGAATCTGCATAATCTAATGATGCATTTGAACGGACCATTTCCAGGGTTTGGCAGACCATGCGTTAAATGTAGTCAAGGCCATGAGAGCGGATGGACTTGAGGCTAGCACGGTAGTGCTCAACTCATTGATCAACGCCTTTGGTGAGGATAGAAGGGTTGTTGAAGCATTCTCTGTGCTTCAATTCATGAAGGAAAATGTAAGTCATATTTTGCCCTCATTTTGTTATCTTGACCTGCATCATGTTACTTCTCTTAAACCTCTGGTCATCTATGCAATTGAATCTTATGAAAAGTCTTGCTTATTTTGCCCATCAAATTTCAGGATTTTAAGCCTGACGTTATTACATACACGACACTAATGAAAGCTCTAATCCGTGTTGAGCAGTTCGACAAGGTAAGCACAAGCTCCTTCAAAATGTTCTTTACTGCAATGCTGGTATAGATAACTTAGATTGAAATGTTATCTGCTCATTATGCTGGCAATGCTGCACTACTTACAATTGTTCTAACAAATTGTGTGTGAAATGCTATTCTAAGTTTCTATCCTTCTCTTCTTGGATAACCAACATCATTGTTCAACTAGTTTTATTTGATACTATTACCTGCAAGCCCTTGCAGCAAAAACCCATGATCTGAAGTTGTGGACCTTGTGGTTTGTTAATAATGTACCAGGTTCCAGTCATCTATGAAGAAATGATTACATCAGGATGTGCCCCTGACCGCAAAGCTAGAGCAATGCTGCGTTCAGCTTTAAGATATATGAAACACACAAGGGTTGCATAGGCAATTTAGATACAAGTTACTAATCACTGATGGAAGCACAACATCTCTGCTGATCTTGTTAAAGTCGCAATGGAAGGTTGGTACTTAATTCCTGCATTTGCCGTTTTGCCTTACGTTGTATAGAAGATTTCCAGTTAATAGCAAATCCTGCTTTTGCTGACATGTCGATTGTAATATTTTCCTCAGGTGAAGCTCCACCTGCCTGACAGATAGACTCTGCTTTTTAAGCATGATATATGCAGTTGTCTTTGTAATCAATCGTTTAGGAGAAGAAAGGCACATCTTGGTCATCCGCCAGAAGGAAGGCTATGTACCAAAAGGAGGGGGGAACTTGAATACTTGATATAGGAAGCAAATACATAAAATCTCTGTTGGGACCTCAAACATTCATATTGAAATTTCTCGAATTGATATTGGCCCATAACTCCGAAGGCAGTACGGTGCCGAGAGATGAATTGTGACGTGGAATTACATTTCCAGGCCAATTTCAGATTGTATTCAGATGTAGATTTTTGTAGAGTTTGTGTAGGGCGATATTAAAAGTTGAAAGGATGCAAAGTTCAGTGTGTCAAATTTACATACTATTGGTGGGTTTCTTTTTCTTTTTTCTCCGCATGTACTTGCTCTATGCAATGTCGCTGTATTTGCTCTATGCAATTCAGGGCATGCGTTAGGGTGTGAGCGGGGCACACACAGTTGTATGCACCTGCTTGGTGCTGAAAATGTTACATACAGCAGTGGCATTGAAAATTAGGAAGCTTGGCAGAATCCAAAACATGCGACTTCAGTACTTGCATAGATAGAAGTAGAACAGTTAAACATCAGGCATTGCAGTAGCAAATATCTTGGACAAAGCTAGTTTAATACTACACGGCTACTGATAAATCTGCCATAACTACTAAGCTTCAATTCCTGCCAATTTCCAACATCAACCAATCCTTCCTCATGTCCATTGGAAGTGCCACAAGGGATTCAAACTTGCGGTCGCTGCTAGTGAGAATACAGTAGGCCCTCAGCAGATCACCCCGTCCTAAGTTTGGTATCTCTTGAAGTGCCGCAAAGATTTCCTTCGGAGATGCATTCTCTGGTTCCTCTCGAGGTTCATTTGGCTTCGTAGATATCTGAAATGAATTCTTGATATTCCCAGACATGCAAAAGAGTGCATCATCTGTTCTGAACCTCTTCCTCCTCGTGCTCTGTAGAGTGGGTTGCGTTGATGTCGGCGTTCCACCCTGGTCTTGACTGCTAGGTTCAGATGCTGAAGGTGAATTTTGAATAAGCTCCCGGACATCTTCAGCACCCTTCAATGACATTTCTTGGGCATTCTCAGCGCCTGCACTCTCATCTTCGCTTGTAGCATAATCTCTGGAGAATATTAGACTTATCGCATCCCAATTCTTGATAACTTTGTTTCTGTAGCATGCAGCTGCTTTGTTTTTCTGTAAAATAATCACCAAATGTGAACCATAAGCTAGAATCGTATCCCAGTAAGAAACAATAGGAATGAATTTGTATACCCCACCTGAATGTACACTTTCCAAGCATCCTCATTGTGAATCACAATCATGTTCTTGTTTCGATCCCATCCAAATTCAGAACGGGCGAGCAACTTGCTGATGGTATTGCAATGCTTGTCAAAGGTCTTGCATCTCGACAGCACGTGATCCCTCGTGATCTCCACATTGCACTTCTCACGCACATTTTTCACCGCCGCCGAGTATGCATGTGGCTTCCATCCATTCGCTGTATGATTGCCATTGTTGTGATGCTCGACAAGAACATCGAGGAGAGCCCGGTCCATTTTGTCTGTCCAAGTAAGGTAGCCCCTGTGTTTCCTCTTCCCGTTGCTTGAATCCATCTGACCACAAGATCACACTTGCTAGATTCAGGAAACGCAAGGAGAAGTGTCAACCATGTACTTGAATCCATCTGACCACAAGATCACACTTGCTAGATTCAGGAAACGCAAGGAGAAGTGTCAACCATGGACAGAGATTGGCTATAAGCTTTGGATACTCAGGATGAAAAAACGAATTGATAAGCATAGGCCGCATATCACTATCCCATTACTCCTTTTTTCAACATTGAATCTTGGCATTGTTGGATTGATTTTGTGTTAAGCTACTAAGTTAGCAACATGCAAGATGAGATCTGCTGCATAGAGCATACCTGATGACTCGCACCTTCCACGGAGTTGCCGTTTGGCTTCTTGATTTGTCCTTGCTGGCGCGCGCCAGTTACCCTGCACACAGGAGCACCTCAATCATTCTGAGAAATTCAACACCGGAGACAAAGCAGCCAGCATCGAGCAAGGCGAAGTAGATCCGCATCCTGGGGCCACCGGAGGTAAGCACAGTGGCTGTGGGCTGCGGTGGACGGCGGCGGTGGAGGAGGGTTGGGGTACAGGTAGGACAGCATATTTCGCCGTAGGCATGGTTTGGAGGGTGGCTGGTGAGCGGTTTGCCCGTTGCCGGAGACGAGGGAGGAAGGAGGGTACCTGGACTGGAGCCGCCGCCGCTGCCAAGCGTCCGAAAGACGGAGAAAGAGGAGGGATTCAATTCTCAGGATTCCAGGGGTTTGGACTCGGAATTATCTGTTTTTTTATGTGGTGGATTAATTCTCACAGAATTGGGGGCGGAACTTGCAACTCTAATACCACATTCCGAAATGACATTACTGAGAATTACAAGGCATCTAGGCTAGTCATAGTGGGAGTAACTTAAATAGTAACATAACGCACTCTAAATTTTTTTTACTTATGTGGCATGTAGTTAATGAGGAGAGAGGTGTTGACACATTCCAATATTGTTGAAATGTATGCATTCGAAACATTAATATTTTGTTCTTGAAGTGAAATTCAAATGAGAGCTATATATGCAAAAAAGAAAAAGAGGAACAATAACAAAAAATTTTA
The DNA here is from genome assembly GCA_032464435.1 of Aegilops umbellulata. Taxonomy (NCBI): domain Eukaryota; kingdom Viridiplantae; phylum Streptophyta; class Magnoliopsida; order Poales; family Poaceae; genus Aegilops; species Aegilops umbellulata. The sequence continues at coordinate 94,522,138 of CP136055.1, forward strand.
TTGGGATTTAAGTTTTGGGGATGGTTGAGAAGCCACCCTTGCAATATCCATGTTTTTTGGGGATTTCGGTTTTGGGAATGGTTTTTTCGCATGAAATTTTGCAGATGGATTAGACTGCGCTAACTATGTTGGTTAGGATGGCAATCGGGCGGGTTTGGATGGGTAGGGCTCCACCTGATCTATGTTTATTTGCATATAATCCCATTGACCGTGTCTATACCTGTTTGACGTCCAGCTATCCATGTAAATCCAAGGAGCAGTAGAAACAGTAGCTACAAGACACTAAAAATGGTAGCTACAAATGCAAATGAGAGTTCCAACTTAGTGATATGCTCGACGACAATGGTGTCAGAAAAGAGTATGATTATCCTCAAGTGTAAGGACAAATTGTAGCATTTATGGATCTGAAAGTAATGGGTATCGAACCCCAATGGAGCAAGTAAGCAGACTTCTTATTCTCTCGAGCTATATGTGCCTATGATACAAACTTCTATACACTTTTAGCATGTACTTATCTAAGATTATTTTTAATTAGGGCATGAGTTATGGAGGCAACACCTTGGTGCTGCCCATGTCTCCCCCCCCCATGAGTGCATGAGACATTGAGGCGCTGGCTTCATCTAGCACCTGCCCAACCCACTGGTCCCAAGCTATTATTTTTTGTGGGTTCCATTTTCATCTCTCTCTTCGATTTCTTACTTCATTGTTTCCCAGGCTAGAAGAGGAGAAGCATGACATCTCTCTCCATGTTGCTTTTTCCATCTCTTTTCTTCTTTTCTGGACGAGGAGGTTAGCTCATATGCAGGATGTAGATTTGGTCTGCAAGCAGCATGTTGTGCTGATTGGGGACCATCCGAACCTAGGTGGCAGCTGGGGCATTCGCCCGCGTGTAGCATAGTAGATGCGCTTAGATGGAAGTAAATGATAAGTTGGGTACTGACAGTAAAACGTGCAAGTAAATTAAAGAAGGAATTATGCAGGTAATAATGATTGCAAGTGAATAAAGAAAACAAGAGGGGCAGTGGTAAATAAGGTGGTGGCATTTTCCCTACGCCATTGTCTTTGACAACATGACCAATACACATACTGTTACAAATACTGTTACAAATTGATATGTGGGAGAGGCACATACTCAACACTTTGCAAAACCACTTACTCACGTGCCACTTATGATTGAATCTTCATGGGGCAACCCACCTGGAAATTGAAAGTTACCAAGGTAAATCCAACCATAGATTTAGGTTATTTAGGTCCTCTTTATACCACACACTATAGTTCCAATGTTTGTATACTGGTTTCTTGTCACTCTGACCTCCCCTTCCACCTTCATCATTGAGGGAGTCCTGGATTAGGGGGTATCCGGACTGCCGGACTATAACCTTTGGCCGAACTGTTGAACTATGAAGATACAAGATTGAAGACTTCGTCCCGTGTCCGGATGGGACTCTCCTTGGCGTGGAAGGCAACCTTGGCAATACGGATATGTAGATCTCCTTCCTTGTAACCGACTCTGTGTAACCCTAGACCCCTCCGGTGTCTATATAAACCGGAGGGTTTAGTCCGTAGGACAGAACAACAACAACAACAATCATACCATAGGCTAGCTTCTAGGGTTTAGCCTCTCTGATCTCGTGGTAGATCAACTCTTGTACTACCCATATCATCAATATCAATCAAGCAGGAGTAGGGTTTTACCTCCATCGAGAGGGCCCGAACCTGGGTAAAAACATCGTGTCCCTTGTCTCCTGTTACCATCCGTCTAGACGCACAGTTCGGGACCCCCTACCCGAGATCCGTCGGTTTTGACACCGACATTGGTGCTTTCATTGAGAGTTCCTCTGTGTCGTCATCGTTAGGCTTGATGGCTCCTTCAATCATTGATAGCGATGCAGTCTGGGGTGAGACTTTTCTCCCCGGACAGATCTTCGTATTCGGCGGCTTCGTACTGCGGGCCAACTCGCTTGGCCATCTGGAGCAGATCGAAAGTTACGCCCCTGGCCACCAAGTCAGGTTTGGAAGCTTAAACTACACGGCCGACTTCCGCGGAGACTTGATCTTCAACGGATTCGAGCCCCTGCCGAGTGCGCCGCACAGTCACGATGAGCATGATTTAGCCCTGCCGTCGGACAGTGTTGCGAAGATCGCACCGGCAACCGCTCCGACCTTCAATTCGGAGCCAGAAGCGCCACCCGTGGACAGGTGGCTAGACCCCGCACCGGATGCCGCAGTCTCAACGGCGATCGAGCCGAATACCAACCTTACCCTTCACGAAAGCCATGACCCTAGGTTGTCGGATTCTTCTCCGGCCACGGGCTCCGAATTGCCTGCGCCCTTGCCAATCGAATCCGACTGGGCGCCGATCATGGAGTTCACCTCCGCAGATATCTTTCAACACTCGCCCTTCGGCGACGTACTGAACTGTCTAAGGTCTCTCTCCTTGCCAGGAGAGTCCTGGCCGGACTGTGACCGGCAGGATTGGGATGCGGATGATGAAGAAATTCGCCGCCCACCCACCACCCACTTAGTAGCCACTGTCGATGATTTAACCGACATGCTAGACTTCGACTCTGAAGACATCGACGGCATGGACGACGATGCAGGAGACGAACAGGAACCACTGCCCACAGGGCACTGGACAACCACCTCATCCCATGATGTATACATGGTGGACACACCAAAAGAAAACAACGACGAGGAGCGGAAGGACGAAGCAAAGGATCGTTCCCTCGAGAAGCAGTCAAAGCGACGGCGTAAGCGTCGCTCCAAATCCCGCCTCGGCAGAAACAACGATCATACAGACCTAGCGATAGAGCAGGGTGAGTCGGCGGACGACGAACATGGCATTGAACAACCGTCCGACCATGGCAACACGGAGAACCAATCCGCACAACCCATCTCCGGCGAAGATAATAGTCCGGAGGACCTCACGCCGGATAAGCTCCTGGAGCAGAAGAACCTCCATAAAAGGCTCGTCGCCACCGCGCGGAGCCTGAAAAAGCAGAATCAAAAACTCAAGGCTGCAGAAGATACACTTAGAATCAAATGGAGCAAAGTACTCAACACCGCAGATAAATATGGCGGCAGTCGCCACACAAAGAGCTACCCGAAGCGAAAGCTACTGCCTGAATTTGATGAGGAGGCCTTAGAGCCCCCGCAATCAAAAAACAAAGCAGCCATCCGGTCGGATAGACGACCTCATGGCCAACATAGAGCGGCAAACGACGCCGCACACAAGCCAGCACGCAATCCACATGAGGACTCGCATAAAAAAGAGAGCCCAACCAGATCCATCTACTGGCCAAGAAAGCGCACTCCAGCAAGCAATGCAACACAACACAACAAAAATCCGAACACCACGGTACACCCAAATACAGGGGTGCCGCACACCCCCTATGTTTCACCGATGAGGTGCTGGACCATGAATTTCCAGAGGGATTCAAACCCAAAAACATAGAGGCGTACGACGGAACGACAGACCCTGGGGTCTGGATTGAGGACTACATCCTCCATATCCACATGGCTCGAGGAGATGATCTCCATGCCATCAAGTACCTACCCCTCAAGCTCAAAGGGCCAGCCAGGCACTGGCTTAAAAGCCTTCCCGAAAACACCATTGGAAGTTGGGAAGAGCTCGAGGACGCCTTCCGGGCAAATTTTCAAGGGACCTATGTCCGACCACCGGATGCAGACGATTTAAGTCATATAACTCAACAGCCCGGAGAGCCAGCCCGAAAGCTTTGGAATAGATTTCTTACTAAAAAGAACCAAATAGTCGATTGTCCGGACGCCGAAGCCTTAGCAACTTTCAAACACAGCGTCCGAGACGAATGGCTCGCCAGACACCTCGGCCAAGAAAAGCCAAGAACAATGGCTGCATTAACAAGCCTCATGACCCGCTTTTGCGCGGGCGAGGACAGCTGGTTGGCAAGATGCAGCACCATCGACCCAAGTACATCCGAAGTTAGGGACGGGAACGGGAAGCCAGGTCGCAGCAAAAACCAGCGCTGGAATAAAGAAAACAGCCCGAAGAGCGCGGCGGTAAACGCCGGATTCAAAAGCTCTCGGCCAGGTTAGCAAAAGCTGCCCTCCAAAGGCAACATAGACGAACTGTCTAGCCTAAACAAAATTCTGGACAAACTATGTCAAATCCACAGCACCCCCGATAAACCTGCAAATCATACCCATAGAGAATGTTGGGTCTTCAAGCAGTCCGGCAAGCTCAACGCCGAACACAAGGGGCTGGATACACCAAGCGAAGACGAGGATGAGCCTCGCAAGCAAAGCAGTGGGAAACAGAAGAAATTCCCACCAGAAGTCAAAACAGTAAACGTGTTACACGTGATAAATAAAAGAAAAGCGGCACTCACTGAAATACGTGCCCCAGGGCCTATCACCGCGGAGTTCCGCCACCGGTCGGCCGAACCGATCACCTTCGACCATCGGGATTACTCCGCAAGTATCCGGCACGCAGGATGGGCTGCCTTGGTGTTAGACCCGATAATTGACGGATACCACTTCACACGAGTCCTGATGGATGGTGGCAGTAGTTTGAACCTGATATATCAGGACACAGTCCGCAAAATGGGGATAGACCCAACAAAAATTAGCCGTAGCAATATTTCCTTTAAAGGAGTAACGCCAGGCCCAGGGGCCCATTGCACGGGCTCCCTTACTGGAAGTTATATTCGGCTTTCCCGATAACTTCCGCAGCGAAAAGCTAACCTTCCACATCGCTCCATTTCAAAGTGGCTATCAAGCACTACTGGGGCGCGAAGCTTTTGCTCGCTTTAACGCAATACCGCTTTACGTGTCTCTCATGCTTAAGATGCCCGGTCCACGTGGCATCATTACAGTAAAGGGAAATATTGAGCGCTCCTTGCGCACGGAAGACCGTGCGGCTGCCTTGACAGCCTCACCAACTAGAGCATCTTACAGGTCGTTAAGACCACGGACGCGGCTAGACGAGTCCGGCTTGGCAATATAATTGATAAAGGTTTGATGGCTATACCCCTATAACAATACAAGGGGCTCCACGCGTGTAAACAAGTGACAATAAGACTCAATTCTACCCATCTTGAACTATACTTGATTTATTTAGTATAACATACATTTTGCACGACAATTTTGCAACTAAGTTCCTCTCTTCTACAGATGACCATCGTGCTACACCCGTCTAGGATACGGCACAACGGAGACACAGGCGCAGACGTGCAGCAGGGACCCGTCCTAAGGATTTTCTTCAGATTAGGACCCTGCGTAAACCTTTTTTACTGTCTCTTGTTGATAAACATCCCCCGGATTCCCAGTAAAGCTGAGATGGATGCTGACGTATTGGCATGTGGCCACGTCAGATTATTGCATGTACCTGGACACCAGGGGCTTATTACAAAGTGCGACGTTTCGCCCAGTTTATATCATAAAGACCGAATACCCTAGGGAGTGTTCGGCGTCGCGAGTTTGGCCTTATATGCATCAGCTCCGAATCATGTCTTTGGTCAAATGTTGGGTTTGCCCGGCTCCTGTGTTTTGCTGCCTTACGTTCCGCTCTATCGGCTAAGGCGGCACCAGGAGAACTACTGCGATTGTGCCCTGGTTCAGCCAAGCGAGCACCTCAGTAGAGAAAGCTGAAAACTGAATGTCATGATATAGCGCGAGACTGGTCAACCACTCGATGACCCAGCGGAATCTTCGGGATTCCTCTGCCTTAACGAAGGGTCGTTTCCCGGCTAGGCACACACGCGCCCCGAATTCGGATGAGCGCGGAGCCACCAGGGGCTATATAGTAGCCCCACTGTCAAACTCCTATGGCTAAGTGAAAGTGATAAAGCATTATAGTCCGATTGCCTAGCTCACTGCGCTATCACCTTTGTAATGGACCAGGACGTTGGATCAAGTGTGAATATGCATCTTCTGCGAGCACCTCCGCATTATATGCGTGGGGGCTGAAGCCGACGACTGCCATCTTTCAGGTTATATACATATATACATAAACGGCCGCACAGGAGGTATTATAATTCTTGCAGGCACAAGTATAAAAAAGCCTTTACATTTAAGCACACATTGTTTTCAATGGGAATACATGTCATTCGAACATAATATTCTTCGAGCACCGCCCCTCTATTGCACGGGCACCCTCAAGAACTTCTTGGAAGTAGTGCTCGGCAGGTACTCGGCTTCGGTCCGAGTCTTGAGCTACAATGGCGGTGGCCTCCATCTATGCCTAGTATGTCTTGACACGGGCAAGGGCCATCCGCGCACCCTCTACGCACGCCGACCTCTTCATCGCGATGATATGCGGCACGGCACCAATAAACTGCTGCACCAAACTAAAGTAACTATTCGGCTTTGGCCTTTCCGGCCACAAATGATCCACAACAGACCTCATGGCAAGTCCGGACAATCTATTCAGCTCGGCCCATTCGGCCAACTGATCAGTCAATGGAAGCGGACGCTCTGGATCATTAACTGTGACCATAACAGCTTCTCCACTTCACGACCCTTTTGATCTCGGAAGTACTCGGCCGCATCGGCAGCACTCGCTGCCAGATCAAGGTATGCATCTGCCGAACTCCATAGCCAGTCTAAGGAGGCGTACTTCGGATCGCCGAACTTCATGCGCAGCATAAAGGGCTTCCCAGCCGCGATATCTCTGGCCTGACGCAGCTCCTCCTTCATCGCTCTCATGGCAGAGCGGGTGTCTTTGGCCGCCACCACGGCCTTCTCTAGGTCCGACCTCTTCGCTTGATCTTCCTTTTCAAGAAGCTTGTAACGGTCAGTGGCATTCTTCAACTCCATAGCCATCTTAGCTATTTTCTCCTTGCTTTGGCAGTGAGCAGCCTGTTCGGCATTCAGCTCCTTGATTGCCTTTAGGGCAGCCGCATCACTTCTCTTGGCTTGTTCTTTGGCTCGGGCAAGTTCCGCCCGAAGGTTCTCCACGGCCGCAGCTCCATCTGCATTTAAAACATATGTTATACATACTGGCATCATGCTCCTCTTATCATGTGTCACTGGAGAAATTACATACCTTGCGCCTCGTCAAGCCGCATGTTGACAAGTACGATGTCGGCATCTGCCACGTCAAGCTGCCGCTTTAACTCGGCAAATTCATCAGTCTGGCTGGCCACCGGACACTTCGCCACCTGCATATTAAGGCGGCAAAATTATACCTGGGACTATGATCCTCTGCGCGCCGTCGTCTTCGACAGCACCCAGAGTGTCAGGGGCTACTATCTACACAGGGCGCATCTTAAAGTATGCGGCACTGTCAAAAAGGTACATCATTTCACGTACCTCAAAACCTGTCAGTAGACTCATGACAGCTTCATGCAACCCGCTCTCCGCGGACGAAATCCTTTCAATTACCGTACCCATCAACGTACGGTGCTCTTCTGAGTTAGACGCTCACCCTAGCAGATCCCTCAGTACCTCCGACCGCGCACCAGACGGTGCCAGACTCACTCGATTGCTTTTGTCAAAAGCCGGATACTGAGGGCTTCGGGTGGCCATATGACTACCTTCTGGCCTTGCTGGATTAGGAGAAACCCTCCGCGATGACACCTCGGGGTCGCCCGCCTCATGAGGCGGTATGGCAAGGGGAGGCGTTCCGCTCTCCATCATCTCTGGAAGAAGATCCCCCGAACACGAGCTCTACTGAGAAGGGCTAAGATCCGAACTGCAAGATAAATGCTTCGGTTATTTTCCTCAGAAGTAAAGCAAGGTTTTTTCTCATTATTAAACACCCTTTTACTTACAGCTCGGTGGGGGGCTGATCCCCTTGAGGGCATAGTACGGCCGGGGTGTCCCCCGCTATAGGACCCTCTGGTGAAGATTTCTTCCCCCGCTTTGAGACCATTGTCTCCGGGTCTTCAGAGGCGGTCCTCTTCTTCCCCTGAGGAGAGGAATTTTCAATTCCTCCCTTCCAGCCAACCTCCTCTGCGGAGGCAGTAGCTTCCTTGTTCCCCCCTTCATCTTCTCCCGAGGGCGCTTGATAAGGCGCGATCTCCAGCATCCTGGTTAACATAGAATCTGGCGAGGTCTCAGAAAGGGGGGCCGGACACCTGATCAACTTTGCCTTCGCTATCCACTCCTGGTTCAAGAGTGACTCCTTTTTAGAGGGCGATGTTGTGATAAATAAACGGATGGTGTGTTCGGGCATAGGGCTACTTACTTGGGTATCCAGACGATTACAACTCAGACCTGCATCCTCAGTGGATTCCGGACACATTATTTGTGGTCCGAAGAACAATTTGTACATCTCCACGGGCGTCATGCCAAGGAAATGTTGAAGAGCTCGCGGTCCCTCCGGATTGAACTCCCACAGGCGGAGGGGACGACGTTTGCAGGGCAGGACTCGGCGAATTAACATGACTTGCATCACCACGACCAGACTGACATCTCTCTCTAGGAGATCTCGGATGCGACTCTGCAATATGGGCACATCCTTTACTGGCCCCCAGTCTAGTCCCTTGTTGGCCCATGACGTTAGTCGTGGCAGGGGACCCGAGCGAAAAACAGGTGGAGCTACCCACTTGGTACCCCTGGGAGCTGTGATATAAAACCACTCTCGTTGCCATAAGCTGGACTCCTCTTGGAAAGTGCCCTCGGGCCATGGGGCGTCAGCATTTTTTCTTATTAAGGCGCCTCTGCACTCTGCGTGCCGCCCCTCGATCATCTTCCGCTCCACTTTGAAGGTCTTGAGCCACCATCCGAAATGAGGAGTAATACGGAGGAAAGCTTCGCACACAATGATGAACGATGAAATATGGAGGATAGACTCCGGAGCTAAATCACGGAAGCCCAGCCTATAATAGAACATGAGCCCCCTCACGAAGGGATCCGGCGCGAAGCCTAGCCCTTGGAGGAAGTGAGGTACGAACACGACACTCTCACCGGGCTTGGGAGTGGGAATAACTTGCCCTCGAGCGGGCAACCTATGCGGGATTTCGACGGTCAGGTACCTGGCCTCCCTTAGCTTTATTGCGTCCTCCTCCGTGACGGAGGAGGGCATCCACCGACCTTAAAGGTTGGATCCGTACATGATCGGAGGCCCGAAGCGCCTAAACCTAAGCTTTGGGTGTTGGAACTCGAGGCAAGAGGCAGATTCGATTGAGGTCAAAAGAAAGGAACATGCCTTGGTTCTTTATAAAAGAGATTGAATACCAAGAGCCCTCCTCGTGACGTTTGTGACTTACCTCCGATCGAGGGGTCATACCAACGGGCGCGATTGGGTTACCCACGTCCGTGTTGATGAGAATCCCGTAAATAAAGGGGACACGATCTCTGCTTCGACAAGACATGCCAAGGAAACCGCCTCGCAAAACGCGCTGAGGTTGGCTATAAAAAACGATTCGAATAAAGGCTTGGCTGTGGTGTGATGTCACATTATGGGATACGTCGGCAGATTAGATTTGTGGAAATATTATTCTTTCTACGGTGGTATGTGGAACTTGTTTTGCAGAGCCGGACACGATCCTCGTGTTCAAAACCTTCTATGAAGTATTCGAGGAGGAACCCGCCTTGCAATGCCGAAGACAATCTGCTCGCCGGACTCATCGTCATTGAAGCCTGGTTCAGGGGCTACTGAGGGAGTCCTGGATTAGGGGGTATCCGGACTGCCGGACTATAACCTTTGGCCGGACTGTTGGACTATGAAGATACAAGATTGAAGACTTCGCCCCGTGTCCGGATGGGACTCTCCTTGGCGTGGAAGGCAAGCTTGGCAATATGGATTTGTAGATCTCCGTCCTTGTAACCGACTCTGTGTAACCCTAGCCCCCTCCGGTGTCTATATAAACCGGAGGATTTAGTCTGTAGGACAGAACAACAACAACAATCATACCATAGGCTAGCTTCTAGGGTTTAGCCTCTCTGATCTCGTGGTAGATCAACTCTTGTACTACCCATATCATCAATATCAATCAAGCAGGAGTAGGGTTTTACCTCCATCGAGAGGGCCCGAACCTGGGTAAAAACATCGTGTCCCTTGTCTCCTGTTACCATCCGCCTAGACGCACAGTTCGGGACCCCCTACCCGAGATCCGCTGGTTTTGACACCGACATTCATACATATTGCTAAAACGAGAGTGTTGATATAATGTACATATGCACCCACCCAGTAGCACAAGCAATAGCACCATATAAACACATATGATTCAAACCAATCGTATAGATCATTGATGCCACAAGGACAAGGAAAATTACCCAAACTGTCAAAAATGATAGACACAACACGAAAAATCACAGGGTAATGTTCCATTAATTGGCATGTCCTAGTAGGATACTATAAATTCATAAAGAGGAATACACCATTGGGCAAAAGAAAGAAGATGGTAGTGGAGATGGTTGTTAAGGTGATGGAGGCGATGGCGGTGTCCTCTACAACGTTCCGGCACCGTCTAAAGAGAGGGGGAGGGGCCCTTCCTTCTTCTTCTTCCTTGGTCCTCTCCTCTGGTAACAAGAGGTGTTTTCCCTAAAAATTTCATGGCTATGGATCGTGGAGAATGATAGACCCCCCCCAATGGATCTAGACTTAGGGGAGCCCTTTCTGGATGCTTAAATCTAACCCCTACACCATTTATTAATTCTTTGAGATATGTAACTCTGAAAGAACTGAGGATAATATGGCGGTTCCATAACGTCGTTGTGCAAATACCCTCCAAAGGGTAAATCAAGAGGACCTCCGATAGGGGCGAACCCTGGGGGTGGACTTATCTTCATGAATTGGAGGTGGGTCCAAGGAAGAATGGGGAAATGAGGATGGGGCGGAAGACTTAAATGGAATGCACAAGGCAAACAAGGGGGGGGGGGCGCAAAGGGGAATGGAACACAACCAACATACACATCTCATAACCAAGAATCCATACAATAGGTCTTATAGATCCAACGACATCCAAAGCGAAAGGGTACAATGATAAAGATTGTTCATTCCAAATCAAAGAGATTGGGGGCTTGAATTCTAAAGAGGAATATTGTGACGCCCCCGATTCAATCGTACACTAATCATGAACGCAAATGTGTACGATCAAGATCAGGGACTCACGGGAAGATATCACAACACAACTCTACAAATAAAATAAGTCATACAAGCATCATAATACAAGCCAGGGGCCTCGAGGGCTCGAATACAAGTGCTCCATCATAGACGAGTCAGCGGAAGCAACAATATCTGAGTACAGACATAAGTTAAACAAGTAGCCATAAGATGGCTAGCACAAACGGGGATACAGATCGAACGAGGCGTAGGCCTCCTGCCTGGGATCCTCCTAACTACTCCTGGTCGTCGTCAGCGGGCTGCACGTAGTAGTAGGCACCTCCAGTGTAGCAGGAGTCGTCGTCGAAGGTGGCGTCTGGATCCTGGGCTCCATTGTCTGGTCGCGGCAATCGGGTATAGAAATGGAGAAAAGGGGAAACAAGGCAACCGTGAGTACTCATCCAAAGTACTCGCAAGCAAGGAGCTACACTACATATGCATGGATATATGTGTAAAGGGCCATATCAGTGGACTGAACTGCAGAATGCCAGAATAAGAGGGGGATAGCTACTCATGTCGAAGACTACGCTTCTGGCAGCCTCCGTCTTGCAGCATATAGAAGAGAGTAGACTGAAGTCCTCCAAGTAGCATCGCACAGCATAATCCTACCCGGCGATCCCCTCCTCGATGCCCTGTTAGAGAGCGATCACCGGGTTGTATCTAGCACTTGGAAGGGTGTGTTTTATTAAGTATCCGGTTCTAGTTGTCATAAGGTCAAGGTACAACTCCAAGTCGTCATGTTACCGAAGATCACGGCTATTCGAATAGATTAACTTCCCTGCAGGGGTGCACCACATAACCCAACACGCTTGATCCCATTTGGCCGGACACACTTTTCTGGGTCATGCCCGGCCTCGGAAGATCAACATGTCGCAGCCCCACCTAGGCTCAACAGAGAGGTCAGCACGCCGGTCTAAATCCTATGCGCACAGGGGTCTGGGCCCATCGCCCATTGCACACCTGCACGTTGCGTACTCGGCCGGAGAGCAGACCTAGCAACCTCCATTACAAAGGAAGTCACGTTACGCGGTCCAACCCGGCGCGCACCGCTCGCTGACGTCACGAAGTGCTTCGGCTGATACCACGACGCCGAATACCCATATCTTTCCCGCGTAGTTGGTTAGTGCGTATAGGCCAGTAGCCAGACTCAGATCAAATACCAAGATCTCGTTAAACGTGTTAATGATGTAACCGCGGACACCGACCAGGGCCAAGCCCACCTCTCACCTAGGTAGTCTCAACCTGCCCTGTCGCTCCGCCATAAAGATCCACACAGAGGGCCGTTGGGACAAAGGTCCTTTCAGCCCCCAATCCGTGAATCACTCGCGGGTGCTCCACGAGCCGACCCAACTTTAGTCACCACATGTATCATGTATAAAGTATATTGTATATACCCGTGATCACCTCCCTAGTGATCACGGCCCGATAGTATAGCATGGCAGACGGACAAGAATGTAGGGCCACTGATGAAACACTAGCATCCTATACTAAGCATGTAGGATTGCAAGTAAAGGTAATAACAGTAGTAACAAGGACAGGCTATGCATCAGGATAGGATAAACGGAAAACAGTAACATGCTACACTACTCTAATGCAAGCAGTATAGAAGAGAATAGGCGATATCTGGTGATCAAGGGGGGGGCTTCCCTGGTTGCTCTGGCAAGAGAGAGGGGTCGTCAACACCATAGTCGTACTGGGTAGCAGCGACGTCGGTCTCGGTGTCTAGCGAGAGAAGAGGGGGAGGAAATAATAAATATTTAAGCAAACAGATGCATAACGATGCATGACATGACAAGTATCGGTGCTAGGGGTGCACTAACGCGGTAAGAGGTGATACCGGTGAAGGAGGGAAACATCCGGGAAAGTATCCCCGGTGTTACGCGTTTTCGGGCAGAGGAGCCGGAGGGGGAAAGTTGCAAGTTTGATATGTTAGGGGTGTGTGGCGGACGAACAGACTGCGTATCCGGGTTCGTCTCGTCGTTCTGAGCAACTTTCATGTAGAAAGTATTTTCATCTAAGTTGCGGTTTATTTTTCTATTAATTTTAAAAGATTTAAATCATTTTCAGGATTTATTTAATTATTTTAATGCAACATTATCCAGAACAGTGTTTGCTGACGTCAGCATGACGTCAGCAGTCAACAGAGGTTGACTGGGTCAAACTGACGTGTGGGCCCAGTGGGACCCACCTGTCATACACTGTTAAGTTAATTAGGGTTAGGCTAATCTAAATATTGCTTAGTTAGACTAACAGGTTAATTAGATTAATTAAGTAGGATTAATTAACTTAATTAATTTAGTTAATTAATTATATTTTTGTTATTATTATTTTTTAATTATTAATTACTTACTTTTTATTTTTATTTTATTAATTCCTTTTCTTTTATAAAACATTTTGTGCGGGGCCCCCATGTCAATGGCTTAGTGAGAGCCTTAGCGGGCACCGGCATCGTCCGTGCGAAGACCGAGCCCGACCCGGGGTGGGGGCAAGGCAAGGCGAGGCCGTGGCCTCGCGAGGGCGCTGGCGCACAACAGTAGAGGCCGGTGCGGGTGCGGCGGTGGCTGGGACAGGCGCGGCCCGGTGAGGTGCTTCGCGCGGCAAGGAACGGGGACGGATCGCGGCGACCGCGGCGCGGTCGGCCGGATCGATGGCGATGAGCAGCGGGGCAGAGAGAGGGTCCAGTGGCAAGCGAGTTGCAGAGCAGCGGCGGTGAGCGAGCGCAAGGGAGGCACCGGGTCAGTGGGCGAGGCGAGCGCGGTGAGCCAGGATGGTTGCGAGGGGGGGCGCGGCCGCAGTAGCAGCAGCACGCAGCCACGGCGCGGGCGTGCGCAGACGCGGCGGTGAGCGCGGCTACACGACGGCGAGCACGAGCGTGGGCGCGCGCTGGCGAGCAGGGGAGGAGAGGAGAGGCTCATAGCGGGGAGTAGGGGAGTGGCAGTGGGGGTTGAGGAGGAGGACGGGGACGCGTCGTCGGCGAGGAGGAGACGGACGACGAGCTCCGAGCGGCGGCGTCGGAGGTGATGGTGGCGTGGGGGCTTCGGCGACGGGGCGACGGGGTTGCTCCGGGTCCTCGTGCGGCGGCGGGCGGCTTTGGGCGGGCACCGGCGCGGCGTCGATGCGACGGGGTCGGGGGCTGTTCGAGCCCCCGATCCAATCGGGGGGGAGGAGTGGGGGAGAGTGGGGATTAGGGTTTGCGGGGGTGTGGGGATAAGGTGTGGCCGGCTAGGCCAGTTGGGCCGGCCTGGCAGGCCACTGGCTGGGCCGAGGCCCACGGGAGGGTGGTTTATTTGTTTTGTCTGTTTTTCCTTTTATTTATTTTTATTTTCTGTTTTCTTTTGACTTTTCAATTTATTTTAATTTTGTAAAAATATAATTTCAACTCCTAAATTTAGCATTGCCACTAAACCCACTGTCATAAAAAGATTTACCCTAAACAAAACAGTTTAGTATTTTACATAATACAAAAGGCATTTAATTAATTGTTTTAAGTTTTATTCACCTTATAGTATTTAAATATTTTATAAAAGTGTGGTTTCTCCATCATAATTACCTACGCATTATTTGGCACAACCCAAACATTTTAGTTTTATTGTTTGAAAACTTTTGTTGTTTGCCTATATTTTAAATTTGAATTTGAATCGTTTTGAACTAATGCGAGTTTATCAACAATAATCGAGGTGACGTGGCATCATTACCAGAGGGTTACTGTAGCTTGATTACCCGGGCTTCACAAATATTCTCCACAAGTGGAGGTGTTTGCACTTATTAGAGTCTCCACCTCGCAAAGTGGCCTTGAACTTGAATGGAGTCTTCACTTATTGAGGTGGCCTTGGATCTCCATTGAGGATCCTTCTGCACAAGTGAGATCCAACAAGGGGAGGGGATAGTTGAGCTAAGCTCTATGTTTTCGGTTTTTAATCTTAGGTTCCCCTAGAAAGGAGGTGGGGTGGGGATGCACTACTAGGGAAAACCTTATACACAGAAATTTAGCAATAGCGCGGGTCAAAAAAGGGCGCTAGTGCTAGATAGCAATAGCGGTTCGGAATAAACCCCGCTGCAAATACGATTTTAGCAGTAGCGCGTCTTGCCGTAAAAGCACTACTACTAATATTCCCATTGGTGGACCGATGGGCTACGCATAGCAGTAGCGGGCTTGCAGGAAGCGCGCTACCGCTAGGGCATGAGTAGCAGCGCGTTTCCCAATAAGAACGCTACTGCTAATGGAAATAAAATAAAATGAAAAACAAATAGAAAAGTAAATGAAAATAAAAGAAACAGAAAAAGGAGAAAAAAAAATGTAAAGCAAAATAAATGAAAAAGCAAGAAAAAAACAGATAAAGGCATAGCTGTAGCGTGTGTTAGTAAGAGGCGCTATAGCTAACGTAGCTACAACGCGTTTCCAGGACCCCCGCTATAGAAACAGAAAAGGAAATAAAAAGGGGAGAAAATTACATAGGTATAGCAGTAGCGCGTTTTGGAAGAAGCGCTGTAGCTACCTTAGCTATAGCGCTTTTTGCGAAACGTGCTACCGCTAGTTTTGACTTAACCAAAAAACGTTTCCCCCCGGCCACCACTTGCCCCCCAAATCTCTCGATCCGCCCCGCCACCGTCTTCCCGATTCGCCGTCGCCCCACTTCGCCGCCGTATCCTGCCGACGTCGACGCCCCCGGAGCCACCAGAGTCGTGCGCCGTCGACGCCCCCCGAGCCACCAGAGCCGTGCGCCGTCGACGCCACCGGAGCCGCCCCCAATGCCACGGAGCCGCGCAGCCTCATCAACGCCACCGGAGCCGCCGTCGACGCCACCGGATCCTCCCTCGCCACAACTGCCTCCCTCGCCGTCACCGGAGACGCCCGTGCCTCCCTCGCCACCACTGCCTCCCTCGCCACCACCGGAGCCATCCTCTGTAAGCCCCCACCCCTCCTCTCTCTCATGCATAGGTTAGCTAGTTTAATTATGTTAATTATCTAGGTTAGGGCAAAAATTTAGTTAGGGCTTTGACAGAGAAGTAGTTAGGTTAACTAGTTTAATTAGGTTAATTACCTAGGTTAGTGCAAAAATTTAGTTAGGGCTTTGACAGAGAACTAGTCAGGTTAACTAGTTTAATTAGGTGAATTATCTAGGTTATTTAGGCAAGTTTTATTTTAAAGATGATCCCTTCCTAGACTTTCATTGTTGATTATATCTTTTCATTGAAGTGGTCATGTTGTTTGTGCCCAAGTGGCTTTGTTGTCTCAATGAAGCTGAGTGGCCTATATATCTTTTGCCGGAATGTTGATTCATTTCTTTTCCCGCAAATTTCATGTTCTCGATTTGTCCACTTTTTAGCAAAGGTCATGCTGAAATTTTCCGTGAATTTCGGCATGACTTGTGCTACAAACTAGGACATATCGAGTGCCCATGATTTGCCGCACCAGGAAGGAGTCAACATTCCTGCAAAACAATATGCCTTTTAATGTCATTATTCATTTTATTAGGTCCAGAATTAATTGACTAGATTTAATCATAGGAAACATGGCTAGCAACGATGAAGGACAGGGTTCTGGTGATTGCGACGACGCCTACCGGGCGGCAGACGAATTTTTTAGCCTTACCAACGATCAACCGATGTTATTGCTGGGCCCACCGGTGGCATCGGGGATTGAGACCGACACGTAGACCGGTGCTGAGACTGAGACCGGCGCTCAGACTCAGACCGGCATCGAGACCAGCGCTGAGACTGAGACCGGCGCTGCCTCGGGGAGCGGAGTCGGTGTAGAACCGAAAGCAAAGAGGCAACGGGTTCCTAACAAACTCATGACTACTAGAGTGGTGGTCACGGAGGTGGACGACGACAATTTTGAGCCAACGGCGCCCGAGGAAGCGCGTCGATGGTACGGCAATCAAATAGGCTGCATCGTACAGACAACCGCCACCATCAACGATGAGAAACTACAGAAGATAGAAAATATGAGGAGCTCCCTCCTAAAGAAGTTTCACCAGATATTCTTGTTCCCGGGCCGGAATGAGAAGGATTATAAAGATCCAGATGAGGACCCGACAATGAAGAAGATAAACAAACACGCCATGACCAAGTTTAGCGACGCGTTGGCTGCCTGGAAAAATCGAGTGAAAGCAAGGATCATCGACAAGAAGGAACCCTACTCCGAGATTGTAAAGGATAATCCGACAATCACGGAAGAGCAGTTTCAAATATTCAAGGAGGCTTGCGAGGCCGAAGATGCCAAAAAAAAGTCTAAGTACATGAAGGGGCTTCAAGAGAGGAACTTTGGGAGCCACCACCTCGGAAGCCGTGGTTACGGCGGAAAGAGGTCCAAATGGGCAAAGGAGGACGCGGAAGCCGCGAGTCTGGGCATCCCAGACCCCTTGGCGGAGTTCACCGTCCCGCAGGAGCGTGACGTCCTCAGGGCCCGGCACCATTGGGACCCAGTGAAAAAGGTTTACGAGACAACACCGGTCATTACGGAGTTTATGAGACTGCTGGTAATTTTAGTTTCTGATCAATTCGACTGCACACGCTAGTCATATTTGTAAACGATCATTGTGCCTTTTGCAGAGAGAGCAGCACAGGATTGCGGCCGAAAGCGACTCGCCGTCTAAGGCATTGGCGAGGCCCAAGTGGGACACTCCATTCAACCGGGTGTTGAACATATTGAAACAACAACCGGTGGATACTCGACCGTCATATGGACGCGTGCACGGTGTCGGAGACGGCGCCACATGGAAGAAGTACTACCGTGAGACCACGGAGGAGAGAAAGGAAAGACAGAGGTTAAATGAAGAAAACATCGACAAGAGGGTTGAGATTGCGGTTGAGAAGAAATCAACTGAGACAGTCGCAATAGCGGTAGCTGCCGCAAAACAGGTGGCTTTAGATATTTCTACTACCTTGGTTCCGACCATTTTCAATTGGACCAGGCAAAATCCAAAAAAAGATGCAGCAGACTTTCCCCTTGCTGACTTCTTGGCGGGGAGCAGCTCGACTAGTGTTGCACCAGCACCTGCAGCTGCACCTGCTCCCGCACCGGCTCCCGCACCAGACGTGCTAGGAGGTGCTTCATCTTTGGCTGAGCTCGACTCCCTCATGGTATCTGTCACACCGGCTCCCTTCAATATAAATGTATAATCTCCCATTTTCGTTGCCTTTCGGATGTCTCACGTCGCATACTTTTCTTTGCAGGCCGACGAAACCCCGTGCACCATATTGTACACCATCGGCGACCAGAAGGTGGACGTGGGGAAGGCGACGATAATGGAGCCGAAGGAACCATTGTTCCACAGCCGGCCGATCCCCCCGAACATCTTCAAGGTTTCCGTGGCCAGTGTCAAACCGGGCCACGAGAATTTGCCTCCTCCAGTAATACTGGGGGATGACGACGAGACACCGTGGCGGCTTGGTGATTGTTGCAATGCTGGGTGGGTCCTGTTGTGGCCAAAGAGTCTACTTCGTCTGGAGGCGGCCGGGAGCACACCCACGAGCACGCAGCCTCAGCAAGGTATGAACATCAACACCCCACCTACCCAATTATCGTCGGGTGTCGGGTTGGGTGATAGCGGACGGGGTAAGGAGGAGGCTCCATTAGTCGCTGATGACGTCGCCATGGATGAGGATGAGGACGACGATGGCTCTGCTGAACAGTATGTCTATACTGGCGCCTCCTCAGGGTTTGAGCGTCATGAGTCGGTGCCTGAATTGCTGTCTCAACATATTATGGACGACCTTTCGGTAGTAAAGAAGTTTAGGAAGAGAGCGAGGAAAGGCAAAAAAGCTGTTTCTATGATCCAGCCGCCTCAGCAGCCTCGGCTTCAGGACCTTATAGATATCCCCGGTGCGGATAAATGGCATATCCCCGGTCAACCAATCCTACCTGCAACAGTGCTACGGGCCAGATTCGGCGATCTAAAGAGACTTCATGATGATGTGCTGCGGGTAGAGAAAGACCTCATCGCCTCGAAAGATCCAGGATACTCACTCTACGTGGTTAACGTTCCGCCGCAAATGTCGTACGTCGACAGCTTCCCCGCGGATAAGTTCTTCCTCCGATTCGATTACATATTCGACATGTTTCACGTGAAGAAGCTGGATTTTACGTTTGTCCGCCTTTATGCCTTGCACATGAACTACATCATCGGGGTTGAGCAGATATCTCATATCTGTGTCGCTGACCCGTACTACATGCACGAGGGCTTCTTGGGAGTCTGCGCAAATCACCATGAATACGCGAGGGATTACATCGTCAGTTTCATGCTCACCAATAAGGACAAGGGGGCGATTCTCATGCCTTATCATCCCGTGTAAGTCATCCGCGCTGCTATCCTTCCTTCGATTTCAATCATTCATTTGCACGGTGGAGGCTAATTAATTTGAGGACTTATTTTGCGCAGCGGCGGGCGCGCCGTCCTCATCATCCTCTATCCCCGATTCTCCCACGCTCTTTACTTGGACACGTCGAAGAACATTCACAAAAAGGATTACACCCACATCAAGGATGTTCTCGACAGTGCTATGTATCACTACCAATCACTGGGTGGAGAGGTCAGGGACAAGAAGATGAGGGGTGGCAGGGTCGCCTTCGGCCATAAGACCAACTTCTGCTGCATCCAGCAACCAGACGATTCTCTTAATGATGGATTCTATGTCCTACACCACATGCTGGAGTACAGACGGGATCACCAGAACCTTCGCATGGCACCTTCTTCCGGCGATGCCCGTATTCTGCAATGGGCAAAGGACATAGGAGATATCGAGGATCATCGACTTCGAGCTGAGTTCTATAACATCCAGCGCGAACTTGCCCAAATCGTCATGAAGGAGGTCGTCGGAAAAACAGGGATGTTCTACGGAGAAGGACAAATGTCGCGGGAAGACGTCCGAACATGGATAGCCTCTCAGCGTCTCGACCTGAAGCCTTTCACTAGGCTCGGGGACTATCTCCCTGACTTGGATGGATGGAACGACATGTTGGAGTGATTGTCGATATATGACAATGTGTCCGTTTAGTCCATACTTTCTATATGAAAAAAATTTGAGTTATGCATGGTAAAACTTTATTTGTGATGTAATTAAACCATCCTCCTCCTCGACTAGCGAAAATCACTCTAGTTAGAGCATTTTGGGGTACGATGAACTTTGTTATTTATGCTTATGATATGTTGTTTCTATTTTTGCCAAGTCTGTCTCTTTCTGTTGCTCAACTATATATGTTGCATATCATCGACTCATGTGACGATGCAGGTGCATAGATCATAGATGACGAAGAAGTGCTACGCCAGGAGTATACATACGACAAGTGGCCGGAGTGTCAGGCCCAGGTGTACCGGTTTCCGGTTTCCGAGCCACAGGCAGTAGTTAGTTTAGGTTCACACTAATGCGAGAGAGGGATACGAACTCATGTACTCAAAGTGATAGCTCTTCTCGCGTATATCATTGTTTAGATGGATGACGATGTATTTTCAAGTAATCGAGACTTGTATCGCTATTTTCGAGATGATGACGAGAGACCACTTTGTGTTGGATGATGATTATGATGAGACTATTTGTATGTATATGCTATGATTACATCTGTGGTCTCGGAGGCATTTGTATGTGTATCATGATGACATTTGTATGTGCTAAAGATTTTTCCATAAAGCCTGTTCAAATACAAAACAAATATGCTGAAAAAAAACAAAAAACAACTAAAATTAGCAGTAGCGAGTGGAGAAAAGTTAGCAGCATCGCGGTAGTAGCAGTAGCGCGCACGGGAGAAGCGCACTATAGCTATTAGCAGTAGAGAGCTTCCATTAAGCGCGCTGCTGCTACACTTGTGTAGCAGTAGCGCTGGTGAGCACGCGCCACTGCTACGTGTTAGCTGTAGCGCCTTATTAATAGCGCCGGTCCGCGCGCTACTGATACACCTAAAACCCGCGCTGCTGCTAGCCTTTTCCCTAGTAGTGATGGAGTGTATAGGGGTAAATGGGGAAGGGAAGATACATAGGCTAGTGGTCTGAAAGCTACGTGTAGGTAGTGTCCTAGAGGCTCCTGGTGATTTAACTCGGAGGATCCGACTGCTGGGTTGAGCACGAGTCGACTTGGCGCGGTCGATCGGCGAAGATGTAGCCCTAGGGCCAGGAGTGTCCTGGGGAAAAGGTTCAAAGGCTCTAGCCAGTTGGCAGGGCCTATGTTAAAGCTTGGAAATTGGAGTCTCTGAGAGATCCCCAGGGTGCTCTCGGCTTGGACCTAGAGGCTTCTTTTGTTTCCATGATTCTCCCACGGATGTTGTAGATACTATCTTGTGCTTGACCTCCTACGTGTTGGGAACGTAATAATTTCAAAAAAATTCCTACGCACACACAGGATCATGGTGATGCATAGCAGCGAGAGGGGAGAGTGTGTCCACGTTCCCTCGTAGACCGAAAGCGGAAGCATTAGCACAATGCGGTTGATGTAGTCGTACGACTTCACGATCTGACCGACCCAAGTACCGAACGCACGACACCTCCGAGTTCAGCACACGTTCAACTCGATGACGTCCCGCGAGCTCCGATCCAGCAGAGCTTCGCCGGAGAGTTTCGTCAGCACGACGGCGTGATGACGATGATGATGTTGCTACCAATGCAGGGCTTCGCCTAAGCACCGCTACGATATGATCGAGGTGGATTATGATGGAGGGGGCACCGCGCACGGTTGGGAGAGATCAACTGATCAACTTGTGTGTCTAGAGGTGCCCCCTGCCCCCGTATATAAAGGAGCAAGGGGGGAGGCCGGCCGGCCCTCTATGGCGCGTCAGGAGGAGGAGTCCTCCTCCTAGTAGGAGTAGGACTCCCCTCTTTCCTACTCCTACTAGGAGGGGGAAAGGAAGGGGGAGAGGGAGAAGGAAAGGGGGGCGCCGCCCCCCTCTCCTAGTCCAATTCGGACCAGAGGGGGAGGGGCGCGCGGCCTGCCCTAGGCCAGCCCTCTCTCTCTCTCCACTAAGGCCCATTATTTCTCCCGGGGGGGGGGGGGGGTTCTGGTAACCCTCCGGCACTCCGGTTTTCTCCGAAACCACCCGGAACAATTCCGGTGTCCGAATATAGTCGTCCAATATATTGATCTTTACGTCTCAAACATTTCGAGACTCCTCGTCATGTCCGTGATCAAGTCCGGGACTCCGAACTACCTTCGGTACATCAAAACACAAAAACTCATAATATCGATCGTCACCGAACTTTAAGCGTGCGGACCCTACGGGTTCGAGAACTATGTAGACATGACCGAGACACGTCTCCGGTCAATAACCAATAGCGGAACATGGATGCTCATATTGGCTCCCACATATTCTACGAAGATCTTTATCGGTCAAACCGCATAACAACATACGTTGTTCCCTTTGTCATCGGTATGTTACTTGCCCGAGATTCGATCGTCGGTATCTCAATACCTAGTTCAATCTTGTTACCGGCAAGTCTCTTTACTCGTTCCATAATACACCATTCCGCAACTAACTCATTAGTTACAATGCTTGCAAGGCTTATAGTGATGTGTACTACCGAGTGGGCCCAGAGATACCTCTCCGACAATCGGAGTGACAAATCCTAATCTCGATATACGCCAACTCAACAAGTACCTTCAGAGACACCTATAGAGCACCTTTATAATCACCCATTTACGTTGTGACATTTGGTAGCACACAAAGTGTTCCTCCGGTAAACGGGAGTTGCATAATCTCATAGTCATAGGAACATGTATAAGTCATGAAGAAAGCAATAGCAACATACTAAACGATCAAGTGTTAAGCTAACGGAATGGGTCAAGTCAATCACATTATTCTCCTAATGATGTGATCCCATTAATCAAATGACAACTCATGTCTATGGTTAGGAAACATAACCATCTTTAATTAACGAGCTAGTCAAGTAGAGGCATACTAGTGACACTCTGTTTGTCTATGTATTCACACATGTACTAAGTTTTTGGTTAATACAATTCTAGCATGAATAATAAACATTTATCATGATATGAGGAAATAAATAATAACTTTATTATTGCCTCTAGGGCATATTTCCTTCACTACGTTGTACATTTAGCTCAAACCCGTAGGTGCAAAAGGGTAAGAGTGTCAAGTAGTAGGGTACCCCTTCGCTTGTGCTCTAGAGTCAAGGGCCACTAGGGTTCCTCGCATCCTTCCGGAGACACCATAGGTCTACCTCGTCTCATGTGGCCTTAGGCCTTAGAGGCGTGGTGGATCTTGACCCTTGCCGGCGGGAGGACTCCTGCTCCATTTTTAGTGTCTTTTTGTGTCCATTTAGGGTTTATGTTCTGCTCAGGAAGGCGGGGTTGTGGCAGCTCCCTGAAGATGGAACACGATTCTCCTGCCTAGCCTCAGTCTCAGTGGTGTGTCTAGGGTAGTTGGAGGGGTTGTGTAGATGTGTCGCCGGTGGGTCTCACGGGATTTGATCGATGTTTGTCTTTGGTGGATCTGCTTGGACCCAATCTTCGTTCGGCTACGTTCGTGTGTCTACATGTTGGATACTTCTGATCTATGCTTTCTCTTCATCGGCAATGGTTGTTATTCTTGTGTGTTGTCCTGTGGGGCCTTAGCACAAGGACTTCCCAACTATCTACTACAACAGGGGTGATGATAGCGGCGTGTCTTCGGTTCACTTCAGTGCTTGTAGTTGTCGATAGGTGGTCTACGGACCTGGATGTAATTTTTGTTATATCTGATGTACTTTGTACTGCCATGAACATATCGAAAGTTTTGCCGTAGAAAAAATACCATCCTCAAAAGTGGCAAGTATCTTCGTATTCATAGTAAGCATGTCACTCAATGATGGGACACTTGTTATGATGATATTCATAGGATGCCCCATATCATCTCCCCACACTTGAAAAAGAGACATCCTTGGTGCTAAACCGTATCACCATGGTCCATAGGAAGGAGGTAGATCAAAGACCTTGGTGAAGTTAAACTTGTCGATCACCATGTACTCATCATCTTTTTTTGGGGGGAAAGGCCATCATGGCTAGCTTTATTGGACTAAAGAACAATTACATCGTTTACTAGTTGGCTAAGTAAAAACCCCGGTGGTTCATTAGCCCCTAACTATTGTCACACTTATTACAAAAACTGAACTTAGCTAGCTCGTGAGCAACAGAATTTGCATCACGAAAACAATGCTTAAAGATGACCTTCCCTATTGACGTAGCTATATCAACGCATTCCGCAAAGATTGCCGCTGCTGCATCCCACCATTGAGCCTGCCCTTGACAGTAATTCACCACATTCTGAGAATCGGATTCTGCTTCAACTCTGTTAAAACCCAAAGAATTTACCAGGTATAGTCCATCGCGCATTGCCATTGCTTCAACAGTCATTGCATCAGCTGCGTTTTGGATGAGTCTACATTGAGCTGCTATGAATATTCCTCTTGCATCACGCAAAATTGCCGCTGTTGCACCCATCCATCATCTACATGGAACGAGGCATCAACATTAAGTTTAACGAAGTTGGGTTCTGGTCTCGTCCACTTATGTTCACTCGTCTCTGGCTTTTGAATTGACTTCATATAGTTCCCGATAATAGCCAAGATCGAACCAGGCCATCGGAATGGAGGAGGGCAAGAATCATGATGTGTATGTTGCCTACGCAGCCACCATAAATACCAGCATCCGGTGGCGAAAACTTCTTTACAGTTCAGACTTGGCATAACAGACAAGGGAACGTCTGACTCAACGAGTAGATGTTCCAAAATTACCGATCCCGAACGATCAATGTGTAAAGCACTGTCTACCTTATCAATAAGGCCCAGATCAGTCCACAATCTCTTGGCAAGTACGCATTGAAAGAGTAGGTGTCTCACATCTTCAGGGCCATTCTTGCAAACCGGACATACACCACTCACAGGCAAGTGTTTATTTGATAATATTGATTTCAGAGGGACAATTCCTCGGAGCGCTCTCCAACAAAAATCTGTACTTTTCGTGGAACTTGCAACTCCCAAAGGTGATTCCATATTGTTGATTGCCTGTTACTACTGGACGTGAGATTATCTCCTACTTTGCCTCTGTATTTATGTGACCATTGTTCGTGGTAAGCAGTCCTCACTGAAAAATTCCCTGAACTCGTAAGATGTCAAGCAACAAAATCACCAAAGGCTTGAAAGTTTATCGGAATCTGCAGAATCCTTGTTACATCCACAGGGTTAAAGATGTCTCTGATCAAGTCTTCATCCCACTGTCCTGTAACTGGATCAATTAGCTCCACCACCTTAGATATCACGGTGTGTCCTCGAGGAGTTAAAATCTTCCTGTCCGGACTTGCAGGAACCCATGGATCATTCCATATATTCACCTTCTCTCCGGAACCAATTCGCCAAATATAGCCACGCTTAAAAGTGGCAAGACCCGCAATGATACTCTGCCATGTAAAAGAAGATCCTTTTTTGGGGCCTGCAGAGAGTAAATCAGTGGATGGGAAGTATTTAGCCTTCAAGATTTGGGAACAAATAGATTCTGGATTTGTAATCAGTCTCCAACATTGCTTAGCTAATGAAGCCAAATTAAAGGAGTGTAGATCCCTGAATCCCATACCACCATCACATTTTGGAATGCATAATTTCCACCAAGAAAACCAGTGCATCTTTTTATTTTCTTCATCACCTCCCCACCAAAATTGTGCAATCACATCTGTAATATCTTTACACACTCCCTTCGGAATGCAGAATACAGACATAGCAAAAACTGGAATGGCTTGTGCAACAGCTTTCAATAGAATTTCCTTCCCTCCTGTAGATAACTGTTTCTCCATCCAACCCTTCAAAAGTTTCTTGATTTTCTCACAGAAATGCTTAAAGCAGTCACTTCTATCAGCGCCAACCATAGCAGGCAAACCCAAATATTTATCTGACAATGCTTGTGTTGTGATATGAAGTTCATCACAGATTTCATCTCTTGTTTGCATATTAGTATTTGGGCTAAAGAAAACACTGGATTTATTCAAACTTACCAGTTGTCCCGAGTTTTCACAATAGGTGTCCAACACATGCTGTAAGGAAGTTGCATTTAACATATCTGCTCTCATGAGAATTAGAGAATCGTCAGCAAATAAGAGGTGTGAAACTGACGGTGCATTCATGCACACTCTAATCCCATCAATGCCACCAACTTCTTCTTCATACTGCAACATGCTGGATAGGCCTTCTGCACAAATCAGGAATAAATAAGGAGATAAAGGATCCCCCTGCCGGAGCCCCCTCGAAGGTGTAAACATCTCTATCTCTTGGGAATTAAAACGAACTTTGTATCTAACTGAGCTCACACAAGCCATCATAAGCTCAATCCATCTGTTATCAAACCCCAATCTATGCATCATGTTCCTTAAGAAGATCCATTCGACCCTGTCAAAGCTTTATGCATGTCTAGTTTTACTGCACATAACCCAGCCTGACTGTTCTTGGTGTTCTTAATTTTGTGAATGCATTCATAGGCCACCAGAATATTGTCAGTGATCATCCTGCCAGGGACAAAAGCACTTTGTGTAGGAGAAATGATATCAGGCAGAATACTCTTTAGACGAAATGCAAGCATCTTGGAGATAATTTTATAAAGAACATTGCATAAGCTAATGGGTCGGAACTGTGTTATTAACTCCGGGGAATCCACTTTTGGGATCAAGACAATGGATGTGTCATTCCATTCTGTTCGAATATGCCCGGTGTTGATCGCATGTAACACTGCAAAAATAATTTCATCACCAATGATATGCCAATATTTTTTAAAGAATATTGCATGTAGCCCGTCTGGGCCCGGAGCCTTTAGATCGCCAATGCTAAAAACTGCCTTGCGAACATCATCAGCAGAAAAAGGTGCCATCAATATGGTGTTCATTTGTTCTGTTACCTTCCGATGCACCTTCTGAAGTAATGCAGGATCGGTATGCTGAACTGCAGACGTGAACAGGCTAGCAAAATAACCTTGTATATGAGGATTTAAATCAGCCATACCTTCCATAATGTCGCCATTATTATCTTTCAATTTCTTGATATAGTTCCTTTTCCGCCGGGCCGCCGCAAAAGCTTGAAAAAAGGCTGTATTACGATCCCCATATCTGAGCCAATCCACGCGAGATCGCTGCATACTTTGGATCTCCTCAAGTTCTAACAGATACTCTATCAGTTCAGCCAGCTCCTTTCTTTTTATTTCATTTTCATCCGTCATGGGTCCAGTCATAACTTGCTCTAAATCTCGTTGTGCTTTCCGAAGACGCTTCTTCGGTTTTTGTAACACCCGTTGATCCCAGTCATGAAATTCTGAATGCATACGGGAGAGCTTCTGAAAAATGCCTGAAACATTCGGGTCAGCTCCTGCCTTATCCCACGTTTCTTGAACCAAGTCAGAAAAATTTGCCTCTCTTAGCCACCTAGCTTCGAACCTCTTGGGCCCCTCTTGGATCGGTGTTGTTCCTTGATAAAAATCAGTATCAACCAACAATGGTCTATGGTCAGAATGGTTAAAGTTACAATGTCCCAGATTTGCATTGGGAAATAAACTAGACCATCCATCGTTCACGAGACCTCTGTCCAACCTTCCTCGAATCCTTCCTCTGCGCCATGTAAATATATCTCCAACGAAGCCCATATCATGCATGTTACAATCATCAATCGCTTGTTGGAAAGCCACCATATACTGTTGGGGACGTGGATTCCCCCCCTCTTTCTCATGCAGAAGTTGAATTTCATTCAGATCACCAATAAGTAACCATGGTAGTGTACTTGTTTGAGATAGTTGGCGCATACGGTCCCAAGTCAAGTACTTATTTTCCCATCGGAATTCTCCATACATGCCAGTCAATCGCCATGGTTCACCTCCATCGCTTGTGATCTGTACATCAATAAACTTGGGGTCTAACCCCAATCTCTGAACTACAATATTACTTTTCCATAGTAACAATAAACCACCACTTCTCCCATTACTAGTGCAAACCAGTTTTTGATCCATCTTCAAACGACGTCTCAGACATTCAGCCGGATAGCTATCGGGGTGAGTCTCCGACAAGAACATCACATCGGGATGGGTACTTCGCTGGACGTCCAGCAAAGCTCAAACTGCCGGTTCATTCCCGAGACCCCGGCAGTTCCATGACAAGAGTTTCATTGCTCCCGGCGATCACCCTCTAGGGGTGTCGCCGATCCTAAATCATTTGCGGAACTTTTATTACTGTCCACTGCCTGACCATCTCTTCCTCTTAACTTCTTCCTATTTGCGTTCTTCTGAGGGGTGCCTGTAAGTGTGGGGTTCTTGTCCTCCCCATCTACCTCTCCCTCAAATAGATTTATTTTCTCAGCATTTGTAACTGTCTCGGGATTATTATCTGCTTTATTTCCAGCAAACGGAACCATGGCCATATTGTTGTGAACGTCATTCTCAGTAGTCACCTCTGGGGTAGCAGCAGATGTACTATCCTCAGCTGCTCTCTTGCCTAAGATATTATCCGAACCACTATTTTTCTCCATATTCTGACGAACTTGAGCGAGTTCTTCTCCTATGTTACCTACAGGTACTACTCCCCCATGGAAAGCATAGTTGTGTCGCCAAATAGCAGGACCAGTGTCTCCACTGTTTTTCTCCTCAGTTTGATTGTACTGCATGTTCTATCCACGCCCCCGGAAAGGACCTCGACCGAATCCCCTACCACGTCCATTATAACTGTCTTCTCCATTCCTTTGCCGATCGTTACCGCGAACACCTCGTCCGCTGCCTCTACCTCTTCTCAATGCAAGCAAAAAACTACCCCACTCGAACTCTGTCTCATCATGCTCTCCAGAACCACACTCTTCGTGCCAGTGCCCCAGCAATCCACATGCATTACAAAAGGTGGGCAGTTTCTCAAATTTCACTAAATACTTCTCAGTTTCACCCCCCTTTGTAATACCAACAACCCGGGTCAGCTTTTTATTGACATCAAGTTTCACTCTGACCCTAATGAACTCACCCACGAATCCGTTAGGAAGGGTAACCTGAACTTCCTGCACCTCTCCAATTCGACTCGCAAGGTTTTCCAGGGCCTTCGTACTTTTTAGAACTCCGTCTGGTAGCCTATGAATTTGGCACCATGTTTCTAATTTGTCCAATCTGACTTTTTCTGGATTTGAGAACCCATCATATTCAACTAGAATCAGTGCTGCACCATGGAAATCCCAGGGCCCTTGATGCAAGGCCTTGTTCCAATCAGCCAGGCAATTAAACTGTATTGAGAAAAGGTTCGCATTGATTCTCCTCCATACCACTGCTTGGGCAGGGTTCCATGCTGCCCTCATGTCCGCGATCAGTGCACTTTGGCTGAAATTTTTACCTGTTAACAGTCTCCCCAACGCTAGCCACTTTGGCTTTATCTCCTCCACATCAATCTCATCTTCCTATACTAGATCATCAGCTTCCTCGTCTTGTAGGTTCAGCCGTTCCAACAGCTTGCTAGCATCTTCCATCTGGCTCCCCGATCCACTTCCTTCTCCTGATGTCGCCATGCAACCGAGTCCCACCCAACCCCGATCGAACGTAATCACTTCACCCCAACCAAGGCCGGGTAGGCGAGCCAGTCGCCTCCTGTATCAGCCCGAGGAGAGGAAGGAGACTTACGTACGAGGGGAAGGGGGAATCGATCGTTAAATCTCCCGAAAAGAACAAGGTAACTCACGGCGGCGGCGGCGCCGGCGGAGGACTATCGAACCCTACGTGCGAGACCTAGGGGGAAAAAACTCGACTCCCGCCGCCTCGAGTTGATTGGGGATGCAAGTCGTGGAGTTAGTCCCATGTACTCATCATCTTGACGCTTGATGTGGCGATTCTTGAGGTGTATCGTGCAAACAATAAGGAAACGACAATGAAATGGTAGCCAATTCATGAAGCTCATATCAAGAATCTAGCCGCCTCGCAAGATCTTGCGTAGAAGTATGGAGCACAAAACACCTATTGTACTTTATCCATAGGTTCAGGTTAATCTACCCTAGTTCCGCACCACGAGCACTACTATGCACACTGACACTTTGCCATCCGATTTTTTGTATGATGGGATCAAATCACTGTTTGCTTGCGTCATTTTCCTGATCAGTGTCGTTCAAAGCAAGTATTGTAACTAAACCAGACATGAATCGTCGTGTGCCAAATACTTCCACCACTCTAATTATCATTTGCGTTCGTGTAATTATCTTCAAATGTGTCGCTTAGATTGGTCAAATAGGTGTGTAAGCATGTTATATAGATGTTGTGTTTGTGTCCACATTTTACTCAAAAAAAGTTTCAAAACATGCAATCAGGCTACCAAGATTGGGTGGACAGATACCACACACGCCCCGGTGCCCTAGATACACCATCGCAATTTTAGGTTTCATGGGATATCAAGATGTCTGAGGCAAGATTGACGCGAGACAAAATGTGTCAGGAGTATACGCGAGCTTTCACATGGAAGAGGACAATACAAAATAGAATCTACTACTTCCGTCCCATAATATAAGAGCGTATTTGACACTACTAGTGTCAAAAACGCTCTTATATTATGGGTGGGAGGGAGGGAGTAATTGAGAGTCCGAATAAAACACATAAAACTCAACTCTTGTTGGCTTCTTGCACGTGAGAATAAGAATCACTCGGTAGTCAACAGGACCAAGCTTACCCAGGAACGGCTGATTCAGCTGCAATGTCAATCCTGTAGTCAAATTTGTATAGAACTACGATAAGCAAAACACATTCAAGGATGGCAGCTTAAGGCCCAGTTCTTTTGCCAGAAGCTTCTCCCAGAATCCCCAGATTCTGGCAAAAGAACTGGGCCTAAGATGGCTTCCAGCAAACTATTGGCAGATGACTCATTCTTGCGTTGTTCTAAGCTGATACAAATATTTCAATTCTGGAAGTCCAAGTCTGCGCTATGGCACCTGCAAGGTGGCGACGGTAGCAGTGAATAACAATCGGCAACTAGTGTCATTTGCATGGAAAGTGCAAGGAAAGCGCCTCTTTAAACTTGTAACCTTTGGATCAGATTAACGAGAAATCTGGATATTTTGTCACTCCAAATAATAGCAATTCGATCTTTCCCACTCCAAGTCATAACGAGATGTGGCCCCAAGACCTAAATATCTGTGTGACATGGGTGGCAATGCCAATCTTTGGAGTGCAGAATATTCAATTTATGCAATAATGAAAGGATCAAAGCAAAGTAAAATAATTCCTGGTTATCATAACACACAATTTCAGGAGTCAGGACTATAGTATTAGTATGTACTCCAACCCTAAAGAAATATAAGAGCGTTTAGATCACTAAAGTAGTGATCTAAACACTCTTATATTTCTTTACAGAGGGGTACCCTTCAGATCTGCAAGTAAGTCAAAAACTTCCAGCGATCTCCATATTTAATATAACTTCACGGCAAAATATTTCAGAAGAGTGACTTACTATCCGTTGCAGCCTTCATTACACAATGATGGCAAAATGATTGCCAACTGCATCTAAGCTTACAAATTTCTTCCATAATTAAATACTCCCTCTGTCCCATAATATAAGAACGTTTTTTACACTAGTGTAGTGTCAAAAACGTTCTTATATTTTGGGACGGAGGGAGTAATATATAGTGTTCATGTTAACATATTGAAATGGTGAAACCTTATTTTTTGATAGATATTCAGTTACTAAAGAGTAAAGAGGCACTGATTTCCCTTCTACTTGTGATTTTGTGAAGATCTGCCTATATAGATGCCAGGTACAATTTATGGCACACAGACCTCTCATGTGCCACTAAACGTTTTGGGTTCCTGTAAGACATGGTTAAAAAGGAAAATCGAGGTAGCACCATATCATATGTTTTGACTGATTTTTTTTTTCTGTAACTCAAAAGGGTCACTTATTACTTTGTAAGCAGGAAAGGTTTGCCTAGCTACATCTATACCTACTATTAAAGCAAGGTGATATTCTTGGTTTCGTCCCGTTTAGAGTTTTTTTAAGTGCCGTTGATTATTTTTCTAATATGCGAGGTGGTACTAATTGATACAGTGCCAATTTTTCTTACAATGCGCTCTGGCCCAATAAACAATCAATGTGTAGCCCGTAAAGTTTTAAAAAAGCCCTTTCGTACCTATTCTGGGTCATTGGGCCTTTGTCATGTTTGTCCATCCAAAAAAATGTCATTTCAATAGGATTCGAACACACAACCTGCAGTTCAGAAAAGAAGCCAGGACCAACTCAGCTAGCTCACATTGTGCGTACAGCATAAGGTTGTTTCTTTATTAAATACTACTACATCGCCCTCTTAGGTAAAATCTATCCAATTTATATA
Source organism: Aegilops umbellulata (assembly GCA_032464435.1). Classification (NCBI taxonomy): domain Eukaryota; kingdom Viridiplantae; phylum Streptophyta; class Magnoliopsida; order Poales; family Poaceae; genus Aegilops; species Aegilops umbellulata. The sequence continues at coordinate 94,554,448 of CP136055.1, forward strand.
CACCATCTAAGGGATAATGACGCAGAAGTACGAAAGGGAAGAAAGGCTAATAAAGGGAAGAGTGGCTAATTAACTACACAGACATTTAAAATTAATAAGAAAGATTGATTGACGTAGAGGATTCCAAGGAAATAAGGGAGCGAGAAATAAGCAATGACAGAGAGGCTAATAATATACCTTCTATATATGTGGTGGGCTGCTATTAAACGGATTTCAGAGGGCCAAACATTCTATATGTGTGTAACAAATTCATGACATTTGCCTAAAAAGCAGATTCATAGGATATCCTCAATAACTTAAAAAGGGGCATTCCTGAGACATGCATGTTGCATTTTTTTTGAATTTTTGATTGTTTTTGAGATAGCTAACCGCTTATTCCAAGCGGCATGCATGCTGCATATTTTAACGAGAAAGGTCACATTGTGATGCCCTTGATCAATGTATAATGGAAAAGGTAGCCAGAAGGGGATGTGCGAAATGCGGAGCTAATGAGAATAATTCGAACTCAACTCCATGCATGTGCCGGGTTGAAAGTCTCAAGAAAAAGTTATCAACATGGTTTTTGGTGCCAATCATTTTAAATTGAATTTGATGTTTGTTTCTGTCCTTCACACACTGGTATGAAACTACTACAATGTAAAAGCGAGAATAAAATTATGTAGATGTGGTTGAGATCTCAAACGCGATTGTTCGCCAACTTGTGCATCTAGGCCATGCAATTCTTTATTGTTTCCAGGCTTATGTGAAATGTTGGTCGTCTAGTGGACAATGTGACTATCATCAACAATGGTGACAAAGAAGAGAAGTGGTAACATGGATAGGGCGCAAGGGGTGAAATTTGTTTCTCCCGTTGCAACGCACGGGCTCTTTTGCTAGTAACAAAAATAACTGAGGTAACAACTCAATATGGCAAGTTATGATTAACTCTACTTAACTAAATTTGGGTACATATCCACACAATTACAAAATATATTATTAGAATTTCAACAAGTGCTGATACTGAAACATTTAATTTTCTAATGGAGTAAGATAATGAAATTATAAAAGAGAAACATAAAATTACATGTACAAAAAAATTACGTGACAATGTAACTCACCTTACACTAGAACTAGTTGTTTTACGTGTCGCCAAATGGCCCAAATTGCTGCCAAACATGCTCGATTAAATCTCTTCGGAGTTGGTTATCTGTCGAGTTTGCACAAATACTAGCATTTCTCCGAAGTAAATCAGCAAAATGATCAGTAGGTCCATATTTAATGTTTGACAGTGGAGCAACCGGTTTCTCTGAAATTTCATTCGAGTCGAAACAAGCACTTGCCCTATCTTGCTCATCCTCAAGTGTCATGTTATGTAGTATGATGCAAACCTGCATGATTTTGCCTAGAGTTGCCTTCTGGAAGAATTTTGTTGGGCCACACACGATGGGAAAACGTGATTCTAGGAGTCTAAATGCTCGTTGGACATCATTCCTTGCTCCTTTTTGATATTGTGCGAATAATCGATCCTTTTCAGTTTGAGGGAGGGGCATCGCCTTAATGAAGACAGGCCATTCTGGGTATGCACCATCAGCAAGATAGTAACCCATACTGTACTGCCTCCTGTTGATGGAGAATTGCACATGAGGACCTTGACCTTTCAAGACATCGGTGAACAAATGCGATTGATTCAGCATGGTAATATCACTGTGAGACCCAACAACACCAAAGAAAGCGTGCCATATCCAGAGGTCTTGTGAAGCAACTGCTTCAAGAATGATATTAACAACACCATGATCACTGTGAGTAAGATGACGCACCCATTTAACTGGGCATTTTTTCCACTCCCAGTGCATACAGCCAATGCTTCCCAGCATACCAGGGAACCCACGGGTCTCACCCATTTGTAGAAGACGCTGCATATCAACACTAGTGGGGCTCCTCAAGTATTCTTCACCAAACATGTTGATCACCCCATCCACAAACTGCTCCAAACAGTTCATTACTGTGCTGAAACCAATTTCTACGTATTTGTCAGTGACGCCAGAGGGGGAACCCAATGCTAATATACGAATAGCTACTGTGCACTTCTGTAGAGGTGTGAGTCCTTGACGATTAAGGCCATCTCTCCTTTCTGTGAAATAGGGAGACCACTCTCCCAAGGCACGGACTATACGTAGAAAGAGGGGCCTTCTCATCCTGTACCTTGTACGGAACTGTTCGTCAGTGTAGGTTGGATGCTCAGCAAAGTAATCAGCCACAAGTTGTTCATGGCCCTCTTCACGATTTCTCACTATGTACTTCCTACTCCCGCGGCGAGATGCACCAGCTTGCTGAGGTTTAATTTTGGCCTGGATCTTCACATTGATCTGCTCAAGCAAATTGTGGAAGATGCTTTGTTCAGAAATCAAATCTTCCATAGTGTATATGCCGGTTGGGTCAATGGTAGTGCTGTCATCGGAATCATCCGAGCAGGATGATGTGTCTGATTGGTGGGACATATCTGCAAAGATGAGAAATGAGTAATGCTTCAACATGAATGTGAAATACTTGCTGATGGTAAATCCGGCATGAAGATGACCAAAAAAAAAGCTTCAACATTCATTTGTTTTCTACAAATAAAAATGCACAAACCCAGGACATAAATGAACTTGACACTGTATGCATTGCAAATATATGTATCAAGGTTTATCATTGGGCCAGCACAGCTGGTAGCTCTTATAAACATAAATAGCAAAATGAAGATAGTAAGGGCATCTCTAAAGGTTGCCTTGCTTCTTCCCTACTTGTCCGTTTCGGACAGGGCGGATAGAAATACTCTCCAATGAGGACCCCCACTTCCTCCTTATTTGTCCATTGTGTCCACTTCTCCCCATTTCTTCCCTACTGGGGAAGAAGTAGGGGCGTCCGGCAGACAGCCACCTCAGCAGCAGACAGTGGAATACCGCTCCGGCCGAGGGGGAGGAGGATTTGGCAGTCGCGGTGGCCATAACCGCCTCCTTGGTCACGGAGCAGGAGGACGAAGCTAAGCGGCTCGCCATTGAAGAGAGGAAGAAGGAGGAGGCAATGCAAGCTTCCCTCGCCGGCACAGACAATGTCGATGATGACAACCTCGGCCTTGAAGACAACAACGGCCAGCTTGGGGGCAATGAAGATGAAGGCACCGACAACGACTACGGCAGTCGCCTCAGAAACTTCACCATTCACTTGAACTATGGTTTCCTTTTAGTGGTCGTTATTTGTTCAATGCCGAATAGTGTATGTGTATGTCGTGATGAACTATGTATAATTAGCCATATGTGATGAAATATGGGTGTGTAGCGTATGTGTAGGCAATTGGAAAATTTGGAAAAAAATTGGGGGTGGACAAATAGGGAGGGCCGTTGGATACCATGGTACAATGGTGTCCTACCTATTTGACTAGACGTGTACGCGGAAAATAGGGGGGACAAACAAGTTCACCTTTGGAGATGCTCTAACAATAACAGCTCACACAAAAGGTCAAGGTTTATCAAAAGATCAAACAAATTTAAGCTAGACTACAGTTGCAGGACATGTAAGACAGTTCCAGATGCAAGCAAGGGCAAAAAAACGCTGGACTTGAATCAAAGAGAAAGCTTCACCTTATTCCATCTAAGGTTTTACTTGGACTAGGCACTGTAAAATACCATCACCCAAGCAAAAATACAGAACTACCTAAGCTACTGACAAGAAAGTTCTTCAACTCGGCAACTACACTCTCTCTGTCCCTGAATTTCATCAATCATCCAGAATGCCTAGATATCCTTAGAAAGGTGAGGGCAATCAGTTGATTATGTACTGTAGGCCTAGGCTACTGATCTCGAAATGCCTACATATCCTTTACTGAATGGGTGACTTGCTGAATGCCCTTGCGTTTTACAGGTGATTTGCTACCGTAGTTACACCCCCTTATCATTGTCCATTCGCCCTCTACGCTAAAACTTAATGCCTGGTATAATGCTCCAATTCGTCAGGCTTTACTGAAAGTAAAGCAGTGGAAGTTCAGAAAAACATGGGCGCAAAGCTTCCAACAGGGGATTCCAAGGTTCTGCATTCAGCAGCGAACGATCCCCCAATTCGCGAGGACAGCAAGTAATTGAACGCTAACTTAGTAGTATCCGAACCAATGCAGTAATCTAAAATGCCATTTTTGCGGCACGAAGCAATGGCAGAAAGTTAAACGGAGCGACCAAATTAAGGACAAATATGCATCCCGCGAGAATAATAATGAGAATACAACAAAATACCTGCTTCGCGCACGGTGGGAGGAAGAAGGGACGACTGGTCGGTGGAAGGAATTTGGGAAACGAAAGGGGGAACAACAGGAGACCCCGACATGGACCAACCTTGCTGTTTAGGCACGGCGGCGCGACGGTGAGGGAGAGGAGCGACTCCCGGCGGGAGGAGGGGGCGCAAGGCAAGAGGGCGGTGGGGCTAGGGTTAGGGGTCGCCGGCAATCCGGGGGGGGGAGGGGGGGTGACGGAGAGCACACGGCGTCCTGCAGTGCGCGTGCGCCGGCGGTGGAAGCCGGAACTGAAGAGCGATGAAAGCTCCAGAGTCTTTTTTTCTTCCCTTTTTGAGCGGAGAGTTGGAGGAGAGCCCGGAAATTGGTTTCGGCCCGCGACGAGATTATGTTTGATATCGGCCTGTTACGGAAAAGGATAAAAACGAAATCCATTCTTGCCTCATTCACTGCCGACCTGGCCCATCAACTGTATGAGTATATCGTGTGCCTCCTGGCCCATCTGTACATGGGCCTGATGCCCGAGGTTATTAGGTCACCTCCAGTATAAATGAGCCGAGCAGGGTCTCCTCGTCCACCCCCTACTCTTTTCCCTCGCCGCCGCCGCCGCCTCCTTCTCCTCTGGTGCGCACAGTCGTCCACCATGGTGAGCTTCTCTCCTCCCCCTCCACGATGATATTTCCGGCGGATGCCTCTTCCTTTCGTCGCGGATGCAGTTGCGTGATGTGGTAACGAATCCTTTGTTGTTGCTCCGCAGCCGAAGCAGATCCACGAGATCAAGGACTTCCTGCTGACGGCGCGCCGGAAGGATGCGCGGTCGGTGCGGATCAAGAGGACCAAGGACGCCGTCAAGTTCAAGGTGCGCTGCTCCAGGTACCTCTACACGCTCTGCGTCTTCGACGCCGACAAGGCCAACAAGCTCAAGCAGTCCCTCCCACCAGGTTCGTCCTCGTGCCCCCCACCTCCTCCCCCATTTAGGACTCGACAAGTTTGATCTGTGATGTTTGGCTGCTTACATAGCGTCCCCGCTGGTGCTACACTAGATAGTTTGGTGAAAGATCCCAGTATTCGTCTTTGACGCTCTCCATAGGTAGGCACATTAGGACGTGTTACTGCTGCACGCGAGTTCTTGAATGGTTTGTGTGCATACTGTACATACATATGCTTGTGGAAACGATTTGTTTGTGACAGGGTATTGTGGAGGTGTTGATTTTATCTGGGATAATCTGCACTGCGAGCAATAAAAATCTAGGATAATCATAGACATCCTGCTATATGATGCAAGCTATTGACTTTCCGGCTCATGTGCTACTTTTACACAATTGCTTGAGATAGATGCATCTTGGTCGTTTGCATATGTTACTGCTGGACACTCAGTGGTGGCCAGTACACCCCCAGTTATCTCTTGCTCTGCAATGGCATTGCACTAGTTTAGTGCTATTCAGTGTAGCCATTAGTCAGGTTTTATGTTATCTTGTTAGTTATAATTTGCCCTCAGGTCCAGTGATATTATAACTGCATGCAACAATAACCTCATTAATCTCATGAGTACAATACTTGATGTTGAGGAACTGCTCAGTTCTGAGCCAGATTGTCCATGGCTAGCATGTCTGCTCGAATTGTTTACATTGTCCTTGGTTTAGTCATGTTTCACTTCATGCCCAGCCATTATGATTTGTATCCAATATGTGCTCCACGGACATAAGTTTGTTATATGCATACAGATCTCATTTGGCATCCATTGTTATGCTTACTAACTAATTGTGATGTTCATTTTGCAGGTTTGAGCGTCCAGGAGGTTTAAGCATCAAGCCAGACAATGCCTTTTCTAGTAGTGGGAATGTTCTATCCATCTTGCTTTAGTAACTGTTAGCAGGCTCTCCTTGTTTACCCCCATTAGGAGAGTTTTGATGTTCCAAGACTGGAATGTAATGTTGGGAGCTATGTGGTTGAACCTGTGAGGATTTTTGTGTTATTTTCACTTGCTGGAGAAGGAGATCAATTATCTTATCCTAAATTGGTTTAGTATCTCACTATTTTCCTGAATGTTCTGCATTTTCTTCAGCCATGGCCCATGGTTAGCAACTCTTAAGCTTCATAATTCAAATTAATAACATTTAGAAAGGGTCTTGGGTAAATAGTACTAAGAAGTTTATGCTTCATAGTCGAGGTTCTGCAACTCCTGTGCGAAGGTGGACATGGTATGTTTTACTCCCTCCGTCCCATTATATAAGAATGTTTTTGACACTAGCGTGGTGTAAAAAACGTTCTTATATTATGGGACAGAGGGAGTACTTGTCAAGTGATAGATCAATCGGCTTGGCAGGAGAGTGTTTCAAGAGTGTGTGCGGTGGAATGAAAACAGTTTCGGATGCTCCCATCCTTGCATAGACTTTCTACAACACCAACTTCTTTATCACAGCATTTTCTTAGATGTCGAAATAACCCATAGCGTGCCAGTGAACCTGCATGGGATAATCACTCAATTGTTTCTTTTTTTTTTGAAACTGGAGCACCTTGCATTCCAAACAACTCATGGTGGACCGACAGCGGCCACAGCACGGCTTACATGGAAGCGGATAGAAGGGATGTTACGTAAGCTACAATAACCGTGACATCCCTTTTTTACATCCACATCCGTATGGTTAAGCCTAAAATAATTATAATTAAATTGCAAATTACAAATCTACTAGTCCCTCGAAATACTTGTCGTCAAGATGAATATAAGGGGATGTATATAATGTATTTTAGTTCTAGATACACTCATTTTTATCCATTTTCATGACAAGTATTTCCGGACGAAGGGAGTATATACATTTACAAAAATTACATATAAACAAAATAATGATGCAATAAAATATATTTTTGATTTTAAATCGATTGCTGCAGTATTCACTGCAGCTCGTGACATCTCTTCTTTATTTTACATACATATGTCACTGTAGCTTTGTGACATTCCTTCAGGATGCTAGAGGATCCACTTCGGGTTACATCTAGTGGCAGGTCAGACTGCCAGACCAGCTGACTATCGGGCTCAGCCCTCACACCAACAACAGCCAACAAATGTGCTGGGTTATTACATATGCTCTCGGGCAAAACAGGACTTTCTGCTCTATAAACCCGCTGGAGAAGGAACTTCGCCTCACGGAGTAGCACGAAGAGAACTGCGATCCTGGGATATGCCGTCCACGGTAGAGATTGACAATCAGTCTCAAAGAACACCCGCCCCATACCATGGAGCTCTGCAAACTGAATGGCCTTCAACAGTGCTTTCGCTTCCGCGTGCAGGGCACTACTCAAATTCAGAAGTTTGCCAGCTGCCGCCATTAAGAAGTCCCCTTTAGGCCTCGTTTGGCGCAGGGGTTTGGAGGGGGTTTCCAGAGGATTATCCTCGCGGGGGCCGCAAACCCCCCGAAGCCCCGACGGCCCGTTTGATACGCGAGGTTTGTATGGGCCGATCCCCTCCAATCCCTTTCGATCCTCTCGTACCCACGCGACTCAGAACCCTCGTCGCCTGGCTCAGGGAAGCACGCCTCGAGCGCAGGCTCCGCCGCCGCCACCAGCCTCCTCCACAGTACGACGGGCCCTCCCGTCCGCCCCCCTTTGCTCGTCGTCCCCACGTACCGCCGCCGCCGCCGCCGCGCACGATCCGCAGTGCCGCACACCCTCCTCCGCAGTACGACGGGCCTCCGCATGGCTGCCTCTTTGGAGTCGCCGGTGCCGCCCAGGACGGGTGCTGAGGCTGGTGGTGGCCGGGGTACACCGGCATCTGCGGCGGCTCGCACGGCCTCCGCTTTTGTGGCTGAATAAATCATGGCACGACCTCTGCTCGCACGTATCCATTCCAGCTAGCTGTGTGTCTCCAGCCGGCCTGGCCTGGCTGTACCAATTCCGAGGCGAGGTGATGGCCGGCCTTGAGTGCAGGTTGCAACAGCTAATAGATGCTGTCTGTCTCTGTTTAAGAAAATCACCGCTTGAAAGACAGACAAAGGAGAGAGTCGATTCCATCCTGGCTAGCTGTTTTTGTTTGATTTGGTTGTTCCATCGATGAATCACATGCACGTCCGTCCGATTCACCCGACCGCCCCGTATACTCTACATCCAATTTTCTTCTTCTAATTATTATTACATCTGAAACAAAAGCACACTCCTAGACAGATAAATGTATTATGTTGCTATTAGATATTAATATTATTGGTTCCAAGTCATGCTGCTATGAGAGATTATGTTGCTGTGATGTGACTGATATTGCTGTGATGAGATATGGATTTCAATTCAAGCAAAGTTATGTTCTTGATGTGAAGAACTGCTGTCACATTTTTATTAGGTGATATTTTTATTAGCCATGATGCTATTTAACTTGTCAAGATTGAATTTTTAACTGTTTTGCATCATTTCAACTCAATGGCAATCCCTCCCTACCAAACAGTGTTTTATATGAAGGGGATTCTGCCTGGAGGGGGATTTGAGGTTTCAAGGGGATCTGAGGGGATTGGGTGGAAGAGGGGGATTCACCAAATCCCCTGAAATCCCCTCCTCTCCAAACCTCCTAAATCCACTTCTACCAAACAAAGCCTTACTGTCACGAACCACGAGACCCCGGCCTCCCTCTCATGTGTCCTGTTTGAACACAGCGTCAATGTTGATCTTGACCACTTCCGTCGGAGGGGCGCTCCATTTAGGCTTTGTTCGGTTGTTGGGGATCCAATCCCCTAGTGGATTCAATCCACGCAGGGTTTGGGTGATCCTCACCCCGTCACCCAATCCCCACTAATCCTTTCCTGCATAATCCCTGTCTACGCATAATTGTTCGTTTACACCTCTCTCTTGGCAGATGAGCTGGAAGCCTAGCAGAATAGAAATTGAGAGTCATGAGGAGAAGGCAAAAATGTTATCAGCAGACGCCGGAGATGGGGGTCGCTGCGGGAGCCGCCGTGCTCACACCGCTGCACCTCGAGATCTCCTTCGAGCTCATGTCGGGATGGAAGAAGAAGGTCGTGCCGAGGTAGAACGCAACAGTCGGTCTTCAATGGAGGATTGAGTTCGTCTCTCTGGCTCCTCCCCCCCCCCCCCACCACCACCGCCGCCGCTCTTGCCCTCTTATTTTTCTCTCGAGACAAAACGACTAGAGGAGAAGAGATGAGACGTGGTTTTCTTCCACGCGGAGGGAGACGTGGCTCAAAACCCGGTGGAATCCCTGCGGTTTGAGGGGGTTTTGGATGGGAAATAAACCCGTCCGGGTTTAACCGAATATGGATATAAGCTAAGCGGGGATCCAACCCCTGCGAGGGTAAAACCCACGAGGTTCGGGACAAAACCCCTCCGATCCCGGCGGGGGTGGGATTAAACGAACGAAGCCTTAGGGGGTGGGTGTATGGCCGATGGGTGTCGTTGCTGTCTGTCCGAGGAGAATATTTTCCATTCCTTCGTCAGGCATCCCACACGCGCACTGAAAGCCTCCGAACTCAGTCGCTTCTTCTGGTGGTTTGCATTGTTGCACTGCGCCCACCAGTACCACAATAGGCAGATCATGTGCATCTTGATCTCGATGGGCAGCTTGAAAACAGTTGCGAGCAAGTCCAAAGGAGTGTCGCACAGTAGGAGCCGTTGTCTAGTGTACTCGAGACCACAGTGGCGCCACATGCACTTGACCTCTTTGCAATGCAGAAATAGATGGCCCCCATCCTCAGCTTGCCGCCAGCAGAGATGGCATAGTACATCCAGCTCCACCCCAATTCGATCAACATTACGTCGGAGGGGGTGGCTATTAAGGGCAAGTCTCCATAGAAAATGATGAGCTCTGGGGGGGCACGGCAGTTTCCAGAGTTCCCGCCAAAACTTGGATTTTTCCTCCAGGCCTGATGAGTTCTCCCCCCTTTGGCGCGTGTTCTGCTGTTCTAATAGGTGCACATATACCCTGTAGGCTGATCTCACCGAGAAGAGACCCTTGCTGTCGAAGTGCCAGGCCACAAAGTCCTCAAAGTGGTCGCAAATGGGGATACTTAGGATCATTTTTGCATCTTCCTGACAGAAAGTTTGTTGAACCAGTTCTCTATCCCATGTACTTGTAGCAGGGTCAATCAGCTCGGAAACCCTAGTTAACAGATGGGCGCCTTGGAGAGTCCTGGGTTGCCTTGTATCATTTGAGGGCAACCATGGAACCTGCCATATATTGATCATTTCACCTGTGCCAACCCTCCAAATCATGCCGGCCTTGATGACCTCAATTCCTTGAAGAAGACTACGCCATACATGCACACAAAAGGACTCCGGGCACTAGATTAGCCGCCAGACGTATCGTGATAGCATAGCAATGTTGAAAGCGTGTAAGTCACGAAAGCCGAGGCCTCCATGTTCTTTCGGCCGAGACATTCTCTCCCACCCCACCAGTGGTGCCGCTCCTCCTCATCCTGATTTGCCCACCAGAAGTTACACACCATTTGGCTAATGCTCTCGCATAACTCTTTTGTGAGGTCAAAGCAAGACATGGCATATGTGGGCACAGCTTGGATAACCGCCTTGATGAGGATCTCTTTGCCTGCCTTTGATAAAAGCTTAATTTTCCAGCCCTTCAGGATCTCCCATATCTTATCTCGTAGATACTCGAAACATTTCTGTCTCGACTACCCGACATAACTGAGTAGGCCAAGGTATTTTCCTTGCAGGCATTCTGAGTGTAAACCGAGTAGGGACAGGAGCTGGGCCTTCAATTGTCTTGGGGTGTTCTTACTGAACAAGACAGCGGATTTATCCCTGTTGATCATTTGGCCCGACCCCAACTCATAGACCTACAGAATGTGATTTGAAGCCTGCACACTATCCGGTGTGGCCTCAAATAGCAGCAGTGAGTCGTCAGCGAAGAGGAGGTGACTAACTGCAGGCGCTCCCTCTGCCACAACTATCCCCCTAATTTGATTTGTGCTCTCTGCATGTTGAAGCAGTGCCGACAACCCCTCTGCACACAAAAGGAACAAGTACGAGGAGATGGGGTCCCCCTGCCATAAGCCTCTTCCCGGTATAATCTGGTCCGTGTACGCCCCGTTAATTTTGAACCTGTACTTCACCGTCTGGGTATATTTGTTGATCAGCTGAACAAACTTGTTTTAGAGAAAAGGCATGCGCCCGACTTTATAGATAAAGCCAAAAGGCAGGTAGCAAACTCAGAGATATTTTGACACACGACCAGCAGGACCCCAACCATGGGCCAGCCGAAGGAAAGTTAAAGGGGTACATGGCTCTCTAGCAATACACGACACGCAGGCCAGAATAGTTCATCACCACATAGAAACTAGCCACGCAGGCGCAAAAGAACAACTAAGCATCTTGCTCTTGTCTGCAGAGAGAAGACGCCGAGGCCCGAACTTTAGAGATCAACACAGTCAACGCATCCTGGTCCTCTGCCTTAGTCAATGATTTCCACTGCTGCAAGAGAGCACACGACTTAAATAAACAATCAGCAGGTTTAGCGGGAAACACATGCTCAATGGTAAACTTGTTCCTAGTCGTCCAAAGGGACCAACAAATCGCTCCTAGGCCCACCCAAAATACACGTCTGGTAATGCCGTACAAGTTACTAGCAAGAGCCCGGAGCTCAGAAAAGGAAGCAGGTTCCCAGGCCACTTGGAGCCACTCTCTAACACAACTCCAGATCAGCTTAGCCAAGACACAATGGAAGAACATATGAGTCGTATCCTCCACGTTGCCACACAAGGCACAAAACTCTAAACCCGGTACATTCCTCTTACGAATTTGGTCAGCCGCTGGCAGCCGGCCCCTAAAAGCTTTCCATAAGATAATCTTAACTTTAGGAGGAATTCGAGCCCTCTAGACGTGAGAGAATCTGCTAGTAGGGGTGCCACCAATAAGTTTAGAATAAAGCAATTTAACCATGAAGCGACCGGAGGCAGAATGAGGCCAGATCACCGAGTCCATATTCGTCAAGAGCGTGGGGAAGTAGGCAGTAAGACGTTGCCAATCTTTAAACTCTTGAGGCAAAAGGGATCGGCGAAAAGCCAGGTTCCAACCACTAGCAGCCAACTCCGCAATAGATATACCCGGGTTAGGACAGTATGAGAACAAGGTGGGGAAGGTCACGGAGAGCGGTAAGTCTCCACACCACCAATCAAGCCAAAACCTAATGGAGGAGCCATCTCCCACTAAGAACTTAACGTGTGCTTGGAAAAGGGGTTTCACTTTCACTAGGGCCTTCCAAAATTGAGAGCCACCACGTGAGGTAGCAAACATTGGGATAGAAAGGGGGAAATACTTGGCCTTAAGAATGGAGAACCATAAAGACTGACTCCCAACAGTCATAATCTTCCACTACCATTTTATCATTAGACATTGGTTCTTGATGGTAGTGTTAATGATACCCAACCCTCCAAGGTTTTTGGGACGACAAATCAGCTTACATTTAACAAAACGATATTTGCAACGATTATCAGCAGAGTTCCAATAAAAAGCCCCACGGTGCTTATAAAAGCCAGCATGGGTACCTCTAGAGAGCAGATAAAAGCCCATAATAAACATGGGGAGGGAGGTCAAACATGCATTGATCAACGCAACTTTACCCGCATTGGTATTGTATCGGCTGCGCTAGGGCAAGACCCTATTACCAACCTTGGTCACAACCGGGGCGAACTCCTTCACATGAAGCACGTCAAGGGAGATGGGAAGCCCCAGATATTTGAAGGGGAAAGATCCTAGCTTACAGTTAAGAAGACGGGCCACCCGTAAGGCTTCAGTGTCATCCACACCGGTGACAATAACCTCACTCTTCGAAAAGTTAATTTTAAGGCCCGACATGGCTTCGAAGCAAAGGAGGATAAATTTGAGATTAGCGAGGCATGAGTCATTTAAATCAACCATAATAATGGTGTCGTTCGCGTACTGCAAGTGAGTAGCCCCTTCAGGGATAAGATGAGAGATGACCAGGAATATATGCCCATGGTTTGCTGCTCCGGATAGAATACGAGATAGGGCGTCTGCTACGAAATTAAACAAGATGGGAGAGGCGGGGTCACCTTGCCTCAGGCCCCTACCATTGGCAAAAAACTTACTAATCTGGCCGTTCACCGAAATGGCGGTGTGGCCTCCCGAGACCATCTGCATGATCCTGTGCACAAACGACCCATCAAACCCTTTAGCCAGAAGAACCTTTCTCAAAAAAGGCCAGCTCACCGAGTCATACGCCTTCTCAAAATCAAGCTTCAAGATCACAACTTTAGACTTACAAATTTTGAGGTCATGCACGATTTCATGGAGGCAGAGGATCCCATCTAAGATGAAACAACCTTTAATAAAAGCAGATTGAAAAGGGTTGATGGTACGGTGAGCAATGGGAGAGAGACGAGTAGCAAACCCCTTAGCAGGGAACTTAACAAAGTTGTTAATGAGAGCAATAGGTCGAAATTGAGAGATCAATTCAGCTCCTTTGACTTTAGGGATGAGGGTGATGACAGCATAATTAAGTCAAGAGATATCCATCGTGCCCAGACAGAAACCTTGGATGATCTGACAAACGAGCACCCGCAACTGCGGCCAGAATTTTTGAAGAAGGGGATAGAAAAACCATCAGGCCCCGAGGCAGCGGTCGGGTTAGCCGAACTAATCACCTTCCAGATTTCCTCATCAGATAAGGGGACCATTAAGTCTGTGTTTTGAGCGCGAGATATCCTACTGTCATTGTCCCAGAAATCAGTGGAAAGAGAGAGGCCATAATCTTGCTTGGCCCCTAGGAGAGAAGAGAAAAACCTAACTATATGGTTCATAATGAGGGATTGATCCGTAGTCCTGACACCATCAATGATAAGGCTATCAATGAAACACCTCCGTCTTCTACCATTAGCAATAGCAAAGAAGTAAGTCGTCATAGCATCACCTTTCAAGGTCCTGTTAAGGGAACTGCGTTGACGCCAGTAAATCTCCGCCTGCTGATGCAACTGCATCAAGACATCTTCCAAGGAATAACGAGCGGACCATTGACTATCAGTAAGACCATTAATATCTGCAGAGTGGTCCAAGGCCCGAAGCTGAGATTCTAAAGCATTTTTTCCCTACGCTGATCATCCGCCCTATTACGGGACCAACCTCTCAAAATTTTGCGCAGCTCATACGAGCATTTGTGCCAATCATCCATGGGACCAAAGGATCGATGGGGAGAATTAAGAAAATTAGAAATCTTGGTGGCAAGCATATCATTAAACCCCTCCACAAGAAGCCAGGAACCATCAAATTGGAAATGAGAAGAGGTCACAGAAGAATTAAGACCCGCATCTAAAATCAGGGGAACATGATCAGACCCAACCGCAGGTCTTGCCTTCAGAGAGGCACGAGGGAAAAGGGAGTCCCATCTGGCACAGACAAAGGCCCGATCCAGCACCGACCGGATGGGGTTAACCTGATGATTAGACCATGTAAACCGAGCCCCCACCCTAGGGAGTTCACGAATCGCACAGTTGCTAATGAACTCATTAAAAGCGTTGGCGAGAGGCCAGGAGAAATTAAGGTTATTTTTGTCAGCAGGAGAACGCAAGAGATTGAAATCTCCACCAATCACCAAAGGAATATTGCAAGATTAGATTTTATTAGAAAGTTCATCAAGAAAGATAGACGCAAGCGAATGATTTGCGGGAACATACACCACCAGAGACTCCCATAACGTGTTCAGTTGCCGGTGATGAACCACCACACTAGCCCAAAATATGCCATGATCAAAGGTAACAAAATCAAACATGTCCCGTTTAGACCGGATAAGAATACCCCCAGAGTGACCCGAGGCAGGAAGAAAATGCCAGCCAAATCTGTCCATGCCTGCAATCACAGACAACTCAGAGGGGGAGAAGGATTCCTTAAACATTTCTACCAGTCCTAAAATGTCAATGTTTTCCCCCACAAACCAAATCGTGAATCTGGTCTCGATGCCCCCTAGCGGCGAAACCCCTAACGTTCCAGAACAAGGCTTTCATTTAAAGGAAAGATTTTTAATGCGGAGACTAGACCTACAGGGGGCCACACAGGTTTTGGATCGCTTGGCCGGACCCCTTTAGCTTGGGTAGGGGGAGGAGGCGACTGGCCACAACCATCTGCCGAACCTGCTCCCCCCACAGGCCCCTGGGCAGCAACGGCGCCAGCAGAGGCCGTAGCCTCCTTGGCCTTCGCAATAGCCGCTTGGGCGATTTCATTCGCTCTAATTACAGAAAGGAAGTGAGACGGAGAACCAAACCCAGGGTCAACGGAGACACCAACGTCCGACAAGATGTGTAACAAATGATCATCCGAAAGCGAAGGTAAAACGAGATGACCCAAGGAAGCGAGGGGGGGGATAAATGAGACAGCATACCTGAAGCAGGAAGATCCCGAGCCGCAGCACGTCTTTCAGCCTGCAACGCCACCGACTCGCCGGAGTCACGCACGCGATGCCCCTTGCACGCCATGGACGCGGGCGACTGAAGCAACGGGGAGCGCGCAGCAGGAGAGGCCGGACCCAGGACCGATCCCGATGCCGCCCCCATATCCTTATCCAGACGGCAAACCAAGCCCTTCATGGAGTGCTTGGAACCAGAGGAGGCCCTGCTCTTAGCCGAGAACTTTCTAACCGAGGTTTTCTTCTTCTTCTTGGATGTAGGCACATTGGACCGAGGAGGAGACACGGGCAGATCTTCAATCCCAGAAAATGAGGGTGACTGAGGGCGAGCAGGAAGATTGGAGCAAACCCCGGAGATCGGGGTGCCCATGCCAGCAGGATTCCCAAGAGGTGCCTCATCCATCACCTGATTCGCATCCGCCTCCTTCTAAGACTTATCAACCGAGGCATTAGCTTTGAACAGTTCCCGCTCGTCAGGCTCCAGACCATCCCACTCAAATTGGGTGAACCGAGGGTCAGTACCACCGCTCGGGTTCTGCCCACCAGCAGATCCGTCTCCCTGCTTATCATCATCTGGATTAGCCGATTTGGAAGGAGGAGGCATAGGTGGGACTTGGAAAGCATCAGCGCCTTCGACCCGAACTCGCAGCCGAACGCCATCAAAAGACGGAAACACATCCACCGAGCCACGCACGCAAACAGGGTCCACACACCAGATGTTGATGCGCACTGGGCTGGCCTTACCCAAAGAGTAAGAATCAATCTCCACTGGTTTGCCAACCAAAGTGCCAAACACCATCATAAACTCATCCGACCACAAGCCCACTGGCACATCATCAACTATCACCCAAGTCTTAGACAGAGGACCCACTGACTTCGCACCACAAGTAGTCGCCTTAACAGATACAACTAACTGGTTAAATGGTAAAGTGAAGCTCGTGCACGACGAAATCATCCTCATACATTCTTTTGACGGAAACACCACTTCAAATTCAGAATCTGAAAGCTGAAACACTTGCCAGTCCCAGCCCCCTTCATCCCAGATCCTCAAACCTTCCAGCAGAGTTTGAAGAGAAATCTTTTGATCTTGGACGGAGATGATAGCCGCATTGGAGAGCGAAGGAGCATCCACCACCACTGGTAGGTCACTGTCAAGAGCAAAGAAAGAGCAGCCCGGAAGACCGGTTCCGAAATGCATGAAAGAAGGAGGTTTGATGCGGTTGCGGCAATCTACGGTCAGATGCCCATCTGAAAGACATATCAGGCAGAAGGGAGGATTGGTGCATCTGGATTGGAAGTGGCCCGGTCTAGATAATTAATAAAAATAAAGAGACTCCTAGGGTTTATAGGTGTCTTATTGAAGAATTGCCTACTAAAGATGGCAAGACCTAGATCTATCCTTGCCTTTATGCCTAGCTAGGGGCGTTAAACGATAGTGCTTGTTGGGAGGCAACCCAATTTTATTTTAGTTTTTTGCTTTTTGGTTCTATTTAGGAATAAATAATCCATCTAGCTTATGTTTAGATGTGTTTTTCTGTTTTAATTAGTGTTTGTGACAAGTAAAACCTTTGGGAAGACTTGGGGAAAGTCTTTGTGATCTTGCTGTAAAAAACAGAAACTTTAGCGCTTACGAGATTAGCTACAACTTTTTATTGGAGAGTGCTATTTAGTTGATTCTTTTTGAAGATGATTAATAGATAAATTCCTCACGTCCAGCAATTTATTTTAGAATTTTTGGATTTCCAGAAGTTTGTGTTATTTACAGATTACTACAGACTGTTTTGTTTTTGATAGATTCTGTTTTTCGTGTGTTGTTTGCTTATTTTGATGAATCTATGGCTAGTAATGGAGCTTATGAACCATAGAGAACTTGGAATACAGTAGGTATAACACCAATATATATAAAGGATGAGTTCATTACTATACCTTGAAGTGGTGTTTTGTTTTCTTTCGCTAACGGAGCTCACGAGATTTTTCTGTTAAGTTTTGTGTTGTGAAGTTTTCAAGTTTTGGGTAAAGATTTGATAGATTATGGAACAAGGAGTGGCAAGAGCCTAAGCTTGGGGATGCCCAAGGCACCCCAAGGTAAAATCTAAGGACACCAAAAAGCCTAAGCTTGGGGATGCCCCGGAAGGCATCCCCTCTTTTGTCTTCGTCCATCGGTAACTTTACTTGGAGCTATATTTTTATTCACCACATGATATGTGTTTTGCTTGGAGCATCTTGTATGATTTGAGTCTTTGCTTTTTAGTTCACCACAATCATCCTTGCTGTACACACCTTTTGAGAGAGACACACATTATTCGGAATTTATTAGAATACTCTATGTGCTTCACTTATATCTTTTGAGTTAAACAATTTGCTCTAGTGCTTCACTTATATCTTTTAGAGCGCGGTGGTGGTTGTATTTTATAGAAATTATTGATCTCTCATGCTTCACTTATATTATTTTGAGAGTCCTTTAGAACAGCATGTTAATTTGCTTTGGTCATAAAATTACTCCTAATATGATAGGCATCCAAGATAAAAACTTTTAAGTGCATTGAATACTAAGAGAGGTTTGATACTTGATAGTTGTTTTGAGATATAAAGGTGGTAATATTAAAGTCGTGCTAGTTAAGTAGTTGTGAATTTAAGAAATACTTGTGTTGAAGTTTGCAAGTCCCGTAGCATGCACGTATGGTAAAGGTTGTGTGACAAATTTGAAACATGAGGTGTTCTTTGATTGTCATCCTTATGAGTGGCGGTCAGGGACGAGCGATGGTCTTTTCCTACCAATCTATCCCCCTAGGAGCATCCGCGTAGTGCTTGGTTTTTGATGACTTGTAGATTTTTGCAATAATTATGTGAGTTCATTATGGCTAATGTTGAATCCATGGATTACATGCACTCTCAACCTTCCATCATTGCTAGCCTCTTCGGTAACGTGCATTGCCCTTTCTCACCTTGAGAGTTGGTGCAAAATTTTCCGGTGGATCCAAACTACGTGATACGATATGCTCTATCACACATAAACCTCCTTATATCTTCCCCAAAACAGCCACCATACCTACCTATTATGGCATTCCCATAGCCATTCCGAGATATACTGCCATGCAACTTTCCACCGTTCCGTTTATTATGACACGCTTTATCATTGTCAAATTGCCCTGCATGATCATGTAGTTGACATCGTATTTGTGGCAAAGCCACCATGCATATTATTTATACATGTCACTCTTGATTTATTGCCCTTCCCGGTACACCGCCGGAGGCATTCATATAGAGTCATATTTTGTTCCAAGTATCGAGTTGTAATCAATGAGTTGTAAATAAATAGAAGTGTGATGATCATTATTAATAGAGCATTGTCCCAAATAAAAAAAGAGAAAGGCCAAATAAAAAAAGCCCCCCAAAAAAGGGGGACAATGCTACTATCCTTTTTCCACACTTTTGCTTCAAAGTAGCACCATGATCTTTATGATAGAGAGTCTCTTGTTTTGTCACTTTCATATACTAGGCTTGTATATTCCAACAATGGGCTTCCTGAAATGCCCTAGGTCTTCATGAGCAAGCAAGTTGGATGCACACCCACTTAGTTTCTTTTGTTAAGCTTTCATACATTTATAGCTCTAGTGCGTTCGTTGCATGGCAATCCCTACTCCTTGCATTGATATCAATTGATGGGCATCTCCCTAGCCCGTTGATTAGCCGCGTCAATGTGATACTTTATCCTTTTTTGTCTTCTCCACACAACCCCCATCATCATATTCTATTCCACCCATAGTGCTATATCCATGGCTCACGCTCATGTATTGCGTGAAAGTTGAAAAAGTTTGAGATTACTAAAGTATGAAACAATTGCTTGGCTTGTCATCGGGGTTGTGCAAGATGAGAGCATCTTGTGTGACGAAAATGAAGCATGGCCAAACTATATGATTATGTAGGGATGAGCTTTCTTTGGCTATGTTATTTTGAGAAGACATAATTGCTTTGTTAGTATGCTTGAAGTATTATTATTTTTATGTCAATGTCAAACTTTTATCTTGAATCTTTAGGATCTGAACATTCATGCCACAATAAAGAGAAATACATTGAAGAATATGCTAAGTATCATTCCAGATCAAAAATTCTGTTTTTATCATTTACCTACTCGAGGACGAGCATGAATTAAGCTTGGGGATGCTTGATACGTCTCCAACGTATCTATAATTTTTTATTGCTCCATGCTATTATATATTATGTTTTGGATGTTTAATGGGCTTACTTATACACTTTTATATTATTTTTGGGACTAACCTATTAACCCAAGGCCCAGTGCAAATTGCTGTTTTTTTGCCTATTTCAGTGTTTCGCAGAAAAGGAATATCAAACGGAGTCCAAATGGAATGAAACCTTCGGGAGCGTGATTTTTTGGAACAAACATGATCAGAGGACTTGGAGTGGACGTCAAGCCATTATCGAAGAGGCCACGAGGCAGGGGGCGCGCCTACCCCCCTTGGCGCGCCCTCCACCCTCGTGGGCCCATCGTTGCTCCACCGACCTACTTCTTCCTGAAGGAAATATGCCCTAGAGGCAATAATAAAGTTATTATTTATTTCCTCATATATCATGATAAATGTTTATTATTCATGCTAGAATTGTTAGCCGGAAACATAATACATGTGTGAATATATAAACAAATAGAATGTCACTAGTATGCCTCTACTTGACTAGCTCGTTAATCAAAGATGGTTATGTTTCCTAACCATGAACAAAGAGTTGTTATTTGATTAACGAGGTCACATCATTAGTTGAATGATCTGATTGACATGACCCATTCCATTAGCTTAGCACCCGATCGTTTAGTATGTTGCTATTGCTTTCTTCATGACTTATACATGTTCCTATGACTATGAGATTATGCAACTCCCGTTTATCGGAGGAACACTTTGTGTGCTACCAAACGTCACAACGTAACTGGGTGATTATAAAGGTGCTCTACAGGTGTCTCCAAAGGTACTTGTTGGGTTGGCGTATTTCGGGATTAGGATTTGTCACTCCGATAGTCGGAGAGGTATCTCTGGGCCCTCTCGGTAATGCACATCACATAAGCCTTGCAAGCATTACAACTAATATGTTAGTTGTGAGATGATGTATTACGGAACGAGTAAAGAGACTTGCCGGCAACGAGATTGAACTAGGTAATGGATACCGACGATCGAATCTCGGGCAAGTAACATACCGATGACAAAGGGACAACGTATATTGTTATGCGGTCTGACCGATAAAGATCTTCGTACAATATGTAGGAGCAAATATGGGCATCCAGGTCCCGCTATTGGTTATTGACCGGAGACGTGTCTCGGTCATGTCTACATTGTTCTCGAACTGTAGGGTCCGCACGCTTAAAGTTACGATGACAGTTATTATGAGTTTATGCATTTTGATGTACCGAAGTTAGTTCGGAGTCTCGGATGTGATCACGGACATGACGAGGAGTCTCGAAATGGTCGAGACATAAAGATTGATATATTGGAAGCCTATATTTGGACATCGAAATGGTTCCGAGTGAAATCGGCATTTTACTGGAGTACCGGGGGGTTACCGG
This sequence comes from Aegilops umbellulata, assembly GCA_032464435.1. NCBI lineage: Eukaryota > Viridiplantae > Streptophyta > Magnoliopsida > Poales > Poaceae > Aegilops > Aegilops umbellulata. The sequence continues at coordinate 94,575,622 of CP136055.1, forward strand.
AACCCCCCGGGGGTTAATGGGCCCATATGGGCCTTAAGGGAAAAGAGGAGGGGCGGCCAGGGCAGGCCACGCGCCCCCTCCCCCCTAGTCCGAATAGGACAAGGAAGGGGGGTGGCGCCCCCCTTTTTCCTTTCCCCCTCTCTCCTTCCTTCTCCTACAAGGCAAGGGAGAGGAGTCCTACTCCCGGTGGGAGTAGGACTCCTCCTGGCGCACCCCTTTGGGGCCGGCCGCGCCCTCCCCTCCCCTCCTTTATATACGGGGGCAGGGGGGCACCCTAGGACACACAAGTTGATCTTCGTGATCGTTCCTTAGCCGTGTGCGGTGCCCCCCTCCACCATATTCCACCTCGGTCATATCGTTGCAGTGCTTAGGCGAAGCCCTGCGTCGGTAGAACATCATCATCGTCATCACGCCGTCGTGCTGACGAAACTCATCCCCGAAGCTTTGCTGGATCGGAGCCCGGGGAGTGTCATCGAGCTGAACGTGTGCTAAGAACTCGGAGGTGCCGGAGTAACGGTGCTTGGATCGGTTGGACCGGGAAGACGTACGACTACTTCCTCTACGTTGCGTCAACGCTTCCGCTTCGGTCTACGAGGGTACGTAGACAACACTCTCCCCTGTCGTTGCTTTGCATCACCATGATCTTGCGTGTGCGTAGGAAATTTTTGAAATTACTATGTTCCCCAACAGTGGCATCCGAGCCTAGGTTTTTATGGTTTGATGTTATATGCACGAGTAGAACACAAGTGAGTTGTGGACGATATAAGTCATACTGCCTACCAGCATGTCACACTTTGGTTCGGCGGTATTGTTGGATGAAGCGGCCCGGACCGACATTACGCGTACGCTTACGCGAGACTGGTTCTACCGACGTGCTTCGCACACAGGTGGCTGGTGGGTGTTAGTTTCTCCAACTTTAGTTGAACCGAGTATGGCTACGCCCGGTCCTTGCGAAGGTTAAAACGGAGTCTATATGACAAACTATCGTTGTGGTTTTGATGCGTAGGTAAGATTGGTTCTTGCTTAAGCCCGTAGCAGCCACGTAAAACTTGCAATAAACAAAGTAGAGGACGTCTAACTTGTTTTTGCAGGGCATGTTGTGATGTGATATGGTCAAGACATGATGCTAAATTTTATTGTATGAGATGATCATGTTTTGTAACCGAGTTATCGGCAACTGGCAGGAGCCATATGGTTGTCGCTTTATTGTATGCAATGCAATTGCCCTGTAATGCTTTACTTTATCACTAAGCGGTAGCGATAGTCGTAGAAGCATAAGATAGGCGAGACGACAACGATGCTACGATGGAGATCAAGGTGTCGCACCGGTGACGATGGTGATCATGACGGTGCTTCGGAGATGGAGATCACAAGCAAAAGATGATGATGGCCATATCATATCACTTATATTGATTGCATGTGATGTTTATCTTTTTTATGCATCTTATCTTGCTTAGATTGACGGGAGCATTATAAGATGATCTCTCACTAAATTATCAAGAAGTGTTCTCCCTGAGTATGCACCGTTGCCAAAGTTCTTCGTGCCCAGACACCACGTGATGATCGGGTGTGATAAGCTCTACGTCCATCTACAACGGGTGCAAGCCAGTTTTGCACACGCAGAATACTCAGGTTATACTTGACGAGCCTAGCATATGAAAATATGGCCTCGGAACACGGAGACCGAAAGGTCGAGCGTGAATCATATAGTAGATATGATCAACATAATGATGTTCACCATTGAAGACTAATCCATTTCACGTGATGATCAGTTATGGTTTAGTTGATTTGGATCACGTGATCACTTAGAAGATTAGAGGGATGTCTATCTAAGTGGGAGTTCTTAAGTAATATGATTAATTGAACTTAAATTTATCATGATCTTAGTCCCTGATAGTATCTTGCTTGTTTATGTTAATTGTAGATAGATGGCCCGTGTTGTTGTTCCGTTGAATTTTAATGCGTTCCTTGTGAAAGCAAAGTTGAAAGATGATGGTAGCAATTACACGGACTGGGTCCGTAACTTGAGGATTATCCTCATTGCTGCACAGAAGAGTTACGTCCTGGAAGCACCGCTGGGTGACAGGCCTGCTGCTGATGCAACTGACGACGTTAAGAACGTCTGGCAGAGCAAAGCTGATGACTACTTGATAGTTCAATGTGCCATGCTTTACGGCTTAGAACCGGGACTTCAACGACGTTTTGAACGTCATGGGGCATATGAGATGTTCCAAGAGTTGAAATTAATATTCCAAAAGAATGCCCGGATTGAGAGATATGAAGTCTCCAATAAGTTCTATAGCTGCAAGATGGAGGAGAATAGTTCTGTCAGTGAGCATATACTCAAAATGTCTGGGTATTTTAATCACTTGATTCAACTGGGAGTTAATCTTCCAGATGATTGCGTCATTGACAGAATTCTCCAATCACTTCCACCAAGCTACAAAGGCTTCGTGATGAACTATAATATGCAAGGGATGGATAAGACGATTCCCGAGCTCTTCACAATGCTAAAGGCTGCGGAGGTAGAAATCAAGAAGGAGCATCAAGTGTTGATGGTCAACAAGACCACTAGTTTCAAGAAAAAGGGCAAAGGGAAAAAGAAGGGGAACTTCAAGAAGAACAGCAAGCAAGTTGCTGCTCAAGAGAAGAAACCCAAGTCTGGACCTAAGCCTGAAACTGAGTGCTTCTACTGCAAGCAGACTGGTCACTGGAAGCGGAACTGCCCCAAGTATTTGGCGGATAAGAAGGATGGCAAGGTGAAGAAAGGTATATGTGATATACATGTTATTGATGTGTACCTTACTAGAGCTCGCAGTAGCACCTGGGTATTTGATACTGGTTCTGTTGCTAATATTTGCAACTCGAAACAGGGACTACGGATTAAGCGAACACTGGCAAAGGACGAGGTGACGATGCGCGTGGGAAATGGTTCCAAAGTCGATGTGATCGCAGTCGGCACGCTACCTCTACATCTACCTTCGGGATTAGTATTAGACCTAAATAATTGTTATTTGGTGCCAGCGTTGAGCATGAACATTATATCTGGATCTTGTTTGATGCGAGACGGTTATTCATTTAAATCAGAGAATAATGGTTGTTCTATTTATATGAGTAATATCTTTTATGGTCATGCACCCTTGAAGAGTGGTCTATTTTTGATGAATCTCGATAGTAGTGATACACATATTCATAATGTTGAAGCCAAAAGATGCAGAGTTGATAATGATAGTGCAACTTATTTGTGGCACTGCCGTTTGGGTCATATCGGTGTAAAGCGCATGAAGAAACTCCATACTGATGGACTTTTGGAACCACTTGATTATGAATCACTTGGTACTTGTGAACCGTGCCTCATGGGCAAGATGACTAAAACACCGTTCTCCGGTACTATGGAGAGAGCAACAGATTTGTTGGAAATCATACATACAAATGTATGTGGTCCGATGAATATTGAAGATCGTGGCGGATATCGTTATTTTCTCACCTTCACAGATGATTTAAGCAGATATGGGTATATCTACTTAATGAAACACAAGTCTGAAACATTTGAAAGTTCAAAGAATTTCAGAGTGAAGTTCAAAATCATCGTAACAAGAAAATAAAGTTTCTACGATCTGATCGTGGAGGAGAATATTTGAGTTACGAGTTTGGTCTACATTTGAAACAATGCGGAATAGTTTCGCAACTCACGCCACCCAGAACACCACAATGTAATGGTGTATCCAAACGTCGTAATCGTACTTTACTTGATATGGTGCGATCTATGATGTCTCTTACAGATTTACCGCTATCGTTTTGGGGTTATGCTTTAGAGACGGCCGCATTCACGTTAAATAGAGCACCATCAAAATCCGTTGAGACGACGCCTTATGAACTATGGTTTGGCAAGAAACCAAAGTTGTCGTTTCTTAAAGTTTGGGGCTGCGATGCTTATGTGAAAAAACTTCAACCTGATAAGCTCGAACCCAAATCGGAGAAATGTGTCTTCATAGGATACCCAAAAGAAACTGTTGGGTACACCTTCTATCACAGATCCGAAGGCAAGACATTCGTTGCTAAAAATGGATCCTTTCTACAGAAGGAGTTTCTCTCGAAAGAAGTGAGTGGGAGGAAAGTAGAACTTGATGAGGTAACTATACCTGCTCCCTTATTGGGAAATAGCACATCACAGGAACCAGTTTCTGTGACGTCTAAACCAATTGGTGAGGAAGTTAATGATGATGATCATGCAAACTCATATCAAGTTACTACAGAACCTCGTAGATCAACCAGAGTAAGATCCGTACCAAAGTGGTACGGCAATCCTGTTCTGGAAATCATGCTACTAGATCATGGTGAACCTACGAACTATGAAGAAGCGATGGTGAGCCCAGATTCCGCGAAATGGCTTGAAGCCATGAAATCTGAGATGGGATCCATGTATGAGAACAAAGTGTGGACTTTGGTTGACTTGCCCGATGGTCGGCAAGCAATTGAGAATAAATGGATCTTCAAGAAGAAGACTGACGCTGATGGTAATGTTACTGTCTACAAAGCTCGACTTGTCGCAAAAGGTTTTCGACAAGTTCAAGGGATTGACTACGATGAGACCTTCTCACCCCTAGTGATGCTTAAGTCTGTCCGAATCATGTTAGCAATTGCCGCATTTTATGATTATGAAATTTGGCAGATGGATGTAAAAACTGCATTCCTGAATGGATTTCTGGAAGAAGAGTTGTATATGATGCAACCAGAAGGTTTTATCGATCCAAAGGGAGCTAACAAAGTGTGCAAGCTCCAGCGATCCATTTATGGACTGGTGCAAGCCTCTCGGAGTTGGAATAAACGCTTTGATAGTGTGATCAAAGCATTTGGGTTTGTACAGACTTTTGGAGAAGCCTGTATTTACAAGAAAGTGAGTGGGAGCTCTGTAGCATTTCTGATATTATATGTCGATGACATATTACTAATCGGAAATGATATAGAATTTCTGGATAGCATAAAGGGATACTTGAATAAGAATTTTTCAATGAAAGACCTCGGTGAAGCTGCTTACATATTGGGCATCAAGATCTATAGAAATAGATCAAGACGCTTAATTGGACTTTCACAAAGCACATACCTTGACAAAGTTTTGAAGAAGTTCAAAATGGATCAAGCAAAGAAAGGATTCTTGCCTGTACTACAAGGTGTGAAGTTGAGTAAGACTCAATGCCCGACCACTGCAGAAGATAGAGAGAAAATGAAAGATGTTCCCTATGCTTCAGCCATAGGCTCTATCATGTATGCAATGCTGTGTACCAGACCTGATGTGTGTCTTGCTATAAGTTTAGTAGGGAGGTACCAAAGTAATCCAGGAGTGGATCACTAGACAGCGGTCAAGAACATCCTGAAGTACCTGAAAAGAACTAAGGATATGTTTCTCATATATGGAGGTGACAAAGAGCTCATCGTAAATGGTTACGTTGATGCAAGCTTTGACACTGATCCGGACGATTCTAAATCGCAAACCGGATACGTGTTTACATTAAACGGTGGAGCTGTCAGTTGGTGCAGTTCTAAACAAAGCGTCGTGGCGGGATCTATATGTGAAGCGGAGTACATAGCTACTTCGGAAGCAGCAAATGAAGGAGTCTGGATGAAGGAGTTCATATCCGATCTAGGTGTCATACCTAGTGCATCGGGTCCAATGAAAATCTTTTGTGACAATACTGGTGTAATTGCCTTGGCAAAGGAATCCAGATTTCACAAGAGAACCAAGCACATCAAGAGACGCTTCAACTCCATCCGGGATTTAGTCCAAGTGGGAGACATAGAGATTTGCAATATACATACGGATCTGAATGTAGCAGACCCGTTGACTAAGCCTCTTCCACGATCAAAACATGATCAACACCAAAACTCCATGGGTGTTAGAATCATTACTGTGTAATCTAGATTATTGACTCTAGTGCAAGTGGGAGACTGAAGGAAATATGCCCTAGAGGCAATAATAAAGTTATTATTTATTTCCTCATATATCATGATAAATGTTTATTATTCATGCTAGAATTGTATTAGCCGGAAACATAATACATGTGTGAATATATAAACAAATAGAATGTCACTAGTATGCCTCTACTTGACTAGCTCGATAATCAAAGATGGTTATGTTTCCTAACCATGAACAAAGAGTTGTTATTTGATTAACGAGGTCACATCATTAGTTGAATGATCTGATTGACATGACCCATTCCATTAGCTTAGCACCCGATCGTTTAGTATGTTGCTATTGCTTTCTTCATGACTTATACATGTTCCTATGACTATGAGATTATGCAACTCCCGTTTATCGGAGGAACACTTTGTGTGCTACCAAACGTCACAATGTAACTGGGTGATTATAAAGGTGCTCTACAGGTGTCTCCAAAGGTACTTGTTGCGTTGGCGTATTTCGAGATTAGGATTTGTCACTCCGATAGTCGGAGAGGTATCTCTGGGCCCTCTCGGTAATGCACATCACATAAGCCTTGCAAGCATTACAACTAATATGTTAGTTGTGAGATGATGTATTACGGAACGAGTAAAGAGACTTGCCGGCAACGAGATTGAACTAGGTATTGGATACCGACGATCGAATCTCGGGCAAGTAACATACCGATGACAAAGGGAACAACGTATATTGTTATGTGGTCTGACTGATAAAGATCTTCGTAGAATATGTAGGAGCCAATATGGGCATCCAGGTCCCGCTATTGGTTATTGACCGGAGACGTGTCTCGGTCATGTCTACATTGTTCTCGAACTGTAGGGCCCGCACGCTTATAGTTACGATGACAGTTATTATGAGTTTATGCATTTTGATGTACCGAAGTTAGTTCGGAGTCTCGGATGTGATCACGGACATGACGAGGAGTCTGGAAATGGTCGAGACATAAAGATTGATATATTGGAAGCCTATATTTGGACATCGGAATGGTTCCGAGTGAAATCGGCATTTTACTGGAGTACCGGGGGGTTACCGGAACCCCCCGGGGGTTAATGGGCCATATGGGCCTTAAGGGAAAAGAGGAGGGGCGGCCAGGGCAGGCCGCACGCCCCCTCCCCCCTAGTTCGAATAGGACAAGGAAGGGGGGGCGGCGCCCCCCTTTTTCCTTTCCCCCTCTCTCCTTCCTTCTCCTACAGGGCAAGGGAGAGGAGTCCTACTCCCGGTGGGAGTAGGACTCCTCCTGGCGCACCCCTTTGGGGCCGGCCGGGCCCTCCCCTCCCTTCCTTTATATACGGGGGCAGGGGGGCACCCTAGGACACACAAGTTGATCTTCGTGATCGTTCCTTAGCCGTGTGCGGTGCCCCCCTCCACCATATTCCACCTCGATCATATCGTTGCAGTGCTTAGGCGAAGCCCTGCGTCGGTAGAACATCATCATCGTCATCACGCCGTCGTGCTGACGAAACTCATCCCCGAAGCTTTGCTGGATCGGAGCCCGGGGAGCGTCATCGAGTTGAACGTGTGCTAAGAACTCGGAGGTGCCGGAGTAACGGTGCTTGGATCGGTTGGACCGGGAAGACGTACGACTACTTCCTCTACGTTGCGTCAACGCTTCAGCTTCGGTCTACGAGGGTACGTAGACAACACTCTCCCCTCTCGTTGCTTTGCATCACCATGATCTTGCGTGTGCGTAGGAAATTTTTTAAATTACTACGTTCCCCAACACTTCCTCCTATATATACCTACATACCCCCAAACCATCGAGGAGCACCACGAAAACCTAATTCCACCGCCGCAACCTTCTGTACCCATGAGATCCCATCTTGGGGCCTTTTCCGGTGCTCTGCCGGAGGGGGAATCGATCACAGAGGGCTTCTACATCAACACCATAGCCTCTTCAATGATGTGTGTGTAGTTTACCACAGACCTTCGGGTCCGTAGTTATTAGCTAGATGGCTTCTTCTCTCTCTTTGGATCTCAATACAAAGTTATCCTCGATCTTCTTGGAGATCTATTTGATGTAACTCTTTTTGCGGTGTGTTTGTCGAGATTCGATGAATTGTGGGTTTATGATCAAGATTATCTATGAACAATATTTGAATCTACTCTGAATTCTTTTATGTATGATTGGTTATCTTTGCAAGTCTCTTCGAATTATCAGTTTGGTTTGTCCTACTAGATTGATCTTTCTTGCAATGGGAGAAGTGCTTAGATTTTGGTTCAATCATGCGATGCTCGATCCCAGTGATAGTAGGGGAAACAACACGTATTGTATTGTTTCCATCGAGGATAAAAAGATGGGGTTTATATCATATTGCATGAGTTTATCCATCTACATCATGTCATCTTACCTAATGCGTTACTCTGTTCTTATGAACTTAATACTCTAGATGCACGCTGGATAGCGGTCGATGTGTGGAGTAATAGTAGTAGATGCAGGCAGGAGTCGGTCTACTTGTCGCGGACGTGATGCCTATATACATGATCATGCCTAGATATTCTCATAATTATGCACTTTTCTATCAATTGCTCAATAGTAATTTGTTCACCCACCGTATCAAAAATATTTTCTTAGCATCTCTATCAGATCTCACTTTTGCAAGTGGCCGTGAAGGGATTGACAACCCCTTTATCGCATTGGTTGCAAGGTTATTATTTGTTTGTGTAGGTACGAGGGACTTGCGTGTGGCCTCCTACTGGATTGATACCTTGGTTCTCAAAAACTGAGGGAAATAGTTACGCTACTTTGCTGCATCACCCTTGCCTCTTCAAGGGAAAACCAACGCAGTGCTCAAGAGGTAGCACGCCCGAATCTGTTGGTGGGGTTGCTGCGGCTTTGGACCCATGGGAGGTTGCTGCCTCGGGTGGTGCTGGAGGCTCTTCCTCGTCGGTGCCGCGCCCGGCTCCGGCTCGCGGACCGGTGGCTCCATCGCGGCAGCCTCCCTGATCCTTTGCTGCTGGTGCCGCCTCCCGCCCCTCCCTGTGTTGGGGAACGTAGTAATTTCAAAAAATTTCCTACGCACACGCAAGATCATGGTGATGCATAGCAACGAGAGGGGAGAGTGTTGTCTACGTACCCTCGTAGACCGAAGCGGAAGCGTTGACGCAACGTAGAGGAAGTAGTCGTACGTCTTCCCGATCCGACCGATCCAAGCACCGTTACTCCGGTGCCTCCGAGTTCTTAGCACACGTTCAGCTCGATGACGATCCCCGTGCTCCGATCCAGCAAAGCTTCGGGGAAGAGTTCCGTCAGCACGACGGCGTGGTGACGATCTTGATGTACTACTGACGCAGGGCTTCGCCTAAGCACCGCGACAATATGACTGAGGTGGAATATGGTGGAGGGGGGCACCGCACACGGCTAAGGAACGATCTCAAGGATCAACTTGTGTGTCTATGGGGTGCCCCCCTGCCCCCATATATAAAGGAGCAAGGGGGAGGCCGGCCAGCCCTAGAGAGGCGCGCCAAGGGAGGGGGAGTCCTCCTCCTAGTGGGAGTAGGACTCCCCTTTCCTAGTCCAACTAGGAGGGGGAAGGGGAAAGGAAAGAGAGGGAGAGGGAGAGGGAAAGGGGGGCCGCGCCCCCCTCCTTGTCCAATTCGGACTCCTCATGGGGGGGGCGCCACCTCCTGGCGCAGCCCTCTCTCTCCCCTCGTGGCCCATTAAGGCCCATTACTTCCCCGGCGGGGGGAGGGGCGTTCCGGTAACCCCTCCGGCACTCCGGTATTATTCGAAACCACTCGGAACCATTCCGATGTCCGAATATAGCCGTCCAATATATCAATCTTTACGCCTCGACCATTCCGAGACTCCTCGTCATGTCCGTGATCTCATCCGGGACTTCGAACTCCTTCGGTACATCAAAATGCATAAACTCATAATAACTGTCATCGTAACCTTAAGCGTGCGGACCCTACGGTTCGAGAACAATGTAGACATGACCGAGACACGTCTCCGGTCAATAACCAATAGCGGGACCTGGATGCCCATATTGGTTCCTCCATATTCTACGAAGATCTTTATCGGTCAGACCGCATAACAACATACGTTGTTCCCTTTGTCATCGGTATGTTACTTGCCCGAGATTCGATCGTCGGTATCCAATACCTAGTTCAATCTCGTTACCGGCAAGTCTCTTTACTCGTTCTGTAATACATCATCTCGCAACTAACTCATTGGTTGCAATGCTTGCAAGTCTTATGTGATGTGCATTACCGAGAAGGCCCTGAGATACCTCTCCGACATTCGGAGTGACAAATCCTAATCTCGAAATACGCCAACCCAACAAATACTTTCGGAGACACCTGTAGAGCACCTTTATAATCATCCAGTTACGTTGTGACGTTTGGTAGCACACAAAGTGTTCCTACGGTAAACGGGAGTTGCATAATCTCATAGTCATAGGAACATGTATAAGTCATGAAGAAAGCAATAGCAACATACTAAACGATCGGGTGCTAAGCTAATGGAATGGGTCATGTCAATCAGATCATTCAACTAATGATGTGACCTTGTTAATCAAATAACAACTCCTTTGTCTATGGTTAGGAAACTTAACCATCTTTGATTAACAAGCTAGTCAAGTAGAGGCATACTAGTGACACTCTGTTTGTCTATGTATCCACACATGTATTATGTTTCTGGTTAATACAATTCTAGCATGAATAATAAACATTTATCATGATATGTAAGGAAATAAATAATAACTTTATTATTGCCTCTAGGGCATATTTCCTTCAGTCTCCCACTTGCACTAGAGTCAATAATCTAGCTTACACAGTAATGATTCTAACACCCATGGAGTCTTGGTGCTGATCATGTTTTGCTCGCGGAAGAGGCTTAGTCAACGGGTCTGCTACATTCAGATCCGTATGTATCTTGCAAATCTCTATGTCTCCTACCTGGACTAAATCCCAGATGGAATTGAAGCGTCTCTTGATGTGCTTGGTTCTCTTGTGAAATCTGGATTCCTTTGCTAAGGCAATTGCACCAGTATTGTCACAAAAGATTTTCATTGGACCCGATGCACTAGGTATGACACCTAGATCGGATATGAACTCCTTCATCCAGACTCCTTCATTCGCTGCTTCCGAAGCAGCTATGTACTCCGCTTCACATGTAGATCCTGCTACGACGCTTTGTTTAGAACTACACCAACTTACAGCTCCACCGTTTAATGTAAACACGTATCCGGTTTGCGATTTAGAATTGTCCGGATCAGTGTCAAAGCTTGCATCAACGTAACCGCTTACGACGAGCTCTTTGTCACCTCCATACACGAGAAACATCTCCTTAGTCCTTTTCAGGTACTTCAGGATATTCTTGACCGCTGTCCAGTGATCCACTCCTGGATTACTTTGGTACCTCCCTGCCAAACTTATAGCAAGGCACACATCGGGTCTGGTACACAGCATTGCATACATGATAGAGCCTATGGCTGAAGCATAGGGAACATCTTTCATCTTCTCTATATCTTTTGCAGTGGTCGGGCATTGAGTCTCACTCAACTTCACACCTTGTAATACAGGCAAGGACCCTTTCTTTGCTTGATCCATTTTGAACTTTTTCAAAACTTTGTCAAGGTATGTACTTTGTGAAAGTCCAATTAAGCGTTTTGATCTATCTCTATAGATCTTAATGCCCAATATGTAAGCAGCTTCACCGAGGTCTTTCATCGAAAAACTTTTATTCAAGTATCCCTTTATGCTATCCAGAAATTCTATATCATTTCCAATCAGTAATATGTCATCTACATATAATATCAGAAATGCTACAGAGCTCCCACTCACTTTCTTGTAATATAGGCTTCTCCAAAAGTCTGTACAAACCCAAATGCTTTGATCACACTATCAAAGCGTTTATTCCAACTCCGAGAGGCTTGCACCAGTCCATAAATGGATCGCTGGAGCTTGCACACTTTGTTAGCTCCCTTTGGATCGATAAAACCTTCCGGTTGCATCATATACAACTCTTCTTCCAGAAATCCATTCAGGAATGCAGTCTTTACATCCATTTGCCAAATTTCATAATCATAGAATGCGGCAATTGCTAACATGATTCGGACAGACTTAAGCATCGCTACGGGTGAGAAGGTCTCATCGTAGTCAATCCCTTGAACTTGTCAAAAACCTTTTGCGACAAGTCGAGCTTTGTAGACAGTAACATTACCATCAGCGTCAGTCTTCTTCTTGAAGATCCATTTATTCTCTATTGCTTGCCGACCATTGGGCAAGTCAACCAAAGTCCATACTTTGTTCTCATACATGGATCCCATCTCAGATTTCATGGCTTCAAGCCATTTTGCGGAATCTGGGCTCACCATCGCTTCTTCAAAGTTCGTAGGTTCACCATGATCTAGTAGCATGATTTCCAGAACAGGATTCCCGTACCACTCTGGTGCGGATCTTACTCTGTTTGATCTACGGGGTTCTGTAGTAACTTGATCTGAAGTTGCATGATCATCATCATTAACTTCCTCACTAATTGGTGTAGGTGCTACAGAAACAGTTTTCTGTGATGTACTACTTTCCAATAAGGGAGCAGGTACAGTTACCTCATCAAGTTCTACTTTCCTCCCACTCACTTCTTTCGAGAGAAACTCTTTTTCTAGAAAGACTCCGAATTTAGCAACAGAAGTCTTGCCTTCGGATCTGTGATAGAAGGTGTATCCAACAGTTTCTTTTGGATATCCTATGAAGACACATTTTTCCGATTTGGATTCGAGCTTATCAGGTTGAAGCTTTTTCACATAAGCCTCGCAGCCCCAAACTTTAAGAAACGACAACTTTGGTTTCTTGCTAAACCATAGTTCATAAGGTGTTGTCTCAACGGATTTTGACGGTGTCCTATTTAACGTGAATGCAGCCGTCTCTAAAGCATAACCCCAAAACGATAGCGGTAAATCTGTAAGAGACATCATAGATCGCACCATATCTAGTAAAGTACGATTACGACGTTCTGACAAACCATTGCGTTGTGGTGTTCCGGGTGGTGTGAGTTGCGAAACTATTCCGCATTGTTTCAAATGTAGACCAAACTCGTAACTCAAATATTCTCCTCCACGATCAGATCGTAGAAATTTATTTTCTTGTTACGATGATTTTCAACTTCACTCTGAAATTCTTTGAACTTTTCAAATGTTTCAGACTTGTGTTTCATTAAGTAGACATAACCATATCTGCTTAAATCATCTGTGAAGGTGAGAAAATAACGATATCCGCCACGAGCCTCAATGTTCATTGGACCGCATACATCTGTATGTATGATCTCCAATAAATCTGTTGCTCTCTCCATAGTACCGGAGAACGGTGTTTTGGTCATCTTGCCCATGAGGCATGATTCGCAAGTGCCAAGTGATTCATAATCAAGTGGCTCCAAAAGTCCATCAGTATGGAGTTTCTTCATGCGCTTTATACCGATATGACCTAAACGGCAGTGCCACAAATAAGTTGCACTATCATTATCAACTCTGCATCTTTTGGCTTCAACAATATGAATATGTGTATCACTACTATCGAGATTCATCAAAAATAGACCACTCTTTAAAGGTGCATGACCATAAAAGATATTACTCATATAAATAGAACAACCATTATTCTCTGATTTAAATGAATAACCGTCTCGCATTAAACAAGATCCAGATATAATGTTCATGCTCAACGCTGGCACCAAATAACAATTATTCAGGTCTAATACTAATCCCGAAGGTAGATGTAGAGGTAGCGTGCCGACTGCGATCACATCGACTTTGGAACCATTTCCCACGCGCATCGTCACCTCGTCCTTAACCAATCTTCGCTTAATCCGTAGTCCCTGTTTCGAGTTGCAAATATTAGCAACATAACCAGTATCAAATACCCAGGTGCTACTGCCAGCATTAGTAAGGTACACATCAATAACATGTATATCACATATACCTTTGTTCACCTTGCCATCCTTCTTATCCGCCAAATACTTGGGGCAGTTCCGCTTCCAGTGACCAGTCTGCTTGCAGTAGAAGCACTCGGTTTCAGGCTTAGGTCCAGACTTGGGTTTCTTCTCTTGAGCAGCAACTTGTTTGCTGTTCTTCTTGAAGTTCCCCTTCTTCTTCCCTTTGCCCTTTTTCTTGAAACTAGTGGTTTTGTTAACCATCAACACTTGATGCTCCTTTTTGATTTCTACCTCCGCAGCCTTTAGCATTGCGAAGAGCTCGGGCATTGTCTTATCCATCCCTTGCATATTATAGTTCATCACGAAGCCTTTGTAGCTTGGTGGAAGTGATTGGAGAATTCTGTCAATGACGCAATCATCTGGAAGATTAACCCCTAGCTGAATCAAGTGATTATAATACCTAGACATTTTGAGTATATGCTCACTGACAGAACTATTCTCCTCCATCTTGCAGCTATAGAACTTATTGGAGACTTCATATCTCTCAATCCGGGCATTTTGTTGGAATATTAACTTCAACTCCTGGAACATCTCATATGCTCCATGATGTTCAAAACGTCGTTGAAGTCCCGGTTCTAACCCGTAAAGCATGGCACACTGAACTATCGAGTAGTCATCAGCTTTGCTCTGCCAGACGTTCACAACATCTGGCGTTGCTCCAGCAGCAGGCCTGGCACCCAGCGGTGCTTCCAGGACGTAATTCTTCTGTGCAGCAATGAGGATAATCCTCAAGTTACGGACCCAGTCCGTGTAATTGCTACCATCATCTTTCAACTTTGCTTTCTCAAGGAACGCATTAAAATTCAACGGAACAACAGCACGAGCCATCTATCTACAATCAACATAAACAAGCAAGATACTATCAGGGACTAAGTTCATGATAAATTTAAGTTCAATTAATCATATTACTTAAGAACTCCCACTTAGATAGACATCTCTCTAATCCTCTAAGTGATCACGTGATCCAAATCAACTAAACCATGTCCGATCATCACGTGAGATGGAGTAGTTTCAATGGTGAACATCACTATGTTGATCATATCTACTATATGATTCACGCTCGACCTTTCGGTCTCCGTGTTCCGAGGCCATATCTGTTATATGCTAGGCTCGTCAAGTTAAACCTGAGTATTCCGCGTGTGCAACTGTTTTGCACCCGTTGTGTTTGAACGTAGAGCCTATCACACCCGATCATCACGTGGTGTCTCAGCACGAAGAACTTTCGCAACGGTGCATACTCAGGGAGAACACTATTACTATGATGATTTAGTGAGAGATCATCTTATAATGCTACCGTCAATCAAAGCAAGATAAGATGCATAAAAAGATAAACATCACATGCAATCAATATAAGTGATATGATATGGCCATCATCATCTTGTGCTTGTGATCTCTATCTCCGCAGCACCATCATGATCACCATCGTCACCGGCGCGACACCTTGATCTCCATCGTAGCATCGTTGTCGTCTCGCCAATCTTATGCTTCTACGACTATCGCTACCGCTTAGTGATAAAGTAAAGCATTACAGGGCGATTGCATTGCATACAATAAAGCGACAACCATACGGCTCCTGCCGGTTGCCGATAACTCGGTTACAAAACATGATCATCTCATACAATAAAATTTAGCATCATGTCTTGACCATATCACATCACAACATGCCCTGCAAAAACAAGTTAGACGTCCTCTACTTTGTTTGTTGCAAATTTTACGTGGCTGCTACGGGCTTAAGCAAGAACCAAGCTCACCTACGCATCAAAACCACAACGATAGTTTGTCAAATAGACTTCGTTTTAACCTTCTCAAGGACCGGGCGTAGCCATACTCGGTTCAACTAAAGTTGGAGAAACCGACACCTGCCAGCCACCTGTGTGCAAAGCACGGCGGTAGAACCAGTCTCGCATAAGCGTACGCATAATGTCGGTCCGGGCCGCTTCATCCAACAATACCGCCGAACCAAAGTATGACATGCTGGTAGGCAGTATGACTTGTATCGTCCACAACTCACTTGTGTTCTACTCGTGCAAAACATCAAACCATAAAAACCAGGCTCGGATGCCACTGTTTGGGAACGTAGTAATTTCAAAAAAAATCCTACGCACACGCAAGATCATGGTGATGCATAGCAACGAGAGGGGAGAGTGTTGTCTACGTACCCTCGTAGACCGAAGCGGAAGCGTTGACGCAACGTAGAGGAAGTAGTCGTACGTCTTCCCGATCCGACCGATCCAAGCACCGTTACTCCGGTGCCTCCGAGTTCTTAGCACACGTTCAGCTCGATGACGATCCCCGTGCTCCGATCCAGCAAAGCTTCGGGGAAGAGTTCCGTCAGCACGACGGTGTGGTGACGATCTTGATGTACTACTGACGTAGGGCTTCACCTAAGCACCGCGACAATATGACCGAGGTGGAATATGGTGGAGGGGGGCACCGCACACGGCTAAGGAACGATCTCAAGGATCAACTTGTGTGTCTATGGGGTGCCCCCTGCCCCCGTATATAAAGGAGCAAGGGGGAGGCCGGCCGGCCCTAGAGAGGCGCGCCAAGGGAGGGGGAGTCCTCCTCCTAGTGGGAGTAGGACTCCCCTTTCCTAGTCCAACTAGGAGGGGGAAGGGGAAAGGAAAGAAAGGGAGAGGGAGAGGGAAAGGGGGGCCGCGCCCCCCCTCCTTGTCCAATTCGGACTCCTCATGGGGGGGGGCGCGCGCCACCTCCTGGCGCAACCCTCTCTCTCCCCTCGTGGCCCATTAAGGCCCATTACTTCCCCGGGGGGGTTCCGGTAACCCCTCCGGCACTCCGGTATTATCCGAAACCACTCGGAACCATTCCGATGTCCCAATATAGCCGTCCAATATATCAATCTTTACGCCTCGGCCATTCCGAGACTCCTCGTCATGTCCGTGATCTCATCCGGGACTCCGAACTCCTTCGGTACATCAAAATGCATAAACTCATAATAACTGTCATCGTAACCTTAAGCGTGCGGACCCTACGGTTCGAGAACAATGTAGACATGACCGAGACACGTCTCCGGTCAATAACCAATGGCGGGACCTGGATGCCCATATTGGTTCCTCCATATTCTACGAAGATCTTTATCGGTCAGACCGCATAACAACGTACGTTGTTCCCTTTGTCATCGGTATGTTACTTGCCCGAGATTCGATCGTCGATATCCAATACCTAGTTCAATCTCGTTGCCGGCAAGTCTCTTTACTCGTTCTGTAATACATCATCTCGCAACTAACTCATTGGTTGCAATGCTTGCAAGGCTTATGTGATGTGCATTACCGAGAAGGCCCTGAGATACCTCTCCGACATTCGGAGTGACAAATCCTAATCTCGAAATACGCCAACCCAACAAATACTTTCGGAGACACCTGTAGAGCACCTTTATAATCACCCAGTTACGTTGTGACGTTTGGTAGCACACAAAGTGTTCCTACGGTAAACGGGAGTTGCATAATCTCATAGTCATAGGAACATGTATAAGTCATGAAGAAAGCAATAGCAACATACTAAACAATCGGGTGCTAAGCTAATGGAATGGGTCATGTCAATCAGATCATTCAACTAATGATGTGACCTTGTTAATCAAATAACAACTCCTTTGTCTATGGTTAGGAAACTTAACCATCTTTGATTAACAAGCTAGTCAAGTAGAGGCATACTAGTGACACTCTGTTTGTCTATGTATCCACACATGTATTATGTTTCCGGTTAATACAATTCTAGCATGAAATAATAAACATTTATCATGATATGTAAGGAAATAAATAATAACTTTATTATTGCCTCTAGGGCATATTTCCTTCACCCAGCGCTTCAACTCTGGCTCCTGCTCCATGCAGTTCAGGGATCGTCGTGGCCCGCCTTCTGGTCCGAGCTCTGCTTCTACCGGCCTTGGAGATGGCATTCTTCCTCCTCCCCCACCCCCTCCTCCTCGCCAAAACTTCGTTGCCCCAAATCCCTCACCTTCCCTCACTTGCTTCGCGTGTCATAACTCCTAGGCACAAAATCAAGAAAATCATTTGTAGCAAATGGTTCCTTAAGGATAGCGAGAAAGTTGGGGTGAACACTTATGGATTTGAGATCCACATCTTCCTTACTAGAAGTTTCACCCTTATTTTTAGGAACATACATTAATTTGGCAATTTTAGTTTTGGAGTATTTTTCGCGGAAGAAAGGTTGACCCTAAGCTGGTAATAATATCCTCAGTTTTATCGATTCTAGTGGAATCTTGATATATATTTTCATTAACCACGGGTTCCTTTTCTTTGAAACTTTTAAGAGCAACTCCTACCTTAGATCCATATTGGGTAATTTGATTATTGATCTTTTTATCCAAATTTTCAGTCAACTCTACGGTGGCAACTTTATTTTCAATAATTTCAAGCCTTTGCATCACATGTTACAAAGTTAAAATAGTCCCATTAACCAAAAGAGGTGGTGGCCCAAACAAATCTATCATAGCATTATAAGAATCAAAAGTATGGCTACGCAAAAAATTCCCTCTGGTAATGGTATCAAGAATATATCTATTCCAAGGAGTGATGCCTACATAAAAATTGAGAAGAAGAACAGAAGTAGATTGCTTCCTAGTAGATCTATTTCGCGCATTGCAAATTCTATACCAAGCATCTTTTAGAATTTCTCCCTCCCTTTGTTTAAAATTAAGAACTTCATTCTCGGGATACAAAGGAGTAGATAAAGGACTAGCCATGACGAAGCAAGCGAAAAAGAGACAAACGAAAAGAGAGGGTGAATAAAACGGCAAGGGTGAAGTGGGGGAGAGGAAAATGAGAGGCAAATGGCAAATAATGTAATGCGAGGGATAAGAGTTTGTGATGGGTACTTGGTATGTCTTGACTTGTGCGTAGACTCCCCGGCAACGGCGCCAGAAATCCTTCTTGCTACCTCTTGAGCACTGCGTTGGTTTTCCCTTGAAGAGGAAAGGGTGATGCAGCAAAGTAGCGTAAGTATTTCTCTCAGTTTTTGAGAACCAAGGTATCAATCCAGTAGGAGGCCACATGCAAGTCCCTCGTACCTACACAAACAAATAAGAACCTTGCAACCAATTTGATAAAGGGGTTGTCAATCCCTTCACGGCCACTTGCAAAAGTGAGATCTGATAGAGATGATAAGATAATATTTTTGGTATTTTTATGATAAAGACTAAAAGTAAAGAAAGAAAATAAACGATGATAGTAATAGCTTGTTGACGGGAGATTAATATGATGGACAATAGACCCGGGGGCCATAGGTTTCACTAGTGGCTTCTCTCAAGATTGCATAGGTATTACGGTGGGTGAACAAATTAGTGTTGAGCAATTGATAGAAAAGTGCATAATTATGATAATATCTAGGCATGATCATGTATATAGGCATCACGTCCGCGACAAGTAGACCGACTCCTGCCTGCATCTACTACTATTACTCCACACATCGACCGCTATCCAGCGTGCATCTAGAGTATTAAGTTCATAAGAACAGAGTAACACATTAGGTAAGATGACATGATGTAGAGGGATAAACTCATGCAATATGATATAAACCCCATCTTTTTATCTTCGATGGCAACAGGACAATACATGTCGTTTCCCCTACTGTCACTGGGATCAAGCACCGCATGATTGAACCCAAAGCTAAGCACTTCTCCCATTGCAAGAAAGATCAATCAGTAGGCCAAACTAAACTGATAATTCGAAGAGACTTGCAAAGATAACCAATCATACATAAAAGAATTCAGAGTAGATTCAAATATTGTTCATAGATAATCTTGATCATAAACCCACAATTCATCGGATCTCGACAAACACACCGCAAAAAGAGTTACATCAAATAGATCTCCAAGAAGATCGAGGATAACTTTGTATTGAGATCCAGAGAGAGAGAAGGAGCCATCTAGCTAAGAACTATGGACCCGAAGGTCTGTGGTAAACTACACACACATCATTGGAGAGGCTATGTTGTTGATGTAGAAGCCCTCCATGATCGATTCCCCCTCCAGCAGAGCACCGGAAAAGGCCCCAAGATGGGATCTCACGGGTACAGAAGGTTGCAGCTGTGGAATTAGGTTTTCGTGGTGCTCCTCGATGGTTTGGGGTACGTAGGTATATATAGGAGGAAGAAGTAGGTCAGTGGAGCAATGAGGGGCCCACGAGGGTGGAGGGCGCGCCCAGGGGGGTAGGCATGCCCCCTGCCTTGTGGCCTCCTCGTTGATTGCTTGACGTCCACTCCAAGTCCTCTAGATCATGTTTTTTTCCAAAAATCATGCTCCTGAAGGTTTCATTCCGTTTGGCCTCCGTTTGATATTCCTTTTCTGCGAAACACTGAAATAGGCAAAAAAATAGCAATTTGCACTGGGCCTTGGGTTAATAGGTTAGTCCCAAAAATAATATAGAAGTGTATAAATAAGCCCATTAAACATCCAAAACAGAATATATAATAGCATGGAGCAATAAAAAATTATAGATACGTTGGAGACGTATCAGGGCGATGGTCCAAATGCCGGGGATCCCCATTCACAATTTTATACGCTGGGAACCGTTGAGACCACTCAGGTAAGGCCACCACCCGGTCTAAATGCTCACGAATATACCCATCGACACGGTAATTTTTATTTCTCCAAGTAAAAACATCACCCTCGAAACCGAGGTCATGAAGATTACAAAAATCAAGGGCATCCCGAAAATTCTGCATATATCTATGAGCACGTGGTACACCTCCTTGCTTCTCATGACTAAATAGGACTTCGTTGAAGTCGCCCATACAAATCCATGGCAGGTTGCTTTGATGTTTGAGTGTCTGCAAAATTCGCCAAGTTTGAACCTTCCTCTCCATGTGTGACTCCCCATAGATGCCAGTCACGCACCATTTGAACCCATCTTATTCCTCTACAATTGCATCAATGTGCATCCTACCTTTCCATCTCACCGTCAAATTTATTCCCCGTCTCCACAACAGCGCTAGACCACCGCTTTTCCCATCATTATTTCTGACTTCCATGTTGTGCAAACCCAGCAAATGGCGAAACTTCCCCATCCTGTTCTTGTCTAGCCTTGTTTCACACAAAAAGATGACGTCGGGGTCCCCCCTCTTCTGGAGATCCAGAAGATCACGAACTGCCGGCCTATTCCCCAATCCCCGGCAGTTCCATGTGATGAGCTTCATTTGGATACGTCGGGCTGTCCTGGCAGCCCAGCGATCTGATCTTTTGTTCCAGAGCCCAACGATAATCACTCAATTGTAGTAGAAGGGGGTTTTCCTATGGACCCTAATAGGGAGCAAACAGACGTTGAGTCAGATGCTCCCGGCAGAGGGGTACCAATGCAAGAAGGGCCCTTGCCCGCACACCACTATGAGCATCTCCACCCATTCGGCCCCCCAGGACACCGAAAAAGCGCCATCTGGGGTCGAGCCGGCGATATTTTCGTCGTGGGGGCGATCGGATTCCCAGTCGCCGCCCCCAAATCGGCACAAGACGACACAAACATGGCACAAACTTGGCGTTTTCATTCAAATTTGTACAAAAAACAAAAAACATGATTTAAAAAACAAGCCTGGCCCTACTACGCCGCCGGTGCCGCCCGCCTTTTACATGTCGAGGAGCATGCAGAACCGGGTGTAGTCTTCATCGTCGCCGTCGCCCTGTGTCACGCTCGAGCCGCCGCCGTCCCTGCTGCACCCCTGACCAGGGTCGCCTACGTGCGAGGGGTTGGACAGTATGGGCGCGTCCTTGTCGTCGCTGTCGAGGACGACGACGATGCCCTCATCGCGTCCGCGGCGCCGAGGTTTGATCTCCTCATAGGCGCGCTGGCGCTCCACCTGCTCGTGGACGTAGTCTGCCTTTACCCACTTGAGGGCAGTTTCTTCGGCGGCGGCCATCTCTTCGTGCTCCTTCTTCACGGGGAGCAACCCCGGCTCAGTCTTCGGCCGGACAAGGCGGAGGGAACGAGGGAAGGGGCGGCCGCCTTCATTGATAACAAGGGTGTCGCTACGGGTGCGGCGCCCAAGCGGCATCTCCTGCGGCTCCGACTTCACGGGGCGGAGCGCCGGCGACCCGGAGGAAAGCGAGCCGGAGCCCGACGACGAGGAGGTCTCTGTCTCCATCCGCCGCGGCATCCAGGAACTACCGCGGCAGCGAGAGAAGGACGGGGTCACTGGGTACTCAAGGCGCGGCATGTTGCCGGCCTCGGTGTGGTCGAGGACGGCCTCGAGGGTGAGGCCGGGCACACCCCACCATTCGCGCTGCCAGCCGGCGTTGAGGCGGCCGCGGGGCACGGTGCCATTTGCGGAGGCGCCCTCGTCGGCGTGGCGGCGGTCGAAATACATCGTCCACAGCGTGTGGTGTCGGCGGCATACCTCGGCTCGTTCCGCTGTGCCTCCGACTTCGACGAACGGATGCGCGCTAGCTCGGCGCGCCGTTCGGCACCGGTGGGCGTCGGGACGCCGCCTGCGCTCAGCCTCCATGAGCCCGGCACCCGCATGTCCGGGGGTGCCGGGTAGTGATGACCCACAAGTATAGGGGATCAATTGTAGCTCTTTTCGATAAGTAAGAGTGTCGAACCCAACGACGAGCAGAAGAAAATGACAAGTAGTTTTTAGTAAGGTAATGTTTGCAAGTGCTGAAATTGTAAGTAACGGAGTAGTTTGATAGCAAGATAATTTGTAACGAGCAAGTAACGATAGTAGTGAAAAAGTGCATCAAGGTAGCCCAATCCTTTTGAGGCAAAGGACAGGACAAAATGGTCTCTTATGATAAGCAAAGCGTTCTTGAGGGTACATGGGAATTTCGTCTAGTCACTTTCATCATGTTGGTTCGATCTGTGTTCGCTACTTTGATAATTTGATATGTGGGTGGACCGGTGCTTAGGTGTTGTTCTTATTTGAAGAAACCTCCTACTTATGATTAACCCTCCTGCAAGCATCCGCAACAACGAGAAAAGTATTAAGAATAAATTCTAACCATAGCATTAAACTTCGGGATCCAATCGGTCCCTTACGGAATAGCGCATAAGCTGGGGTTTAAGTTTCTGTCACTCTCGCAACCCACCATCTAATTGCTACTCCACAATGCATTCCCTTAGGCCCAAATATGGTGAAGTGTCATGTAGTCGATGTTCACATGACACCACTAAGGGCAATTTTAGCAGCTTACGGAAGTAAATAGCATGCCCATCTATATCTTATTCTAAGAGATCTTTAACCATAGCAATGCTAGGTTCTACTTTAATTTGTTCATCATGTTTAGGTTTTCTAATATAGCTTTCGTTGACCATAGTTGAAACTTTATCATGTTCCTTTATCCTAACAGGGAAAGGTAGTTTCTCAATATAAGCAGAGGGAGCAACTGGATCAACATTATAAAGTATAGTTTCTTCTTTAACTGGTACCGGTTCTTTAATTTCTTCTTTAATAGGTGGGTGATATTTAAACCACTTCTCTTTAGGGAGTTCAACATGAGTAGCAAATGATTCACAAAAGTATGCTACTATCTCAGAGTCAAGTCCATATTTAGTGCTAAACTTTTGAAAAGCATCGGTATCCATAAAAGATTTAACACAATCATATTTAATTTTAATACCTGACTCTTTACCTTCGTCGAGTTTCCAATCTTCAGAGTTGCGTTTAATTCTTTTCAAAAGATCCCACCAGAATTCAATAGTCTTCTTCATAAATGAACCAGCACAAGAAGTATCAAGCATGGTTTGATCATTACGAGAAAGCCGAGCATAAAGTTCTGGATAATAATTTCTCTTGAGATCTCATGATTGGAGCATGAATATAACATTGACTTAAGCCTCCCCCAAGCTAGAGCGATACTTTCTCCTTCACAAGACCAAAAATTATATATAGAATTCCGATCACGATGAACTAGATGCATAGGATATTTTTTTGGTGGAACTCCAATTCCATGATCCAATATCATCGCATAGCCTATACCATGCCAATGATTTTCCCTTCAAAGATAAAGGGAAAACATGTTTCATAACTTGATCCCTGGGTAAACCTACAAGCTTAAACAATCCACAAATTTGTTCCACATATATCAAGTGCATATCAGGATGTTCGGTTCCATCTCCTGCATAAGGATTAGCTAGCAGTTGTTCTATCATACCCGAAGGAATTTCATATTCAATATTTTCAGTAGGTGCAGTAGGTTGAGGGGTAGCTAATTGTGGTTCCGGACGAGGTGAAGATACCCCGAACAAATTCATCAAAGGATTGTTTTCCATAGTAACAAGTGACAATAAATTACAGCACACTATACAAATGTTTCCTTACCAAATTCCACTTACCAAAGGCGCTTCACTCCCCGGCAACAGCGCCAGAAAATGTCCTTGAAGACCCACAATTATAGGGGATCAATTGTAGCTCTTTTCGATAAGTAAGAGTGTCGAACCCAATGATGTCTACTACTCAACCTTCTCCTTGTAGACATTGTTGGCCCTGCAAGTGCACATGTTTGTAGGACAGTAGCAAATTTCCCTCAAGTGGATGACCTAAGGTTTATCAATCCGTAGGAGGCGTAGGATGAAGATGGTCTCTCTCAAGCAACCCTGCAACCAAATAACAAAGAGTCTCTTGTGTCCCCAACACACCCAATACAATGGTAAATTGTATAGGTGCACTAGTTTGGCGAAGAGATGGTGATACAAGTGCAATATGGATGGTAGATATAGGTTCTTGTAAGCTGAAAATATAAAAACAGCAAGGTAACGAGCGGTAAAAGTGAGCGTAAACGGTATGCAATGATAGGAAACAAGGCCTAGGGTTCATACTTTCACTAGTGCAAGTCCTCTCAACAATAATAACATAGTTGGATCATATAACTATCCCTCAACATGCAACAAAGAGTCACTCCAAAGCCACTAATAGCGGAGAACAAACGAAGAGATTATGGTAGGGTACGAAACCACCTCAAAGTTATTCTTTCCAATCAATCCATTGGGCTATTCCTATAAGTGTCACAAACAGACCTAGAGTTCGTACTAGAATAACACCTTAAGACACACATCAACCAAAACCCTAATGTCACCTAGATACTCCAATGTCACCTCAAGTATCTGTGGGTATGATTATACGATATGCATCACACAATCTTAGATTCATCTATTCAATCCAACACAAAGTACTTCAAAGAGTGCCCAAAGTTTCTACCAGAGAATCACGACGAAAACGTGTGCCAACCCCTATGCATAGGTTCCCAATGTCACGAAACCCGCAAGTTGATCACCAAAACATACATCAAGTGGCACGTGATATCCCATTGTCACCACAGATAAGCACGGCAAGACATACATCAAGTGTTCTCAAATCTTTAAAGACTCAGTCCGATAAGATTACTTCAAAGGGAAAACTCAATCCATTACAAGAGAGAAGAGGGGGAGAAGAAACATAAGATCCAACTATAATAGTGAAGCTCGCGATACATCAAGATCGTGCCAAATCAAGAACAAGAGAGAGAGAGAGAGAGAGAGAGAGAGAGAGAGAGAGAGAGAGACAGATCAAACACATAGCTACTGGTACATACCCTCAGCCCCGAGGGTGAACTACTCCCTCCTTGTCATGGAGAGCGCCTAGATGATGAAGATGGCCACCAGTGAGGGTTCCCCCCTTCGGCAAGGTGCCGGAACAGGGTCCCGAGAGGTTTTGGATGGCTGCAGAAGCTTGCGGCAGCGGAACTCCCGATCTAATCTCCGTTCTGGAAGTTTTATGATACGTAGGTATATATGGGTGAAAGGGGTACGTCGGTGGAGCTGCGGGGGCCCCACGAGGCAGGGGGCGCGCCCTAAGGGGCTGGGCGCCCCCCCCCCACCCTCGTGGCCAGCTCCCGTATCTTCTGACGTAGAGTCCAAGTCTATCCGGTAGGTTTCCTTCCAAAAATAACTTCTCCAGTTGATTTCGTTCCGTTTCGACTCCGTCTGATATTCCTTTTTCTTCGAAACACTGAAATAGGCATAAAACAGCAAATCTGGGCTGGGCCTCCGGTTAATAGGTTAGTCCCAAAAATAATATAGAAGTGGATAATAAAGCCAAATATTGCCTAAAACAGTAGATAATATAGCATGGAGCGGTCAAAACTTATAGATACGTTGGAGACGTATCAAGCATCCCCAAGCATAATTCCTGCTCGTCCTCGAGTAGGTAAATGATAAAAAGAGAATTTTTTATGCGGAGTGCTACTTGGCATAATTTCAATGCAAATCTTCTTAATTGTGGTATGAATATTCAGATCCGAAAGATTCAAGACAAAAGTTCATATTGACATAAAAATAATAATACTTCAAGCATACTAACAAAGCAATTATGTCTTCTCAAAATAACATGGCCAAAGAAAGTTATCCCTACAAAATCATATAGTCTGGCTATGCTCCATCTTCACCACACAAAGTATTTAAATCATGCATAACCCCGATGACAAGCCAAGCAATTGTTTCATACTTTAACATTTTCAAAACCTTTTCAATCTTCACGCAATACATGAGCGTGAGCCATGGACATAACACTATATGTGGAATAGAATGGTGGTTGTGGAGAAGACAAAAAGAGGGGAAGATAGTCTCACATCAACTAGGCGTATCAACGGGCTATGGAGATGCCCATTAATAGATATCAATGTGAGTGAGTAGGGATTGCCATGCAACGGATGCACTAGAGCTATAAGCATATGAAAGCTCAACAAGAAACTAAGTGGGTGTGCATCCAACTCGCTTGCTCACAAAGACCTAGGGCAATTTGAGGAAGCCCATCATTGGAATATACAAGCCAAGTTCTATAATGAAAAATTCCCACTAGTATATGAAAGTGATATCATAGGAGACTCTCTATCATGAAGATCTTGGTGCTACTTTGAAGCACACGTGTGGTAAAAGGATAGTAACATTGTCCCTTCTCTCTTTTTCTCTCATTTTTTTCTGTTTTTTTATTCGTCCGGAGTCTCATCCCGACTTGTGGGGGAATCATAGTCTCCATCATTCTTTCCTCACTTGGGACAATGCTCTAAAAATGATGATCATCACACTTTTATTTTTCTTACAACTCGATACTTAGAACAAGATATGACTCTATATGAATGCCTCCGGCGGTGTACCGGGATATGCAATGAATCAAGAGTGACATGTATGAAAGAATTATGAATAGTGGCTTTGCCACAAATACGATGTCAACTACATTATCACGCTAGCAATATGACAATGATGGAGCGTGTCATAATAAACGGAACGGTGGAAAGTTGCATGGCTATATATCTCGGAATGGCTATGGAAATGCCATGATAGGTAGGTATGGTGGCTGTTTTGAGGAAGATATATGGTGGGTGTATGATACTGGCGAAACGTGCGCGGTATTAGAGAGGCTAGCAATGGCGGAAGGATGAAGAGTGCGTATAATCCATGTACTCAACATTAGTCATAAAGAACTCATATACTTATTGCAAAAATCTAGAGGTTATCAAAGAAAAGTATTACGCGCATGCTCCTAGGGGGATAGATTGGTAGGAAAAGACCATCGCTCGTCCCCGACCGCCACTCATAAGGAAGGCAATCAATAAACACCTCATGCTCCGACTTCGTTACATAACGGTTCACCATACGTGCATGCTACGGGAATCACAAACTTCAACGCAAGTATTCTTTAAATTCAAAACTACTCAACTAGCATGACTCTAATATTATCACCTCCATATCTCAAAACAATTATCATGCTTCAATCTTTTCTTAGTATTCAACGCACTCAAAAGAAAATTTCACAAATCTTGAATACCAAGCATATTATCATTAAGCAATTTACCATGCTATTAAGACTCTCAAAATGATCTAAGTGAAGCATGAGAGATTAATAGTTTTTTAAAACAAATCCACCACCATGCTCTAAAATATCTAAGTGAAGCACATAGAGCAAAGTTATCACGCTCAAAAGATATAAGTGAAGCACATAGAGCAAAACTACATAACTCAAAAGATATAAGTGAAACACAAAGAGTATTCTAACAAATTTTAATTCATAAATGGCTCTCTCAAAGGTGTGTACAGTAAGGATGATTGTGGCACACTAACAAACAAAGACACAAATAATACAAGACGCTCCAAGCAAAACACATATCATGTGGTGAATAAAAATATAGCTCCAAGTAAAGTTACCGATGAACGAAGACGAAAGAGGGGATGCCTTCCGGGGCATCCCCAAGCTTAGATGCTTAGTTATCCTTGAATATTACCTTGGGGTGCCTTGGGAATCCCCAAGCTTAGGCTCTTGCCACTCCTTATTCCATAGTCCATCGAATCTTTACCCAAAACTTGAAAACTTCACAACACAAAACTTAACAGAAAAGACGTGAGCTCTGTTAGCGAAAGAAAACAAAACACCACTTCAAGGTACTGTAATGAACTCATTCTTTATTTATATTGGTGTTAAACCTACTTTATTCCAACTTCTCTATGGTTTATAAACTATTTTACTAGCCATAGAGTCATCAAAATAAGCAAACAACACAATGAAAACAGAATCTGTCAAAAACAGAACAGTCTGTACTAATCTGTAACTAACGCAAACTTCTGGAACTCCAAAAATTCTAAATTAAATTGGTGGACCTTAGGAATTTGTCTAGTAATAATATGCAAAAATAATCAACTAAATATCACTCTCCATTAAAAAGTTGAAGCTAATCTCGTGAGCGCTAAAGTTTCTATTTTTTTACAGCATGATCATAAAGACTTCACCCAAGTCTTCCCAAAGGTTCTACTTGGCACAAACACTAATTAAAACATAAATCCACATCTAAGCATAAGCTAGATGGATTATTTATTCCTAAACAGAACCAAAAAGCAAGAAACTAAAATAAAATTGGGTTGCCTCCCAACAAGCGCTAACGTTTAACGTCCCTAGCTAGGCATGATGATTTCAATGATGCTCGCATAAAAGATAGGAGTTGAAACATAAAGAGAGCATCATGAAGAATATGACTAGCACATTTAAGTTTAACCCACTTCCTATGCATAGGGATTTTGTGATCAAACAACTTATGGGAACAATAATCAACTAGCATAGGAAGGCAAAATAAGCATAACTTTAAAACTTTAAGCACATAGAGAGGAAACTTGATATTATTGCAATTCCTACAAGCATATGTTCCTCCCTCATAATAATTTTCAGTAGCATCATTAATGAATTCAATCATATAACCAACACCTAAAACATTCTTTTCATGATCTACTAGCATAGAAAATTTACTACTCTCCACATAAGCAAAATTCTTCTCATGAATAATAGTGGGAGCATCATAAGAGACTTGAACACTATAAATTGTTTCCACATTAAAGGAGTAATGTTCAGAGAAGGGGCACTCATAATCATGACAAGTTTTATAAATATAATCATCACTACTCTTTATAGCATAAGTTTTATCACAATAATCATCATAAGTAGCAACTTTGTTCTCATCATAATCAATTGAAACCTCTTCCGAAATAGTGGATACATCACTAAATAAAGTCATGACCTCTCCAAATCCACTTTCATAAATATTGTAAGATTCAACATCCTCCAATATTGTGGGATCACTACTTCCTAAAGTTGACACTCTTCCAAACCCACTTTCATCAATATAATCATCATAAGTAGAAGGCATGCTATTATCATAACTACTTTGCATATCAAAACTTGAGAGGCTAAAAATATCATCATTATTAAACATAGCATCCCCAAGCTTGGGACAAACATTAATTGCAGCAAATATATTCTCAAATATGTCATCCTCATCAAACATAGCTTCCCCAATCTTGGGCCTTTTCGTATCATAAGCATAATCACTCTCATCATTAATAGCATGGATAGCACCAATAGTATAGCAAAAATTATTATTATATTCTTCCAAACAAGTGCAAAAAAGATTTTCAAGATCATAAAAAGTATCATTATCTTCCCAATCATAATCATCACAACAAGCAATAGGCATAACGAGATCATCATCAAGTGCATCATCTTCCACAATTATTTTTGATTCATTTTCATGAGGCACAACAATTATAGGAGCAACATTATTTGGGAGGGGTACCTTTTTACCTCTCTTCCTTTTTCTTTTCTTCTTCTTCACATCATGTGTAGGTTCAATCCTCTTTTTGGAGCTCCTTATTAATGAGATTGGTTGAATAGAAGGCTCCTCCTCGTTACCTGATTCATCATAAGAAATAATAGGCAGATATTGGGAAGTCTCTTCCCTTTCATTAGTATTCTCTTCATCCTCTATTTGTTTTCTTTTCACTATGTAATTGGCAATACAAGGATTTTCAATGCAATTCACCGCACAATACATATAAATTTCTTCTAGATAGATATCGAGGAATTTCTTAAGGTTATATTCTAGAATATGCTTAGTTTGACGTTTCAATTCTTCATAACCCAAAAGCAAACTTAGTTCATTGTAATGCGCAAGGGAAATCAAGTCATCACAACTTTTGGACACGATTCGATCATGAAACAATTTGCAATTGATATTTAAATGACCATGTTCATTGCAAAGTTCACAAGTACGGCTAATATATCTTAAATTTTCAGCACTAACTTCTAGCCTTTCTTGCAACAATTTGGTTTCTAAGTACTTATGCCTCTTGCAATATCTATCTTCCCTTTTTGGTGTGTCCTTGCAAACCCAATTTACTCCACAAAAATTGACATGTTTATAGGAGACATTTTCATCATAACTAGTGCAACCATCATTAGTACTATGGATATTCAAGGGGTTCATACTAACAACATTGCAATCATGCTCATCATTCAAAGATTTAGTGCCAAACATTTTAATGCATTCTTCTTCTAACACTTTGGCACAATTTTCCTTTCCATCATACTCACGAAAGATATTAAAAAGATGAAGCGTATGAGGTAAACTCAATTCCATTTTTTGTAGTTTTCTTTTATTAACTAAACTAGTGCTAAAACAAGAAACAAAAAGATTCGATTGCAAGATCTAAAGATATACCTTCACTTACCTAGCCTCCCCGACAACGGCGCCAGAAAAGAGCTTGATGTCTACTACTCAACCTTCTCCTTGTAGACGTTGTTGGGCCTGCAAGTGCACAGGTTTGTAGGACAGTAGCAAATTTTCCTCAAGTGGATGACCTAAGGTTTATCAATCCGTAGGAGGCGTAGGATGAAGATGGTCTCTCTCAAGCAACCCTGCAACCAAATAACAAAGAGTCTCTTGTGTCCCCAACACACCCAATACAATGGTAAATTGTATAGGTGCACTAGTTCGGCGAAGAGATGGTGATACAAGTGCAATATGGATGGTAGATATAGGTTTTTGTAAGCTGAAAATATAAAAACAGCAAGGTAACGAGCGGTAAAAGTGAGCATAAACGGTATTGCAATGATAGGAAACAAGGCCTAGGGTTCATACTTTCACTAGTGCAAGTCCTCTCAACAATAATAACATAGTTGGATCATATAACTATCCCTCAACGTGCAACAAAGAGTCACTCCAAAGCCACTAATAGCGGAGAACAAACGAAGAGATTATGGTAGGGTACGAAACCACCTCAAAGTTATTCTTTCCAATCAATCTGTTGGGCTATTCCTATAAGTGTCACAAACAGCCCTAGAGTTCGTACTAGAATAACACCTTGAGATACACATCAACCAAAACCCTAATGTCACCTAGATACTCCAATGTCACCTCAAGTATCCGTGGGTATGATTATACGATATGCATCACACAATCTCAGATTCATCTATTCAATCCAACACAAAGTACTTCAAAGAGTGCCCAAAGTTTCTACCAGAGAATCACAATG
Source organism: Aegilops umbellulata (assembly GCA_032464435.1). Lineage (NCBI taxonomy): Eukaryota > Viridiplantae > Streptophyta > Magnoliopsida > Poales > Poaceae > Aegilops > Aegilops umbellulata. Next base: position 94,607,294 of record CP136055.1, read on the forward strand.
AAAACGTGCGCCAACCCCTATGCATAGGTTCCCAATGTCACGAAACCCGCAAGTTGATCACCAAAACATACATCAAGTGGCACGTGATATCCCATTGTCACCACAGATAAGCACGACAAGACATACATCAAGTGTTCTCAAATCTTTAAAGACTCAATCCGACAAGATTACTTCAAAGGGAAAACTCAATCCATTACAAGAGAGAAGAGGGGGAGAAGAAACATAAGATCCAACTATAATAGCAAAGCTCGCGATACATCAAGATCATGCCAAATCAAGAATAGGTTAGTCCCAAAAATAATATAGAAGTGGATAATAAAGCCCAATATTGCCTAAAACAGTAGATAATATAGCATGGAGCAATCAAAAATTATAGATACGTTGGAGACGTATCACCCAACGAGGAGCAGAAGAAAATGACAAGTAGTTTTTAGTAAGGTAATGTCTGCAAGTGCTGAAATTGTAAGTAACGGAGTAGTTTGATAGCAAGATAATTTGTAACGAGCAAGTAACGATAGTAGTGACAAAAGTGCAGCAAGGTAGCATAATCCTTTTGAGGCAAAGGACAGTTCAAAACGGTCTCTTATGATAAGCAAAGCGTTCTTGAGGGTACACGGGAATTTCATCTAGTCACTTTCATCATGTTGGTTCGATTTGTGTTCGCTACTTTGATAATTTGATATGTGGGTGGACCGGTGCTTAGGTGTTTTTATTACTTGAGCAATCCTCCTACCTATGATTAACCCTCCCGCAAGCATCCGCAACTACGAGAAAAGTATTAAGAATAAATTCTAACCATATCATTAAACTTTGGGATCCAATCGGTCGCTTACGGAATAGCGCATAAACTGGGGTATAAGGTTCTGTCACTCTCGCAACCCACCATCTAATTGCTACTCCACAATGCATTCCCTTATGCCCAAATATGGTGAAGTGTCATGCAGTCGACGTTCACATGACACCACTAAGGGAATCACAACATACATATGATACATCTCCAATGTATCTATAATTTTGATTGTTCCATGCTATTATATTATCCATTTTGGATGTTTAATGGGCTTTACTATACACTTTTATATTATTTTTGGGACTAACCTATTAACCCAAGGCCCAGTGCAAATTGCTGTTTTTTTTGCCTATTTCAGTGTTTTGTAGAAAAGTAATATCAAACGGAGTCCAAACGGAATGAAACCTTTGGGAGCGTGATTTTTGGAACAAACGTGATCCACAGGACTTGGACTGGACGTCAAGAAATAAACGAGGAGGCCACGAGGGAGGGAGGCGCGCCTGCCCCCCCCCCCCCCGGGCGCGCCCCCACCCTCGTGGGCCCCTCGTGGCTCCACCGCCCTACTTCTTCCTCCTACATATACCCATGTACCCCGAAACCAACGAGGAGCACCACGAAACCCTATTTCCACCGCCGCAACCTTCTGTACCCATGAGATCCCATCTTGGGGCCTTTTCCGGTGCTCCGTCGGAGGGGGAATCAATCAGGGAGGGCTTCTACATCAACACCATAGCCTCTCCGATGATGTGTGAGTAGATTACCACAGACCTTCGGGTCCATAGTTATTAGCTAGATGGCTTCTTCTCTCTCTTGCAATGGGAGAAGTGCTTAGCTTTGGGTTCAATCTTGCGTTGCTCGATCCCAGTGACAAAAAGGGAAACGACATGTATTGTATTGTTGCCATCGAGGATAAAAAGATGGGGTTTATATCATATTGCTTGAGTTTATCCCTCTACATCATGTCATCTTGCCTAATGCGTTACTCTGTTCTTATGAACTTAATACTCTAGATGCATGCTGGATAGCGGTCGATGTGTGGAGTGATAGTAGTAGATGCAGGCAGGAGTCGGTCTACTTGTCGCGGACGTGATGCCTATATACATGATCATGCCTAGATATTCTCATAATTATGCACTTTTCTATCAATTGCTCGACAGTAATTTGTTCACCCACTGTAATACTTATGCTATCTTGAGAGAAGCCACTAGTGAAACCTATGGCCCCCGGGCTTAAGCTTGGGGTTGCCCCGGAATGCATCCCCTCTTTTGTCTTCGTCCATCGGTAACTTTACTTGGAGCTATATTTTTACTCACCACATGATATGTGTTTTTCTTGGAGCGTCTTGTATGATTTGAGTCTTTGCTTTTTAGTTCACCACATTCATCCTTGCTGTACACACCTTTTGGGAGAGACACACATTAATCGGAATTTATTAGAATACTCTATGTGCTTCACTTATATCTTTTGAGCTAAACAATTTTGCTCTAGTGCTTCACTTATATCTTTTAGAGAACGGTGGTGGTTTTATTTTATAGAAATTATGGATCTCTCATACTTCACTTATATTATTTTGAGAGTCCTTTAGAACAGCATGGTAATTTGCTTTGGCTATAAAATTAGTCCTAATATGATAGGCATCTAAGATGGATATAATAAAAACTTCCATATAAGTGCATTGAATACTAGGAGAAGTTTGATACTTGATGATTGTTTTGAGATATGGAGATAGTGATATTAAAGTTGTGCTAGTTGAGTAGTTGTGAATTTGAGAAATACTTGTGTTGAAGTTTGCAAGTCCCGTAGCTTGCACGTATGGTAAACGTTGCGTAACAAATTTGAAACATGAGGTGTTCTTTGATTGTCATCCTTATGAGTGGCGGTCGGGGACGAGCGATGGTCTTTTCCTACCAATCTATCCCCCTAGGAGCATGCGCGTATTGCTCTGTTTTTGATGACTTGTAGATTTTTGCAATAAGTATGTGAGTTCTTTATGACTAATTTTGAGTCCATGGATTATACGCATTCTCAACCTTCCATCATTGCTAGCCTCTTCGATACCGTGCATTGCCCTTTCTCACCTTGAGAGTTGGTGAAAACTTCGCCGGTGCATCCAAACCCCGTGATACGATACGCTCTATCACACATAAATCTCCTTGTATCTTCCTCAAAACAGCCACCATACCTACCTATTATGGCATTTCCATAGCAATTCCGAGATATATTGCCATGCAACTTTCCACCGTTCCGTTTATTACGACACACTTCACCATTGTCATATTGCCTTGCATGATCATGTAGTTGACATCGTATTTGTGGCAATGCCACCATGCATATTATTTCATACATGTCACTCTTGATTCATTGCCCATCCCGGTACACCGCCGGAGGCATTCATATAGAGTCATATTTTGTTCTAAGTGTCGAGTTGTAATCATTGAGTTGTAAATAAATAGAAGTGTGATGATCATCATTAATAGAGCATTGTCCCAAAAAAAGAGAAAGGCCAAAAAAGGCCCAAAAAAGGAAAAGAGGAAAAAAGAAATAAAAAGGGACAATCCTACTATCCTTTTTCCACACTTGTGCTTCAAAATAGCACCATGATCTTTATGATAGAGAGTCTCTTGTTTTGTCACTTTCATATACTAGTGGGAATTTTTCATTATAGAACTTGGCTTGTATATTCCAACGATGGGCTTCCTCAAATGCCCTAGGTCTTCGTGAGCAAGCAATTTGGATGCACACCCACTTAGTTTCTTTTGTTGAGCTTTCATACATTTATAGCTTTAGTGCATCCGTTGCATGGCAATCCCTACTCCTTGCATTGACATCAATTGATGGGCATCTCCCTAGCCCGTTGATTAGCCGCATCAATGTGAGACTTTCTCCTTTTTGTCTTTTCCACACAATCCCCATCATCATTATTCTATTCCACCCATAGTGCTATGTCCATGGCTCACGCTCATGTATTGCGTGAAAGTTGAAAAAAGTTTGAGATTACTAAAGTATGAAACAATTGCTTGGCTTGACATCGGGGTTGTGCAAGATGAGAGCATCTTGTGTGATGGAAATGAAGCATGGACAAACTATATGATTTCGTAGGGTTGAGCTGTCTTTGGCTATGTTATTTTGAGAAGACATAATTGCTCGGTTAGTATGCTTGAAGTATTATTATTTTTATGTCAATATTAAACTTTTATCTTGAATCTTTTGGATCTGAACATTCATGCCACAATAAAGAAAATTACATTGAGAAATATGCTAGATAGCATTCCACATCAAAAATTATGTCTTTATCATTTACCTACTCGAGGACGAGCAGGAATTAAGCTTGGGGATGTTTGATACGTCTCCAACGTATCTATAATTTTTGATTGTTCCATGCTATTATATTATCCGTTTTGGATGTTTAATGGGCTTTACTATACACTTTTATATTGTTTTTGGGACTAACCTATTAACCCAAGGCCCAGTACAAATTGTTGTTTTTTGCCTATTTCAGTGTTTCGCATAAAAGAAATATCAAACGGAGTCCAAACGGAATAAAACCTTCGGGAGCATGATTTTTCGAACGAACGTGATCCATAGGACTTGGAGTGGACGTCAAGAAATCAATGAGGAGGCCACGAGGCAGGGAGGCCCGCCTGCCCCAGGGCGCGCCCCCCACCCTCGTGGGCCCCTCGTGGCTCCACCGACCTACTTCTTCCTCCTATATATGCCCATGTACCTCGAAACCAACAAGGAGCACCACGAAACCCTATTTCCACTGCCGCAACCTTCTGTACCCGTGAGATTCTATCTTGGGGCCTTTTCCGGCGCTCGGCCGGAGGGGGAATCGATCACGAAGGGATTCTACATCAACACCATAGCCTCTCCGATGACGTGTGAGTAGTTTACCACAGACCTTCGGGTCCATAGTTATTAGCTAGATGGCTTCTTCTCTCTCTTTGGATCTCAATACAAAGTTCTTCTCGATCTTCTTGGAGATCTATTCGATGTAACTCTTTTTGCGGTGCGTTTGTCGAGATCCGATGAATTGTGGGTTTATGATCAAGATTATATATGAACAATATTTGAATCTTCTCTGAATTCTTTTATGTTTGATTGGTTATCTTTGCAAGTTTCTTCGAATTATCAGTTTGGTTTGGCCTACTAGATTGATCTTTCTTGCAATGGGAGAAGTGCTTAGCTTTGGGTTCAATCTTGCGTTGCTCGGTCCCAGTGACAGAGAGGGAAATGACACGTATTGTATTGTTTCCATCGAGGTTAAAAAGATGGGGTTTATATCATATTGCTTGAGTTTATCCCTCTACATCATGTCACCTTGCCTAATGTGTTACTCTGTTCTTCTGAACTTAATACTCTAGATGCATGCTAGATAGTGGTCGATGTGTGGAGTGATAGTAGTAGATGCAGGCAGGATTCGATCTACTTGTCGCGTACGTGATGCCTATATACATGATCATGCCTAGATATTCTCATAATTATGCACTTTTCAATCAATTGCGCGACAGTAATTTGTTCACCCACCGTAATACTTATGCTATCTTGAGAGAAGCCACTAGTGAAACCTATGCCCCCGGGTCTATTTTCCATCATATAAGTTTCCAATCTATTATTACTTTGCAATCTTTACTTTCAATCTTTATCATAAAAATACCAAAAATATTATCATCTCTACCAGATCTCACTTTTGCAAGTGGCCGTGAAGGGATTGACAACCCCTTTATCGCGTTGGTTGCAAGGTTCTTATTTGTTTGTGTAGGTACGAGGGACTTGCATGTGGCCTCCTACTGGATTGATACCTTGGTTCTCAAAAACTGAGGGAAATACTTACGCTACTTTGTTGTCGGGGGTTGGGTGCGACCTATGCCAATGGATGGCTTATCACGGTGGGAGCGAGTAGAACGTCGCCGGTGCCTGGAAGCGGGATGAGGCGTAGACACGAACGCCGGCGCACTTTACCCACGTTCGGGGCTCTCCTAGGAGATAACGCCCCTAGTCCTGCTCTGCGGGGTCTCCGCATGATCACTAAGGCACTAGTGAGTACAATGATGCTCCTTGAGTTGTATGCTAGAAGTAGAAGAAGGCAAGGCTTGCTCTCCTCTTCCCCTAGGTGTGCGTCTAATTCTAACAGGTTGGAACCCTTTGCATGGGTGCCCTGGGTGGTTTATATAGGCCTACCCCCCAGGGGTACAATGGTAATCTGGCCGGGTGTAGGACCCAGCTGTCAGTCTCTCTGGTCGCCGACTTCTCCGCCGACTGCTGGGGCCCACTGCCTGGTGGGCCCCACCGGCTAGTCTGGTATGGAGCCGACAGGCCGCCTCCACCGCTCACGGGTCTTGCCTGCTGCGGATTACCGTAGTCGTGATGCTAATGACGCTTTCTTGGTCAGGGGAGCATGGCTACAGTCCCGCCGCCTGGCGGGAGATCACTGTAGCCACTCCGCGTCTTATCTGGTTAATGGTGCGCGGGGCCCCGAGGAAGGAACGGGCCAAATGCTGGGAGCCAGCCTTCCTCGGGCCTGACTGGTGAGGCCCCGCCGTCTTCCGGGCTCTCACTGACCGGCAGGGCCCGCCGTCTTCGCGCCGTACTGACAAGCGGTTGTGGGAACATGGCTTCGCCTGACAGGAGTGACGTCAGGGGCGGAGTGGCAACAGTGCTGCGCCGGGCAGAGATCTCCGCCTGCACGGAGCATCGTGGCCACGCCTGGCCCTGGATATGGGGGGATGGGCTATATTGTAGCCACACCCTGTCTTGTCTTCTGAATGGGGGCGTAGACTTTGAGGGCGCCATGCGCCGACTGCTAGGAGCCGGCCTCTCTGGAGGCCGCCTGCTAGGAGTCGGCCCGTCTTGGAGCCGCCTTCCTGAGCATGGCCGCCTTCTGGCAGTCGGCCGTTCGGCCAGCCATCCGACAGAAGGCGGAGCTCTATCTTGACGTCTTGAGGGGCACAACCGGCCCTGATGTCTTGAAAGGTTCTGGGGCTCGGGTTAGGCTACCCTTGGTCCATTACTCTGACAGTAGTCCCCGAAGCTGGTGAGGTGCCGCGGCTGAGGAGCCGAGGAGCCTCCACGGTTTCCTCCTCTGGGTGCTCTGAAGGAAGCTTCATCCGACTCCTGGGAAGCCGATGGGCAGGAGTCGGGTACGTCTAGCCGGATCTTTCTGGAATTTAAAATGCAATGACGGGAACCAGGTGGTGTGCTAGCTAAGCTTCTCGGCCCGCTGCCCGTCATGGGCCCACCACATGGCGCCAGCCAGCCGGGCCAGCCTGCAAGCCCACGCGGGCGATGGGACGCGACTGCCGGCTGGGCCTGCCATCATCGGGACTCGGCGCGCGAGCGGATCCGCTGCGGCCGAGGCGGGCGGTTGTGTTTCCCCGCGGAGTTACTGCGCGCAGTAACTCGCGCGATAAAGTTGGGGACGTGGGGTCGTGGGCACAGTTAATCCCACGATCCCACGCCCGCCCCCTCAGCTTCATTGACCGCATGCTATAAGTAGGGGGAGGAGGGAGCGGCAGAGTACGCGCTCCCCTCCACCCCGTTCTTGCCTCCTTCTTCTTCCTCTCGCCGCAGCGCCCTCGAGCCACGCCGGAGTGCTGCCGCAGTTCGTCTCCGTCGAGTTCGTCCGCCCGAGCCCTCTTTGCTCCGCTCCATTCTCAGCTCCCTCGCCGCGCCCTTTCTTCGTCGAGCTCTCCATGGCGCGCGAGCGAGGAGGGGACTGGGACGGGTCCAACGTCAATGAGGACCACATCACTTTCCTCCGCGAGACGCGACGTCTTCTTGGCGCGGGCTACGTGAAGGCACGTGTCCCGCCGGAGGGGGAGATCTCGCCGGCGCCGGGAGAGGGCGAGCAGGTCGTCTTCCGCTCGCACTTCATCCACGGCTTCGGCCTGCCGGCGAGCGGCTTCCTTCGTTCGTTTCTCGAATTCTATCACCTCCAGCCCCATCACATCACGCCCAACACCGTGATGCTCCTGGCCTCCTTTGTCATGATGTGCGAAGGCTACCTCGGCATCCTCCCCACCATCGAGGTGTGGGGAGCTTTCTTCTACACCAAGTTGGGCACCTCCGTCCGGGAGGTGGCTGCCCCGTGCGGCGCCTTCGTCGCGGTTCGGCCAGCCTCAACTCGACCGCGCCTCTAGCAACGAACCACGCCTGAGCGAGCCGGCTGCTGCCAAAGGCGACCAAGAAGAGACCGACCAGCCGGCCGCTCAACCAACCAGCACCACCGACTCCACCGTTCCGCCGAACCCGTCTGCTGCTTCCTAGGCTACCATTTTACTTTGTTTCTTCCTGCTTATCAGTCTCGACAAACTTCGTTAACTTCGCACAATTCCACCCGCGGGGTGTATTTGAAACTCTTGTTGGATGTCGGCCAAGGGCCTTTTGATGTGTAAATATTTTTGCTGAGTTCTATCTTTCCTTGCTTTATGATCTTTGGCCTTTTTCCTTTGCCGCCTTCCCTCGGTTGCCGTCTTGCCAGCCGAACAGCCGATCTACGGATTGTGGTTGGGTCAAGTACTTAACCACTTTCGGGGAGGCAAGTACTTAGCCGATTAGAGTTTTCTAGCAAATTAAGTAGAAGCGGGCCGGCCGGCTGCTTGACAGCCGGTCGGTGAGGCGGGAAGCCGGCTTGGACTATGTGTATGCTTTGGGTCCTTAGCCATTTTTTATGTAGACACCCTTTCTGCCTTAACTCCTGCCGACCGAACAGTCGCTCTGCAAGCTGCGGCTTCTGGCAGGAGAAAGCTTAAGTGCCAACATATTACTTGTCCGGCCGTAGGAAGCATTTCATAGTACAAGGCGGCAAGTCCCCGGGTCGACTGGTCGAACCCGGTGCCAGACGGACTAATGAAATAACACAATGACAGGCGTAATACTTAACCTAGATAAAAGAGGGCAGTCCCCGAGCTCTTCTCGGGGGACCCAGAGTCTTCCTACTTAATACAAAAGTTGGCGTGCTACATACTGCATCAACTGTAAAAACCTTCGAAGGAGGTTCGCATTCCATGGTCGCTCTGTCTCCTTGCCGGAGTCATCTCTTTTGCGTGCTCGAGGCTTCTGAGCGTCGATGAGGTAGTAGGAGTCGTTGCCCAACACCTTGCTGATGAAGAAGGGGCCTTCCCAAGGTGCCGAGAGCTTGTGCTGGCCGGCTGTTCGCTGGATCAGCCGGAGCACAAGGTCTCCTTCTTGGAAGGATCCTGGCTTGACCTTTCAGTTGTAGTATCGGTGCAGGCTCTGCTGGTAGATGGTGGACCGGCTGAGTGCCAATTGCCGGCCCTCTTCTGGCAGATTGACGCCGTCTTGTCGTGCTTCTTCTGCCTCCTCTTTGGTGTACATGGTGACTCGAGCGAAGTCGAGTTCTATGTCCGTCGGGATGACGGCTTCGGCACCATAGACGAGGAAGAAAGGCGTAAAGTCGTTTGACTTGTTCGAAGTTGTGCGCATGCTCTAGAGGACAGCCGGCAGCTCGTCAAGCCAACAACCGGCTGACCGCTCCAGAGGCTCGACAAGTCGGGGCTTGATGCCGGATAAAATGAGGCCGTTTGCTCACTCCACCTGGCCGTTTGACTGCGGATGGGCAACGGACGCTAGATCCAGTCGGATGCCCTGCGTCGCGCGGAAACGGGCCAAGGCGCCTTTGGCAAAGTTTGTGCCATTGTCGGTGATGATGTTGTGTGGTATGCCATACCGGATGGTGATGTCGGAGATGAAAGTCACGGCAGTGGGACCATTCAACTTCTTAATTGGCTTTGCTTCTATCCACTTGGTGAACTTGTCCACTGTGACAAGCAGATGAGTCATGCCGCCGCGTGCCGTCTTGAATGGTCCCACCATGTCCAGTCCCCAGACGGCAAAGGGCCAGGCAATGGGAATATTCTTGAGTGCAGAAGCCGGCTGATGTGGCTTTGAACGAAACTTCTGGCACCCTTTGCATTTCTGGACCAAGTCCTTGGCGTCTTCTAGAGCAGTCGGCCAGAAAAAACCATGGCGGAAAGCTTTGGCCACGAGTGCTCTTGAAGCTGCGTGGTGACCACACTCGCCTTGATGGATATCTTTGAGGATTGCTTGGCCTTGCTCCAGCTCTACGCAGCGCTGATAGACACTAGTGACACTGCGCCTCACAAGCTCTCTGTTGACTATGGTGTACGCAGCTGCCCGGTGTTGCACTTGCCGGGCCGAGATCCCATCAGTCCGCAGCTCTTTGTTCACCAAAAAGTTGAGGATGGGTTGGGCCCATGAAGGTGCTGCAATTTCTTCGGCTGCTAGGACTGCTACTTGCACGACGGCGGTTGGGTCGGGAGGCGGCGGGTTGGAGTCGGTTGCCGCTTGCTGAGTCGATGAAATCCCCGGGCCGACTGCTGCAGTCCCCGGACCGGGTTCTGAAGTCCCCGGGTCGGGTGCGGCTGCTGCAGTCCCCGGGTCGCCTGTCGAATTCCCCGTGCCTGCTACTATGGTCCTCAAGTCGGATCCGACTGCTTTAGGAGGAGCCGACACAAAGATGGAATCCGACTCTGGCGATGGCTTGACACACGGCTTGAGGAGGCGTTGCAGGGCGACGCCGGCTGGTATTGCTTGCCGGGTGGAGCCGATTCGTGCCAAGGCGTCATCTTGCTCATTGTCATTTCTTGGCACATGGAGGAACTCGCACCCTTCGAAGTATCCGTTGAGTTGCTGGACGAGGAAGCGGTAGCTTGCCATGTTTGCATCCTTGGCGTCCCAATCACCAAACGACTGCTGGACCACTAGGTCAGAATCTCCATAACACAGGATCCGGCGAATGCCGAGTTCCTTGGCAAGCCGGAGCCCGTGAATGAGTGCTTCGTATTCAACAACATTGTTGGAGGCGGCAAAGCGAATTTGCAGCACATATCTGAGCTTGTCGCCTTTGGGAGAGGTGAGGACGATGCCGGCTCCCAAAACGGTGCGCATCTTGGAATCATCAAAGTGCATTTGCCAATGAGTGGAATCTGGCGCTGGCAGCAGGTACTGGGTCTCGGCCCAGTCGACGAGGAAGTCGGCCAGTGCTTGTGACTTGATGGCGGTGCGAGGCTGGTAGTAGATGGGGTAGGGGGCCAAATCTATGGCCCATTTTGGCCACTCGGCCTGAGGCATCTCGGCTTCCAATGATCTCGGCAAGTGGAGCTGTGCAGACCATAGTGATTGGGTGCTCTTGGAAGTATGGCTTCAGTTTCTTGGTAGCAAAGTGCACGCCATAGCACATCTTCTGGTAGTGGGGGTAGTTCTGCTTGGAGGCAGATAGTACTTCACTCAGGTAATACACCGGCCTTTGGACTAGTAGAGCTTTGCCTTCTTCCTTGCGTTCCACTACTATGACTGTGCTGACCACCCGGCTGGTGGCGGCGATGTAGAGGAGCATGGGCTCCTTAGGAGTCGGGGCCGCCAGGATAGGCGGAGTGGTCAACATCTTCTTGAGCTGGAGAAAAGCTTCATCCGCCTTGTCGTTCCACTCGAAAAAAGTGGTCTTTTTCATGAGCTGGTACAGGGGAAGAGCCTTCTCACCCAGCCGACTAATGAAACGGCTAATGGATGCCAAGCAGCTGGTAAATTTTTGCATGTCCAGCAGTCGGGTGGGCACCTCCATCCTCTCGATGGCCTTGATCTTCACAGGGTTGCACTCTATGCCGCGCTCTGAGACCAAAAAGGCAAGAAGCTGGCCGGCTGGCACTCCAAAGATGCATTTCTTCGGGTTGAGCTTGATCTGAAATCAGCGCAAGTTCTCAAAGGTCTCCTTGAGGTCCTCTAGTAGCATTTCACGCTTCTCCGTCTTCACCACCACATCGTCCACATAGACATGGGCGTTTCTGCCGATTTTCTTGAGGAGACACTTCTGCATGCAACGTTGGAACGTGGCACCGGCATTTCTCAAGCCGAATGTCATGGTCAGGTAGCAGAAGGCTCCGAATGGCGTGATGAAGGCGGTCTTCAGCCTGTCGGCCGAGTTTAGCTTGATCTGGTGATACCCTGAGTATGCATCCAAAAAGCTCAACAGCTCGCATCCGGCTGTGGAGTCAATCACTTGGTCGATCCTCGGCAGAGCAAATGGGTCTTTGGGGCATGCTTTGTTGAGGATGGTATAATCAATACACATGTGCCACTGCTTGTTCTTCTTCAGTACAAGGACTGGGTTGGCTAACCACTCTGGAAAGAACACTTCCATGATGAAGCTGGTTGCTAGAAGCCGGGCTATCTCTTCTCCAACAACTCTTCTCTTCTCCTCTGACAGGCGGCGCAAAGGCTGCCTGACTGGCTTGGCATCAGCCCGGACATGTAGCTTGTGCTCGGCGAATTTTGTCGAAACACCCGTCATGTCTTTGGGAGATCATGCAAAGATGTCCCGATTCTCATGGAGGAAATCGACGAGCTCGCCTTCCTATTTGATGTCAAGGTTTGTGCCTATGACAGCATACCTCTTCGGGTGCTCCGGGTCCAAGGGTATCTTCTTCATTTCTTTGGCCGGCTTGAACGAGCCCTTAGCTTCCGACTCCTTGGGGTTGGGTGACATTTCCGGCTGCTTGTCTGCCAGTGCCACAACCTGGTTAAGGAGCCGCTTCTCAGCTGCGATCACGAGGGACTCGGCTAACCAGCTGCTCTCTGCTGCGCAGGCAAACGACTTCTTGTAGTCTCCTGCTATGGTCAGATTCCCTTGGAGCTCGGCATCTTCATCTTCAGGTAAGCATAGTGGGGGACCGCCATGAACTTGGCGAGGGCAGGCCGGCCAAGTAATGCATGATAATGGCTCTCAAGGTCCACCACCTCAAACCAGACTGGCTCTCGGCGGAAATGATTTTTGTCCCCGAAGAGGACATCTATCTAAGTCTTGCCGACTGGTGAGTAGGAAAGGCCATGACTATGCCATGGAAAATAGGCCGGTTGGGCTGAAGATGTCTCTGCTTGATTCCCAACTTCTCCATGGTATCTTTGTACAGAATGTTGATGTTGCTGCCGCCATCTATCAGAACTCGGGAGAAGTGAGCAGCTCGCCTCTCCATGGCAAACGTGGCATCCAACACTAGAGCATAAGAGTCGGGATTGGGCATCACCTCCGGGTGGTCGGCTCTGCTCCAGTTGACGGGCTTCTCAGACCAATGCATGAATTCCGGGGTCTCTGATGCTACTGCATTTACTTCTTGTTGCTGATGCTGTCTATTGCGCCTGTCGTCGGCCACGCTAGTGAACACGACATAAGCTCCATGCTCTTCAGGATAATCATCTTGTATGGCGCCGACTGGCCGAGCCGCCGGCTGCTGTGGAGGAGGAGGTGGCGGGCCGGCTGGCGGAGGAGGTTGGAGCCCGTCCCCCTTGGCGATCCTGGTGAGCCAGTGGCACTTCCGAGTGGTGTGATTGGACGGCTTCGCACCGCTATGGAACTTGCAGGGTGCATCGAGAGTCTGCTCGTACGAGAAGGGGGCAGCCAGTTGGGCTTGCCGCCCTTCTGGCGTTTGGGAGGAGGCTGCCCTTTTGGCTGCTGATCTTCGACTGTTGCCACCTGCCGGCTTGTGGAAGCCGGCTGCATGGCCTTGCGCTTATTGTCAATCGGTTGCTGTCGCCGACTAGCGTCACCAGCCGGGGTCCGAGGAGCTTGAGGGGCCACCTTGCCCGACACATTGACTTGAATCTCCGCCTTCATTGAGGATTCGGCCATGACGTACTTGTCTGCTATGATTAGCAGTTCATCAAGGGTCGCCGGCTTGTCGCAGAGAAGCGTGTGCTTCAGGAGGGTGCCCTCTCGACACCCGGCAGTGAAGTACTCGATGGCCTGCACCTCGTGCACGCCCTCGCACGAGTTGCGCAACTCGGCCCATCACGTGAGATAATCGCGACTCGACTCGTTGGGGCCTTGGACGCATAAGGAGAGATGGCGAGGCTTGGGCGGCCGCTTGTACGTGCTAGTGAAGTTGCGGATGAATGCTTCAGTAAAGTCAACCCAGCTGTTGATGCTGCGGGGCTTCAGGCTGTTCAGCCATGTCCAGACCGTGCCCTGGAGCATGAGCGGAGCGTACTTCACGGCAACGCGCTTGTTGCCATTGGCGATGCTGACGGCTGTGGAGTAGTCGACCAGCCAGTCCTCTGGCTTCACGGAGCCGGTGTACTTGGGTGTATCTCTCGGGAGAGTGAACCCTTTAGGGAAGAGCTCATCTCGGAAGCGGGGGCCAAAACAAGGCGGGCCCAGCTCATCTTCTTCTTCTAGCGCTAGGGATCGATTGAGGCGATCGATCCGGTGGCGGGCATCATTTTCTCTGATTCCTTCTCGGCGGCCAAGGCGGTCGCTGAGTGATGGGTGATCAACAGGCGGCGGGAAAATGCGCCTCTCCCTGCGGGGAGGAGGAGGCGGACAGTCGTCTCGCCGCCGCACTGCTCTCGAGCGGCCGTCTTGGTCGCGCTCGATGGTGATGTGAGTCCGGCTGCGGCTGGCAGCAGGCTCCTTGTCTCTTCTATCACGGACGCGGCCAGTCGGCGTCCGGGATGTCGCGCCTTGGTCTCGTCGAGGAGGCGGGTCATCGTTTTGCTGGTTGGGCGCTTCAGTGCGGCACCTGGCGTCTTGCTGCTCAGCAGCCGCGTCGAGGAGCTGCTGGACTCGCTCCGTCCTGTGGCGACGCTCGTTGCCCTCGAGCTTGTCTAGCTCGTCTTCTGCCGCCTGGGCAGCTCGTATGTTCTCTGCAGGCGTGGCGTAGACGGGATGATCTATCCCGAACATGCTGGCGATGGTCGCGCCACGCTGCCGGACCAAGCCAATGCGGCTAGGCCCACCAGGAGTCGGCGTGCCGCCGACAGCACGGTCCATCTCCTGCTGGTAGGCCTCCGAAAGGCGTATCATGCTGGCCAGCCGGTTGGCGCTCTCGACAAGCTGGACGTGGCGTGCTTCCAGTGTCTCAGCGTCGGTGTCCTCCGAGATAGGTGCAGCCAGGTCTTGCATCGCCGCCTGCAATGGGTCCTGGCCACCACCGCCAGAGTGCTCGCCGTGGCTGATGACGAGCACCTCCGTGATGGTGCTGTCGCCGCTGTCCGCGCAAGGAAGCGGCTCGTCGTAGACCACCATGTTGGTGGGGAACGCATCAAGCGACGCCGTGTTAGAGTCGACCAACATCGGGTCGGTGACTCCAAGTCGACAGCAGGCTCGCCGGCGACGTGGAGCTGATCGAGGAGGCTCACGAGGCGGCTCTCGGGGCCATCGGTGCCCGCATCATACGCGGGCTCGTCGGAGAGGCGAATCTCGCCAACAAGATCGGCGAGGCAGCTCGCCGCGCAGGCGACCTCTGCACGGCGCAGACGCTGTCTAGCGTTCCGGGCTGGCTGCGCTCGCCGGGAAGGAACAGGGTTCCCGTCCAGGACAGGTCTTTGGGAGACGATGCACCTCGCCCCATGGTGGGCGCCAAATGTCGGGGGTTGGGTGTGACATATGCCACTGGATGGCTTATCATGGTGGGAGCGAGTAGAACGTCGTCGGTGCCTGGAAGCGGGATGGGGCGTAGACACGAACGCCGGCGCACTTTACCTAGGTTCGGGGCTCTCCTAGGAGATAACACCCCTAGTCCTGCTCTGCGGGGTCTCCGCATGATCACTAAGGCACTAGTGAGTATAATGGTGCTCCTTGAGCTGTATGCTAGAAGTAGAAGAAGGCAAGGCTTGCTCTCCTCTTCCCCTAGGTGTGCGTATAATTCTAACAGGTTGGAACCCTTTGCATGGGTGCCCTGGGGGGTTTATATAGGCCTACCCCCCAGGGGTACAATGGTAATCCGACCGAGTGTAGGACCCGGCTGTCAGTCTCTCTAGTCGCCGGCTTCTCCGCCGACTAATGGGGCCCACCGCCTGGTGGGCCCCGCCGGCTGGTCTGGTACGGAGCCGACAGGTCGCCTTCGCCGCTCATGGGTCTTGCCCGCTGCGGATTACTGTAGCCGTGATGCTAATGACACTTGCTTGGTCAGGGGAGCGGGCTACAGTCCCGCCGCCTGGCGGGAGATCACTGTAGCCACTCCGCGTCTTATCTGGTTAATGGTGCGCGGGGCCCCGAGGAAGGAACGGGCCCACTGCTGGGAGACGGCCTCCCTCGGGCCCGACTGGTGAGGCCCCCGTCGTCTTCCGGGCTCTCGCTGACCAGCAGGGGCCGCCGTCTTCGGGCCGTACCGACAAGCGGTCGTGGGAACAGGGCTTCGCCTGACAGGAGTGATGTCAGGGGCGGAGTGGCAACAGTGCTGCGCCGGACGGAGATCTCCGCCTATACGGAGCACTGTGGCCACACCTGGCCCTGGATACGGGGGGATGGGCTATATTGCAGCCACACCCTGTCTTGTCTTTTTAATGGGGGCGCAGACTTTGAGGGCTCCATGGGCCGACTGCTAGGAGTCGGCCTCTCTGGAGGCCGCCTGCTAGGAGTCGTCCCGTCTTGGAGCCGCCTTCTGGCAGTCGGCCGTTCGGCCAGCCGGCCGACAGAAGACGGAGCTCTATCTTGACGTCTTGAGGGGCACAGCCGGCCCCGATGTCTTGAAAGGTTCTGGGGCTCGGGTTAGGCTACCCGTGGCCCATTACTCCGGCATTTGCTGCATCACCCTTTCCTCATCAAGGGAAAAACCAACACATGCTCAAGAGGTAGCAACATACTATCAAATTATCGAACACATATCAAGTTCACATGATTACTTGCAACATGATTTCTTCCGTGACCTCAAGAACAAAAGTGACTACTCACAAATGATAAACATGCTCATGATAAGAGGAGTATTAAATAGCATATTGGATCTGAACATATAATCTTCCACCAAATAAACCATATAGTAATCAACTACGAGATGTAATCAAAACTACTAGTCACCCACAAGCACCAATCTATAGTTCCGGTAACAAGATTGAACACAAGAGATGAACTAGGGTTTGAGATGAGATGGTATTGTTGAAGATGTTGATGGAGATTGCCCTCCCCAAGATGGGAGAGTTGTTGGTGATGATGAGGACGATGATTTCCCCCACCGAGAGGGAAGTTCCCCCGGTGGAATCGCTCCGCCGGAGGGCAAAAGTGCTCCTACCCAAGTTCCGCCTCGAGGCGGCGGCGCTTCGTCCCGAAAGTCCTCCTCCTTATTTTTTCTAGGTCAAAACGACTTATATACCAGAAGATGGGCACCGAAGGTGGGCCGAGGAGGCCACAATCCCCGAGGGCACGCCAAGGGGGCCTGGCGTGCCCGGTGGGTTGTGCCCACCTGGTGGCCCCCATCTAGTGGTTATTTTGTTCCAGTAATTCTTATTTATTTCATAAAAAATCTCCGTGAAGTTTCAGCTCATTTGGAGTTGTGCAGAATAGGTCGCCTGATGTAGCTTTTTCATGTCCAGATTTCCAACCGCCGCAATTCTCCTTCCTGGTGTGAACCTTGCAAATTACAAGAGAAAAGGCATTAGAATTACTCCCAAAAGCATTATTATGGACAAAAAAATTATAAATAACAGTAAGAAAACATGATGCAAAATGGATGTATCAGGTAGTCGGCCTCGTACAGGAGGCGCGCCTCGTCCTCGCGCAGATGGCGTCGGCCGAAGCCGTTTGCCGCCGCGGCGTCGCCTAGGTAACGCTCGACCATTGCTCGTCGGCTGGGGAAGAGTGGGAGAGAGGGGCTACGGTGGCGAGAGGGGGCAAGATGTGGCGAGTTGTAGCGTTCACCGGCGGGGAGGTCGACTTTTATAGCCAAAGATGGGCGGTGAGAAGCTGCCCGCCGGGCGCCGCGTGGCGGGAGCGGGCGGGCCACGCGTCGCGGCGCCTTCACTGCGCCGCCCGTGTGGCATCAATGGAAGGCTAACCGGCGCGACAGCCTTGGCATTGATTCCTGCGGGAACCGAGGCCATAAGGACGACGAAGGCGGCGAGTCGCTGACTCGGTGGACCCACTACATTTCGCACCAAATTCGTTTCCCCGCCGCCCCCCGCCGCCCCTCAGCGCGCCGGGTTCGGCCTGGGTCCGCTGACGCTAAAATCGGCCCGAGCCGGCGAAAAAGGGCTTTCGGGGCGCGGTTGGGCCGAATTTTCGACGCCGACGACAAGAAAAAGGGTCTGAGGGGGCCTATTGAGGGCGCGGCTGAAGATGTTCTAACCCCCTCTAATTTGCCATGCAACATCAAAGCGAAATGCCATGGTTTGGCAATGTTATCAGCAAGAAAAGAAGTTGCTATGTGATGATGGATTGCCACACTGCAACACACAAGAATTGACACGCTATAGATATTTGAACTCAACAAGTGTTGCATCACCAAGAATTGTCATACTACTCCCGCCGTCAGAAAAAACTTGTCCCATGCTTGTGCTCAAATGGATGTACCTAGCACTAACTTGGTGTTAAATACATTCATTTGAGGGACAAACTTTCACGAACTGAGAGAATATATGATAGAAAATTGCCTGCATGTTTAAGAATTTTCATGCTGCCATTCCACAGTAGAGGAAGTTGCCACACATGTCCATGAATCGTCATGCTACAATAGACAGAAACTGTCATGTTACCACATAGGAAAATGACATGCTACAAAAGAGAAATTGCCACACATATTTTAGGAATTGCCTTGTTACATAGAGGAAACTATCATGCTACACACGAAAATTATCATGCTTTATATAAATAACGCTACTTGTTCAAGATTTGCATCATTCGCTCAAAGGGTGAATGGAGCGAACATTTTGCGTCGTTTAGCTTAGGGGGTGGACGGAAACAACGGTGCCCCACGACTGCACGAGGATTGCCACACTGTCACGTGTCGAGACTTGCACGAACGCGCCACATGGCTTTCATTCCAAAAATCATTCCCACAGATTTTTTCGCTCATTTTCATTTCCGTTTTTTATTTGAGTGGGGTTATGGTAGCCTCGTGTAGAATTTCTTTGCACTCAACCCTTGACAGTCCAGCCTTTTAAGCCTAACCATTATGCTAAAGCCCAACAGCAATAGGCCCACCTACAAGTGTATCAAGCTAAAAAAAAGGTACTACCAAAAAAAACGATGCCGCTAAGCATACCTGGCCAAACGGGCCGGCCCGGCATGGCACGGCCCGGCCCATTATAATCATGCCTGGCCCGGCACGGCCCGCCAGGGCACGATTACTATACGGGCCGTGTCGTGCTGGCCCGCGTGCTGCGCCCCCAGGCCCAGGCACGACCCAGTTAGTAAACGGGCCAGCATGTTGGCCCGTTTAGCACGGTGGGCCGCATATTTTCAACCTATTATTTGACGCACTGAGCGTTTTTAGCCTATTTTTTACATATTAGGCCATATATAGATGTATAAAAAAATAAAAAATAAACTTAATCGGGTCGTGCCGTGCCGGCCCGCGTGCCTAGCCTCCAGGCCCAGGCACGGCCCAGGGCGTGCCGCGTGCCTGGCCCGGCCAGTTTAGCCCGTGCCGTGCCTGGCCCAAGGCGGGCCGTGCCGGCGTGCTCACGGCCGGCCCGAAAAAACCGGCCCATTTGGCCAGCTATACCGCTGAGCGTCACGACTCACGAACCCCTGAAGCCAATCCCGAACTCGCCGTCGACACTGAGCTCGCGCGTCCTTCGACCTCCTCTTCCCCAATCCCCTTGACCCCCCGCCCCTCCCTCTCGCGCCTCCAGCACCGCCCCTCCGGCCCTGGCTGTGTCGCCTCCGCTGGCCTTCGCATTCCCCTCGCCGACGGCCATGATTGACTGCCCGCGGCTGCTTCTTGCTGCCGCGAGCTCCGCTCCCGGCCCCTCGTTCGCCGCTTGCCGGAGGTTCACCACCGGGTGCCCTCCCTTCTCCTTTTCATGCCGCAGCCGCCTTCCTTCTTTCCCTGGTGAGCTCCTCCTCTCATACTCCTATGCATCCGTGAGCTATTCAACTGCTGACTCTTGCTCCCTCCGTTGCTAAATATAAGTCTAATTTTAATATAAATTACATAAGGATGCACATAGACGTAGTTTAGAGTGTAAATTCATTCATTTTGCTCCGTATGTACTCTGTTGTATATATTGGAATCTCTACAAAGACTTATATTTAGAAACGGAGGGAGTGGATAAAAGTGTTCCTGTGTAAGATGTCAAGTATACCTACGCCAACTAGTATATGTTTGTAGGGAACTCTATGTTTGTATTGTGCGCGATGCGGGCGTGAGAGTTTTAAAGCTGATGCTCCTAGTTTGGCTAGAGAAGAAAATCTGGGTGTTCATGCTTTAGTTTTCTTATATCCTGTGGATGGGACGATGACAGACTTGGATCAACACAGTGCAATCTGCATCCTCTGGGGCGGGGAGCCAGTCGAGCGTCGTGGATGAGCCGGAGGCCGTCGAATGGGCCATGCAGGGTAATCTATTTGCTCACTTCTTGATTTCTTTCAGTGGGTTGTAATTGTAATCCGTATAACTGGAAGTTGGGTACAGACTTCTACGCTTTGCGCAAGGATGTTGAGTTGGCCGTAGAGCGTGTCAATGAAGTCAGGCAGGATGCTGGACTGGAACAGCTTCTCGAGGAAATCGCTTCACTGGAGAACAAGTCTGGAGATAGCACCTTGTGGGATGATCCTTCCAAGGCACAGGAGTTGCTTGTTGCTCTCACAGAGCTCAAAGAGAAAGTCAAGCTTCTTAACGATTTCAAGTCCCAGGTTTGGCTCCATGGCACTCTTATGCATCCAGCACCTTAAAAGATATTGCTTGCAAAACTTTAGTCATGTATAATATAGTCGTTATATAATGGTAATGATAGTTATATTATAAGGAAAAGGATACATGTTTTGTTGCATATCCAAATAGATGATATAAATTTGTGGAACAAGCATGGCAATAAGTTCTTTTCTTTTCGGAAAGGAGGTTAAAAACCCCGGCCTTTGCATCATTGTGATGCACACAACCAATATTATTAATTATTAAAGGGAGTACAAAACAAAGACAATCACGGCCAAGCCATTACAAGAGATATGAATAAAACACCTGTGACTAAGTCGACTTCTTCGGGAGCAACGCCTTCAGGAAGGGGTACCGTCGCCATATCTGGCTGAGCATGGCAATAAGTGGCCATCAACAATAGTTCTTAATTGTGGTCTTTCCTACATTCAGGTTGAAGAAGCGGATACCATTGTGCAGCTTACAGAGGAGTTAGACTCCATAGACACAGGCCTTCTTGAGGAGGCATCAAAGATCATAAAGGCATTGAATAAGGCACTAGATAATTTTGAGATGACACGGCTTCTTTCTGGGCCTTATGACAAGGAAGGAGCTGTAATTACTATCTCTGCAGGCGCTGGTGGCACCGATGCCCAGGTATTTGTTCACTCCATTTTCAGGCTTTAACCTGACCTCTTCAGACCAGCAGAAGTTGTACTTTAGAGTTTAATTTACTTTCTGTTAGGCAGCATGACACTGCTTGTTATTTAAGCTTGGACTGTTTTTCTGTTGCTTTGGTATTTGGGTTTTATGAATCTTATGTATTAGTCATTTGGTACTGTTGCTTCCGAAGAAATTTGATCTTATACTACTGCTAATTCTCTTTGCTATCCGGTCATAGTTTGCTAGCGTATATGCAATTACTTGTATGAATTTTTGAATTGTATCACCATAAAAGACTGCTCTTCAGACTCCGATGAGTAACAAACTAGCCCAGCTATGGGATTGGAACTGCACAAGCTTCGACTATATGATGATCAATAACTCCTAGTTGTTCTCATCAATAGAAAGCAAGCAAGCCTGAGCGCTGAAAGTCCTCGTCCATGATGATGGCCTTTAATCCATATTGTACATAACTGACCTGTAACCTATCTATGTATATGTAGTTATACTCTAATCTCACATTCTCACTTCAGAATGACAACAAGTGATGCTTGGCATTTCCTCCGACAAAGCACGTGCTATGGATAAACGGTTGTGATTGCATTCTTTTAAACTTGGCTTGATCTTTGCAGGATTGGGCTGACATGTTACTCAGGATGTATGTTAGGTGGGGAGAGAAGCAGCGCTACAAGTCAAGAGTGGTAGAGAAATCCCCTGGCGAGGAGGCTGGAATAAAATCAGCAACAGTTGAATTAGAGGGAAGATATGCCTATGGGTATCTCTCAGGAGAGAAAGGGACACACAGGATCGTCCGCCAGTCTCCATTCAACGCTAAAGGCCTTCGACAGGTATCTTCATTTTGCAGTCCTCCTTTTCTGTTTGTTATCCATATTCTTGCACGCTGAAGGTTAAACACGTATAATAGGTTCTTTCTAAAAGTTTGCGTGATGTGCTAATTTTTACAGACCAGCTTTGCTGGTGTTGAGGTCATGCCTCTTTTACCAGAGGAATCCTTGGATGTAGAAATTCCTGAAGAGGATCTGGACATAAGTTTTACGAGAGCTGGAGGTAAAGGAGGCCAGAATGTGAACAAAGTGGAGACGGCTGTTCGCATGGTCCATATCCCCACTGGCATTGCCGTTCGTTGTGCAGGTATTAATTACCGCGAACAGCTTGCATCACACCTATTTATGCTTGCTATGTTGAACAGCTACGCAACCCGTTATGTATGGGTATACATGATATCTCACTCATCTCAGTTTGACAAATAAGCACACCAAGTGCAGGAATAAATTCGTGGTGATTGAAATTTGATGTGAAAATCTGAATGATGCTCTCCTGAAACTAACTGAATCTCCTGGTCCGGGGTCCTGGTATAGTTGATAGGCAATATCTTGCAGCTTTTCAACGATAAGTTCAGCTTGTCACAGAATAAGTCATTTATGATCTTACATGTATTAGCTATTTAAGAATTTCACTGGAAATAGTTTTGAATCAAGAACCGGAGTTAACCGAGTGTTGTGCAGAATGAAGCTGACATTTGGGTTATCGTGTCTAACTTTGCAGAGGAGAGGAGTCAGCTGGCTAACAAGATAAAGGCCCTAAGACGGCTGAAGGCAAAGCTTCTGGTGATCGCCGAGGAGCAGCGTGCGTCGGAGATCAAGCAGATCCGTGGTGACGCGGTGAAGGCGGAGTGGGGGCAACAGATACGCAACTATGTCTTCCACCCCTACAAGCTCGTCAAGGACGTCCGGACGGCGTGCGAGACGTCGGACATCAGCGGTGTGATGGATGGCGAGCTGGATCCCTTCATCAAAGCCTACCTTCAGTATAAGCTCTCTGCTGCTGCCGAGGAGCAAGGCGTCAAGTGATGCTAACATCGACTATTCGAGGTAGCAGTATGGAATTTTGATGTGCTGTTCGTCACCATTGGCTGTGGCTGATTGAGCCGCCCTAGTGAAGGTATGCAGTTTTTGTAGTCTTTGTGTCCAGTGCCTCTAAAGGTTCTAGATATGAAAAACAGTCAAATGATGAATTGAGTTGAAGGTTGTGACTAGTGAAACAGCTCGATGAGAGTTTTTAACTGTTGGAACCAGAAGCCACAAAGGCATGATGGCTGAAGCATTGGTCTCGTAACACATGAAAGGTGCCTTCTGTACTGTACTACTTGTGCTTCTTTCACCATTTGATTTTTGGCTATGATGAATTCCTGAGTAAGCTGAACCGTAACAAACTGAAGTCGACGGTGGCTTGTCCATTAAATTTTGTGTCCATGGGAATATTGAGCATAGATACCTGGGAAGTAAGTATGCTGGAGAAATATTGTGTGTAGGATTTTTCTGCTGGATGATCGATCGCTTCTTCTTTTTCTTTTGAGGCCAATCAGTTGCCTCTTTAGCTAGATTGAGCTGCAACTCAGTTAGGAAAAGTCGACAGGCTATTAGGCCCAACTTGCTATCGCGTATGTGCGAGTTTGGACTTCCAGGAGTGAAAGGCGGGCCCCCATGGTCATGGTCGTGTGTGTGTGCATGAGTCTATTCTTCCTACGTTAATACCATGTTGAAACTTTGTTGTCATGTGTCTCATTTTGGGTTGAAGTTGAAAAGTATGATTACAAGTTGAAAGCTTCGGATTATAAGTCGAAACCTGCAGACACTTGATTATAGATGCTAACATTTCTTATGAAAAAAGGTCCATGTATTGTGGGTCGAATGTTGATATTTTTGGAGTTCAGGAATTTTTTTGTTGTTGAAAGTTGGTTTTATTTAAGGAGTTTAGAAAGTTGCAGCCCTGAAGTTGAAATCTTTGCGTTTTCCTTTGAAGTTTGATTATTTTTTGTAGAAAAGTTGTGCCAGTGTCAGAAGTGGCACACCACCCGTCCTGGACTACCCGAGTACCCCACTAACGGAGTACTGCTGCCACGTTTCCCTATAAGAAAGAAATATTACTACTCCTACCACGTGAGCAGTAATCGTAAAGTGAAGAAAGGAAAAGGTTAATTAACGGCGACACCATGATTCAAAGCAGAAAGGAGGCAGGGCCATCCTGCTTTGCTTTGCTTTGCTTCGGGGATGACGCAAAACTGCGACCCCTCCCTCTCTCCCTCCCTGGTGTGTCATTAGTCAACCTATAAACCATTCAAAAGATTCCACAACAGTACCAGATCCAGCTTTCCGCCCAATGGCCCATTCTCGCGAAACCATCTGTCCCATTTTGCCCATCACACAAGGTCGAGTTGGCACGCCCATCAGGCAAGGAAAAGATTATCATCCATCCATGCATGAGGGACCATCCAATCCAAGCGATCGAAAACCGACCCTCTCGGCTAACAAAAGCCGAGTTTTGGTGCGGGCGAGACGCCGTGTTTGCCAAAATGCCGAGTGCCCATGTCTAGTATACTAGGAGTAAGAGCATCTTCACCCATTCGCACCCCAGGGGCAAAAGCGTCCCTTCGGGGCGAACCTTGGAGATATTTTTGGCATGGGAGTGATCATATCCCTAGCCGCCGCCACAGGTCGCCCAGACGTCCTAATTTTAAATATTTTTAAAAAGACATTCGGCCAAAATTCGGCAAACACGACATAAATTCTGCGATATTTAGGCATTCAGGATTCAAAAAAGGTGAGGGTCAAGGTGTATAATATAAAAAACATAAAATCTACTAAAAAGAAAACAAAGGGCTGCTGCCGCGCCTACAGGTCGAAGAACTTGCTGAAGGCGGCGTAGTCGCCGTCGTCGCCACGTCGTCCTCCTCCTTCTTCTTCTTCGCACGGCCGTCCCTGCTGGACCCCTGTCCGGGGTTGCCTTGGTGGACTGCTTTGGCCGACGGCGGCGCCTTGTCGTTGCTGTCCTCGAGGACGACGACGCTGCCCACGTCGCGGCCACGGCGCCGTGCGGCGATCTCCTCTAGGGCACGGCACTGGCGCTCCATTTCCAGTCACGCACAATCCTCTCGCGCCCACTTCATGGATGCCTCGTCGTCGAGTGCGGCCATGTCAGCGTGCTCGCTCTTCACGGGGGCGAGCCCCGGCTCCGTCTTCAGCTTGACGAGCCGGGACGTAGGAGCCGACGAGGCGCGACCGCCCTTGCTGATGACGAGGGCGGCGCCGCGGGTGCGCCGGCCGAGCGGCGTTTCCACGGGCTTCGCCTTGACGCTGACGAGCGTCGGCGACCCGGAGGAGTGGGAGGAGGACCGCCCAACATTCGCCTCAGCAGCCACTCCGGCGGGGTGCCAGGGCCGCCGGGTACTCGAGCGGCGGATCGTTGCCGCCCTCGAGGTACTCGAGGACGACGTGGAGCGTGCGGACGGGGGCGCCCCACCACAGGCGGCGGTTGTCGCTGTTGTTGCGCCCCCTTGCCATCGGCGCGTTGTTGATGGAGGCGAGCCGCTCCGCCTGCCGGCGTTTGAAGTACGTCACCCACGACTCATGGTTGCCGGTGTCGTATTCTGGGAGGGCCCGCTCCTCCTACGACAGTGAGGCCCGCACACGCTCGATCTCGGCGTGGAAATAGCCGAGGTGTTCGACGTCGGGCAGCGGGGGGACTGGGACGCCCCTAGCGCTGAGCCTCCACCGCCCCGGCGCGAGCATATCGGGGGGCGCCGGGTAGTTCGCCTTGTGGAGGAGGTGGGCTTCCCACTCATGCAGAGAGCGGCGGCCAAAGCCGTTGGCCGCCGCCGCGTCTCCGGGGAACCTTTCACCCATCGGCTGGGCGTGCACGCGGTGGCTAGACGGGGAGCGAGAGGGAAAGAGAGGGCGTCAGCGGCGAGAGAGCACTACTAGGGAAAAGGCTAGCAGCAGCGCGGGTTTTAGGTGTATCAGTAGCGCGGGGACTTGCGCTACTAATAAGGCGCTACAGCTAACACGTAGCAGTAGCGCGTGCTCACCAGCACTACTGCTACACAAGTGTAGCAGCAACGCGCTTAGTGGAAGCTCGCTACTGCTAGTAGCTCTACCGCGCTTTGCCTGGACGCGCTACTGCTATCGTGGCGCTGCTGCTAACTTTTACCCACTCGCTACTGCTAATTTTAGTAGTTTTTTGTTTTTTGGGCATATTTGTTTTGTATTTGAACAGGCTTTATAGAAGAATCTTTAGCACATACAAATGTCATCATGATACACATACAAATTCCTGCGAGACCACAAATGTAATCATAGCATATACATACAAATAGTCTCATTGTAATCATCATCCAACACAAAGTGGTATCTTGTCACCATCTCGAAAATAGCGATACATGCAATTCTCGTATACTTGCAACTACAACGTCATCCATCTAAACAAAGGTATACGCGAGAAGAGCTATCACTATGAATGAGAGCGGAACTATGCAGTACATGAGGTGGCGGTTACGAGTCCTCTCTCGTGCTAGCGTGAACCTCAAGCAACTAGCTTCTCCTTCTTGTCTGCTTTTGAAGCCTTTATGGATGGCGCCCGAGAACCCATTCACTTGCGCCTGACACTCATGCCACTCGTTGTACACCCCCGGAACCTTCCCTTGGTACACGACATAGCACTTCCATCTCGCCATCAAGAAACTAGGTACCTGTTAGATATGCATGTTCATGAAGAGGATGTACAATCATATATATGCAACAAAATATACTAGAGCAACACCGAAAAAGAAAGGGTTAGCAACTAGATGCAACATACAGTAGGCAAATTAATTAACTAGAGATACGCAAGTCATCATACGCAAACTAACAAAGTAGCGGTACGCAAGTTCGGCAGGGACCGTGGACATCACAAAGTTTCATCGCTACAAAAAATATACAAGTTCAACGGACACATATCATCATCATCGGCATCATAAATAACTAGAAGTTCCATCCTTCCATATCATCGAGGATGGACCCTAGTTTCTTGAATGGCGTGAGGTCTAGACGTTGCAAGCCTATGCGAGTTCGGACGTCAGCTCGCGATATAGGGCCGTGGTGGAACATCCCCTTCTCATCGACGACTTCTTTCATGATGATCGTCGCAATGTCGCTTTGGATGTGAAAGAAGTCATCTCTAAGTTTATAATCCGCTTCTCCATGAGATTCTAGCCACTTGTGGATATGATCATCATTCCTGCTTCTCATGCGAAGCTTTTGGTGATCCGTGTTGAACTGAATCATGAGATGGACGATGTAGAATCCATCCTTCTTGCTTGGTTTTGGGACATGGATGCAGGAGAAGTTAGTGTTATGCGCGAAACCCATCTTCTTGTTCCTTTGTTTCCCGATTTGCATGTGGCCACCTCTAATGCTGAAGCCTTTGAGAGCATCATCTAGAATATTCATTATGTGGGTGTAGTCTTTTTTCTCGTAGTCTCTGGAAGGGTCAAAATACACGACATGGGAGACTTGCGGGTAAAGAACGATAAGGACGGCGCGCCCGTTGCTGTGGGGAAAAGACACCTCAAATTATTCCCCATAGAGAGAGAAGGAATGATTGAAATGTACGAAAGGGTTGTCCGGAACTGACTTACTTTGGATGATAAGGCACGAGGACAATTTCCCGGTCCTTATTCTGTACCATGAAGTTTTGGAGGTACTCCCTAGCAGTTTCACGCTCAAAGTCGCCGAGACTCAAGAAAGACTCGTGCATGTAGTACGGATCCGCCACACAGATTTGCGGGACTTCTTCACTCTTCATGACGGAGCTCGTATGTAGCGCAAAAGGCAGACGCTTGTAAAATCGAGCCGCCTTGTCAGAAACATCTCAAAGATATGGTCAAACCGCAGGAAGAACACCTCCGCGGGCCGTGTCTCGGCGTAGCACTTCCCCTCAGGCACACGAGCCGCGTGTGTCGGATATCTTGGATCCTTTGAGGCTAGTAGGCTTTTCTCAGTCGACAGCACATGGTCGTGCAGTCTCCTAAGATCCCCTGATAGTGCCTCCAGCGGTTTCGGCGGTAGCATCGGCTCGCCCGTGAGATGGAACATGGTCGCACCTTTCACGGGTACACGCTCTTCAGAATGCATCGTCTGGCTGCTATGTGCTCTGGCTTGTTTGGAGGCAACCATCTTCCCCGATCTCTTCCTCTCATTTTTCTTGGGCACACCTTCCAGACCCTTCCTTAACCCCTGCCGCAGTGTTCCCGGGCTAAGTACTGTATGACCCTCGCGCCCGGCTAGTTGAGCCTGTGTTGAGGCGGCATCTTCAGGCGTGTCCTGTGAGGATTTCATGAAGAGAGACTTTTTGCAATCCCTGCTACGACCTTCCTGCCCGGGCATATCATCCATATCCCCATTAGAAAGCTGATAGCCCGATTCGTCATATGGTTGACTCACCATATCTATGTCACAGTCATACGCGTTTGTATTGAGGAAATCCATAGGGTCAACCTCCGTCTCATCATCCATTCTCTGTTCTACATGACAAATTACATCAGCCAGTACTATTGCACCCCTTCATCATGTCGTCCGCCGCTCTCACCCGGCACTACAGGAGCTGGTAATTGCATAGGCGGGGTGGTGGTCTCCGCACATGCTTGTTGATGTGTGGTTATTGGTGTGCTCGCGGCCGGCTCCAGACGAATAAGATTCTTCGGCCATAGCAGCACCCAACCCTTGCAGCTTCCAATCTGCGGCGGGGTCTCATCATCCGCTCCCACATGCTGTACTGGAGGAGGCAAATCCTCGTGCCCCGAGTTCACACTGGACAAGCTAACCCTAAAGTGCCCAGCGGGGATCGGCTGGTTGTGGAACGTGGGTTGCAAGGGGTCCATTATCATCCCCTTTCCCATAGCACTTGCGAGGTTCTTCCGGCTCTAACGGCTCAAACTTGCCAGGTGCCATCTTTGTGATCACAAGTCGTCCAATCCCTAGTTTGTTAGGTTTTCGTATCCTCTGCTTCTTATGCTTCCTCTTTTCGGTAGCGGCATCGGCGCTGGTACCTTCCCCGCCGGTATCTTCCCCGCCGGTACCTTCCCCACCGGTCTCGGCGCCGCCATCGGTGCCGGCGCCGTCGGTGTCGATGTCGGCGTCAGTACCATCATCGAGGCCGACCTGCAAACTATGCTTAGCAGTCAAATAGTCGAGGTACTCTTGTTCACCCTCATAATCCATCTCGTCTACATCTTGGTCAGAAGGTCCAGTTTCTTCGTTGTTCGACATGTTTCCTATGATTAAGTGTCCTCATTTATTTCTAAAAGTATGAATAAATGAGAAATGACATAAAAAAGAAATCTATGTGCCAACACTCGATATGCCAACTATGTAGCACAAATCATGCCTTTATTCACGGCAAATTTCGGCATGACCTTTGCTAAAAAATGGACATATCGAGTGCCTGAAATTCACCGGAACGGAAATGAATCAACATTCCGGCGTAACATAGGCCACTCGAATCATTTACCAAAATTGAATCAAAACATGACATGTCCAAATGACATGTTCAAATTCCAAACATGACATGTCCAAAACATGACATATCTCCACATATCACATGTCTAGTTCAAATTTGCATATAAATTCAGCCTACCTAAATTTGCTTTAACAAGGGATGTTGATTTGGACAATTGCTTAAATGCTGCCTTTTCTTCTAACTACAGTTGCTTAGCCCTAAATTTATGTCCTATTTTGAAACCTAGCTAAATTCATAACTAAATAGATAACCTAATTAACATACTGCCCTAACTAAAACCTAAGTAAATTAATCGAAGAACCCTAGCTAGCAGAGAGAGAGAGAGGGGGGCGGGGGTTTACAGAGGATGCAGGGGCGAGGAGGCAGGCCCGACGATGGCGGAGGTTGGGAGGGGAGGAAGCAGAGGAGGGAGGCGAGGGTCGACGGGTCGGGGGCGAGCGCGCCGGGGTCAGGGGCGAGCGCCGGCGCCGGGGTCGGGGGCGAGCGCCGGCGCCGGGTTGGGCGCGGCAGTGCGACGGGGCCGGGGAAGAGAGAGTGGGGATTTGGGGGGAAAAGAGGCGGGATGAAGCAGGGAGAGTGAGAATTTTGGGTTAAGTGGACGTAGCAGTAGCGCGTTTAGACAAACGCGCTACTACTATTACAGGCGGCTATAGCGGTTTTATACAGAAACCGCTACTGCTACCTTGACTAGCTATAGCTCTTTTTCAGTAAAGCGCTACTGCTATAACCAGTTTCCCTTTTTCTTTTCCTTTATTTTTCTCACTTTTCTTTTCTTTTTTTCCGAGAGCAGTGAACGAAGGGAAGGCGATATATATTGCATCATTTGACGGTTAAATATGTATACAAAATAGGAACATATATATTACATCATTGGACCCATGCATAATAATGGGTAAGTGTGTATACAAAATAGAAACAGATATATATATATATATATATATATATATATATATATATATATATATATATATATTACATCATTTGACCGATAACATACGGTTCCTCAGCGCTGACGTTTTCGTTTTTGAGTCAGCTTTTTTCCCTTCATGTTCGTTGAAGAATAATTGAGCCCCTCATTGTGACTTTGCCTTTTACATGGAGTATGATTTTTCTTAGGTAATGTAGTATTGATTCTTCTTTTGACGTATACTTCATCATCATCGTCATCTTCCCTCATTGGGTTGCCGTACTGATCATAGTCTTCCTCGTTGGCGACTCCATCCATTCCAATGATGTTCCTTTTGCCTCTCCTCACGACAACACGACTAGGATTGCATGGGTCGGTTATGAAGAAGCATTGTGTCACGTGCTTAGCATGCACCCATGGCTCGTTTTTTGCGATAGCGTTCACGGTAGCGCTCTTGGCGTCGGGTATAGTCATGGTAGTGAAAATCCGGTTCTCCCTTTCAATATTCTTAGCCCATCTGACACGAAACATCGTCGTGTTGTGCAGTCCAGAGTAGTCAAGCTCCCAGATCTCCTCGACCCTTCCATAAAATCGTTCAGTTGCGCCGTTGTCGCTGCCGGTCATGCATTCCATCGTCACCCCTGAGTTCTGATCATCACTGTCCATATCTTTGGCCTCCGTGTAGAACGTGTATCCGTTGATATCATATGCCTGATAGGTTACGAGGTTGGGCGAGGGGCCATGTGCTAAGGCGTATATGAGCAATTCCTCCTTAGATCCCTCCTCCGGGGGATTAGCAATAATATGCTCTTTGAACCAATGCAGGAAAGTGGAGTTGTGCTCTCTAGTAACTTCGGCATCCGTCTTGCATACCCCCCGGTCACGATACTTCTTTGCGATAATTTCTTTGTGCAGTGCCACGAAAGGATCTACCTCGTCTAGATGTTGTAGCACTACCAAGTTTGCTCTGTCAAAGTCGCTGCGTCGATCTGAGTATGCCACGTGCAGTTTCCTGCGACCGTTGCAGTGACCTTCTCCTTCGAGCCTCCCATCGTGCTTGTTAACGGGCAAACCAACACTAACACCAGGCGGCTGGTCTGCGCCATATAGAAAATTCTTACAGAAAGAGATGCACTCTCGTGTCAAATAGCCCTGGACGATGCTTCCATCCGGACGGGACATGTTACAAAAGAATCCTTTGATGATCACATTCATCCTCTCAAACGGCATCATGTTGTGCCGGAATGACGGTCCCAGGTCTATTATGTCATCCACAATATGGACACACAGATGCACCATCACGTCAAAGAACGCGGGCGAGAAGTACATCTCAAGCTCATTCAGTATCACAACGATCTCTTCCTGTAGCCTTCGGAGCTGCTTCACACTGATCGACTTTCGAGAGATGACGTCGAAAAAGTTGCAGAGACCAATAAGCGTGTCACGGACGTGCTTGTCCATTATCCCTCTAAGGGCAACAGGTAGTATCTGCGTCATCATCACATGACAGTCATGGGACTTCATCCCGCTGAACCTTTTCTTGTCCGTGTCTAGATATCTGCTTATCTAGCCACAGTAACCGGAACTAACTGTGACTCCGGTAAGGCACTTAAAGATTTGATCGATCTCAGCCTGACTTAAGGTGAAGCAAGAAGGGGGGCAATAATCCTCTTTCTTTATTTTCTTGCCCTTCTTCTCCCGTGCCTCTGTCTCTGTCTCTGTCTCGTCTGACATTTTACGGGGCGGCATGTGCAGATCTTCCCTGATTTTTAAATCTTGCAAGTCTTTTCTTGCCTTCGGCCCATCCTTGGTCTTATCCGACATGTTCATCAGTGTTGCGAGCAAACTCTCAAGGACATTCTTACATATATGCATTTGATCAAGGCAATGAGGTGTATCGAGTTTGCGCCAGTACTCCAAGTCCCAGAACACATACCTCGTCTTCCATACCTTCAGCAGCTGCTCCGGCGCCTTTCTCATTGTCTTTCCCGGCGCGGGGCACTCCTTCTAGTTTTTCAACAGCTCATCGATTTCGACACCGCTCCGCTTACGTGGAGGTCCTTGATGCTCAGCGTGACCATTGAATAGATATCCACGGTTTGTCCACGGGTCGTCCTGTTCGAGCCATCTTCAATGCCTTATGTACACGATTTTCCCAGACCCGCCATCTTTCCTTGACGTTAGCTGCTGAGACGTCGTATCATCCATGCACCGCGTGCATCTGTAATATCCATGGCTAACCTGGCCTGCCACATATCCATAACCGAGATAGTCGTGCACTGTCGTGATCAGCGCGGCTCTCATGTTGAAATACTCGCCTTTGCTGGCGTCCCATGTCTTGGCCAGTGTTTTCCATAATGTGTCTAACTCCTCTTGAAGTAGCCCCAGATACAAATTAATATTATTTCCTGGTTGTTTCGGTCCTTGAATAAGCATGCTCATGTGAATGTACTTCGATTTCATGCACAACCAAGGGGAGGTTGTACATCCATACAAACACGGGCCATGTGCTATGGTTGGTGTTCTGGTTGCCAAACGGATTCATGCCATTGGTACACGCGCCGAGCACGATGTTCCTTGCATCACATTCAAAATATCGATAGAAGGTGTTCAACGCTCTCCACTGGCTTCCGTCCTTCACGTGTCTCAGCTTCGGATCATCTCCATCGTCGGGCTTCTTCCTCTCCGCGTGCCAGCGCATTAGCTTTGCTTCCTTGGGATCTACAAAATACCTCTGGAGATGGGGAGTGATCGGTAAGTACCATGCAACTTTCTGGGGACATTTCTTCCCGGCCTTCTTGTATCGAGAAGCATTGCACACCGGGCATCTTGTTTTTTTCGCGTGCTCCTTCCGATAAATTATGCTATCGTTGATGCATGCATGGTATCTAACGTGTGGCAGATCAAGAGGGCACACGATCTTCTTGGCCTCATCAACACTAGTAGGACATATATTACCCGCGGGAAGAACATCATTTAGGTACTTGAGATGCTCATCGAGGCTAGTGTCGGTCCATTTGTTTTTAGCCTTCGTCTTCAGGAGTTGGAGCGTGAAACTCAAGCGGGTCACCTCAGGATTGCAACCATCATACAATGGAGTGTTCGAGTCTACCAACAGTTGCTCCAGCTTAGCCTCCTCTCTAGAAGCAGCTCTCTTAGTACTCGTCTCCTTGCGAAGCAATGCTTGAACATGAGGGTCCCGCACGATTGAACTTAGTACCGACGAACTCTGCTGTGTGGAGTCCATGTCATTCTCTCCGCCGCCATGTCCGGCCCCTTCTCCTCCGCCATGTCCGGCCCCTTCTTCGCCGCCATGTCCGGCCTCTTCCCCGCCGCCATTATCGGTCATCTCTTCGTCTTGCCCCGTGTCATCATTGCCTGCCCCGTCGGCATCCTCAACATCGTCATCCTCATCTTCAATTATCCACCAAGTATACCATCCATGAAACCAGTCATGAGCAGGTGCGCTTCGACACGACCATCGTCATGGGGGTCGAGCCAAACTATTCATTTGCATTTTCGACACAAACATAAAACCTCTGACCGGTTATTTTCCTTCATTTCCTGCACCGCCAACCGCAACCACCTGTCCACCATCGTTCCACTGACCATCGTCAACACTGCACGGTAATAATAAAAAATTGATTATAAAAATGCGTGCATGCATCAAAGTCATACAAAACTTCGGCATGACCTTCCTTAAAAATAGGACATATATAGATCTAGAGTTTGCCCGGAATTCGCCGAAACGGAAATAAATCGACATTTCGGCAAAACATAGGCAACTCAAAAGCATAATTTGGCGTCAACTCATGCCACACACACAATTTCCATAAACATATCACACACACATAAACATATTTCCATTTTGCAAAAGCATGAAATTTTAATCACCTCTATCTCGAGATCGAGCACACGGTGGGGATGATGTTGTAGGGAGATCAAAAGTGCACAAAACTCTTCTTGACGAAGATAGATCTAATTAGGGGGCAAATATGTCACTTAACTAAATGCTACATCTACCTAGCTACCTAATTTGGGAGGAGACAACTTCAATTAGTGGAGGGGGAAGGAAAAAGAGAAAGAAGATGCATTAATGAAGGTGGTGTAGTTAGGTAGGAGTAATGAAGAGAGAGAAAGGTACATAGAAGAGGGAGAGTAATGGGGGAGAAGTATTGAGGAAGAAGAAGAGTGAGAGTGGGAGCATGTGGGAGGTAGGGGAAAGGGAAGAGAGGAGGGGGAGGGGGAGGGACGGGTGGGGAAAAGGTGATGGGTTGGTGCGGATTAGCAGTACCGCGAGACGTAAAATGCGCTACTGCTAAGGAAGTAGCAGGAGCGCGCTTTCGGCAAGGGCGCTACTGCTAACCGGAACCAAAAGTGTGCCAATTTAAAATTTACCAGTAGCGACCTCAGAAAAAGCGCGCTACTACTACATCCATAGCAGTAGCGCGGCCCGCGGCACCGCGCTGCTGCTAAATGGAGTTTGGTGGACACTGTCGGTCGATATTTGTAGCAGCGCGGTTTACACCGAGCGCGCTACTGCTAAAAACTTGTCAGTAGCGTGTTTCCCACACCCGCGCTACTACTAATTAGCAGCAGCGCTCCTTTTTGACTCGCGTTGTTGCTAAACTTGTGAGTATAAGGTTTTCCCTAGTAGTGGAGCGGGGGCTGCGGGCGGGTGCGTCCACCGACGTGGGAGGGGGCGGCTTTTATAACAGCGGCCGAGGGCGAGGGGTACGCGTACCGGGAGGGGGCGCGTCGCCGCACTGCGCCACCCGTGAGGAACGAATGGAAGGCTGACCGGCGACAGCTTTGGCATTGATTCCCCACGGGAAACCGAGGCGAAGAGGACAACAAGGCGCGGGGTCGCTGACTCGGCGAGGCCGCCTTTCTTTCGCGCCAAAAATGTTTGCACCGGCGCCCCGGGCGCCCCCAGCGCGTCGGGTTCGGCATGGATTCGCCGGCACCAGTTTAGGGCCTTACCTTCGAAAAATTAGGCTCATGAAACGCGATTAGGCCTTTTCTAACGCCGGTGTTAAAAAATGGCCTTGAGGGGCTGTCGGGGACGCGGGTGAAGATGCTCTAATAATAGCGATGCAGAGCCATCAAATCTGTATGATTGCCAGCCAGAGATTAGGAGCATGGCAAACACACAAATGCTTTTCTGAATCAAGGACCACGCGGCGTACATCACTTTTTTTTTGCGGGGTACAACACCTTTAATCTGCTACTATACCCACACCGATCTTACTGAATCGATCTATTCGGGGTCCTCGTTTTACAACGCAGTACAATACCAGTGGTCACATTCTTACTAGATTATGCAACTCAAAATGCGACAGCCTTGTATTGCAACCTTAGTAGATCCACAAAACTTTGAATCATAGAGTCCAAACAACAGATGCATGCTTGCATGAACCCCAAAGCCCAAGCTAGGCCCTTTTTCTCAGAGTTGTAACCTGTACACGTAAAGCAAAATCAGAAAGCCGGCTCGGTTGAGCTGCTAGCTTTGACCACAGCCACTAGTTAATTGTTTAACTCTGATCAAGCGCACGGATGCACGTGCAAAAGGCATCCACGAGACTAAGATGCTACGGAAACACAGCAATCGCTTAGATTGCACTCATCCCTTCCTTGGTTAATCGATGGAATCGACCACACGACCCGCAAAATCCAAGAAAAATGCATGCATGCATCGTGGAGGCGCATGGAGCAAAAGTTGGCGACAACCCCACGCATCGTGCATGCATGGATGGCTGGCGTCGTCGCACAAGCTTGATTAGTGCTGCCACTCCTAATTAACTAGCGTGTTGACTGGGATTTGGCCCGGATCAGATAAGGATCAGAGAAATCATCAAGTCAGTAGCAGCGGCTGTAATTAAGAGCGAGCGATCACTTAGGACACACTACACTCATGCACTCCTGTCAGGCAATGGGTTTCTGATTAATTAATTGAGGGATCAAGCCGGCCTAGAGCTTGCACGGCTTCAGGGAGGGACTGCCACAACTGTATTGGATCCTCCTAAACTATACTGTTAAAGGGATCATCTACAGATCCAGAGCAGAAGGTTATTACTACATGCAATGTGCTGTTTTCGGTCAGGAGCATGCGTGCATGTTCTCTCATTAATGCATAAAGGAGTTGAGATGTTGGAGTGAGCCCTAACTAAGAAGAAACTGTCACTGCCTGCTGCAGGTGGGCAGCAGGTGAAGCAGCATTCCCAGAATTTCCTGGTGTATCAACTTGTTTAGAAATGTATGATTGTACTAATATAGGAGTACTATACGACTAAACAAGCCAAGAATAGTGTAGTACTCCCTCCTTCCCATAATGTAAGACTTTTTTGATGTTAAAAAACGTCTTACATTGTGGGACAGAGGGAGTACCTAACACTGGGCGTGTAGAAGATGTGAGTATGGAAGGTTCCCATTTTGAAATGGCAAGATTCCCTGGCCTGCCGCGGAGGCCGAGAAGCTAAACAACGTATTCCAAACATGACCTACCTTGCGAGTGACTACTCCACTCCAGGGCTTTTTCACTGTTCTGACCCGTATCTGAAAGTTAAGCACGATTTGACCCGTATTTGAAACTTTTTTTGGATTTGACCCAAATCGAGACGCCAACATTCGCGGCGTCCTGCTTGCACTGAAGACGCCATAAACCCTGGCGTCTGGCCGTGGCCCACCTCCCTTGTCAGCTATGTTGACCGTCCAACGTGGCAAATCTTGCCCCCGACCCTAGACGCCAAGGACCTTGGCGTCTATACATTGACTATGCGTGGAAAGGGTAAACTGATCAACTAAGGGTGTGTTTGGTAGCCTGCACGGAGGGTGCATGAGCCTGAAAGTTCCCTATTCGACCCACTTTTCGTTGTTTGGTAGAGTGCATGAGCTCACTTGGGCTATGCTCATCTGATGCAAAAAAAGGCCCTCAGCCATGCCCATCTCATGCACCCCAGACAGGGTGCATGGAGGCAGACATGCTCGCCCCGACCTTCGTCTGATGCAAAATTTCCAAAAATGTTCAGAATTTCAAAATATGTTTAAATTTTCAAAAAAAGTTAGGAATTTCAAAATTTGTTTTAATTTTTAAAAAAGTTCAGAATTTCAAAATTTGTTTAAATTTTCAAAAAATGTTTAAATTTTCAAAAAATATTAATAATATCAAAATATATTTAAATTTTCAAAAAATATTTAAATTATCAAAAAATATTTAGTATATCAAATTTTGTTTAAATTTTCAAAAAAAGTTCAAAGTTTCAAAAAAAATCAGAAAAAAAATAGAATTTCAAAATATGTTTAAATTTTCAAAAAATGTTCAGAATTTCATTTTTTTAATGTTCAAAATATGTTTAAAATTTAAAAAATCAGAATTTCAAATTTTGTTTAAATTTTCAAAAACAAATCAAAATTTGTTTAAATTTTGTTCACCATTCAAAAAAATTATTCGGAATTCAAAATTGTTCAGCAGACATGCAGGCTGCCAAACAAAGTCTCAGCTCAGCATGTCTCAGTGCATACACCGCTGCCAAACAACAGCAAATGCATGGACTCAGCATGTCTAAACTCAGCATGTATTAGAGGAGAACAGCTAGGCTAGGTCCATACATGCTACCAAACACACCCTAAAGGGCTCGTACGTTTCTTGATCTGCTCGCTTGTGTTGTTGCTACTGTCCCACTGCTAGTGCTAGTGCATGCATGATCGCACACGCACACACCTCACACCAGAGTCAATGTGTGGCTTGATTGGTTGATTCTGACTTTTCCATAGAGAGAGATTGATTCTGACTTGTGAGTTCCAGAGTCCATTTTTGTAGTGGTTGCTTCAAAGATTAGGGCAACCTCAACGGCGTAGACTCAAACAGACGCGCGGTTTTTTCTTTTTTTTATCCGTTTGGGTCGGCCGAGCGTATGCATGTGTCCGGTTTTTTGTTTAGGTCGGCGCATGCACCTAACGTTGGCCGGACGCATATTTTTATCCGAGGACTTTAAAAAAACCCGCACAAACAAGTCGAAACTAACATAATTAAACATTAAAATAACGGTCAAACACCGGCCAAAGTCCACTTAAACTTAATTAAACATAAAAAAGACTGTGCCTCCCCGTGCGCGCTGCCCTGGGCGTCGTCGTCCTCCCCCGGGCCGGTGAGGTCGATGAGCTCCGACGCCGGGCCAGCCCAGGGGAATTCCACCTCCCAGGCCTGTGCGACATCCTGCGTCTGCTGCTGCGGCGGCGGCGGCGGAAGCTGGCGGGCGCGCTCCTCCTCCTCCCTCTCCCGACGCTCCTCCTTCTCGTTTCGTGTCCACGCTATCTGCCGCTCGCCGTCCTCGCGCTCCTCCGCCAGCACACGCGCCTTCCATTGCTGGAAGTACGCGGCCTCCTGCTCCAGCGTCGTGCCGAGCCACACGGTTTGCACGCTCACCCACTCGCGAAGCTCGCCTGTCCAGCGGTACCGGTCCTCCGACCACGTGGGCGGCGTGGGCGTGCGCGTAGGCTCTAGCTCAGCCTTGGACTCGACGTCCAGTAGTGGCGGCGGGGCGTAGATCGAAGAGTGGACGGAGTCCCCTGCCGCTGAGAGGGCGAGGGCGTGCTCCAGGCCATCCCAGTGCGCGTCCTCCTCGCGTCGGCTTTCCTCCTGCGCGAACTTCAGGGCCGCCTCGAGCGCGTCCTGGTACGTGGCCTCCTCCTCCTCCTCCTACGGCTTCACCTCTGGGGGCGGCGGGGGGTACATGGGGTTGACATGCATGTTGCGGCGGCGATCTTCTCGCGCTCCAACGCGAACCAAACCTCCCAGTTGGGAGAGTCGGCCGCGTAGGCCGCCATCCGCCGCTCTCCTGTGTGAGCAGCTCCGGCCGCCTGCGCACCTCCTTGGCGTGTGCCCACGCCAACCAGGGCACCGCCGAAATGGGTATGCGCCGCGGGTCCAGATGCCAGCCGTGTGGCAGGCTGACATCTGGGTGCGGGAGTGGCTGCCGGTACCGCCAGTGCCACTGCGCTTGGTGGACTGGGATTTGCAGCTTCTCGTGCACTCATGGCGGCCTGCCGCGTCGATGAGCCGACGGCGCTGGTGGCGGAGGACGAGGCGCGCGGGACGAGCTCGCGCCGGGGGCGAGCTTGCCCTTGCCCTTGCCGCTGAAGAAGCCCATGGCACTGCCCTAGGGTTTGCTTGTCGCCAGCGAGGGGGCAAGCTAGGCTAGATGTGGAGGGGGAAATGGATGAGGCCGGCCCAGCCGCACGTTTGGATTAAGTTTAAGTGAACTTTGGTCGGTATTTTTATGTTTAATTATGTTAGTTTGGACTTGTTTGTGCGGTATTTTTTAAAATCCACGCATAAAAATATGCGTCTAGCCAGCGTTGGATGTATGCGCCGACCCAAACGAAAAAATCAAACACATGCATCCGCTCAGCCGACCCAAACCGCGCGTCCGTCTGGGTGTGCGCGTTGGAGTTGCCCTAACCTCTAAAGCAACCACTACAAGATTCTGACTCTAGAACTCACAAGTCAGAATCAACCTCTCTCCGTGGAAAAGTCAGAATCAATCAATCAAGCCACACATTGACTCTGGTGTGTGGTGTGTGCGTATGTGATCATGCATGCACTAGCAGTGGGATAGCAGCAACAAGACAAGCGACCAGATATAAAAACATACAAGCCATTACCCTTCCCACGCAGAGTCAATGTGTAGACGCCAAGGTCATTGGCGTCTAGGGTCGGGTGCAAGATTGCCACGTTAGACGTTCAACATAGCTGACGGGCCAGGGTCAGACGCCGGGGTTCGTGGCGTCTTCAGTGCAAACAGGACGCCGTGAATGTTGGCGTCTCGATTTGGGTCAGATCCGAAAAAAAATTCAAACACGGGTCAAATCGTGGTTAACTTTTAGATACGGGTTAGAACAGTGAAAAAAAAACCACTCCACCACTACGCTACTCTATGACTATGAGAGAATAGTTAGGAGCATCCTATCCTAGGGGCAGCAGAACTGGACTGGACAGGTCTCGAGCTTGAGTTGAAGGACCCGAGAAGAGACCAACATGGGTTGGGAACCGCAGTCGATTGAATGGATGGTTGCTTAACAAACAAAAAAACATTGGTGCAACCCTTTGCCTCGCCTGGGGTTCTGGGTCTGGAGCGGCTGCAGAAAGGCGCGAGCATGGGCGCCCCGCCGGCCGCTCCTCCTCCTGCAAACAGCAGCAGCATTGATCCGCGCTCCTTGGTGTAGTGGCTTTGAGATTCTCACGCCGCTCGCCGTCGCAGTGACGTAAACGCCGGCCCATCCGCGCGCGTGGAGGCGTCGGAATCCGCGAGACGGAGATCGCTCAGTGTCAGCCAGTGAGTGAGTGGGATTCCTGCCTGCTGCCGAGTGAGTAGCTAGTACTCCAGGCCACGCTTCTCTTGTCTTGTGCCGCCCGTATAGTAAGAAGGAGCATGTCATTCAACCAACTCAACATGGCACCCGTAGGGTTTAAGTATGGGTATTACTGCCCAAACCCGCATTCGTCTTAAAATTTTTCTCCCATACCCACCCTGGGTTTCAAACTGGTCCCATACCCGTACCCGGCCGGGTATGGGTAATACCCGTGGGTAAAAATACCCAGCTGGGCGTCTATATTTAAGCATTTATATTTCAGCATTTTGACACATATTGACAAACATTTTAGCACATTCATATTTTTTTAGCACATTTATACAATATCTCAGCACCTATACTACAACATTTCAACATATATACACAACATTTCAACACATCTATTTCGGCATTTCAGCACATAGACATCTCATTTAAGCATTTCAACATAAATTTCAGAATTTCAGCACACACACATAAGTCATTTCAGCCACTTAAGTTCGACACACAAATTGGTTCAAGACACAAATAAGTTCAACTTCAATACAAATGTAGATCAACACACAAATAAGTTTGACACATAGTCATTGAAGCCACTTGAACCTCTCCAACTTGACACTAAACCAACTTGAGTATATTTCATGTAATACTATGTCAATGACATATGGGACCTAATTGACAGGGTGTTTTACGGTTTGCGGGTTTGCGGGTATGGGTATTGCCTTCGCATACCTGTACCCGCCTTACCCTGTGTATAATCTTTTTTCTATTTAGAAATTCATGGGTATTTTTATTTTTCATACCCTTATCTTAATGGGGTTTTTATCCGTCGGGTTTGCGGGTATCGGGTAAGGCAGGACAGTACGTGATCTCGTGGAGTAGATTACTTGATCGTTGGGCGTGGTAAATAACCTGCAAAAAAGAAAAAAAAAACCCAACAATCAAGTAATCTACTCCACGAGATCGCGTACTGTGCTGCCTTGCTTTGTCTCATCTATCTACTATCCCCCATGTGTGCCTGGAGCTAGTGTGCGAGGCGAAGCACAAGTCAATGGGACAAGGGGACCGTGCCGTATGTACACCGAGTATCCACGTTTTGGAATTACTCACTCCCTGTGTTAGGTTACTCTATCACACAACGTGGGGTGTTCCACAATTCAAGTTTTCATCAAGCAAGGAAAGATCTTCAGATTTCACCGAGTTTAGTATGGAGGGCCCCGTAGCCAGCGACGGCTCCACTGCAGCATGGCGGCATTCGCCGTCAGTGTGCTTTGATTGCGCGAAGGCAGCGGTCGACCAGGACGCGGGGGCTCGCCTGTTGCGCTCCAGTGCCCCGCTTGGTACGTACTGCTTCACGCTGCAGGTGAAGGTGGGAATAAGTGGGACTAGAATTTCCATCCCACTTAAAACGCCTTATTGGGAGCCCGTTGGACCAGAAAAAAATTAAGTGGGCTAGCCCCTTTAGCCCACTGGGATCCCACCTTACCCTATTAGCCCATCCCGATAACTTCTGGTGCAGGTCACGCTGCAGGTGGGACTGTAGATGGGAGTCCCACCTACAGTCCACCTAGTCCCACTATGGTCTGGAGTTAAAGAAGTGGGCATCCCACCAATTATAGCAAAAATTAAGTGGGAACAAGTGGCATTCCCACCTAACAAATACATTTGCAATTCAAAACATCCCACTTCAGAGCCATATACGTATCTGAGCAACTGACCAAACCTTGTATGCATAATTGAGCAACAACATGGTATGGAAACAATATACTAAACCTTCTGTTACATAGACAGATGAATTGATCAGATCTACTAAACCTTCAGTTACAGATACGAATGAATCGATCGAATGCACTAAACCTTCAGTTACATATACGGATGAATCCACTAAACCTTCAGTGACTACTGATCAAGTAGGCATGCGACAAGGATACGTTGGCCGCCAAGTCAGGCTTCATAGAACAAATTTCCAGTCCTTGGACAACTTTTTCTTCTTTTGCCATGAGTGCATGAAGTTGACAACTTTCTTCTTCTCCTGAAGCAACAAAGAATGCTTATCAGTAATTACTTGCACTCATGAGACAATTGTAAGCTGAGATCTTTATTTAAATAGCAGATACATAATGTATTTGATTATAGTATGAATGTGCTTACAACTCTCCATTGCTATCACTAAACAGGCCTGGGCATCAAAGAGAGTATTTGATTCCAGCATCGCTAGAATTATATGCCACTAAATTGAAACCACCACCTTCTTGCATGCATTCCTCCAGCTTGCAATTAGTTGTGACCCCATAAACAATGTGCCACTAAATGCAATGATATAAGTTTCATAATCAATAATGTCTGAACAATATGATTGTGCCTAGAACAAGAACATGAGCGCCCTGCTGTCAAGTCAAACGCGAAGCTGGCAGTCACCCAGTTAGATGTGGTGAAGATAGTATTTTTGGTGAAGGAACAAAAAGTGCAAAGTACAACTAGCAGAATTACCTTAGGTGGTTCCAGCATCGTCTTGCTCACCACCATGGTCTCCAACTGTTGGTTCCGCCTTTTGGCGATCTGCAAAAGGGGTACCTAACAATGATAGACACAAAAAAGAAATTCAAGCACTTTTTAGCAATCTAAGTTCTCGAGTATCATTAACGGGTGACATGTGGACGTCCAATCAGAAGCTGGGTTATTTATGCATAACTGCCCACTTTATTGATGGCTCATGGACTCTACAAAACAGAATAATCACATTTTGCCTCTTGGAAACTCCATACAATGCTCAGAACATGTTTGACATGGTGCAAAAGAGCTTGAGAGATTGGAAAATTGAAGACAAAATCTTTAGCTTTTCCCTGGACAATGCACCAGTTAATACCTCGATGGTTGGGCACCTGACAAAAAATTTGGTAGATAGGTATCTTGTGCATCATAGTGGAAAATTATTGCATGTTAGATGTGCTGCACATGTACTGAATCTAGTGGTGCAAGATGGGCTCGACGCAATGGCGTCGGTTGTTGATAGAATCAGAGAATCAGTGCTGTATGTCAAGAGTTCGCAAGGCAGAATGAAGAAATTCAATGCGATGATTGCGCGGGTGGGACTTGCTTGTAAAAACCATCCTTCGCTAGATGTGGCTACCCGATGGAATTCAACGTACCTAATGCTTGAATCATCATTGCCGTTCAGAGCAGCGTTCGAAGCCTTGAAAGAAACTGACAAAGATTATAAATTTGCTCCTTCGGCTAGTGAATGGGAGATGGCCGAAGCTATTTGCCATCTTTTGGGCGCTTTTTA
Source organism: Aegilops umbellulata (assembly GCA_032464435.1). Taxonomy (NCBI): domain Eukaryota; kingdom Viridiplantae; phylum Streptophyta; class Magnoliopsida; order Poales; family Poaceae; genus Aegilops; species Aegilops umbellulata. Next base: position 94,651,243 of record CP136055.1, read on the forward strand.
CACAGCCACAAAGAAAATCTCGGGTAGGACATATCCCACCTCTCACTTGTACTTCTATGAGGTCTGGAATGTGAAGCAGATAATGGAGAAAGAAGTCGCAAGTGAAAATCCTACCATTGTTGCCATGGTGAAAGAGATGGAGAAGAAATGGATGAAATATTTTGAGGAGTCGTTCTTAACAAGTTGTCTGCCGGTGATATTTGATCCGAGGTACAAATATGAATATGTTCACTTCCGACTGACCGCAACTTTTGGTGGTGGTGCCGAGAAATATCTTACCAAGGTGAATAGTGCGATGAAGATCCTATTTGCTGAATATGCATCTGAATATGAAAACACTTCTGATGAAGGTGATGAGGTTGCAGAGGAGGATGGTGAGGGCACTCTCGATGATTGGGATAAGCATTTGAGATTGAAAAGATCCCACAACTCAAATGAGCTACAACGATATCTTGAAGAAGACCTGTTTCCTCGCCGACAGAAATTGGATATCTTAAAGTGGTGGGAGATTCACTCCCCAAAGTATCCAGTGCTTGCGGCTATAGCACGGGACATATTGGCGGTGTCTGCGTCTACAGTGCCCGCAGAGGCTGCATTCAGCCATGCTGGACGGATCATCACTGCTCAAAGAAGTAGTTTGACCCCGAGTACTGTTGAGACACTGATGTGCCTTGAGGATTGGTTTCGAGCAGCTGGTAATATGTTTTTAATTATTTTTCTGTACTTTATTTAATACCTTCCATGCTGAATGTTTCATTTTGAATGCCTTCAATGTTGCAGATCGCCAAAAGGCGGAACCAACAGTTGGAGACCATGGTGGTGAGCAAGACGATGCTGGAACCACTGAGGTAATTCTGCTAGTTGTACTTTGCACTTTTTGTTCCTTCACCAAAAATACTATCTTCACCACATCTAACTGGGTGACTGCCAGCTTCGCGTTTGACTTGACAGCAGGGCGCTCATGTTCTTGTTCTAGGCAAAATCATATTGTTCAGACATTATTGATTATGAAACTTATATCATTGCATTTAGTGGCACATTGTTTATGGGGTCACAACTAATTGCAAGCTGGAGGAATGCATGCAAGAAGGTGGTGGTTTCAATTTAGTGGCATATAATTCTAGCGATGCTGGAATCAAATACTCTCTTTGATGCCCAGGCCTGTTTAGTGATAGCAATGGAGAGTTGTAAGCACATTCATACTATAATCAAATACATTATGTATCTGTTATTTAAATAAAGATCTCAGCTTACAATTGTCTCATGAGTGCAAGTAATTACTGATAAGCATTCTTTGTTGCTTCAGGAGAAGAAGAAAGTTGTCAACTTCATACACTCATGGCAAAAGAAGAAAAAGTTGTCCAAGGACTGGAAATTTGTTCTATGAAGCCTGACTTGGCGGCCAACGTATCCTTGTCGCATGCCTACTTGATCAGTAGTCACTGAAGGTTTAGTGGATTCATCCGTATATGTAACTGAAGGTTTAGTGCATTCGATCGATTCATTCGTATCTGTAACTGAAGGTTTAGTAGATCTGATCAATTCATCTGTCTATGTAACAGAAGGTTTAGTATATTGTTTCCATACCATGTTGTTGCTCAATTATGCATACAAGGTTTGGTCAGTTGCTCAGATACGTATATGGCTCTGAAGTGGGATGTTTTGAATTGCAAATGTATTTGTTAGGTGGGAATGCCACTTGTTCCCACTTAATTTTTGCTATAATTGATGGGATGCCCACAGGTGGACTGTGGACTCCCATCTACAGTCCCACCTGCAGCGTGAGTACTGCTACTCCCACTCGGATCAGTGATGCATGCACCAACAGGAACAGCGCGATCCGTGATCCCGTGTATCCAGGCGATCGCCGTACGTACGCGCTCGATCGTGCACCGCCCTGGCCCTGCCAAGCGTACCATGCGTACTACTGCTGCACGTCCAACAGCGGCCGTCAGGAGCCACGTCGGCCCGGCTCGCCGGATGAACAGAAGAGTGTCCCGTGCAGCGTGGACGAATGGGCGACGAACGCGGCGGCATTGAATGCTACACAGGTCTGGAACTCGCCGACCTGCTGGTTTCTGTTTTCGTGCATGCCGCAGTTTTGTACACGACCGAGGTCGGCCAACGGATTTTGGACATACGTACGCCCATGAGTTGGATCTATACAACAAGAGCAAGAGCAGGACAGGAACAGGAACACCGGCGACAGGTCCACGGCGCGCTCAGTATGCGTACAAACAAACGATCAGCTTATCCGAGGAGACTGGTCATCTCACCTCACTGTCGTTGCAGATCAGGTTTGATTGATCAGCCTGTATCCGGTTTGGACATACGCATGAGTTGTATCGCTCTTCGCTCCGATCGCCCGTATTGCGACGCTACAATTCCGCAGAAAACAATACTACTACGACGTGGGCTACTCTCAACGTGCTCTGTCTCTCCAGAGTCCAGGCCCAAGAAGCCACAGATGCCAAGGAGAACACGATCGATGGATGGCCACAAAAATCTTTCGAAATGATCGGTGCGAGTGCCCACCATCACTTCACTTCCCTGGTGGTGGTTGGTATAATGGCCACGCCCAACCCATTGGGTGGCTGCATGCATCTAGCTGGAAACAATCAATCGCGTCCGTGCATTTTGTACGAGTGACGCGGCAGCTACAGTAGAGCGTACGCTCTGGTTGCTCAGGTCGATCGGCGGGATCGGGGTGCTAGTCGACGCAGAAGCCACATTTATTACAAGAAGGAAAAAAGATCGCTCTCGAACTGAACCGAAGGGCGACAAGCAGCACGGAGCATGAGATTGCATGAGGCACGCCGTGGTGCACGGACGACGGAGGGAGGAAATCAAAATCATGGCGGCACTCCACCTGGTATGGTACCGGCAGGCCACCATGGCTGCCTCTGCTGTCGGTCTGCGCCGCGCTGTGGTCTCGCAGCCGTGGCCCATGGTGGAAGAGGTCCATGCAGGCATGCAGCCAGGGATGGGCCGATCGTAAACCCGTAAAGGTCGGCGCCTTTTTGACCGTGGTGATTGTGCCGATGACCTGTGCGCGATGTACAGGGAAAGGAAGGAAGCTTGTCATGACTCGGTGACGAGCATCTTTCATCTTGCTGCCACTCTGCATGTCCGACCCATGATGATCCCCTGAGCAGCACCAAAAGTGTGTTCTACTAGTACTGTACGTACCCCTACATTGTTTTGTCTCAAAAGAAAAGTAAATTCGCATACCAAGTAGTATGATTTGGATTTGTTTTCCACGTTTTAGTTCAAGTTCAAACACGAGGCACCGAGCTCAAAACGGGCAAGGGTTTGTCAAATTCCTCCATTTTAGTTCAATTTCATAGCCAATGCACATAGTTTAAATCAGAACAAAATGTGTTTGGTTCATCGCTTTTGAACACAGGTAAAGATTCCTCTCATCTTATTACGATAATTAAGGAAAAAGAGTTCACAATAGACTAAAGCAAAAAATAATGACGATGCACCCACTCCCGTCTTCCTCTGGCAAGGGGGGGGGGGGGGCTAGCCGCCCCGATCTCCCCCCGTTACCCATCCTTGCCGCACCGCCACGGGAGGCCCCAACCAGCGAAGCTCGCGCTAGTGTAGGGGAATGTGGTGGCGGGGCCTTCATCATTCATGAGGCTCATTGGGGCGTCATTGTGAGTTCCTTCAGTGTGTCTAGGTTCCGGGTGAAAACCCTAGCCCATTATTTTAGGCACGGTGGGCAGGTGCTGGCCCCCTCCGGTAGATCTTTGCATCAATATTTTTTATACTGCCTTCGTCCTGGTTTATTGGTCCCCTTTGTATTTTGTGCTAAACTTTGACTATAGATTTATCTAAGAAAATATTAATGCAGGTTACAAAACAGTATATCCTTGAATTCGTATTTGAACATAGTTTCCAACATTACTATTTTCGGTGACATGCATTAACATTTTGTAAGATAAATTTAAGGTCAAAATTTTGCACAAAATACGAAGATGACCAATAAACCAGGACGCAAGTAGTATATTTAATAAAAAAATATCCGCCAACTCCCGTCTAATTCCGAGAACTTTTATTTCTGCACAAGAAACAACACCAATGTTGTTCTGCTGAAAACAACGTCAGTCCGGGTTAGTTTCATTCAGATCATGCAAATTAAAGTCCAAAACAAAAACAAAAGTGTTTGAAAAAGTAGATACGTTGAAGACATATCATTGACATTCCTGCTTTTGTGAGGCATTTCCCGGAAAAAAAAATGAAGACATACACCGGAGACAACATTGTCGTCAATGCTCAAAGCTATGGGCTTGGTGTATTTTTACCCTAGTGATCATCCCTACGGTCGAGCTATCCAACCGAAAACAAGCGCTTCATGGGAGCCAACCCACACAAACAAGGTAGAAAAGTAAAATTTTGTTTTTAGTCTCGATAAGAGAGTTTTGAAGTTTATATCATGGAGGATAAGTTGAGAAGAATTGTTCTAGTGAGGCCTTTGTCATGTGCAAAATTATCGTGTGTTGTACTAACGCCTGAATGCCTGCAAACCTGCCTATATGTTGTGTAGGAACTAACCCCACACGTCACCATCAGTTGGACACGTCTTCACCACTACATCCCCAACGTGGGAACGACTAAGTTACTCGTATAATCAAACCTCATACCGCACTCTGTAGTGAGCTTACCTATTTCCGAGCATCACTCAGGGGCTACGCACAACCGAGGGCTATGCCACCCTCAGGGGTGTCGTGGTTCTAAGTCTGACAGTGATGTAGGGGGGTAAGTATGAAGAGGCTAGATCTTAGCTATGTAGAAGCTGTAAGCACACAAAAATGTACGAGTTCAGGCCCTTCTCGGAGGAAGTAAAAGCCCTACGTCTCGGTGCCCGGAGGCGGTCGACTGGATTATATGTGTGAGAATGACAGGGGTGCGAACCCTTGATACTGAGGAGGGGGGTGGCTTATATAGAGTTCGCCAGCCCTCTCCTGCCCTCAGTAATGCAGGGTTTAAGGTACATTAAGGTTGGGCGTTACTGGTAACGCCCCTAATAAAGTGCTATGATGACCATAAAGGCTACTTAATGACCAACCGTTTGCCTGCGGAGTGACTTTAGATCTCCCGGCAGTCGAGTGGTTGGCTTTGTGGTCGATTGATAGCTTCTTGGTCGAGTGTCTTGAACCCGTCGAGTGGGTACCTTCAGGTCGATCGAAAGGTGACTTCTCCTAAGGATGTCCTTGGGTAGGGCTCTTAGGACAGGTCCGTGCCCATACCCTAGGTACATAGCTTCATCATTAGCCCCCGAATGGATCGAGGTTAGAGTGGTGAAAGGGTTGGAGATCTTTCCGACTGATTCTTTGTGCTACATGAGCATCTTGTTTTGGATCAATCGTCACGGATGACGTCATCAACCTTCTTCAGTCGCCTTGATCCATTCCAGGCCTTTCGTCGAGTGAATTTCCTTGCCTGTGATGTTCCGAATGATGGTGTGAAAGGGATCTTCTGCCTGACGAATTGTTCTGCAACCCGCAGATTTCGCGGGATTTGAATTTCGGGAAGCGCGCGGGACGGGAGCGGCCGCAGTAATCGGATGTGATAAGGCGGAAGCTCCTCGATTTCCGCGCCACCTTTTTCGCCACGTACTGCGCGCGCGTCTGCTGCGGGATTTGACGGGATAGCCTGGGCCTACTAGTCAGCCACTCGGAAGCGGCCTCTTATAAGCCGCCGGCTCGGGGTTTCCAAACAGTGTGCTCTCTCCTTTCTTTCTCCCTTCGCAAGGTCCTCCGCCACCTCCGTTCTCACCCTAGCGCCGCAGGCCTGTTCGAGATTTGCCGGCGACGATGGGGAAGGACAAGACGTCCGCTCTGGAGCGTGCGAAGAAGGCAGCGGCCCAGGGGAAAGGGAAGAAGTCCGCTCGGGGCGAATCTTCCTCAAGGACTGCTCTGCCCAGAGGCTGGATCCAGGGCGACTGGATGCCGACGGTGATTCGGCAGGAAGATCTTGATGATATGGTTGAGGGAGGAGTTATTCCTCACGAAGCTGCGCGTCTCCCGGGGAAGGAAGTCGAGCCCCAACCTCTTGATGGTGAGTGTGTCCTCCTCGCCACCCATATCGATCGCGGGTTTTCTCTACCGCCTCATCCTTTTTTCCGGAGCTTTCTGAACTTCTTCGGAGCACAGCTCCACCACTTCACTCCCAATTCCATCGTGTATCTTGCTGCTTTCATTTCCTTGTGTGAGGGTTTCTTGGGTTGCCGCCCCCATTGGGGACTCTTTAAGCATATCTTCACCTGTCGTTCCCAATCGGTCAAGAAGGCCAAGTCGAGTGACGAAAGAACGCAGGTGATCCAACTGTGTGGAGGCCTAGCGATCCAGACGAGGGGAAAAAGTTCTTTTCCATCTATCACTTTCCCTGAGTCGGTCCGTGGTTGGCAGGCGACCTGGTTTTACTGTAAAGACCAGGCGACCCCAGGACAGTCGACTGGGCTTCCCCCCTTCTCTCTACACCGAGCTCAGAAACCTGCTTCTCTGAAAGTGGCGTCAGAAGAAAAAGCGCAAGTCAAAGTGTTGGTTGGTCGAGTGGTTCAGCTTGTTCGCGAGGGCGTGACCGGAATGGACCTGCTGGAGGTCTTCCTTCGGAGGCGCATCCAACCGCTTCAGGCTCGTCACCACCCGATGTGGCTGTATTCGGGTCTTGAGGACACCACTCGGATCCACCCAGAGGAGGTCATCGATGAGATGTTGGAAGGGTGGCTGTCGAGCATCACAGGAAACAAAGACAACCCCCGAGGAGCCAGGAGGGTTCCTCCACTCGACAACACATATGAAGTGGACCAGGTCTGCCCTTATGTTCTTGATTGGGATCTTGCTTTCTTCGTTGGTATTCTTTGAGTTGGTCGATTGACTTTTGTTTTGTCTGTTGTTTCCCAGGAAACTACTGAGATGTACTCGACGCCCAACGGGGCACAGGAGCCGACTGAGGAAGGGGAGGTGAGCGGAGGTGAGAGCGGAGACGAACACGGCGAGTGGGAATCCGATGGCGAAGGAGAGGGAGACGACGACGTCGACTCCAGCGAAGAGGAGGAGGAGGAAGTTGAACCCCCCCGCTCGGAGAGGCGATCCAAGCTTACACACGATCCCGCGCGGGAACGTGGTAAGGCGACTGCTCCTGTTGGGCAGTCGTCGAAACGCCCTCGGGCCTCTTCTCCTACACCGACTGAAAAGGCTCCCAAGCTCCCACGCGCGACGCCATCCAAGCCACCCAAGGCTCTGCCCAAGATGAAGATGACTGTGCCCACCATTTCTAGGTAATAATAAGACTTGTTTTCCTTTGTCGACCGTGGAAAGATCCTTGGTCGATTCATTGAGCCAACTGACTGACTTCCGAAATTTGTAGTGCTGCTACTTCTGAGATCTCTGCCAAGGATGGAGATCAAGAGATGGAAGATTCTGTTACTTCCAACCCAGGTACGATTACTGATGTTCTGCCTTGAGTCGACTGAATATTTCTTGTAACTCTGGTCGATTGACTTTTCTTGCAGCTCCCCCTCATGTTATCAACCTACCGGACGATGAAGACGACGAGCCGCTGAGAGTAAGAAGGAATCGGAGGGCGTCGACTGGCAAGACCCCCCAATCTGCTCCAGTGTCTGAGGCTGTAGCTTGGGACGGTGGTGATACCACTCGGACTTCCGTGACTTTCGCTGATCCTCTGACGAGCGTGCGGCCTTCAGCGTCGACTGCAAATCCGCCTTTGCTTTTTGCTACATACCCTGTCCCAGAGGACCAAGTGGGTGCCGCAAAAGAGGCTATACGCCAGGCGGGAATCATGATGGAGCAAGTGAAAGTGGTTCGGGACGCCAGCCAAGCAGCGTATGACGCGAGTTCGGCTCTTCAGAGCAACGTCCAGGTCAGTCGACTCAACACTTGGTCTATTGCAATATGCTGTTCGAAGAATCTCTTTTCCGAAGATCTTTATATATGTACACCCACTGGGTGTGTCTGTCAACTTTTGGACGAGTGGGGGCACGCTAAGTGCACCTACTGGGTGTAGTCCCCGAGACTACGGTGGACTGCTGGCAGTCGACTGTAGTCTTTATATTGCGTTGCTGTATTTGTACTTCTTCCTCGGTCTGGTCAGGCCATGTCAAATGCAACTGTATCCGGTCGACTGCGGGCAGTCGAATTTTTTTTGAACCAGTGGGGGCACGCTGAGTGCACCCACTGGGTGTAGTCCCCGAGACTGCTGTCGAATGTTTTGATTCGGCTGTAGTCTTAGAAACGCTACCATTGTGTCTTGGTTACTCAGAAGCAACCTATCCTTGATGTTTGTCGACTGATTTTTTGCAGAAATCCTGTGAACTTGTGGCTCGCTTCACTGAGTTGAAGGACCAACAGATCCAGCTCAACCTTGACTTAAAACTTGCTCAAGAGAACTTGCAGAAGGCGCGAGAAGAGGCAAAAGGTATGGCTGGTGAGGTCTTCCATTCTTGACGAGTGACTTTTTCTTTTTGTCAATCCTTGATGTTGATCGCACTCGATGTGCCGCAGATCAACTGGAGGAAGCTCTGAAGAAGAAGGATCAAGATCTTGCCGAAGTGCAGAAGGAGGCCTTGAACAAAACAAAGCTTGCTGAAGAAAAACTGGCTTCAGTCTCTACTCTTGAACAGGAGAACTCCAGACTGAAAACTGCTCTCGACGCAGCTAATAAGGAGGTCAGCCGACTGAAGAACGACAAGATTGCTCTGAATGACAAGGCAGGCGAACTGGCGGGGAAGAAGAACGATCTTGAGATTTATCTCGGGGGACTTGCCAAGAAGTTTTTCACCATGCTCGAAGGTAACAATTTTCACCCGACTGGCTTGCAGTAACCAAACTCGTGTAGAGCCGCTGCCTTATACTTGAATTGTTATTTGTAGAATTCTGCCAGAGCTTTGAAGAGGAGACCAGTCGACTGGAGCCAAGCTTGGACCCTGCCAATTCAATCGTGAAGGACGAGGCTGCTATGAACGTGCTCCGCCTGGAGTCTCGCGTTGCCAACTTAGTTGATTATTTGGCTCGACTGAAGGTTGCAGTGTCGCGGATCGACACGTCTCTCTGGCCCAGGGCGACGCTTTCGAATGATCGCGAGTCCCTGATGACTCGACTGAATGACGTCCCTGGTCGAGTGAAGGAATGGAAGAAATCCTCTGCAAGGTGTGGTGCTGATGTCGCTCTGTCCCTGGTTCGCATCCATTGCAAAGAGGTGCGAGAAGACAAGCTGGCCGCCATTCAGGTTGCCAATACTAGGAAGCTCAGCTTTCAGGACTTCATGGAGACTTTCATAGCTGCTGCCACCCATATTGCAGACGGGATCGATTTGGACGAGTTCGTCGCCCCTTCCAGTCCTCCGCCTGAAGAATGAAAAAACTTTGATGCTTCACTTTGAATTTGCCTCGGAATGCCGAGTGGATTTGTAACCGTTAAACTCTGTCGATCCGAGGGCTCGAGTACTTTGATCTGAGGTCTGGGACCTTTGGATCTTATCTGAACTTGATTTATCGTCGAATATCTTCGTGAATTATCTGTCGAGTGGAACTTGATCTTCACTCGAAATAACTTCGTATTTGTGGTGCTGCACCGAAGGAAAAGATAACAGTCGATTCGCATCTTGCCGTCCTTGCGGATTGGGATGTGTTCCGTACTTAGGCGAGCACTGGGCTGCAGCTAAGCCCTCTGAGTGGGAGGTTTGTTCTCCACTCGGTAGGATTTTTTATACACTTAGGCGAGCACTGGGCTGCAGCTAAGCCTCTGAGTGGGAGGTTTGCTCTCCACTCGGTAGGATTTTTATACACTTAGGCGAGCACTGGGCTGCAGCTAAGCCTCCGTGTGGGAGGTTTGCTCTCCACTCGGTAGGATTTTTATACACTTAGGCGAGCACTGGGCTGCAGCTAAGCCCCCGAGCGGGAGGTTTGCTCTCCACTCGGTAGGATTTTTATATACTTAGGCGAGCACTGGGCTGCAGCTAAGCCCCCGAGTGGGAGATTTGCTCTCCACTCGGTAGGATTTTTAGACACTTAGGCGAGCACTGGGCTGCAGCTAAGCCTCCGAGTGGGAGGTTGGCTCTCCACTCGGTAGGATTTTTAAACACTTAGGCGAGCACTGGGCTGCAGCTAAGCCCCCGAGTGGGAGTCTGGCTCTCCACTCGGTAGGATTTTTAAACACTTAGGCGAGTACTTGGACTGCAGCTAAGCCCCCGAGTGGGAGTCTGGCTCTCCACTCGGTAGGATTTTTAAACACTTAGGCAAGCACTGGGCTGCAGCTAAGCCCCCGAGTGGGAGTCTGGCTCTCCACTCGGTAGGATTTTCAAACACTTAGGCGAGTACTTGGACTGCAGCTAAGCCCCCGAGTGGGAGTCTGGCTCACCACTCGGTAGGATTTTCAAACACTTAGGCGAGTACTTGGACTGCTGCTAAGCCCCCGAGTGGGAGTCTGGCTCGCCACTCGGTAGGATTTTCAAACACTTAGGCAAGCACTGGGCTGCAGCTAAGCCCCTGAGTGGGAGTCTGGCTCTCCACTCGGTAGGATTTTCAAACACTTAGGCGAGTACTTGGACTGTAGCTAAGCCCCCGAGTGGGAGTTTGGCTCACCACTCGGTAGGATTTTCAAACACTTAGGCGAGTACTTGGACTGCAGCTAAGCCCCCGAGTGGGAGTCTGGCTCACCACTCGGTAGGACTTTCAAACACTTAGGCGAGTACTTGGACTGCAGCTAAGCCCCCGAGTGGGAGTCTGGCTCACCACTCGGTAGGATTTTCAAACACTTAGGCAAGCACTGGGCTGCAGCTAAGCCCCCGAGTGGGAGTCTGGCTCACCACTCGGTAGGATTTGTTTTGCAAACTTAGGCGAAACGGGTTCGCAGCTAAGCCACCCACTGGGGGATTTTGTACACAAACAAAAGTGACAGCAATTACAGGAAGAACTGAGACACTCTTGTCTTTGATAAAAATAAGCTACAGAAGTTTTTCTTATTACATCTCATCCGAGTGAGAACTCAAGTGTAAAATGGGCAGAGTAGTTCCGCATTCCAAGCTCGAGGCTCGTCGATCCGGCGATCAACATTGTAGAGGTGATATGCTCCGTTGTGGAGGACTCTGGTGACGATGAAGGGACCTTCCCAAGTAGGAGCAAGTTTGTGTGGTTTCTGTTGATCCACTCGGAGGACCAAATCTCCTTCTTGGAAGGCTCGACTCTTCACGTTTCTGGCATGGAATCGACGCAAGTCTTGCTGATAGATGGTCGATCTGATCATAGCCATTCCTCTCTCCTCCTCTAGGAGGTCGACTGCGTCCTGCCGGGCTTGCTCTGCTTCATCCTCGGTATAAAGCTCGACTCGGGGTGCGTTGTGAAGTAGATCACTCGGCAGGACTGCTTCGGCTCCGTAAACCAGAAAGAACGGAGTTCTTCCAGTCGACCGGTTCACGGTGGTCCTTAATCCCCACAGAACTGATGGAAGCTCGTCGACCCAAGCGCCTGCTGCGTGCTTTAGATCGCGCATCAGTCGAGGCTTCAGTCCTTTGAGAATCAGACCATTTGCCCTTTCAGCTTGTCCATTCGACTGGGGATGTGCGACCGACGCATAGTCGACTCGTGTGCCTTGAGAGGCGCAAAACGCTCTGAACCTGTCTGAATCGAAGTTTGACCCATTGTCCGTGATGATGCTATGTGGGACTCCATATCTGAATGTTAGCTCCCCGATGAAACTGATAGCAGTGCTAGCATCCAGATTCTTGATAGGCTTAGCTTCAATCCACTTGGTAAACTTGTCGACTGCTACAAGCACATGTGTGAATCCGCTCCTGCCTGTTCTCAGTGGTCCGACCATGTCCAGTCCCCAAACAGCGAAGGGCCAGACGAGTGGAATGGTCTTCAGGGCTGATGCTGGCTTGTGCGACATGTTGGAATAGAACTGGCAACCTTCACACTTGTCAACTATCTCTTTCGCCATTTCATTTGCTCTGGGCCAGTAAAAACCCGCTCGGTATGCTTTAGCCACAATGGTCCGAGAGGATGCATGGTGACCACAGGTCCCCGAGTGGATATCATCAAGGATTATCTGACCTTCTTCTGGCGTTATACACTTCTGACCGATTCCAGTCGCGCTTTCTCTGTACAACTGTCCCTTTATGACTGTGAAGGCTTTGGATCGACGGACGATCCGTCGAGCCTCTTCCTCGTCTTCTGGGAGTTCTTTCCTCAAGATATACGCAATGTACGGTACTGTCCAGTCGGGATAGATTGCCAAGACTTCTATGATTAGGTCGACCACAGCAGGAATTTCGACTTCAGTCGGATCTGTGGCACTTTTCGGCTGCGGGGGTTCCTCTGTAAAAGGATCCTCCTGGACTGATGGCGAATGGATGTGCTCCAAAAACACATTGCTGGGAATGGCTTCTCTCTTGGAGCCTATCTTTGCCAAATCATCAGCTGCTTGATTTTTTAGTCGGGTGATGTGATGAAGCTCTAACCCCTCAAATTTCTTTTCCAGCTTTCTTACTGCGTTGCAGTAGCCAGTCGTAGATGGGCTTCTGACGTCCCACTCCTTCATCACCTGATTAACCACCAAATCTGAGTCGCCATAGACCATGAGGCGACGGACGCCGAGTGAAATGGCCATGCGCAACCCATACAAAAGTGCTTCATATTCTGCTTCATTGTTGGAGGAATCGAAGTGAATCTGGAGAACGTAGCTGAGCTTATCTCCTCGGGGGGAGACCAGTACTACCCCAGCACCGGAACCATTCAGCATCTTAGATCCATCAAAGAACATGGTCCAGTGCTCCGAGTGAACTTGAGTCGGAAGTTGATGTTCAATCCACTTGGCGACGAAATCTGCAATTGCTTGGGACTTGATAGCCTTCTTTGGTTCGAACTTGATATCTAAGGGAAGGAGTTCAATCGCCCTCTTCGCCACTCGACCAGTTGCATCTCTGTTGTGCAAAATCTCCGACAGTGGAGCGTCGCTGACGACTGTAATGGAATGATCAGAGAAGTAGTGTGCAACCTTCTTCGTGGTCATGTAAATCCCATACACAAGCTTCTAGTAATGAGGATATCTTTGCTTTGAAGGGATCAAAACTTCAGACACATAATATACTGGGCGTTGAACTCTGATGGTCTTTCCTTCTTCTTCCCGCTCGACCGCAAGTACTGTACTGACAACTTGTCCCGTGGCTGCAATGTAGAGCAGCAGAGGCTCTTTACTGATTGGGGCAGCAAGCACCGGCTGGGTGGAGAGCAGAGCTTTGAGGTCTGCAAACGCTGCATCAGCTTCTGGAGTCCACTCGAACTTGTCAGACTTCTTCATCAGTCGGTAAAGAGGCAACGCCTTTTCACCGAGACGGGAAATGAATCGACTTAGAGCGGCCAAGCAACCTGTAAGCTTCTGGACATCGTGCACACGCACGGGACGCTTCATCCGGAGTATGGTGCCAACTTTTTCGGGATTGGCGTCGATTCCCCGTTCGGAAAGGAGAAAACCGAGTAACTTTCCACCTGGGACTCCAAATGTGCACTTTGATGGATTGAGCTTGATATCATACCTCCTGAGGTTGGCAAAGGTTTCGGCAAGGTCAGTCAGTAGGTCGGAACCTTTCTGTGACTTGACCACAATATCATCCATGTATGCTTCCACGTTCCGACTGATCTGAGTGAGTAAACACTTCTGAATCATCCTCATGAACGTGGCTCCAGCATTCTTGAGGCCGAAGGGCATGGTGACATAGCAGAAGCATCCGAATGGAGTGATGAAAGCTGTTTTGATCTCGTCGGGTCCATACAGATGGATCTGATGGTACCCTGAATAGGCGCCTAGAAAAGACAAACGCTCACACCCCGCGGTCGAGTCGACTATCTGGTCGATGCGGGGGAGAGGGAAATGATCTTTCGGGCAGGCCCGATTGATATGCTTGAAGTCAATGCACATGCGAAGTGACTTGTCCTTCTTGGGGACCATGACAACATTGGCGAGCCACTCGGAGTGGTAAATCTCTCTGATGAACTCCGCTGCTAGTAGCCGAGCCACCTCCTCGCCAATGGCTTTCCTCTTCTGGACGGCGGACCGTCGAAGATGTTCTTTCACAGGCTTAAATTTCGGGTCGACTCACAGACGGTGCTCAACCAGTCCCCTGGGAAATCCAGGCATGTCAGAAGGCTTCCATGCAAAGATGTCCCAGTTCTCATGGAGGAACTGGATGAGCGCTTCTTCCTATTTGGAATCGAGCGTCGTTGAGATATAAGTCGGAGCTGCACTGGGATCGGACGGGTGAATGTGAACTGGCTTCGTCTCACCGGACGACTGAAATGCTGACTCTGAAGCAGGCTTCTTGGCTCGTAGCAATTCACTCGGATCTGCAGTCTTCTGGTACTCCTGCAACTCGACCACTGCCATCTGGGCGTCAGCAATCTTTGAACCCTTCTGAAAACACTCTTCTGCTTTCTTCCGGTTGCCCGTAACAGTGATCACACCTCTAGGGCCAGGCATCTTCAATTTGAGATACACGTAACATGGTCGAGCCATGAAACGTGCATAAGCTGGTCTGCCCAAAATAGCATGATAAGCACTTTGGAAGTCCACAACCTCGAATGTCAACTTTTCCTTGCGGTAATTCTTCGAATCACCAAAAACCACATCAAGAGCAATCTGGCCGAGCGACTCGGCTTTCTTCCCGGGAATGACTCCATGGAAGCTCATGTTACTGGTACTGAACCTGGACATCGGAATGCCCATCCCTTTCAACGTTTCTGCATACAGAATGTTCATGCCGCTGCCACCATCCATCAGGACTTTGGTCAGTCGAGTGCCTTCGACAACTGGGTCGACCACCAAAGCTTGCCTCCCAGGGGTGGCAATGTGCGTGGGGTGATCGGACTGGTCGAATGTGATGGCAGTCTGAGACCACTTCAGGTAACTGGGTGTTGCCGGGGCAACCATGTTTACCTCACGGTTAATGACTTTCAGTCGACTTTTGCTTTCAACATCAGCAAAAATCATCAAGGTGGAATTGACTTGGGGGTATCCATCGTCACTATCTTCCTTGTCTTCAACTTTGTCCGACTCTTTTTCCTTGTCTTTGGACTATTTGCCTTGAAACTGCTGGATCAAGAGGTAACACTGTCGAGTGGTATGTTTTGGGTAAATGAGTTTACCCTCCTCATCTTTCTTGGTGTGAATGTGACACGGCAGATTCAAAACATCATTTCCATCTTGATCTTTAACTTTCTTGGGGTTCCAGGGCCCCTTTGGTTTTCCCTTGAATTTTCCCTGGGTTAGGGCCAGGGCCTCCCCAGGAGCGGCCGGCTCAGCCTTCCGCTTCTGTTTCCGACTGGAGTTGCCTCCAGTTTCCTGGGCGACTGCCTTCTGCTTGCCGCTTCGGAGTCGGTCTTCATCCTCACCATTAGCGTATTTGGTGGCGATTTCCATCATCCGATTCAGACACATTTCTCCGGTCTGGCCGAACTTCAGATTCAACTCTCTGTTCTTGACGCCTTCTTTAAAGGCACAAACTGCTTGGTGATCTGGTACATTCTCAGCTGTGTGATGCAAAGTGATCCACCTCTGGATGTAATCCCTCAGAGTTTCACTCGGTTTCTACACACAAGACCGCAATTCTGTAAGGCCTGCCGGTCGCTTGCATGTTCCTTCAAAAGTCATGACAAACACTCGGGAGAGGTCCTCCCAAGTGTAGATGCTGCTAGGTGCTAACTGATTCAGCCACGCTCTGGCTGAGCCCTCTAACAGGAGAGGCAAATGCTTCATAGCCACCTCATCATTGCCGCTGCCGATCTGGACAGCCACTCGGTAATCTTCGAGCCAAGTGTCAGGCTTAGACTCGCCGGTGAACTTGCTGACTCCAGTCGCCAACCAGAAGTTGGGAGGAATCACTGCGGCCCTGATGGCTCGACTGAAACACTCTGGCCCTGAAACATGTGCTCTGCTGCTGGTAGGCGCATCTCTGTCATGATCTCCTCGGTGAGCTCTGTTCCTGTCGACCAAACTTTGAACGAGGATGGATCTCGCATCAAAGCCTGGTTCCCTGGGGTCGACTGGAATCCTCCGCCCAACACTGTGAGGGCGTCTGTCATCCTGCTGTCGAGGCGCATATGACCCACTCCTCGGGTGAGG
This sequence comes from Aegilops umbellulata, assembly GCA_032464435.1. NCBI lineage: Eukaryota > Viridiplantae > Streptophyta > Magnoliopsida > Poales > Poaceae > Aegilops > Aegilops umbellulata. The sequence continues at coordinate 94,667,385 of CP136055.1, forward strand.
GGTTGGCACTCGACGCCGATCATCACGATCGAGTCGGTGATCATACTGCTCATTTCTTCTGTACTGATCGTGTCGGTCTCCATGTCCCTCACGCCTCGGGGGCGATCTTGGGCTGTGAGCCGACTGCACTGTATCCGCTGCAACGGACCGACTGTGGATCCTATTCCGCGACTGAGAAACAGCGGAATTCTGGTTTCCTGCTGCCCGGAGCAACGCTCTGATCTGCAACAAGCCCCTGCCAGCCTCTGACTGGGAGGGCTGAATTGATTCTGCTATTCGGGCCGTGGCTGCCAAATTCTGAACGGGAGTTCGATATACCTACGTAGGCGGGAAGAGCTGACGTCGACTGGACTCGGGAGCCCGCTGACGCGCTCTCTCGGCGAGTGCTCGCTGGAGATTCTCAAGTCGAGTGTGCTCGGCCAAGTTAGCCAAGCGCGCGTCCTCCAAGGCTCGGGCCTCGAGGGTTTCTCCAACGATAGGAGTGTGGAATGCATCCATGTTCCGGCGGCGAAGCTCTTCTCGCTGCAACGATGTGAGAGGCTCGGGGAGATACTCTTCGTGGGGATGCGCCGAGTCGCCCCCACCCGCGCCTCCGTCGGTACGGGGAAAACCGGGAGGGCTGCGTGTCCCATCAATCGCCAGAACCTCCGCTGCAGGGTCACTGCTGTCGCATTCGGATGCGGTCTCTGCGGAGCCAGTCGACAGATCGAACAGGCCGTTGAGAGATTCGTCGGGCTCGATTGCCGCGACTTGAGGGGTGGCCGTCTGGCGAGCCACCGCATGCCTCACCCGCCTCTGGAGTCTCGACCGACCTGAGCGCTTGCGTCGGCGGGAGACAAGGCGGGGAGATGAAACGGGAGCCGTCCGATACTGGGTCGATGGCTGCCGCAGGAGGACGCCAAGAACACATGCACGGAAGTGCGTCGCCCCGCGGACGGGGAGCGCGTCGATGTCGAGTGGAGCCTCCTAAAGCCAAGCGGAGTCGTCAGCGATGAACGTGAGCGCGCCGAGACGGATCTCGCGGCCCTCCACCAAAACTCCGGACGAAAACATGATCAAGGAGATCGGAAAAATCGCAACTCCTACAATCAAGCGCTAAGATTCCTGCCCCACGGTGGGCGCCAACTGTCGTGGTTCTAAGTCTGATAGTGATGTACGGGGGTAAGTATGGAGAGGCTAGATCTTAGCTATGTAGAAGGTGTAAGCACACAAAGATGTACGAGTTCAGGCCCTTCTCGGAGGAAGTAAAAGCCCTACGTCTCGGTGCCCGGAGGCGGTCAACTGGATTATATGTGTGAGAATGACAGGGGTGCGAACCCTTGATACTGAGGAGGGGGGTGGCTTATATAGAGTTCGCCAGCCCTCTCCTGCCCTCAGTAATGCAGGGTTTAAGGTACATTAAGGTTGGGCGTTACTGGTAACGCCCCTAATAAAGTGCTATGATGACCATAAAGGCTACTTAATGACCGACCGTTTGCCTGCGGAGTGACTTTAGATCTCCTGGTAGTCGAGTGGTTGGCTTTGTGGTCGATTGATAGCTTCTTGGTCGAGTGTCTTGAACCCGTCGAGTGGGTACCTTCAGGTCGATCGAAAGGTGACTTCTCCTAAGGATGTCCTTGGGTAGGGCTCTTAGGACAGGTCTGTGCCCATACCCTAGGTACATAGCTTCATCAAGGGGTTACGCCCATTTGATCAACCTGTTGATCACGTCAAGAATATTTTTCTGAACATACTCGCTCGATCCGCCGAAGATCTATAAAGGTAGCATCGTCCACTCGAACGATCGCCCAAATCATTATCTGGAGTCATCTTCAGGACTGCAAAAGGGTGAAATCGACGCTCCTCTACGGATACACTTGGTCCTTCTTCTGTGCTGGTGTTCCCCCGGGATAATGAGTGGCCTCTCTCCGGAGAGTTAGTCCACGCGCTAGCCTCGTCACTCGGGTTTCATGGCACGTCCACATCAGACCACTAGTCTATCTCCTCCGAAAGACATACGAGGCCACCAAATTTTCCCTCGCAGTCAACATACCCCATTCAGTCAGGAAGCACGTCCACTCGGACAAATACCCTTTTCATGCAAAAGGGGGAAACTGGTGCTCCTCTACGAATACATTGGGCCCTGCTTCTTATAGGCTCTAAGGCGTTAGTTTCACAAATTTGGCCTTGGAGATGGCATGTGCTGGTGTTCCCCCAGGATGATGAGTGGCTTCTCTCCGGAGAGTCAGTCCAAGCGCTAGCCTCACCACTTGGGTTTTGATGGCACGTCCATCTCGGACCACTAGTCCATCTCCTCTGGGAGACGTACGAGTGTCACCAATGTTTTCCACGTAGTGCCCACTTTCCCCACTGACCGCGGCGTAACCGCTTCCGCGCGGACGCCATGATCTTTCTTTGTGCCTTTCCTAAAGGACACATGCTGGTCCGACCGACCACCCTCCAAGGGTCTCCGTGCACTCGGGCATGTAAAACACCCGACTGAAGTCAGCTTCAGGATTGCAATGGATGAGCTCGACGCCCCTCCGCGGGTTAACTTGGCCCTTTGTCTAAGATCCAAGGTGCGTGCATCATAAACTCGGACTTGGAGATGACCTGCATTAGCATTCCCTGGGATAGAGAGTGGCATCTCTCCAGAGAATCAGACCACGCGCCGGCGTCGTCACTCGGGTTTTCATGGCATGTCCTCACTTGGACCCCTAGTCAATCTCTCCCAAGAGACATATGAATGCCACCAAGTTTTTCCCAGTAATCAACCCCATCTGATCAATCAGAAAACGTATAGTCCATAATCCGTTGAAGTTTTGTTCAAATTGTAGTTGACTAAAGCTTGAAGACAGGCGCCGAGCGCCCCCGTAGTGCTCGGGCCAAATCAAGTTTTTAGTAAACTCATTCTACAAAATCTCAACCAATTCGGGGGAAAACCTATGGGAGCGCCGCCATTCAGCATTTTCCCCACTCGGCTTCCTATTTTTTCATAAAATATGCTCAATACTTAACACTCACTCTTCGTCTCCAACCCGGTCCCAACCCGATTGTTTGGTTGGCAAGAGCAAAAGCTAAAGGTCAATGTAAGAAGCACTACCGGAATGATTACTCCCTGGAGTGTCCAACTCTTTTCTACAGTCGGCAGTTTCGAGGCCGAATTCATTCATCATGCCGAGTGCACGAAGATTTGCCTGCTTGACCCAGTTCCAGGCTGAATTTATTTACCATGCCGAATGCACAAAGATCGACTGATTCAGCCCCGGGCTGAGATTATTTACCATGCCAAGTGCATGAAGATCCATCCGATTGACTCAATTTCAGACTTAAAAGAGGTTTACCGTGCCGACTGCATGGAGGTTCACCAGGAAACTTAAACCCTCTGCCAGACTCATCTAGTCCGACAAAGGCTTGGGGACTACACCCAGTGTGTGCACTCAGCGTGCCCCCACTGGAAGAGAACTCAAAAAGGAACATTCTGCTCGAGCAAATCAAACAACAACAAACCCTACAGACTCCAACCGACTACCAGTGATGACCCAAAAGTATAGGGGATCAATTGTAGCTCTATTCGTTAAGTAAGAGTGTCGACCCCAACGAGGAGCAGAAGGAATTGACAAGTGGTTTTCAGAAAGGTAATGTCTGCAAGTGCTGAAATTGTGAGTAGCGGGATGATAACCCACAAGTATAGGGGATCGCAACAGTTTTCGAGGGTAGAGTATTCAACCCAAATTTATAGATTCAACACAAGGGGAGCCAAAGAATATTTGAAGGTATTAGCAGCTGACTTGTCAATTTAACCACACCTGGAGATTAATTATCTGCAGCAAAGCGATCAGTAGCAAAGTAGTTTGATAGTTTTGATAGTAGTGACAACAACAATAGTAACAGTAACAGTGATAGCAGTATTTTGTAGCAAGTGTAACAGTGACGATAGCAGTGGTAACTTAGCAAAAACAATATAAGATAAATCCGTAGGCATTGGATCAATGACTTGTTGGATGATATTCATCATGAGACAGTTATAACCTAGGGCGACACGACACTAGCTCCAGTTTGTCAATATAATGTAGGCATGTATTCCATAAATAGTCAATATAATGTAGGCAGTGGGGTCCATAATGGAAACTAAGGGATATTAAGGCCTCCTATTAATAGAGAACCGGAACAAATCATTAACACATAGTGAATACATAAACTCCTCAAACTACGGTAATCACCGAAAGAAGTCCCGGTTATTGTCACACCGGGGTTACCAGATCATAACACGTAGTAGGTGACTATAACTTGCAAGATCGGATCTAGAACATGGATATAATGATGATAACATAAACGGTTCAGATCTGAGTTCATGGCACCCGGGCCCAAAGTGACAAGCATTAAGCATAGCAAAGTCATAGTAACATCAATCTTACAACATAGTGGATACTAGGGATCAAGCCCTAACAAAACTAACTCGATTACATGATGAATCTCATCCAACTCCTCACTGACCAGCGAGCCTACGAAGGAATTACTCACTCCCGGTGGGGAGCATCATGGAATTGGCGATGGAGAAGGGTTGGTGATGACGAAGAACGAAGATCCCCCTCTTCGGAGCCCCAAACGGACTCTAGATCTGCCCTCCCGAGGAAGAACAGGGCTTGGCGATGGCTCCGTCTCATGGATCGCGATAATTCTTTCTCCCTGGTTTTTTTCTAGAAAAATAGGATTTTAAAGCATTGGTTTCAGGGTCTGTGGTGCCACCAGGTGGGGACAACCCACCTGGGCGCGCCTGGTGAGGGGGCGCGCCCTGGTGGGTTGTGCCCACCTAGGTGCCCCCCTTCGGTAGGTCTTGGCTCCAGAAATTCTCTTATTTGATTTAAAAAATCCTGGCAAAGTTTTGTTCCATTCCGAGAACTTTTATTTCTGCACAAAAATAACACCATGGCAGTTCTGCTAAAAACAACATCAGTCTGGGGTTAGTTTCATTCAAATCATGCAAATTAGAGTCCAAAACAAGAGGAAAAGCGTTTGGAAAAGTAGATACGTTGGAGACGTATCAACTCCTCCAAGCTTAAACCTTTGCTTGTCCTCAAGCAATTTAGTTGGTAAACGGAAAGTGAAAAATAAAAACTTTTACGAACTCTTTTGCTCTTGTTTGCATAAATAAGCTTAAACAACACCCATGTTTTCAGCCAACATTATAACTAACCATACCGACAATAACTCTTAAAGATTATAATGACTTATATCAATGAGATAATCAGCTAGCGAGCAATAATAAGATATCTCAAACGACAACACTTTGTCAAAAAAACCATGATATAATATGACAATAGTGGTATCTCGCTAGCCCTTTCCGAGACCGCAAAACATAAATGCAGAGCACCTCCAAAGTTCAAGCAGTGACTAAACATTGTAATTCATGGTACAAAAGATCCAGTCATGATGCACCCAACATTAGCTACACACAATGCATAAGTCATGACAGCTGTGGTCTCAGGTTCTAGCGCTTGTTTTAGAAGGTGATGACACAACATAAAAGTAAATAGATAGTCCCTTCGCAGAGGAAAGCAATGATTTGCAGAGGTGCCAGAGTTCAATTTTTAAAACAGAGGTAAATGATATTTTGAGACATGCACCCTTCTCATTTACTTCACAACCATCAGTTATCAATATCTTCCATGCTAAGCACGCTAGTGGCGGTTCCCAAGTGATAAAAGTAAAGGTTTTGACTCCATTGGGAGTTTTTGTTTGATTATTTAAGAGATTAACTCCTTTTCAGTTTGCAGTTTGGGACTGGGCATCCCTGTTACCGCCCTTTTCTCGTGCGATGGCGAGTGAATAAACACTCGACCTGAGAATAACCCGCTTAGAACGGAAGATACCGACCACCTCCTGTCGTTCCATGAACGATCCAAGCACACAAAACATATATTTATTTAGAAGTTTTTAGAGGTGGCACATGCAAATTTACTTAGGACGGCAGGGTAATACCGCATATAGGTAGGTATGGTGGACTCATTTGGAATAACTTTTAGGTTCAAGGTTTTTGAAGTACAAGCATAATTCTCACTTAGTACAAGCGAAGGCTAGCAATTAGATTGAGAAGCGGTCAACTAGAGAGCAACAACGATCATAACCATGCATTATGCATAAGTAACATTGGACACTAGCATGAGTAGGATATGAACACCATGAACATAAATATCATAGAGGCTATGTTGGTTTTGATTCAACTACATACATGAACATGTTCCAAGTCAAGCCACCTGAACATTCAAAGGAGGATACCATATCATCATACTACATCACAATTATTTTAACGCAATGTTGATATCCAAGATAAATCATTATTCACTCCTAGCTACTTATGTATGGCATGAGAAACTATAATCTCTAATTGTCATTGCAAACATGTTTAATTATAGGGACATTTACATTTATGCCCCTAATTTGCGCCCACTCTCAGATTTACCCCTAATTTCAAAGCCTCCTCAAATTTGCCCCTCCGTCGTTAGGTGCACTTATAGAAATGCCCTTATGTGCCGTTACTGTCCGGTCAAAGCAAGTCAAAGCCGGTCAAAGGGCTTTGACCGTCCTGAAAAAATAGCAAAAAAACTAAAAAGTCTGAAAATTTGTGGGATCAAAGATACTCAAGTTCGTAGGGTGCGTGCAAATTTTTGTGCTGTTTTGGCATTCCAGGAGCTCATGTCAAAGGAAAAACAATAAATATGTAAGCATGCGAACAGTAAATTCAAAAAAATAGCAAGAAAGTTCAAAAAAATATGAAATTTTTTGGCATCAAAGAAGCTCGGGTCTGCAAGCTGCGTGCAAATTTTTGTTGTGTTTGGACATTGGAGGGGCTTGTGGAGAAAAAAACAAAACCTGGCTCGGGAAAAAACTTGGGGAAAATGACTATTTTGTTTTTTCTTGCTAGAGCTCCTCGCATGTCACTTGATCACAAAAACTTGCAAGCACCTTGTGCACCCAAGCCTCTTTGATGCCAAAAAAATTCATTTGTTTTTGAATTATCTTGTTATTTTATTTCGAATTTACTGTTCACAAGCGTGCAGATTAACTGTTTTTTCGCCACGAGCTCCTAGAGTGTCCAAATAGCACAAAATTTTGCACATACCTTGTGCACATGAGTATTTCGATCTCACAAAATTTTAGATTTTGTAGATCTTTTTTGCTATTTTTTTAGGATGGTCGAAGCTGGTTGACCGGACGGTAACGACGCAAAAGGGCATTTCTGCAAGGGCACCTAACGGTGGAGGGGCAAATTTGAGCAGGCTTTCGAATTAGGGGTATATCTGATTAGGTGGTTCGAGTTAGGGGCAGAAATGCAAATGGCCCATAAATATAATGGGATGAATCATTGATACTAGGTTAAACATATTTACACAAACAAAACAAGTCGAGTTCATACCAGTCTCTCTCTACCATGGCCAGTTCATCGAATATCGTTATTATTGCCTTTCACTTGCACGACAGAACGATATGAAAATAATAACAGTGCAAGAGTGCCATGGACTAAGCTGGAATCTGCAAACATTTTATTCAACAGGAGAAGACAAGGTAAAATGTGCTCTTTATTAGTTCAACAATTATTCATATGAGAGACACTCAACATTTTCATCGTGGTCTCTCCTTGGTACAACTCGAATAAAAAAAAAGAAATTTAGAGAAACACATTGAAATATTTTTGGAGTTTTTGGTTTTCTTGAACAAGCAAATAAAAGGGAAAAACAAAAAACAAGAAAAACTATTTACATGGGAAAGCTCCCAACAAGCAAAAGAAGAACAAGGAAATCTTTTTGGGTTTTATTTTTAACATTACTACTAAGCATGCATAGGAAGTAAACTAACTACAATTTTTTTTGTTTTTCTAAGGTTTTTCAAACACACAAGAAGAAAGCAAGAAAAATAAATCTAAGCATGGATGATACAATGAAAAAGTTTGGACACCGACTAATGGAATAAGTGAACATGAATGTAAAGTCGATGGAAATATGTACTCCCCCAAGCTTAGGCTTTTGGCCTAACTTGGTAGTCGATCAGTAGCCTGGAGGGTAGTACGGGTGGTGAGGAGCGGGCATCCTCTGATCCCAATGCTGAGACTCCTCCTGTGCAGCCTCCGCAGCAGCCTGAGCGTTCCGGTAGGCAATGATGTGTGCAGGCATAATCCTATATCCGCCCCTGGCAACAGAATCAAACAAAGCAGGAGCAGGCAAGGGAATAATATCACGAGTTCTCACACTAAAAACCAGGTTATATGGAATGGGGATGTTAGGAGATTCGATATCAGTAAAGTGATGGTGATCCATGGCTGCACGGTCTAGGTAAACCTTGGTAAGAGGGTAATCATGACTGCGTATCTCAACCTCGAAGTGAGCCGCCAAACGATTATCATAAATCCCACCATGTATTTTACCCTGAGATTTATTAAGATGGAGGCGACGAGCCACAATAGCTCCCAAGCTATAAGTGTTGTTACCCTCTAATGCACGACGTAAAACAGCAAGGTCTGGTGAACTAAGTGCACCCACCTTCTCCCTAGCAAGCAAGCATTTTGCAATGAGAAGTGCAAAGTAATGAACAGTAGGAAAATGCAAGCCAAGGGCAGTGGTAGCTAACACCCCTCTCATCTCCCACTGTCAAAGTGCAATAAAAGGCCTCAAACCCAGCCGGCCTAGGCTCGGCTAAGCTCCCATCAGAAGGGATCAAGCATATGTCACAAAATTTAGTAAGTGGTATCTGATGGTTTTCAACATATAAATCAAAGCTCACTTCAAGAGGATTATTCCTAGGCCGGAATTTAAAACTTTGAACAAAGATATTTGTGAGAATTTGGTGTTGGTCACACTCATCTACGATGAAGTCGGTGAGGCCGGCATTTGTAGCATACTGTGTGAACTCCTGAAGAATTCCAGCCTCTTCCAGGAATGGGGTGTGCGACCATTCACACGGTCGTACTTCTGCCAACCTCCGAGGATGGAGATCATTATCAGATGACTCCCCAATAACACCCTTGGAGTTCTTCTTGGAGCCAAACTTCCTAAAGATATTCATGGTTTTCCTATGAACAAAATTCTGAAATTTATTAGCCCACAAAATTTTCTCAACAAAACTTCACAAAATTGATACCAACTACTTATAGGGATGCATAGAGGCCATAACAAGCATTCAAACTACTTAGAACTCTAAGAATTTAACATGCAAGCACATCCATAGCAGCACCAAGAGTATCTAACTATTCAAAATATAAACCACTAAAACAAAATTGATTGGACAAACGGTGGAGTCACATACCAAGCAACAACCCCCCGAAACAGTTTCGGAAACGAAGCTTCGAGCAAAGAGATCGAAATCCACGGGTTTGAGGGAAAGAACACGGGAGAGAGAGCAAGGGAGATTTTTTCTGGAGGTGAGTGATGAAGTCGGCTGAAGGGATAAGTGAGGGGGCCCACATGGGGACCACAACCCACCAGGGCGCGCTTGGGGGTCCTGGCGCGCCCAGGTGAGTTGTGCCCACCTGGTGCACCTCCCTCTGATATTATTTGCACCAGAAATTCAGAAATATTCAGAAAAAAATCGTATTAAATTTTCAAGGCATTCTGAGAACATCTATTTTTGGGTCATTTTTTTATTGCACGAGAAATTCAGAAAACAAAAATACATGGCTTTTTTATTTAACTAATAAAAACAAGAAACTAAGAGCACGAACCGAAAGTAGTGCTTACTAAATTCATCAACTTCATACCATTCAGAAATGATCCATTAATAAGGTTGATCAGGTCTTATTAACAACCACTTTCGATTACCATGAAACCGAAGAACTTCCGTAAATCACTAAGTTACCTCAATGGGGATATGCATTTCCCTAACAATAAGCATTTCATATTTCTTTTTGATAGTAGGTAGAGGTATTTGAAAACTTCCAATAGTGATTGTCAGAGATTTTTCAATAACATTAATACCATTCACTTGGAATTGTTTCTTTGGAAAGTGCACCGTATGCTCATTACCAATGATATGAAAAGTGACCTTGATTTTATTTGCAATCATAACAGCCCCTGCAGTATTCAAGAAGGGTCTACCAAGGATAATCGACATGTTGTCGTCCTCGGGCATCTCAAGTATATCAAAATCAGTCAAAATAGTAACATTAGCAACAACAACAGGCACATCTTCACAGATACCGATAGGTATGGCAGTTGATTCGTCAGCCATTTGCAATGATATTTCAGTAGGTGTGAGTTTATTCAAATCAAGTCTTTTATATAAAGAAAAAGGCATAACACTAACACCGGCTCCTAAACCACACAAAGCAGTTTTCACATAATTCTTTTTGATAGAGCAAGGTATAGTTTGTATTCCCGGATCTCCAAGTTTTTTAGGTACTCCATCTTTAAAAGTATAATTAGCAAGCATAGTGGAGATTTCACCTTCCGGTATTTTTCTCTTATTTGTGATGATGTCTTTCATATACTTTGCATAAGGAGGCATCTTCAAGATATCAGTCAAGCGAGTACACAAAAAGACTAGCCTCGGCATTTCAGCAAAGTGTTCAAATTCTTCATCATCTTTCTTTTTAGTTGACTTGGGTGGAAAAGGCATAGGTTTTTGAACCCACGGTTCTCTTTCTTTACCGTGTTTTCTAGCAATGAAGTCTCTTTTCTCATATCTTTTATTTTTAGGTTGTGGGTTATCAATATCAACAGGTGGTTCTATCTCAACATCATTGTCTGGTTCTTTTTCACTGTTTGGTTGAGAGTCTTCATAAACCCCATCATTATCTTTTTCATTATCACTAGGTGACTGTTCATTACCAGATTGAGTTTCAGCATCAGAGATAGAAGTTTCATTATCATTATCAGGAGGTTTTTCTATTTCAGGTTCACTAGAAGTATGCAAAGTCCTATCATTTTTCTTTTTCTTTTTCTTTCTAGAAGGACTAGGTGCATCAGTGTGTTAACTCTTTGTGAATCTTGTTCAATTATTTTAGGGTGTCCCTCGGGATAAAGTGATTCCTGAGTCATTTTACCTCCTCTAGTTGCAACTCTAACAGCAAAGTCGTGTATATTATGATTCATTTCATCAAGCAATTCTCTTTGAGATTTAGCAACTTGTTCTAACTGAGTTTGAACCATAGAAGCATGTTTCCAACACCGCTAACATCATTTGAGATTCTAAATAACAAGTCACTCAAGCGAGCGATATCAGAATTGTATTTCAATTGTATCATAACATTTCCATTGAAGTAATCTTGTTTTCTAATATAGTTTTCAAACTCATAAAGGCATTGACTAGGATGCATATTGTGAGGATTTTCATTATCACTGAAGATCATTAGAGAATTTACCTCTACCACCTTAGGCAATGGTGGTGTATTAAGCCCATGTATTTCTTCAATAAGAGGTAAAATTTTAACATCCTCAGCTTTAATAACTTTTTCTTTTATAGATTTCTTTGCCTCTTGCATATCTTCAGGACTGAGATATAATATACCCCTCTTCTTCGGAGTGGGTTTAGGCAGTGGTTCAGGAAGATTCCAATCATCATAATTTTTCAATATGTTATTCAATAATTCTTCAACTTGTTCAACAGTTTGTTCCTTGAAAACACAACCAACACAACTATCTAGGAAGTCCCTAGAAGCATCGGTTAGTCCATTATAGAAGATATCAAGTATTTCATTTTTCTTGAGAGGATGATCAGGAAAAGCATTAAGTAATTGGCAAAGCATCCCTCAAGCTTGTGGGAAACTCTCTTCTTTAGTTTGCACAAAGTTAAATATTTCCTGCAAGGTACCTTGTTTCTTATGAGCAGGAAAATATTTTTCAGAGAAGTTATAAATCATATCCTGGGGACTATGCACACAACAAGTATCAAGAGTATTGTACCAAGCTTTAGCATCACCCTTTAATGAGAAAGGAAATAATTTGAGAATAAAGTAATAGCGAGTTTTCTCATCATGAGTAAAATGGGTGGCTATATCATTCAACTTAGTAAGATGTGCCACAATAGTTTTAGTTTCATAACCATGTAAAGGATCGGATTCAACCAAAGTAATTAACTCTGGGTCAACACAGAATTCATAATCCTTATTATCAATAAAGATAGGTGAAGTAGCAAACTTAGGATCACATTTCATTCTAGCATTCAGAGATTTTTCTTTATACTTGTGTAATAATTTCTCTTGATCATCTCTATCCTTACAAGCAAGAATATCTCTAGTTGTTTCTTCACTCTCATAACATAACCTTCCGGTACCTTAGGAAATTCATATCTAGGAGGGCTAGTTCTAGCAGGTGTTTCAGGAGTTTTAGTTTCAAGCTCATCATTAGATTCAACAACATCATGTTGTATTATTCTAGCAATTTGTTCATCAAGAAATTCACCAAGTGGCACATCATCATTAACAAGCAAGGTACTAGCACCATCATAAGCATCATTCATAGTAGAAGTAGCATCATCAATAACTTGCAACATATCAGAATTAATAGCATGTGGTGGTGTTGCAAGTTTACTCATAGCAGAAGGTGAATCTAAAGCAGAAATGGATGGCAGTTTCTTACCTCCCCTCATACTAGAGGGAAATATCTTAGTCTTAGGATCCTTCAGATTATTCATAGTGATAATATGATAATAATCCCAAGTGACTCAACAAATATAGCTATCCTCCCCGGCAATGGCGCTAGAAAAATGTCTTGAAAACCCACAAGTATAAGGGAACGCAATAGTTTTCGAGGGTAGAGTATTCAACCCAAATTTATAGATTCGACACAAGGGGAGCCAAAGAATATTTGAAGGTATTAGCAGCTGAGTTGTCAATTCAATCACACCTGGAGATTAATTATCTGCAGCAAAGCGATCAGTAGCAAAGTGGTTTGATAGTTTTGATAGTAGTGACAGCAGCAATAGTAACAGTAACAGTGATAGCAGTATTTTGTAGCAAGTGTAACAATGACGATAGCAGTAGTAACTTAGCAGAAACAATATAAGATAAATTCGTAGGCATTGGATCGGTGACTTGTTGGATGATATTCATCATGAGACAGTAATAACCTAGGGCGATACAACACTAGCTCCAGTTCGTCAATATAATGTAGGCATGTATTTCGTAAATAGTCATACGTGCTTTATTAAAAGAACTTGCATGACATGTTTTGTCCTACCCTCCCGTGGCAGCGGGGTCCACAATGGAAACTAAGGGATATTAAGGCCTCCTTTTAATAGAGAACCGGAACAAAGCATTAACACATAGTGAATACATGAACTCCTCAAACTACGGTAATCACCGGAAGAAGTCCCGGTTATTGTCACTCTGGGGTTACCGGATCATAACACGTAGTAGGTGACTATAACTTGCAAGATCCGATGTAGAACATGGATATAATGATGATAACATAAACGGTTCAGATCTGAGTTCATGGCACCCGGTCCCAAAGTGACAAGCATTAAGCATGCAAAGTCATAGCAACATCAATCTTACAACATAGTGAATACTAGGGATCAAGCCCTAACAAAACTAACTCGATTACATGACGAATCTCATCCAACTCCTCACCGACCAACGAGCTTACGAAGGAATTACTCACTCCCGGTGGGGAACATCATGGAATTGGCGATGGAGAAGGCTTGGTGATGACGAAGAACAAAGATCCCCCTCTCCGGAGCCCCAAATGGACTCCAGATCTGCCCTCCTGAGGAAGAACAAGGCTTGGCGGCGGCTCCGTCTTGTGGATCACGATAATTCTTTCTCCCTGGTTTTTTCTAGAAAAATAGGATTTTATAGCATTGGTTTGAGGGTCTGCGGGGCCACCTGGTGGGGACAACCCACCTGGGCTCGCCTGGTGAGGGGGGTGCCCTGGTGGGTTGTGCCAACCCAGGTGCCCCCCTTCGGTAGGTCTTGGCTCCAGAAATTCTCTTATTTGATATAAAAAGTCCTCGCAAAGTTTCGTTCCATTCCAAGAAATTTTATTTCTGCACAAAAACAACACCATGGCAGTTCTGCTGAAAACAACGTCAGTCTGGGGTTAGTTTCATTCAAATCACGCAAATTAGAGTCCAAAACAAGAGGAAAAGCGTTAGGAAAAGTAGATACGTTGGAGACGTATCACAGGATAGTTTGGTAGCAAGATAATTTGTAACGAGCAAGTAATGATAGTAGTAACAAAAGTGCAGCAAGATAGCCCAATCCTTTTGAGGCAAAGGACAGGCCAAAATGGTCTCCTATAATAAGCAAAGAGTTCTTGAGGGTACACGGGAATTTCATCTAGTCACTTTCATCATGTTGATTCAATTCATGTTCGCTACTTTGATAATTTGATATGTGGGTGGATCGGTGCTTAGGTGCTATTCTTACTAGAACAAACCTCCTACTTATGATTAACCCCCTCGCAAGTATCCACAACTACGAGAAAAGTATTAAGAATAAATTCTAACCATAACATTAAACTTTGGGCTACTGAGGGAGTCCAGGACTAGGGGGTCCTCGGGTGTCCGAACTGATGGTCCGTGAAGATAAAAGCAAAAGACTTTCCCCCGTGTTCGGGTAGGACTCCTATATGCCTGAAAGGAAAGTTTGGTGTCTGAATATGTTATTTCCTTCCCTTAAAAACCGACTATGTACAACCCTAGGCCTCTCCGGTGTGTATATAAACCGGAGGGGTTAGTCCGTAGAGATCATCATAATTCTCATAGGCTATACAGCTAGGGTTTAGCCATTACGATCTCGAGGTAGATCAACTCTTGTAACCCCTATACTCATCGAATATAATCAAGAAGGGCGTAGGGTTTTGCCTCCTTTAATAGGGCCCGAACCTGGGTAAACGTTGTGTCCCCATCGTCCCTTGTTACCATTGATCCTCAGACACACAATTTTGGACCCCCTACCCGAGATCTGTCGATTTTGACACCGACAACCGTACTGGCTTTGTGTCTCGTCGGGACCGTAGCCAGCCCAGGCAGCACCACTAGCGGCCGCTGCACCACCCTCGAAGATGATGTTCTGCATGAAGTCGTCATCGCCGGAGGCCGACATTCCGTCGAACAGGTTGCGTGTGCCCGGCAACACGTCGGCTGGCATCTGCCGCGCGAGTTTCCTCGCCCCTCCAGATGACGAGCCACCGGCCACCGGTCTGGTGTTGAGGTTGATGGGCGCGAGCACGGGCATGGAAGGCGCCACCACACTCACCTTGGGCGAGCATTCCCTGGAGAGTCGGGAAGCTTGCGAGTAGACGTGGAAGCCGGATATCGGCTACATCGTCGACGCGCGGGGCGACTCGGGAAACACCATCCGAGGAAACACCGATGAGCCGGTACTGGCCACGGCCACGACGGCGTTGACGAGGCCGTGTTGGCCAGGGTTTAATCCTAGGTACATCAATGCCTCCCTCGTTGCCGCCGCGATGCGGGCGTTGGTGGCCTCCGACTCTTTCTCTTCACCGACTCCTTGGCCTTCTCCTCGGCCGCCAGCTTCTTCTTCGGCTTGGCCGCGGTGGCGGTCTTGCGGGGGCCGCGGGGCTTGCCTTTGCCAGAGGGAGCGGTCGTGATGCCGGACGAGGCGAGGGAGACGAGGCCGGTGGCGGCATCGAGGTCGTCGTCCATGGCGAGCGGCGAGAGCGCGCGCGGGTGGGAGGGTTTTGGGGAAAGTGGAGGGAAATGGTGGAGGCTGTCACCGACTGGCGGACCAGGCGGAGTAGTTGGCGCGCGGCGCGCGCGTTCGTCTCATGTCTGTGCTGACGCAACTGAGGCTAAAAAATGAACCGAGAATGAGTCGGCAGGCGGACGCGCTTCTGTTTGGGTCGGCGCGTTGGACCAACTTTTTTGTCCACCATGACACAAACGGACGCGCGCGGACAAAATGGGTCTACGCTTGGAGTTTCTCTAAGTCCAACTCCAACGCACGACCCCAAATGGACGTCCGTGTTGCCCGGATTCTGTCCGTTTGGGTAGGCCAATGGTTGTAGGTGTAAAAAAAGGCAGATCTCGGGTAGGGTGTCCTGAACTGTGCGTCCGAGGATCGATGGTAAAAAGGGACGATGGGGTCACAATGTTTACCCAGGTTCGGGCCCTCTTAAAGGAGGTAAAACCCTACGTCCTGCTTGATTGTATTCAATGAGTATAGGGGTTACAAGAGTTGATCTACCTCGAGATCGTAATGGCTAAGCCCTAGCAGTCTAGCCTATGAGAATTCTGATAGCCTCTACAGACTAAACCCTCTGGTTTATATACACACCTAAGGGGCGTAGGTTTGTACAAAGTCGATTCAAGAGGAAGGGAGTAATACATCCGGACACCAAAACTTGCCGTCCACGCATATAGGAGTCCTGCCCGGACACGGGGGACAACCTTCTGATCTATCTTCACGACCCATCAATATGGCCCATATCGAATAGGCCGGATACCCAAGGACCCCCTAATCCAGGACTCCCTGAGTAGCCCCCGAACTTGCCTTCAAGGACGATATAGTATCCGGCTTATGTCTTCGGCTTTGCTAGGCAGGTTCTTCACCATATTTTGGACTGACGACAGTTCGGTCCTGATCTTCATGTTCTGCCTTTTAAGATTCCTTTCTATTGTCGCCTTGATCTCCGCACACTGGGTGAATGCGAACGGTTCACAACAATAACTTTTACAAATAAACCCCTCACCACACAGGAGTGGCGGCTATATAAAGAGGCTAGATCCCCAAACGCCATGCACGTCACGTAGAAATCCTCAGAGCCAGCCACGGAAAAATTTCAGAACATGGCCAGCCGTCCTAGCTCATCTTCGCGCTCTCATGGCCCTCAAGAGGGTGATTGGCAAAGCTGTTTAGTATCTCACCTTCAGCTGAATCGACTTCAGACACATGGACATCTCCCTCTCGCAGATTTAGTGTCTGTGCGGGCGGGATCGGCCTCAATCGGCAATGACGCTCTAGCAGAGAATTTCCCCAATCCCAACAAGGAGGAGAGGGTGTGCTTCGTTTGCTTTCTTCTGCGGGGCTTAGGATTCCTGATCCACCCCTTTCTCAGGGGTCTGTTAGAGTTCTATGGGATCTAGCTGCACAATCTCACTCCAGGTTCTATTATGCACATCTCGGGTTTTGTCGCTCTATGTGAACTGTTTCTGCGCTGCGAGGCTCATTTTGAACTATGGAGAAAGTTATTTTGCCTCGTTCCTCATCATCGAGGAGGTTCCATATTTGTAGTGGGCGGCGCCGAAGTATGGCGCATAGCTGGATCGGGTTACCCTATCAGAACTCCCAAGGAAGTACCCCAAGAATGGTCTTTAGAATGATTTTACACTGAGGACGTTCCCCTTCCGGACCCAGTCCGACGTATTCTCCCCGAATTCTCCAGTGCTCCTTTGACAAAACGCCTCAATTCGCACCCTGGAGTCCCAAGGAGGAAGATAATGCGGAAGTGAAGAGGTTGCTCAACAAGGTCAGATTACTTGCTCATTCCGAGGTCTAGATGATCGAAGTCATGGCCATCGCGATAAAGCGATGTATTCGGCCTCTCCAGTCCAGAGTGACCCCTTTATGGTGTTACAATGGAGAGGACGGCGCATCTCGTTACAGACGCAAGGGCCCAGATA
The DNA here is from genome assembly GCA_032464435.1 of Aegilops umbellulata. Classification (NCBI taxonomy): domain Eukaryota; kingdom Viridiplantae; phylum Streptophyta; class Magnoliopsida; order Poales; family Poaceae; genus Aegilops; species Aegilops umbellulata. The sequence continues at coordinate 94,684,944 of CP136055.1, forward strand.
TCCCAGCCGAACTGACCATAATCTTGGCCGATCTTTATAAGGGGGAAAGAAGATTTTCTTCATTTAAATTGCCGGGAAGGCTTTTCCATGTACAACCCCATCGAATGGGTATGTTTTTGATTATCAGCACTTGTTCTTCCTCGTTATCGAGGCATTCTAATCAAATTGGTCTTGTTGTCTTAAAGCAGTCATGGAGGAAGGTGGTCGAGGACACTCATTGCCCCTCCCCACATCTAGAGGATTATGCTCACAATGAAGACCCCGGCTTCTGCGAGGATCCGGATATATACATAGAGTTTGAGGATGGAGTATTTTGTCAAGCGAGCCTTGATGGCTCGTAAATGGCTATTACAGCCGACTAGTGCTACCTCTTGAGCACTGCGTTGGTTTTCCCTTGAAGAGGAAAGGGTGATGCAGTAAAGTAGCGTAAGTATTTCCCTCAGTTTTTGAGAACGAAGGTATCAATCCAGTAGGAGAACATGCACAAGTCCCTCACACCTACACAAACAAATAAGAACCTCGCAACCAACACGATAAAGGGGTTGTCAATCCCTCCACGCTCACTTACGAGAGTGAGATCTGATAGATATGATAAGATGATATTTTTGGTATTTTTATGATAAAGAGAAATAAAGATGCAAAGTAAAAATAAAAAGCAATAAAAATAACTTAGTGTTGGAAGATTAATATGATGGAAAATAGACCCGGGGGCCATAGGTTTCACTAGTGGCTTCTCTCAAGAGCATAAGTATTACGGTGGGTAAACGAATTACCGTCGAGCAATTGATAGAATTGAGCATAGTTATGAGAATATCTAGGTATGACCTTGTATATAGGCATCACGTCCGCGACAAATAGACCGAAACGATTCTGCATCTACTACTATTACTCCACACATCGACCGCTATCTAGCATGCATCTAGAGTATTAAGTTCATAAGAACAGAGTAACGCTTTAAGCAAGATGACATGATGTAGAGGGATAAACTCATGTAATATGATATAAACCCCATCTTTTTATCCTCGATGGCAACAATACAGTACGTGTCGTTTCCCTTTCTGTCATTGGGATCGAGCACCGCAAGATTGAACCCAAAGCTAAGCACTTCTCCCATTGCAAGAAAGATCAATCTAGTAGGCCAAACCAAACTGATAATTCGAAAAGACTTGCAAAGATAACCAACCATACATAAAAGAATTCAGAGGAGATTCAAATATTGTTCATAGATAAACTTGATCATAAACCCACAATTCATCGGATCTCGACAAACACACCGCAAAAGAAGATTACATCGAATAGATCTCCAAGAAGATCGAGGAGAACTTTGTATTGAGATCCAAAGAGAGAGAAGAAGCCATCTAGCTAATAACTACGGACCTGAAGGTCTGAGGTAAACTACTCACACATCATCGGAGAGGCTATGGTGTTGATGTAGAAGCCCTCCGTGATCAATGCCCCCTCCGGCGGAGCGCCAGAAAAGGCCCCAAAATGGGATCTCACGGGTACAGAAGGTTGCGGCGGTGGAAATAGGGTTTTGGCTCTTGTTCTGATGGTTTGGGGGTACGTAGGTATATATAGGAGGAAGAAGTACGTTGGTGGAGCAACGTGGGCCCCACGAGGGTGGAGGGCGCGCCTAGGAGGGTAGGCGTGCCCCCCTGCCTCGTGCTCTCCTCGTTGACTTCTTTACGTAGACTCCAAGTCCTCTGGATCACATTTGTTCCGAAAATCACGTTCCCGAAGGTTTCATTCCGTTTGGCTCCGTTTGATATCCTTTTCCTTCGAAACACTGAAATAGGCAAAATAACAGCAATTTGGGCCGGGCCTCCGGTTAGTAGGTTAGTCTAAAAATAATATAAAAGTGTATAGTAAAGCCCATTAAACATCCAAAATAGAATATAATATAGCATGGAACAATAAAAAATTATAGATACGTTGGATACGTATCAAGCATCCCCAAGCTTAATTCCTGCTCGTCCTTTAGTAGGTAAATGATAAAACAGAATTTTTGATGTGGTATGAATATTCAGATCCGAAAGATTCAAGATAAAAGTTTAATATTGACATAAAAAATACTAATACTTCAAGCATACTAACTAAGCAATTATGTCTTCTCAAAATAATATGGCCAAAGAAAGTTATCCCTACAAAATCATATAGTCTGGCTATGCTCTATCTTCATCACACAAAGTATTTAAATCATGCACAACCCCGATGACAAGCCAAGTAATTGTTTCATACTTTTGGTGTTCTCAAACTTTTTCAATCTTCAGCAATACATGAGCGTGAGCCATGTACATAGCACTATATGTGGAATAGAATGGTGGTTGTGGAGAAGACAAAAAGGAGAAGATAGTCTCACATCAACTAGGCGTATCAACGGGCTATGGAGATGCCCATCAATAGATATAGATGTGAGTGAGTAGGGATTGCCATGCAACGGATGCACCAGAGCTATAAGTATATGGAAGCTCAACAAAAGAAACTAAGTGGGTGTGCATCCAACTCGCTTGCTCACGAAGACCTAGGGCATTTTGAGGAAGCCCATCATTGGTATATACAAGCCAAGTTCTAAATGAAAAATTCCCACTAGTATATGAAAGTGATATCATAGGAGACCTCTCTATCATGAAGATCATGGTGCTACTTGAAGCACAAGTGCGGAAAAAAGATAGTAGAATTGTCCCTTCTCTCTTTTTCTCTCATTTTTTTATTTGGGCCTTTTCTCTTTATTTATGGCCTCTTGTTCTTAAGGCAGTGGGAGGCATATGACTTTGATTGGCGAAAAGCTGACATCCCACGCAGTGTTGCACAAGGGCTTGTGCGTCTACTCGGATCGTTGGCCAAAAGAAACCTGTCCGGAAGGCCTTGCTTACGAGGGCCCGAGCTGGGGCGTGATGGTCTCCTAGACCAGCATGTATTTCAGCCAATAGTTGTCGTCCCTCCTCTTCAGATATGCACCTCTAGAGGACTCTAGTAGTGCTTTTCTTGTACAGTTCACCTTCGTGAACTTTATAGGCTTTAGAACGTCGAACTATGCGACGGGCCTCATTTTGATCACCAGGAAGCTCCTGCCTATTAAGGTAGGACAGGAAGGGCTCGTTCCATGGAGCAATAACGGCCAGGATTTCATGGGCAGAGGGTGTTATTTCGGTACCCGAACCCCCGATGATATTCGTTTGTGTTCGGCTGCTGGGGGCATGATCAGGTCCAAACTAGTGTTTCCGCTCTCGTCCTGCCACACCACAGATGGCTTGAAGAGCCTTTCCACAAAGGTATTGGGTGGGACGGGGTCGCGCTTGGCGCCCATTCGAGCAAAGATGTCCGCTGCCTGGTTACTGTCTCGAGCGATGTGATGAAACTCGAGCCCCTCCAATCAAGCCGATATTTTTAATACGGCGTTTCGATAGGCCGCCATTTTTGGATCTTTTGCATCGAACTCTCCATTTATCTGGGATATTGCTAGGTTTGAATCGCCGTCACCTCTAGGTGTTGTATGCCCATTGAGACAGCCATTCAGAGACCATGTAGAAGTGCCTCGTATTCGGCTGCGTTATTGGAGTCCGTATACATGATTTGCAACACGTAGCGGACTGTGTCCCCCGTAGGGGATGTCAAGATGACACCTGCCCCTAGTCCGGCTAGCATTTTAGAGCCGTTGAAGTACATGATCCAGCTGGAGTATGAACTGTACTCTTTAGGGAGCTCGGCTTTTGTCCACTCAGCGACGAAATTGGCCAGCACTTGAGATTTACTGGCTCAGCGCGGCTTGTATGTTATTTCAAATGTAAGAGCTCAATGGCCCATTTAGCTATGCGGCCGGTGGCATCCCTGTTGTTTATAATGTCATTGAGTGGTACTTCAGATGCCACCGTGATCAAACACTCTTGAAAATAGTGCCGGAATTTTCGGGATGCCATAAAGACCGCGTAAGCTATTTTTTTGGTAGTGAGGGTATTGGGATTTGCATGGTGTAAGGACCTATGATACGTAATACACTTGTTTCTGGATGAGGAATTTATGTCCCTGTTCCCCTTGCTCGATGATGAGTACAACTCTCACTACCTGGTGCGTTGCGGATATATAAAGCAACATAGGCTCACCAGCACTTGGGGGGGGGGCTAGGATTGTGTTGCCTGCTAATAAGGTTTTTATTTCTTCCAATCCGGCTGTAGCCGCATCCGTCCACTCGAAGTTGTCGGTGCATCTAAGCAGTCTGTAAAGTGGTAATGCCTTTTCTCCTAATCCGGAGATGAAGCGGCTTAACCCTGCCATGCGCCCTGCTAGTTTTTGGACCTTCTTTAAGTCTGTTGGTATGGCCAATTGTGACAAGGCTCGGATTTAGGCTGGGTTTTCTTCAATTCCTCTATTGGAGACAATGAACCCTAGCAGCTTTCCGGTTGGAATGCTGAAAACACATTTTTCCGGATTGAGTCGTATGTCATGTGTTCGAAGGTTGTCAAACATGAGACAGAGATCGCCCACCAATGATTCGACGTGTTTAGTCTTGATGACCACGTCGTCCCCATACGCTTCCACTGTCTTGCCGATTTGTTTTTCCAAACATGTTTGAATCATGCGTTGGTAAGTGGTACCAGCGCTTTTAAGCCCGAAAGGCATAGTGTTGAAACAGAAAGGCCCGAACGGGGTAATAAACACTGTTGCGTCCTAGTTGGACTCCTTCATTTTAACCTGATGGTATCCGGAGTAAGCGTCAAGGAAACATAATGAGTCGTGTCCCGCGGTCGCGTCAATAATTTGGCCAATGCGGGGCAATGGGAAAGGGTCTTTGGGGCAAGCCTTATTGAGGTCTTTGAAGTCAACACAAAGGCGCCAAGACTTATCCTTCTTCGGCACCATGACCAAGTTGGCTAGCCAATCTGGGTGTTTGATTTCTCTGATGAACCCAGCTTCGAGTAGTTTGGCTAGTTCCTCCCCCATAGCTTGTTGTTTGGGTTTGGAAAATTGCTGCAGCGTTTGTTTGACCGGTTTGAACACCTTGATTATGTTGAGACTGTGTTCGGCCAGTCTGCGTGGGATCCCGGGCATGTCCGAAGGGTGCTAGGCAAATATGTCCCAATTTTCACGCAGGAACGCTCGTAGGGCGGTATCGACCTTCGGATCTGGCTGTGCTCTAATGGATGCTATTCTGTTAGGATCCATCGGGTGCACTTGGAATTTTACTATTTCAACTGCTGGTTTGAAAGAGGTGGACTTGGGTCTCTTATCAAGAATCACATCGTCCTTGTCCACCGTGGATCGTAGGGTGGTTAGTTCTTTGGCCGCAAGGGCTTCAGATAGAGCCTCAAGGGCCAAGGATGCAGTTTTGTTTTCGGGCGGAGTGCTTTATCTGGATCACTTGCAACTGTGATTATTCCATTGGGCCCCGACATTTTAAGCTTCATGTAACCGTAATGGGGTATGGCTTGGAAGCGTGAGAAGGCCTCCCGCTCCAAAAGGGTGTGATATCCGCTATTGAAGGGGGGCATGTGAAAGAGCAACTCTTCGAACCTGTAATTCTCACGCATGACGAATACTACATCAAGTTTGATTTACCCCCAACATCGTGCTTCTCGACTGGGGATGATGCCTCGAAAGATGGTACTGCTTTGCTTGATGTGTGATCTATCAATATGAATTTTGTCGAGCGTGTCCTCATAAATGAGGTTAAGTCCACTGCCACCGTCCATGAGCACTTTGGTGAGTTGAAAGCCATCTACAATTGGGTTTAAGACCAAGGAGGCGGATGCTCGGGCTGATCGAGCCCTTGGTTCGTCGTCCGTGGTGAAAGTTATTACCGCGTCGTTCCATTGGCTCATTGCGGTTACTTGGTAAATTTTGGCAAGGTCGCGGAGTGCCCTTTTGCGCCGATTATTTGATGAGAAGGTCTCAAAAACCATGAAGACATTGAGATCGTCATTGATGTCGCTTGAAGCTATGTCAGTATTTCCCCAAAGAGGAAGGGATGATGCAGCACAACAGCAGTAGGTATTTCCCTCAGATATGAAACTAAGGTTATCGAACCAGTAGGAGAACCAAGCAACACAACGTAAACAGCCCCTGAACACAAATAACAACCACTCGCAACCCGACGTGTTAAAGGGGTTGTCAATCCCTTTCGGGTAATGGCGCTGGAAACGGTGCGTGGACAGGAGAAAATTGTAATAGATTAAATAAATAGATCACAAATAAATAAAAGTGCAACAAGGTATTTTTGTATTTTTGGTTTAATAGATCTGAAAATAAAAGCAAGGAAAAAGTATATCACAAGAAAATAAATGAGAAAGAAGACCCGGGGGCCGTAGGTTTCACTAGTGGCTTCTCTCAAGAAAGATAGCAAACGGTGGGTAAACAAATTACTGTTGGGCAATTGATAGAACCTCAAATAATTATGATGATATCCAGGCAATGATCAATACATAGGCATCACATCCAAGATTAGTAGACCGACTCCTGCCTGCATCTACTACTATTACTCCACACATCGACCGCTATCCAGCATGCATCTAGTGTATTAAGTTCATGGAGAAACGGAGCAATGCAATAAGAACGATGACATGATGTAGACAAGATCCGTTTATCTATATGGCGGTAGATATAGATCTCGTCTTTTTATCCTTAGTAGCAACAATACACATGTGTCAGTTCCCTTTCTGTCACTAGGATCGAGCACGGTAAGATCGAACCCACTACCGGGCACCTCTTCCCATTGCAAGATAAATAGATCAAGTTGGCCAAACAAAACCCAAATATCGGAGTAGAAATACGAGGCTATAAGAGATCAAAGAAACTCATATAACTTTCATGGATATAAAAAGATATGACTGATTATAAACTCAAAGTTCATCAGATCCCAACAAACACACCGCAAAAAGAGTTACATCATATGGATCTCCAAGAGACCATTATATTGAGAATTCAGCAAGAGAGAGAAAGCCATCTAGCTACTAACTACAGACCGAAAGGTCTACAAAGAACTACTCACGCATCATCGGAGAGGCACCAATGGAGGTGGTGAACCCCATCCGAGATGGTGTCTAGATTGGATCTGGTGGTTCTGGACTCTGCGGCGGCTGGATGAATATTTCATCGACTCCCCTAGGGTTTCTGGAATATTGGGGTATTTATAGAGCAAAGAGGCGGTCCAGGGGGCACCCGAGGTGGGCACGACCCACCAGGGCGCGCCCTGGTGGGTTGTCCCCTCCTCGAGACTCCCCCCAGGTGCAACCAGGGCCCAACTTCTTCCTTCTGGTTCATAAAAAATCTCTGTAAAGTTTCGTGCCATTTGGACTCCGTTTGATAAGGATTTTCTGCGATGTAAAAAACATGGAAAAAATAGCAGCTGGCACTTGGCACTATGTCAATAGTTTAGTACCAAAAATGATATAAAATGACTACAAAATGGTTATAAAACATCCAAGATTGATAGTAAAACAGCATGGAACAATAAAAAATTATAGATACGTTGGAGACGTATCAGCATCCCCAAGCTTAACTCTTGCTCGTCTTCAAGTAGGTAAGTGATAAAAACAGAATTTTTGATGTGGAGTGCTGTCTAACATGTCATATCATATTCTTTTCTTTATAGCATGGACATTTGGACTTTTATGTGATTCAAAGCAATAGTCTAGTTTTGACATAATAATTTAGATACTCAAGCATATCAACAAGCAACCATGTCTTTCAAAATATCAACGCAAAAATAAGTTATCTCTAGCCCATCATGCTCAAACATTGATCCATTCATGAAACACACTCAAATATTAACTACACCCAATACTTAAGTACGATCATATTGCCTCCTAGTTGGTGCTTTTTATAAGAGAGGATGGAGACTCAAATTTCAAAATAAAAATTGCATAAAGTAAAATAAAGGACCTTCATAGAGGGAAGTAGGGATTTGTAGAGGTGCCAGAGCTCAAAGCGAAAAACTTAGAGATAAAAACATTTTGGGAGGTGTATCCATCCCACCAACGAAAACGACTTAGTGTTCCGAACACTTTCCATGCTAGATATGCCATAGGCGGTTCCCAAATAGAAAATAAAGTTTATTCCTTTTTTCACCATACTTTCACTTTCCATGGCTAACCGTATCCACGGGTGCCCTCCATACCAACACTTTCCAAGGAATTTATTATTTGACAACATAAAGTAAATTCATTTTTTTGGCATTTTGGGACTGGGCATACCTAATACCTTTGCCTTACTCTCGTGCAATGACAAGTGAATAAACAACCCATCTTGAGAATAACACATCTAGCATGGAAAATATTAGCCACCCTTCACCGCTCCGCGAGCGAAACAAACACACAAAAGAGAAGTTTATTTTGAAAATTAGAGATGGCACATACAAATTTGTTTAGAACGGCAAAAGAATACCGCATATAGGTAGATATAGTGGTCTCATGTGGCAAAACTGGTTTAAAGGATTTTGGATGCACAAGTAGAGGTCATACTTAGTGCAAAATGAAGGCTAGCAAAATATTGGGAAGCGACCAACCAAGAAACGAATAATCTCATAAGCAAGCATTAAGCATAATTAACACCGAATAATGCACCTCAAGTACTCCCTCCGTAAACTAATATAAGAGCGTTTAGAATACTAAAGTAGTGATCTAAACGCTCTTATATTAGTTTACAGAGGGAGTAGGATATAACTTTCATTGCATGATTATTGACTTTCGTGCATGCATAGGGAATCCCAAACCTTAACACCAATATTCTTATTAGAGCACAATTACTCACCAACATAACTCACATATCACATCATCATATCTCAAAACTATTACTAAGAATCAAGTTTATTTTGTCCAATGATCTTCATGACATTTTTTTATTTCTGTATCCTTCTAGGATATCTATCACTTTGGGACTAATTTTCATGTGTTGCTTTTCATAAGCTCAAACAAATATAAGTGAAGATCATGAGCATAACAAATTTTCTTTCTCTCAAAATAATTTAAGTGAAGCAAGAGAGAATTTATTCAAAATTTTACTAACTCTCAAATAAATCTAAGTGAAGCAAGAGAGCATTTCTTCAAAAATAATAAATCACACCATGCTCAAAAAGATATATGTGAAGCACTAAAGCAAGTCCATTGCTCATAAAAATTTAAGTGAAGCATAGAGAGAAATTCTAACAAGTCATGACATAAGTTTGGCTCTCTCAAATAGGTGTGTCCAGAAAGGATTGATGACTTAAAACACAAAATAAAAAAAAGCAAAGACATATATCATACAAGATGCTCCAAGAAAAACACATATCATGTGACGAATAAAAATATAGCCTCGAGTAAAATACCGATGGTCGTTAGAAGAAAGAGGAGATGCCACTCGGGGGCATCCCCAAGCTTAGTTGGTTGCACATTCCTGGATAATAGCTTGGGATGCCGGGGCATCCCCAAGCTTAGGCTCTTCTATCCTTCTTTCATCCATCGTAAGATAACCCAAAACTTGAAAACTTCAATCACACAAAACTCAACAAAACCTTCGTGAGATACGTTAGTGTAAGAAAGTAAACCGCTACTATAAAGTGTTGTATCAAACCAATTCATATTTTGTTTTTGTATTGTAACTACTGTATTCCAACTTTTGTATGGCAAAAACTCATCAAAGAAAACCATAGAGCCATCGAAATAAGCACACAACACAAAGAAAACAGAATCTGTCAAAACAGAACAGTCTGTAGCAATCTGACTTAAACGAAAACTTTTGGAACTCCAAAATTATGAAAAAATAGGACGACCTGAGTAGTTTGTATATTAATCTTCTGCAAAAAGAATTAGAGAAAAATCTCTTTCTGATAAAAAAAGATAATTAATTTTGTGAGCACGAAGTTTCTGTCTTTTTCAGCAAGATCAAACAACTATCACCCAAGAAGATCCAATCGGTTCTACTTGGCACAAACACTAACTAAAACACAAAAAACACAATCATAACCGTAGCATAATTGTGCAAACACATAATAACACAAAGAAAAAAGCAAAAATAAATTTTATTCATTGGGTTGCCTCCCAACAAGCGCTATAGTTTTACGCCCCTAGTTAGGCATAAAGCAAGGATCTAAGTTTTGTCTTCCGAAGTTTTGGCAATTTTTGTAAGGGTTTTCTCAAGCCCGGGAGGCTCTTTACGCTTCCCTAAATTCTCCGGGAAAGAAACCATCTTAAGATCCAAAATATCCAATCGCTTGTTGCAAAGAGTAATCAAAGTATTCATGCGATTGATACTACCATTGAGGTGCTTGAGGGGTTCATTATATTTCTGTATTTCAACCATTTGTTTATGCAAATCACAAAGTTTGTCTAACATTTGAACTCCGTCAGGGGTAAAGGAAAACCCCTTCTTTTGAGGAGGAATTCCCAAAATTCCTTCCAACATTTCATAGGCATCATTTTCATCGAGTTCAATAAAATTTCCTTTAGCGGCAACATCAAGAAGTTGTCTATGATGCATAGCTAATCCTATGTAAAAATAGAAAGCAAAACTTAGCATCCCCCTTTAGATTGGAAATATGATACGATTCCATAAGCCTTTACCAGGCATCTTTCAAATTTTCTCCTTGTCTTTGCTTGAACTAAAGAACTTCAAAATCTGGTGACAAAGGAGGAGTAGGGACGCAAGCCATCGGGACTAGAGACAAGAGATCGGTGAAAAAGAGAGGCGAATAAAACGGCAAATTTTTGTGAAGTGGGGGAGAGGAAACTGAGAGGCAAATGGCAAATAATGTAAATTGCAAGGAGATGAGATTTGTGATTAGGAGCTGGTATATGTTGAAGATCCTCCCCAACAACGGCGCCAGAAATTCCTTTTGATGTCGCTTGAAGCTACGTCGGTATTTCCCCAAAGAGGAAGGGATGATGTAGCACAGTGGTGGTAGGTTTTCCCCTCAGATATGAAACCAAGTTATCGAACCGGTAGGAGAACCAAGCAACACAACGTAAACAACCCCTGCACACAAATAACAACCACTCGCAACCCGACGTGTTAAAGGGGTTGTTAATCCCTTTCGGGTAACGACGCCAGAAATGGTGCATGGACGGGATAAAATTGTAATAGATTAAAAAATAGATCATAAATAAATAAAATTACAGCAAGGTATTTTTGTATTTTTGGTTTAATAGATATGAAAATAAAAGCAGGGAAAAAGTAGATCGCAAGCAAATATATGAGAAAGAAGACCCGGGGGCCATAGTTTCACTAGTGGCTTCTCTTGAGAAAGATAGCAAACGGTGGGTAAACCAATTACCGTTGGGCAATTGATAGAACCTCAAATAATTATGACGATATCCAGGCAATGATCAATATATAGGCATCATGTCCAAGATTAGTAGACCGACTCCTGCATGCATCTACTACTATTACTCCACACATCGACCACTATCCAGCATGCATCTAGTGTATTAAGTTCATGGAGAAACGGAGTAATGCAATAAGAACGATGACATGATGTAGATAAGATCCGTTAATCTATATGGTGGTAGATATAGATCTCGTCTTTTTATCCTTAGTAGCAACGATACATACGTGTCGGTTCCCTTTCTGTCACTGGGATCGAGCACGGTAAGATCGAACCCACTACCGGGCACCTCTTCCCATTGCAAAATAAATAGATCAAGTTGGCCAAACAAAACCCAAATATCGGAGAAGAAATACGAGGTTATGAGAGATCATGCATATAAGAGATCAAAGAAACTCAAATAACTTTCATGGATATAAAAAGATATGACTGATCATAAAATCAAAGTTCATCAGATCCCAACAAACACGCCGTAAAAAGAGTTACATCATATGGATCTCCGAGAGACCATTGTATTGAGAATTCAGGGAGAGAGACAAAGCCATCTAGCTACTAACTACGGACCCGAAGGTCTACAAAGAACTACTCACGCATCATCGGAGAGGCACCAATGGAGGTGGTGAACCCCATCCGAGATGGTGTCTAGATTGGATCTGGTGGTTTTGGACTCTGCGGCTGCTGGATGAATATTTCGTCGACTCCCCTAGGGTTTCTTGAATATTGGGGTATTTATAGAGCAAAGAGGCAGTCCAGGGGCACCCGACGTGGGCACAACCCACCAGGGCGCGCCTGGGCCTCCTGGCGCGCCCTAGTGGGTTGTCCCTCCTCGAGACTCCCCCCGAGGTGCAACCAGGGCCCAACTTCTTTCTTCTGGTCCAACAAAATTCTCTGTAAAGTTTCGTGGCATTTGGAATCCGTTTGATAAGGATTTTCTATGATGTAAAAAACATGGAAAAACAGCAACTGGGAGTTCGCACTATGTCAATAGGTTAGTACTAAAAAAATGATATAAAATGATTATAAAACATCCAAGATTGATAATAAATGGCATGGAATAATCAAAAATTATAGATACATTGGAGACGTATCAGTCATCCTCCGGAGAATGCTTCTATGGAGTAGCGGTGATGAGGATTGCCTCTCCACTTTTAGCCACTTGCCGGAGTACCCAACATGCCCGAAGGTTGTGGGTTGGTTCGGTGCTCGGCATCACATGTATCTGACAAGGTTTGTCGAGGAGCTCATCAAGAACTAATCTGTATCCCGTAAAGGGTTTGTTTTTCTTGCCGACGGGCTTATGATCAGATGCCTCATAAGGGTGTACCCGTTTTGCCCGGGGAGTACACTGCTTAAAGGCAGCATGTTCCAATTGGTTTTTTTGGGCCTTCCATGTGCTTTCCATCGTGCAGTACTTCCGTACTACTTGCGATAGTTCCATAAAACTCTGTATGCAGCGGCGGTCGAGTGCATTCTGAATTCCCTCATTGGTGCAATTGTGATGAAAAACCGAGACCGCATCGTCGTCGCAACAACCTTTAATCTTGTTTTTTGACAAGTAGAAACCTGGCCCAAAAGTGATGGACCGTTTCCTGAGGTTGTTGTCGTACATAAATCAGGTCGTATATGTTTGGAGGGCCTGAATTACTTGGAGAGTATTGATTGGGGTGGGCGGGTGGGCTAAAACATAAATCCCTGCCCAAAACTATGTTCGGAGCTGGTAAAATCTCCGAGGTCACTAGTTTGGGTCTGGGAAGATCCAAGTGCTCCCTGGACCCTAAATCCGACCCTGAGTTTGGGGGACGCGGGGTCTCCTCTGAAGGAAGAGTATACGGTTCAATGGATTCGGAGTCCGAACATAGCTGGTTTTTAACTTAGGGGAAGAAGTGTTCTTGTCTCGTTCCTTGACGACCGCCACCAGGTGAGTGATCGGCAGGAGATTGATTTCCCTCTGGTCAGGTTTAAGCCCGATCGGATCATACCGTTGAAACCCCCAGGGCGGTGATGCGATCTAGCAGCTCGTTCAAAGACGAGTGATACGTCTCCAACGTATCTATAATTTATGAATTATTCATGCTATTATATTATCCATCTTAGATGTATTATATGCATTTATATGCTATTTTATGTGATTTTTGGGATTAACCTATTAACCTAGAGCCCAGTGCCAGTTTCTGTTTTCTCCTTATTTTTTAGTTTTACAGAAAAGGAATACCAAACGGAGTCCAATTGATGTGCCAATTTTTGTTGATTTTTATGGACCAAAAGAAGCCCCTAGAGCAAAAGAGTTGGGCCAGAAGAGTCCCAGGCTGTCCACGAGGGTGGGGGGCGCGCCCACCCCCCCTCGGCGTGGGCCCCTGCCTCGTGGATGACTTGGAGACCCCCCTGACGTGAAACCAACGCAAAAAATTCCTATAAATATAGAAACCCCCAGAAAATAACCTAGATCGGAAGTTCCACCGCCGCAGGCCTCTTTAGCCACGAGAAATCAATCTAGGACCTCTCTGGCACCCTGCCGGAGGGGGCCATCATCACCGGTGGCCATGGAGGAGTATCCCGGAGAGGCCATCATCGCCATGAAGGCCAAGGACCAGAGGGAGAACCTTTCCCCATCCAGGGGGGAGGCCATGGAGGCGGAAGCACAAGGGGGAGGACCTCTCCTCCTCTCTCTTGGTGGCACCGGAGTGCCATCGGGAGGGGAATCATCGCCGCAGTGATCGTCTTCATCAACATCACCATCGTCATCACCATCCTCATCTCTTTTACGCGGTCCACTCTCCCGCACCCCGCTGTAATCCCTACTTGAACATGGTGCTTTATGCCACATATTATGATCCAATGATGTGTTGCCATCCTATGATGTTTTGAGTAGATATCCTTTGTCTTTGGGTTGATTGATGATCTAGATTGGTACGAGTTGTATGCTTTATTTTGGTGTTGTCCTATGGTGCCCTACGTGTCGCGCAAGCGTGAGGGATTCCCGATGTAGGGTGTTGCAATACGTTCATGATTCGCTTATAGTGGGTTGGTGAGTGACTGAAAAACAAACCCGAGTAACGGGGTTGTTGTGTATGGGAATAAAGAGGACTTGATGCTTTAATGCTATGGTTGGGTTTACCTTAATGATCTTTAGTAGTCGCGGATGCTTGCTAGAGTTCCAGTCATAAGTGCATATGATCCAAGTAGAGAAAGTATGTTAGCTTATGCCTCTCCCTCATATGAAATTGCAATGACGACTACCTGTCTTGTTAACAATTGCCTAGGACAATTCCGCACATCGATCCACCATTATTCCACACTCTCTATTTATAATATTTAGTAATATATTCTAACTTTATGATAACAGCACCTACTTTTATGTTTTAGCTCTCCGATATCATGCAAAGTTATCCTCTTCATACCCACAACATAGTTTTATTTCTCGTTTCTAGTTGGAAGCAAACGTTTGGTGTACGTAGAGTCGTATCAGTGGCAGATAGGACTTGAGAGAATATTGATCTTATCTTTAGCTCCTTGTGGGTTCGACACTCCATACTTATCACTTCCACCTTTAGGAATTGCTACGATGATTCCCTGCACTTGGGGATTATCAAGCTCTTTTCTAGCGCCGTTGCCGGGGAGCAATAGCGTGGGGTTGATATTCTCGTGTGTGCTTGTTTGCTTTCTTCACTAAGTAGATTTTGTTTTTCCTTTTTGGTTCTGTTTAGTTCTGGGTGAAACATACAAAAAAAATTTAAAGAATGAAAATACAAAAAAAATCTTGCCTTTCATGCCTAAAAAGTTTTTCAAAAAGAGAAGTGATTGGGAAGTTATGCATTGAAGAAGTGAGGGTCGACCTTGAGCACTTGTGTTCATGCTCACGGAAACAATGTAGAATTTTTCATGAAAGTTTCTCTGTAAATAATTATCCCCTTGTGTATATCCATTGTATTATAAAAATAATATGCCAAGCTTTGGTTTTAGGATGATTAGATTGCTTGTTTACTATGTGCAGAACAAAAACAGAAACTTTGGTTGTAGCATGTGATTTTACATTTTTTACTGGAACGTAAAATGGGTATGAAAATTTTTGCACATTACTTATGTACACATTTTTCAAATTTTCAAATTTATTTCATAATTTTAGGAGTTACATAAGTTTACTAAACTTCCAGATTACTGCAGACTGTCCTGTTTTGGACAGATTCTGTTTTTCGCGTGTTGTTTGCTTATTTTGATAAATCTATGGCTAGTATCGGGGGGTATGAACCATAGAGAAGTTGGAATACATTAGGTTTTACACCAATATAAATAATAATTAGTTCATTAGAGTACCTTAAAGTGGTAGTTTGCTTTATTACACTAACGGATCTCACAAAGTTTTTGTTAAAGTTTTGTGTGGATGAAGTGTTCGAAGAACGAGGAGTTACCGATGTGAGAAGAATAAAGAGAGGCAAGAGTTCAAGCTTGGGGATTCCCAAGGCACCCCAAGTAAATATTCCAAGGATACTCAAGCATCTAAGCTTGGGGATGCCCCGGTTGGCATCCCATCTTTCTTCTTCAACAAATATCAGTATACCTCGGTTTTTGTTTTGTTCACATGATTTGTGTCCTTTGTGTTTTTCTTTTTCTTCAAGAACCATGCTAGTGTGAGATGTCCCTTAATAAATTTATAGAATACTTCATGTGCTTCACTTATATCCTTTAAGTATGATCTTATAGAATTGCTCTTTGTGCTTCACTTAAATCTTTTGAGTATGGTTTTATAGAATGCTTCGCGTGCTTCACTTATACATTTTGAGCTTGGATATTGGTTAGCCTATATTAATTGTAGAATGCTCCATGAACTTCACTTATATATTTTGGAGTATGAATAATACTATCATCTAAAGTGGGTTTGTAAGAGTGTCAACTTTAGGAATTAGTGTTCCCACTATTCCGAATGAGAAGAATTTTGCTTATGTGGAGAGTAGAAAATTTTCTATGCTTGTAGATCATGAAAAGAATGCATTATTTGATGGTTATATTGTTGACTTCATTCATGATGCTACTGAAAATTATTATGATGGAGGAGTATATGCTTGTAGGAGTTGCAATAATACCAAGTTTCCTCTCTATGTGCTTAAAGTTTGGAAGTTATACTTGTTTTGCCTTCCTATGCTAGTTGATTCTTGTTCCTATAAATTACGTGTTCACAAAATCCCTAGGCATAGGAAGTTGGTTAGATTCAAATGTGCTAGTCATATTCTTCGTAATGCTCTCTTTATGTTTCAATTCTTATCTTTTATGTGAGCATCATTGAAATCATCATGCCTAGCTAAAAGGCATTAAAGAAAAGCGCTTGTTGGGAGACAACCCAATATTTACCCTTATTGTTTTTGTGTGTTTACATGATTAAGCTACTGTAGTAATCATGTTTTATAGGCTTTGTTTCAATAAAGTGCCAAGTAAGACCTTTGGGAAGACTTGGGTGAAAGTTAATGTGATCTTGCAATAAAAAAACAGAAACTTTGCAGTCACGAGATTAGCTACCATTTTTTACAGAAGGGCGACTTTGAGTTGATTCTTTTGCAGAAGATTAATAGACAAATTGCTCACATCCACCAATTTATTTCATAATTTTTTGAGTAGAAGAAGTATGGTTGGTGTTCAGATCATTACAGACTGTTCTGTTTCTGACAGATTCTGTTTTCATTGCATAGTTTGCTTGTTTTCTAGTTTCTATGAGTTATATTTCTCAATATAAATTGTAGAAATGATATGGTACCGTAGGCATTGTGTGAGAACAATTATGAACCTTGTCTTTGACAGTACCAAAGTGAATGGTTTACTCTTTATCATACTAACCTATCTCACGAAGTTCCGTTAAGTTTTGTGTGATTGAAGTTTTCAAGCTTTGGGTTTGATATCGATATGAGGAGAACAAGGAGTGGAAAGACCCTAAGCTTGGGGATAGCCGAGGCACCCCAAGGTAATATTCAAGGAAGACTCAAGCGCCTAAGCTTGGGGATGCCCCGTAAGGCATCCCCTCTTTCGTTTTCAAAACTATCGGTATACCTTAGTCGGAGCTATATTTTTATTCGTCACATGATATGTGTTTTTCTTGGAGCGTATTTTCAATTTGACTTGATGTTTGAATAAAATCATTGGATCTGAATTCTTGAATGAAAAAGAATCCTCCCATGGCTAGTTAATTATTTGACTACTCAGTGTTCTTCACTTATATCTTTTTGGGGTAGTTTGTCATTTACTCACGTGCTTCAAGTATATCCTACGAGTAAATGGTTGAATGAATTGAATATCATAAATCTGGATTTATAAATGTTTCATATGCTTATACCATGGGGACTAATGACTTCACACAGAATAAGTATAGGTAGTAAACTTATTGAAAGTTAGCAAACGCAGAATTGGTCACTTGAACAATTCATGAAAGAATATTGAAGGAAGAGAGATTTCACATATAAATATACTATCTTGGATATCTTTTGTAATTGTGAGAACTCATTAAAATATGACATGCTAAAAGGCTGATGTTGGACAAGGAAGACAACTTAATGGGTTATGTTTTCCTATATCCGAAACATTATATTGTATTGGACCATCCAACATGTTGGGCTTGCCTTTCCCTCTCATGCTAGCCAAATTCTTTGCACCAAGTAGAAATACTACTTGTGCTCCCAAACATCCCTTAAACCAGTTTTGCCATGAGAGTCCACCATACCTACCTAAGGATTGAGTAAGATCCTTCAAGTAAGTTGTCATCGGTGCATGCAATAAAAATTGCTCCTTAAATATGTATGATCTATTAGTGCGAAGGAAATAAGCTTTATACGAACTTGTGATATGTAACAAATAAAAGCGATGGACTACATAATAGAGGTATTTATCACTAGGGGCAATATAAAATGACGTTCTTTTGCATTAAGATTTTGTGCATCCAACCATAAAAGTGCATGACAACCTCTGCTTCCCTTTGCGAAGGGCCTATCTTTTAATTTTACCTTCTACCCTTATACAAGAGTCATGGTGATCATCACCTTTCCTTTTTACAGATTTTCCTTTGGCAAGCACTTTGTGCTGGAGTGATCTGGATATATATAGGTTTTCATGGTGATCATCACCTTTCCTTTTTACAGTTTTTCCACTTGGATGTAGGTTTTCATGAGTTATTATTGTTGACATTACCCTTGAGGTAAAAGGTTGGGAGGCAAAACTATAAGCCCCTATCTTTCTCTGTGTTCAATTAAAACTTTGAACCCATAAATATCACGTGAGTGTTAGCAATTGTGAAATATTAAATAACAGTTGAGTATGTGGAGTTTGCTGAATCAAAGCCCTGACATAGACCCTTCCTGAAAATAAGATGAATTGCAATTGTTTGATGACTGAGAATATTGTTTGTTAGTTTTCAAGAAAGTTTATGATCTATACTTTAACATGTGAATAGGTTGTTACTTGATCATGAAAAGTTTTATGAGATGAGCTACTGTTATGACATATAATGATGCTACAAAAGGTGATTGAAATTATCATTGATCAAACTTGTGCACCTGCTAGCATTCACACTTCATAAATTATTTCTTTTATCATTTACCTACTTGAGGACGAGCAAGAATTAAGCTTGGGGATGCTGATACGTCTCCAACGTATCTATAATTTATGAAGTATTCATGCTACTATATTATCCATCTTAGATGTTTTATATGCATTTATATGCTATTTTATGTGATTTTTGGGACTAACCTATTAACCTAGAGCCCAGTGCCAGTTTCTGTTTTTTTCCTGGTTTTTGAGTTTTACAGAAAAGGAATACCAAACGGAGTCCAATTGACGTGCCAATTTTCGTTGATTTTTTATGGACCAAAAGAAGCCTCTGGAGCAAAAGAGTTGGCCCAAAAGAGTCCCGGGCTGTCCACAAGGGTGGGGGGCGCACCCACCCCCTAGGCGTGGGCCCCTGCCTCGTGGACGACTCGGAGACCCCCCTGACGTGAAACCAACGCCAAAAATTCCTATAAATACAGAACCCCCCAGAAAATAACCTAGATCGGAAGTTCCACCGCCGCAAGCCTATGTAGCCACGAGAAATCAATCTAGGCCCTCTCTGGCACCCTGCCGGAGGGGGCCATCATCACCGGTGGCCATGGAGGAGTATCCCGGAGAGGCCATCATCGCCATGAAGGCCAAGGACCAGAGGGAGAACCTTTCCCCATCCAGGGGGGAGGCCATGGAGGCGGAAGCACAAGGGGGAGGACCTCTCCTCCTCTCTCTTGGTGGCACCGAAGTGCCATCGGGAGGGGAATCATCGCCGCGGTGATCGTCTTCATCAACATCACCATCATCATCACCATCCTCATCTCTTTTACGCGGTCCACTCTCCCGCACCCCGCTGTAATCCCTACTTGAACATGGTGCTTTATGCCACATATTATGATCCAATGATGTGTTGCCATACTATGATGTTTTGAGTAGATATCCTTTGTCTTTGGGTTGATTGATGATCTAGATTGGTACGAGTTGTATGCTTTATTTTGGTGTTGTCCTATGGTGCCCTCTGTGTCGCGCAAGCGTGAGGGATTCCCGATGTAGGGTGTTGCAATACGTTCATGATTCGCTTATAGTGGGTTGGTGAGTGACTGAAAAACAAACCCGAGTAAGGGGGTTGTTGCGTATGGGAATAAAGAGGACTTGATGCTTTAATGCTATGGTTGGGTTTAGCTTAATGATCTTTAGTAGTCGCGGATGCTTGCTAGAGTTCCAGCCATAAGTGCATATGATCCAAGTAGAGAAAGTATGTTAGCTTATGCCTCTCCCTCATATGAAATTGCAATGACGACTACCTATCTTGTTAACAATTGCCTAGGACAATTCCGCACATCGATCCACCATTATTCCACACTCTCTATTTATAATATTTAGTAATATATTCTAACTTTATGATAACAGCACCTACTTTTATGTTTTAGCTCTCCGATATCATGCAAAGTTATCCTCTTCATACCCACAACATAGTTTTATTTCTCGTTTCTAGTTGGAAGCAAACGTTTGGTGTACGTAGAGTCGTATCAGTGGCAGATAGGACTTGAGAGAATATTGATCTTATCTTTAGCTCCTTGTGGGTTTGACACTCTATACTTATCACTTCCACCTTTGGGAATTTCTTCGATGATTCCCTGCACTTGGGGATTATCAACGAGATGTCTGCCGGATCCATATTTTCAGAGTGTTCGAGACCGATGCGGAGGTGATGTTTGGCGATCGCGGGGGGCGCCGTCGGCTTGATAACCGTGTGGGTGCCCACGATGAAACCGCTGAGCTAGAGGACCTGTCCTGAAGTTAGGATCCTTCCACAATTGATATCATTGTTGATGACAAGGCGGGTCATCGATCCTTCTATCGACAACACAATGGAACTCTCAATGAAAGCACCAATGTCCGTGTCAAAACCGGCAGATCTCGGGTAAGGGGTCCCGAATAGTGCGTCTGAGGATCGATGGTAACATGGGACGATGGGGACACAATGTTTAGCTAGGTTCGGGCCCTCTTAAAGGAGGTAAAACCCTATGTCCTGCTTGATTGTATTCAATGAGTATAAGGGTTACAAGAGTTGATCTACCTCGAGATCGTAATGGCTAAACCCTAGCAGTCTAGCCTATGAGAATTCTGATAGCCTCTACAGAGTAAACCCTCCGGTTTATATACACACCGGAGGAGCCTAGGTTTGTACAAAGTCGGTTTGCACAGGAAGGGAGTAATACATCCGGAGGCCAAAACTTGCCGTCCACGCATATAGGAGTCCTGCCCGGACAGAGGGGATAACATTCCGATCTATCTTCACGGCCCATCAATCTTGCCCATATCGAATAGGTTGGGTATCCGAGGACCCCCTAATCCAGGACTCCCTCAATGGGGTCGTGTCCGGGCCTGTCCTAGGATGCGGTGGCCGTGCGCCCAACGCGCAGATGCATCCTTTGGCCCCATCCTGTCTGCCTCCATTTTCAAACGCCAACTTACAAAACACCACGCCCTAGTTCAGACCAGCGGCCCTAGTTCACGTCGGCAACAGAGCTAGTGGCCTACACGTCCCTCGCAGGCAACACAGCCAGTGGCCTACACGTCCTCGCCGGCTACACAACCAGCGGCCGACAACAAAGCCAACCTACAAAATGAATAGTTTTGTCACCGGCAACACAGCCAGCGGCCGACAACACAGCCAGCCCCCAAAATGAATGGGTTTCTCTCCGGCACACAGCCAGCGGCTCAGCTGTCGGCACCCATGCCAGCCTCCAAAAAAGAACAGCCATGACCGATCAGACGACCTAGTTCAAGCCGTCGACGTTGAACATCTCCTTCTGCCTTGCCTCGAACTAGCTCCTCGTCTTCTCGCTCATCTTGGTCAAGTCCATGCTCATGATCGCAAGGGGCACCTCCTTCTCTCTGGTTTCGCCATTGGTTGCCTCGATGTCGAGCTGCCTCCGCCTGGCCGTGACATTGGCGGCCTCAATGTCGAGTTGCCTTTGCCGGGACACCTCCTCCATGTCGGTCTTCCTATTCTTGGCCGCCTCCTCCATCTCCAGCTTCTTCCTTTGAAGCTCTAGGTATTGCTTCACTTGCTCGTCCTAGCTTTGTCGCTTTTTCTCGTCCCTCACATCCTTTTGAGATATCATGCCGTGCAAAGTCTCATGCAAGGCCATGGATGACGCATCACATATGTCGTCCACCTTGGAGTTGGTCTTGCCCCTCGGCCTCTTCAATGCCTCACCATCTCCACCTCCGGCCAACGCGATCGTCTTTTTGCCTCTCTTCCTTTGAAGTTCACGGTATTGATCCTTGAACTTAGGGCAATTGTTGATGATCGTCCAACAATGTGTAAGAGTGAATGGCTTGTCATTGTGCCGGGCCTTGAATGCTTCCAAAGATTGAAATGCCTACACCACACGATAAACAACAATTGAACATGCAAACATATACAAGGCCGAAGTCTCATGGCCGTAGCAACCAAAGAACTAGGATGAGGAGAGCATACCATGTCCCCAATGTCGAGACCACTCATGGGCCGTCCTTCAACACTCTCAAGTGCGGCACAATACTTGTTGCATTCTTGTTGGATGAACAACCACCTCTTTTGAATCGAGGTGATGCCACAGTCGCTCGTAATTTGGTAGGGCTCTAACATCTTTCTTTCATGGAATGTTTTGTGGACTCTCGTCCAAAAAACAAGGCTCTTTTGTTGCGCACCGGTCCTTCGATCTTGACTAATCTCCATCCATCATTCTCAAATCAACTTGTCCTCGTCTTGTGAATATGAACCCGTGTGAATGCTCTTCTTCCTCTTTTGTGCTTCCGCTCTTTGGGTGAGCTCGTCGATGAACAATGGCTCGCCCCCAATATCAATATCAATGCCTTCTTCTTCATCACCATCACCTTCGCAATAGATGTCATCATCTTCATGCCACGAGTCACCAAGGTCGTGGGCCTCTTCATCGGCAACATACTGGGCGCGACCATCCTAACTTTGGGTCTCGTCGGGATCGTAGGCACCGCCGTGCCCACCCTCATAGATCACATTCTCCATGTACTGGTTGTAGAAGGGGTCGTCGACCGTTGGCGTTGGTGTTGGCATTTTGTCGAATAGGACGCGGGCCGACGACATGGTGCTCGTAAACGGTGGTCGTGCTTGCTTTCTTTGCATCTCGACGGACGGCTGGCCGCCGCTGCTAGACCCCGGCGTGACGTTGAGGTCGATGAAGGCCGAGGTGCGCAGGGTGGACGGCGCGATCACGCCAACGTCCGGCGACCTCAAAAAACGGGTTTGGCCATCGTGCCTTGGCGGGGGAAGCCGGGCGATAAAGGCGTGGTCCACGACGGGCAGTGTTGAGGCCTGGCGACCAATGAGCCTGTGCTCGCCGGGCCGACGGCCGCACCAGAGAAACCCGCCGGACGACAAAGGCCAAGCATGAGGAGGGCGTGCGCTTTGTTGACGATGGCCTCCTTCTCGTCAACCTCGGCCTTGCACCACACGGCCTCCACCGCATCGCGCTCGACGGCAAACTTGGCCATGGTGGTCTTGCCCTTGATGGCCGCCCTCCGGTTCCTCCTCTTCGCCGATTCCGCGTCCATCTTTGTGAGCTCCTCTGGCGTGCATTCTGACCGTGGCTTCCTTGCACCCTTGGCCGCCTTCTTCTTCACCTTTCAAAGCGGATCGATGGCCAGGCCGCCAGAATTCGGCAAGGCGTCGGCCATGGACGGGGGAGGGTGGTGGGCGGGACATTGAAGGGTTGGGGGGGATGGCGCGAAATGGGGCGCGGGGGTTTTGCTTTGTGCCATCGACAGGCGTTGTCGGGGGAAACGACACCTACGGGATCACGAAGAATCCCTTTTGCTACAGTTGGCAGGCCCGGGGCTGTGGAAAGAGCGGGTTTGAGGGATCAACACGGGGGGGTTATCCAGGTTCGGGCCGCAAGTGATGCGTAATACCCTACTCCTGCTGGTGTATGTTTATCTGGTGTTCTTGGACTAGCTACAAAGCGTGTAGGGCCCAAAAAGTCCGAATCCTCCCTCAGTACGTCGCGGGCCTCCTTTTATAGTCAAAAGGGGCTGCCACAATGGCACACAGGAGGTGGAAAGTTGTACAGTAGTCGAGTCTATCTCCTGGCACCGTAGGACAAACGCATTTAATGCGCTGCCAATGTGTCCTTCATGCCTTATCGGGGACGGCAAGGAAGCTTGTCCCAGCTGTCGCCGCCTCGCCTGGCTTCGACATGTGTCCGAGTCGACGAGGCGTGTAGTGCCACGCTAGCTGGCTGGCTGCTGAGTTGGTGTGGTGGCAGAGTCTTCACGAAGATCTGCATACCACCACGCAGGTGCTTGCTGAGTTGGCCTGGAGGCCGCACGTCGCCACGCAGGTGCTCGCCTAGTTGGTCGGCTGGCAGCTGTGTGGAAACGGCGGTGGAGTCTTGGCTGGTGGGGGCCTGGCTGTGGCCCCGCGGATGTCCTTGTCTAGAGTGTTGCCGCAACGTCGTGGGCGTCCCCGGCAAGGGTC
Source organism: Aegilops umbellulata (assembly GCA_032464435.1). Classification (NCBI taxonomy): domain Eukaryota; kingdom Viridiplantae; phylum Streptophyta; class Magnoliopsida; order Poales; family Poaceae; genus Aegilops; species Aegilops umbellulata. The sequence continues at coordinate 94,709,255 of CP136055.1, forward strand.
TTGCCGGGGGGTCTCGTGGGTATCCTCGGCAAGGATCTTGCCGAGGATCTTCGTCTTCTGATTCTCATCTAATCTCGCATGTACTTGGTCTTCACAAAGATCTGCATGCCACCACGGAGGTGCTTCCCGAGCTTTGGTTCCTATGTGGTTGAGGGCGTCGGAAATCTCAGGCTCAAGGGTGGCAGCCCTGCTGGCATTGGGCAAGTTGCCCTGGCAAGGTTCTTGCGGGGCTGTGGACGCCGCCCCGGCAAGGGCCTTGCCAGGGGAGTTCACCTCGCCTTTCTGCTCTTCGTGTTTCTCGCTTGGCGTTGCTCTGGTCGTCTTGTGTCTTTGCTTCCTCTACCCCGCCAAGCGTGGCTAGGGGCATGGGTCTACGACTGCCCGCGCACAAGTAAAGGGGTACAAAAAGGGACCCCTACTTTTGTACACCGACAGGAGCCCCCGGGCCTAGGCCACATATAAGCACGGGGCGTTATTGGGCCAGGCCCAGAACGGTGCGCGGGCGCGCACGCGGCGGAGTCTTTACCGCAGTAACTCCCTCGCTCGTTGTGCTTCCCCACGACCCGTGTTGAATGCGTGACGTGGGGGTCGTGCTTGTGGCAGTTGCTGCATGCGTCACATCATGGTAAAGAGGTGGCTCGCGCCGTCCCCATAAAAAGTGGAAAACGCAGGGGCGCGGCTCATTTACTAAGTGGACTCGAGTCATGGCCTTCAAGGCGCCCGTGCCCCACGATCACGGGTTGGAAAACGGTCGCTTCACTTGTCTTCTCGATTTTGGCTTGCTCGCCACGTGTCCCCCATGCCTCGAAGATGGTAGGCGGTGGACGCGGGGGGCACGGGCCTTAAATGGCGAGGCGGGAAACCGGGTCGTTGCTGATTGGAGCAGCGGGTCGATCTCGATTCCCTACGCCCCTGGCGGCTGGATTGGTTAAGTGGGGTGGCCGAGCCCCGGCCCCGCCCCTTTATAAGAAGGGGAGGGGGATGTCACCCCTCAATCCTTCATCATTCATCTCCTTCCACCTTGGCTCCTTCCTTCCTTCTGCTATGGCGAGAGGGCGCGCTGGCACTCCGATGGTGGCGACGAGGGTCTCTGCTCGACAGCGTGCCCCTCCTTCCCAAGAGCTCGTGGCGGTGGAGCCGACCATGAGAGGAAGGGGAGGGGGCGAGGCCGAGGCCGCCGTGGTGCTCGGGGAAGAGGAGGACGGGGCAGCGCACCGGCCTCGCCTCCGCCAGCGGCCCCTCCCCCAATGGAGGGCCATGTCGGAGACCAGCCCCGTGAATTCTTCATAAGGCCGCACAGGCCAGTGCGCCTTCGTCTTCGTCTCCCTACTCCGTTTGCTCGGGAGATGGAGCTCGACCCGCCACAGGCTTTGAGGCTGCATATGAGGGGCTGCGGGAATGGCAGCATGCGGGTCGACGTCGACTTCCCCGCCCCTCACGTCATGTATCTTCGTCGTGGATGGAAAACCTTCGCTCGTGCCCACAACCTGTCGGAGGGGCTCGTTCTCCACTTCAAATTAATGGAGAACGGCCTGCTCTCCGTCATGGTCTTTGGGCACTTGGGAACTCACCTAAGGTGTTGTGTGGAGAGCTCCTTCAATGATGAAGACTCCTCCTTAGGCGGAAGTGACGAGGAGGACAGCGACAATGATGACGAGGGCGTCAAGCGGGAGGACGCCGACTCCGACTCCGACTGACCGCGCCGCCCTCCTCCCTTGGCCAAGCACCCTGCCGAGGGTCTTCCTCGTCAAGCTCTCCATCGGCGCGTTCCCCGTCGCCTCCTTTTTGCCTTCACCTGCCGCACCTGGGAGGAAAGGGGCAAGAACGGGGATCACGGGGCACTTATATTTTTTAGTTTGTAAGCCTGCGGTCACTTGTTAGATTTAAACCTTGTAATCCCCTTGCTCATGTTTACATTCCATGTGAATTGTACCTGTTTGGAACGTATTAATGAAAAAGGGTGCTTGCCGTGTTCTTTGTGCGTGAGCGAGGCCCATGCCAAGGAATGAATCCTTGTTATTCTCAAGATAAACATTGTCGCCCGGCAACAGGCCTTGCCATCCCCTCACTTCGTGGCACGACCACACTCACGCTCTCGGCGGAGGCAGGGGCGAAGTAGGATTAGGCCCTTCGTTTGCTTCCTTGTCACCGCAACTACAACCAAGTTCCATCCCAGAGGATAGTTCTTGGGCACTGGAAAGGGGGAGCACGGTGGCCCAGGAACAACGAGGCTTCATACATCCCAGTTCCATACAGAAATGCATAACAGCGGATAAAAGACTTATCTGAATCTGCAGCCCATCGGCAACCTTGGCTTGCCATGGTTGGATACTTGAATCTGCAGCCCTCAGCAATGGCTTGCTGGGGTCGAGGATGTCGATCCGTCTCCCTGCCCTTAGATGGCTTGGCAGAAACACATGTGCAATCTGCGAACCAAAGAAAGGACTGGAAAGGACGGAAAGACACACACCCGACCTCTATGCTAGGGGTCAGTAACCTAGCATGCGTGCTAAAACTTAGGGCGCCAGCGCTTCATTTATTTATGCTCAGGGTCTGCGCCTGGGTCTGTACAAAGGGTTATATGCCTTGTCGGCAAGGCTCGTACAAAAGGTGGTTTTCCGGTAGGCCCGGCAACCGCGCCTCATGGGTAAAACTTATGAAGATGTTCGATGTTCCAAGAGTTTCTCACTGGGATACCATCTTTGGTCTCCAGGCAGACTGCGCCAGGCCTGGTGACTCATGTTACCCGGTAAGGGCCTTCCCACTTTGGCGTCAACTTGTTGGAATTCTTGGCCGACTAAACGCGCCGAAGAACAAGGTCGGCTCCTCAAGACTTCGGGCATGAACTTTGCGACTATGGTAGCAGCGCAAGGCTTGCTGGTAGCGTGCAGCTCGCACAGCCGCCCGAAGACGATCTTCCTCATGGAGCGTCGCATCATCTTGCCGCAACTGTTGTCGTGGTTCTAAGTCTGACAGTAGAATGGGGGGTAGTGATGTAGAGGTAAGATCCTAGCTATGGAGGAGTTGTACACGCAAGTTTTACGAGTCCAGGCCCTTCTCGGAGGAAGTAACAACCCTACGTCTCGGAGCCCGGAGGCGGTCGACTGGATTATATTCGTGTGAGTTACAGGGGGTGCGAACCCTTGTCCCAGAGGAGGGGGTGGCTTATATAGAGTGCGCCAGGACCCCAGCTCCCCTCCGTTACACAGGGTTCAATATTCATAAAGGGAGAGCATTACAGGTAGCGCCTGCAATAAAGTCTTATAAGTGATCATTAAATATACGAGTAAACGCCCGACCGTTGCTGCGCAGGGCGGCTTTAGATCTTCTGTATGTCGAGTGGTTTAATGGTCGAGTGACCTCGATGAAGAGGGGTCTCCGAGTGAACGGAAGGCCGAGTGGATTTCACTCGACACCTTTGCTAGATCCCCTCTATTGACTCTTGAACTTCTTTGCTTTTAGGACAAGGACCTTAGGTAGGACGTATAGGTCAGGCCTATTACCCTACCCCAGGTTTAAGTCCTCATCATTAGCCCCCGAATGGATTGAGGTTTGAATGAAAAAGAAGGGGAAATTGACCTTGCTTTGACTCTTGCCTTGACTCGCCTTCATCTCCAAACGGAGCTCAGTTGTTGGAACTTCGGCTTCGTTTTAGTCGCCTTGATCGATTCAGAAATTGCCGACTGGTTTATATAATGTCATCCATCAAGTGACATCCTTGATATGGAATCTTTGGCGTGATCGGTTGTAAAGGATCCCGGATTTCGCGGGATTCGAAATTTCGGTAGAAGCGCGCCAGGCGGAGCGCGCCGCGGTAAGTGGAGTAGATAAATGGGATGTTTCGATTTCCGCGCCACCTTTTTCGCCACGTATCCCGTGTGCGACTGTTGGGGGGATTTGATAGGATCGCTCGGGCCCACACGTCAGCCACTCGGAAGTAGGCCTTTAAAAGCGGCAAGGCCGAGGCGCCTGCATTGTGCGTGTTCATTTCCCTTCTTCTTCCTCTCGCACCTGCACCACGTACAGCCTCTCCACTCTCGACGCCGCCGCTCCGTCGCCATGGGGAGAAAACGGCGGCGCTTGAACGTGCGAAGAAGGCGACGGGGGCGGCGAAGGGCAAGAAGACAAATCGGGGGTCTTCATCGCGCTCGGGGCTGCCGTCGGGTTGGATCTAGGGAGATTGGATCCGATCTTCACTTCGGCAGGAAGACTTGGACGATATGGCCGAGTTAAGGCTGATCGTCCATGAGTCTGCGCGGCTGCCGGAGGGAGAAACGGAGCCGCAACCGTGACAGGGTGAGTGCGTTCTGCTCGCCACTCATGTCAACCACGGCTTCTCGCTTCCTCCGCATCCCTTCTTTCGAGGTTTCCTGAATTTCTTTGGGGCCCAACTCCATCATTTTACTCCTAGCACCATCACATATCTTGCTGCATTCGTATCCATGTGCGAGAATTTCTTGGGGTGGCAACCGCACTGGGGTCTTTTCAAGCACATCTTTACCATCCGCTCCCAAACAGTGAAGAAAGCGAACTCGAACGACGAGAAAACCCACGTTATCCATATGTGTGGGGTCTAGGTATTCAGAAGAGGAAGAGGAGTTCCTTCCCTTCGATGACTCTTCCGGAGTCGGTCAGGGGCTGGCAGTCGACCTAGTTCTACTGCCAGGATATCGCGACCCCAGGCCAGTCCGCTGGACTTCCCCCTTTCTCTTTTGATCGTGTCCAAACTCCATCTTCGTTGAAAGTGACTGCAGCAGAGAAGTCGGAGACATGCATGCTGGTCGAGAGAGTAGTTCAACTGATCAACCAAGGCATCACTAGCATGGATCTACTAGAGGTGTTCCTCAGTCGGCGCATCCAACCACTCCATGCCCGTGACCACTCCATGTGGATGTATTCCGGGGCTGGTGACACCGCTCGGGTTCATCCGGAGGAGGTGACAGCAAAAACAGTAGCCTAGTGGCTGAGGAGCATCACCGAGAACAAGGACAACCCCAGCGGCGCTAGGAGAGTCACACCTTTCAGCGACAGCAACCAACCAGACAAGGTTTGGCCATTACAACTGATGTGTTTTCTGACTGTTTGTTGATCCGACTGACTTGTATTCGGCTCCTTGTTTTGTAGATTTACATGGAGATGTACTCAATGCCCAATGGCGAACAAGCTCTGGAGCAAGACCAAGAGGGCGAAGACAGTGCAGAGGAGAGCGGCGAGTGGGAGTCACCAGCCGACGATGATGACAACGAGAGCGACGAGTCGGGCGATGAGGAAGTAGCCGACTCACCGCCTCGTTCTGAACGTCGATCCAAGTAGTACCATGATCCCACAGACAGGCGCATCAAAGTTGTCGCGTCGAGTGCTCCATCTCAAAAACGCGCTCGGTCTTCGACTCCATAATTGGCTGAGAAGGTCACCAAGCAGCCCAAGATCAATCCTTCGAAGGCTCGGAAGACCTTGCCTAGAATCAAGATGGACGTTCCTGTTGCTTCTGGGTAAATGTTCTTCCCGTATTTTCTTGTTCCAACCAACTTTCTTGTTCTGACTGAGAGGATGATGAACCTTTACAGCCCGGCCTCAGCTGTGACTGAAATGGACATTGACAAGAACCCGGACGACGAGGAAACCGACGACGCATCTACCTCGAAAGCCAGTAAGTCTGCCCGATTCGAATTTACTTGGTCGACTGAATTGTTTGTCAGCTGTCCGTACAACTTTCTCTGTTAATTGCAGCTCCACGGGACGTTGTTGTGCTCCCGGATGATGAAGATGAAGTACCACTGAGGGGGAGGAGGAGGAAAGACAAGGAACTGGGCGGGAAAGCGTCTGAGGTCCAGGTTCCTCAGTCGACCGTGACGCCTGGGACGGCAGCCGAGCGATCGACAGATCTGGCTCGAACCAACGTCACCTTCACTCTTCGCTGTCAACTGATTTCCCGTCAGGATCAGCGGCCCAGACTTCTGCTGCACCAATACAACTCCACGCTTCACATCCTGCGGTTGCTTCGATTGCTTTGCCAGCAACGCTTTTCACTGCGTATCAAACTCCGGATGACCCACCGACTGCTGCCAAGGAAGCTCTTCTTTAGTTGAATCTTGTGATGGGGCAAATGAAAGTGGTGCATGAGGCCAGTCATGTGGCCTTGAACGCCGGAGCTGCTCTGCAAACCAATGTCCAGGTTAGTTGATTTTCGGTTGATCAAATTTCTCATCTGATCACCCACCGGGGTGTGGCTGTTTTGAAATTGTATAAGTCACTTTGGGTCGATTCGTGCTGAATCTTTGAACTAGTGGGGGCACTCTGAGTGCAACCACTAGGTGTAGTCCCCGAGACCATAGTTGACCGCGGGCAGTCGACTGTGGTCTGAGAATCTGAACTCCTTTTTTTTAAACTCGCGCTGGGCGGACCATGCCGAGTGGAACCAAAACCAGTGGTGGCACGCTAAGTGCACCCACTGGGTGTGGTCCCCGAGACCATAGTTGACTGCGGGCAGTCGAGTGTGGTCTGAGAATCTGAACCTCTTGGTAGTCTTGAAGTAATTGTCGCGGTGATGTCTTTCATTTCAGTCGACTGACAAGTCTTGTGTGTTGGCCGCAGAAATCTTGTGATCTCAGTGCTCAACTCTCTACACTAAACAAGCAACAGATCAGCCTCAACCTTGATCTAGAACTGGCCAGAACGAATCTCAAGACTGCTCGCGATGAAGTAGCTGCCATGGGAGGTAACCAATCATCAACTGTCTATCTTACTGCTGTTGGCACTTTTTCTTTCTGTTTTTTTAACCGAGTGATTCCACTCGAGCAGATGTATGTAGTGAAAACCGTCAACTCCAAGCCCGTCTGAAGAATGTTATTTCTTCAGAGAAAATGAAGCAGGCTTTGGAGAACAAGGATTTGGATCTTGCTGCTGCATAGAAGGAAGCGCAAGAAAAAACTGCGCTTGCCGACAAGAAGCTTGCTTCGGTCGGCAAGGTAGAAGAGAATTCCAAACTGAAGACTGCTGTTTCTGATGCCAATCGGGAAGTCGAGCGACTGAAGAAGGACAAGAACAAGCTGACTGACGAACTTGGGAGCCTCAAAGTTAAGAAGGGCGAGTTGGAGTCTTATTTGGGTCAGCTTGCTGCAAAGCTGGTCTTAAACCTTGAAGGTACTGATGATTGACTGACTTAATTCTGTCGACTGTCAAGTTTAATTATGTCGTCGACTAACCATTTACTCGACTGTGCAGAATTTTGCCAAGACTTTGAAGCAGAAACTGGGCGGGTCGAGACGGGTCTTGATCCCATAAACTGTCCAGTCAAGGATGATGTTGCGATGAATGTGCTGCGGTTGGAATCTCGCATGGACAACGCGCTTGCTTATCTTGCCCGCCTGAAAGCGGCGATGACTCGGGTTGATGCTGAACTCTGGCCTCAGGCGGAACTATCTCAAGATCTTGAGTCCCTTATGGCTCAACTGGATCAAATCCCCGACCGAGTGCAAGAATGGAAGAAGTCATCCCCTCGTTGTGGCGCTGATGTCCCGTTGTCCCTCGTCCGAGTGCACTGCAAAGACGTCAAAGAAGACAAGCTGGCGGAACTCAAGGTTGCTAACAGAAAGAGACACACTTTCCAGTCCTTCATGGACACTTTCCTTGATGCCGCCACTCGTATTGCAGGCAACATAGACCTTGACAGTTTCTGCGACCCAGTCAGTCCTTCTCCTGATGCATGACCAAGAAACATTATGCTCCACCTTTATTTGCCTCGGAATGCCGAGTGATTGTGTGACCGTTAAACTTCTTCGGGCTTGATGCTCGAATACTTTTGATCCGCCGCCCGGAACTTTCGAATTTATCTGAACTTGGTTTATTTCTGAAAATGTTTGTATTTGCCTTCGAGTGGAATTTTCTCTTCACTCGGAATAATCTTTCAACCTGCATCTCGTTGTCCTTGCGGACAGGGATGGAGCGTACATTGTTCTTGTGGTGCAGCTCTCAAGGAGAAGGTTGCAGTTGACATGCACCTCGTCGTCCTTGCGGATAGGGATGGAGCGCACATTGGATTTATGGCGAAGCTCCGAAGGAGAAGGTTGCAGTCGACCTGCACCTCGTCGTCCTTGCGGATAGGGATGGACTTTAAACTTATGCGAGTGCTGGACTGCAGCTAAGCCCCCGAGTGGGAGGGTTACTCACCACTCGGTGGGATTTTTCAAACTTAGGCGAGTACTGTACTGCAGCTAAGCCTCCGAGTGAGAGGGTTGCTCACCATCGGTAGGATTTTTTAAACTTAGGCGAGTACTGGACTGCAGCTAAGCCCCCGAGTGGGAGGGTTGCTCACCAGTCGGTAGGATTTTTTAAACTTAGGCGAGTACTGGACTGCAGCTAAGCCCCCGAGTGGGAGGGTTGCTCACCACTCGGTAGGATTTTTTAAACTTAGGCGAGTATTAGACTGCAGCTAAGCCCCCGAGTGGGAGGGTTGCTCACCACTCGGTAGGATTTTTTAAACTTAGGCGAGTACTGGACTGCGGCTAAGCCCCCGATTGGGAGGGTTACTCACCTCTCGGTGGGATTTTTCAAACTTAGGCGAGTACTGGACTGCAGCTAAGCGTCCGAGTGAGAGGGTTGCTGTCACGCCCTCGATGCGGCTATATCTCCCACGTGTCGAAGCACGACTTAGAGGCATAACCGCATTGAAAGCAATGTCGCAAGTGAGGTAATCTTCACACAACCCATGTAATACATATGGGAAGAGATACATAGTTGGCTTACAATCGCCACTTCACACAATACATGAGTAAAGCATTACATCAAACAGATACAATCAAGGTCCGACTACGGAACCAAAATAAAAGAAGACTACCCCAAATGCTACACAGATCCCCGATCGTCCCAACTGGGCTCCACTACTGTTCAACTGAAATGAAAAAACACAATGAACAAGATCTTCATCGAGCTCCTCCTTGAGCTCGGGTGCGTCACCTGCACGGTTTCATCGGCACCTGCAAACTGGTTTTGGAAGTATCTGTGAGTCATGGGGACTCAGCAATCTCACACCCGCGAGATCAAGACTATTTAAGCTTAAAGGTAGGACAGGGTGGTGAGGTGGAGCTGCAGCAAGCGACTAGCATATCTAGTGTCTAACATACGCAAATGAGAGCGAGAAAAGAAGGCAAAAGCACGGTCGAACAACTATGATCAAGAAGTGATCCTAGAACAACCTACGTCAAGCATAACTCCGACACCGTGTTCACTTCCCGGACTCCGCCGAGAAGAGACCATCACGGTTACACACGCGGTTGATGTATTTTAATTAAGATCAACTTCGGGTTCTCTACAACCGGACATTAATAAATTCCCATCTGCCTCATAACCGCGGGCACGGCTTTCGAAAGATAATACCCTGCAGGGGTGTCCCAACTTAGCCCATTATAAGCTCTCACGGTCAACGAAGGCTACAAGACATTTCGACAATGGTAAAACAAGACCAGCAAAGCCGCCCGATGTGCCGCAAATCCCGATAGGAGCTGCACATATCTCGTTCTCAGGGCACACCGGATTGTCCAAACTTCCGGTAGGCGAGCCCAGAGTTGCCCCTGGTAGCCACCGGCGGCTGACGGTTTGGACCAACACTCGAAGGAGCACTGGCCCGGGGGGTTAAATAAAGATGACCCTTGAGTCTGCAAAACCCAAGGGAAAAAGGCTTAGGCGGCAAATGGTAAAACCAATGTTGGGCCTTGCTGGAGGAGTCTTATTCAAAGCGAACTGTCAAGGGGGTCCCATAAATCACCCAACCGTCTAAGGAACGCAAAATCCGGGAACATAATACCGATATGACGAAAACTAGGGCGGCAAGAGTGGAACAAAACACCAGGCATAAGGCCGAGCCTTCCACCCTTTACCAAGTATATAGATGCATTAATTAAATAAGATATATTGTGATATCCCAACAAGTAAACATGTTCCAACAAGGAACAACATCTCCATGTTCCAACAAGGAACAAACTTCATCTTCACCTGCAACTAACAACGCTATAAGAGGGGCTGAGCAAAGCGGTAACATAGCCAAACAACGGTTTGCTAGGAAAGGATGGTTAGGGGCTTGACATGGCAATATGGGAGGCATGATAAGCAAGTGCTAGGCATCGTAGCATAGGCATAGCAAAAGAGCGAGCATCTAGCAAGCAAAGATAGAAGTGATTTCGAGGGTATGGTCATCTTGCCTGAGATCCCGCAAGGAAGAAGAACGAGTCCATGAAGAAGAAAAACGGACGTAGTCGAACGAATCCTCACAACTCCGGAACGAAACCGAAGCTAACGAGAGAAACAACCCGGAAACAAACAAACAACATGGTAAACCAACAAGCACAAACATGGAATGATGCACAACCAAGTATGATGCATGTCCGATTTAAATAGCATGGCATGGCAAAGTGCAACAAGCAATATGCATCGGGATGCATATTGACAAAACACCACATCAATTACTTAGTTTACTCCCGTTTATGTACACATCAATATTAAATGTTGATTAACATGGCAAGGGGGTGAAGCAAATGAATAAACTAACTATTTAGTCAATTTTAAATGAGGCCGGAACAACAAACAACAAATCCGGAAAAATCCTCATGTGCATATTTTAGATTTGGTACTGTTCTTCCTAAAACCACATTTTATTGTTTTTAAACAGGAAAATAAAGTGCAACATGTTAATCTAGGCATTTTTCTACCCCATTTACATATAAAGTTTATTTAAATCGGAGCTACGGTTATTAAGTTATGGAATAAATCATTTTAACATGGCATTTAAGCAAATTTAAACAAACAGCAAGTTAAACATTTTTAACATAGATGAAAGTTGCATATTATGAAACTAGAAGGAATTCTAAGCATTTTACATATAAGAAGTTTTTACATATGATGCACTGTTAATGAGTTATTATATGCATGATGTTTGAGGGTTTCTTTGTAAAATTGCACTCTCTGGAAAATTAGCAAATTCGCAGAACAGGAAAAAACAATACTGGGCCGAATCTGGATCGATTGGGCTGCTCACATTGGGCTTGAGGAGGCGCTGGGCTGCGAGCGAAGCAGAGGAGGCCTCGCGTGGCGAGTGGAGCTCGGGAGGATCCCTAGAAATTAGGTTTTGGTCTCATTTGGATAGAGGTGGTCTATATATAGCAAAGTGGGTCTAGGTTTGGACCATCTGATTTACATCGGACGATAGAGATAAAAAGAATAAGAGAGATCAAATAATAAATTGAAAATATTATAGGCATGATTGGAGATGATCCGGATTCATTGGTAACGACAACCCGGGTCGGGTTCGGGACAGTCAAGAGAGGTTAGGTGGTTTGACAAGAGGGAAAACGAAGAACAAGGTTGGTCTCAGAACGGTCACAAAAGCAAGGGGAACGCGGCAACTATGAGCGGATGCATGTTTTGAAAACAATGATGGCAATAAGTGTCGATGCAATGCGGATGATGCCATGATGAAATGCAACAAACAAATAAAACACATGGCGACAACGAAAAACATGGAAGGCGTCTGGAGCGTCGGTCTTGGGGCGTTACAGTTGCTCACCACTCGATAGGATCTTTTAAACTTAGGCGACTACTGGACTGCAGTTAAGCCCCCGAGTGGGAGGGTTTCTCACCACTCGGTAGGATTTTTTAAACTTAGGCGAGTACTAGACTGCAGCTAAGCCTCCGAGTGGGAGGGTTGCTCACCACTCGGTATGATTTTTTAAACTTAGGCGAGTACTGGACTGCAGCTAAGCCCCCGAGTGGGAGGGTAGCTCACCACTCGGTAGGATTTTATAAAGTTAGGCGAGTACTGGACTACAGCTAAGCCCCCGAGTGGGAGGGTTGCTCACCACTCGGTAGGATTTTTTGAACTTAGGCGAGTACTAGAATGCAGCTAAGCCCCCGAGTGGGAGGGTTGCTCACCACTCGGTAGGATTTTTTAAACTTAGGCGAGTACTGGACTGCAGCTAAGCCCCCGAGTGGGAGGGTTGCTCACCACTCGGTAGGATTTTTTAAACTGAGGCGAGTACTGGACTGCAGCTAAGCCCCCGAGTGGGAGGGTTGCTCACTGATAATCCCCAAGTGCAAGGAATCATCGTAGCACTTTCCAAAGGTGGAAGTGATAAGTATGGAGTGTCGAACCCACAAGGAGCTAAAGGTAAGATCAATATTCTCTCAAGCCCTATCTGCCAGTGATACGACTCTACGTGCACCGAACGTTTGCTTCCAACTAGCAACGAGAAATAAAACTACGTTCTGGGTATGAAGAGGATAACTTTGTATGGTATCGGAGAGCTAAAACATAAAATTGGTGCTGTTATCATAAAGTTAGAATATATTACTTAGTATTATAAATAGCGAGTGTGGCATAATGGTGGAGCGGTGTGCCGAATTGTCCTAGGCAATTATTAACAAGACCGGTAATCACTATTACAATTCACATGAGGGAGAGGCATAAGCTAACATACTTTCTCTACTTGGATCATATGCACTTATGATTGGAACTCTGGCAAGAATCCGCAACTACTAAAGATCATTAAGGTAAAACCCAACCATAGCATTAAAGCATCAAGTCCTCTTTATTCCCATACGCAACAATTCCTCTTACTCGGGTTTGTGCTTCTGTTCACTCACCAACCCACTATAAGCGAATCATGAACGTATTGCAACACCCTACAACGGGAACCCCTCACGCTTGCGCGACACGGTGGGCACCATAGGACAACACCAAAGTAAAACATACAACTCATACCAATCGAGATCATCAATCAACCCAAAGACAAAAGATATCTACTCAAAACATCATAGGATGGCAACACATCATTGGATCATAATATGTGGCATAAAGCACCATGTTCAAGTAGGGGATTACAGCGGTGTGCGGAAGAGTGGACCGCGTAAAAGATATGAGGATGGTGATGATGATGGTGATGTTGATGAAGACGATCACCGTGGCGATGATTCCCTCCCGATGGCACTCCGGTGCCACCGGAAGAGAGGAGGAGAGGTTCTCCCCCTTGTGCTTCCTCCTCCATGGCCTCCACCCTCTGGTCCTTGGCCTTCATGGTGATGAAGACCCCTCCGGGATACTCCTCCATGGCCTCTGGTGATGATGGCCCCCTCCGACAGGGTGCCGGAGAGGGCCTAGATTGATTTCTCGTGGCTACAGAGGCTTACGGCGGCGGAACTTCTGATCCAATCTCCGTCCTAGAACTTTTAGGTCACGAGAGTATATATGGGTATACAAGGTACGTCGGTGGACTTCCGGGCTGGCCACGAGGTAGGGGGGCGCGCCCCAGGGGGGTGGGCGCGCCCCCCACCCTCATGGGCAGCCCGGGACTCCCCTTGTGAGCTTCCCGTACTCCATGGGCTTCTTCTGGTCCAAAAACAGGTTCCGTGGAGTTTCAGGTCTTTTGGACTCCGTTCGATATTCCTTTTCTTCGAAACACTGAAATAGACAAAAAACAACAATTCTGGGCTGGGCCTCCGGTTAATAGGTTAGTCCCAAAAGTAATATAAAAGCGGAAAATAAAGCCCAAGATAGTCCAAAACAGTAGATAATATAGCATGGAGCAATCAAAAATTATAGATATGTTGGAGTCGTATCAGGCATCCCCAAGCTTAATTCATGTTCGTCCTCGAGTAGGTAAATGATAAAAGGATAATGTCGGTGTCAAAACCGGCGGATCTCGGGTAGGGGGTCCCGAACTGTGCGTCAAGTTCGGATGGTAACAGGAGACAAGGTACACTTTGTTTTACCCAGGTTCGGGCCCTCTCGATGGAGGTAAAACCCTACTCCTGCTGGATTAATATTGATGATATAGGTAGTACAAGAGTAGATCTACCACGAGATCAAGGAGGCTAAACCCTAGAAGCTAGCCTATGGTTATGTTTGTGTATGATGATCGTCGTCCTACGGACTACAACTCTCCGGTTTATATAGACACCGGATAGGGTTAGGGTTACACAGAGTCGGTTACATTGGTAGGAGATCTTGAATATCCGCACGCCTAGCTTGCCTTCCACGCCAAGGAAATAACCTTCCGGACACGGGACGAAGTCTTCCATCTTGTATCTTCATAGTCCTGGAGTCCGGCTGAGAGTATAGTCCGGCTAGCCGAACACCCCCTAATCCAGGACTCCCTCAGTAGCCCCTGAACCAGGCTTCAATGATGACGAGTCCGGTGCGCAAATTGTCTTCGGCATTGCAAGGCGGGTTCCTCCTCCAAGTTCTTCAAGAAGATAATGAACACCAGAAAATAGTGTCCGGCTCTGCAAAACAAATTTCCACGTATTGCCATGTAGAGAATAATACAAACACAAATCAAATCTGCTGACGTATTCCGCAGTGCGTCATAACACTGCGACTAAGCCTTCTGTATGGATTATTTTTACTGTTCCACCGCAGCATGTTCAACGAGGCGGTTTCCTTGGCACGTCTTGTCGAAGCAGAGATCGTGTGCCCCCCTTTAACGGGATTCTCATTAATATGGACGTGGGTAACCCAACCGTGCCATTTACCACGGCGCTTGAGCGGCAAGCGAGTTTTATGAGGCAGGTGGGGACACATAACAGCATTAGCCTATATAAGGGGATAAAGATCCACCTCTTTCACCTACACCTTCTTCCTCCTTTGCCCATCCATCTCTCGCGCACTCGAGCTCCAACGCCCAAGTCCGCCCTTTCTCCCTCAACCTTCCCCAACAATGTCCGGAGCGGGAGGGAAGTGGATGGCTTCCTCCGTTACGGAGGCTCAAATTAAAAAGCTTAGGAAGGCCGGATACCTGTCCAAGGACATCCCGCACCGGCTTCCTGCGGAGGGGCAGCTTCTTCCTACCCCGAGGTCCCATGAGAGGGTAGTTTTTCTCCCCCATTTCCTCCGCGGACTGGGTTTTCCACTTCACCCTTTCGTCCGGGGGCTCATGTTTTACTACGGCCTAGATTTCCACGATCTGGCCCCGAACTTCGTCCTCAATATCTCGGCGTTTATCGTTGTATGTGAGGCCTTTCTCCGCATCCGCCCTCACTTCGGCCTCTGGCTGAAGACCTTTAGCGTCAAGCCTAAGGTGGTGTCCGGCACCCAGGCGGAGTGCGGAGGTGCTATGGCCGGCAAGATGGCCAACGCCCTCTGGTTCGATGGCTCCTTTGTGGAGACTTTAAAGGGGTGGCAGGCGGGGTGGTTTTACATCACCGAGCCACGCGACTCGAAATGGGTCGCGGCCCTGAGTTCCGATCCGGACCCCCCACGCGGCTCATGTCCTGGAAAGAGACGGGCCTGTCGTGGGGTAACGAAGAAGAAGTGACCGGATTGCAAACTTGCATCCGGTCCCTGATGAACAAGCCCATCCGGCATGTTAATATCATCCAGGTCATGCTCGTCTGCCGGATCCTCCCGTGCCAAGAACGGGATTTCACTTTATGGGAATTTGACCCGGCGCAGCACCAAACCCTCAATAGGCTCTTCGACACGACGTATGAAGACGTCTGGAAGGTGCTAACCAAAGGCGCCGAGTCCCCCACATCCGCCTCCGAGGATCGCGGATACAGCTCACAGCACAACACTGGCGAGGTAAGCTATCTATACCTTTGACAGGTTCGTTTAAGCTCTTCTACATAGATTGACTCTATGCGGGATCCAAAAACTCCCTTTGCCTTTGACAGGCGTGGCTGAAGATAGCCGGACCAATTAACTGTCCGGCTCCTCTGCCCGAAGACCCGGCCCCAGCTCTCTTGGTGAAGCTAATGGCTCCGGCGCCTTATGTGGTGCCGAAAAAGAAGGTCAAGAAGATCAAGACCACCGGGACTCGAAAGAGTGCCCGCAACATGGTGGTGCCGGACTCGTCATCTGACGAGTCCGCGACGCCCTCTGCTCGTGAAAACGAGGAGGAGGAAGAAGAAATCCCTCCCCCTCCAACGGGGGAAGGTAAGAAGAGGAAGGCTGCCCCGGCGGGGGCAGCTAAAGGGTCCAAAAAGAGGAAGACCCCTCCGCCGGACTACTCCCCTGACGCCAACGAGGACGAGGAGGAGTGTCCAGAAAGGACCAAGCGTCCGGCGAAGTCGTAAGTATTCGAATACCAGAGTAACTCATGATATTCTTTTACAGCTTTCCCTTACGTATGAATATAATTGTGCAGGCCGCCCCGGGCCACACTTGACATTTCGTCGAGCGGCTCCCTGGATTCGTCGGAGATGGACTCCGTCCCTCCCGCGGTCTCCCCCCGCAGGGCGGGCGACGCCGAAGCGGCGTCCCGCCGAACAGGGCAGGAGGAGGTGGTCCTGGAGGAGCCGCAAGGCAATCCTCAGGACCTCAGTAGTGAAGGGGATAAAACCCCCCAGGGCTCCCAGTCCGGCTTTGTGCCGGACACCATGCCGGACTCCACCGTCCTGGTTCACGGTGGGCGGACTCCTTCCAAAAGGAGTAAGCCATCCGGTCCGGCGACCTCTGTCCAGCCAGAGGCGCCGGACAACCTGATGGAGGCACTTGAAGGTGCCACCATCGACGAGGAGCACCGTACTGTTATGTGTACGGTGGTCCAGAGGGTTCAGTCCGCCAAGAACGGACTGAATGCAGCTTGCACTAGCCTTCTAACAGGCTTCCAGGTAAGCAAAAAATATGCTAAATTCATTACCGCATAGACAGTAGCCCGTGATACTCTGTTCGGTGTTCGGAAACAAAAGCCGAATAGAGGATCTAATAATTTTCGCAGGAGTCTAACCATATAAAGTCAAATATGCGTATGCAGGCTTCCCTGCTATCCACCGCCGCGCTAACTGCGCAGGTGGAAGTCCTGAAAAAGGATTTCGAGCGGTCCAAGCAAGAGCTCGGCCTTGCCAAGATGCGGCTCGAGGAGAAGGAAGGTAAGATACCCCCTCAATAATAAAATGTGCCTATAGAGAGGCTTGATTGCAAAAAATAACAGGATTGAACTACCTATTGTAGGGGCCGCCACGGAGGTGGAAACGCTGAGGCAGGCGCTTATTGAGGCCGAGAAGAAGACGGCCGAAGAGCGCACCGAACGAGAAAAGCTTGGGGTCCAATACGGAGAGGTGCAACAGGAGCTGCAAGCTCTCATGAAAAAACATGAGGGTTTGGAGCTTGACGTGAAAACGCAAGCCACCGAACTCGCCTCTGCCGTTGAGGCCACCAAGAGTGCCAAGGCCGAAGCCCAGAAGGCCCACCAAGAGTTGGAGGATATGAAGAAAATAGCAGCGGGTAAGGCATTCTCAATGCAAAGTAGGAACATAAAAGTAAAGTACCTATTACTTACCCGAATCCGGAGTTCTCCAGGGGCGTTCTGCGATCTTCCCCGCAGTGCATCCGATGCCGCCGCATTCTTCCAGAGCGAAGAGAACAGCTCGACAGAGAGTGTGTTCTGGTCTCAGTATTCTCAGGCCGGACACCCTGTGCCCTTGAGCGTCCAGCTGAAGCAGCTGGCCGAGCTCCACATGGCGTCCGAACAGGCCATGAAGGGCTTACTAGTTCGGCTGTGGCCTTGAGAGGCCCTGCCTGGGAGCTACTTCGGGCTAGTGCGGCGGCTGGTGGAGGCCTGTCCACGACTTGAGGGCATCAAGCGCTCTGTCTGCATTGAAGGCGCCCGGAGGGCCCTTGCCCGTGTAAGGGTACACTGGGGTAAGCTGAACAGCGAGAAGCTGATGAAGGACGGGCCGCCGCAGGGGAAGGAGCATCGTAAACCTGAGAAGTACTATGAGGAAGTTCTTGCCGGATCCTGCCTTATTGCGGATGAATGTACCAAGTATGTAATATTTCAATAAACTCGTTCGTTTGTATCCTGTGCGCTGAAAACTTGTTCATATGCTCTTTAAGCAATACTTTGAATTTAAAATATTGTTTTCTATGCGGCCGTTTATCAGTAATTGAGAGATGGCGAGTCGTCGGCTTTTGCCCCCATGCAACTAGTGCTGGGGTGTTCGGGATAAACCTGCGGGCTCTTGTTCCCATAGTTGGGTCCTTCGAGGGAGGCCCGCAGCACAACTAACCAGGCAATCAGACTATAATGCTTGAACACTCTCACTTAGCCATAGAACTTTATAATTTTAAATTCCGGCAAAGCCCCTAGTTCGGAAGGCCGAATTCGGGGCACTATCCACGCCTTTAGCCGGATTTAACCAGCTCTCCGCTCGAAAGCGGCATAAGCCTTTAAGGACTCGAAAAACCTCTCGAACAGCGACCAGTCTCACGCCCTATCATGACAGTCTGTTTTAGCTTTCTCCACTGAGGCGCTCACCCACATGATCTGGGGCGCAATCGCAGTGGTTCTCCTAGTGCTACCTTAGCCGATAGAGCGGAACGTAAGGTACCAAAACATAGGAGCCGGGCAAACCCAACATATGACCAAAATCATGACTCGGAGCCGATGCATATAGTGCTATAAGTTCGGGGTGCCGCACTTTGGGAAAGTGTGCGGACTTCTCACGACCAGATAAAAGGGTAATGAAGCCCCTGGCGTGGTTTGCCGTACCATGTTGTACGGGTGCCGTCATGTTATAAAATAAACATATATAAAAAGATGATAATGCGAAAAATAGACTAAAGCTATGCATTGTTTATAAGGAGGCTGTTTGTTCAAGCCGAACGATACAAGTAGTGCAATAAGCAAAAAATACTAGACTATTTAACATGTCCTGACCAGGTGCAGACCGCAGAAACTTAGAAACAGATATATTGCTCGAAATAGAGACCACCTGAGAGTTTCATAATGCGGCGTCGTTTTGCCTGCTTTCCTGGGTCTTGTACCGTCTGTGCGGCAGCGAAGCCGAACAGTTTTTACAGAGTCCTGAAAAAAGGAAAAAAAGAAAAAATTCTGGCAGCCCCTAGTACGTTTGACGCCGTATTGCAGGTATGCCAGGAATATCCCCCTCCCCTGTGCCCATGGAATTTTGAGGGCGTAATTATGTACTCTAGGTACTAGCTCTTTTATGTAGCGATGGCTAGGGTTGGGGCGTTATTGCTACGCTTGCTCCGAACGCGCCAGTTGGTCGTGCTGCAGAGTACTCCGGGCGCGCTTTGCATTGTCCGGCTTTTTAGCGGCCGGACTGGAGAGTTGCCTTAAAAGGCTGCTTTGTACCTCCGCTGCGAGGGCCGCCGTGTGCTCCTCCGTACGGATGGAGCGTTCGGTGTTTCCGCTGATCGTTATTACACCTCGAGGGCCTGGCATCTTGAGCTTGAGATATGCGTAGTGCGGCACCGCATTGAATTTAGCGAATGCGGTTCGTCCGAGCAGGGCATGATAGCCACTGCGGAACGGGACTATGTCGAAGATTAACTCTTCGCTTTGGAAGTTATCCGGAGATCCGAAGACCACATCAAGTGTTATCGAGCATGTGCAATTGGCCTGTACACCTGGAATGACGCCTTTAAAGGTCGTTCTTGTGGGCTTGATCCTTGATGGATCTATGCCCATTTTCCGCACTGTATCCTGGTAAAGCAGGTTCAGGCTGTTGCCGCCGTCCATGAGGACTCTTGTAAGGTGAAATCCGTCAACTATCGGGTCAAGAACCAATGCGGCGAAGCCGCCGTGACGAATGCTGGTGGGGTGGTCCCTTCGATCGAAAGTGATCGGGCAAGTGGACCATGGGTTGAGCTTGGGGGCGACTGGCTCCATCGCGTATACGTCCCGTCGCGCACGCTTCCGTTCCCTTTTGGGAATATGGGTCGCGTATATCATGTTCACCATCCGCACTTGTGGGGGAAACCCCTTCTGTCCTTTGTTGTCCGGCGGCCTGGGCTCCTGCTCGTCATCGCTGTCCAGCCCCTTGTCTTTATGTTCGGCTCTCAGCTTGCCTGCCTGCTTGAACACCCAACAATCTCTGTTGGTGTGATTGGCTGGCCTTTCGGGGGTGCCATGGATCTGGCACGAGCGGTCGAGTATTCGGTCCAAACTGGACGTGCCCTGGTTATTCTTTTTGAATGGCTTTTTCCGCTGACTGGATTTATAGCCTCTGAATCCGGCATTTACTGTTGTATCCTCATTGCTGTCGCTGCTAACGCGGCGCTTTGGATTATTTCGACGTAACCTACCGCTTTTGTCCTTGGTATCCGGATTACCAGTCTTCTTCGATAAGTTGTTGCTACGAGCTAGCCAGCTGTCTTCGCTCGCGCAAAAGTGGGTCATTAGTGTCGTGAGGGCCGCCATGGATTTCGGCTTTTCCTGTCCTAGGTGCCGGGCAAGCCATTCGTCACGGATATTATGCTTGAAGGCCGCTAGGGCCTCTGCGTCCGGACAGTCGACTATCTGATTTTTCTTTGTTAGGAACCGTGTGCAGAATTGCCTGGCCGATTCATCTGGCTGCTGAATTATGTGGCTTAGGTCATCGGCGTCTGGTGGTCGCACATAAGTGCCCTGGAAGTTGTCGAGGAATGCGGCTTCCAGGTCCTCCCAAGAACCGATTGAATTTGCTGGCAAGCTGTTAAGCCAATGCCGAGCTGGTCCCTTAAGCTTGAGTGGGAGGTATTTGATGGCGTGCAGGTCGTCACCGCGTGCCATGTGGATGTGGAGGAGATAATCCTCGATCCATACTGCCGGATCTGTCGTACCATCATACGAATCGATATTGATGGGTTTGAAACCCTCTGGGATTCTATGATCCATTACTTCGTCTCTGAAGCATAGCGGGTGTGCGGCGCCCCTGTACTGGGCTATGTCACGACGCAGCTCGGAAGAGCTGTGTTTGTTGTGTTCGGCCCGGCCGGATTTATGTCCGGACTGAAAATCATCACGTGTTGGGCGTCCGCGCGATCCATAGATCGATCTTGTTTGCCTTGCTTTGTCCTCCAGGACGTCTCGCAGATCTGGTTCGTGTGTCCCGTGCCTTTGTGAAGCGGCGACGGGGCATGGCTTGTTTGGTTGTTCAGCAGTTTTCTCTGTCGCGGCCACGAGGTGGCCGATCTGCCATGTCTTGTGTTTCCTCCTCTGATAAGGGGAGCGGCCTGCGCTTAGGATAATTTTTGGAGGGGCGCCCGAGTTCATACTCATCGGACGCAAGGACGTCTGTCCATCTGTCAGCTAGTAAATCTTGATCAGCCCTAAGCTGTTGCTGCTTTTTCTTTAGGCTGTTCGCCGTGGCTATAAGCCTGCGTTGAAAACGCTCTTGTTCGACAGGGTCCGATGGTACGACTAATTCGTCGTCGCCGAGGCTTGCCTCATCTTCGGAGGGAGGCATATAGTTGTCATCCTCAACCTCTTGTTCTGCCGCTTTCTCATGAAGGCTGGCTTCTCCATCTTCCTGTGCCGAATCATGCTGAGGTTGGTGCTCTTCAGCGCTATCCGGGGTAGCATCATCCCCCGTGCCGGAATCACCATTCTAGCTTTGGCGGGATTTAGAGCGGCGCCGCTGACGCCGGCGTTTGGGAGGCTTTTTCGAGGTGCCATCCTCTGTTGTTCCATCGCCGTCCCCGTCTTTCGGGGCGTCCACCATGTATATGTCATATGGCGAGGTGGCTGTCCAGCGCCCTACGGGTGCTGGTTCTTGCTCGTCTCCTCCTTCGTCGTCCATACTGTCGAAGTCTTCGGAGCCGAAGTCAAGCATGTCGGTTAAGTCGTCGATAGTGGCTATTAAGTGGGTGGTGGGCGGGCTTTGAATTTCTTCGTTGTCCGAATCCCAACCTCGCAGGCCATAATTCGGCCTGGGCTCTCCTGACAAAGAGAGAGACTTGAGAGAATTCAGTATATCGCCGAAAGGTGAATGCTGAAAGATATCCGCGGCGGTGAACTCCATTACGGGCGCCCAACCTGATTCGATCGGCAGGGGCGTGGGAGTTTCGGAGCTCGGAAAAGAGTCCGGCTCCTCGGAGTCATGGGCCACGCGGAGTGCGGGGCTGTCGTTTGGCTCGATCGCCTTTGAGATCGCAGCCCCTGAGGTGACGTCCAACCGTTCATCCTCAACGAACGCAGCGGGCTCCGAATCGAGGGTCGGGGCTGGAGCGTATGCGGCCTCCAGGACACTATTCGGGGGCAGAGCTATATCATGTCCCTCGAGATAGTGCGGCGCGCCTGGCTGTGGCTCGAATCCGTCGAAGATCAAGTCTCCGCGGATATTTGCCGTGTAATTTAAGCTTCCAAACCTGACTTGATGGCCAGGGGCGTAGCTTTTGATCTGCTTCAGATGGCCAAGGGAATTGGCCCGCAGAGCGAAGCCGCCGAAGACGAAGATCTGTCCGGGGAGAAAAGTCTCGCCCTGGACCTCGTCGTTGCTGATGATCAAAGGAGCCATCGGACCCAAAAGGCGACGACACAGAGGAACTCTCAATGAAAGCACCAATGTCGGTGTCAAAACCGGCGGATCTCGGGTAGGGGGTCCCGAACTGTGCGTCAAGGTCGGATGGTAACAGGAGACAAGGGACACTTTGTTTTACCCAGGTTCGGGCCCTATCGATGGAGGTAAAACCCTACTCCTGCTGGATTAATATTGATGATATAGGTAGTACAAGAGTAGATCTACCACGAGATCAAGGAGGCTAAACCCTAGAAGCTAGCCTATGGTTATGTTTGTGTATGATGATCGTCGTCCTACGGACTACAACCCTCCGGTTTATATAGACACCGGATAGGGTTAGGGTTACACAGAGTCGGTTACATTGGTAGGAGATCTTGAATATCCGCACGCCTAGCTTGCCTTCCACGCCAAGGAAAGAACCTTCCGGACACGGGACGAAGTCTTCCATCTTGTATCTTCATAGTCCTGGAGTCCGGCTGAGAGTATAGTCCGGCTAGCCGAACACCCCCTAATCCAGGACTCCCTCAGATAATTTTTGATGTGGAATGCTAGTAAGTGCTTAATTTTGATCAATGATAATTCCAATCACTTTTTCTAGCATCATTACATATCATAATAATAGCTCATCTCATAAAACTTTTCATGATCAAGTAACAAGCAATTCACAAGTTTAAAGTATGGATCATAAACTTTCTTGAAAACAAGCAAACGATATTCTTAGTCATCAAACAATTGCAATTCATCCTATTTTCAGGAAGAGTCTATGTTAGAGCTTTGATTTAGCAAAGTTCACATACTCAACTATCATGTAGTCTTTCAAAATTGCTAACACTCACGCAATAATTGTGGTTATGGAGTTTTAACCGGACACAGAGAAAGATAGGGGCTTATAGCTTCGCCCCACAAACTTTTACCTCAAGGGTAATGTCAACAATAATAACTCATGCTCCCCTACATCCAATTAGATATATATATCATGTTCTTTCCATCATGCTGAGCTTGCCAAAGGATAAAATGAAAAAGGAAAGGTGAAGATCACCATGACTCTTGCATAAGGTAGAAGATAATAATAAAAGATAGGCCCTTCGCAGAGGGAAGCAGAGGTTGCCATGCGCTTTTGTGGTTGGATGCACAAAATCTCAATGTGAAAGAACGTCACTTTATATTGCCCCTTGTGATATGAACCTTTATTATGCAGTCCGTCACTTTTATTACTTCCACATCACAAGATCGTATAAAGTTTATTTCTCCCACACCAATCAATCATACATATTTAGAGCAATTTTATTGCTTTGCATCGATGACAACTTACTTTAAGGATCTTACTCAATCCATAGGTAGATATGGTGGACTCTCATGGCAAAACTGGTTTAAGGATTTTGGAAGCACAAGTAGTATCTCTACTTGGTGCTGAGAATTTTGGCTAGCATGAGGGGGAAAGGCAAGCTCAACATGTTAGAGGATCCATGACAACATACTTTAAACATGACTCATTACGTTGTCTTCCTTGTCCAACATCAACTCTTTAGCATGTCATATTTCAATGAGTGCTCCCAATCATAAGAGATGTCCACGATAGTATATTTGTATGTGAAATTCCTCTCCCTTCAATATTCTTTCATGAATTGTTCAATTGACCAATTCTATGTTTGCTAACTTCCAATAAGTTTTACTACCCATACTTATTATGTGTGAGTTCATTACTCCCCATGTTATAAGCATATGAAACATATATAAATTCAGATTTATGACATTCAATTTATTCAACCATGTACTCATAGGATAGACATGAAGCTCATGAGCAAATGACAAACTACTCCAAAAGATATGAGTGAAGAACACTGAGTAGTCAAGTAATTAACTAGCCATGGGAGGATTCTTTTCATTTAGTATTTCATATCCAATGATTTTATTCAAACAGCAAGCAAAATTGAAAACACGCTCCAAGCAAAACACATATCATGTGACGAATAAAAATATAGTTTCGAGTAAAGTATACCGATAGTTTTGAAGACGAAAGAGGGGATGCCTTCCAGGGCATACCCAAGCTTAGGCGCTTGAGTCTTCCTTGAATATTACCTTGGGGTGGCTTGGGAATCCCCAAGCTTAGGATCTTTCCACTCCTTATTCTCCTCATATCGATATCTCACCCAAAACTTGAAAACTTCAATCAGACAAAACTTAACCAAACTTCGTGAGATAGGTTAGTATGATAAAGAGCAAACCATGCACTTGGGTACTGTCAAAGACAAGGTTCATAATTGTTCTCACACAATGCCTACTGTACCATATCATTCCTACAATTTATATTGAAGAATATAAGCCATAAAAACTAGAAAACAAGCAAACTATGCAATGAAAACAGAATCTGTCAGAAACAGAACAGTCTGTAATGATCTGAACAATAACCATACTTCTGCTACTCCAAAAGTTATTGAATAAATTGGTGGATGTGAGGAATTTGTCTATTAATCTTCTGCAAAAAGAATCAACTCAAAAGCACTCTTATGTAAAAAATGACATCTATTCTCGTGAGCGCAAAGTTTCTGTTTTTTACAGCAAGATCACATTAACTTTCACCCAAGTCTTCCAAAGGTCTTACTTGGCACTTTATTGAACCAAAAGCTATAAAAAATGATTACTACAGTAGCTTAATCATGTAGACACACAAAAACAGTAAGTATAAATATTGGGTTGTCTCCCAACAAGCGCTTTTCTTTAATGCCTTTTAGCTAGGCATGATGATTTCAACGATGCTCACATAAAAGGTAGGAATTGAAGCACAAAGAGAGCATCTTGAAGAATATGACTAGCACATTTAAATCTAACATACTTCCTATGCCTAGGGATTTTGTGAGCACACAACTTATAAGAACAACAATCAACTAGCATAGGAAGGCAAAACAAGTATAACTTCAAAACTTTAAGAACATAGGGAGGAAACTTGATATTAATACAACTCCTACAAGCATGTATTCCTCCCTCATAATAATTTTCAGAGGCATCATGGATATAAACTTTGTTCTTATACTCAATTGGAACCTCTTCCAGAATAGTGGAATCATTACTAATTAAAGTTGACACTCTTCCAAATCCACTTTCATAAATATCACACTAAGATTCAACATCCTCCAAAATAGTGAGATCACTAATTCCTAAAGTTGACACTCTTTCAACCCACTTTAAATGATAGTATTATTCATACTCCAAAATGTATAAGTGAAGTTCATGGAGCATTCTACAACTGACCAATATCCAAGCTCAAAATGGATAAGTGAAGCACATGAAGCATTCTATAAAACCGTACTCAAAAGATTTAAGTGAAGCACAAAGAGTAATTCTATAAGATCATACTTAAAAGATTTAAGTGAAGAACATGAAGTATTCTATAAATTGATGAAGGTACATCTCATTCTAGCATGGTTCTTAAAGGAAAAACAAAAACACAAAGGACACACATCATGTGAACAAAACAAAACCCGAGGTTTACGATAATTGTTGAAGAAGAAAGATGGGATGCCCACCGGGGCATCCCCAAGCTTAGATGCTTGAGTATACTTGGAATATTTAATTGGGGTGCCTTGGGAATCCCCAAGCTTGAACTCTTGCCTCTCTTTATTCTTCTCATATTGATAGCTCCTCGACCTTCGGACACTTCATCCACACAAAACTTTAACAAAAA
Source organism: Aegilops umbellulata (assembly GCA_032464435.1). Classification (NCBI taxonomy): domain Eukaryota; kingdom Viridiplantae; phylum Streptophyta; class Magnoliopsida; order Poales; family Poaceae; genus Aegilops; species Aegilops umbellulata. Next base: position 94,735,170 of record CP136055.1, read on the forward strand.
CTTGTGAGATCCGTTAGTGTAATAAAGCAAATCACTACCTTTAGGTACTGTAATTAACTCATTCTTTATTTGTATGGGTGTTAAACCTACTGTATTCCAAGTTCTCTATGGTTCATACCCTCCAATATTAGCCATAGATTCATCGAAATAAGCAAACAACACATGCAAAACAGAATCTATTAAAAACAGAACAGTCTGTAGTAATATGGAAGTTTGACAAACTTATTTAACTCCTAAAATTATAAACTAAATTTTACAATTTTAACAATTTGTACGGAAGTAATGTGAAAAAAGAATCAGAACCATTTGACTTTCCAGTTAAAAATGTAAATTCATGCACTACAGCCAAAGTTTCTGTTTTCTGTTCTGCACATAGCAACCAAGCAATCTAATCATCCTAAAACCAAGCTTGGCACATTATTTTTATAATACAAAGAATATATACAAGGGCATAATTATTTACAGAGAAACTTCCATGAAAAATTCTACATTGTTTCCGTGAGCATGAACACAAGTGTTCAAGGTCGACCCTCACTTCTTCAATGCAAAACCTTCCAATCACTTCTCTTTTTGAAAAACTTTTTAGGCATGAAAGGCAAGTAATATTTTTTTGCATTTGCATTTTTTATTTTTTTTGTATGTTTCACCCACAACTGAACAGAAATAAAATGTAAAAACAAAATCTACTTAGTGAAGAAAGCAAACAAGTACACACGAGAATATCAACCCCACGCTATTGCTCCCCGGCAACGGCGCCAGAAAAGAGCTTGATAATCCCCAAGTGCAAGGAATCATCGTAGCACTTTCCAAAGGTGGAAGTGATAAGTATGGAGTGTCGAACCCACAAGGAGCTAAAGGTAAGATCAATATTCTCTCAAGCCCTATCTGCGACTGATAGGACTCTACGTGCACGGAACGTTTGCTTCCAACTAGCAACGAGAAATAAAACTACGTTGTGGGTCTGAAGAGGATAACTTTGCATGGTATCGGAGAGCTAAAACGTAAAAGTAGGTGTTGTTATCATAAAGTTAGAATATATTACTTAGTATTATAAATAGCGAGTGTGGAATAATGGTGGATCGGTGTGCGGAATTGTCCTAGGCAATTATTAACAAGACCGGTAATCACTATTGCAATTTCACATGAGGGAGAGGCATAAGCTAACATACTTTCTCTACTTGGATCATATGCACTTATGATTGGAACTCTGACAAGAATCCGCAACTACTAAAGATCATTAAGGTAAAACCCAACCATAGCATTAAAGCATCAAGTCCTCTTTATTCCCATACGCAACAATCCCTCTTACTCGGGTTTGTGCTTCTGTTCACTCACCAACCCACTATAAGCAAATCATGAACGTATTGCAACACCCTACAGCGGGAACCCCTCACGCTTGAGCGACACAGAGGGCACCATAGGACAGCACCAAAGTAAAACATACAACTCATACCAATCTAGATCATCAATCAACCCAAAGACAAAAGATATCTACTCAAAACATCATAGGATGGCAACACATCATTGGATCATAATATGTGGCATAACGCACCATGTAAAAGTAGGGGATTACAGCGGTGTGCGGGAGAGTGGACCGCGTAAAAGAGATGAGGATGGTGATGATGATGGTGATGTTGATGAAGACGATCATCGTGGTGATGATTCCCCTCCCGATGGCACTCCGGTGCCACCGAAAGAGAGGAGGAGAGGTTCTCCTCCTTGTGCTTCCTCCTCCATGGCCTCCACCCTTTGGTCCTTGGCCTTCATGGTGATGAAGACCCCTCCGGGATACTCCTCCATGGCCTTCGGTGATGATGGCCCCCTCCGGCAGGGTGCCGGAGAGGGCCTAGATTGATTTCTCATGGCTACAGAGGCTTACGGCGGCGGAACTTCTGATCCAATATCCGTTCTGGAAGTTTTAGGTCACGAGAGTATATATGGGTACAGGAGGTACGTCGGTGGACTTCCGGGCTGGCCACGAGGTAGGAGGGCGCGCCCCCCACCCTCCTGGGCAGCCCGGGACTCCCCTGGTGAGCTTCCGGTACTCCATGGGCTTCTTCAGGTCCAAAAACAGGTTCCGTGGAGTTTCAGGTCTTTTGGACTCCGTTTGATATTCCTTTTCTTCGAAACACTGAAATAGACAAAAAAACAGCAATTCTCGGCTGGGCCTCCGGTTAATAGGTTAGTCCCAAAAGTAATATAAAAGCGGAAAATAAAGCCCAAGATAGTAAAAAACAGTAGATAATATAGCATGGAGCAATCAAAAATTATAGATACGTTAGAGACGTATCACTCACCACTTTGTAGGATTTTATAAACTTAGGGGAGTACTGGACTGCAGCTAAGCCCCCGAGTGGGAGGGCTGCTCACAACTCGGTAGGAATTTTCAAACTTAGGCGAGTACTGGACTGCAGCTAAGCCCCCGAGTGGGAGGGTTGCTCATCACTCGGTAGGATTTTTTAAACTTAGGCAAGTACTGGACTGCAGCTAAGCCCCCGAGTGGGAGGGTTGCTCACCACTCGGTAGGATTTTTTAAACTTAGGCGAGTATTGGACTGCGGCTAAGCCCCCAAGTGGGAGGGTTACTCACCACTCGGTGGGATTTTTCAAACTTAGGCGAGTACTGGACTGCAGCTAAGCCTCCGAGTGAGAGGGTTACTCACCACTCGGTAGGATTTTTTAAACTTAGGCGAGTACTGGACTGCAGTTAAGCCCCCGAGTGGGAGGGTTGCTCACCACTCGGAAGGATTTTTTAAACATAGGCGAGTACTGGACTGCAGCTAAGCCCCCGAGTGGGAGGGTTGCTCACCACTCGGTAGGATTTTTTAAACTTAGGCGAGTACTGGACTGCAGCTAAGCCCCCGAGTGGGAGGGTTGCTCACCACTTGGTAGGATTTTATAAACTTAGGCGAGTACTGGACTGCAGCTAAGCCCCCGAGTGGGAGGGTTGCTCGCCAACTTAGGCGAGTACTGGACTGCAGCTAAGCCCCCGAGTGGGAGGGTTGCTCCCCACTCGGTAGGATTTTTTAAACTTAGGCGAGTACTGGACTGTAGCTAAGCCCCCGAGTTGGAGGGTTGCTCACCACTCGGTAGGATTTTATAAACTTAGGCGAGTACTGGACTGCAGCTAAGCCCCCGAGTGGGAGGGTTGCTCGCCACTCGGTAAGATTTTTCAAACTTAGGCGAGTACTGGACTGCAGCTAAGCCCCCGAGTGGGAGGGTTGCTCCCCACTCGGTAGGATTTTTTAAACTTAGGCGAGTACTGGACTGTAGCTAAGCCCCCGAGTTGGAGGGTTGCTCACCACTCGGTAGGATTTTTTAAACTTAGGCGAGTACTGGACTGCGGCTAAGCCCTTGAGTGGGAGGGTTGCTCACCACTCGGTAGGATTTTTTAAACTTAGGCAAGTACTGGACTACAGCTAAGCCCCCGAGTGGGAGGGTTGCTCACCACTCGGTAGGATTTTTCAAACTTGGGCGAGTACTGGACTGCAGCTAAGCCTCCGAGTGAGAGGCTTGCTCACCACTCGGTAGGATTTTTTAAACTTAGGCGAAACGGATTCGCGGCTAAGCCCCCGAGTGAGAGGCTTGCTCACCACTCGGTAGGATTTTTCAAACTTAGGCGAAATGGATTCGCAGCAAAGTCACCCACTGGGGGATTTTAGACAAAAACAAAAAAGCAACAACAATCGTTTAAGAAGACTGTGAAGCTCTCGTCTTTGATAAATAAACTACAAAGGTATTTCTTATTACATCTCATCCGAATGAGTACCTAAGTATAAAAGGGGCGGAGAAGTTCCGCATTCCAAGACCGTGGCTCGTCTTTCTTATGCTCGACATTGTAAAGATGATATGCTCCGTTGTGGAGAACTCTGGTGATGATGAAGGGACCTTCCCAAGCAGGGGCGAGCTTGTGTGGTTTCTGCTGATCCACTCGAAGTACCAAGTCTTCCTCTTGAAAGGCTGGACCCCTCACACTTCTAGCGTGGAATCGACGCAAGTCTTGCTGATAAATGGTCGACCGGATCAAGGCCATCTCTCTTTCCTCCTCTAGGAGGTCGACTGCGTCCTTCCGAGCTTGTTCTGCTTCATCTTCAGAGAAGAGCTCGACTCGTGGTGCATTGTGAAGCAAGTCACTCGGCAGAATAGCTTCAGCTCCATAGACCAAGATGAATGGTGTTCGGCCAGTCGACCGATTGGGAGTTGTCCTCAATCCCCAAAGAACTGATGGAAGTTCATCAACCCAGGCGCCCGCTGCGTGCTTGAGATCTCGCATCAGTCGGGGTTCCAGTCCTTTGAGAATCAGGCCATTTGCTCTTTCTGCTTGTCCATTCGACTGGGGATGGGCGACTGAAGCATAGTCGACTCGTGTGCCTTGGGAGGCGCAGAAGGTTCTGAACTCATCATAATCAAAGTTTGATCCATTGTCAGTGATGATGCTGTGCGGAACCCCATATCTGATTGTCAACTCTCTGATGAAGCTGACGGCAGTACTGGCTTCAAGATTCTTAATATGTTTGGCTTCAATCCATTTGTAAACTTGTCGACTGCTACAAGCACATGAGTGAAGCCGCTCGTACCAGTCCTCAGTGGTCCAACCATGTCTAATCCCCAAACAGCAAAGGGCCAGACGAGTGGAATGGTCTTCAGGGCTGATGCAGGCTTGTGCGACATATTGGAGTAAAACTGGCAGCCTTCACATTTGTCGACTATATCTTTCGTCATTTATTTGCTCGAGGCCAGTAAAATCCAGCTCGGTATGCTTTAGCCACAATGATCCGAGAGGACGCATGGTGACCACAGGTCCCCGAGTGGATGTCGTTGAGGATCACTCGACCTTCTTGTGGTGTTATGCATTTCTGGCTGACTCCGGTTACACTTTCTCTGAACAGTTGTCCTCTTATCACAGTAAAGGCTTTGGGTCGACGGACGATCTGTCGAGCCTCTTCTTCATCCTCTAGGAGTTCCTTCCTAAGGATATATGCAATGTATGGCACATTCCAGCCAGGAGTGATGACCAAAACTTCCATGATCATGTCGACCACGGCTGGGACCTCGACTTCAGTCGGATCTGTGGCACTCTTAGGCTGGCGGGGCTCTTTAGTGAAAGGATCTTCTTGAACTGTCGGTGTGTGAATGTGCTCCAAAAACACATTGGTGGGAATGGCTTCTCTCTTGGAACCTATCTTTGCCAAATCATCGTCTGCTTGATTTTTCAGTCAGGGTATATGATGGAGCTCTAACCCCTCAAACTTCTTTTCCAACTTCCTCACCGCGTTGCAGTAACCAGTCATGGCAGGGCTTCTGACGTCCCACTCCTTCATCACTTGATTGACAACCAAATCTGAGTCGCCATAGACCATGAGGCGACGAACGCCGAGTAAGATGGCCATACGCAACCCATACAAGAGTGCTTCATATTTTGCTTCGTTATTGGAGGAATCAAAGTGAATCTGGAGGACATATCTAAGCTTGTCTCCTCGGGGGGATACCAATACCACCCCAGCATCGGAAACATTGAACATCTTGGAGCCATCAAAGAACATGGTCCAGTGCTCCGAGTGAACTTGAGTCGGCAGTTGCTGTTCGATCCACTCGGCAAGGAAATCTGCTATTGCTTGGGACTTGATAGCTTTCTTTGTCTCAAACTTGATATCTAAGGGAAGGAGTTCAATCGTCCACTTTGCCACTCGACCAGTTGCATCTCTGTTGTTCAGAATCTCTGATAATGGAGCGTCGCTGACGACAGTAATGGAGTGGTCAGAGAAGTAGTGTGCAACCTTCTTCGTGGTCATATAAATCCCATAAACAAGCTTCTGATAATGTGGATATCTTTGCTTTGATGGAGTTAAAACTTCAGAAACATAATATACTGGGCGCTGAACTTTATTGGCTTTTCCTTCTTCTTCCCGCTCGACCGTAAGTACTGTACTGACAAATTGTCCAGTGGCTGCAATGTAAAGCAGTAAAGGCTCTTTGCTGATTGGGGCAGCAAGCACCGGCTGGGTGGAAACCAGGGCTTTTAGCTCTGCAAATGTTGCATCAGCTTCGGGAGTCCACTCGAACTTATCTGACTTCTTCATCAGTCGGTAAAGAGGCAGTGCCTTTTCACCGAGGCGAGAAATGAATCGACTTAGGGAGGCCAAACAACCAGTAAGCTTCTGGACATCATGCACACACACAGGGCATTTCACCCGGAGTATGGCACCCACTTTCTCTGGGTTAGCGTCGATCCCTCGTTCGGAAACGAGAAAACTGAGTAATTTTCCGCCTGGAACTCTGAATGTGCACTTTGATGGAGTAAGCTTGATATCATACCTTCTGAGGTTGGCAAAGGTTTCAACATGGTCATCCAGTAGGTCGGAACCTTTACGTGACTTGACCACAATGTCATCCATGTACGCTTCCACATTCCGACTGATTTGAGTGAGTAAGCACTTCTGAATCATCCGCATGAATGTGGCCCTAGCGTTCTTCAAGCCGAATGGCATGGTGACATAACAGAAGCACCCAAATGGGGTGTTGAAAGCTGATTTTATCTCGTCGGGTCCATACAGATGGATCTGATGATACCCCGAATAAGCGTCCAAAAGGGACAAACGCTCACACCCCGCAGTCAAGTCGACTATTTGGTCGATGCGAGGGAGAGGAAAGTGATCTTTCGGGCAGGCCCGATTGATATGCTTGAAGTCAATGCACATGCGAAGTGAGTCGTCCTTCTTAGGGACCATGACAACATTAGCTAGCCACTCGGAGTGGTAAATCTCTCGGATAAACTCAGCTGCTAGAAGTCGAGCCACTTCTTCACCGATTGCCTTTCTCTTCTGCACGGCGGACCGTCGAAGATGTTCTTTGAATGGTTTCACTTTTGGGTCGACTCGCAGATGATGCTCAGCAAGCCCCCTGGGAACACCCGGCATGTCAGAAGGTTTCCATGCAAAGATGTCCCAGTTCTCACGGAGGAACTGGATGAGCGCTTCTTCCTATTTGGAGTCGAGTGTTGTTGAAATGTGAGTCGGAGCAGCATTGGGACCGGTCGGGTGAATATGAATCGGCTTCATTTCGCCAGACGACTGAAATGCTGATTCCGTGGCAGGCTTCTTAGTTCGCAACAAATCACTCGAATCTGCATTTTTCCGATACTCCTGCAATTCCACTACCGCCATCTGTGCATCGGCGATCTTAGAGCCCTTCTGGAAGCACTCTTCTGCTTTCTTTCGATTACCAGTGATAGTGATCACACTTTTAGGACCAGGCATCTTCAATTTGAGGTACACGTAACATGGCCGAGCCATAAAACGTGCATAAGCTGGCCTGCCCAGAATAGCGTGATAAGCACTCTGGAAATCCACAACTTCAAATGTCAACTTTTCTTTGCGGTAATTTTTGGAATCACCAAAGACTACGTCAAGGGCGATCTGGCCGAGTGACTCAGCCTTCTTGCCAGGAATAACTCCATGGAAACTCATATTGCTTTCACTGAGTCTGGACATCGGAATGCCCATTCCTTTCAACGTCTCCGCATACAGAATATTCAGGTCACTGCCACCATCCATCAGAACTTTAGTCAACCGAGTGCCTTCGACGACTGGGTCGACTACCAACGCTTGCCTCCCAGGGGTGGCTATGTGTGTCGGGTGATCAGCTGGTCGAATGTAATAGCAGTCTGAGACCATTTCAAATAACTGGGCGTCGCAGGAGCGACCATGTTTACTTCTCTGTTGATGACTTTTAGTCGACTTTTGCTCTCAACGTCAGCAAAAATCATCAGAGTGGAATTGACGTGAGGGTAACCATCATCACTTTCCTCTTTGTCCTCAACTTTGTCTGACTCTTTTTCCTTCTCTTTGGGTTGTTTCTCTCGGAACTGTTGGACTAGGAGCCAAAACCGTCGAGTGGTATGCTTCGGGTAAATGAGATTACCCTCTTCATCTTTCTTTGTGTGAATGTGGCATGGCAAATCCAACACATCATTCCCATATTGATATTTTACTTTCTTAGGGTTCCATGGCCCCTTGGGCTTCCCCTTAATCTTTCCTTGAGTCACAGCTAAGGCTTCTCCAGGAGCAGCTGGCTCGGCTTTGCGCTTCTGCTTCCGACTGGAGTTCCCTCCTCCAGTTTCGTGGGCGACTGTTTTGTGCTTGTCACTCCGGAGCCGATCCTCCTCTTCACCATTGGCATACTTGGTGGCAATCTCCATCATCCGACTCAGAGACATATCTCCGGTCCGACCGAACTTCAGATTCAACTCTCGATATTTGACACCTTCTTTGAAGGCACAAACTGCTTAGTGATCAGACACATTCTCCACCGTGTGGTGCAGCGTGATCCATCTCTGGATATAATCCCTCAAAGTTTCATTTGGCTTCTGCACACAAGATTGCAACTCTGTCAGCCCTTCTGGCCGTTTGCATGTTCCTTCGAATGTTCTGACAAACACTCGGGCAAGTTCTTCCCAACTGTAAATACTGTCGGGTGCTAACTAATTTAACCATGCTCTGGCCGAGCCCTCCAACATCAGAGGAAGATGCTTCATGGCCACCTCATCATTGCCTCCACCAATCTGCACAACCACTCGGTAGTCCTCAAGCCAAGTGCCAGGCTTGGACTCACCAGTGAACTTACTGACTCCAGACGCCAACCTGAAGTTGGGAGGAATAACCGCAGCCCTGATGGCTCTGCTGAAGCACTCGGGACCTGAGACATGCACTCTGTTGCTGGTTGGTAAATCTCTATCATTACCTTCTCTGTGAGCTCTATTTCTGTTGACCAAACCCTGAACGAGAATAGATCTCGCATCAAAGCCCGGTTCTCTGGGGTCGACTGGAATCCTTCACCCACCACTATGAGGGCGTCTGTCATCATGCTGCCGAGGCACGTATGACCCACTCCTCGGGGGAGGCGTGGGCACTCGACGACGATCATGGTGATCGAGTCGGTGATCATACTGCTCACAGTTTCTGTACTGATCCCTCCGGTCTCCACATCCCTCGTGCCTCGGGGGCGATCTTGGGCTGTGAGCCGACTGGACTGTGTCTGCAACCACGGATCTGCTATGGATCCTATTCTGCGACTGAGATACCGCTGAGTTCTGCTCTCCTGCTGCTCGAAGGAGAGCCTGGATCTGCATCAAACCTCTGCCAGCCTCTGACTGGGAAGGCTGAATCGACTCCGCTATTCGGGTTGCAGCTGTGAGATTCTGAATCGGAGTTCGGTATACCTGAGTTGGAGGCGGAAAGAGCTGTCGTCGACTAGATTCAGGAATCCGTTGCCGAGCGCGCTCGTCGAGTGTGCGCTGGAGATTCTCCAGTCGAGTGCGCTCGGCCAAATTTGCCAGGCGCGCTTCCTCCAAGGCCTGGGCCTCGGGGGTTTCTCCAACGATAGGAGTTTGTAGTGCATCCATATTGCGGTGGCGGAGCTCTTCCCTCTGCTGCGACGAAAGAGGCTCGGGGCGGTATTCATCGTGAACACGCGACGGATCGCCACCACCATCGCCGCCGTCACCGCGGGGGAAGCCAGGAGGACTGCGCGGTCCATTGACCATCAAGACTTCCACCGCGGGGTCACTACTGTCGCACTCGGATGCAGTTTCTACGGAGCCAGTCGAACAGGCCATAGAGAGTTTCGTCGGGCTCGATTGCCGCGACTTGAGGGGTGGTTGACTGGCGAGCCACCGCGTGCCTCACCCACCGCTGAAGCCTCGATCGACCGGAACTATTGTGCCGACGGGCAACAGGGAGGGAGAAAGTCACAGGAGCCAACCGATACTCAGTCGACGGCTGCCGCGGGAGGACGCCGCCGACGCACGCGCGAAAGTGCGTTGCCCCACGGACGGGGAGCGCCTCGACATCGGGTGGAGCTTCTTGGAGCCAAGCGGAGTCATCGGCGACGAACACGAGCGCGCCGAGACGGATCTCGCAGCCCTCAGCCAAACCTCCGCCTGAAACCATGTTGATGGGGATAAAAAAATCGCAACTTCTCCAATAAGTCGCTAAGACACCTGCCCCAAGGTGGGCGCCAACTGTCGTGGTTCTAAGTCTGACAGTAGAATGGGGGGTAGTGATGTAGAGGCAAGATCCTAGCTATGGAGGAGTTGTACACGCAAGTTTTACGAGTTCAGGCCCTTCTCGGAGGAAGTAAAAACCATACGTCTCGGAGCCCGGAGGCGGTCGACTGGATTATATGCGTGTGAGTTATAGGGGGTGCGAACCCTTATCCCAGAGGAGGGGGGTGGCTTATATAGAGTGCGTCAGGACCCCAGCTCCCCTCCGTTACACAGGGTTCAATATTCATAAAGGGAGAGCATTACAGGTAAGCCTGCAATAAAGTGCTATAAGTGATCAATAAATATACGAGTAAACGCCCGACCGTTGCTGCGCAGAGCGGCTTTAGATCTTCTGTATGTCGAGTGGTTTAATGGTCGAGTGACCTCGATGAAGAGGGGTCTCCGAGTGAATGGAAGGTCGAGTGGATTTCACTCGACACCTTTGCTAGATCCCCTCTATTGACTCTTGAACGTCTTTGCTTTTAGGACAAGGACCTTAGGTAGGATGTATAGGTCAGGCCTATTACACTACCCCAGGTTTATGTCCTCATCAACAGCTCTTGCTCAAGCTTGTCATAAGCGAGCACTCAAGGTGACCCGTATGTGAGTTTCGTGGGGAGAACTGCTTCTTCCCCGTATACCAGGGCAAAGGGTGTCTGTCCGATGGCTCGATTTAGCGTCGTTCTGATCGACCAAAGAACCGTTGACAACTCATCAATCTAGTGCCTTCCACACTTGTGCAGCCTATCAAAAGTCTTTGTCCTCAGGCCTCGCAGTACTTCAGCATTTGCCCTCTCCGCCTGGCTGTTGCTACGTGGGTGTGCCACCGAAGCAAAACCGACCTTGCTACCGAGGTCCTCGATGTATTGCATGAAGGTGCAGCTTGTGAACTGCGTGCCGTTGTCGGTGATGACCCTGTTCGGCACACCAAAACGGCAAACTAGCCCCTTGAAGAACTTGACAACTAACTGTGCTATCACCTTCCTCACTGCTTCCACTTTGGGCCACTTTGTGAACTCGTCGATTGCGACGTACAAGTACTCAAAGCCCCCCGACAGCATGGGGGAAGGGGCCCAGTATGTCGAGCCCCCAGACCAAAAATGGCCAGGAGAGGGGGATTGTTTGAAGGGCTTGAGCTGGTTGATGAAGCTTCTTTGAATGGAACTGACAGGCTTTACACTTGGTTACTAGCGCAGCTGCATCCTGGAGGGCTGTGGGCCAGAAGAAACCTTGCCGGAATGCCTTGCTGGCAAGGCCCCTTGACCCTATGTGGGAGCCACATACACCTCCATGTATCTCTACCAACAGCTCTAGTCCATCCTCTTGAGGAATGCACTTCAGCCTCACACCGTTTGGCCTCCTTCTGTACAGGGTATCATCCACAAACTGGTACGTGTTGGACCGACGGGCTACTTTCTCTGCTTCTTCTTGCTCCTCGGAGAGCTCACCTGTTTGGAGGAAACGGATGGTGGGTTGCGCCCATGCTGGAGCCTGGGGATCGATAGCAAGGACCAAACGCACATCTTCGGCCACATGGGCAGCTGCCTCTATGGTCAGGGCCTGGGGCCCTGTCAGAGGTAGTTGCCCCTCGGCAAGCTTGGGGTACCCGGCAACCTCCTGGCTAGCGGCTCCTGGGAGCTCGACGAGGAGGTACTTGCCGGGGCTTGTGTTCCTTCGCTTGTTCTGCCCTGCTGATGGCTCAACAGATGGCTGAGTTAACTGAAGTACAAAGGTACATGGTTCCACATGCAATTTGAGGGCAGGGCGTTTCAACAAGTCATCGGCAACGCCGTTCTTCGCTCGGGGAACATGCTCCGCTGGTAGGCCGTCGAAATGTTCTTCCAACTTCCTCACTTCATTCACGTAAGCCTCCATCAGCGGGCTCTGGTAATCCTTGTTAACTTGCTTGACGACGAGCTATGAATCACCTCTGATGATGAGCTTCTTAATTCCGAGGTCTGCGGCGATCCTGAGACCGGCAAGCAACCCCTCGTACTCCGCTGTATTGTTCGTTGATTTTTCCAGGGGAAAGCGCATCTGAATTATGTCCTTGAGGTGCTCTCCAGTGGGTGCGACGAGTAGCACGCCAGCACCAGCACCTTGGAGTGAGAAAGCTCCATCAAAGTACATAATCCACTCACTGATCGTCTCTTTGCCAGGAAGGGTGGTCTCTTGAATCTCCTCGTCAGGCGTTGCAGTCCACTCTTCTATGAACTCTTCTATGAACTCTGCCAAATCGTCAGGCGTTGCAGTACTTTCAAACCTGAGGCAAAGCTCGACAGCTCCAATGCCCACTCGACAATCCTCCCTGTCGCATCTGGGTTGTGCAAAATCCGTTGCAAAGGAGGCGGGTGACGACGGTGATCTCGTGCGCTTGGAAATAGTGGCGCAGCTTTCTCGAGGCCATAAGGAGGCTGAAAAGCAACTTCTGCATTCCAGAATATCTTAACCTAGCCCCCTGCAAGAGGGAACTGACAAAATACACTAGGTGCTACACCATCTTATTCATCTGTCCCACTTCGCCCATCCGCTCAGACTCGCCGGGACCGGGCCTTGCCAGGGGTTCTGGTTTGCCGGCATCAGGCTCTGCCGGGGAGGACCTCGGCTCACCATCCGACGGTTCTGCTGCAACTGCTGCTTCTACCTCAAGTTCCCTCTGCGCCACCAGCGCAGCACTGACCACTTGATTCGTTACTGCTAAGTACAGCATCAATGGCTCCCGTGGTTTAGGCGCGACTAGTATTGGCGTGGAGGAGAGGTACCTCTTCAAATCTTGCAGTGCTGCCTCTGCATCCGGAGTCCATTTTACTGGACCCGCCTTTTTCAAAACTTTGGAAAAGGGGGAGGGCGCGCTTAGCAGATTTGGAGATGAACCTACTCAGGGCAGCAATGCAGCCGGCAAGCCTACGGACGTCTTTGACCCGTCTCGGTGCCTCAATCTGCTCGATCGCCTTCATCTTGTCGGGATTTGCTTCGATTGCGCATTGAGAGACAAAGAACCCGAGAAGTTTGCCGGAGGGGACACCGAACACGCACTTCTCTGGGTTGAGCTTGAGGTTGATCTTGCGCAGATTTGCGAATGTCTCTTCCAAATCTTGCACGAGCGTGGCCCTGTCCTTGGTTTTGACCACTATGTCATCCATATAAACTTCCATATTTCTATGTAGCTGGGGCTCAAAATAAATCTGGACTGCTCGGGCAAATGTTGAACGAGCGCTCTTCAACCCAAAAGGCATTCGTACAAAACTGTACGTACCACATGGGGTGATGAACGCGGTCTTCTCTTCGTCTTCCTTCATCATGAAGATATGCTGGTATCCTGAATAGGCATCGAGGAATGACAGCAGGTCACACCCGACAGTGGAGTCTACAATCTGGTCGATGCGTGGCAGAGGGAAAAGATCATTTGGACAGGATTTATTGATGTCTATGTAGTCAATACACAACCTCCACTTCCCATTTGCCTTACGCACCAGCACTGGATTGGCCAACCACGTGGGGTGGAGTACTCCTCTTACCAGGCCTGCCGCCTCCAACTTCCTGATCTCTTCAATGATGAAATCTTGTCGCTCCAAAGCTTGCTTCCTGAGCTTCTGCTTGACGGGCCGCGCGTGAGGACAAACAACAAGATGGTGCTCAATCACCTCCCTCGAAACGTCGGGGATGTCAGATGCTTGCCATGCAAATACATCGACATTCGCCCGCGGGAAGGCGACGAGCGCGCTTTCCCATTTGTGTCGAGGGTGGAGCTTATAGTGAAAGCCCTGCCCCTGTTGTCCTCCTTGACAGACATCTTCTTAGTTTCTGGTGGTGCATCCTTGGACTTCTTTCTCTTGCCGGTGGAGCTCTCTGGCACGTCCTCAACAGGAGCACAACACTCCGAAGAGGTGCACTTGCCGGAGTGGGTGCAAGAGGTCTTGCCGTCCTTCTTCCTTCCCGGGGCTTCAGCGGCAGGAGCAAGTGCCCTGGCGGCAGTTGCTGCAACTGCCTCTCGGTAGAGTTGGTCGGTGCAGATGAGCGCGTCTTTCTTACCAGAGGGGATGGTAATGATGGTCAGCGGCTCCGGCATCTTTAATATGTTGTAGGCGTAGTGTGACGCTGCCATAAACTTGGCCAACGCCGGGCGGCCAAGGATCGCATTGTACGGCAGGGGGATCTCGGCAACATCAAAAACGATATTCTCCGTCCTGTAGTTTAGCTCGCCCCCAAATGTAACGGGCAGCATGATTTTACCTTTCGGCTGACTCCTTCCCGGGTTGACCCCTTGGAATGTGCCTGTCTCCTCAAGATCGCCATCAGGAATCTGCAGCTTCTTGATCACAGCGGGCGAGATCAAGTTCAGACCGGCCCCACCGTCAACTAGCACTTTTGTCACCTTGAGGTTGTGTATTGTTGGTGAAACCAACAACGGAAAACACCCTACTACAGTTGTGCGATCAGGGTGATCCTCGGTGTCAAAAACGATGGGCGTGCGGGACCACTTCAGTGGCTTCTGGGCATCGAACAACGGCTCCGCCGCAGTAACCTCACGCGCCCACTGCTTCAGCTGGCGGTGTGATGTGTGCAACGAGGCGCCACCGTCGACGCACATGGCCTCTGTAGCCTTCTGGAACTCGTGCTTGCTATACTCATCGTCCTCGTCGTGATCATCATCTTCCTCTTTCTTGTCGCGGCACCGAGCGGGCCTCTCTTGTTGGTTATCTTTGCCGCGGTGACCCCCTTGGCCGCCATGCTTCTTGCCAGACCCTTCAACACCATCCTGACCCTTCTCCTTGTCTCACCTTTCATATCCAGCCTTCTGCATTTCTGCAAGCAGCTCAACCTGTCGGCAGTTCTGGAGGTCATGGCCCTTGGTGCGGTGGATCTTGCAGTACTGCTTGTCGAAGCCTCCTGGCTTGCCGGCGGCCGCCAGGGCCAAGCAGGCGGCACACCCGGCAACCTCCTTGCCGGGGTCGTCAGCCTTGGCCTTTTTGGCGGCGCCGGGCTCGCCGGATCCCTCAACGACAAGCACAGTCTTGCCTTTGCGCTTCCTGTTGCGGCGCCGGCCCTTCTTTATCGGGGCGGCGGTATCTTCATCTGTGGAGTCGGTTTCCGCACCGGCGTCTTCACTGGGGTACTTCCTCCCCTCTTCAGCTCGAGCACATCTATCGACCAGAACCTAAAGTTCGTCCACGTCCTTGACCTTGTTCATCGCCAATTCTTCGCGCATCTTGCGGTTGCGCACATTCTGATGGAATGCGCTGATGACAACGGCGGGATGAACATCTGGGATGTTGTACTGCACCCGGCTAAACCTCTGTATGTACTTGCGCAGGGTTTTCACCTTCTTTCTGGGGGATGATATGCAAATCACTTGCCTAGCCATGAGCTTGGTAGCCTCCAGTGAAGGCGCCCACGAACTCATGACACAAATCCGACCAAGAAGAAATGGAGTCCACTGGCAAGTGCATCAACCACGACATGACGTTGGGTTTGAGTGCCAATGGGAAGTAATTGGCGAGCACCTTGTCGTCACGATCTCTAGCAGCTTGCATCGCGATGGTGTAGATGATGAGGAACTCCGACGGGTGGGTCTTGCTGTTGTACTTCTCGCCAACATCGGGCTTGAACGTGCGGTGGGAGGGCCATTGGAACTGCCACAGCTCTCGGGTAAAGGCAGGACAACCCACCTCGTAAGGCAGGTCGTCGCCCCCCGGCGTCTGGTGGTCCATAGTAGGCCCCGCACGCCGATCTGACTGATGGCACGTCTCCCGTCGTTGTTCGATGGTAGTTCGAGTGTCTTCCTGGGCCCGTTCCCAAAGGACTTTATGTTGGTCGCGGCGTGATCGCGGGTCGGACGACGTTGAGGAAACGTTGTCACAGACGTCGGGTCGACGGGCTGGTGGATGTTGTCGCGGCCGCGGGGAGGGGCGTGTTGGGGAACGTTGCAGAAAATTAAAAAATTTCCTACGGTTTCACCAAGATCCATCTATGAGTTCATCTAGCAACGAGTCATGGGAGAGAGAGATTGCATCTACATAGCACTTTGTAGATCACGAGCGGAAGCGTTCAACGAACGGGGATGAAGTAGTCGTACAGACCGTGATCCAAATCACCGGAGATCCTAGCACCGAAAGCACGGCACCTCCGCGTTCAACACACGTACGGTCAGCGTAACGTCTCCTTCTTCTTGATCCAGCAAGGCAAAGGAGAGGTTGGGGAAGAAGACTCCAGCAGCAGCACGACGGCGTGGTGATGGTGGAGCCGCAGTACTCCGACAGGGCTTCGCCGAGCTCTACGGAGGAGGAGGAGGTGTTGGAGAGGGAGAGGGAGGCGCCAGGGCAAAGGGTGCGCAGCCCCCCTCCCCTCCCCTTTATATAGCCCCTTGGGGGGGCGCCGGCCCTAGGAGATGGAATCTCCTAGGGGGGGCGGCGGCCAGGGAGGGGACTTGCCCCCCAAGCAAGGGGGGCGCCCCCTTTAGGGTTCCCCCCAAACCCTAGGCGCATGGGCCCTTGGGGGGGAGGTGCACCAGCCCACTTTGGGCTGGTTCCCTCCCTTATACAGCCCATGGGGCCCCTCCGAGGCAGGTGGCGCCACCCGGTGGACCCCCGAGACCCTCCGGTGGTCCCGGTACAATACCGATAACCCCGAAACTTGTCCCGATGGCCGAAACAGCACTTCCTATATATAATTCTTTACCTCCGGACCATTCCGAAACTCCTCGTGACGTCCGGGATCTCATCCGGGACTCCGAACAACATTCGGGTTACTGCATATACATATCTTCACAACCCTAGCGTCACCGAACCATAAGTGTGTAGACCCTATGGGTTCGGGAGACATGCAGACATGACCGAGACGGCTCTCGGTCAATAACCAACAGCGGGATCTGGATACCCATGTTGGCTCCCACATGCTCCACGATGATCTCATCGGATGAACCACGATGTCGAGGATTCAATTAATCCCGTATACGATTCCCTTTGTCAATCGGTATTTTACTTGCCCGAGATTCGATCGTCGGTATCCCAATACCTCGTTCAATCTCGTTACCGACAAGTCACTTTTCTCGTACCGTAATGCATGATCCCGTGATCAAACACTTTGACCACATTGATCTCATTATGATGATGCATTACCGAGAGGGCCCGGTGATACCTCTCCGTCAAGCGGAGTGACAAATCCCAGTCTCGATCCATGTCAACCCAACAGACACCTTCAGAGATACCCGTAGTATACCTTTATAGTCACCCAGTTACATTGTGACGTTTGGCACACCCAAAGCACGCCTACGGTATCCGGGAGTTACGTGATCTCATGGTCTAAGGAAAGGATACTTGACATTGGAAAACTCTAGCAAACGAACTATGCGATCTTATGCTATGTTTAGGATTAGGTCTTGTCCATCACATCATTCTCCTAATGATGTGATCTCGTTATCAATGACATCCAATGTCCATAGTCAGGAAACCATGACTATCTGTCGATCAACGACCTAGTCAACTAGAGGCTCACTAGGGACATATTGTTGTCTGTTATTCACACATGTATTGCGATTTTCGGATAACACAATTATAGCACGAATAAAGACAATTATCATGAACCAGGAAATATAATAATAATGCTTTTATTATTGCCTCTAGGGCATATTTCCAACAGTCTCCCACTTGCACTAGAGTCAATAATCTAGTTACATTGTGATGAATCGAACACCCATAGAGTTCTGGTGCTGATCATGTTTTGACTTAGGGAGAGGTTTAGTCAACGGATCTGCGACATTCAGATCCGTGTGCACTTTACAAATTTCTATGTCTCCATCTTGAACATTTTCATGAATGGAGTTGAAGCGACGCTTGATGTGCCTGGTCTTCTTGTGAAACCTGGGCTCCTTTGCAAGTGCAATAGCTCCAGTGTTGTCACAGAAGAGCTTTATTGGCCCCGACGCATTAGGTATGACTTCGAGGTCGGTGATGAACTCCTTCACCCAAATTGCTTCATGTGTTGCCTCCGAGGCTGCCATGTACTCCGCTTCACATGTAGATCCCGCCACGACGCTTTGCTTGCAACTGCACCAGCTTACTGCCCCACCATTCAAAATATACACGTATCCGGTTTGTGACTTAGAGTCATCCAGATCTGTGTCGAAGCTAGCGTCGACGTAACCTTTTACGACGAGCTCTTCGTCACCTCCATAAACGAGAAACATTTCCTTGGTCCTTTTCAGGTACTTCAGGATATTCTTGACCGTTGTCCAGTGTTCCTTGCCGGGATTACTTTAGTACCTTCCCACCAAACTTACGGCAAGGTTTACATCAGGTCTGGTACACAGCATGGCATACATAATAGAACCTATGGTTGAGGCATAGGGGATGACACTCATCTCTTCTATATCTTCTGCCGTGGTCGGACATTGAGCTGAGCTCAATTTCACACCTTGTAACACAGGTAAGAACCCTTTCTTAGATTGATCCATATTGAATTTCTTCAATATCTTATCAAGGTATGTGCTTTATGAAAGACCTATGAGGCGTCTCGATCTATCTCTATAGATCTTGATGCCTAATATATAAGCAGCTTCTCCAAGGTCCTTCATTGAAAAACTTTTATTCAAGTAGGCCTTAATGCTGTCCAAGAGTTCCATATCATTTCCCATCAAAAGTATGTCGTCTACATATAATATGAGAAATTCTACAGCGCTCCCACTCACTTTCTTGTAAACGCAGGCTTCTCCATAAGTCTGCGTAAACCCAAACGCTTTGATCATCTCATCAAAGCGAATGTTCCAACTCCGAGATGCTTGCACCAGCCCATAAATCGAGCGTTGGAGCTTGCACACCTTGTCAGCATTCTTAGGATCGACAAAACCTTCCGGCTGCATCATATACAATTCTTCCTTAAGGAAACCATTAAGGAATGCCGTTTTGACGTCCATTTGCCATATTTCATAATCGTAGAATGCGGCAATTGCTAACATGATTCTGACGGACTTCAGCTTCGCTACCGGTGAGAAAGTCTCATCGTAGTCAACCCCTTGAACTTGTCAATAACCCTTAGCGACAAGCCGAGCTTTATAGATGGTCACATTACCATCCGCGTCTGTCTTCTTCTTAAAGATCCATTTATTTTCTATGGCTCGCCGCTCAACGGGCAAGTCAGTCAAAGTCCATACTTCGTTTTCATACATGGATCCTATCAAGGATTTCATGGCTTCCAGCCATTTGTCGGAATCCGGGCCCGCCATTGCTTCCTCATAGTTCGAAGGTTCACCGTTGTCTAACAACATGATTTCCAAGACAGGGTTGCCGTACCACTCTGGTGCGGAACGTGTCCTTGTGGACCTTCGAATTTCAGTAGGAGCTTGATTAGAAGTATCTTGATCATCATCATTAATTTCCTCTCTAGTCGGTGCAGGCACCTCAGAAACGTTTTCCTGAGCTTCGCCATTTTCCGGTTCAAGAGGTAACACTTCATCAAGTTCTACTTTCCTCCCACTTACTTCTTTCGAGAGAAATTCTTTCTCTAGAAAGGATCCATTCTTTGCAACAAAGATCTTGCCTTCGGATCTGAGGTAGAAGGTATACCCAACAGTTTCTTTAGGGTATCCTATGAAGACGCATTTTTCCGACTTGGGTTCGAGCTTCTCAGGTTGAAGTTTCTTGACATAAGCATCGCATCCCCAAACTTTTAGAAACGACAGCTTAGGTTTCTTTCCAAACCATAATTCATACGGTGTCGTCTCAACGGATTTCGACGGAGCCCTATTTAAAGTGAATGCGGCAGTCTCTAAAGCATAGCCCCAAAAAGATAGCGGTAAGTCGGTAAGAGACATCATAGATCGCACCATATCTAATAGAGTGCGATTACGACGTTCGGACACACCATTACGCTGAGGTGTTCCAGGCGGCGTGAGTTGTGAAACTATTCCACATTTTCTTAAGTGTGTGCCAAATTCGTGACTCAAGTATTCTCCTCCACGATCTGATTGTAGAAACTTGATCTTTCTCTCACGTTGATTTTCAACCTCACTCTGAAATTCCTTGAACTTTTCAAAGGTCTCAGATTTGTGTTTCATTAAGTAGACATACCCATATCAACTCAAGTCATCAGTGAGGGTGACAACATAACGATAGCCACCGCGAGCCTCAACACTCATTGGACCGCACACATCGGTATGTATGATTTCCAATAAGTTGGTAGCTCGCTCCATTGTTCCTGAGAACGGAGTCTTGGTCATTTTACCCATGAGGCATGGTTCGCACGTGTCAAATGATTCATAATCAAGAGACTCTAAAAGTCCATCTGCATGGAGCTTCTTCATGCGTTTGACACCTATGTGACCAAGGCGGCAGTGCCACAAATATGTGGGACTATTGTTATCAACTTTAACTCTTTTAGTATTCACACTATGAATATGTGTATCATCACGTACGAGATTCATTAAGAATAAACCATTAACCATCGGAGCATGACCATAAAACATATCTCTCATATAAATAGAACAACCATTATTCTCGGATTTAAATGAGTAGCCATCTCGAATTAAACGAGATCCAGACACAATGTTCATGCTCAAACTTGGCACTAAATAACAATTATTGAGGTTTAAAACTAATCCCGTAGGTAAATGTAGAGGTAGCGTGCCGACGGCGATCACATCGACCTTGGAACCATTTCCGACGCGCATCGTCACCTCGTCCTTTGCCAGTCTCCGTTTATTCCGCACCTCCTACTTTGAGTTACAAATGTGAGCAACTGCACCGGTATCAAATACCCAAGAGCTACTACGAGTACTGGTAAGGTACACATCAATTACATGTATATCACATATACCTTTGGTTTTGCCGGCCTTCTTGTCCCCTAAGTATTTGGGGCAGTTCCGCTTCCAGTGACCACTTCCCTTGCAATAAAAACACTCAGTCTCGGGCTTGGGTCCATTCCTTGGCTTCTTCCCGGCAACTTGCTTACCGGGCGCGGCAACTTCCTTGCCGTCCTTCTTGAAGTTCTTTTTACCCTTGCCCTTCTTGAACTTAGTGGTTTTATTCACCATCAACACTTGATGCTCCTTCTTGATTTCTACCTCTGCTGATTTCAGCATAGCATATACCTCAGGAATGGTCTTTACCATCCCTTGCATATTGTAGTTCATCACAAAGCTCTTGTAGCTAGGTGGAAGTGACTGGAGGATTCTGTCAATGACCGCTTCATCCGGGAGATTAACTTCCAGTTGAGTCAAGCGGTTGTGCAACCCAGACATCTTGAGTATGTGTTCACTGACAGAGCCATTTTCCTCCATCTTACAGCTAAAGAATTTGTCGGAGACTTCATATCTCTCGACCCGGGCATGAGCTTGGAAAACCATTTTCAGCTCTTCGAACATCTCATATGCTCCATGTCTCTCAAAACGCTTTTGGAGCCCCGGCTCTAAGCTGTAAAGCATGCCGCACTGAACGAGGGAGTAATCATCACAGCGTGACTGCCAAGCGTTCATAACGTCTTGTTCTGCAGGGAGAATAGGTGCGTCACCCAGCGGTGCTCGTAGGACATAATCTTTCTTGGCAGCTATGAGGATGATCCTCAGGTTCCGGACCCAGTCCGTATAGTTGCTACCATCGTCTTTCAGCTTGGTTTTCTCTAGGAATGCGTTGAAGTTGAGGACTACGTTGGCCATTTGATCTACAAGACATATTGTAAAATTTTAGACTAAGTTCATGATAATAAAGTTCATTTAATCAAATTATTTAATGAACTCCCACTTAGATAGACATCCCTCTTCTAGTCATCTAAGTATTACATGATCCGAGTCAACTAGGCCGTGTCTGATCATCACGTGAGACGGACTAGTCAGCATCGGTGAACATCTTCATGTTGATCGTATCTTCTATACGACTCATGCTCGACCTTTCGGTCTTCTGTGTTCCGAGGCCATGTCCGTACATGCTAGGCTCGTCAAGTCAACCTAAGTGTTTTGCGTGTGTAAATCTGTCTTACACCCGTTGTATGTGAACGTTAGAATCTATCACACCCGATCATCACGTGGTGCTTCGAAACAACGAACTATCGCAACGGTGCACAGTTAGGGGGAACACTTTCTTGAAATTATTATGAGGGATCATCTTATTTACTACCGTCGTTCTAAGTAAACAAGATGCAAAACATGATAAACATCACATGCAATCAAATAATAAACGTGACATGATATGGCCAATATCACATAGCTCCTTCGATCTCCATCTTGGGGCTCCATGATCATCTTGTCACCGGCTTGACACCATGATCTTCATCATCATGATCTTCATCATCGTGTCTCCATGAAGTTGCTCGCCAACTATTACTTCTACTACTATGGCTAACGCGTTTAGCAATAAAGTAAAGTAATTTACATGGCGTTTCTCAATGACACGCAGGTCATACAAAAAATAAAGACAACTCCTATGGCTCCTGCCGGTTGTCATACTCATCGACATGCAAGTCGCGATTCCTATTACAATAGCATGAACATCTCATACATCACATATAGATCATTCATCATACATCACAACTTTGGCCATATCATATCACAAAGCACTTGCTGCAAAAACAAGTTAGACGTCCTCTAATTGTTGTTGCAAGTTTTTACGTGGCTGAATTAGGGTTCTAGCAAGAACGTTTTCTTACCTACGTGAAAACCACAACGTGATTTGTCAACTTCTATTTACCCTTCATAAGGACCCTTTTCATCGAATCCGCTCCAACTAAAGTGGGAGAGACAGACACCCGCCAGCCACCTTATGCAACTAGTGCATGTTAGTCGGTGGAACCGGTCTCACGTAAGCGTACGTGTAAGGTTGGTCCGGGCGGCTTCATCCCACAATACCGCTGAAGCAAGATAAGACTAGTAGCGGCAAGAAAGTTGACAACATCTACGCCCACAACAAATTGTGTTCTACTCGTGCAATAGAGAACTACGCATAGACCTAGCTCATGATGCCACTGTTGGGGAACGTTGCAGAAAATTAAAATTTTTCCTACGGTTTCACCAAGATCCATCTATGAGTTCATCTAGCAACGAGTCATGGGAGAGAGAGATTGCATCTACATACCACTTTGTAGATCACGAGCGGAAGCGTTCAACGAACGGGGATGAAGTAGTCGTACACACCGTGATCCAAATCACCGGAGATCCTAGCACCGAAAGCACGGCACCTCCGCGTTCAACACACGTACGGTCAGCGTAAAGTCTCCTTCTTCTTGATCCAGCAAGGCAAAGGAGAGGTTGGGGAAGAAGACTCCAGCAGCAGCACGACGGCGTGGTGATGGTGGAGCCGCAGTACTCCGACAGGGCTTCGCCGAGCTCTACGGAGGAGGAGGAGGTGTTGGAGAGGGAGAGGGAGGCGCCAGGGCAAAGGGTGCGCAGCCCCCCTCCCCTCCCCCTTTATATAGCCCCTTGGGGGGGGCGCCGGCCCTAGGAGATGGAATCTCCTAGGGGGGCGGCGGCCAGGGAGGGGACTTGCCCCCCAAGCAAGGGGGGCGCCCCCTTTAGGGTTCCCCCCAAACCCTAGGCGCATGGGCCCTTGGGGGGGAGGTGCACCAGCCCACTTTGGGCTGGTTCCCTCCCTTATACAGCACATGGGGCCCCTCCGAGGCAGGTGGCCCCACCCGATGGACCCCCGGGACCCTCCGGTGGTCCCGGTACAATACCGATAACCCCGAAACTTGTCCCGATGGCCGAAACAGCACTTCCTATATATAATTCTTTACCTCCAGACCATTACGAAACTCCTCGTGACGTCCGGGATCTCATCCGGGACTCCGAACAACATTCGGGTTACTGCATATACATATCTTCACAACCCTAGCGTCACCGAACCTTAAGTGTGTAGACCCTACGGGTTCGGGAGACATGCAGACATGACCGAGACGGCTCTCGGTCAATAACCAACAGCGGGATCTGGATACCCATGTTGGCTCCCACATGCTCCACGATGATCTCATCGGATGAACCACGATGTCGAGGATTCAATTAATCCCGTATACGATTCCCTTTGTCAATCGGTATTTTACTTGCCCGAGATTCGATCGTCGATATCCCAATACCTCGTTCAATCTCGTTACCGGCAAGTCACTTTTCTCGTACCGTAATGCATGTTCCCGTGATCAAATACTTTGACCACATTGAGCTCATTATGATGATGCATTACCGAGAGGGCCCGGTGATACCTTTCCGTCAAGCGGAGTGACAAATCCCAGTCTCGATCCATGTCAACCCAACAGACACCTTCAGAGATACCCGTAGTATACCTTTATAGTCACCCAGTTACGTTGTGACGTTTGGCACACCCAAAGCACTCCTACGGTATCCGGGAGTTACACGATCTCATGGTCTAAGGAAAGGATACTTGACATTGGAAAACTCTAGCAAACGAACTATGCGATCTTATGCTATGTTTAGGATTGGGTCTTGTCCATCACATCATTCTCCTAATGATGTGATCTCGTTATCAATGACATCCAATGTCCATAGTCAGGAAACCATGACTATCTGTCGATCAACGAGCTAGTCAACTAGAGGCTCACTAGGGACATATTGTTGTCTGTTATTCACACATGTATTACGATTTCTGGATAACACAATTATAGCACGAATAAAGACAATTATCATGAACCAGGAAATATAATAATAATGCTTTTATTATTGCCTCTAGGGCATATTTCCAACAGGGGGAGGGGAGGGGAGAGAGTGCACCGTGGTCGCAGTGTCTCTGGTGCCCCCACCGCCGGCATCCACCGGTTTGTCAGGACGCCGGTGTGAGGGTCCCATTGGGAGTGGCTCATCTTTGTTGGCGAAGCTGACAAGGCTTCGGATGGTGGCTCTCCACTCGTCGAGCTTCTCCGCAGCAGGGGGGCGTCGAGGAGCAGCTGCACGCGCGCCAACACTTCTGCTGGTGTAGGCGGAGGCGAGATTCGTAGTCCGTGATGCGCTCCGACTTCTGAGCGTGTACCGGCGTCTGAGCGTGCACGCCAGCCTGGTTCATCCTGCGAGTGATGCATTGTGCTCTTTCTGCGGCAGTGCCCGGGGGCTCCGTCATCGCGATGTTGCTCATCGCACGCGCGCCCGGGAAGGGCGCGGCGCGGGGGCAGCTGGGGTGTCGTAGAGGCTGCCGCACCGCCCGTGGGTAGCACGGCACGTCCCTGGACCTAGCGGCGTGTGGCTCATCGTCTCGGACGACGTCGCTCTCCTGGCTCCGATCGCCAGAATGTCGTGGATGCTCGCGGGCCACGTCTCCGGCCCCATCCGTGGCCACCCGGCCGCCTGCTCGTGCTGGCGCGGATGGGCCGGCCCCGGACGAGCCGATCGTTGTGATCCCCTTTCTCTTGGGGGCCATGGTGATGACGAAGTCGGTGTGCTAACCTCCAAACCAGATTTTCACAGCTCATGCCCCCTACCCGGCACGCCAAAGATGTCGGGGGTAACGACACCTACGGGATCACGAAGAATCCCTTTTGCTTCGGTTGGCGGGTGAGGGGCTATGGAAAGAGCGGGTTTGAGGGATCAACATGGGGGGGATTATCCAGGTTCGGACCATAAGTGATGCATAATACCCTACTCCTGTTGGTTTATATTTATCTGGTATTCTTGGACTAGCTACAAAGCGAGTAGGATCCTTAAAGTCCGAATCCTCCCTCAGTACACCCGGGCCTCCTTTCATAGTCAAAAGAGGCTGCCACAGTGGCACATAGGAGGTGGAAAGTTGTATAGTAGTCGAGTCTATCTCCTGGCACCGTAGGACAAACACATTTAATGCACTGTCGACGTGTCCTTCATGCCTTATCGGGGACGGCAAGGAAGCTTATCCCAGCTGTCGCCGCCTCGCCTGGCTTCGACGCGCGTCTGAGACGACGAGGCGTGTAGTGCCATGTTGGCTGGCTGGCTGCTGAGTTGGTGCAGTGGCAGAGTCTTCACGAAGATCTGCATGCCACCACGCAGGTGCTTGCTGAGTTGGCCTGGAGGCCGCACGTCGCCTCGCAGGTGCTCGCCTAGTTGGTGGGCTGGCAGCTGTGTGGAAACGGCGATGGAGTCTTGGTTGGTGGGGGCCTGGCTGTGGCCCCGCGGATGTACTTTGCGAGAGTCTTGCCGCGGCGTCGTGGGCGTCCCCAGCAACGGTCTTGCCGGGGGGTCTCGTGGGTATCCTCGGCAAGGATCTTGCCGAGGATCTTCGTCTTCTGATTCTCATCTAATCTCGCATGTACTTGGTCTTCACAAAGATTTACATGCCATCACGGAGGTGCCTCCCGAGATTTGGTTCCAATGTGGTTGAGGGCATCAGAACTCTCTGGCTCAAGGGTGGTAGCCTTGCTGGCGTTGGGCAAGTTGCCTCGACAAGGTTCTTGCCGGGGCTGTGGAGGCCGACCCGGCAAGGGCCTTGCCGGGGGAGTTCACCTTGCCCATCTGCTCTTCGTGTTTCTGGCTTGGTGTTGCTCTGGTCGTCTTGTGTCTTTGCTTTCTCTGCCCCGCCAAGCGTGGCCAGGGGCGTGGGGCTGCTACTGCTCGCACACAAGTAAAGGGGTAAAAAAGGAACCCCAACTTTTGTACACTGATAAGCGGGCCAGGGGAGGACAAGCGCGCGTGTCCCGCCTGTCCGCACGTTGTACATTTCACCCCAAAAGCGGCCCAAACTTTGGCTGGGGATGAGTCGAAAGCGAATAGAAAGCGGACAAAAGTCCGTTTGCGCCCGCGCGCTGGGCCGTTTGGTTTGTCCGTTTTGCCCCAAACGGACGCACCCGGACAGGATCGGGTCGCGCGCTGGAGTTGGCCTAAGAGCAACTCAAAAGGGCCGACCCATTTCGTCCGCCTGCATCCGTTTGGGTCGGCGCGGACAAAAGTGGCGGCCCAACGCGCCGACCCAAACCCAAATCACGTCCGCATCTGCGCCGACGCATTTGCGCCCCAAATGCGTCGGCGCAGACGCCGAACGGACGCTTCACGCGCCTTCTCGCTATCTGCCGCGTCCCCACATGGCGGCTGTCCAACTACCCGCTGCCCACGCGGTCAGCTTAATTTATGACCACGGGCCCACGCGTCAGCGACGGCGCTCGTCCTTTTTTGAGCCGACCGTGCGGCGGGGTCGTCCTCATCCAAACTCGCCATCCACATCTGCCAACCTTTCTTCCCTCGTCGCCGGCAAACCCTAGCCACCACAACTACAGGGAGATGGGCCTCTTCTCCGGCGCCAGCGGCAGCAAGGCCAAGGGCTAGGCCCCCGCCACCCCTTTCCCCTCAGAGTTCCTCCCGCCGGCGCCGGCGCCGGCGCCTCGCCGGCAGAGGCAGCGTGTGAACGTGCCAGTGCACCAGGCGGGGTGGCACGGGCAGCACCGCCAGCCTCTGTCGTATCCCGACGTGACGCTGCCGCACGACTGGCATCTGGATCCAAATAGGATCCCAGTGCCGGCGGCGCCGTGGACGGCTCGGGCTCACGCGGAGGAGGTGCGGCGCCAGCGGGCGCTGCTGACGCCGGAGCAGCGCCGCGACCCCGCCTACGCAACCGACTCGCCCAACTGGGCGAGGTGGTTCGCCTTCGAGCACGAGGAGGCGAGGCGACGGGGCGTGCGCGAGGTCGACCGGAGGTCGCCGCCACCGGCGCTCGTCGTCCGCGAGGAGGACCAGGCGGCCCTTGCGGCCGTCTACCGGGAGAGCGAGGAGGACGAGCGGCGCAGGGCGGAGGCGGCGGAGGCGGAAGAGGAGGCTCGGTACGAGGCGGCAATGGGGCAGGCACTTGCCCTCACCGCGGCGGGCGACAGCGTGGTGCTGCCGGTGGCCCCGCCGTCCCCTATCAAGCCGGAGCCGGAGCCGGAGCCGTCCCCCATCGAGCGCTACTCCTGGACGGGAGTAGTGCGCGAGTGGGTACGCGCGTCGCCGGTCTGGATGGGAGCGACGCCGGCGCAGGAGGCGGCGTACCTCGAGCACTGGCGCCAGATCAGGGTGGCCGAGGAGCGCCGCGACGGCGAGTACCTCGAGATGCTCGAGCGCGACGTCGAGGAGGAGCAGCGCGAGGCCGAGGAGGAGGCGCGCCAGGCCGCGGCTGCACAGGCGGCCGCACACCCCCCGCGTCGGTACTGGCTGCGCCGGCACAGCCCGACATGACGGCGCTCTGGAACACGACGTTCGCCTGGGCCGGGCCGGCGCTGACGCTCATCGACCTCACGGACCCCGAGAACGACGATGACGCCGCCTAGGGCAGCACGCCGCCTCGTAGTTTAGGTTATTTTTATTTTTTTTAATGCAAATGTGGACGCGTGGATTCTCGCTAGTTTTCGTGGCCTGCTTTAATGTTTAATTAATGTTGTTTCTCTTTTTTAATATGCATGCGTTCATTTTTTTTCTAGCGCCGTCAAAATGGTTTCAGGCCAGTGTTGGGCGCACGCGCCGACCCAAATGCAAAAGCAGGCATCCGTGTCCGTCTGGCCGACCCAAACGGAAAAAAGGCGGACAAAATTACCGTCTGTTTGGGTCGGCCCGTTGGAGTTGCTCTAACTCGAAGCACGAGGAAGGCACAGATGCAATGAAAAGTAACCGGAAGCATGACTAGATGACCACATGCAAGAGGTTGGACACTGCACACTCCTCATTCAAATCTTGTTTTAGTCTCTCAAAGAGCATCCAAAAAGCCAAGGAGAAAGTCCCTGCCAATTGCCAAGCTAGAAAGACCCAATGGCCCATCATGTTCTTTGCCACTCAAAGTCTCAAACCATATCAGACGGTCAGAGGTGTCCTTGCTTTCCAAACACTGTAACATCAATCTTTAACCCCCGGGCTGTTAATCTACGGTCTACAAGTCAACTGTTCCCCTGACCTTGGCCGCCATGATGTCATCTTCACTTTTGCTTGATCACGCTTTACGCTGCACGTTCTTAGAGGGTTAACAAGTAACTTAAGCACGACATCCCGGAGGATTTGTTTATCCCCTGTTGATCTATCGAGGTCATGGATTGAATTGTTTTTGTAGATTGCACGACATGGTCATGGCATAGGCAGTACCCTAAAAAATGTGGCAGTTGTACTTGGAATCTTACTTACATTTCTGGTAAGGTTGTTTGTTATTTGATCATCTGTTCACTGAGATGTAACAAGAACAGATTCGCCAAGCTCCGCCCACATCAGATTAGATCAATCACCAGGAATCGATACACAGAGAAAATTTGACAAAAGTGAAGCAAAAAAGAACAGAAAACAGGACGCTGCAGCTGCTCCTAGCAGTATGTACATTCACTAATGTGCAGAGTGAAATGGGACGATCAAGAACACATCCTGGGGAGTGATCTCGCGGCGGCGCCGCCTCCTCCTCGCCGGGAGGCCTTCATCTTGGTCATCTGCGTCTTCATCCGGCTGCACACCTTCTCCAGCTCCATCACCCGCCAGTGCATGCTGTCCAGGAGCGACTTGAGGTTCTGGTTCTCCAGCGTCAGCTCCAGCCTGCTCGCGTACAGGACCACCTGGCCATTGTTGTCACCGTCGGCGTCGTCGTAGCTCTCGCGGTTGGCGGCCGGAGGTGGCGGGGGCGAGGCCGGCTTCAGCGGGCCGGAGTGGCGGATGATGCCCTTGAGCACCGTGTGCTGGGACGCCAGCGCCTGCACCGCCGCCCTCGTCGGGAACCCGGAGTTGGTCGCCAGGTGCTTGCAGCACTCGGGCGACAGCTTCTCGTAGTTGATGCCCTTGCAGATCTTCATCTTCTCGTCGTCCGTCAGTCGGCCGTGGACCTGCGGCCATGAATGAACGGGACAGAGTTATTTTTTTCAGCTCGAGCAATTAATGCAATGCACTGTGCGACTCAATTCTGCTTCTGACATCCCTGAGTTCTGTGGAGAATGTATACCTGGAAGTAGACGTCGATGGCGCGGTACAGCGAGTCGTGGCAGTCCCTCGCGGCGGCGGGCAGCGCCGTGGCCAGCTCGACGAACCTGGCCGGCCGCAGCGACGGGTCCGGCGCCACCTCGGCCAGGTACAGGTCCATGAGCTCACCCACCTTCTTCAGCCTCCCCGGCTCGTCGCCGTGGCGGAGGAACGCCTCCAGGAACCTGAGCACCAGGCTCACGTCGTACAAGCTGCTCGTCCCGGACGGCGCCTGGACAAGCAGGTTGTCGAGCGTCGCGTGGTCGAGCTTGCGGCCTATCATGGCCACGAGCATTTCCTGGCAACCGGCGGCCAGCTTGACCGGGGAGGCGATCCTCAGGATGCCGAACAGGCCCTTGCAAGAAACGGAACTCCGGTCGAGGTCGGCAATGACGGTGATCGCCGCCTCCAGCATCGCCTTCTTGTCCTCGGCGTTGGCGCCGGCGATGCGGCACTTGAGGTAGTAGAAGAGGAACCGGGCGACGATGCCGTGGTCGGCGCCCCTGGCCAGGAGCGCCTTGGCCACGCGCTCCACCATGCCGGGGCTGAGGACGACGAGGTCCTCGAACCACCAGGTGCGGCGCAGGCTGAGGCTACTGCACTTGGTATCGCAGGAGAAGCGGAACGCCGAGCTCTCCGGCGAGGAACTCGTCGGGGTGGCGTCACCTGGGGCAGGGATGGCCATCTGGGCCAGCAGCGCGCCGACGACCTTGTCGAACACCCCGGTGGATTCGGCGAGCGGGAAGAGGCTCTGGCACTGCTTCACGGCGTCCACCACGCAATGCCACGGCCAGTGCGGCATATCCTCCAGCGCCTTATCCGCCACCTTCGCCAAACTCGGGACGGTGGCCGCGGGCGCGTCCGCCATCTCCATGTACTGTGCCGCGCACCGCACCGCGCAGGCGTTGGCCGCGGTGACCGTCACTCCGCCGCCGCCGCCGTAGCAGAACCTCGCGACGAGCTCGAACGCCTCGGCACCGCCGGGGAAGCCGTGCAACACTAGTCTGCGACGAGACGACGCCGCAGGTCCGACCAGCTCGTCCTCGAACAGATTCTTGATCCTGCGGCTGAACGGTGCAAGAGCGTCCTGCCAATCATCCAACAACAAATGAGAACGAGCACGGCATCGAATTAATGAAGCGCACCACACATAGATTAGCAGGGGTACTAGCGGAAGAAGAATCCAAGGACAGCGTGCTACACATGAGCAATCCGCACCCACTCAAGACGCCGAGTTAATGCGGGCACCAAAAGAGAAATCAGGTCCTTTCCAGAGAACAATCTAATCCTTTTAATGGCGAGAAGCTACCGGCCGTTTTAGCCACCAAACGCCATTAAAGCTTGGGGAGGATAAAGGCGAGGAGGAAGATGAGGTGTAGCTATGAAGCCATTAACGTGAGCACACGGCAGGGGGAGGAGGAGGAACGGAAACGACGCGAGCGACCACGCGAGAGCAGAGGCACCACAAGCACGTTCAGGCCCCAGAAAAGACCATGGACAGTTTCGCCATTAATGGGGGGAGGAGAAGGACCGGCAATGGCGAGCTGGTGGCTGGCTCATTGAAGGCGATGATAGGGAAAGGGACGCAGTTTCACTGTGCGGCCATTAAAACACTCTGCAGTTTAATGGAATGGATCCCACGCCCATTGCGGTTGAATGGCACAAGATCGATCGAGACGCCTTCCCGAAGGAAAAAAGAAACAGACGGGGTTAAAATTTACAGTTCCATGAGAGAGTGTCAGGCAAATTTACATCAAGAACATGTGGTTAGGGGACATTGCATGACAGCGCGGTGATTTTAGTCCATGGGGTGAAACATGACACCGGATTCACGGCAGAAGGAACAAGAAGTAGAAGCTCTGAGTTGGGAAGGGAACCAGCAGGAAGTGACAAGAAACACTCGGCCCAAGGACCCCGAGACCAAGTGCAACTGGAGATGGAGATGGAGACGAAACCAAGCAGGTCGGGAGGTCGAAAAGGAAGCGATGCAAGAGACCAAAAATGGGGAGAAATGTCAGAGGGTAGATGCCAAAAATTCTGGTACGCCCGTATCGCCAAAAATTTGGGTGCTACCTATAGTCCTACCTTAGCTGATTTAGCCAGAGGAAGCAACAAGGGCTAGAATTAAAACAGGCACAACTCCACCAGGATATGTCAAAGCCTCTCGGTCATCGTCCCCTAGAGGCTAGACCTCCAGGAACCGCTACACGCTAGAAACCAGCAGCTACACAACGGTACCTATAGGAGAGGCAGAAACAGAAACGAGAAAACAAGAACACAGAGCAAATCGAGACCTTGGAAGAAGAAGAACAAGTAAGGCGCGCGAAATTGGGGAAGGAGGAGGAGGAGGAAGAAGAAGAGGCGGGCGGGCACCTTATCAAGGAAGAAGACGGCTTCAGCATCCACATCCACCTCAAGGACAGAGCCCATCCTTTCTGCTGCTATTCCCCAACAGCTTTAAAGCATCAACATGGGAAAGAAGAGATGTAGGAGTAGTAAAAAGGCTGCAATGATGGGGATGGAACCAGCAAGCACAAAGGAGGATGGCAGCGGCACCACCCACACCTCGCTCGCAGAAAAGCCCAAGCCGAAGCTGCCAATGGCAAAATGCCCAAGGGAGGGCAGATGCTCTGGGAGAGTCCTTGCTGATGAGTGGTCAAGGCCACAAATCTGGAGCAGGAAAGGAGTGTGTGTGTGTGTGTGTGAGAGAGAGAGAGAGAGAGGGAGGGGAGAGGGGCCAAAGGAAGTTGGTGGATGATCTGAGCTCCTGACAGCCTCTGCTAGCATGCAAGTGGAGTTTTCAGAGGAGGTTTGGGGAATATGTAAGGCCGGGTCTCGATTTACCTACATATGTATCCTTGGGTGGTAGGTACTTTATACTAGCAGGAAGCAGGTTGAAGACGAAGTGAGGTGGTTTTCTTTATAGGAAGTGGGCTGGTGAAGCGTGAAGAGACAGAAATGCAGTGCTTGTGCTGTCTTGGATCGAATTAAGGAGAGAGTGTATCCGAGTTGGGTCATCAGTCTCCATGTGACACTGAGATATCTGATACCCTGATGTGAGCGTTATCTTTGGCATCGTTGGGGTAAATACAGAAAGAAATGTCGTTTCTGTTGAAATACAGATGGGCTTTAGGCCCATAAAACAATTTCAGAAAAAAAAATGAAGGCTCATGTCGCCACTACATACAGCTCGTGTGCCACGATCACACACCCTCGCACGTACAACGGTTGTCTAAATACATATGTTGTACGGTATATACACAGTGTACTCTAACCCCCCCCCCCTCCCAGTCGCGACGTCGGCCGAGACGACGCAAAGACTGGACCTGAACTGAAGAAAAATGTCCGAAGCCAACCCTTTGGTCATGATGTTAGCCAACTGTTGCGTGGTGGGAATGTGGAGGACACGAAATTCACCCAGCACGACCCGCTCCCTGACGAAGTGGATGTCGAGCTCCACATGCTTTGTGCGCTGATGGTGAACTGGGTTTGCCGACAGGTACACGGCTGAAACGTTGTCGCAGTAGACGATCAACGCCACCCGAAGCGGAAGAAGAAGCTCACCAAGGAGTTGGCGAAGCCACACACACACTCAGCGACGGCATTGGCCACCCCTCTGTACTCAGCTTCGACGCTCGGGCGGGACACTGTCGCGTGGCGTTTAGACAACCAGGAGACAAGAGAGTCACCAAGATAGATGCAGAATCCGGAGGTAGAGTGCCGGGTGTCACGGCACCCCGCCCAGTCGGTGTCGGCGTACACGAAGCAGGCAGGTGAAACCCGAGCGACGGAGAGCCGCACACGTAGCGTAGGACTCGCTTGATCAGGTTCTAGTGGCACTCCCCTGGATCATGCATATGCAGGCAGATCTGCTGCATCACGTACGCGAGCTCTGGGCGCGTGATCATCAGGTATTGGAGGGCGCCAGCAAGAATGCGGTACGCGGAGGGATCAGTGACGCGCAGTCCATCCACCTGGGGCAGCTTCCCTTTAGTGTCAATTGGCGTGGGGCGACGGCTTGCACGAACCCATGCTAGCACGCTCAAGGATATCCTCAACATACTGGTCCTGAGAGAGGTAGAAGCCGGCGGCAGAGGGCGTCACACGAATGCCGACGAAGAAGTGGAGAGGCCCCAGGTCTTTCATGGAGAATTCTGCGGAGAGTCGAGCGACGATGCGGTGAAGAAGAGCCGGAGTGGACGCAGTGAGGATTATGTCATCAACATAAAGTAGCAGGAAGGTTGCGTCTTGGCCGGCGGCGTAGGTGAACAACGACGAGTCGGAGCGCGTAGCAGTGAAGCCGATCGTCCACAGAAACCCAGCGAAGCACAGGAACCAGGCTCGAGGGGCCTGCTTTAGGCCATAGAGTGACTTCGCGAGCTGGCAGACATGATCGGACTTGGTGTCGTCGTTGAAGCTAGGTGGTTGCATGCAGTAGACCTCCTCATCGAGCATGCCATGGAGGAACGCATTCTTCATGTCAAGCTGATGGACAGGCCACCGGTGCGAAGCAACAACAGTGAGAACCATGCGGATGGTGGCTGGCTTGACCACCGGCGAGAAGGTCTTGCCATAGTCGATGGTGGCGCGCTGACGGAACTCTCGGACCACCCACCAAGCTTTGAAGCACTCTAGCCAGCCGGCGGCACTGGTTTTGTGGTGAAATACCCACTTGTGGGTGATGAGGTTGGCTCCGGGAGGGCGAGGCACGAGCTCCCATGTGCGGTTGCCGACAAGGGTTGCGAACTCTTCCCGCATCGTAGCGAGCTAGTTGGGGTCGCGGACGGTGACGCGAACAGAGGTGGGGATCAGCGAGATCGTAGTAATCGGCGAGGCAGTAGCAGCATCGTAGTAGCGAGGGTTGGGACGGGAGATGTCGGACTAGCCTCGCATGATCATGAGCTGCGAGGGGTGGCGGCGGAGGCGCGAGCGGAGACGGGGTCGGCGTGGCGAAGCTGTCGGAGGAAGCCCACAGCATGGTTTCTAAATCCGCACTGCGCACGAGGACGAAGTAGTCGAGGTAGCCGAGCCGTGCGATGAAGATAGGACGGAGGCGTTCGAATGCGCCGAGCGCGCACCCGAGGACGAGAGACGCGAGCCTTACCCTGAAGATCCAACGGCACCATTTGAAAGCGGCGATGCGCGTAGTAGAGCCAGGCGTGGCGAGTCGTGGTGGTGGTGCGGTGCTACCTCTTGAGCATGCGTTGGTTTTTCCTTGAAGAGGACAGGGTAATGCAGCAAAGTAGCGTAAGTATTTTCCTCAGTTTTTGAGAACCAAGATATCAATCCAGTAGGAGGCCACATGCAAGTCCCTCGTACCTACACAAACAAATAAGAACCTTGCAACCAACGCGATAAAGGGGTTGTCAATCCCTTCACGTACACTTGCAAAAGTGAGATCTGATAGATATGATAAGATAATATTTTTTGGTATTTTTATAATAAAGACTAAAAGTAAAGAAAGCAAAATAAACGGCACCACAAATAGCTTGTTGACGGGAGATTAATATGATGGAAAATAGACCCCGGGGCCATATGTTTCACCAGTGGCTTCTCTCAAGATAGCATAAATATTACAGTGGGTGAACAAATTACTGTCGAGCAATCGATAGAAAAGTGCATAAGTATGAAAATATCTAGGCATGATCATGTATATAGGCATCCGTTCGTGACAAGTAGACCGACTCCTGCCTGCATCTACTACTATTACTCCACACATCGACCGCTATCCAGCATGCATCTAGAATATTAAGTTCATAAGAACAGAGTAACGCATTAGGTAAGATGACACGATGTAGAGGGATAAACTCAAGCAATATGATATAAACCCCATCTTTTTTATCCTCAATGGAAACAATACAATATGTGTCGTTTCCCTTTCTGTCACTGGGATCGAGCAACGCAAGATTGAACCCAAAGCTAAGCACTTCTCCCATTGCAAGAAAGATCAATCTAGTAGGCCAAACCAAACTGATAATTCGAATAGACTTGCAAAGATAACCAATCATACAAAAAAGAATTCAGAGAAGATTCAAATATTGTTCATAGATAATCTTGATCATAAACCCACAATTCATCGGATCTCGACAAACACACCGCAAAAAGTGTTACATCGAATATATCTCCAAGAATATAGAGGAGAACTTTGTATTGAGATCCAAATAGAGAGAAGAAGCCATCTAGCTAATAAC
The DNA here is from genome assembly GCA_032464435.1 of Aegilops umbellulata. NCBI lineage: Eukaryota > Viridiplantae > Streptophyta > Magnoliopsida > Poales > Poaceae > Aegilops > Aegilops umbellulata. The sequence goes on from CP136055.1 coordinate 94,771,245, forward strand.
TATGGACCCGAAGGTCTGTGGTAAACTACTCACACATCATCGGAGAGGCTATGGTGTTGATGTAGAAGCCCTCCGTGATCGATTCCCCCTCCAGCGGAGCGCCGGAAAAGGCCCCAAGATGGGATCTCACGGGTACAGAAGGTTGCAGTGGTGGAATTAGGTTTTCGTGGTGCTCCTCGATGGTTTTGGGGTACGTAGGTATATATAGGAGGAAGAAGTAGGTCGGTGGAGCCACGAGAGGCCCACGAGGGTGGAGGGCGCGCCTAGGGGGTAGGCGGGCCCCCTGCCTCGTGGCCTCCTCGTTCGTTTCTTGACGTCCACTCCAAGTCCTCTGGATCACGTTTGTTCCAAAAATCACGCTCCCGGAGGTTTCATTCCGTTTGGACTCAGTTTGATATTCTTTTTCTGCGAAACACTGAAACTGGCAAAAAAATAGCAATTTGCACTAGGCCTTGGGTTAATAGGTTAGTCCCAATAATAATAATAAAAAGTGTATAATAAAGCCCATTAAACATCCAAAACAGAATATATAATAGGATGGAGCAATCAAAAATTATAGATACGTTGGAGACGTATCAAGCATCCTCAAGCTTAATTCCTGCTCGTCCTCGAGTAGGTAAATGATAAAAACAGAATTTTTTATGTGGAATGCTACTTAGCATATTTCTCGATGTAATTTTCTTTATTGTGGCATGAATGTTCAGATCCGAAAGATTCAAGATAAAAGTTTAATATTGACATAAAAATAATAATACTTCAAGCATACTAACCAAGCAATTATGTCTTCCCAAAATAACATAGCCGAAGAAAGCTCATCCCTAAAAAATCATATAGTTCGGCCATGCTTCATTTTTGTCACACAAGAATGTTCTTATCTTGCACAACGCCAATGACAAGCCAAGCAATTGTTTCATACTTTAGTAATCTCAAACTTTTTTCAACTTTCACGTAATAGATGAGCGTGAGCCATGGATATAGCACTATGGGTGGAATATAATATAATGATGGGGGTTGTGTGGAGAAGACAAAAAAGGAGAAAGTCTCACATTGACGCGGCTAATCAACGGGCTAGGGAGATGCCCATCAATTGATGTCAATGCAAGGAGTAGGGATTGCCATGCAACGGATGCACTAGAGCTATAAATGTATGAAAGTTCAACAAAATAAACTAAGTGGGTGTGCATCCAACTTGCTTGCTCATAAAGACCTAGGGCATTTGAGGAAGCCCAGTGTTGGAATATACAAGCCAAGTTCTATAATGAAAAATTCCCACTAGTATATGAAAGTGACAAAACAAGAGACTCTCTATCATAAAGATCATGGTGCTACTTTGAAGCACAAGTGTGGAAAAAAGGATAGTAGCATTGTCCCTCTTTTTATTTCTTTTTTTTCTTTCTTTTTTTGGGCCTTTTTATTTGGCCTTTCTCCTTTTTTCTGGGGGGGGGGGGGGCAATGCTCTATTAATGATGATCGTCACACTTCTATTTATTTACAACTCAATGATTACAACTCAATACTTAGAACAAAATATGACTCTATATGAATGCCTTCGGCGTTGTACCGGGAAGGGCAATGAATCAGGAGTGACATGTATGAAATAATATGCATGGTGGCTTTGACAGAAATACGATGTCAACTACATGATCATGCAAGGCAATACGTCAATGATGAAACATGTCATAATAAACGGAACGGTGGAAACTTGCATGGCAATATATCTCAGAATGGCTATGGAAATGACATAATAGGTAGGTACGGTGGCTGTTTTGAGGAAGATATAAGGAGGTTTATGTGTGATAGAGCATGTCGTATCACGAGGTTTGGATGCACAGGCAAAGTTTGCACCAACTCTCAAGGTGAGAAAGGGCAATGCACGGTACCGAAGAGGCTAGCAATGATGGAAAGTTGAGAATGCGTATAATCCATGGACTCAACATTAGTCATAAAGAACTCACATACTTATTGCAAAAATTTACAAGTCATCAAAAACCAAGCACTACACGCATGCTCCTAGGGGGATAGATTGGTAGGAAATGACCATCGCTCGTCCCCGACCGCCACTCATAAGGATGACAATCAAAGAACACCTCATGTTTCAAATTTGTCACACAACGTTTACCATACGTGCATGCTACAGGACTTGCAAACTTCAACACAAGTATTTCTCAAATTCACAACTACTCAACTAGCACAACTTTAATGTCACTATCTCCATATCTCAAAACAATCATCAAGTATCAAACTTCTCCTAATATTCAATGCACTTATATGGAAGTTTTTATTATATCCAAGTTGGATGCCTATCATATTAGGATCAATTTTATAACCAAAGAAAATTACCATGCTGTTCTAAACGACTCTCAAAATAATATAAGTGAAGCATGAGAGATCAATAATTTCTATAAAATAAAACCACCGCCGTGTCTAAAAGATATAAGTGAAGCACTAGAGCAAAATTATTTAGCTCAAAAGATATAAGTGAAGCATAAAGAGTATTCTAATAAATTCCGTATACTCTCAATAGGTGTGTACTAACAAGCAAAGACTCAAATCGTATAAGACGCTCCAACCAAAACACATATATGTGGTGAATAAAAATATAACATCAAGTAAAGTTACCGATGAACGAAGACAAAAGAGGGAATGCCTTTCGGGGCATCCCCAAGCTTAGGCTTTTGGTTGTCCTTGGATTTTACCTTGGGGTGCCTTGGGCATCCCCAAGCTTAGGCTCTTGCCACTCCTTGTTCCATAATCCATCAAATCTTTACCCAAAATTTGAAAACTTCACAATACAAAACTTAACAGAAAATCTCGTGGGCTCCGTTAGCGAAAGAAAACAAAACACCACTTCAAGGTACTGTAATGAAATCATTTTTTATTTATATTGGTGTTAAACGTACTGTATTCCAACTTATCTATGGTTCATAAACTCCATTACTACCAATAAATTCATCAAAATAAGCAAACAACACACGAAAAACAGAATCTGTCAAAAACAGAACAGTCTGTAGTAATCTGTAACTAACTCAAACTTCTGGAGCTCCAAAAATTATAAAATAAATTTCTGGACGTGAGGAGTTTATCTATTAATCATCTGCAAAAATAATCAACTAAATATCATTCTCCAGTAAAACGTTGTAGCTAATCTCGTGAGCGCTAAAGTTTCTGTTTTTTACAGCAAGATCGCAAAGACTTTCCCCAAGTCTTCCCAAAGGTTCTACTTGGCACAAACACTAACTAAAACAGAAAACCACATCTAAACTGAAGCTATACGGATTATTTATTACTAAACAGAACCAAAAAGCAAAAAACAAAAATAAAATCGGGTTGCCCCCCAACAAGCGCTATCGTTTAACGCCCCTAGCTAGGCATAAAGGCAAGGATAGATCTACGTATTGTCATCTTTGGCATGCAATCCATAAGTGGCTCTCATAATATATTAATAAGGTAATTTTATTTTATTTCTAGGAAAGTGTTCCATGTCTTTCCTTGACGGAAATTGGAATCTAATATTCCCTTCTTTCATACCAATAATTGCACCGATCGTTCTAAGAAAAGGTCTACCAAGAATAATAGGACATGAAGGATTGAAATCTATATCAAGAACAATGAAATCTACAGGGACATAATTCCTATTTGCAACAATAAGAACATCATTAATTCTTCCCATAGTTTTCTTAATGGTGGAATCCGCAAGGTGCAAGTTTAAGGAACAATCATCAAATTCACGGAAAGCTAGCAAATCACACAAAGTTTTTAGAATCGTGGAAACACTAGCACCCAAATCACACATAACATAGCATTCATGATCTTTAATTTTAATTTGTAGTAGGTTCCCACTCATAAAAAAGTTTTCTAGGGATAGAAACTTCCAATTCAATCTTTTCTTCATAAGATTGCACTAAAGCATCAACGATATGTTTAGTAAAAGCCTTATTTTGACTATAAGCATGCGGAGAATTTAGCACGGATTGCAACAAGGAAATACAATCTATTAAAGAACAATTATCATAATTAAATTCCTTGAAATCCAAAATAGTGGGTTTATTGCTATCTAAAGTTTTGACCTCTTCCATCCCACTTTTACCAAATTTTGCACCAAGATCTAAAAAATCTGAATCATTGGGACGCCTTTTAACTAAAGTTGACTCATCTCCAGTCCCATAATTATCAAGATTCATATTGCAAAACAAAGATTTAATAGGGGACACATCAATTACTTTTAGATCTTCTTCCTTATTATAATGAAAACTAGAAGAACACGCTTTAACAAAGCAATCTTTCTTAGCACGCATCCTAGCGGTTCTTTTCTTTGCACTCATCAATGGAAATTCTCATGGCTTTGAGAGACTCATTGATATCATGCTTAGGTGGAATAGATCTAAGTTTCAAAGAATCAACATCAAGAGAAATTCTATCCACGTTCCTAGCCAACTCATCAATCTTAGGCAATTTTTCTTCAAGCAAAGCATTGAAATTCTTTTGAGAAATTTTAAATTCTTTAACACTAGTCTCAAAATCAGAGGGAATCTTATTAAAATTTCCATAAGAGTTGTTGTAGGAATTACCATAGTTATTAGAGGAATTACTAGGATACGTCCTAGGATTAAAGTTTCGTCTATAAGCGTTGTTACCAAAATTGTTCCTCCCAACAAAATTCACATCCATAGATTCATTATTATTCTCAATCAAAGTAGACAAAGGCATATCATTGGGATCAGAAGAAACACTCTTATTAGCAAATAATTTCATAAGCTCATCCATCTTTCCACTCAAAATATTAATCTCTTCAATTGCATGCACCTTTTTACTAGTAGATCTTTCAGTGTGCCATTGAGAATAATTAACCATAATATTATCTAAGAGTTTATTAGCTTCTCCTAAAGTGATTTCCATAAAAGTGCCTTCCGCGGCCGAATCTAAAAGATTTCTAGAAGCAAAATTCAATCCGGCATAATTTTTTGTATAATCATCCATAAGTTCAAACCATGTGTAGGGTAATTACGTATCATTAATTTCATTCTCTCCCAAGCTTGTGCAACCTGTTCATGATCAAGTTGCTTAAAATTCATAATATCGTTTCTAAGAGAGATGATCTTAGCGGGACGAAAATACTTAGAGATAAAAGCATCTTTGCACTTATTCCAAGAATCTATACTATTTTTAGGCAAGGACGAAAACCAAGTTTTAACACGATCTCTAAGCGAAAACGGAAATAGCTTCAGTTTAACAATATCATTGTCCACATCTTTATTCTTTTGCATATCATACAAATCAACAAAGCTATTTAGATGGGTAGCGACATCTTCACTAGGAAGGCCGGCGAATTGATCTTTCATAACAAGATTCAGCAAAGCAGCCTTGATTTCACAAGATTCATCATCGGTAAGAGGAGCAATCGGAGTGCTAAGAAAATCATTGTTCTTGGTATTGGCAAAGTCACACAATTTAGAATTATCTTGAGCCATCGTGACAAGCAAACAATCCAACACACAATCAAACAAGAAGCGAAAAAAGAGGCGAGCGAAAAAAGAGGGCGAATAAAACGGCAAAGGTGAAGTGGGGGAGAGGAAAACGAGAGGCAAATGGCAAATAATGTAATGCGAGGGATAAGAGTTTGTGATGGTTACTTGGTATGTCTTGACTTGTGCGTAGACTCCCCGGCAACGGCGCAAGAAATCCTTCTTGCTACCTCTTGAGCATGCGTTGGTTTTCCCTTAAAGAGAAAAGGGTGATGCAGCAAAGTAGCGTAAGTATTTCCCTCAGTTTTTGAGAACCAAGGTATCAATCCAGTAGGAGGACACACGCAAGTCCCTCGTACCTACACAAACAAATAAGAACCTTGCAACCAACGCGATAAAGGGGTTGTCAATCCATTCACAACCACTTACAAAAGTGAGATCTGATAGAGATGATAAGATAATATTTTTGGTATTTTTATGATAAAGACTAAAAGTAAAGAAAGCAAAATAAACGGCACCAGAAATAGCTTGTTGACGGGAGATTAATATGATGGAAAATAGACCCGGGGGCCATAGGTTTCACTAGTGACTTCTCCCAATATAGCATAAGTATTACGGTGGGTGAACAAATTGCTGTCGAGCAATTGATAGAAAAGTGCATAATTATGAGAATATCTAAGCATGATCATGTATATAGGCATCACGTCCGTGACAAGTAGACCAACTCCTGCCTGTATCTACTATTACTCCACACATCGACCGCTATCCAGCATGCATCTAGAGTATTAAGTTCATAAGAACAGAGTAACACATTAGGTAAGATGACATGATGTAGAGGGATAAACTCAAGCAATATGATATAAACCCCATATTATTATCCTCGATGGCAACAATACAATATGTGTCGTTTCCCTTTCTGTCAGTGGGATCGAGCAACGCAAGATTGAACCCAAAACTAAGCACTTCTCCCATTGCAAGAAAGATCAATCTAGTAGGCCAAACAAAACTGATAATTCGAAGAGACTTGCAAAGATAACCAAACATACATAAAAGAATTCAGAGAAGATTCAAATATTTTTCATAGATAATCTTGATCATAACCCCACAATTCATCGGATCTCGACAAGCACACCGCAAAAAGTGTTACATCGAATAGATCTCCAAGAAATTCGAGGAGAACTCTGTATTGAGATCCAAAAAGAGAGAAGAAGCCATCTAGCTAATAACTATGGACCCGAAGGTGTGTGGTAAACTACTCACACATCATCGGAGAGGCTATGGTGTTGATGAAGAAGCCCTCCATGATCGATTCCCCCTCCGGCGGAGTGCCGGATAAGGCCCCAAGATGGGATCTCACGGGTACAGAAGGTTGCGGCGGTGGAATTAGGTTTTCGTGGTGCTCCTCGATGGTTTCGGGGTACGTAGGTATATATAGGAGGAAGAAGTAGGTCGGTGGAGCCACGAGGGGCCCACGAGGGTGGAGGGCGCACCCAGGGGGTAGGCGCGCCCCCTGCCTCATGGCCTCCTTGTTCGTTTCTTGACGTCCACTCCAAGTCCTCTGGATCATGTTTGTTCCAAAAATCACGCTCCCGAAGGTTTCATTCTGTTTGGACTCAGTTTGATATTGTTTTTCTGCGAAACACTGAAATAGGCAAAAAATAGCAATTTGCACTGGGCCTTGGGTTAATAGGTTAGTCCCAAAAATAATATAAAAGTGTATAATTAAGGCCATTCAACATAAAAAATAGAATATTAGCATGGAGCAATAAAAACTTATAGATACGTTGGAGACGTATCATGCGGCGTTGGGTACAGCGGGCACAGTGGGGGCACCGTAGCGATGGAGTACCTGCAGAAGGGGAGCATGGCAGGTGGTGCAGGGGAGATCATGGGATTAGTGGTGAAGGGGAAGATGTCTTCATGAAAGTACACATGACGGGAAGTAAGCACACGCCGCAAGACAGGATCAAAGCACCGATAACCACGATGATCAGAGGGGTATCCCAGCACGAAGTGGAATGATAGTCAAGCTTATTGTGGGCGGTGGAGGATGTATTGGGGTAGAAGAGGCACCCAAACACGCAGAGTTGGTTGTAGTCAGGAGCAACACCGAGTAGCAGCTCATGAGGTGTGTGTGGCATGCTGGTATGGCAGGGCCATTGGTTCAGCAGAAAAGTGGCAGTGTTTAGTGCTTCAGCCCAAAAGCGTGGAGGCATGGATGCGTGGAGAAGAAGGGTGCGCACACTATCATTTAGTGTGCATAGGATGCGTTCTGCTTTACCATTTTGCTGGCTGGTGTATGGGCAAGATAGACGAATTACAGCACCATGCCGCCGAAGAACTCACGCGAGTAAGTGTTGTCGAATTCGCGCCCATTGTCAGTCTGAAGAGAGAAGACAGGTAGCTAGAACTGAGTACGCACATAGGCAAAGAAATCACGTAAGATAGGGTGCACATCGGATTTGAGTTTGAGTGGAAAAGTCCATACAAAGTGGGTATAATCGTCAAGGATAACCAAGTACAACTGGTAGCCTGAGATGCTTACAACTGGTGACGTCCATAATCAAGGTGTAATAACTGGAAAGGAAAATATGTACAACTGGTTGGGGCATGAAAGGGTAAACGAGTGTTTTTGCCTAGGCGACAGGCCTTACACAAATGCGAGGTGGACTTGCTAAAACTGAACTGAAGCTGACGAGCAGCATGTTGAACTGAAGCAGAGCCAAGGTGCCTGAGGCGCTGATGGAGTAGGTCGTAGCGACGCCAGCAAATGGAGAGGATGTCGGGGAGGACGCTGCGACTGGGTACAGATCACCAGGGGAGTTACATCGGAGGATCGCCGCCCTAGTTCGGAGGTCCTTAACAAAGAAGCCAAGAAACTCAAATTTAGTAGTCACGGGGTTATGACGACATAACTAACGAACAGATAAAAGGTTTTTGATGAGGGAAGGAGCAAGCTGCATGTTGCGCAGTTGGAGAGGAGAAGTGCCGGCAATGAGAGAGCCATCACCCGTGTGCGTGATGGGTAGGTTGTCGGTGTCAAAACCGGCGGATCTCGGGTAGGGGGTCCTGAACTATGCGTCTAAGGCGGATGGTAACAGGAGGCAGGGACATGATGTTTACCCAGGTTCGGGCACTCTCGATGAAGGTAATACCCTACTTCCTACTTGATTGATCTTGATGATATGAGTATTACAAGAGTTGATCTACCACGAGATCGTAGAGGCTAAACCCTAGAAGCTAGCCTATGGTATGATTGTTGTTGTCCTACGGACTAAACCCTCTGGTTTATATAGACACCGGAGGGGGCTAGGGTTACACAGAGTCGGTTACAAACAAGGAAATCTACATATCCGTATCGCCAAGCTTGCCTTCCACGCCAAGGAGAGTCCCATCCGGACACGGGACGAAGTCTTCAGTCTTGTATCGTCATAGTCCAACAGTCCGGCCAAAGGATATAGTCCGGCTATCCGGATAACCCCTAATCCAGGATTCCCTCAGTAGCCCCTGAACCAGGCTTCAATGACGATGAGTCCGGTGCGCAGATTTGACTTCGGCATTGCAAAGCGGGTTCCTCCTCCGGATACTCCATAGAAGATTTTGAACACAAGGATAGTGTCCGACTCTGCAAAACAAATTCCACGTACCACCGTAGAGAGAATAATACTTCCACAAATCTAATCTGCTGACACATTTCATAGCATGACATCACACCATGGCCCGGTCATTATTCGAACCGTTTTTCTCAACCAGCCTCGGCGCATATTGCGAGGCGGTTTTCTTTGCACATCTTGTCGAAGCATAGATCGTGTCCCCTTATCATGGGATTCTCATCAATACAGACATGGGTAACCCAACCGCGCCATCAATTACGACGCTTAGGGAATAAGCGAGTTTACTAGGCAGGTGGGGGCGTATAGTTTCGTCCGCCCTTATAAAGGGATAAGGGTTCACCTTTTTCACCCATGCCTTCTTCCACCTCGCCCATCCATTCTCGCGCACTCGAGCTCCAACACCCAAGTCTGCGTCTTTCTCCTCAAACCATTCCAAGCATGTCCGGAGCGGGAGGCAAGTGGATGAAATCCTCCGTCACGGAGGAGGACATCAAAAAGCTGCGGGGAGCCGGATACTTGGCAGTGGATATCGCGCATCGACTGCCCAACGCAAGGCGATCGTCCCTACCCCGGAATCTCATGAGAGGGTAGTTTTCCTCACCCACTTCATCCGCGGACTGGGATTTCCCCTTCAGCCGTTCGTCCGCGGCCTCATGTTCTACTACGGGCTGGACTTCCATGATCTGGCCCCGAACTTCATCCCCAACATCTCGGCGTTTATCGTCATGTGCGAGGCCTTCCTCCGTGTCCGGCCCCACTTCGGCCTGTGGCTGAAGACCTTCAATGTTAAACCGAAGGTAGTGGGCGGCCAGCAAGCGGAATGCGGAGGCGCCATGGTGGGCAAAATGCCCAGCGTCACATGGCTCGAGGGATCCTATGTGGAGACCATAAAGGGGTGGCAATCGGGGTGGTTCTACATCACCGAGCCGCGCGACACCACCTGGGTGGCGGCCCCCGAATTTCGATCCTGAATCCCCACGCGGCTCACCTCCTGGAAAGAGAAGGGCCTGTCTTGGGGTTCACCGGTGGAGCTGACCGGACTCCAGAAATGCATCCGGAATATGATAAGCAAGAAACTCAAGCTTGTCAACATGGTCCAGGTCATGCTCTTCCGCCGGATCCTCCCATGTCAACGACGGGCATTCAATTTGTGGGAGTTCGACCTGGCCGAGCACCAGACGCTGCGAGAGCTCTTCGACACGACGCACAAGGACGTCTGGAGGGTGCTGTTCAAGGGCGCCGAGGTGCCTCCTTCCCTTACCGAGGACCGCGGACTTAGCGCGAAGCGCCCTGCGAATCCGGTAAGTCTTTTATAAGATGTTTATTTTCCACAATTTGACCATGCGTGGGATCTAAACCCCCACGCCGTTTTCTAGGACTGGGTCGAGACAGTGGAGCAGATTGACTGTCTAGCCCCCCTGCCCGAAGATCCAGCTGATGCTCTCTTAACGGAGATGCTGGCTCCGGCACCTTATGAGGTGCCGGAGAAGAAGGCCAAGAAGAAGGCCACGCGGACCCGAAAGGGTCTCCGACGTCAGGTGATATCGGACTCATCATCCGATAACTCCGAGGTGCACTCCTCCCGTGAAGACGAGGAGGACGAAGAGGAAAGTTCTCCCCCCCAGCCAGGGGAGACAAGAAAAGGAAGGCCGCCCCAACCGGGGAGGCCGAAGGGTCCAAGAAGGGAAGGACCCTCCTTTCGGACTGTTCCACGACCGCCGCTTATAGTGAAGACGAGTGGTTGCCCAGGGACAAGCCCCTGGCGAAGTCGTAAGTATTCGGATACCAGAGTAATTCATGGTATGCTTTTATTGCACTGCTTCTCCTTACGCTGAATATGATTATGCAGTCCGTCCCGAGCCCATGTCGACGTATCTTCGTCGGATGGTTCCTTGGACCTGTCGGATATGAATAGCGATTCACTTCCGACCGCCTCCTCCCCTCGCCCTACGAACAACGTTGAGGTGTTGTCTCAGAAGGCACCAAGCCGAGGGGAGGTAGTCCTGGAGGCACCTCGAGGTGACCTTCCGGACCCCGGGCGCAAAGGGAGCAAGACTCCCACGGGCTCCAAGTTCGGCCACCAGCCGAACACTGTGCCGAAACCTCCGGTGGTTCCGTACTCCGGCAGGCAACCCCCTATTAAGAGGGGCAAGCTGCCCGTGCCGGTGACCTCTGTCCATCCAGAGGCACCGGACAACTTGCTGGAAGCGCTTCATGACGCTTCCATCGATGAAGAGCACCGCACTATCATGAGTGCGGTGATCGAGAAGGTTCAGTCCAGAAAAAGCGGACTAACTGAAGCTTGTGCCAGCCTCCTAACAGGCTTTCAGGTAAGTGATTAGATTGTAGGAACATAGTACCGCATAGATAGTAGCCCCTAATTGTAACGCCCCGAGACCGATGCTCGAGAAGACTTCCATATATTCCGGGTTTCGCCATGTGTTTCAATTGTGCCTGCCCTTTTATTTTTGCATTGCATTATGTCATCATGCCATCATCTCATAAATCTTTTGCAACTTACCTAAATAAATTGCATGGATCTTCGGTCCATTTAAATTGAGGGAATTCACATGGTGAGTTCTCTTTATAATATATCTTCCCGGTATTAGTGGAGCTATATAAAATATTCCATTTTGGAATTCACCATAACACATTTGCAAAATCCCAATGCCTTTGTTATCTCAATTCTTGACCTCTGACTGTGCCATTTATCTTTTCATCATTTTCCGGAGCTCCACCTAATATTTCAACATTTTTTTGGACCTTCCTTTTACCTAGTCCTAGTTCAAACCTATTTGAATTAAATTCCAATGAGTTTGAATTTAAATCTTGCAATCTTGGCAATTCCCATTTTCTCGGAACAAACACCTTTTCGTGACTCCGGGAAAATTATCCCCATACCCAAACTCCACTCTAATCTCTCTCGACATTTCTTCTAAGCTCTTGTTTCTTTGAAATAGAGAGATAATTAGAGAGAGAGAGAGAGTTAGCAGCAGTGCCCCCTTGGGCCTCTCTGTTCAGGCCCATCCATTCTCCCCAGCCCACCTAGCTCTCCTAACCCTAGGCCCCGATCCCCATCTCCCCTCGATCTCCTCCCCCGCCGCCAGAACCCACGCACGCATCTCGCACGTAGAGAGGCAGTGCCCGCATCCCTCGATCCCCCTCCTCCTCCTTCGTTCCTCCCTCCAGCGCCCGCGCCCGTGTCCTTCTCCCCTCTCGATCCCGCGCGCCTTCCCCTCCTGCAGCCGCCTCCACCTCCAGATCGGGCTGGCCTCCGTCGCCCTGGCCCGTTCCCGGCCGGAACCCGCCGGCAGGACGTCGTCCCCGACCCCCACGGCCTAGGGAGAGGAGCTCCCGTGCCCGACGCCGCGCCCGGACCGCCCTGCGCCTCCCTCCGTCGTCCTCCCTGCCGCCAACATCGCCGGAGACGGGCTCCCGATGCCCAGTTCCGCTTTCATCCGCTGCATCCGCGCCATCCTCGTCGCCAAGGCCAAGGGCAGGACGCCCCTGCTCCTCCTCACCTCGTCCGCGTCGCCGGGATCGCGTCAAGTCCCTCGCCGTTGTCCTCTGCTCGGGAACGAGCTCGGCCCCGCGCCTTGGACTCGTTCCATGCCCAGATCGCCCTGCACCTCGCCGCCTGCTGCTCCTCTGCTTCGAGCAGGAGGACGAGCGCTCGACCGCGCGTGTTGACCGTGCCCCTGCTCCGTCCTCGTGCCCGCCGGGCCTCCTCTGCTTCGACCGTCGACCTCCGCAAGTTCAGGACCAAGACCCGAGACCTGAGACCCGTGGCCTCCGCTGGTAATTTCCGTGGACGTCAAGTACCTCTTCTGGTGATTAGAACGTCTACGTAACGTGTACCTCTACGCTAGAAAACGTTGGATGCGCCAAGTTCCACTACCGCCGACGTACATTTCGCCAAGTACCACTACCGTCGGCCTCGGAGACATCGGATTCGTCAAGTTCCTCTTCAAAACGTGAACCCCTACTTCCACGACGACCGTCCCGAGAACGTCTACTTCCACTACGAACTTGAATCATTCCGAAAATGCACGCTTCGAAGGTATAACGCCGAGACGATGACCCGTGGACGAATGCATGTGTGATGTATGAGATGCTTGTGTTTGCACCATGTCCAATTTGTCACTCGTTTCCTTGTCACCAACTCGTGGGACACCCGGTATCCGGGAGCGCCCCACCATCTTCTGCACGCAACCGCACACTTCTCCTTTGCACCGGTATCTTCAAGAGCTACCGGAACCGATATGTTGCCGTGGCATCATTTTCGGATTCGTTGCCGTGGCACCATTTCCGTTGTCGTTGCCGTGGCACCTTTCTTTTCGTTTCCGCCACGACGACAAATGCTTCATAATGCTCTTGTCAACATTTTCATAAAATTGCTTAAAACTTGCACATGTCATCCGCATCATTATAACAACATTTAAAATGTTTATATTTGTTGTTTCCATTAATTTGCTTGAATGCCTTGTGAAAATGATTTATTCCATAACTAAATAATTGTAACTCAGAATTTAATAATTTATATATGTAAATGGGGTAGAAAAATGCCTAGTTTAACATGTTGCACTTTATTTTCCTGTTTAACAACATTAAAATTGTGTTTAGGTCAGATCAGTACCAAATTCAAAGTATGCACATCAGGATTTTCCGGAATTGTTGTTTGTTGTTCCGGCCTCATTTAAACTTGCCTAAATAGATAGTTTTATTATGTTTCACCCCTTGCCATGTTTAATAACATTTATTATTGTTGGGCACATAATCGAGAGAGAACTAAATAATTGATGTGGTGTTTCGTCAATATGTAACTCGTTGCATATTGAGCTCCACTTAATTTGTAGTGTTGCTTGTTGCATTTTGCCATGCCATGCCTCATTTAAACCGGACATGCATCATCCTTGGTTGTGCATCATGCCATGTTTATGTGATGGTTGTTTACCATGTTGTTTGCTCTTTTCCGGTGTTGCTTCTTAGGGTTGGTTCCGATAACGTCGTGTTGGGAGGATGATACGATATGGGATCTATCATCTGTTTGTTCCGGCTTATTCTACAAGCCAAATCCTTTGTTTTTGTTTTGTTTTGTGGTATTCGAGTTGCTTCGAAGTCAAGTGTTGATTCCATACCTTTTTCCTAAATGGTGTTCTCATACTTTCATGTGAATACCAATCCTTCATGATAACTGAGAGTGTCATGTCAATCCTTTTCAACCGGCGTGCTTCTCTTCAAGTGGATCCGATCTTCTCAACATTCGCAAGATCAATTATCAGTTTTTTCCCAACGGTGTTTGCTCCATCCGTTCCAAGTTGTCTTTGTTTTCCCGCCCTCCCACCCTTTTCTTCAAGGACTCAGATTTCTCAATCATGTATCCTTTATTTGTGAGAAGTCTCTTTGTCAGGGGATATCGGCCTCCACGAGCACCTATGGGGACGGAGCCCCTTGTCGGTTCGGCGGGGGGCGGAGATTGCACAAAGAGCAGATCGAGGCGACACACACACACACAAAGATTTTACCCAGCTTCGGGCCGCATGGATTCGTAAAACCCTACTACTGCATGTCTGGTTGATTGGAGTTCTTGCTCTGGAGCGCAAGAAGCTACAGTAAGCTGGAGTAGGACGTAGACGAGGGTCTACTGAGCGTCCTCCTGGTTTTCTGTTCTCCTCTAGGGTTCGATCTCTCTCTCCCGGTCTGGATCTCTCTCTCCGGGTCCGGATCCCCCCTCTACGTACGCATGGGCCTTCTTTTATATGCTAAGGGGTTTCCCACAGGTAGCGACGCAGGTGAGGGTAAAAATGGCAAGGAACTGTGCGAACAGTGGCCGCTCAGTGCTATCGCACCTAACTCTGACGGCGGGGGACAAAGGCATTAAATGCCCGTCTGGATCGCCTGAACAGTGCTGAGGCGGACCGTTAGGGGCGCCTCCGCTGGCCACGGGGGCGGCTCCGCCAACGTCGCATGCCATGCGCGCCCCAGGTTGCGCGGCGCCCCGCCACGTGTCTCCGGGGAAGCTCCAGAGTGACGCGTGGGCAAGTGAGCTGGAGCGCATGCCTCAGGTGGTGGTTTGCCGCGGCAAGTGGCTTGCCGCGGCGGTTGTCTTGCCGCACCTGAGAGCTTGCCGCTCGTCAGGCCTTGCCGAGGCGCGCGGAGTGCCGCGGCGGGCTTCTCTTGGGGTGCCTTGGCTTGGCCGCCCCGGCGAGCTCCTCCCGCCGGGGCCTTGGTGCTTCGGCTTGGTCGTCCCGGCAAGCTCCTCTTGCCGGGGCCTTGTCGCCTTGGCCCGGCAAGCTCCTCTTGTCGGGGCTCGCCTTCTCGGCCCGGCAAGCTCCTCTTGCCGGGGCTTGGTCTTCTAGGCTCGATCACTTGGCCTTCGTCCGGCCTAGAAAGGGCCGTGGAGACTCTTGTTGCTCCCCTGGCCGGCCTTGCCGCGGGACGCTACTACTGCCCGTGCACAAGTTCGGGGTACTGAGGTACCCCTACTTTAGTACACCGACAGGAGCCCCCGGGTCTGGGCCATACACGGTGCCGAGCGTTGTTGGGCCAGGCCCTAACAGTGCATGGGCACGCGTGGCCTGGGTTGCGCTGCTCCTTAACTCCGTGCTCGTCGCGCCCTCCCCAAGTGGCGCGCGCTTATCGCGGCGTCATGGGGGGCGAGGCGTGCGAGACGTGCGTGACGTGGGTGGCGTGCGCGGGGCTTGAGGCCCGCAGGCATGCGTCACGTTGGGCACGACTCCTTTATTTGGAAAGGCGAAACGTCCGCCCCACTTTCGAGTGGGGAGGAGAGGTCGCTTCATCTGTCGCCTCGGCCCTGCTTGCCCGCCACGCGTCCTCCATGCGCTTGTGGTTGCGGTGGTGGAAGCGGGAAGCCGGGCCGATGCGGGTCGAAGTAGAGGGTCGGCCCCGTCGCCTGCCCTTCCTCTGCTTTGATTGGTCGGGCGGGGCGGTCGAGCCCCCACTCCGCCCCTTCATAAGGAGCGGAAGGGGATGACGGGGGTCCGCACTCCTTCCTTCTTCCTTCTCTTAGATCCCTGGTCCCCTCTCCCCAACTGTCATGGAGAAAGGGAACCCTGGTCCTTCTTCGGTGGCGGCAAGGGTTGCCGCCAGGCAGCGAGCCCCTCCTCCCCTTGCACCCGCGGCGGCTGAGCCAACCGTAAGGGGAAGGGGGAGGGGGCGAGGTCGTGGACGAGACCGTGGACGGGGCCGAGGCGCTTGAGGCGGGCAGGACGGCGCGCCGGCCTCGCCTCCGCCGGCGGCTCCGTTTCCCCCGGCGGTTCATCTCGGGGACGACCCCTGCGAGTTCATCATCAGGCTGCGCCGGGCGCCTCGCCGTCGCCTCCGCCTCCCGGCTCCTTTAGCGGACGTCTTGGAGGCGGAACAACACGAGACGCTGAGACTGCGCATGAGGGGCTACGGGATCAGCGGCACGCGAGTCCGCGTTGAATCTTGAGCCCCCGGCGTGGTGTGCCTTGGCCGCGGGTGGAAGACGTTCGCCCGGATCCACAGCTTGGCGGCGGGGTTCACCCTCCACTTCAAGCTGATGGAGGGCGATCTCCTCTCCGTACTTCAGGGACCTCGGCACCCGGGCCCGGTGCTGCGTGGATAGCTCCTCCGACAGCGAAGGCTCCTCCTCGAGCGAGAGTGGCGAGGAGGGGAGCGACAGCGACAACGAGGGGAGCGGCCGCCGGGATGACGGGTCCGACTAGGTACCGGTCGCAGCTCCGTGTGGCACCGGCGGCCCCCATCGTCCGCGTCGCTGGCGCCGTGAACTCCCCGGGGTCGTCTCCTTGGGCGGCTGGCGTAGGGAGGATGCGGAAGAGGAAGAGGGAGGGCGGCGAGGCCGCTGCCTCGTCTTCCAACCTCGCCCCAGACGCCGTCACCACCCATGCTCGCGGCGACGACCACCGGGGTCTTCTCTCCGGCCCGGCAAGCTCCTCTTGCCGGGGCTTCGTCTTCTCGGGCAGCTGGAGTGGCTAGGCTGCGGAACAGGCTGGCGGCAAGGCCGTCAACTCGGAGTACGAGGGCTAGATTCCCTCGACAGCGTGTTGACGTCCTGCAGCCTCCTTCTTGAGCTCTGCCTCCGGCGCCGCCGTCTCCATCCGGCCTCCGGAGCCCCGGGGCGGAGCCCCGGATGCTCTCTTGGTGCCTTCTGCCACCCGTAGCTCGTCTAGGCGCCCCTTTTGCCCTTCTCGCCTCCTTGCCCTACCTCCTGAGGAGAGAGACAAGAAAGGGATTACGGGCACCTTATCTCTTTTTGTCTTGTAAGCCCTCGGGCCTTAGTTGCATTTAAATCTTGTAATCCCATTTTTCATGTTTTTCATTCTCTCTGAGCTGTACCTAAGTGGAATGTTTTTAATGAAAAAGGGAACGTTTGCCAGATCATTTGTCTCGCGGGTACATCCCGCGGCAAGGGGCGGACCCTTTGCACCATTAAGATAGACACTTCCCGCCCGGCAACGGACCCTGCCGTCCCCCGCGCCCCTTGGCCCTCCTCACACTCTTGGCGGAGGGAGGGAGAAGGCGGGTTCTGGCCCCTCGCTTCCTCCCCTTGCCGCCGCGGCTACTATCCGAAGCGGGCCCCGGGAACGCGCTCCGGGGTTTGCCGCTTAAGAGAGCACGGCAGCTTTTTAGGAGGAAGCAAGGTTTTCACGTTTCGCAGCTCACGAGAGAATGCATGATAAGGGATGTAAAGACTTATCTGAGGTTGCAGCCCCCGGCAACTCTGGCTTGCCGGGAGGCGGGCGCTGGCTCATCCTTCTCCCCTTCTTCGTCCTTGAGCGGCTCGGCAAGGGCATGCAACTCCGGCGAGCCAAAGGGAAAGGACGGGAAAAGGACGCAGACTCGACCTCTAAGTTAGGGGTTAGCGACTGTTAGGCACTATCAACCCTAACCAAGGACGAGACTTCGACTCAGCATGCATGCTAAAACTTGGGGGGCCCCAGCGCGTCGTTGCGGCCAGGGTCTGCGCCTGGCTTTGTACAAAGGATTACATGCGTCTGCGGCAAGACTTTTGTACAAAGAGTTGGTTGCCGGACGGGGTCCGGCAACCGCGCCTTACGGGTAACACTTGCGAAGATGCTCAATGTTCCAGGAATTGCTCACCGGAGTACCATCTTCGGTCTCGAGGCGGACGGCGCCGGGCCTCGTGACTCGTTTCACCCGGTAAGGGCCTTCCCACTTTGGCGTCAACTTGTTGTGTATCTTGGCCGACTGAACGCGCCGAAGAACAAGGTCGCCTTCCTCGAGGCTCCTGGCCTTAACTTTGCGGCTATGATAGCGACGCAGAGCTTGCTAGTAGCGAGCGGATCGCACAGCGGCCTGGAGACGATCTTCCTCGAGGAGCAGTGCGTCATCTTCAAGCGACCGCTCTTGCTCAAGCTCATCATAAGCGAGCACTCGAGGTGACCCGTATACGAGTTCCGTGGGGGTAACTGCTTCTGCTCCATAGACTAGAGGAAATGGTGTCTGGCCGGTGGCTCGATTTGGCGTTGTTCTAACTGACCAAAGAACCGCCGGCAGCTCCTCGATCCAGTTCCGTCCGCGCTTGAGCAGCTTGTCAAAAGTTCTGGTCTTGAGCCCTCGCAGTACCTCGGCGTTGGCCCTTTCCGCTTGACCGGTTCTCCAGGGATGAGCAACAGAAGCGAAGCAGACCTTGGTGCCGAGATCTTGGGTGTACTGCATGAAAGCGTGGCTTGTGAACTGCGTACCGTTGTCGGTGATGATCCTGTTGGGGATCCCGAAGCGGCAAACAATCGACCTGAAGAATTTGATCGCGGACTGGGCGGTCACCTTTCTCACCGGTTCCACTTCTGGCCACTTTGTGAACTTGTCGATTGCAACGAACAAGTACTCAAAGCCCCCAACGGATCGGGGGAAAGGGCCGAGGATATCGATCCCCCAGACCGAGAAGGGCCAGGATAAAGGGATCGTCTGGAGAGCTTGAGCTGGCTGGTGTATCTTCTTGGAATGGAACTGGCACGCTTCACACTTGGTTACTGTGCAGTTGCATCCTGGAGGGCTGTGGGCCAGAAGAAGCCTTGCCGGAACGCCTTTCCGGCAAGCGCTCTGGCGTCAATGTGGTGTCCACATATGCCTCCGTGTATCTCCGCCAAAAGCTTCTGTCCGTCTTCCCGGTGGATGCACTTCAATTTCACCCCGTTGCGTCCTCTTCTGTACAGTGCGCTGTCAACGAACTGGTACATACTGGACTGTCGGGCTACTCTTTCAGCTTCTTCTTGTTCTTCGGGAAGTTCTCCTGTCTGGAGGAAACGGACGATCTGCTGTGCCCACGTCGGAGCCTGTGGCTCGACGACGAGGACTAGAGGCATGTCGGCGGCCGCGGGAACATCAGCTTCTACGGCGAGGACGTGGGGCTCAGCCGGAGCTTGACGTTCCCCGGCAAGCTTGCCGGGGCGTGGCTTGCCGGGAGCGCCTGCTTTGTCGGGACAAACCCTGGGGCTTGCCGGAGCGGGCAGCTCCTCAGCACTTTTGGCGTCGATCTCGGGGACTCTCTTGGCGGCGGCTTCGGGAAACTCTGCCGGGAGATAGTCGCCGGAGACCGATTTCCTCTTCTTGCTTGGCCCAGTCGATGGTGTCACAGATGGCTGAGTCAGCTTGAGCACAAAAGTCCCTGGTTCCACAGGTAGCTTTAGTGCGGCGCATTTTGACAGGCCGTCGGCGATGTCGTTCTCTGCTCTTGGAACGTATTCCATTTGCAGGCCGTCAAAGCGCTCTTCCAGCTTCCTCACTTCATCAACGTAAGCTTCCATCAACGGGCACTGGTAATCCTTGTTCACTTGGCGGACGACGAGCTGCGAGTCACCCCTGACAATGAGCTTCTTGATCCCAAGTTCCGCCGCGATCCTGAGACCGGCGAGCAAACCTTCATACTCTGCTGTATTGTTGGTTGCTTGCTCCTTGGGAAAGTGCATCTGGATGACGTACTTGAGGTGCTCTCCGGTGGGCGCGATGAGCAGCACGCCGGCACCGGCGCCTTCCAGCGAAAAGGCACCATCAAAGTACATCAACCACTCTTTGGTTGCTTCCTTGCCCGGGATGCTCGTCTCTGGAATTTCTTCGTCCGGTGTCGGCGTCCACTCTGCTATGAACTCTGCCAATGCTCTGCTCTGGATGGTCGATGTGCTCTCGAACTTGAGGCCAAAGCTTGACAGTTCTAGTGCCCACTCGACAATCCTGCCCGTTGCTTCAGGATTCTGCAGTATCCTCTTAAGCGGAAAGCGAGTGACCACTGTGATCTCGTGTGCTTGGAAGTAATGGCGCAGCTTCCTCGAGGCCATGAGGAGGCCGAAGAGCAATTTCTGCACACTAGAGTACCTCGACCTAGCCCCCTGCAGGAGGGAACTGACGAAGTAAACTGGGCGCTGCACCATCCTCTTCCTCTGCACTTCCCCCTGCGCTTGCGCGGATCCGCCTTTGTCGGGGCCAGAGCTTGTCGGGGAAGCTCCCTGCTTGCCGTCGGACGCGCTTGCCGTGGTTGCTGGCTCGTCATCAGCTTCCCTCTCCGCAACTAACGCAGCACTAGCCACTTGATTGGTTGCCGCTAGGTAGAGCAGCAACTTCTCTTGCGGTCTAGGCGCGACAAGTATAGGAGCGGAGGACAGGTATTTCTTCAAGTCTTGCAGCGCAGCCTCCGCTTCCGGAGTCCATTTTACTGGACCTGCCTTTTTCAAGATTTTGAAAAATGGCAGGGCGCGTTCCGCAGACCTGGAAATAAACCTGCTGAGAGCCGCCACGCAGCCGGCAAGTCTTCGCACGTCCTTGACACGCGTTGGTGCTTCAATCTGCTCGATGGCCTTGATCTTGTCGGGGTTGGCTTCGATCCCACGCTGAGACACGAAGAACCCGAGAAGCTTGCCGGAGGGGACTCCGAACACGCACTTCTCGGGGTTGAGCTTGAGGCTGATCTTGCGCAAGTTCGCAAAGGTCTCTTCCAAGTCTTGAACCAAGGTTGCCTCGTCCCTGCTCTTGACCACAATGTCGTCCATGTAGGCCTCCACATTTTTGTGGATCTGTGGCTCGAAAGCAGTGTGGACAACCCTCGCGAACGTTGAGCCTGCGTTCTTCAGTCCAAAAGGCATCCGCACAAAACAGTACGTGCCGCATGGAGTGATGAACGCAGTCTTCTCTTCGTCTTCTTCAGCCATGAAGATCTGGTGGTACCCGGAGTAGGCGTCAAGGAGCAGGTCGCATCCGGCCATGGAGTCAACAATCTGGTCGATGCGCGGCAAGGGAAACGGATCTTTAGGGCAAGCTCTGTTGACATCGGTGAAATCGATGCAAAGCCTCCACTTCCCGTTTGCCTTGCGCACGACAACAGGATTGGCCAACCACGTCGGATGGAGCACGCCTCTGACGAGGCCTGCCGCTTCCAACTTCCTGATCTCCTCCGCGATGAACTCTTGGCGCTCCACCGCTTGTTTCCTGACCTTTTGCTTGATGGGCCGCGCATGAGGACAGACGGCGAGGTGGTGCTCAATCACTTCCCTGGGAACGCCGGGGATGTCAGATGGTTGCCAGGCAAACACATCGACATTCGCCCGCAGGAAAGCAACGAGCGCGCCTTCCTATTTGGGGTCGAGAGTGGCACTGATGGTGAAGGTACCACCAGTGCCGTCCTCCTTGGCGGGCACCTTCTTGGTCACTGGCGGAGCAGCCGTCGTTTCCTTGTGTTCATCGGCGGGGCTCGGTGGTGCGTCCTCAACGGCAGCGCAGCACTCTGAAGAGGCGCGCTTGCCGGAGTGGGCACCAGAGCGTTCGCCGGGCTTGGCCTTCTTGCCGGCGGGGCTCGATGGCACGTCCTCGACGGCAGCGCAGTGCTCCGAAGAGGCGCGCTTGCCAGAGTGGGCGCCAGAGCACTTGCCGGACTTCTTCTTCATGCCAGCGGGGCTCGATGGCACGTCCTCGACGGCAGCGCAGCACTCCGAAGAGGCGCGCTTGCCGGAGTGGGCGCCAGAGCACTTGCCGGACTTCTTCTTCATGCCGGCGGGGCTCGATGGCACGTCCTCGATGGCAGCGCAGCACTCCGAAGAGGCGCGCTTGCCGGAGTGGGCGCCAGAGCACTTGCCGGACTTTTTCTTTCCCCCGGAAGCTCCAGCGGCAAGCGAGCCGCGGGCCGTTGCTGCTGTTGCGTCCCGGTATATTTGGTCGGCGCAGATAAGGGCATCCTTCTTGTCGCCGGGGAAAGAAATGACGCTTATCGGGCCAGGCATCTTGAGCATATTGTACGCGTAGTGAGAGGCCGCCATGAATTTGGCGAGCGCCGGTCGGCCGAGGATCCCGTTGTAGGGCAGCGGAAAGTCGGCGACGTCGAAGGTGACCCTCTCAGTTCTGAAATTCAGCTCGCTGCCGAATGTTACCGGCAGCGTGATCTTTCCCTTCGGCTTGCTCCTTCCCGGGTTGATTCCTTGGAATGTGCCGGTTTCTTCGAGCTCGCTGTCAGGAACTTGGAGTCTCCGGAGAACAGCAGAGGAGATCAGATTCAAGCCGGCCCCGCCGTCAACTAGCATCTTAGTGACCTTGAGGTTGCGGATCGTTGGGGAAACCAACATCGGCAAGCACCCGACCGCGGTTGTGCGATCAGGGTGGTCCTCAATGTCGAAGATGATAGGCGTGCTGGACCATCTCAGGGGTCTGCGTGACTCGACGGGTGGCTCCGCTGCATTGACCTCCCGCACCCACCGTTTAAGCTGGTGGTGGGAAGCGTGCAGGGAGGCACCGCCATCCACACACAAGACCTCAGTGGCTTTCTGAAACTCCTGCTCGCTGGTCTCGGGGTCTTCCATGTCTTCGTCGTCGTCATCGTCTTCGCTCTTGTCGCGTCCCCGGGGAGGTCTGTCTGCTTGCCGCTGCTTGTCCTTGCCGCGGTGCTCCCCCGGGCCGGGACGCTTCATGTCGGATCCCCCGCCGCCTGCTTGGGCTCTCTCCTTGTCGCGTCGTGCGTACTCGGCCTTCTGCAGGTCGACGAGCCGCTCGACTTGCTTGCAACTCTAGAGGTCGTGGCCCCTGGTGCGGTGGATCTTGCAGTACTTCTTGTCGGTTCCGTCCCGCTTATCAGCAGCCGCCACCGCCCGGCAATTGGCGCACCCGACAACCTCCTTGCCGGGGCCTCCCGCCTGGGCTTTCTTGGCGGAGCCCTCGCTGCCGGACTTCTCGACAACCAGTACCTCTGGGTTTTTCTTCTTTTTGCCGTTCCGCCACCGGCCTCTCCTTGCCGGGGCGGCACCTTCGCTGTCGGATTCTCCTTCTCCGACACTTTCTCCGGGGAGCTTCCTCCCCTCCTCAGCGCGTGCACACTTGTCGGCCAGGGCGTAAAGCTCGCTGACCTCCTTGATTTTGCACATCGCCATCTCTTCCCTCATCCTACGGTTGCGCACGTTCTGATGGAACGCGCTGATCACCGCGACGGGGTGGACGTCTGGGATGTTGTAGTGCACACGGCTGAACCTCTGGATGAACTTGCGCAAAGGCTCCCCCTCCTTCTGAACAAGCAGATGAAGATCGCTTGCCTGGCCATGGGGTTTGTGGCCGCCCGTGAAGGCGCCAACGAACTGATGGCATAGATCTGGCCAGGAGGAGATGGAGCCGTCCGGCAAGTGCATGAGCCAGGATCTGACGTTGGGCTTGAGTACCAGCGGGAAGTAGTTGGCGAGGATCTTATCGTCCCGTCCCCCAGCAGCCTGCACCGCAATGGTGTAGATGCTGAGGAACTCAGACGGATGCGACTTGCCGTCGTACTTCTCGGGCACGTCGGGCTTGAAGTTCTTCGTGCTGGGCCACTAGACTTGCCGCAGCTCGCGGGTGAACGCGGGGCAGCCTACCGAATATGGCAGTTCGCCTGGTTCCCCCGGTGCGGGCATGTTTCCAGTGGGCTCGACGCGCTGGTCCGATTGACGGCGCGCCTCTCTTCTGCGCTCGATGCGGGTTCGAGCGTCTTCTTCCCTTCGTTCATGAAGGACTTGGCGTTGGTCGCGGCGAGTTCGCGGGTTCGACAACGCGGTGGAGTCGTTGTCGAGGTGAGCCCGGCGAGTCGGCGACCGCGGCTTCTGGGGCGGGGAGTGCACGGTGGTCGCACCCCCGCCATTCTTGGCGCCATCGGTTCTCGCCTGGGTGACTGGCCGCGGCTGCGACGTGCTGTGCTGCCGCGGAGTGTTGCCATTGGCGAAACCGATGAGGCTCTGGATGGTTGCCCTCAAGTCGTCGAGTTTGTCCGCCGTTGGAGGGTAGTCTAGGAGCAGCTGAGCTCGCGCGAGAGCTTCCGCTGGGGTGGCGGGCAGAGGCGGCGAACGGCGCGAGGAGCGGGATGTGCTCGAACTCCTAACCATGTTAGAAGGAGCGGCACCCGGTCCAGGCAGCTGCACGATGCTCGTTCCGGCACGCTGGGTCGCATGCTGGTCCTGAGCGCCTTGGGACCCACCAGCGCGGCTCGGGTCCAGCGAGCGTATGGTACCATGGGTACCATGATGCAGCTGGGTTCGCGCCTCCTGAGAGGGACGCGGGGCGAGCTCGGACATCGCGGGACCAAGAACTGGTTCGACCGCGTCCGTTCTTCCGTCGGCGTCCTCCCCACCACCCGTCTGCTCCATGGGCGGTGGGTTCGACGCGGACGGACCGGTCACCTCCGGAGCTTTCTTCTTCGGCGCCATGCTGGCGCAAACGAAGAGAGTCTAGCTCGCGCGGACGCCGGATCTGATTCACACAACCTCGACGCACCCCCTACCTGGCGCGCCAGAGATGTCGGGGGATATCGGCCTCCACGAGCACCTATGGGGACGGAGCCCCTTGTCGGTTCGGCGGGGGGCAGAGGTTGCACAAAGAGCAGATCGAGGCGACACACACACACACACAAAGATTTTACCCAGCTTCGGGCCGCATGGATGCGTAAAACCCTACTGCTGCATGTCTGGTTGATTGGAGTTCTTGCTCTGGAGCGCAAGAAGCTACAGTAAGCTGAAGTAGGACGTAGACGAGGGTCTACTGAGCATCCTCCTGGTTTTCTGTTCTCCTCTAGGGTTCGATCTCTCTCTTCGGGTCTGGATCTCTCTCTCCGGGTCCGGATCCCCCCTCTACGTACGCATGGGCCTCCTTTT
This sequence comes from Aegilops umbellulata, assembly GCA_032464435.1. Classification (NCBI taxonomy): domain Eukaryota; kingdom Viridiplantae; phylum Streptophyta; class Magnoliopsida; order Poales; family Poaceae; genus Aegilops; species Aegilops umbellulata. The sequence goes on from CP136055.1 coordinate 94,796,430, forward strand.
ATATGCTAAGGGGTTTCCCACAGGTAGCGACGCAGGTGAGGGTAAAAATGGCAAGGAACTATGCGAACAGTGGCCGCACAGTGCTATCGCACCTAACTCTGACGGCGGGGGACAAAGGCATTAAATGCCCATCTGGATCGCCTGAACAGTGCTGAGGCGGACCGTTAGGGGCGCCTCCGCTGGCCACGGGGGCGGCTCCGCCAACGTCGCATGCCATGCGCGCCCCAGGTTGCGCGGCGCCCCGCCACGTGTCTCCGGGGAAGCTCCAGAGTGACGCGTGGGCAGGTGAGCTGGAGCGCATGCCTGAGGTGGTGGTTTGCCGCGGCAAGTGGCTTGCCGCGGCGGTTGTCTTGCCGCACCTGAGAGCCTGCCGCTCGTCAGGCCTTGCCAAGGCGCGCGGAGCGCCGCGGCGGGCTTCTCTTGGGGTGCCTTGGCTTGGCCGCCCCGGCGAGCTCCTCCCGCCGGGGCCTTGGTGCTTCGGCTTGGTCGTCCCGGCAAGCTCCTCTTGCCGGGGCCTTGTCACCTTGGCCCGGCAAGCTCCTCTTGCCGGGGCTCGCCTTCTCGGCCCGGCAAGCTCCTCTTGCCGGGGCTTGGTCTTCTAGGCTCGATCACTTGGCCTTCGTCCGGCCTAGAAAGGGCCGTGGAGACTCTTGTCGCTCCCCTGGCCGGCCTTGCCGCGGGACGCTACTACTGCCCGTGCACAAGTTCGGGGTACTGAGGTACCCCTACTTTAGTACACCGACAGGAGCCCCCGGGTCTGGGCCATACACGGTGCCGAGCGTTGTTGGGCCAGGCCCTAACAGTGCACGGGCACGCGTGGCCTGGGTTGCGCTGCTCCTTAACTCCGTGCTCGTCATTTTAAGTATTATATAAAATCTTACCGGTGCATCATTCAAGTATTATATAATTAGCTTGTGATCTATTCGTTCACTTGTATCTAAATTCTCTCAAGTATCTTCGTTCATTTTCCAATTCTTCCCGGTGTTTCTTTATTTTTTCTTCGTTCATTTTCAATTCTTACGGTGGTTCGTTCAAGAGTTCTCTTCCTTCGTTATCATATAGATTCATTCATTCTTTCCAATCCTACCGGTGGTTCGTTGAAGACCTTCTCAAGTTTGCGCTATATCTCTCTTAATCCTTTCTACGAGAATAAGTAGTATGCTAAATCTGTTGCTTGTCATCAATTTAAATTGGTGAAGGATACGCATAACACAATTCTTGTTCTTGTTTCATCCTAGTGATTAATTCCTTATTCCGGAGGTTTATCAAAACTCTTGATTTCATTTGTTCATCTTTCTTTCCGGAGTTCCAAGCTTTCTGCATTATCTCGTCGCGAAGCTCCATCTAAATCATTGCAAGGCTTCACCTTGTGTTTTCAACTTCTCTTTTTTTATCATCTTTTTATTTTACCAGAGTTCTTCATGGAGGCTCTACATGGTGGTTCGTCAAGGATTCTTTTCATTCTTCAATTGTTCATCAAGATTTCTCTCGGAGTTAAGATCCGTCCAGCCATACTTCAAAATAAACATGGTGCTCAACACATGTTTTGTTTTGAGGAGTTCAAGCATTCTTCATCTTGCATTCCGAAGTGCAATTCTTTCTACCTTATCTTTTGAGGTGGTGTTATGTCATTCTTGACAATTAACCTTCATGCTTCATGATTCACATGATTGTCAAGAATGAGGTATTTTAAATCCATCAATCTCTTCATGGGAGTTATCTTGTGTCATGTTTCACCAAAAGCCTTCCTTTGGGAATGTTGCTACTTGTGGTGCTCCTCAATGATCCAAGTTTCCTCCTATTCTCGCGGTGAAAGAAGATTTTCATCTCCTTGGTGCTCTCACTCAAAATCAATGGTTTCCATTAGTGGCCGGTTGTCACCTCATCATTTTGAGATGTTTGCCATAAGCCCACTACAAGGTTATTCTTTTCGTTGCTGGTTTTCCAACAACTCCGTCCTAACCTTCTTGGAAGGGTGCTTCCCAAATTCAATTGTGGTTGAAGTTGTCATTATCTTCTCCGTTCTTTTCTTCCAACCATCTAGCTTCTATTATTTCTTCCGGAGGCATTGTGATATTGCTCTTTTCACTCATCATCTCATTTTTCATCATGTTCTTTTCCTTGCTTATCCATTTAACCGGAGTGTTGTGCTCTCATTCAAGTTCTTTCATCTTATCAAGTTTTGCCCCCCCCCCTTCTCAACCGGAGTGCTGTCTGAAATCTTTTTTACCCCTTGTGCCATTCTTTCAATAGTTCCGGAGGCAATGTGTTGTTGATTTTATCAAGTATCCTCTCATCTTGTCAAGTTCATGTTCAATTCCTTCCATTTTTAGTCGGAGTGCTGCCCAAATTATATCATTCTGATTCCTTCTCTATTTCGTTTTGACCGGAGTGGCTTCAATGTCAATCATGTCATTTAAGCTCGTCTTTTTCGCCGTATTTCTGGTTCCTTGTCTAACGGAGTGTTTTCCACTTCGTTCAATTTCATTGTATTCCTTTTCTCTCAATTTGTGCAACCTCTCAAGGTTCTTTGGTTTCACTCTTTTGTCAAAGAAGCAACTTAGTTTTACCTTTCTCTTCCTCTTCCGTTTTCTCTCCGGTGCCATTCTAGATCTCGGGACGAGATCCTCTCATAGTGGTGCAATGTTGTAACGCCCCGAGACCGATGCTCGAGAAGACTTCCATATATTCCGGGTTTCGCCGTGTGTTTCAATTGTGCCTGCCCTTTTATTTTTTCATTGCATCATGTCATCATGCCATCATCTCATAAATATTTTGCAACTTAACTAAATAAATTGCATGGATCTTCGGTCCATTTAAATTGAGGGAATTCACATGGTGAGTTCTCTTTATAATATATCTTCCCGATATTAGTGGAGCTATATAAAATATTCCATTTTGGAATTCACCATAGCACATTTGCAAAATCCCAATGCCTTTGTTATCTCAATTCTTGACCTCTAACTGTGCCATTTATCTTTTCATCATTTTCCGGAGCTCCACCTAATATTTCAACATTTTTTTGGACCTTCCTTTTACCTAGTCCTAGTTCAAACCTATTTGAATTAAATTCAAATGAGTTTGAATTTAAATCTTGCAATCTTGGCAATTCCCATTTTCTCGGAACAAACACCTTTTCGTGACTCCGGGAAAATTATCCCCATACCCAAACTCCACTCTAATCTCTCTCGACATTTCTTCTAAGCTCTTGTTTCTTTGAAATAGAGAGATAATTAGAGAGAGAGAGAGAGAGAGAGAGAGAGAGTTAGCAGCAGTGCCCCCTTGGGCCTCTCTGTTCAGGCCCATCCATTCTCCCCAGCCCACCTAGCTCTCCTAACCCTAGGCCCCGATCCCCATCTCCCCTCGATCTCCTCCCCCGTCGCCAGAACCCACGCACGCATCTCGCACGTAGAGAGGCAGTGCCCGCATCCCTCGATCCCCCTCCTCCTCCTTCGTTCCTCCCTCCAGCGCCCGCGCCCGTGTCCTTCTCCCCTCTCGATCCCGCGCGCCTTCCCCTCCTGCAGCCGCCTCCACCTCCAGATCCGGCTGGCCTCCGCCGCCCTGGCCCGTTCCCGGCCGGAACCCGCCGGCAGGACGTCGTCCCCGACCCCCACGGCCTAGGGAGAGGAGCTCCCGTGCCCGACGCCGCGCCCGGACCGCCCTGCACCTCCCTCCGTCGTCCTCCCTGCCGCCAACATCGCCGGAGACGGGCTCCCGGCGCCTAGTTCCGCTTGCATCCGCTGCATCCGCGCCATCCTCATCGCCAAGGCCAAGGGCAGGACGCCCCTGCTCCTCCTCACCTTGTCCGCGTCGCCGGGATCGCGTCAAGTCCCTCGCCGTTGTCCTCTGCTCGGGAACGAGCTCGGCCCCGCGCCTTGGACTCGTTCCATGCCCAGATCACCCTGCACCTCGCCGCCTGCTGCTCCTCTGCTTCGAGTAGGAGGACGAGCGCTCGACCGCGCGTGTTGACCGCGCCCCTGCTCCGTCCTCATGCCCGCCGGGCCTCCTCTGCTTCGACCGTCGACCTCCGCAAGTTCAGGACCAAGACCGGAGACCTGAGACCAGTGGCCTCCGCTGCTAATTTCCGTGGACGTCAAGTACCTCTTCTGGTGATTCGAACGTCTACGTAACGTGTACCTCTACGCTCAAAAACGTTGGATGCGCCAAGTTCCACTACCGCCGACGTACATTTCGCCAAGTACCACTACCGTCGGCCTCGGAGACATCGGATTCGTCAAGTTCCTCTTCAAAACGTGAACCCCTACTTCCACGACGATCGTCCCAAGAACGTCTACTTCCACTACGAACTCGAATCGTTCCGAAAATGCACGCTTCGAAGGTATAACGCCGAGACGATGACCCGTGAACGAATGCATGTGTGATGTATGAGATGCTTGTGTTTGCACCATGTCCAATTTGTCACTCGTTTCCTTGTCGCCAACTCGTGGGACACCCGGTATCCGGGAGCGCCCCACCATCTTTTGCACGCAACGGCACACTTCTCCTTTGCACTGGTATCTTCAAGAGCTACCAGAACCGATATGTTGCCGTGGCATCATTTTCGGATTCGTTGCCGTGGCACCATTTCCGTTGTCGTTGCCGTGGCACCTTTCTTTTCGTTTCCGCCACGACGACAAATGCTTCATAATGCTCTTGTCAACATTTTCATAAAATTGCTTAAAACTTGCACATGTCATCCGCATCATTATAACAACATTTAAAATGTTTATATTTGTTGTTTCCATTAATTTGCTTGAATGCCTTGTTAAAATGATTTATTCCATAACTAAATAACTGTAACTCGGAATTTAATAATTTATATATGTAAATGGGGTAGAAAAATGCCTAGTTTAACATGTTGCACTTTATTTTCCTGTTTAACAACATTAAAATTGTGTTTAGGTCAGATCAGTACCAAATTCAAAGTATGCATATGAGGATTTTCCGGAATTGTTGTTTGTTGTTCCGGCCTCATTTAAACTTGCCTAAATAGATAGTTTTATTATGTTTCACCCCTTGCCATGTTTAATAACATTTATTATTGTTGGGCACATAATCGAGAGAGAACTAAATAATTGATGTGGTGTTTCGTCAATATGTAACTCGTTGCATATTGAGCTCCACTTAATTTGTAGTGTTGCTTGTTGCATTTTGCCATGCCATGCCTCATTTAAACCGGACATGCATCATCCTTGGTTGTGCATCATGCCATGTTTATGTGATGGTTGTTTACCATGTTGTTTGCTCTTTTCTGGTGTTGCTTCTTCGGGTTGGTTCCGATAACGTCGTGTTGTGAGGATTCGTTCGACTTCATCCGTTTGTCTTCTTCATGGACTCGTTCTTCTTCCTTGCGGGATCTCAGGCAAGATGACCATACCCTCGAAATCACTTCTATCTTTGCTTGCTACCTTTAAGCTTAAATAGTCTTGATCTCGCGGGTGTGAGATTGCTGAGTCCCCATGACTCACCAGATACTTCCAAAACCAGTTTGCAGGTGCCGATGAATCCGTGCAGGTGACACACCCAAGCTCAAGGAGGAGTTCGATGAAGATCTTGTCCTTTATGTTGTTTCGTTCTAGTCGATCAGTAGTGGAGCCCAGTTGGGGTCGATCAGGACCTTTGTTGCTTTTGGGGTTTCTTCTTTTATTTTGGCTCCGTAGTCGGGCCCTGATTGTAACTGTATGATGTAATGTTTTATTCATGTATTTGTGTGAAGTGGCGATTGTAAGCCAACTATGTATCCCTTTCCCTTATGTATTACATGGGTTGTGCGAAGATTACCTCACTTGCGACATTGCTTTCAATGCGGTTATGCCTCTAAGTTGTGCTTCGACACGTGGGAGATATAGCCGCATCGAGGGTGTTACACTGATGCTCTGTTTGGCGTTCGCGAAGAAAAGCCGAATAGAGGGTCGTATAATAATCACAGGAGTCAGAATATGTCTATGTGAATATGCAGGCTTCACTGCCGGCCGCTACCGCCCGTACTGCAGAGGTCGCTGCACTGAAGCAGGACCTTGAGCGGTCCGAGGAAGAGCTCGGCCTTGCCAAGAGGCAGCTCGAGGAGAGCAAAGGTAAGCAATACCTTGTCTATATGAAAAAGATTTGGTTGCAGAATAATAGGATCATCATGAATGTACCAAGGGCCATGACCCAAGTGGCGACCCTGAAGAAGGCGCTTTCCGAGGCTGAAAACTAAGCGGCCCAGGAGCGCATCGAGCGAGAAAAACAAGAGGCTCGAGTAGGCGAGGTACAGCAAGAGCTCTAGGCTCTCGTCAAGAAGCACGAGGCCTTGGAGCTTGACTCTAAGACGCGAGAGTCCGAGCTTGCAAAGGAGCTCGACAGTGCAAAACATGCCAAGGCCGAAGCCCAAAAGGCCCTCCAGGAAGTTGAAGTGGTTAAGAAGATAGCGGCGAGTAAGGCATTCATTATGCAAAGCAGGCACGTGAAACAAAAATTCTTTTTACTTACCCGAGTTCGGAGCTCTCCAGGAGCGTTCGCAGATCTGCCCCGTAGTGTGTCTGATGCCGCGGAGTTCTACCGGGCCGAGGAGGGGAGCTCGACGGAGAAGTTGTTCTGGTCTCAGTATACTGGGACCGAACACCCGATGCCCTTGAGCGACCAGCTAAAGCAATTGGTCAAGCTTCACCAGGCCGCCAAACAGGCCATGAAGGGTCTCATAGTCCGGCTTTGGCTTGGCGAGCCCCTGCCGAACAGCTACTTCAGCCTAGTGAGGCGGCTTGTGGATGCCCGCCCACGTCTGGAAGTCATAAAGCGGTCTGTCTGCATCGAAGGTGCACGTAGGGCTTTTGCCCGTGCGAAGGTGCACTGGGCAAAGATGGACGCCGAGAAGCTGGTGAAGGAGGGGCCGCCGCAGGGCAAGGAGCATCGCCACCCCGAAATGTATTATGATGGTGTCCTGAAGGGTGCCCGCCTTGTGGCGGAGGAGTGTACCAAAGATGTAATTTTTGAATGAACTTGCTCATGTGATCCTGTAATATGAAAACTAGTTCATTTGCGCTATGCAACGCTTTTTTAATTTAAAATATTACCTTCTGTGCGGCCGTTTATCAAATCTGAGAGTTGGCCAGTCATCGACTTCTGCCCCCATGCAGCTAGTGCTGGGGTGTTCGGGATGAATTTGAGCACTCTTTTTCCCATTTTTGGGTCCTCCGAGGGAGGTGCTCAGCGCAATGAACCAGGCAATCGGACTATAATTCTTTATCACTCTCACTTAGCCATAGAAGTCTACAATTTTAAATTTTGGCGAAGCCCCTAGTATTCGGAAGGCCGAATTTGGGGCGCTATATACGCCTAAGTCAGACAAGGCCGACTCCTCGCCCGAAGCGGAAAAAGTCTTTAAGGACTTGAGACCTCTCGAACAGCGACCAGCTCTCGCCTCATCATGACAGTCAGTTTTGGCTTTCTCTACTGAGGTGCTCGTCCGGAAGAACCGGAACACAATCGCAGTAGTTCTCCCAGTGCTACCTTAGCCGATATAGTGGAACGTAAGGTACCAAAACATGGGAGCCGGGCAAACCCAACTATTGACCCAAGACATGATTCGGAGCTGATGCATATAATGCTATAAGTTCGGGGTGCCGCACTGTCGAAAGTGTTCGGACTTCTCACGCTGTATTGTGGGGTATACGAAAGCCCCTGGCGTACTGGCCGTACCAGAATGTACGGGTGCTGATTGTCGTAAATAAACATATATAAAAAAGGAATATGTAACGCAATAATAGACTAATGTTGTGCATTGTTTTTTTAAAGAATACGTCGAGGCGTACTGATACAAGTAGTGCAATAAGCAAAAAATAGGACTATTTGACATGTCCTATCCAAGGAAAAGCTGCAGACTGGTATTTAAAGCGGGTATTTTGCTCGTTATCAGAGACCACCTGGGGATTCCATTGTACGACGTAGCTTCCTGCCTCCTTGGTTCTTGTATTGTGTGTCCGGCAATCGCACTGCCGGATAGGGCTTCCAGAGAGTAAGGTCCTGAAAGAGAGAAAATGATAAAGGTATTCAGCCCCTAGGGCGGTTGAGCCGCACTGTGGGACGTGCCATGGTCGTGCCCCCGCCTATGCCCATGGTATTTTCAATGCGTAATTATGTACGCGCGGCACGGATTTTGCTATTTGACTGGGACTGGGGCGGGGGCCGAATTGCTAGGCGAGCTTTGAATGTGCAAGGCGATCCTGTTGCAGGTTACTCAGGACTCGCTTGACGGTGTCCGGGGGCTTTATCGCCGAATTGGTGGATTGCCTTAAGAGGCTGCTTTGTGCTTCTGCTACGAGGGCCGCAGTGTGCTCCTCCGTACGGAGCGAGCGCTTTGTGTTTCCATTGACTGTTATGACCCCCCTAGGTCCTGGCATCTTGAGCTTGAGGTATGCGTAGTGCGGTACCGCATTGAATCTTGCAAATGCGGTTCGCCCGAGCAGTGCATGATAGCCGCTACGGAATGTGACGATATCGAAGATTAACTCCTCGCTTCGGAAGTTGTCCGGAGATCCGAAGACCACTTCCAGTGTGATTGAGCCCGTACAATGGGCCTCTACACCTGGGATGACGCCTTTAGAGGTCGTTTTTGTGGGTTTGATCCTCGAGGGGTCTATACCCATTTTGCGCACTGTATCCTGATAGAGCAGGTTCAGGCTGCTGCCACCGTCCATAAGGACTCGAGTGAGGTGAAATCCGTCAATGATGGGGTCTAAGACCAATGCAGCAGATCCGCCATGACGGATACTAGTGTGGTGGTCCCTGCGGTCGAAAGTGATCAGACAAGAGGACCATGGGTTGAACTTTCGGGCGACGGGCTCCATCGCATAGACGTCCCTGAGTGCATGCTTCTGTTCCCTCTTGGGGATGTGGGTTGCGTATATCATGTTCACCGTCCTCACTTGTGGGGGGAACCTCTTCTGTCCTCCCGTGTTCGACAGCCGGGGCTCCTCCTCATCGTCACTATGCAGCCCCTTGTCCTTGTTTTCGGCATTTAACTTGCCGGCCTGCTTGAACACCCAGCATTATCTGTTGGTGTGATTGGCTAGCTTATCGGGGATGCCGTGTATTTGACACGAGCGATCGAGTATGCGGTCCAAACTGGACAGGCCCGGTGTACTTCTTTTGAATGGCTTTTTCCACTGACCGGATTTAGAGCCACTGAATCCGGCATTGACTGTCGTATCCTCGGCATTATCGCCGTTGTTGCGGCGCTTGTGTCTGCTATGACGTGGTCTGCCATTACTATCCTTGGTATCTAAAGTGCCAAGGTTCCTTGATATGTTGTTGTTGCGAGCCAGCCAGCTATCTTCTCAAGCGCAAAAGCGGGTCATGAGTGTCGTGAGGACTGCCATAGACTTTGGCTTCTCCTGGCCGAGGTGCCGGGCGAGCCACTCGTCATGGATGTTATGCTTAAATGCCGCTAAGGCCTCTGCATCCGGACAGTCGACAATTTGATTTTTCTTGGTTAGGAACCGTGTCCAGAATTGCCTGGCCGATTCCCCCGGCTGCTGAGTTATATGGCTCAAGTCATCGGCATCCGATGGTTGCACATAAGTGCCCTGAAAGTTGTCGAGGAATGCATCTTCCAGATCCTCCCAACAGCCAACGGAGTCTGCTGGCATGCTATTCAGCCAATGCCAAGCTGGTCCTTTGAGTTTTAGTGGGAGGTACTTGATGGCATGTAGATCATCACCGCGAGCCATGTGGATGTGGAGGAGGAAATCCTCGATCCATACTGCGGGATCTGTTGTACCATCATATGATTCGATATTTACGGGTTTAAAACCCTCTAGGAATTCATGATCCATTACTTCGTCAGTGAAGCATAGGGGGTGTGCGACGCCTCTCTGCTGGGCTATATCACGACGCAGTTCATATGAGTCTTGTCTGTTGTGTTCAGCCCGGCCGGATTTACTTTTAGTGTATCCGCGTGACGGTCATCGTCCCGCGTAGGTGCACGCCCCCGTGATCCGTAGATCGATCTTGCGTGGTTTGCCCTGTTTTCCAATACGTCTCGCAGGTCCCGCGTGTTGCCCCGTGCCTTGGTATTTTTGTTTGAGTGGCGGCGGGTGCAGGCTGAGCTTTAGGCTATAATGCCTCTCTGTCTCGGCCACGAGGTGGCCGATCAGCCGCATCATACGCTGGTGATGTAGGTTTCAATGCTTCCTCCTCGGGTCGGGGTAGCAACCTGCGCTTTGGGTAACCCTTGGAGGGGCGTTCGAGTTCATATTCCTCGGCTGCAAGGACTTCAGTCCATCTGTCTGCTAGCATATCTTGATCAGCTCGAAGCTGTTGTTGCTTTTTCTTCAAGCTATTTGCTGTGGCTATAAGCCGGCGCTTAAAGCGCTCCTGCTCGACGGGATCCTCAGGCACGATAAATTCTTCGTCGCCGAGGCTCACCTCGTCTTCGGAGAGAGGCATGTAATTGTCATCCTCCGCTTCTCCGTCTGCGCCCATGCCTATTGAACCCGATCGGCGCCCAATCGGGTTCAATAGGCATGGGCGCAGGCGGCTCGGAGTCCGTGGCCGAAGATGAATCTAGTGGTTCGGCATCACGGCTCCCGTGAGGGGTAAGGTCAGTATCCGGCTCTATCACCGCTGAGAGTACGGCCTCCATGGCGGGGTCTATCCACCCGTCCTCGGATGGGGCAATTTGCTCTGGATTAAAGGCCGGAGTAGTTGCCGGTGTGATCTCCCGAACACCGTCCGACGGCAGAGCTATATCATGCTCGTCGTGATTGTGCGACGCACCTGGCAAGGGCTCAAATCCGTCGAAGATCAAGTCTCCGCGGATAGCGGCGGTGTACTTCAAGTTTCCGAACCTGACCTGGTGGCTAGGGGCGTAGCTCTCGATCTGCTCCAGATGGCCAAGTGAGTTGGCCCGCAGTGCGAAGCCGTCGAATACAAAGATCTGTCCGGGGAGGAAGACCTCACCCTGGACTGCATCGTTACCGATGATCGAAGGAGCCATCAAGCCTTATGGTGACGACATAGTGGAACTCTCAATGAAAGCACCAATGTTGGTGTTAAAACCGACGACTCTCGGGTAGGGGGTCCCGAACTGTGCGTCTAAGGCGGATGGTAACAGGAGGCAGGGGACACGATGTTTGCCCAGGTTCAGGCCCTCTCGATGGAGGTAATACCCTACTTCCTGCTTGATTGATCTTGATGATATGAGTATTACAAGAGTTGATCTACCGCGAGATCATAGAGGCTAAACCCTAGAAACTAGCCTATGGTATGATTGTTGTTGTCCTACGGACTAAACCCTCCGGTTTATATAGACACCGAAGGGGGCTAGGGTTACACAGAGTTGGTTACAAGGAAGGAAATCTACATATCCGTATCGCCAAGCTTGCCTTCCACGCCAAGGAGAGTCCCATCCGGACACGAGACAAAGTCTTCAATCTTGTATCTTCATAGTCCAACAGTCCGGCAAAGGATATAGTCCGGCTGTCCGGATACCCCCTAATCCAGGACTCCCTGCTACCTCTTGAGCACTGCGTTGGATTCCCCGAAGAGGAGAGGATGATGCAGCAAAGTAGCGTAAGTATTTCCCTTAGTTTTTTGAGAACCAAGGTATCAATCCAGTAGGAGGCTATGCTCAAGTCCCTCGTACCTACACAAAACAATAGCTCAATGCAACCAACGTGATTAGGGGTTGTCAATCCCTTCACGGTCACTTACGGGAGTGAGTTCTGATAGAGATAATATTTTTGGTATTTTTGGTATAGAGATGCAAAGTGAAAAGTAAAAAAGCAAAGTAAAAAGCAAGCAAGGTTAAAGTGATGGAGATTGATATGATGAGAATAGACCCGGGGGCCATAGGTTTCACTAGTGGCTTCTCTCAAGAGCATAAGTATTCTACGGTGGGTGAACAAATTACTGTTGAGAAATTGACAGAATTGAGCATAGTTATGAGAATATCTAGGTATGATCATGTATATAGGCATCATGTCCGAGACAAGTAGACCGACTCCTGCCTGCATCTACTACTATTACTCCACTCATCGAACGCTATCCAGCATGCATCTAGAGTATTAAGTTAAAAACAGAGTAACGCCTTAAGCAAGATGACATGATGTAGAGGGATAATTTCATGCAACATGATAAAAATCCCATCTTGTTATCCTCGATGGCAACAATACAATACGTGCCTTGCTGCCCCTTCTGTCACTGGGAAAGGACACCGCAAGATTGAACCCAAAGCTAAGCACTTCTAGTAGGCCAAACCAAACTGATAATTCGAAGAGACTTGCAAAGATAACCAATCATACATAAAAGAATTCAGAGAAGATTCAAATATTATTCATAGATAGACTTGATCATAAACCCACAATTCATCAGTCTCAACAAACACACCGCAAAAAGAAGATTACATCGAATAGATCTCCACGAGAGAGGGGGAGAACATTGTATTGAGATCCAAAAAGAGAGAAGAAGCCATCTAGCTACTAACTATGGACCCGTAGGATTGAGGTGAACTACTCACACTTCATCGGAGGGGCTAGGATGATGTAGAAGCCCTCCGTGATGATGGCCCTCTCCGGCGGAGCTCCGGAACAGGCCCCAAGATGGGATCTCGTGGGTACAGAAGGTTGCGGCGGTGGAATTAGGTTTTTGGCTCCGTATCTGATTGTTTGGGGTACGTAGGTATATATAGGAGGAAGAAGTACGTCGGTGGAGCTCCGAGGGGTCCACGAGGCAGGGGCGCATCCTAGGGGGGTGGGCGCGCCCCCCACCCTCGTGACCGCCTCTTTGACTCCTTGGAGTAGGGTCCAAGTCTCCTGGATCACGTTCGGTGAGAAAATCATGTTCCCAAAGGTTTTATTCCGTTTGGACTCCATCTGCTATTCTGTTTCTCCAAAACTCTGAAATAGGCAAAAAGCAGCAATTCTGGGCTGGGCCTCCGGTTAATAGGTTAGTCCCAAAAATAATATAAAAGTGGAAAATAAAGCCCAATATAGTCCAAAACAGTAGATAATATAGCATGGAGCAATCAAAAATTATAGATATGTTGGAGACGTATCACTCCCTCATATGTGCTCACCACTGCCGACAATGATGTGAGAATGAGAGCAGGAGGGAAAATGGTGTGGAGATTACCGAAGGAGTTGGTCATGTGAGACACATCACTCGATTCCATGTACCAATCCGAGGAGCTGCCGGAGGAAGGCAGCCCGACGGTGGCGCTGTGGAGAGCAGCCTGTAGCGATGCCATGTCCAAGGGCTGGTACGACGTGACCGGTGCTCCAGGAGCGCCATATGTAGGTGGGGCGATGTTTCTTGGCGGTGGAGGAGGGTAGTTGTACCCGTAGTTGTACGTGCTCGAGGTCGGAGCATAGGGCGCGACGAACATCGCCTGCTGGTGCAGAGTGCGAGGGCGGGGCCGAAGCACACCAGACCTCGGAGCATGCCACGGCATGAGCCAGGCTTGCACGAGCCCGATCCATGAGTTGGCCCCCGAAGTGGGAGCAAGAAGACTAGCAAGACCCGGTGCGCCAAACGGAGGGGTGACAAGACTGCTACCGCCACCATGGCCATGGCGTCGTTGGCAGCCACGCCCACGAGACGCATCTTTGTCGGAGGAGGCAGGTGGTGGCGGTGCAGACAAAGGCGATGATACGTCTCCATCGTATCTACTTATCCAAACACTTTTGCCCTTGTTTTGGACTCTAAATTACATGATTTGAATGGAACTAACCCGGACTAACGCTATTTCAGCAGAATTGCCATGGTGTTATTTTTGTGCAGAATTAAAAGTTCTCGGAATGACCTGAAACTTCACGGAGAATATTTTTGGAATTTATAAAAAATACTGGCAAAAGAATCAAAACCAGGGGGCCCACACCATGTCAACGAGGGTGGGGGCGCGCCTTGATACGTCTCCAACGTATCTATAATTTTTGATTGTTCCATGCTATTATATTACCCATCTAGGATGTTTTATATGCATTTGTATGCTATTTTATATGATTTTTGGGACTAACCTATTAACCCAGAGCCCAGTCCCAGTTTCTGTCTTTTTCCTTGTTTTTGTGTTTCGCAGAAAAGGAAAACCAAATGGAGTCCAATTGAACTGAAAATTCACAGAGATTATTTTTGGACCAGAAGAAGCCCACGGAGTACCGGAGATGGGCTAGAAGAGTCCCGAGGCACCCACGAGGGTGGGGGGCACGCCGTACCCCCTGGGAGTGCCACCCCTACCTCGTGGCCGCCTCGGAGACCCCCCTGACTTGTTCCGAACGCCAAAACCTCTTATATATACAGAACCCCCAGAACATAACCTAGATCTGGAGTTCGCCGCCGCAAGCCTCTCTAGCCACCAAAAGTCAATCGGGACCCTGTTTCGGCACCCTGCCGGAGGGGGAACCCTCACCGATGGCCATCTTCATCATCCCGACGCTCTCCATGACGAGGAGGGAGTAGTTCACCCTCGGGGCTGAGGGTATGTACCAGCAGCTATGTGTTTGATCTCTCTCTCGTGTTCTTCATTTGACACGATATTGATGTATCGCGAGCTTTGCTATTATAGTTGGATCTTATGATGTTTCTCCCCCTCTACTCTCTTGTAATGGATTGAGTTTTCCCTTTGAAGTTATCTTATCAGATTGAGTCTTTAAGGATTTGAGAACACTTGATGTATGTCTTGCGCGGGATGCCCGTGGTGACAATGGGGTATTCTATTGATTCACTTGATGTATGTTTTGGTGATCAACTTGCGGGTTCCGTGACCTTGGGAATCTATGCATAGGGGTTGGCACACGTTTTTGTCTTGACTCTCCGGTAGAAACTTTGGGGGACTCTTTGAAGTACTTTGTGTTGGTTTGAATAGATGAATCAGAGATTGTGTGATGCATATCGTATAATCATACCCACGGATACTTGAGGTGACATTGGAGTATCTAGGTGACATTAGGGTTTTGGTTGATTTGTGTCTTAAGGTGTTGTTCTAGTACAAACTCTATGATAGATTGAATGGAAATAATAGCTTCGTGTTATTTTACTATGGACTCTTGAATAGATCGATCAGAAAGAATAACTTTGAGGTGGTTTCGTACCCTACCATAATCTCTTTGTTTGTTCTCCGCTTTTAGTGACTTTGGAGTGACTCTTTATTGCATGTTGAGGGATAGTTATATGATCCAATTATGTTATTATTGTTGAGAGAACTTGCACTAGTGAAAGTATGAACCCCAGGCCTTGTTTCCTAGCATTGCAATACCGTTTGTGCTCAGTTTTATCATTAGTTACCTTGCTGTTTTTATATTTTCAGATTACAAAAACCTAAATCTACCATCCATATTGCACTTGTTTCACCATCTCTTCGCCGAACTAGTGCACCTATACAATTTACCATTGTATTGGGTGTGTTGGGGACACAAGAGACTCTTTGTTATTTGGTTGCAGGGTTGCTTGAGAGAGACCATCTTCATCCTACGCCTCCCACGGATTGATAAACCTTAGGTCATCCACTTGAGGGAAATTTGCTACTATCCTACAAACCTCTACACTTGGAGGCCCAACAACGTCTACAAGAAGAAGGTTGCGTAGTAGACATCAAGCTCTTTTCTGGCGCCGTTGCCGGGGAGGTGAGTGCTCGAAGGTATATCTTTAGATCTTGCAATTGAATCTTTTTGTTTCTTGTTTTATCACTAGTTTAGCCCATAAAAGAAAACTACAAAAAATGGAATGGAGGGTGCCTCATATGCTTCATCTTTTTAATATCTTTCGTGAAAATGATGGAAAGGAAAATTGTGCTCAAGTGTTATAAGAAGAATGCGTTAGAATGTTTGGCACTAAATCTTTGTATGATGAGCATGATTGCAATGTTGTTAGTATGAATTCCTTGAATATCCATGATGCTAATGATATTCAAAGCCACAAGCTATGTTTGATGAAGATGATATTTTCAGTCCCCCAAGTTTTGATGAGAATATTTATTTTGATGATAGCATGCCTCCTATTTATGATGATTATTGTGATGACATGTATGCTATAAAGAATAATGGTAACCACGAAACTTGTCATCTTGATTTTAGTGCTCAATTGGATTATGCCTCACATGATAGTTATTTTGTTGAGTTTGCTCCCACTTCTATTCATGAGAAGAAATTTGCTTATGTGGAGAGTAACAAAAATTCTATGCTTGTGGCTCATGAAAAGAATGCTTTATGTGATAGTTATATTGTTGAATTCATTCATGATGCTACTGAAAATTATTATGAGGGAGGAATATATGCTTGTACGAATTGTAGTAATATCAAGTTTCCCCTCTACGTGGTTAAAGTTTTAAAGTTATGCTTGCTTTGTCTTCCTATGCTAGTTGATTATTGTTCCCATAAGTTGTTTGCTCACAAAATCCCTATGCATAGGAAGTGGGTTAGACTTAAATGTGCTAGTCATATTCTTAATGATGCTCTTTTTATGTTTCAATTCTTATCTTTTATGTGAGCATCATTGAAATCATCATGCCTAGCTAGGGGCGTTAAACGTTAGCACTTGTTGGGAGGCACCCAATGTTATTTTTGTTATTTACCTTTTGCTCCTGTTTAGTAATAAATAATTCATCTAGCTTCTATTTAGATGTGGTTTTATGTTTTAAATTAGTGTTTGTGCCAAGTAGAACCTTTGGGAAGACTTTGGTGAAGTCTTTGCGATCTTGCTGTAAAAAAACAGAAACTTTTGCGCTCACGAGATTAGATGCCATTTTTTTACTGGAGAGCGCTTTTAGGTTGATTCTTTTTGCAGAAGATTAATAGACAAATTACTCAGGTCCACCAATTTATTTCAGAATTTTTGGAGTTCCATAAGTGTAAGTTTGATACAGATTACTACAGACTGTTCTGTTCTTGACAAATTCTGTTTTCATTGTGTTGTTTGCTTATTTTGATGAATCTATGAGTAGTATCAGAGGGTATGAACCATAGAGAAGTTGGAATACAGTAGATATTACACCAATATGAATTTAGAATGAGTTCACAATAGTACCTAAGTGTTTGTTTATTTTCTTATACTAATGGAGCTTACGAGTTTTCTGTTGAGTTTTGTGTTGTGAAGTTTTCAAGTTTTGGGTAAAGATTCGATGGACTATGGAATAAGGAGTGGCAAGAGCCTAAGATTGGGGATGCCCAAGGCACCCCAAGGTAATATTCAAGGACAATCAAGACCCTAAGCTTGGGGATGCCCCGGAAGGCATCCCCTCTTTCGTCTTCGTTCATCGGTAACTTTACTTGGAGCTATATTTTTATTCACCACATGATATGTGTTTTGCTTGGAGCGTCATTTTATTTTCTTTTGTTTTGCTTGCTGTTTGAATAAAATACCAAGATCTGAAATTCTTAAATGTGAGAGAGTCTTCACATAGTTACATAATTATCCAACTACTCATTGATCTTCACTTATATCTTTTGGAGTAGTTTGTCATTTGCTCTAGTGCTTCACTTATATCTTCTTAGAGCGCGGTGATGATTTTATTTTATAGAAATTATTGATCTCTCATGCTTCACTTATATTATTTTGAGAGTCCTTTAGAACTGCATGGTAATTTTCTTTGGCTATAAAATTAGTCCTAATATGATAGGCATCCAACATGGGTATAATAAAAACTTTCATATAGAGTGCATTGAATACTGTGAGAAGTTTGATACTTGATAATTGTGTTGAGATATAAAGATGGTGATATTAGAATCGTGCTAGTTGAGTAATTGTGAATTTGATAAATACTTGCGTTGAAGTTTGCAAATCCCGTAGCATGCAAGTATGGTAAACATTGTGTGACAAATTTGAAGCATGAGGTGTTTCTTTGATTGTCCTCCTTATGAGTGGCGGTCGAGGACGAGCGATGGTCTTTTCCTACCAATCTATCCCCCGAGGAGCATGCGCGTAGTGCTTGGTTTTTGATGACTTGTAGATTTTTGCAATAAGTATGTGAGTTCTTTATGACTAATGTTGAGTCCATGGATTATACGCACTCTCACCCTTCCATCATTGCTAGCCTCTTCGGTACCGTGCATTGCCCTTTCTCACCTCGAGAGTTGGTGCAAACTTCGCCGGTGCATCCAAACCCCGTGATATGATACGCTCTATCACACATAAACCTTCTTATATCTTCCGCAAAACAGCCACCGTACCTACCTATTATGGCATTTCCATAGCCATTCCGAGATATATTGCCATGCAACTTTCCGCCGTTCCGTTTATCATGACACGCTTCATCATTGTCATATTGCCTTGCATGATCATGTAGTTGACATCGTATTTGTGGCAAAGCCGCCATGCATAATTTTTCATACATGTCACTCTTGATTCATTGTCATCCCGGTACACCGCCGGAGGCACTCATATAGAGTCATATTTTGTTCTAGTATCGAGTTGTAATCATTGAGTTGTAAATAAATAGAAGTGTGATGATCATCATGAATAGAGTGTTGTCCCAAAAAATAAAAAGGCCAAATAAAAAAAGGAAGGCCCAAAAAAAGAAAAGAAAGAAAATAAAAAAAGGGACAATGCTACTATCCTTTTTCCACACTTGTGCTTCAAAGTAGCGCCATGATCTTTATGATAGAGAGTCTCTTGTTTTGTCACTTTCATATACTAGTGGGAATTTTTCATTATAGAACTTGGCTTGTATATTCCAACAATGGGCTTCCTCAAATGCCCTAGGTCTTCGTGAGTAAGCAAGTTGGATGCACACCCACTTAGTTTCTTTTGTTGAGCTTTCATACATTTATAGCTCTAGTGCATCCGTTGCATGGCAATCCCTACTCCTTGCATTGACACCAATTGATGGGCATCTCCCTAGCCCGTTGATTAGCCGCGTCAATGTGAGACTTTCCTTTTTTTGTCTTCTCCACACAACCCCCGTCACTATACTCTATTCCACCCATAGTGCTATGTCCATGGCTCACGCTCATGTATTGCGTGAAAGTTGAAAAAAGTTTGAGATTACTAAAGTATGAAACAATTGCTTGGCTTGTCATCGGGGTTGTGCATGATGAGAACATTTTTGTGTGACGAAAATGGAGCATAGCCAAACTATATGATTTTGTAGGGATAAGTTTTCTTTGGCCATGCTATTTTGAGAAGACATAATTGCTTAGTTAGTATGCTTGAAGTATTATTATTTTTATGTCAATATTAAACTTTTGTCTTGAATCTTTCGGATCTGAACATTCATGCCACAATAAAGAAAAGTACATTGAAAATTATGTTAGGTAGCGTTCCACATCAAAAATTCTATTTTTATCATTTACCCACTTGAGGACGAGCAGGAATTAAGCTTGGGGATGCTTGATACGTCTCCAACGTATCTATAATTTTTGATTGTTCCATGCTATTATATTATCCATCTATGATGTTTTATATGCATATGTATGCTATTTTATATGATTTTTGGGACTAACCTATTAACCCAGAGCGCAGTGCCAGTTTCTATTTTTTTCCTTGTTTTTGTGTTTCGCAGAAAAGGAAAACCAAACGAAGTCCAATTGACCTGAAATTTCACAGGGATTATTTTTGGACCAGAAGAAGCCCACGGAGTACCGGAGTTGGGCCAGAAGAGTCCCGAGGCACCCACGAGGGTGGGGGGCGCGCCCTACCCCCTGGGCGCGCCCCCTACCTCGTGGTCGCCCCGGAGACCCCCTTGACTTGTTCCCGACGCCAAAACCTCTTATATATACAGAAACCCCCAGAACATAACCTAGATCGGGAGTTCCGCCGCCGCAAGCCTCTGTAGCCACGAAAAACCAATCAGGACCCCGTTCCGGCACCCTGCCGGAGGGGGGATCGCTCACCGGTGGCCATCTTCATCATCCCGACGCTCTCCATGACGAGGAGTGAGTAGTTCACCCTTGGGGCTGAGGGTATGTACTAGTAGCTATGTGTTTGATCTCTCTCGTGTTCTTGATTTGGCACAATCTTGATGTATCGCGAGCTTCGCTATTATAGTTGGATCTTATGATGTTTCTCCCCCTCTACTCTCTTGTAATGGATTGAGTTTTCCCTTTGAAGTTATCTTATCGGATTGACTCTTTAAGGATTTGAGAACACTGGATGTATGTCTTGCGCGGGATACCCGTGGTGACAATGGGGTATTCTATTGATTCACTTGATGTATGTTTTGGTGATCAACTTGTGGGTTCCACGACCTTGGGAATCTATGCATAGGGGTTGGCACACGTTTTCGTCTTGACTCTCCGGTAGAAACTTTGGGGCACTCTTTGAAGTGCTTTGTGTTGGTTTAAATAGATGAATCTGAGATTGTGTGATGCATATCACATAATCATACCCACGGATACTTGAGGTGACATTGGAGTATCTAGGTGACATTAGGGTTTTGGTTGATTTGTGTCTTATGGTGTTATTCTAGTACAAACTCTATGATAGATTTAACGGAAAGAATAGCTTCGTGTTATTTTACTACGGACTCTTGAATAGATCGATCAGAAAGAATAGCTTTGAGGTGGTTTCGTACCCTAACATAATCTCTTCGTTTGTTCTCCGCTATTAGTGACTTTGGAGTGACTCTTTGTTGCATGTTGAGGGATAGTTATATGATCCAATTATGTTATTATTGTTGAGAGAACTTGCACTAGTGAAAGTATGAACCCCATGCCTTGTTTCCTAGCATTGCAATACCGTTTGTGCTCACTTTTATCATTAGTTACCTTGCTGTTTTTATATTTTCAGATTACAAAAACCTAAATCTACCATCCATATTGCACTTGTATCACCATCTCTTCGCCGAACTAGTGCACCTATACAATTTACCATTGTATTGGGCGTGTTGGGGGCACAAGAGACTCTTTGTTATTTGGTTGCAGGGTTGCTTGAGAGAGACCATCTTCATCCTACGCCTCCCACGGATTGATAAACCTTAGGTCATCCACTTGAGGGAAATTTTCTACTGTCCTACAAACCTCCGCACTTGGAGGCCCAACAACGTCTACAAGAAGAAGGTTGATTAGTAGACATCACGCATGCCCCCCTGGGCGCGCCCCCTATCTCATGGGCCCCCTGAGGATCCACCGACCTTAACTCCAACTCTATATATTCATGTTCGGGGAGAAAAAAATCAGAGAGAAGGATTCATCGTGTTTTTCGATACGGAGCCACCGCCAAGCCCTAATCTCTCTCGGGAGGGATGATCTGGAGTCCGTTCGGGGCTCCGGAGAGGGGAATTCGTCGCCGTCGTCATCATCAACCTTCCTCCATCACCAATTTCATGATTTTCACCGCCATGCTTGAGTAATTCCATTGTAGGCTTGCTGGACGGTGATGGGTTGGATGAGATTTATCGTGTAATCGAGTTAGTTTTGTGAGGGTTTTATCCCTAGTATCCATTATATTCTGAGATTGATGTTGCTATGACTTTGCTATGCTTAATGCTTGTCACTAGGGCCTGAGTGCCATGATTTCAGATCTGAACCTATTATGTTTTCATGAATATATGTGAGTTCTTGATCCTATCTTGCAAGTCAATAATCACCTACTATGTGTTATGATCCGGCAACCCCAAAGTGACAATAATCGGGACCACTCCCGGTGATGACCGTAGTTTGAGGAGTTCATGTAGTCACTATGTGTTATTACTTTGGTCCGGTACTCTATTAAAAGGAGGCCTTAATAGCCCTTAGTTTCCAATAGGACCCCGCTGCCACGGGAGGGTAGGACAAAAGATGTCATGCAAGTTCTTTTTCATAAGCATGTATGACTATATTCGGAATACATGCCTACATTACGTTGATGAACTGGAGCTAGTTCTGTGTCACCCTATGTTATAACTGTTGCATGAGGAATCGCATCTGAAATAATTATCCATCACTAATCCAATGCCTACGAGCTTTTCACATATTGATCTTTGCTTAGTTACTTTTACCGTTGCCACTGTTACAATTACTACAAAGTTGCTACTATTACTTTTGCCATAGTTATCGTTACTTCCATACTACTTTGCTACTAAATACTTTGCTGCAGATATTAAGTCTTTCAGGTGTGGTTGAATTGACAACTCAACTGTTAATAGTTGAGAATATTCTTTGGCTCCCCTTGTGTCGAATCAATAAATTTGGGTTGAATACTCTACCCTCGAAAACTGTTGTGATCCCCTATACTTGTGGGTTATCAAGACTATTTTCTGGCGCCGTTGCCGGGGAGCATAACTCTATTCTTTGAGTCACTTGGGATTTATATCTGCTGGTCACTATGAGGAACTTCAAAGATGAAAAAACCAAGATTTATCCCTTAACTACGAGGGGAGGTAAGGAACTGCCATCTAGCTCTGCACTTGATTCACCTTCTGTTTTGAGTAAACTTGCGACACCTAAACCTACTCCTGCTATTGATTCTGATATGTCGCATGTTATTGATGATGCCACTTCTGCTATGCATGGCACTTATTTTTTTTGACCATGAAGACTGCAGGGCTTGCACCCCATAGTATTTTATTAAAAATAAAAGCAGGAACCATACAGTGCTTCCTCAAGGTGAGGAAAACAAGAAGAGAAAAAAGAAAAAAAGAAATTAAAGAAGGCTATACAGTTAAGGGGTGCACTATACCTAATAAATACAAAGTTACAATGATACAATGAAGCAACTCTCCTCAAGGAGGTAGAAAATCAATCCACTTAAGTAGGGCCTCTCTATACTTCCGTTTGATTTTGTGAGAGAGCAGAGTGAGATCATGAATGAAGCCATTTCTCCACGCCCTGAAAGATGGCTTGATGTTCCTGAAAGCTCTGTCATTCCTGATCTTCCAAATATTCCACCAGGCCATGAAAACCACCTCCCCTAAGAAAGGTTTGTTGAAATCTTTTCTAGCACGGCAAGCAACTTCCACCATATCATCACTGTCTTTCCATACAATTTGCACATAAATCCACATGCGAACACTGAAATTGCACTGGAAAAACAGGTGATTTCTGTCCTCCAGTATCCCAGTTGGACAAAGAACACATTCTATTCCCTCATTAATCTTCCAATGTCTCCTATGGATCATGTCTTTAGTGTTAACCCTGTCCATTATAACAAGCCAAGCAAACATCTTGATCGGCATTGTACATCAGTTTTTCCAAATCCACCCCAGAATGGGGTTAGCTACCATTGGCTGATAGACAAAGTAATAAAACTTTTTTGCAGTATATTCAGACTTCTTGCCATGCCTCCATCCCCAAGAGTCATGAGAGGTACTGTCCAAATGAAAGGACCCCATTAAGGAGGAGAGCTGCTGTAGATCCTGAAAGGCTTGTTCAGAAAGAGGCAAGTAAAAAAGGTCTTGGAAACTACTAGCCTGAAAGACTTCCCTGACTGAGAGGTTTTTGTGGAGACAAAAAGAATAAAGCCTAGGAAATCGATCTTGAAGAGGGACAGAACTGTTTCCAATTTGCCAATAGTCAGACCAGAACAACACAGTATCTCCACTATGAGCATCAACCGCAATAACTGCTCTGAAATTATCCGTCAACTTGCAGACATCTCTCCACCAAAAAGAGCCACAAAGAATAGTATCATGTGGAATCCTTTGAAAATAGTAAGAATCCCAGACTAACTGAACCCAAGGCACATCCATCTTATTGTAAAATTTATTTAGATGTTTCAGAAGGAGAGCATCATTTTGCAAACCAAGGTTCAAGATTCCAAGCCCCCCCTTCGACTTAGGCCTGCAAACAAGTGGCCAAGCAGCCAGCAAATGGCCCCTTTCCTGACCATATTTCCTCCATAAACACTGCCTTTGAATCCTTTCCAATTGCTTCAAAATACCCTGAGGAATTGACAAGCTGCAAAGGAAGAAGATAGGCAAAGAAGAAATGACAGAGTTTACTAATTGTAATCTGCTCCCTTGAGGCAAGAACTAAGAGCTTGTTGTCAATCTTCTCTCCGTACAATCCACAAGGGGAAGAAGATACACTATTTTGGGCCTAGTAGTCCCCACTGGCAGACCCAGATATGTGAAAGGCATTTTGCCTAACTTACATCCAAAAAAGGCAACAAGATCCGAAGCATCCTGGTCAATCACATTAACAGGATACATGGAGGATTTATGGAAGTTAATCTGGAGACCAGTTGCCTTTGAGAAAGAATGTAATACTGATTTCAGTGTCCCCAATTGATTCTTGTCAGCATTTAAGAAAAGCAGTGTGTCATCAGCATATTGGACAACAGGGAAATCAGGATCATGGGTAAGCAGAGGCCTGCTTATTAAACCTTGCTGAAGAAGATCATTGATCAATGTCTGCAAGAGATCAGCCGTAATAACAAAGAGCAACGGAGAGATTGGGTTCCCTTGCTTAACTCCACATTTGCATTTAAAGTGATTACCAGGAACTCCATTCAGAAGGACAGAAGAAGTGCCACATGACAACAACTGCTTAATCCAAATAATCCATCTTTCATCAAAACCTTTTGCAACAAGAATCCTTATGATAGCCTCATGTTGGATAGAATCAAAAGCCTTTTCAAAGTCTAACTTAAGCAAAAGGATGGGTCGTTTAGACTGATTACACTGATGGATGTATTCAAAGGTCCAAGCAAGACAATCCTGGATTGTTCTTGATTTTATGAAACCATATTGGTTTTTATGCACACATTTGGTGATCTCCTGTTGAAATCTGTTAGCAGCAAGCTTTGTAAGGAATTTCAGGCCAACACAGGTTAGTGAAATAGGCCTAAAGTCTCCCACACTCTCAGGTGTCTGCTTCTTTGGGATCAGAGCAATGTATGCATCATTGAAATTTTCTAACTGCACTGTTCCAGCATGAAACTCATGAACCAACTGAATAAAATCAGCAGAAATTATGTGCCAACATTTAAAAAAAAGTCCATTGAAGCCATCAGGCCCAGGGGCCTTATCAATAGGCAATTCTTTAATAACCTGTTCAATTTCTTTTAGATCAAAAGGTTTTGTGAGCAGCTCCAAGACCTGAACCCTAGGTATTAAAGACAACATGTTTTCATCCAAAGAAATTAGCCGAACCGTCCCCATTCTGCTTTTGAAGGATAACAAGAACTCTTTTGCCATTTCCTCATGGTTTGACGTGACAAAGCCATCAGACAATAACAGGTTAGCAATAGAATTCTTTCTATATCTCTCAGTTGCCATGGCCTGAAAGAACTTGGAGTTTTCCTCTCCCACTTTGATATACCTGATTGTACATCTCTTCCTCCAGTACAGATATTGCATGTGCAGTAGATGTTCATGGTGCAATTTAGTGAGTTTCCTGAAATTAAACTCAGGTCTAGAAAGAGATCTCATTTCCTCAAGATTGTCCAACCAAAGAATTACCTAGTTACACTTCTCAATTAACCTCTTAATATGTGATAATCCTTTCTGCCATTTCTTCAATGCAAACCGCAAAGCCTTTAATTTGTGAACAATAATTGCTGAAATATGGGTCTTACTAGAGGGACGAGTCCAAACCTCCTGCACACAATCCATAAAACCAGCCTGATGGACCCAAAAAATTTCAAACCTGAAGATATGCGCTTTTGGAATTGCTGTACTGATGGTCACCAGGCAAGGCACATGATCAAACGCAGTCTTAGCCAAAGGGGTCACTTGCGTCATGGGATAAATGCTAATCCAACTAGTAGAGGTAAAAACCCAGTCCAACTGTTCCAGAAGTGGCATGTCCTGCATATTAGACCAAGTAAACTTTCTTCCCTTTAAAGGAAGTTCCAGCAGTCCCAAATGGCCAATAATTTCATTGAAAATAAATATATCATTGATATCACCACCAGGGAGATTCCTATTTTCAGTGGAACGAATAAAGTTGAAATCCCCCATCAACATCCACTTCTGGACCGGGTCGATGTCCAAGTTGTAAATCCACGAAACAAACTCATCACGCAACTCACCCTGACAGGGGCCATACACGTTAACCAGAACCACTGTTTGTTATTATGAACAGAGGTAAATTGCATAATGATAGCGTAGGGTTTACTTCTAGCAGAGTGCCATGAAACACGTCAGATCGCCACACTGTTAAAAGACCCCCAGAGGCTCCTCTAGAGGGAGACTCAACGAATTGATCAAAACCATAGGGACAAATGCTTTTCATGGTTGATCGTGAGCATGAAGATAGCTTAGTTTCTTGCAGACAAACCACTGAACACTGACTATCGGTCACTTTCTCCCTGACAGAACGCTGCCTAGCATCAGAATTCAGACCATGAACATTCCAACATAAAATTTTCCAACTACGCGTTGTAACACGATTCATTAATCACCGATGCGTAGAAGAACAAATAGAGCATGACACACAATGCCATACCATCCAAAAGATAACAAAGTTCAGAACCACAATGTGCCACATCCCAAACCAGTCTCAGTTCAACCATAAAGAAAACAAGTATAACAGGCACACTCGGCCTCGACATAAAAGGTAGCATAATCATTAAGCTGAAGATGCAGAAGAATCCTCCTGTGGATTAGCCATAAGCTTGTCCACCGATAGAAGAGAAGGATCTATCTCCAGCTCCGCGCCCACAACCTGAAGAACATGAATCGGGGTATGTGGTGGTGTAGTAGGTTGTGCATCTTCAGAGCCAACCGCCGAAGTGGGCTGGGCCTTGTCCTCCATGGGTGTAACGCCCAGATAATCATGCTACAGTAATCCCATGCTAATCATGCCATGACACTTCGGTTGTTGTTGCTATCCTCGCAATAATTCAAACCGTTAAAAATTCAAATTCAAATTAATATCAACAACAAAAGGTTTTCAGAATTTGAAACAAAAATGTTTGGTGGTTGCCAAATATTACAAGGGTAATTATGGTGCAGTAAACACATTTTTAGAAAATGCCTAAATACTTTAAAATGAAATAAAACAGAAAAGAAAATAAATAAAAATAAAAAGTGAAAGTAAAACAAAAGGAAACGAACCCCCCCTCTCTTGGACCAGACGGCCCAGCTAACCCAGCCAACCGGCCCAGCCAGCCCGGCCCGCCTTCCCCTACCGCCTCCCTTCCTTGTTCCCCCGACCCGGGTCGGAACAGGGGCGCGTCCCCGCCGCACCCTCTCGTCGGCGACGAGGCGAGGATAAGGACGCCACGCCCCGCCTCCTCGATCCCGCCTCCCACTCGCTCCCACTCTCGCCTCGGTTCTTGCGCCTCTCCCTTCCCCCTCAGATCCACCTCGCTCTCCTCCGCATTCCCCACCACGCCCGAACATCGCCATGGACCCGCCGCCGTGAATCGCGCGGCCACAGCCATTGCCTCGCCGCGCCTGCGTGTCCGTCGTCGCCTCCATCGTCTTCCTCGTCCACCGGAGGCCTCAGCTGGAGCTGGGGAGCCCCGAATCACCGGATCCCCTTCGCCCACATCTCCGGCTGCCGCGTTCTTCACTAACTCCGGCAACGCCTTCTGCAGCTACTAAGCCACCAAAGGCCACCGTGCGTGCCGCTAGGTGAGCTGCCTCCCCCCTCTGCCCTCTAGCTCCCCTAGCTCACGCCCTAGCTAGCTCGTCATCATGCCCAGGGTCCGGTCGCCGCGGCATACCTCGCCACCGTGGCCACAGCCGCCGTCACGCTCGCCCGAACTCACCGTTATACTCCTGGGGTTCCTAGGAGCCCAACGCGCCTGCGCACGCTCCCTCCGTGCCTCCTAGCGTGTTTCCCGTCGGGGACCCGACTGCGCCGCCGCCTGCGCGCGTTGCCGGCGCCCTTCCGGCGACCAAATTGTCACGGGGCCGAGCCCTTTATGCTCAGCGCGTCGCGCAGCTCCACCCTAGCCTTCCTGTTAGCCTCGAAGCACGCTGCGTCGCCGTGTTCGTCTCACGCTCGAACCACCTCGCCGCGGACGAGCCTGTAGCGCTCGACTCTGGCCAGCACAGCCTCCGCAACCACCACCATTCGCTCCGCCGTCGTCTTGCTGTTCGGATGCGACCGGTCCCGCCCATTTTGGTGGCCTACAGACGAAACCCGACGCTCGCCCGAGCCGCGTCGCCACGTTTTGCCTCGCCGATGTCGTTCCGGCGTTGTCCGCCGATGTGGCTAGGTGGGCCCCACCCCCTGGGTCGCTGCGTGTGGGCCTGGGGGCCCCAACTGGCCACGTTGACCGAAGTCAACTACGCTGACGTGGCAGCTACTGCCACTGACATGCGGGCCCATGCCATAAAAAGAATAAAAACAAATAGATAAACTGCTAATTAACTAAATTAATTAATTAAAACCTAATCTCTCACTGACTACTAGGCCCCACCTGCTAATTAACCCATTTAGTTAGTTTTAAAACTCTGTTAATGCCCCTGACAATGACATGTGGGTCCTACTAGACCCACCTGTCTGTTTGACTAGTCAACCCACCAGTTGACCTGCTGACATCACTCTGATGTCATGACTGTGTCATCATTCACTGTTTTGGATAATGTTAGAATTAAATAACTAACTAAAATCAGAAAACAATTTAAATCTTTAGAAAATCATATCTTTTAATCCGTAACTCGGATGAAAACACTTTCTACATGAAAGTTGCTCAGAACGAAGGGATGAACCCGCGTAAGAAACCCGTTCGTCCGCCACACATCCGGAACCTATCGAACTCTCAACTTTCCCCCTCCGGCTCCTCTGCCCAAAAACACGAAACACCGGGGATACTTTCTCGGATGATTCCCTCCTTCACCGGTATCACCTCATACCGCGTTAGGGCACGCCTAGCATCACGCTTTGCTTTGTCATGCATCGTCATGCATCTGTTTGCATTGTATCCATTGTTTCTTCCCCCGCTTCTTCCGCTAGACACCGAGACTGACGCCGCTGCTACCCAGTACGACTACGGAGTTGACGACCCCTCTCTCTTGCCAGAGCTACCAGGCAAGCCCCCCCCCCTTGATCACCAGATATCGCCTACTCTACTCTATACTGCTTGCATTAGAGTAGTGTAACATGTGACTGCTTTCCGTTATCCTATCCTGATGCATAGCCTGTCCTTACTACTGCTGTTGTTACCTTTACCTGCAATCCTACATGCTTAGTATAGGATGCTAGTTTTCCATCAGTGGCCCTACATTCTTGTCCGTCTGCTGTGCTATACTATCGGGCCGTGATCACTCGGGAGGTGATCACGGGTATATACTATACTTTATACATGATACATGTGGTGACCAAAGACTGGTCGGCTCGTAGGAGTACCCGCGAGTGGATCTTTGAGGCCGAGCGACAAGGCAGGTTGAGACCACCTAGGAGAGAGGTGGGCCCGGCCTTGTTCGGCGTTCGCGGATACTTAACATGCTTAACGAGATCTTGGTATTTGATCTGAGTCTGGCTACTATCCTATACGCACTAACCAACTACGCGGGAACAGTTATGGGCACTCGACGTCGTGGTATCAACCGAAGCCTTCGTGACGTCAGCGACTGAGCGGCGCGCGCCGGATTGGACTGGAATGCCTGCTAGGCTAGGTCTGCTTCCGGCCGCCGACGCAACGTGCAGGTGTGCTAAGGGCGATGGGCCCAGACCCCTGTGCGCTTAGGTTTAGATCAGCGTGATGACCTCTCTGTTGTGCCTAGGTAGGGCTGCGACGTGTTGATCTTCCAAGGCCGGGCATGACCCAGGAAAGTGTGTCCGGCCAAATGGGATCAAGCGTGTTGGGTTATGTGGTGCACCCCTGCAGGGAAGTTAATCTATTCGAATAGCCGTGATCTTTGGTAACAGGACGACTTGGAGTTGTACCTTGACCTTATGACAACTAGAACCGGATACTTAATAAAACACACCCTTCCAAGTGCCAGATATAGCCCGGTGGTCGCTCTCTAAGGCAACGAGGAGGGGATCTCCGGGTAGGATTATGCTATGCGATGCTACTTGGAGGACTTCAGTCTACTCTCTTCTATATGCTGCAAGACGGAGGCTGCCAGAAGCGTAGTCTTCGACAGGATTAGCTAGCCCCCTCTTATTCTGGCATTCTGCAGTTCAGTCCACTGGTATGTCCCTTTACACATATATCCATGCATAAGTAGTGTAGCTCCTTGCTTGCGAGTACTTTGGATGAGTACTCATGGTTGCCTTGTTCCCCCTTTTCCCTTTTCTATACCCGATTGCTGCGACCAGACGATGGAGCCCAGGATCCAGACGCCACCGTCGACGACGACTCCTACTACACTGGAGGTGCCTACTACTACGTGCAGCCCGCTAACGACAACCAGGAGTAGTTAGGAGGATCCCAGGTAGGAGGCATGCGCCTCGTTCGATCTGTATCCCCGTTTGTGCTAGCCATCTTATGGCAACTTGTTTAACTTATGTCTGTACTCAGATACTGTTGCTTCCGCTAACTCGTCTATGATCGAGCACTTGTATTCGAGCCCTCGAGGCCCCTGGGTTGTATTATGATGCTTGTATGACTTATTTATGTTGTAGAGTTGTGTTGTGATATCTTTCCGTGAGTCCCTGATCTTGATCGTACACATTTGCGTGCATGATTAGTGTAGGATTGAATCGGGGGCGTCACAAGTTGGTATCAGAGCCGACTGCCTGTAGGAATCCCCCTTACACACTCCTTGGCCGAAGTCGAGTCTAAACATTACAAAAACTTTTACTAACATGGCTGTGTGCCGTACGGGCCCATGTCGCCATTGGGTGGTACTAGGATCTTTTACTCCTCGACCTTTACTCTGGGACTCTGAACTCTCCTCTACTTGGGTTAAACGAATTTTACTAACTCTAACACTAGGTTCCCGTGACCACATTCACCCCAAAGTTGGATAAAGCCATAGTTATTCCTTAGAATAGTATTTTGAACAATTTCCACACTGTCATTTGACTCCTTTGAAACATCTTTGCTTTCAGATGGAACCCACGAGGCAGGTTGTGCGCCACACGACGGCCATTGGTGCCTCGGGATCACCGGCCGTGCTAGCTGAGATGATGACCTATCTGGGTTATCGCTGGCACCCCGAGTACACCGTCTCCGAGGAGTACCAGGACTTTAACCAGGAGCAGTACTGTGCCATCGTCCACCTCTACTCTCGGGAGTATGACTCCACTACTGTGCTGCACACCGCTTATGGTGTTGGTGTGACCATCGATATGGCAGTTTATGATGCTGCCTATGCTGCTCTGACATGCCTTCGTAGGGAGTACAGGGAGTTGGACACCTCCCCCTTCAGGCACATTGCTATCGCATCTGATATTGGTGCAGAGGGTTACTACATTGCTGCCTACTCCACTGTCACCCGAGAGCCCTTCTACCATCAGAACCTGGTTCTGCATGCTGATGGGTTGGATCGAGCTAACCGAGCTCTTCGCCACGAGTTGTACACCACTCGTCAGCACCTCTACCGTGCTCTGACGATGTTACACCCCTTCGTCGGATCTGGGGAGCTGCCGCGTTCTGCGATCTACCCAGCCAGGACCGTGATGCCCCAGGGTGTCGGTTGGCCAGAGGTGGGAGGCTACTCTCCCGCACTTGGTCCTCTTCTGCCACTTGAGCGTCGGGTTCTGCACCAGAGTACCCGCGGACCCTAGGTTGCCGACGTGGTGTACCCGATGCCACACTACCAGCTTTCAGGCTACAGCTACCTCCACAGTGCCGTGTGGGACTGATGTAGACTTGCTTATTAGTGTTAGATGCATTCGCCGCGAGCCCGCATGCCGCCTATGATGTCTTAGTCTATGTACTGAACTCTGTGTACCGAACTCTATGCATGATCTCTTTTGTAAGATATGCCGACTATTATGTGGTATCTATCGTGCTGCTTTCATTATGCATGTTTCATCATGAATGATTCTTGTCTTTGCAAATTTCTCAATGCTGAACTACCCATGTTATATATTAGCAGGATGGTTAGACCAGGTGGTCGTGGTCGTGGTGGCAACTTCCCACCACCGCCTGAGTACATGGCTGGTATGATCCAACAGCTTGAGATGAATCGCCAGTTCATGGAGAACATGATGGCTCAGTTTCCTCGCCCCAATATGAACCGGCAGCCAGCCCCAGTAACTCTGCAGGATTTCATGCGCCTGAACCCAACTGTGTACCGCAGCTCAACTCAGCCTCTGGATGCTGATGACTGGCTCCGTGACATCACCTATGAGATGGAGTCTGCTGGTGTAGCCCCTGCCAGCTATGTCACCTTTGCTTCCTTCTTCCTGAAGGGACCCGCAGCTCAATGGTGGGACAGCCACAGGCGTACTCTGCCAGTTGGAACAATCATCACCTGGCCAGACTTCCAAGCTGCTTTCCGTGCCCGCTTCATTCCTCAGGGAGTCATGGACCGGAAGAAGCGTGAGTTCCGCAACCTCACCCAAGGCAACAAAACTGTTGAAGCTTATCAGCGAGAGTTTCTGGACTTGTCTCGCTATGCTGGAGAGGACATTGCAACTGATGCACGCAGACATGAGAAGTTTCGTGACGGCCTTCAAGCTGACATCAAGCTTGCACTTCTAGTGCACGGCTTTACTGATTTCGCCACCCTGGTGAACAAGGCCATCAATGTCGAAACTGGTTTGCAGGAATACCAGAGCTCTCACATGCGCAACCGTGACGCGGGATCATCTTCAGGCCCGTCCTCGCAGAAGCGCAAGATATGGATTCCCAACAGCATGTACCAGCCGAATGCACCTGCCCCAAGGCAGACCTATGTTGCACCTCGTCTGCCTACTCCTCCAACTAGGCAGCCAAGGCTTCCAGCACCGCCACCCCAAGCTCCTATTCCCACTCCCAATAATGGGTTATGCTTCAGGTGTGGACAACCAGGGCACCGTGCTAGGGAATGCAACCAGAACCAGAATCAACTGGCCCTTCCAGCAACTGGCCGTGGAACCAGAATCGCATTCATTCATGTCAGAAGATTTTGCATGCTTGCACGACATTAAATGTGAGGACATGAACGCTTCGCTATTAGTGCACACCCCTGTGGGCCAATGTCGGACCTCCATGATTTGCAACAACGTCCCCGTAGAAATCTAAGGACTGGAATTCCTTGTCTCTCCCATCGTACTGAAGTCATGTAGCATTGATCTCATTCCGGGAATGAATTTGTTAAAAGCGTATACTGCTTCCATCGTTTGCGCCACCAAGACCGTCCATCTGCTACACCCTTCCGATGAAATAATAAGCTACAATGCTTGTCTGGTTCAGAATGCCGAGGCAAGGCTCTATGCCTTGAATGCATTGAACGCCGCACCATGCGAGGGCATTGGAAACATTCCCGTCGTGCGTGATTTCCTCGACGTCTTTCCTGAAGAACTTCCAGGAATTCCCCCTGCTAGAGCTGTCGAATTCATCATCGACTTGAAACCAGGCACCACTCCAATTGCCAAGCGACCCTACAAGATGCCGCCGCGTGAACTCCTTGAGCTTAAGGAGGAAATCGACAAATCTCTTCGAAGTGGTTTCATTCGCCCAAGTTGCTCTCCTTGGGGAGCACCTTCTCTCTTTCTCAAGAAGAAGGATGGGACAAACCGACTGGTCCAAGACTACCGTCCTATTAACCAAGCTACCATTCAGAACAAGTATCCTCTTCCTCGGATCAATGATCTGTATGATCAACTGGCTGGTTCATCAGTGTTCTCTAAACTTGACTTGAGGTTGGGTTACCACCAGATCCGTGTACGTGAAGAGGATATCCTAAAGACCGCCTTTGTGACTCGATATGGTGCATACGAGTACACTGTCATGTCATTCGGCTTAACCAATGCTCCAGCCACCTTCTCTCGCCTGATGAACTATATATTCATGGATTACCTCGACAAGTTCGTCGTGGTTTATCTGGATGATATCCTGGTATTTTCCAAGAACGAAGAAGAACATGTTGAACATCTTCGTCTTGTGCTGGAAAAGCTACAAGAGCATCAGCTATACGCCAAGTTCTCCAAATGTGAATTCTGGCTTCCTGGAGTAACCTATCTTGGGCATGTCATCTCTAAGGATGGTATTGCCGTTAACCCTGAACGAGTTCAGGCTATTTTTGATTGGACTCCTCCGAAGAATGTCAAGCAAGTCAGAAGCTTTCTCGGCCTCGCCAGCTATTGCCATCGATTCGTCGAGAACTTCTCCAAGATTGCCAGGCCTCTGACTAACTTGTTGCATAAGGGGGTCAAGTTCCAATGGACAGACAAATGTCAGGAAAGCTTCCTGGCACTCAAAGACAAGTTGACTTCTGCCCCAGTCCTAGCTCCACCTGATACTAAGAAGGACTTCGTCATTTACTGCGACGCTTCCCGTCAAGGATTAGGCTGTGTCCTAATGCAAGAGCGTAGAGTGATTGCCTATGCCTCTCGTCAGTTGCACCCTCACAAAGAGAACTACCAGTTCACGACCTCGAGCTTGATGCTGTCATTCATGCACTGAAGCAGTGGCGACATTACCTTCTCGATAATCGTTGCTAGATCTTCACCGACCACCAAAGTCTGAAGTATCTGTTTACTCAGCCAGACCTGAACCTCCGTCAGTAGAGATGGATGTAGATTGTAGCAGACTTTGACTTGGGTATTTCCTATACACCAGGCAAGGCTAATGTAATGGCGGATGCCTTGAGCCGCAAGTCTTACTGCAACCACCTCTAGGTTCATAAAGTTCAGCCCTCGCTTGTTGAAGAATTCAGAAAGCTGAACCTCCATATGGTTCCTCCGGGTGCACTCGCTCCCCCCCCCCCTAAGGAGTTTCGCAAGATGAACCTCCGTGTTGTTTCCCAGGGTTCCCTCTATACCCTGGCTGTCGAACCCGATCTCGTGAGCTCCATCAAGACAATACAGGGATATGACTCTGAAGCCCACAAGATTAAGCGCTACCTCAAAGAAGGGAAGCCCTCATTCGTCACTATTGCTGATGATGGCACCTTGTACTTCAAAGGCCGCCTAGTGGTGCCGTGTAAGGATAAAAACGTGAATATGACTCAGAAAGTTATGAAAGAAGCTCATGATACGCCTCTATGTATCCATCCTGGTAGTACGAAGATGTACCAGGACATTCGTCAAAGATTCTGGTGGTCTAACATGAAGCAAGACATTGCTCGCTATGTTGCTGAGTGTGACATTTGCCGTCGTATCGAAGCAGAACATCAAAGGCCTGCTGGAACTCTGCAACCTATCTCTATTCCTGAATGGAAATGGGACCATGTTGAAATGGACTTCGTCACTGGATTTCCCAAATCGTAGAAAGGTAATGATGCTATTCTTGTCGTCATTGACCGGATTTCTAAAGTTGCACACTTTCTGGCGGTCAAGAAAACGATCACTGCTAGTCAGCTTGCAACTCTCTACATGTCCAGAATTGTTTCACTTCACGGTATTCCACTGGTTATCAGTTCGGATCATGGCAGCTTATTCACTTCAAGATTCTGGGCAAGTTTCCAAGAAGCTATGGGGACTCACTTATCTTTCAGTACTGCGTTTCATCCGCAGTCACAAGAGCAAGTTGAATATGTCAACCAAGTTCTTGAAGACACGCTTCGAGCTTGTGTTATTTCCTTCGGCAAGAAATGGGAGGAATCTCTCCCGTATGCTGAGTTCTCTTATAATAATAGGTATCAAGCTAGTCTGAAGATGGGCCCCTTTGAAGTGTTATATGGGCGAAAGTGCTGAACCCCTCTGAACTGGTCAGAAACTGGGGAACGTCCACTCTTTGGTCCGAATATTATCCAACATGCCGAAGAAGAAGTCCGCATTATTCGCGAGAATCTCAAGGCTGCTCAGTCACGCCAAAAGAGTAATTATGACCGTCATCATAAGGACATGGTCTATCAACCTGGCGAAAAGGCTTACCTTCGAGTCACACCAATGAAAGTGCGTTATATCGACTAGAGGGGGGGTGAATAGGCGATTTTTATGAAATTCTTCACTGAGGAATTTGCTCGTGAGGAAATTCCTTAGCGAAGAAATACTAGCAGCGGAATAAGTACTCAGAAGTAAACATAACAGATTACATGCATGGTCATCATGATGAAATGAAGACAAACACAGAGTACAGGAAGCGTAGGCACAGGATAACTCTAGATGAAGACAAACAGACTGAAGAAATTGAACTAAGGAATTTGTGAAAGTCTTCAGTCAAAGTCTTCAAACACAGATATGAACAAACAGACAACACAGTAATGAGGAAATGAAGGTGTTGAGGAAATGGAACCAGTAAGCTTGGTGAAGACAATGATTTGGTAGACCAGTTCCAACTGCTGTCTCAGTTGTACGTCTGGTTGGAGCGGCTGAGTATTTAAACTCGAGGACACACAGTCCTGGACACCCAGTCTTGAGCACGCAGCTCGGGACACCAAGTCCTCACCGTATTCTCCTTGAACTAAGGACACACAGTCCTCGTCCAATCACTCGTGGTAAGTCTTCAGGTGACTTCCAAACCTTCACAGACTTGGTCACTTGGCGATCCACAATTCCTCTTGGATGCTCTAGACCTTGACGCCTAACCGTCTGGAAGAAGCACAGTCTTCAAAGGTAACAAGCGTCGGATCCACGCAGGATCAATTTCTTCAGTGATGCTCAATCACTTTGGGTTTGTAGGTGTTTTGGGTTTGGGTTTGGATTTTCCTCACTTGATGATTTTCGCTCAAAGTCCTCGGAGGATGGGTTGCTCTCAAATGACAAGTGTCAAGTTCACGCGGAGCAGCCAACCAGCTAGTGGTTGAAGGGGGCGGCTATTTATAGCCTAGGGAGCAGCCCGACATGATAAGACATAAATGCCCTTCAATGATATGACCGTTAGGTGGACAAGATATTTTAGGACAGCTGGCGCGTGGCACAGCAACGGTCGGAAATTTGGAGTACAAATTCCTCAGGGCTATCATGTTCCCCACTGTGTAGGCAATTCGCACTGGCGAATTCCTAACTCCTCAGTCAGAGCAAAGTCCTCAGTGACCAGAAGAACTGCGTCTCTGTCACTGAAGAAATTGACTGAACTGTATGAGATTTCCAATGGCTTCACTCGAAGGGATTGGTAGGTGTAGGATTTGAGTTGAGCATCACATGGAAATTTTCTCCTTTGTATTTCCTCGACCCCCTTTAACAGTACGGTGTTTCCTATGACTCAAGAAAGAGAAAAATGAAACTACGAAAACAAAAGTCTTCACGCCTCACGTTCCTCGAACGAATATCATGTCTTCAAGGTCACACCAATTTCTTCACATTCGAAGTCTTCAGAAAGTCTTCAGAGAGTCTTCAGAATATCAAAGTCTTCAGTCGAAGAACTTCATTTTTAGGGGTCGACTTTTACTGTAAGTTTCAAACTCCTCATAGACTTATAGACCTGTGTACACCCATAAACACATCAGATGCTTAACCTATAAGTCTTCAATACACCAAAATCACTAAGGGGCACTAGATGCACTTACAATCTCCCCCTTTTTGGTGATTGATGACAATATAGGTTAAGTTTTCAACGGGGATAAATATGTGAAGTGTAGAGACTAATATTGAGGAATTTGATTGCAAGATATAGAAGAACTCCCCCTGAAGTTGTGCATAGTGAGGAATTTGCTTTTGAAGCAATGCACACTTGAAGAGTTAAATCATGGAGATCTCCCCCTATATCTTGTAATTCATACACCATTTGATATATGATATGAAGAATTTGAAATGCATGATGAAATATGGTGCCTGATGCAATTCAGCATGCGTGCGATAACATTAATGAGGAATAAGCATGCAGAATAGTGCATCGAGAGTATCAGAGCTCAAGCATGTATCGAAATATCAGAGCATAGATCGACAAAAGTATCAGAGCACCGAGCACCATAGGGTTTAAGATTACAACTCGATCCAATAAAAGTTTCGAAAGAACGAGAGTTGTAACTTAAAAAATATGCCCTTATAATAGACCCGCTTGAAGACTAACTCAGATTTCTCCCCCTTTGTCATCAAATGACCAAAAGGATAGAAACTGAGGACTAACGCCCCTGAAGATATTCAAGTTGATGCAGGAGCGCCAGTGTTGTTGGGGTCGGTTGTTGAAGTAGGGCCTGCTGCAGTGTCGTCCAAGTCTTCATTTTCATCAGTGTCGTGTGATGAAGAATATGAACTGGCCACCAGAGAAGGAACCTTGACCTTCTTGAATTTCTTTGGCGGAGGTGCCGACCAGGCAAATTCTTCTTTGAGGCCCATGTTCTTTAAATCTTCAGCACTATATACTTGAGACAGAACAGCCCAGGTGCGGTTGAAGGTTTCATGAAGGTAGTAATGGTTTTTCTTCACTGCATTATATGTGGCAGTCATGTTGTGAAGAATTGAACCAAACTGATGCTTGACCCATTTGTGATTGCGATCAACCTTTTGATGAAGACTGAGGAGTAACTCACGATCAGTCATCACCCTGGGTGTTGTGGCTTGAGGATTTGTCTTGGCAGTATTAGCAGCAGAGTCATGTGTGGCAGAGTCATCATTGGTGGAATAAGAAGCAGCCTTGTGAAATTGACCATCCAATGGACGAATGCCTTCATCTATCATAGCAGTGGCCTTGCCCTTTTCATCAGCTGAGGAAAATGTCCTTTTGAGGACTTCAATAGGAGGCAAGTAGCTGCAGTGGTTGAGAGTTTCAGCCTTGTAGTTGAGTGAAGACTTTGTCCTGATGAATCTCATAATCCAAGGTGCATAAGGCTTCAGCTCAAATGGTGACATAGCAATGTTGGCTAGAGTCCTCATGAAGAAATCATGGAAGTTTATGGGAACGCCATGTATGATATTGAAAAGCATATTCTTCATGATGCCAACAATTTCTTCATCGAAAGAATCATGTCCTTTGATGGGACATATTGTCTTCGTCAGAATGCGATAGACAGTCCTAGGCACATACAACAATTCCTTGACGAGGAATTTGGTACGAGGTGATTGCCCTGGCTTCAGAGGCTTCATGAGCACTTGCATATAGTGGTTTGACAGTTCAGGTTCATCATACACGCAACGCGCATCTTCAGTGGGTGGACTAAGAGAAAGGCAGCGAAGCAATTCAGTTGCTGGGGCCTTGTAATGTGTATTTTCAGTCATCCAGTCCAGAACCCATGAATTGACATCTTCAGAGTTGCCAGTGATGTGCAGTGTAGCATAGAACTGAAGAATAAGTTCTTCATTCCAATCGCATATATCTGTGCAGAAGTTGAGTAGCCCAGCGTCGTGAAGAACACTGAGGACTGGCGTAAATCACGGCGTAGATTCCATATCCACGTGAGGAATATGTGCATGGTCGAAGACTTTGTCTTTGTTGTAAAGCACTGAGGAATAGAAATTTGCTTGGCTGGCAGTCCAGAAACGCCTCTTCCTTATGCGAGCAGAGTCATAAGGATTGTATTCAGTGAAGAATACGTCCTCGCCATAGAAGTCTTCAGCCTTGAATTTCTGTTTGCGTGAGAATGGATCCTTTGGCCTTGGCAGAGGAGTGTCAGTGAGTTGCATCATGACCTCAGGAATCACAAGCTCAGGTTCTTCAGGCTGAGGAATTTCAGGATTTTCCTCAGGTGCAGTCACCTTGTCTGTTTCAGCAGCAGTTTCTTCAGCACTAGTGGCTGGAATTTCTTCATTCACAGAAGCAGTGGGATGAGTTGCATCAGAGCCCAATTTTATGGTTGGTGAAGAAGAGTGAGGAATTTGCTGCAGGGGAGTGAAGAGTGGGGAATTGGGATGCTGACTTTCCCAAAAGTCATCATTCATTACTGGAGTTGTGCTTCCAATATCCACATCTTCATCATCAATTTCTTCAACACCAGCCTCTTCAGCATCAAACTGAGGCATTGGTGATGAGACAATTGGGGTTGAAGGGATTGTATCCACTTCAATTTCTTCATCAATCTGCTCTGAGGAAGCAGCAGACTGAGTTTCTTCATCTGATCCACTTGGGATCTCATAATCTTCACCAAAAGGAACAAGGTCCTTTGATGGCATGGAGGAGATAGGAACAGCATCAATTGGATTGGCAAATGAGCTGGTCATGGGCTTCATCTTCTTTGGGACTGAAGATTCTGAAGCACTTGATGCTTTCCTTTTCTTCACTGCAGCTCGCTCTGCAGCCTTGGTTTTCTTCACATCTAAAGCAGAGGGAAGAACTGGAGTTGGAGTTGGTGCAGGTGGAGCTGAGGAATCTGGTTCAGTTTCTTCAGGCACAACTGATGCAGTTGCCCTGGTCTCTTCATTTTCTTCAGGCGCACCACTAGTGGATGCCCTGGCAATTTCATCAACGGCTGGAGCAGAGTCATCAGCCTTGGAACTAGCATTTTCTTCAGCAGCCTGAACTTCATCAGCGATGTTGGCATGTTCTTCAGTTTGCTGAACAGATGCTTCAGCTTGAGGAATTTGTTGCTTTGAGGCAGTACCCTTGGTGAAGGTATCAGTCAGCCTCACAAATCTGACCTTGGCTCCTTGTCAATCAGCATAGTACGAGTCAAAGTTGTCGCTGAGGGCTTTGATCTCAGCCTGCATCTTGACAAGTTCCTCAGGCTTCATTTTGAGAACATTTTTCTTCAGCAGCTTCTCTTTGCGGTACTGGGATTTCTTGATCTCTCTGGCCCTATCATATTTCCACTTCTCCTCTTGGATGAAGTGAGTCAGCATGTGACTTTGGCCAGGTGTCAGCTTGAAATCAGGCATAGGAGTGTTGGGATCCTTGTGCCAGAGATCAATATAATCTACGATCGCCCTTGGATCCAAAAGCAGGGACACAAGTGTGCCTTTGGCTTTAGCAGCCCTTTCTTGGCGGTCTCTGATGATTTCAGCGAGTTCTTCTTCATCAGCTTCATCATCATCAGAGGGCATAGTGAAGACAACTTGCTTCTTTGGACTTGGGCGAGTGTCGCGTCCAGCGGTAGCCTTTTTATTCAGTAACGAGGGTCCAGCTGAGGATTTTGGTGCAGCTGAGGAACTAGCTGAGACACCAGAGGCAATAGAGATGCCAGTTGTCCTTTGGCATGAGGCCAGATGCACAGGAGCTGAGGACTTTGTGGGAGCAGGAGCAGCATGAGGAATTTGCTTTGAAGATTTTGAAGATTCTGGCTATGAGGGCGCAGCTGAGGAACTTGGCCGTGAGGGCATTGAAGGTGAAGCACTTGGCTTACGAGCAGGCTTCTTCATCATTGATTTCCTCGGCTTGGCAGAAGCCTCAGTGGCAGCAGCAGCAGCAGATTCTTCATTGAATTTCCTCACTGCTTCTTTTGCTTGCTTTTGCAGTTTACGCTGGCGTTTAGCCCATTCTTGAGGAAAATCCTCTCCTCTTCTGATGCTTGTGGGATCAGCCACTTGGCCAGGTGCCAATGGAGGTCTTGGGCATGGAGGGTTTACTGCGAATTTCTTCATGTACTTGGGAGTGACGTATCTGTACTCCCTCCACTCACGTGCCCATCTCCGTTCAATCCTTTGGATGCGCACCTTGCGCTGATTTTTGTCTTCTTTACAAAATTTGGATTCATCAGGTGTGCAATACCCAGCATAAATGTCCTCAGGGATTTCAAATGCAGTCATGACCTCTGGTCTCTTTCCTCCTTTCTGCAGCCTTTTACCTTCAGCCATTTTCTTCAGATGAGGAATTTGAACAATGGAATTCTCTGAAGAAGTATGCAACTTTTCTTCGAGGAACGCTGCAAATGAGTTAAGTTGATGAGAACCTAAGGATTCAGCAGCGGACATGTGTACCTGTGAACAGAGTATAGTTGCGAGGAATTTGAAGAGGTCATATGCGTTCTCAGAGGGTTTTTCATAAAGAACAAGTTTTGAGGAATTTGACCAGATTCGTCTTGAGGAATTTCACTAAGCTCCATATATATCTTAAGTTCCAGAGTTGTATAGATTGAGAATCCACACAATTGAGGAATCTTGAAGAAATTTAGACTTAGGGAAATGAATCAAGAACAGAGAATGAGTGAGGTGTTTTGTGTGTGAGGATTTGAAGAGTAAAAACACCTTTGAAGATTTCATAGAGAAACTTCGAATCAAAGAGGGCAGTAAAAGTAGCTTTTAATTACCCTGAATGAAGAACACGACGAACTGTGAGTTGGAACAGAGAAGTTCTTCAATGCAGATCTTCCACGCCCTAACTTGGCGGAGGAAGACGTCTACGGCGGCGGCGGAGGTGAAGATTTCTGCAGTCGGCGCGAGTACGTCGGCGACGAGGTCGAGGCAGTGAAGCTCTTCCTCACCGGCGACGATGGAGTAGCGGCGGCGCTAGGGTTTGGAAACTCGAGCGGGGGAAGTGAGATCGAGCGGAGTAAAGAAGTGAGGATGGCGACGGAGGGGTATTTATAGCCGCAGTAAAAACTGCTCGTCCGAAGATTTAGGACTAACATGCCCCTGGCCGTTCTCCTTCACTTGACATGTGTCACCCACGTACCGTGTAGTGGAGATCATGTAAGATCGTGGGTGAGTAAAATAATCCATCGTGGGAAGCGGAACGGATTGCGCGGCAAAACCGAAGGTTTGGATAAGATTAGTTTTAACTTTCCATTCGCAATTTCTTCAGCTGACAAGGACACAGTGAAGAATTTGAACGAGTTTCAAATAGAACGCACATGAAGAATTTGTGAATAGACTGGATTGAGTACAGCATAGAGGGGAAGGGTCCGATCACATTCACTTAGCAGAAAAGTTCAAACTTGAAGAAATAGCTATAAGTGAATGCTGTAGAGGACATAAACTCATATATATATATATATATATATATATATATATATATATATATATATATATATATATATATATATATATAGCCAATGAAGAAAAACGACGGCACAAGTGAAGACTTTGAAGAATTTGAAAAACTGAAGAATTTCAAAAGTTGAGGAAAAACTCAAATTGAAGATTTTCAACTTTTGTGGTGGCGTGACCCACCGTGTAAGAATGATGATTTCAGACACCGCGTGCAATTGTCGTAGGGTTCTGAGAATTAAATTCTTCATTAATTTCTTCACACTTAGAGTGTTATTCTTCATTGATTGAAGAAAAACGTTTCTTCATGTGTTGCACATCTAAGTCATCAATTTTGCATAAGTGTTAGGATGAGTGCATTTTCAAAGTACATTCGAAGATTCTAAGATATTTAGCTCACACCGCAACTTGCTAAATCTCTTCTCATCCAAGGGCTTAGTGAAGATATCGGCTAGCTGTTCTTCAGTCTTCACATGCTCAATAGAAATGTCGCCCTTCAACACATGATCACGAAGAAAATGATGACGAATCTGAATGTGCT
The DNA here is from genome assembly GCA_032464435.1 of Aegilops umbellulata. Lineage (NCBI taxonomy): Eukaryota > Viridiplantae > Streptophyta > Magnoliopsida > Poales > Poaceae > Aegilops > Aegilops umbellulata. The sequence goes on from CP136055.1 coordinate 94,839,531, forward strand.
TTGTCTTCGAGTGCTGAACTGGGTTGTGAGCAATCTTGATGGCACTCTCATTGTCACAGAGAAGAGGCACATTCTTCACGTTGACTCCATAGTCCTTGAGCGTTTGCTTCATCCATAGTAGTTGAGCACAGCAAGAACCAGCAGCAATGTACTCAGCTTCAGCAGTAGAGAGTGATACGCAGTTCTGTTTCTTCGAGGACCAACAGACCAAGGATCGTCCGAGGAAATGACAAGTACCAGATGTTGACTTGCGATCCACACGGTCACCAGCATAGTCAGAATCAGAATATCCAATGAGGTCAAAGTCTGAGCCCTTGGGGTACCATAATCCTAGTGTTGGTGTGTGAGCTAGATATCGAAGAATATGCTTCACAGCCGTATGGTGTGATTCCTTCGGTGCAGCTTGAAATCGTGCACACATGCAAACACTAACCATTATATCTGGCCTAGATGCACATAAGTACAATAAAGAGACAATCATGGAGTGATATACCTTGTGATCGAAGTCAGTACCATTTTCATCAGTGCATAGATGACCATTTGTGGGCATAGGAATTTTGAGACCTTTGCAGTCTTGCATGCCGAATTTCTTCAGGACATCCTTGAGGTATTTCTCCTGAGATATGAATATCCCATTGTGCTGTTGACGAATTTGTAGACCTAAGAAGAATTTCAATTCTCCCATCATAGACATTTGATATTCTTCACTCATCATATAGGCAAATTCATCACTATAACGTTGATCAGTACAGCCAAAGATGATATCATCAACATATATTTGGCACACAAACAGTTCACCATCATATGATTTAGTAAAAAGAGTGGGATCGAGTGAACCGGGTGTGAAGCCTTTCTTCATGAAGAATTCCTTCAATGTGTCATACCACGCCCGTGGGGCCTGCTTGAGGCCATAGAGGGCCTTGTTAAGTCTGAAGACTTTGTCAGGATGTTTTGGATCTTCAAAACCTGGTGGTTGAGCAACATATACTTCTTCCTCAATCTTACCATTAAGGAATGCACTTTTCACATCCATTTGGTATAAGATGATATCATGATGGTTAGCATAAGCAAGTAATATGCGAATAGCTTCAAGTCTAGCAACAGGTGCAAAAGTTTCATCGAAATCAATTCCTTCAACCTGTGTGTAGCCTTGAGCTACTAGTCGTGCCTTATTCCTCACCACAACACCATTTTCATCTTGCTTGTTGCGGTAGATCCACTTTGTACCAATGATGTTATGCTTGCGAGGATCGGGACGATTGACCAGTTCCCATACGTTGTTGAGCTTGAACTGATGTAATTCTTCTTGCATGGCCTGAATCCACTCAGGCTCCAGAAATGCTTCATCTACCTTAGTGGGCTCTGTGATAGAGACAAAAGCAAAGTGCCCACAAAAGTTAGATAGATGTGAAGCTTTTGAGCGTGTGAGAGGACCTGGTGCTCTAATGTCATCGATGATCTTCTCCATTTGCACTTCTTTTGCAACGCGAGGGTGAGTTGGTTGTCGTTGAGGAATTTGATCAGCATTTTCTTCAGCATCAATTTCCTCAGCATTTTCTTCAGGTGCATCAGTTCGACGTTCTTCACGTTCTGGAACGAATTCTTCAGCAGATTCTTCAGTAGGAATGATATCTTCAGTAGCCTTGTGCTTGATCGATTCCTCAGGTGCTGGTTCATCTAACACATAAGGTAGGTGCTCTCTTTGCGAGCCATTAGTTTCATCGAACCGCACATCTACAGTTTCAACAATCTTGTGAAGAACATTGTTGAAGACTCTGTAGGTGTGCGAGTCCTTTCCGTAACCAAGCATGAAACCTTCATGTGCTTTCGGTGCAAATTTAGAGTTGTGATGAGGATCTCTAATCTAGCATTTAGCACCGAAGACTTTGAAATAACTCACATTGGGTTTCTTGTCAGTGAGAAGTTCATAGGCAGTCTTCTTGAAGAATTTGTGAAGATATACTCTGTTGATGATATGGCATGCAGTATCAATTGCATCAACCCAGAAACAACGAGGGGTTTTGTACTCATCGAGCATAGTGCGAGCCATCTCAGCAAGAGTCCTGTTCTTGCGCTCCACGACGCCATTCTGTTGAGGAGTATAAGGAGCAGATAATTCATGAGTAATACCAAGTTCATCAAGATAGTCATCGAGACCCGAATTCTTGAACTCAGTGCCATTGTCACTTCTGATGTGGTTGATCTTCACACCAAAGTTAGTTGAAGCCCTCGAGGAAAATCGTTTGAAGACTTCCTGCACTTTAGTTTTGTAAGAGACAAGGTGCACCCATGTGTAACGAGAGTAATCATCAACAATAACAAAAACATATTGAGATGCCTCATTAGAGAAAGAGGAATAATGGTTAGGACCGAAGAGATCCATGTGAAGCAATTCGAATGGACGAGTAGTGGTCATGATAGTCTTCGCTGGATGCTTGGCCTTGGTCATCTTTCCAGCTTCACAGGCACCGCATAAGTGATCCTTGAGGAATTTGACATTCTCAATGCCAATGACATGCTTCTTCTTCACAAGCGTGTGCAGATTCCTCATGCCAGCATGACCAAGTCGTCGATGCCATAGCCATCCTTCTGAAGCTTTTGCAAGTAGGCACACGGCAGGTTGTGAATCTGCAGAGAAATCAACAATATACAAGTCTCCTTTCCTAAAGCCTTCGAAGACTTTGGATTTTTCAGATTCCATAATCACAACACAACGATACTTGCCGAAGACAACAACCATATCATGATCACAAAGCATTGAGACAGACATAAGATTGTATCCTAAGGACTCAACAAGCATGACTTTGTCCATGTGTCGATCCTTTGAGATGGCAACCTTACCTAGACCCAATACCTGACTTTTGCTTTTATCAGCGAAGATGATATGCTTCATGTGTGATGCTGATAAGGGAGCATCCATCAACAGATTCTTGTCACCGGTCATGTGATTTTTACATCCACTATCAAGTACCCATTCAGTGGCTTTGGGTTGATCCTCCTGCAGATGAATTAGTGCAACTTACGAACCTCATATACTTCAGTAGTGAAGAATATGATATCACAATTCATCAGATCAATTTCATCAAGCATTAGAACCGATAAAACAGAGGGAGGACGTGTGAAATGAAAGTTCATTTCATCATGGTTAGCCTGCGTCCTTTCAAGCATTTCTGTCAGGTCCCCAGCAAATTCTTCAGACGTTACAGCACGTCTGGAGACCTGACCCTGCAGAAGAGATTAGTTCTTTTTCTTCACCACCCACATCTGAAGGGGTGGCAAAGAGTTCGTCACTCTGCGAGCTCCATATGAGAATGGTGGCAAAGCAGCCAAACCGTTTCGTTTCACATAAGAGGGGTTAGGATAAGCATATGAATAAGCAGAGAAATTCTTCGAGGACTTATGAACATAATGATTTGAAGAATAATGCTCATATTCATAGCCCTTGGCTCTTCCCTGCGAAACAGAGTTGTTAGCACGATGATGTTCATATGAGGACTTTGATCCATGTGAGGAATTTGGTCTGTATGAGGACTTGGATCCATATGAAGAATTTGGTCCATATGAAGAATTAGATCTGGGGTTCCTTTTCTTCACAGGTGGTGTCATGAGGACATTCACCTGAAGACTTTCAAGGCAGCTTTTGGGAACCCAGATTTTCTTCATAGGGGAACCGTTCCTGCAGTTAGTGCCAACATATCTAGCAAATACTTCACCATTCTGATTTTTGAATAGTTTATAGTTGGAGTCAAATGACTCATCAGAAGAATGAGAAGATTCACATGTATAGCCAGATAAATCAGATGGATCAACTGGAGGTCCCTTTGCAGCAACCCTTGAGGTTTTGGGGTACTGCTCAGGCTTCCAATAAGTACCATCCGCATTGATTTTCCTCTCAAAGGAAATACCCTCTTTCCTAGGGTTCCTGTTGAGGATCTGCTTTTTAAGCACATCACAAAGAGCCTGATGCCCTTTGAGGCTTTTGTACATGCCTGTCATGTACAATTCCTTCAGCCTTGCATCGTCAATGATACTAGCAATGTCCTCAGATGAGGAATTAGTGATAGCAGAGACAGGTGAGGAATTTGTAACATTTGAAGCATTTGAACATTCAGGTGAAGAATTAGCAGATTCTCTTTCAATGCATTTTAAACATGGAGGAATAAATTCTTCCTGAGCAGCGCTGATTTGTTGAGCAAGTAATGAATCGCGCTCCTTCTGAAGATCTTCATAACTCACTCTTAGCTTCTCAAGATCTTGCTTCTTTTGAAGATATTCATAAGAAAGCTTCTCATGATCAGATAAGAGAGTGTTATGATGATTTTGAAGGTTGTCAAGCTTAGTCTGAAAACTCTGAAGATTTTCAGTCAAGGCCTTAGTGCGATCCATTTCTTCACCCAACATATCATCACTTATGTCTAGCATGTTTTGAACCTTTTCAAAAGCCTTGTGTTGTTGCACAGCAATCTTAGCAAGTTTAGAGTAGCTAGGCTTAAGATTTTCATCAGATTCATCATCACTAGATTCAGAGGAGGCGTATTTGAGTACCTTGGCACCCTTTGCCATGAAGCAATAGGTGGGAGCATAGTCATCACTGCCTTCGTCAGCCTTGTTGGTGAGATCACTTTCTTCGGCATTGAAGATGGATTTGCTGACGAATGCAGTAGCGAGGGCTAGGCTCGCCACACCAGACTCAGAGTCTCCAGATTGTTCCTCTTCCTCATTTTCTTCAGATTCAGCCTCAGAGTCCATTTCCTTGCCAATGAATGCCCGAGCCTTCTTGGAGCTGCTCTTCTTGTGAGACGAAGACTTCGAGGATTTTGATGATGAAGATTTTGAGGATTTCTTCTTTTTCTTCGCATCATCAAAACTGTAATCCTTGTATTTCTTCTTCTTTGATTCCTTTTCCCACCGAGGACAATCTTGAATGTAATGTCCTGGTTTCTTGCACTTGTGACAAAGCCTCTTCTTATAGTCACTGGTTGAGGAATCGTTGCTCCTTGAGGATTTTCCAAAACGACCACGTCTTGAGAACTTCTGGAATTTCTTCACAAGCAGCGCCAGATCATGACTTAGTTCTTCAGGATCACCAAGGCTGCTATCAGAGTCTTCATCTTCGGACTCAGATACTACCTTGGCCTTCAGTGCACGTGATCTGCCATAGCTCGAACCATAGAGATCTCTCTTCTCAGCAAGCTGGAACTCATGAGTGTTTAGCCTCTCGAGGATATCAGCGGGGTCACGTGACTTGTAATCAGCACGCTCTTGAATCATCAGTGCCAGAGTGTCAAATGAGGAATCAAGCGATCTCAGCAATTTCTTCACCACCTCATGGTCGGTGATGTCAGTGGCACCAAGTGCTTGAAGCTCATTTGAGATGTCAGTGAGGCGATCGAAGGTTTGCTAAACATTTTCATTGTCGAGTCTTTTGAAGCGGTTGAAGAGATTGCGAAGAACATCAACTCGAGATTCACGCTGAGTTGAAACTCCTTCATTGACTTTGGACAGCCTATCCCAGATAAGCTTAGCAGTTTCCAAAGCACTCACTCTACCATACTGTCCTTTGCTCAGATGGCCACATATGATATTCTTCGCTTGATAATCAAGTTGCTTGAATCTCTCCACATCGGTAGCGTTCAGTGAGGGTGAGACAGAGGGAACACCATTTTCCACAACATACCAGAGATCGTTATCAATTGCCTCAAGATGCATGCGCATCTTGTTCTTCCAGTAGGGGTAGTCCGTCCCATCAAAGGTAGGACACCCAGCAGAGACCTTGATCATACCTGCGGTCGACATAACTAAAACTCCAGGCGGTTAAACCAAAATCACACAGAACAAGGGAGTACCTTGCTCTGATACCAATTGAAAGTGCGTTATATCGACTAGAGGGGGGGTGAATAGGCGATTTTTATGAAATTCTGCACTGAGGAATTTGCTCGTGAGGAAATTCCTTAGCGAAGAAATACTAGCAGCGGAATAAGTACTCAGAAGTAAACATAACAGATTACATGCATGGTCATCATGATGAAATGAAGACAAACACAGAGTACAGGAAGCGTAGGCACAGGATAACTCTAGATGAAGACAAACAGACTGAAGAAATTGAACTAAGGAATTTGTGAAAGTCTTCAGTCAAAGTCTTCAAACACAGATATGAACAAATAGACAACACAGTAATGAGGAAATGAAGGTGTTGAGGAAATGGAACCAGTAAGCTTGGTGAAGACAATGATTTGGTAGACCAGTTCCAACTGTTGTCTCAGTTGTACGTCTGGTTGGAGCGGCTGAGTATTTAAACTCGAGGACACACAGTCCTGGACACCCAGACCTGAGCACGCAGCTCGGGACACCAAGTCCTCACCGTATTCTCCTTGAACTAAGGACACACAGTCCTCGTCCAATCACTCGTGGTAAGTCTTCAGGTGACTTCCAAACCTTCACAGACTTGGTCACTCGGTGATCCACAATTCCTCTTGGATGCTCTAGACCTTGACGCCTAACCGTCTGGAAGAAGCACAGTCTTCAAAGGTAACAAGCGTCGGATCCACGCAGGATCAATTTCTTCAGTGATGCTCAATCACTTTGGGTTTGTAGGTGTTTTGGGTTTGGGTTTGGATTTTCCTCACTTGATGATTTTCGCTCAAAGTCCTCGGAGGATGGGTTGCTCTCAAATGACAAGTGTCAAGTTCACGCGGAGCAGCCAACCAGCTAGTGGTTGAAGGGGGCGGCTATTTATAGCCTAGGGAGCAGCCCGACATGATAAGACATAAATGCCCTTCAATGATATGACCGTTAGGTGGACAAGATATTTTAGGACAGCTGGCGCATGGCACAGCAATGGTCGGAAATTTGGAGTACAAATTCCTCAGGGCTATCATGTTCCTCACTGTGTAGGCAATTCGCACTGGCGAATTCCTAACTCCTCAGTCAGAGCAAAGTCCTCAGTGACCAGAAGAACTGCGTCTCTGTCACTGAAGAAATTGACTGAACTGTATGAGATTTCCAATGGCTTCACTCGAAGGGATTGGTAGGTGTAGGATTTGAGTTGAGCATCACATGGAAATTTTCTCCTTAGTATTTCCTCGACCCCCTTTAACAGTACGGTGTTTCCTATGACTCAAGAAAGAGAAAAATGAAACTACCAAAACAAAAGTCTTCACGCCTCATGTTCCTCGAACGAATATCATGTCTTCAAGGTCACACCAATTTCTTCACATTCAAAGTCTTCAGAAAGTCTTCAGAGAGTCTTCAGAATATCAAAGTCTTCAGTCGAAGAACTTCATTTTTAGGGGTCGACTTTTACTGTAAGTTTCAAACTCCTCGTAGACTTATAGACCTGTGTACACTCATAAACACATCAGATGCTTAACCTATAAGTCTTCAATACACCAAAATCACTAAGGGGCACTAGATGCACTTACAACCAATGAAGGGTGCACACCGCTTCGGATCAAGGGAAAGCTAGCTCCCTGCTATATTGGTCCTTTCACTATTCTCGAGAGGCGTGGAAAAGTGGCATATCAACTGGAGCTTCCGTCAAACCTTTCCCAGGTTCACGATGTGTTCCACGTGTCACAACCCCGACGCTGCTTCAAGGACCCAATCCGAGCAGTGGATCATGAAGTGCTTGAATTGCAACAGGACCTCTCCTATAAAGAGCATCCGGTCCGCATTCTCGACCAAGCTGAACGCCGCACACGTCAGAAGGCGATCAAGTTCCTCAAAGTCCAGTGGTCGAATCACTCTGAAGACGAAGCCACCTGGGAACGCGAGGATCGCCTACGCGATGAATACCCCACGCTGTTTCCTTCTACCTCCTAAATCTCAGGATGAGATTTCTTGTAGTGGAGGAGTTTTGTAACGCCTGGATAATCATGCTACAGTAATCCCGTGCTAATCATGCCATGACACTTCGGTTACTGTTGCTATCCTCGCAATAATTCGAAACCGTTAAAAATTCAAATTCAAATTAATGTCAACAACAAAAGTTTTTCAGAATTTGAAACAAAAATGTTTGCTGGTTGCCAAATATTACAAGGGTAATTATGGTGCAGTAAACACATTTTTAGAAAATGCCTAAATACATTAAAATGAAATAAAACAGAAAAGAAAATAAATAAAAAGAAAAAGTGAAAGTAAAACAAAAGGAAACGAACCCCCCCCCCTCTCTTGGACCAGACGGCCCAGCCAACCGGCCCAGCCGGCCCGGCCCGCCTTCCCCTGCCGCCTCCCTTCCCTGTTCCCCCGGCCCGGGTCGGAACAAGGGCGCGTCCCCACCACACCCTCTCGTCGGCAACGAGGCGAGGATAAGGCCGCCATGCCCCGCCTCCTCGATTCCGCCTCCCACTCGCCCCCACTCTCGCCTCGGTTCTTGCGCCTCTCCCTTCCCCCTCAGATCCACCTCGCTCTCCTCCGCGTTCTCCACCACGCCCGAACACCGCCATGGACCCGCCGCCATGAATCGCGCGGCCATAGCCATCGCCTCGCCGTGCCTGCGTGTCCGTCGTCGCCTCCATCGTCTTCCTCGTCCACCAGAGGCCTTAGCTGGAGCTGGGGAGCCCCGAATCACCGGATCCCCTTCGCCCACATCTCCGGCTGCTGCGCTCTTCACCAACTCCGGCGACGCCTTCTGCAGCTACTAAGCCACCAAAGGCCACCGTGCGTGCCGCTAGGTGAGCTGCCTCCCCCCTGTGCCCTCTAGCTCCCCTAGCTCACGCCCTAGCTAGCTTGTCGTCGTGCCCAGGCTCTGGTCGCCGCGGCATACCTCGCCGTCGTGGCCACAGCCGCCGTCACGCTCACCCGAACTCACCGTTGTACCCCTGGGGTTCCTAGGAGCCCAACGCGCCTGCGCACGCTCCCTCCCGTGCCTCCTAGCGTGTTTCCCGTCGGGGACCCGACTGCGCCGCCGCCTGCGCGCGTCGCCGGCGCCCTTCCAGTGACCAAATGGTCACGGGGCCGAGCCCTTTGTGCTCAGCGCGTCGCGCAGCTCCACCCTAGCCTTCTCGTTAGCCCCGAAGCACGATGCGTCGCCGTCTTTGTTTCACGCCCGAACCACCTCGCCGCTGACGAGCCTGTAGCGCTCGACTCTGGCCACCACAGCCTCCGCAACCACCACCATTCTCTCCGACGTCGTCTTGCCGTTCGGATGCGACCGGTCCCGCCCATTTTGGTGGCCTACAGACGAAACCCGACGCTCGCCCGAGCCGCATCGCCGTGTTTTGCCTCGCCGGCGTCGTTCCGGCGCCGTCCACCGACGTGGCTAGGCGGGCCCCACCCCCTGGGTCGCTGCCTGTGGGCCTGGGGGCCCCAACTGGTCTCGTTGACCGAAGTCAACTACGCTGACGTGGCAGCTACTGCCACTGACATGCGGGCCCATGCCATAAAAAGAATAAAAACAAATAGATAAACTGCTAATTAACTAACTAAATTAATTAAAACCTAATCTCTCACTGACTACTATGTCCCACCTGCTAATTAACCCATTGAGTTAGTTTTAAAACTATGTTAATGCCCCTGACAATGACATGTGGGTCCCACTGGACCCACCTGTCTGTTTGACTAGTCAACCGACCAGTTGACCTGCTGACATCAGTCTGATGTCTGTAAGTGCATCTAGTGCCCCTTAGTGATTTTGGTGTATTGAAGACTTATAGGTTAAGTATCTAATGCGTTTATGAGTGTACACAGATCTATAAGTCTATGAGGAGTTTGATATTTACAGAGAAAGTCGACCCCTAAAAATGAAGTTCTTCAACTGAAGACTTTGATATACTGAAGACTTTCTGAAGATTTTGAAAGTGAAGAAATTGGTGTGACCTTGAAGACTTGGTATTCATTCGAGGAACATGAAGCGTGAAGACTTTTGTTTTCGTAGTTTCATTTTCTCTTTCTTGAGTCATAGGAAACACCGTACTGTTAAAGGGGGTCGAGGAAATACTAAGGAGAAAATTTCCATGTGATGCTCAACTCAAATCCTACACCTACCAATCCCTTCGAGTGAAGCCATTGGAAATCTCATACAGTTCAGTCAATTTCTCCAGTGACAGAGACGCAGTTCTTCTGGTCACTGAGGACTTTGCTCTGACTGAGGAGTTAGGAATTCGCCAGTGCGAATTGCCTACACAGTGAGGAACATGATAGCCCTGAGGAATTTGTACCTCAAATTTCCGACCGTTGCTGAGCTGCGCGCCAGCTGTCCGAAAATATCTTGTCCACCTAACGGTCATATCATTGAAGGGCATTTATGTCTTATCATGTCGGGCTGCTCCCTAGGCTATAAATAGCCGCCCCCTACAACCACTAGCTGGTTGGCTGCTCCGCGAGAACTTGACACTTGTCATTTGAGAGCAACCCATCCTCCGAGGACTTTGAGCGAAAATCATCAAGTGAGGAAAATCCAAACCCCAAACCCAAAACACCTACAAACCCAAAGTGATTGAGCATCACTGAAGAGATTGATCCTGCGTGGATCCGACGCTTATTACCTTTGAAGACTGTGCTTCTTCCAGACGGTTAGGCGTCAAGGTCTAGAGCATCCAAGAGGAATTGTGGATCGCTGAGTGACCAAGTCTGTGAAGGTTTGGAAGTCACCTGAAGACTTACCATGAGTGATTGGGCGAGGACTGTGTGTTCTTAGCTCAAGGAGAATACGGTGAGGACTTGGTGTCCCGAGCTGCGTGCTCAGGACTGGGTGTCCGGGACTGTGTGTCCTCGAGTTTAAATACTCAGCCGCTCCAACCAGATGTACAACTGAGACAGCAGTTGGAACTGGTCTACCAAATCATTGTCTTCACCAAGCTTACCGGTTCTATTTCCTCAACTCTTTCATTTCCTCAGTAGTGTGCTATTTGTTTATCATATCTGTGTTTGAAGACTTTGACTGAAGACTTTCTCAATTTCCTCGGTTCAATTTCTTCAGTCTGTTTGTCTTCATCTTGTGCTATCCTGTGTTTACGCTTTCTGTACTCTGTGTTTGTCTTCATTTCATCATGATGACCATGCATGTATTCTGCTATGTTTACCTCTGAGTACTTATTCCGCTGCTAGTAGTTTTTCGCTAAGGAATTTCCTCACGAGCAAATTCCTCAGTGAAGAATTTCATAAAAATCGCCTATTCACCCCCCTCTAGTCGATATAACGCACTTTTAATTGGTATCAGAGCAAGGTACTCCCTTGTTCTGTGTGATTTTGGTTTAACCGCCTGGAGTTTTAGTTATGTCGACCGCAGGTATGATCAAGGTCTCTGCTGGGTGTCCTACCTTTGATGGGACGGACTACCCCTACTGGAAGAATAAGATGAGAATGCATCTTGAGGCAATTGATAACGATCTCTGGTACGTTGTGGAAAATGGTGTTCCCTCCATCACTCCCTCACTGAACGCTACCGATGTGAAGAGATTCAAGGAAATCGACTCCCAAGCGAAGAATATCATATGTGGCCATCTAAGTAAGGGTCAGTATGGTAGAGTGAGTGCTTTGGAAACTGCAAAGCTTATCTGGGATAGGCTATCCAAGGTCAATGAAGGAGTTTCAACTCAGCGTGACTCAAGAGTTAATGTTCTTCGTAATCTCTTCAATCGCTTCAAAAGACTCGACAATGAAAATGTGCAGCAAACCTTCGATCGCCTCACTGACATCTCAAATGAGCTTCAAGCACTTGGTGCCACTGACATCACCGACCATGAGGTGGTGAAGAAATTGCTGAGATCGCTTGATTCCTCATTTGACACTCTGGCACTGATGATACAAGAGCGTGGTGATTACAAGTCACTTGACCCCGCTGATATTCTCGAGAGGCTAAACACTCATGAGTTCCAGCTTGCTGAGAAGAGAGATCTCTACGGTACAAGCTATAGCAGATCACGTGCACTGAAGGCCAAGGTAGTATCCGAGTCCGAAGATGTCAAATTCCTCAAGGATCACTTATGCGGTGCCTGTGAAGCTGGAAAGATGACAAAGGCCAAGCATCCAGTGAAGACTATCATGACCACTATCGTCCATTTGAATTGCTTCACATGGATCTCTTCGGTCCTAACCATTATTCCTCTGTTTCGAATGAAGCTTCTCAATATGGCTTTGTTATTGTTGATGATTACTCTCATTACACATGGGTACACCTTGTCTCTTACAAAACTGAAGTGCAGGAAGTCTTCAAACGATTTTCCTCGAGGGCTTCAACCAACTTTGGTGTGAAGATTAAGCACATCAGAAGTGACAACGGCACTAAGTTCAAGAATTCGGGTCTCGATGACTACCTTGATGAACTTGGTATTACTCATGAGTTAAGGCTACTCTAAACATGCTAGACAAAAGTGATGATATGTTGGGTGAAGAATTGGATCGCACTAAGGCCTTAACTGAAAATCTTCAGAGACTTCAGACCAGGTTTGACAACCTTCAAAATCATCATAACACTCTCTTATCTGACCATGAGAAGCTTTCTTATGAATATCTTCAAAAGAAGCAAGACCTTGAGAAGCTAAGAGAGAGTTATGAAGATCTTCAGAAGGAGCGCGATTCATTACTTGCTCAACAAATCAGCGCTGCTCAGGAAGAATTTATTCCTCCATGTTTAAAATGCATTGAACGAGAATCTGCTAATTCCTCACCTGAATGTTCAAATGCTTCAAATGTTACAAATTCTTCACCTGCCTCTGCTATCACTAATTCCTCATCTGAGGACATTGCTAGTATTACTGACGATGCAGGACTGAAGGAATTGTACATAACAGGCATGTACAAAATCCTCAAAGGGCATCAGACTCTTTGTGATGTGCTTAAAAAGCAGATCCTCAACAGGAACCCTAGGAAAGAGGGTATTGCCTTTGAGAGGAAACTCAATGCTGATGGTACATATTGGAAGCCTGAGCAGTACCCCAAAACCTCATGGGTTGCTGCAAAGGGACCTCCAGTTGATCCATCTAATTTATCTGGCTATACATGTGAATCTTCTCATTCTTCTGATGACTCATTTGACTCCAACTATAAACTATTCAAAAATCAGAATGGTGAAGTATTTGCTAGATATGTTGGCACTAACTGCAGGAAAGGTTCTCCTATGAAGAAAATCTGGGTTCCCAAAAGGTGCCTTGAAAGTCTTCAGGTGAATGTCCTCATGACACCACCTGTGAAGAAAAGGAACCTCACATCAAATTCCTCATACGGACAAAATTCCTCAAGGGGATCAAATTCCTCACATGGATCAAAGTCCTCATATGAACATCATCGTGCTAACAACTCTGTTTCGCAGGGAAGAGCCAAGGGATATGAATATGAGCATTATTCTTCAAAATTATGTTCATAAGTCCTCGAAGAATTTCTCTGCTTATGCATATGCTTACCCTAACCCCTCTTATGTGAAACGAAATGGTTTGGCTGCTTTGCCACCATTCTCATATGGAGCTCGCAGAGTGATGAACTCTTTGCCACCCCTTCAGATGTGGGTGGTGCAGAAAAGGAACTAATCCCTTCTGCAGGGTCAGGTCTCCAGACGTGAAATAACGTCTGAAGAATTTGCTGGGGACCTGACAAAAAGTGCCTGAAAGGACGCAGGCTAACCGTGATGAAATGAACTTTCATTTCACACGTCCTCCCTCTGTTTTATCTGTCTACTACTTGATGAAATTGATCTGATGAATTGTGATATCATATTCTTCACTGCTGAAGTATATGAGGTTGTAAGTTGCACTAATTCATCTGCAGGATGATCAACCCAAAGCCACTGAATGGGTACTTGATAGTGGATGTACAAATCACATGACTGGTGACAAGAATCTATTAATGGATGCTCCCTTATCAGCGTCACACATGAAGCATATCATCTTCGCTGATAAAAGCAAAAGTCAGGTATTGGGTCTTGGTAAGGTTGCTATCACAAAGGATCGACACATGGACAAAGTCATGCTTGTTGAGTCCTTAGGATATAATCTTATGTCTGTCTCAATGCTTTGTGATCTTGATATGGTTGTTGTCTTTGGCAAGTATCGTTGTGTTGTGATTATGGAAGCTGACAATTCCAAAGTCTTCGAAGGCTTTAGGAGAGGAGACTTGTATATTGTTGATTTCTCTGCAGATTCACAACCAGCCGTGTGCCTACTTGCAAAAGCTTCAGAAGGATGGCTATGGCATCGACGACTTGGTCATGCAGGAATGAGGAATTTGAACACGCTTGCGAAGAAGAAACATGTCATTGGCATTGAGAATGTCAAATTCCTCAAGGATCACTTGTGCGGTGCCTGTGAAGCTGGAAAGATGACAAAGGCCAAGCATCCAGCGAAGACTATCATGACCACTACTCGTCCATTTGAATTGCTTCACATGGATCTCTTCGGTCCTAACCATTATTCCTCTGTTTCGAATGAAGCTTCTCAATATGGCTTTGTTATTGTTGATGATTACTCTCGTTACACATGGGTACACCTTGTCTCTTACAAAACTGAAGTGCAGGAAGTCTTCAAACGATTTTCCTCGAGGGCTTCAACCAACTTTGGTGTGAAGATTAAGCACATCAGAAGTGACAACGGCACTGAGTTCAAGAATTTGGGTCTCGATGACTACCTTGATGAACTTGGTATTACTCATGAGTTAAGGCTACTCTAAACATGTTAGACAAAAGTGATGATATGTTGGGTGAAGAATTGGATCGCACTAAGGCCTTAACTGAAAATCTTCAGAGACTTCAGACCAGGTTTGACAACCTTCAAAATCATCATAACACTCTCTTATCTGACCATGAGAAGCTTTCTTATGAATATCTTCAAAAGAAGCAAGACCTTGAGAAGCTAAGAGAGAGTTATGAAGATCTTCAGAAGGAGCGCGATTCATTACTTTCTCAACAAATCAGCGCTGCTCAGGAAGAATTTATTCCTCCATGTTTAAAATGCATTGAACGAGAATCTGCTAATTCCTCACCTGAATGTTCAAATGCTTCAAATGTTACAAATTCTTCACCTGCCTCTGCTATCACTAATTCCTCATCTGAGGACATTGCTAGTATTACTGACGATGCAGGACTGAAGGAATTGTACATAACAGGCATGTACAAAATCCTCAAAGGTCATCAGACTCTTTGTGATGTGCTTAAAAAGCAGATCCTCAACAGGAACCCTAGGAAAGAGGGTATTGCCTTTGAGAGGAAACTCAATGCTGATGGTACATATTGGAAGCCTGAGCAGTACCCCAAAACCTCATGGGTTGCTGCAAAGGGACCTCCAGTTGATCCATCTAATTTATCTGGCTATACATGTGAATCTTCTCATCCTTCTGATGAGTCATTTGACTCCAACTATAAACTGTTCAAAAATCAGAATGGTGAAGTATTTGCTAGATATGTTGGCACTAACTGCAGGAACGGTTCTCCTGTGAAGAAAACCTGGGTTCCCAAAAGGTGCCTTGAAAGTCTTCAGGTGAATGTCCTCATGACACCACCTGTGAAGAAAAGGAACCTCACATCAAATTCCTCATACGGACCAAAAACACGAAAACACGAAACACCGAGGATACTTTCCCGGATGTTTCCCCCCTTCACCGGTATCACCTCAGACCACGTTAGGGCACGCCTAGCATCACGCTTTGCTTTGCCATGCATCGTCATGCATCTGTTTGCATTTTATCGATTGTTTCTTCCCCCTCTTCTTCTGCTAGACACCGAGACCGACGCCGCTGCTGACCAGTACGACTACGGAGTTGACGACCCCTCTCTCTTGCCAGAGCAACCAGGCAAGCCCCCCCCCCCCCCTTGATCACCAGATATCGCCTACTCTGCTCTATACTGCTTGCATTAGAGTAGTGTAACATGTTACTGCTTTTCGTTATCCTATCCTGATGCATAGCCTGTCCTTACTACTACTGTTGTTACCTTTACCTGCAATCCTACATGCTTAGTATAGGATGCTAGTTTTCCATCAGTGGCCCTACAATCTTGTCCATCTGCTGTGCTATATTATCGGGCCGTGATCACTCGGGAGGTGATCACGGGTATATACTATACTTTATACATGATACATGTGGTGACCAAATACGGGTCTGCTCATAGGAGTACCCGTGAGTGGATCTTTGAGGCGGAGCGACAGGGCAGGTTGAGACCACCTAGGAGAGAGGTGGGCCTGGCCTTGTTCGGCGTTCGCGGATATTTAACACGCTTAACGAGATCTTGGTAGTTGATCTGAGTCTGGATACTGGCCTATATGCACTAACCAACTACGCGGGAACAGTTATGGGCACTCGACGTCGTGGTATCAGTCGAAGCCTTCGTGACGTCAGCGACTCAGCGGCGCGCGCCGGATTGGACTGGAACGCCTGCTAGGCTAGGTCTGCTTCCAGCCGCCCATGCAACGTGCGGGTGTGCTAAAGGCGATGGGCCCAGACCCCTGTGCGCTTAGGTTTAGACCGGCATGCTGACCTCTGTGTTATGCCTAGGTAGGGTTGTAATGTGTTGATCTTCCAAGGCCGGGCATGACCCAGGAAAGTGTGTCCGGCCAAATGGGATCAAGCGTGTTGGGTTATGTGGTGCACCCCTGTAGGGAAGTTAATCTATTCGAATAGTCGTGATCTTCGGTAACAGGATGACTTGGAGTTGTACCTTGACCTTATGACAACTAGAACCGGATACTTAATAAAACACGCCCTTCCAAGTGCCAGATACAACCCGGTGGTCTCTCTCTAACAGGGCGACGAGGAGGGGATCACCGGGTAGGATTATGCTATGCGATGCTACTTGGAGGACTTCAGTCTATTCTCTTCTATATGTTGCAAGACACAGGCTGCCAGAAGCGTAGTCTTCGACATGATTATCTATCCCCCTCTTATTCTGGCATTCTGTAGTTCAGTCCACTGATATGTCCCTTTACACATATATCCATGCATATGTAGTGTAGCTCCTTGCTTGCAAGTACTTTGGATGAGTACTCATGGTTGCCTTGTTCCCCCTTTTCACTTTTCTATACCCGATTGCTGCGACCAGACGATGGAGCCCAGGATCCAGACGCCATCATCGATGATGACTCCTACTACACTGGAGGTGCCTACTACTACGTGCAGCCCGTTGACGACGACCAGGAGTAGTTAGGAGGATCCCAGGCAGGAGGCCTGCGCCTCGTTCGATCTGTATCCCCATTTGTGCTAGCCATCTTATGGCAACTTGTTTAACTTATGTCTGTACTCAGATATTGTTGCTTCCGCTGACTCGTCTATGATCGAGCACTTGTATTCGAGCACTCGAGGCCCCTGGCTTGTATTATGATGCTTGTATGACTTATTTATGTTTTAGATTTGTGTTGTGATATCTTCCCGTGAGTCCCTGATCTTGATCGTACACATTTGCGTGCATGATTAGTGTAGGATTGAATCGGGGGCGTCACAATGGGCTTGGCATGGGGAAGCTTCTTAGATGGCTGAAGCGAGAGCTGCTCGAAAACCACGTTTTTGAAGCCATCCAGCTTTGCCGCGCTCCGAGTGCAACATCTCAGTGACGTATCAACAACGGGAGCCTTCTTCTTCTCTCTCCGTTTTCTCGCAGTAGATTGTTCCACAGAGAAAACCAAAGGTGGTGACTGAGCAGAGACAGAAACAGCAGAACTAGCATATGCAATCTCTTCAGAAACAGAAACTGAAACAGACGGCAGCTCCTCAAATAAAGCTCTGGCTACCGAACGCTTCACCATGACAGGTCTTCTGACAGCAGCAACCATGGGCAGAGAAGCAGTCAAATAAGACATCTTTCTAGATTCATCAAAAGCAATGGACTAGGACCTCTTGAAATAAATGATTGTGCCCATCGATTTGAAGAAGATAGACCTTGGCACCTCCTTAACTGAGAAATCAAACATGAGGTTCTGGAAAGACCTCTTCCAAATCATATCCGGAGGGAGAGGAGGTCCAGCCACTATGTGTGCCATGCCAATAAAGATCTCATGCTGCTGAATCGCAAGTGGTTGGTAAGGCACAATTGCAAGCTGATTCTCCTCAAAGACAGGATGCTGTTGGAGATCTGGGAGTGGCAAAACATGTTCTTGTTGGATCTCAAAGCCCTGCTCCTGTTGCTCCACAGAAACTGATCCCTATGGTTGATCAATCACAATTGAAACTTGATCCTGTTCAGGAGCAGCCGGCTGGGGGGGCTGCTCATTCTCTGCTTCATCTCCGCACATGGCATTACCCCAACCAGGCGCTTCATCATTCACAGGTGGAGGAGGAGGTGCATCGTTCCATCCCAACATTGGGTATGGTGGCAAGACAAACATCAAATTATCCGGAACCAGATTACCAGGAAAAGGGTGGGGTTTCTATCCAGAGGCATTGGCTCTTCGTCGTTCGGCATCTGATCTACAAAGTATGCACCAAGAACATAACATGCCACAGTCCAAGACACTTGAGCACCTCCATATTCCGCATAATCACCAAAAACAACATCTCTTGGAACCAACGGTGTATCTGGAAAGCTAGCCTCAACCAAAGTCCGGACAAGGTAAGGATCCTCACTATCCCAAGAAATAAACTTTCCAAAAGTGCCTACAGCCTACGAGATGTATTCAGTAGTGCGGTAATCCAGAGGAATCCCAATGAACATTAACCAGCCCTTGCGAAAACCATGTGTTCCCTTGAAATTTTCTCCCTCATCATGCTTCATAAATCTACCAAAACGATTGTTGCCCAACGGAAAAGGTGCATGCTGAATCAAGGTGTATCTAACTGACGGATCCCTGACTTGAAACAAACCCACCCCATGAAACCACAGCTGAGCAGATCAGACCAGAATACCTCTATTTTGCAGAAACTCGACAACCTCTTCCTGCACCGGGCCGAGCGGCCCCTCCGGCGCCGGCATCACCTCGGCAACCATGAAGTCCTCATGACGACGGGGCGGATGAGCAGCAGGCGTGAAGAAGGTGCGTGGAAGCCGACGATCACCACCATCGATGATGTGATGGCCAGGAGGCACAAAGCGCTGAGGATCGAGCTCATAGTTCGCCATGGAAGAGCCAGAAGCTTGTCGGGGGTTTTCTTTGGCTTGGGGAGAGGGAAGATGCAATGGGGGCGACGGCGATGGGACTGGACATTCTATCCCAATAACTCCGACTCTGATCCCATGAGAAGCAGCAGATTTCGATAAAAATGTTTTTTGTTGCACCGAAATTGGCCTCCAAACCAATCCATTGGAGCGCACGAAATCATTACAGTCGCGGCTAGAGTGACCTGGGCGAGAGCAAGCCGAACAGACCGCTCGCATTCCACATGTCGCTGACAAGTGGCCCCTCTGCGAACAAATAGTGCAGGTAACCACACGGTCCACCATGTCATCGACCATAGCTTCAAACTGCCTCGCAGCCTCTTGGGAGGAGGGGATATCTTGACAATGGCCCAGAGGGCTTGGACCCGGAGGCGTGGAAGGCCCAGAAGCAGTTGGGCTAAGCAGCGAAGATGGGGTAGAGGCTTGGTGGGCCTCCAAAGCCACAGGGTCGGAAACCTGACAATTGATTTGAATGGGTGGCAATCCCGCCCCAGCGAAACGTGCGGGCGAAAACCCAACATGCAACAGGGGAAAGTTCCTCATAAACCGGATCAGTCACCGACGCAGATGATGATGGCCGCCTCAACTCCGGTAAAGGAGTGACTGTACCAAAAACAATGGGTGGACGAGCCATCGTCCAAAGCAGGTCCGCGGGAGGGGATTGATGTATGACTACACGCTCATGAGCAGGAAGATCATACCCAACATCCCTAATGGTGTCAATACACTTTTGCGTAGCCGAATATCTATATCCCTTGCAAGCAGAATATCACTCAAACGTGGCAAATGAAAGCTTTTTCTGAGCAGATGCAGCAGACTTGATAGCCGATCTAACCAGAGGTTTATGCATGGCCAAAATACCTAAATATGATCGACGCTTAGTTGGACTAATTAGAATCCATTCAGCATCACATTCCTTCCTCCAGATCCGGAGCTCTCTAATCCAATTAGGGCCCTCATTACCCCACAAATGAAAATAGCACTTGAACAGATCACAGGCAAAGGAACGGAGATCCATAATAATAAAACCAACTTGCTTGCAAGAAACATGCAAAGAATAAACCTTGTCTTTGATGTGATAAACATGAAGATCAATTGCCGAACCTCCAATTGCTGCTTCCAAAGCCGCTACCACAGAATCCTTCGAGAGACGGAAGGCATGGCGGCTGAATGAAACAACTAAGATAAAAGACCTCCTATGTCCCGAAGGATGAACCGTTTGCCTAGTAGATCTGAAAACCTCATCTGCAAAAACCCTACCCTTGGAGAAATCCAAGCCAAGGGTAGATCCACCAGAAGAACCCATTGGAGATGGGTACTTCCTTGATCCAGAGAAGACGCCGGAGTTGATGATTGGAGAGGATCCAAAGATTAGTGGAGAAGGAGGGAGATCGCCGGAAAAGGTGGGAGCGCCGTGGTGGGGGGTGGGAGCGCCATAATGTAGTTTAGTTTTAGAACTCCAGAAAGATGTCAGGTGGGAGCGCCTATTTCAGTGTTTTGCAGAAAAGGAATATGCATGACACTTATGATGAAACTACTTCTATGCTTGATAATACTGTGCCACTAGGTGAATTTCTTGATGAACAACTTGCTAGGGTTAGAGAGAATGAAATTATTGAAACTGATAATATTGATGAAAGTGATGATGAAGATTCTCCCCCTAGACATGAATTGCCTGTTGTGCCTGAGGGTTATGTTATGGATGAAGAAACTGCTAGAGATTTTCTTGCTTGCAATGATAGATATGGTCGTAAGAAATTATTAGCTAAGCTGAAAGAAAAATCTTTGAATGCCAGAATGAAATATGACCCTGCTTTTGCTACTTCACCTATCTGTGTTCTAATAAGGATTATGATTTCTCTGTCGATCCTGAGATAATTACTTTGGTTGAATCTGATCCTTTTCATGGCTATGAATCTGAAACTGTTGTGGCACATCTTACTAAATTAAATGATATAGCCAACCTATTCACTCATGAGGAAAAAATCCGTTACTACTATATCCTTAAGCTATTTCCGTTCTCATTAAAGGGTGATGCTAAAACATGGTTTAATTCTCTTGATCCTGGTTGTGTGCGTAGTCCCCAGGATATGATTTATTACTTCTCTGCTAAGTATTTTCCCGCTCATAAGAAACAAGCTGCCTTAAGGGAAATACATAATTTTGTGCAAATTGAAGAAGAGAGTCTCCCACAAGCTTGGGGGAGGCTTATCCGATTACTTAATGCTTTGTCTGATCATTAAGAAAAATGAAATACTTGATATCTTTTATAATGGACTAACCGATGCTTCCAGAGACCACATGGATAGTTGTGCTGGTTGTGTTTTCAGGGAAAGAACTGTTGATCAAGTTGAATTGCTATTGAATAATATGTTGAGTAATGAGAATAATTGGACACTTCCTGAACCATCTCCTAAGCCAACTCTAAAGAAAAGGGGTATTCTATTTCTCAGTCCTGAAGATATGCAAGAGGCAAAGAAATCTATGAAAGAAAAAGGTATTAAAGCTGAAGATGTTAAGAATTTACCACCTATTTAAGAAATACACGGTCTTGATAACCCGACACAGGTAGTAAAGGTAAATTCTCTCTTTAGATTTGACGAAGGTGATATTCCTCGTTATAAGTCTGCTAGCCAATGCTTAGATGAGTTTGATAATTTTATTGTTAAACAAGAAAACTTCAATGCTTATGTTGGTAGGAAATTGAAACGTAACGCTTATATGATTGAACACTTGAGTGATTATATGTCTAGAGTTAAAGGTGAACTTAAACTCATTAGTAAACATGCTTCTATGGTTACCACTCAAGTAGAGCAAGTGCCTAAAGTTCAAAATGATTTGCTCAATGAATTAAATAATAAGAAAAATGATAATGTTGTTAGAGTTATGACTAGAGGGGGTAAAATGACTTAGGAACCTTTGTATCCTGAGGGCCACCCTAAGAGAATTGAGCAAGATTCTCAGAGAACTAATGTTGATGCATCTAGTCCTTCTAAAAAGAGAAAAAAGAAAAATGATAGGACTCATGCTTCTAGTGAACCTGTTATTGACACACCTGAGAAACCCAATGATATTTCTATTTCTGATGTTGAAACTGTTGGGGAACGTAGTAATTTCAAAAAATTTCCTACGCACACGCAAGATCATGGTGATGCATAGCAACGAGAGGGGAGAGTGTTGTCTACGTACCCTCGTAGACCGAAGCGGAAGCGTTGACACAACGTAGAGGAAGTAGTCGTACGTTCTCCTCGCGATCCAACCGATCACAGCACCGTTACTCCGGCACCTCCGAGTTCTTGGCACACGTTTAGCACGATGACGATCCCCGGGCTCCGATCCAGCAAAGCGTCGGGGAAGAGTTCCGTCAGCACGACGGCGTGGTGACGATCTTGATGTGTTACCGGCGCAGGGCTTCGCCTAAGCACTGCAACGATATGACCAAGGTGGAATTTGGTGGAAGGGGGCACCGCACACGGCTAAGGAAAGATCTCAATGATCAATTGTGTGTCCAAGGGGTGCCCCTTGCCTCAGTATATAAAGGATGGAGGAGGAGGAGGCCGGCCAAGCCAATTGGTGCGGCCAAGATATGGAGTCCTACTAGGACTCCAAGTCCTAGTAGGAGTCCACCAAGAGGGGAGGAAGGGAGAAGGAATAGGAGGAGAAGGAGAGGTGGCCGGCCCCCTTTTCCCTAGTCCAATTCGGACTAGAGGGGAGGGTGGGCGCAGCAGCCTTTTTCCTCTTCCCACTAAAGCCCATCAAGGCCCATTACTTCTCCCGTAATCCCGTAACTCCCCGGTACCTCCGAAAATACCCGAACCACTCAGAACCCTTCCGATGTCCGAATATAGTCGTCCAATATATCGATCTTTACGTCTCGACCATTTCGAGACTCCTCGTCATGTCCCCGATCTCATCCGGGACTCCGAACTCCTTCGGTACATCAAAACTCATAAACTCATAATATAACTGTCATCGAAACCTTAAGCGTGCGGACCCTACGGTTCGAGAACAATGTAGACATGACCGAGACACGTCTCCGGTCAATAACCAATAGCGGGACCTGGATGCCCATATTGGCTCCTACATATTCTACGAAGATCTTTATCGGTCAGACCGCATAACAACATACGTTGTTCCCTTTGTCCATCGGTATGTTACTTGCCCGAGATTCGACCGTCGGTATCCAATACCTAGTTCAATCTCGTTACCGGCAAGTCTCTTTACTCGTTCCGTAATACATCATTCCGCAACTAACTCATTAGTTGCAATGCTTGCAAGGCTTTAAGTGATGTGCATTACCGAGAAGGCCCTGAGATACCTCTCCGACAATCGGAGTGACAAATCCTAATCTCGAAATACGCCAACCCAATATGTACCTTCGGAGACACCTGTAGAGCACCTTTATAATCACCCAGTTACGTTGTGACATTTGGTAGCACACAAAGTGTTCCTACGGTAAACGGGAGTTGCATAATCTCATAGTTAAAGGAACATGTATAAGTCATGGATAAAAGCAATAGCAACATACTAAACGATCGGGTGCTATGCTAATGGAATGGGTCATGTCAATCAGATCATTCAACTAATGATGTGATATCGTTAATCAAATAACAACTCTTTGTTCATGGTTAGGAAACATAACCATCTTTGATTAATGAGCTAGTCAAGTAGAGGCATACTAGTGACACTCTGTTTGTCTATGTATTCACACATGTATTATGTTTCCAGTTAATACAATTCTAGCATGAATAATAAACATTTATCATGATATAAGGAAATAAATAATAACTTTATTATTGCCTCTAGGGCATATTTCCTTCAGTCTCCCACTTGCACTAGAGTCAATAATCTAGATCACATCACCATGTGATTAACATCAATAGTTCACATCATCATGTGATTAACACCCATAGTTCACATCGCTATGTGACCGACACCCAAAGGGTTTACTAGATTCAGTAATCTAGTTTACATCGCTATGTAATTAACACCCAAAGAGTACTAAGGTGTGATCATGTTTTGCTTGTGAGAGAAGTTTAGTCAACGGGTCTGCCACATTCAGATCCGTTATGTATTTTGCATTTTTCTATGTCTACAATGCTCTGCACGAAGCTACTTTAGCTAATTGCTCCCACTTTCAATATGTATCTAGATTGAGACTTAGAGTCATCTAGATTAGTGTCAAAACTTGCATCGACGTAACCTTTCTACGACGAACCTTTTTTTGTCACATCCATAATCGAGAAACATATACTTATTTTACTAAGGATAATTTTGACCGATGTCCAGTGATCTACTTCCTGGATCACTATTGTACTCCCGTGCCAAACTCAGTGGTAGGGTATGCAATAGTTCTGGTACACAGCATGGCATACTTCATAGAACCTATGGCCAAAGCATAGGGAATGACTTTCATTCTCTTTCTATCTTCTGCCGTGGTCGGGCTTTGAGTCTTACTCAATTTCACACCTTGTAATACAGGCAAGAACTCTTTCTTTGACTGTTCCGTTTTGAACTACTTCAAAATCTTGTCAAGGTATGTACTCATTGAAAAAACTTATCAAGCGTCTCGATCTATCTCTATAGATCTTGATGCTCGATATGTAAGTAGCTTCCCCGAGGTCTTTCTTTGAAAAACTCTTTTCAAACACTCCTTTATGCTTTGCAGAATAATTCTACATTATTTCCGATCAACAATATGTCATTCACATATACTTATCAGAAATGCTGTAGTGCTCCCACTCACTTTCTTGTAAATACAGGCTTCACCATAAGTCTGTATAAAACTATATGCTTTGATCAACTTATCAAAGCGTATATTCCAACTCTGAGATGCTTGCACCAGTCCATAGATGGATCGCTGGAGCTTGCATATTTTGTTAACACCTTCAGGATCGACAAAACCTTCTAGTTGCATCGTATACAACTCTTCTTTAATAAATCCATTAAGGAATGTAGTTTTGTTTATCCATTTGCCGGATTTCATAAAATGCGGCAATTGCTAACATGATTCGGACAGACTTAAGCATAGATACGAGTGAGCAACTCTCATCGTAGTCAACACCTTGAACTTGTCGAAAAACCTTTTTTCGACAATTCTAGCTTTGTAGATAGTAACACTACTATCAGTGTCCGTCTTCCTCTTGAAGATCCATTTATTCTTAATTGCTTGCCGATCATCGGGCAAGTCAACCAACGTCCAAACTTTGTTCTCATACATGGATCATATCTCAGATTTCATGGCCTCAAACCATTTCGTGGAATCTGGGCTCATCATCGCTTCCTCATAGTTCGCAAGTTCATCATGGTCTAGTAACATGACTTCCAGAACAGGATTACCGTACCACTCTGGTGCGGATCTCACTCTGGTTTACCTACGAGATTCGGTAGTAACTTGATCTGAAGTTACATGATCATCATCATTAGCTTCCTCACTAATTGGTGTAGTAGTCACAAGAACAGATTTTTGTGATGAACTACTTTCCAATAAGGGAGAAGGTACAATTACCTTATCAAGTTTTTCTACTTTCCTCCCACTCACTTCTTTCGAGAGAAACTCCTTCTCTAGAAAGGATCCATTCTCAGCAACGAATATCTTGCCTTCGGATCTGTGATAGAAGGTGTACCCAACTGTCTTCTTTGGGTATCCTATGAAGACATATTTTTCCGATTTGGGTTTGAGCTTATCAGGATGAAACTTTTTCATGTAAGCATCACAACCCCAAACTTTAAGACACGACAGCTTAGGTTTATTGCTAAACCATAGTTCATATGATGTCGTCTCAACGGATTTAGATGGAGCCCTATTTAATGTGAATGCAGCTGTCTCTAATGCATAATCCCAAAAACGATAGTGGTAGATTGGTAAGATACATCATAGATTGTACTATATCTAATATAGTACGATTATGATGTTCGGACGCACCATTATGCTGCGGTGTTCCAGGTGGCATGAATTTGTGGAACTATTCCACACGGTTTTAACTGAAGGCCAAAACTCGTAACTCAAATATTTGTCTCCGCGATCAGATCGTAGAAACCTTATTTTCTTGTCACGATGATTTTCCACTTCACTCTAAAATTCTTTGAACTTTTCAAATGTTTTAGACTTATGTTTCATCAAGTAGATATACCCATATCTGCTCAAATCATCTGTGAAGGTTAGAAAATAACGATACTTGTCGCGAGCCTTAATATTCATCGGACCATATACATAAGTATGTATGATTTCCAACAAATCTGTTGCTTGCTCCATTGTTCCGGAGAACGGCGTTTTAGTCATCTTGCCCATGAGGTACGGTTCGCAAGAATCAAGTGATTCATAATCAAGTGATTCCAAAAATCCATCAGCATGGAGTTTCTTCATGCGCTTTACACCAATATGACCTAAACGGCAGTGCCACAAATAAGTTGCACTATCATTATTAACTTTGCATCTTTTGGCTTCAATATTATGAATATGTGTATCACTGCGATCGAGATCCAATGAACTATTTTCATTGGTGTGTATGACCATAGAAGGTTTTATTCATGTAAACAGAACAACAATTGTTCTCTAACTTAAATGAATAACTGTATTGCAATTAACATGATCAAATCATATTCATGCTCAACGCAAACACCAAATAACACTTATTTAGTTTCAACACTAATCCCGAAAGTATAGGGAGTGTGTGATGATGATCATATCAATCTTGGAACCACTTCCAACACACATCGTCACCTTGCCCTTTAACTAGTCTTTGTTCATTCTGCAACTCCCGTTTCAAGTTACTAATCTTAGCAACTTGAACTAGTACCAAATACTGAGGGGTTGCTATGAACACTAGTAAAGTACACATCAATAACATGTATATCAAATATACTTATGTTCACTTTGCCATCCTTCTTATCCGCCAATCACTTGGGGTAGTTCCGCTTCCAGTGACCAGTCCCTTTGCAGTAGAAGCACTTAGTCTCAGGCTTAGGACCAGACTTGGGCTTTTTCACTTGAGCAACAACTTGCTTGCCGTTCTTCTTGAAGTTCCCCTTTTTTCCTTTTGCCCTTTTCTTGAAACTAGTGATCTTGTCAACCATCAACACTTGATGTTTTTCTTTGATTTCTACCTTCGCTGATTTTAGCATCGCGAAGAGCTTGGGAATATTTTCCGTTATCCCTTGCATATTATAGTTCATCACGAAGTTCTACTAACTTGGTGATGGTGACTAGAGAATTCTGTCAATCACTATCTTATCTGGAAGATTAACTCCCACTTGATTCAAGCGATTGTAGTACCCAGACAATCTGAGCACATGCTCACTAGTTGAGCGATTCTCCTCCATCTTTTAGCTATAGAACTTGTTGGAGACTTCATATCTCTCAACTCGGGTATTTGCTTGAAATATTAACTTCAACTCCTAGAACATCTCATATGCTCCATGACGTTCAAAACGTCTTTGAAGTCCCGATTCTAAGCCGTTTAAGCATGGTGCACTAAACTATTAAGTAGTCATCATCTTGAGCTAGCATAACGTTCATAACGTCTGCATCTGCTCCTGCAATAGGTCCGTCACCTAGCGGTGCATCAAGGACATAATTCTTCTGTGCAGCAATGAGGATAAACCTCAGATCACGGATCCAATCCGTATCATTGCTACTAACATTTTTCAACACAATTTTCTCTAGGAACATATCAAAAAAAACACAGGGAAGCAACAATGCGAGCTATTGATCTACAACATAGATATGCTAATACTACCAGGACTAAGTTCATGATAAATTAAAGTTCAATTAATCATATTACTTAAGAACTCCCACTTAGATAGACATCCCTCTAATCTTCTAAGTGATCACGTGATCCAAATCAACTAAACCATGTCCGATCATCACGTGAGATGGAGTAGTTTCAATGGTGAACATCACTATGTTGATCATATCTACTATATGATTCACGCTCGACCTTTCGGTCTCCGTGTTCCGAGGCCATATCTGTTATATGCTAGGCTCGTCAAGTATAACCTGAGTATTCCGCGTGTGCAACTGTTTTGCACCCGTTGTATTTGAACGTAGAGCCTATCACACCCGATCATCACGTGGTGTCTCAGCACGAAGAACTTTCGCAACGGTGCATACTCAGGGAGAACACTTCTTGATAATTTAGTGAGAGATCATCTTATAATGCTACCGTCAATCAAAGCAAGATAAGATGCATAAAAAGATAAACATCACATGCAATCAATATAAGTGATATGATATGGCCATCATCATCTCGTGCTTGTGATCTCCATCTTCGAAGCACCGTCATGATCACCATCGTCACCGGCGCGACACCTTGATCTCCATCGTAGCATCGTTGTCGTCTCGCCAATCTTATGCTTCCACGACTATCACTACCGCTTAGTAATAAAGTAAAGCATTACATCGCGATTGCATTGCATACAATAAAGCGACAACCATATGGCTCCTGCCAGTTGCCGATAACTCGGTTACAAAACATGATCATCTCATACAATAAAATTTAGCATCATGTCTTGACCATATCACATCACAACATGCCCTGCAAAAACAAGTTAGACGTCCTCTACTTTGTTGTTGCAAGTTTTACGTGGCTGCTACGGGCTTAAGCAAGAACTCATCTTACCTACGCATCAAAACCACAACGATAGTTTGTCAAATAGACTCCGTTTTAACCTTCTCAAGGACCGGGCGTAGCCACACTTGGTTCAACTAAAGTTGGAGAGACAGTCTTCCGCAAGCCATCTATGTGCAAAGCACGTCGAGGGAACCGGTCTCGCGTAAGCGTACGCGTAAGGTTGGTCCGGATCGTCTCATCCAACAATACCGCCGAACCAAAGTATGACATGCTGGTAGGCAGTATGACTTGTATCGTCCACAACTTACTTGTGTTCTACTCGCGCAAATAACATCAAACCATAAAACCTAGGCTCGGATGCCACTGTTGGGGAACGTAGTAATTTCAAAAAATTTCCTACGCACACGCAAGATCATGGTGATGCATAGCAACGAGAGGGGAGAGTGTTGTCTACGTACCCTCGTAGACCGAAGCGGAAGCGTTGACACAACGTAGAGGAAGTAGTCGTACGTTCTCCTCGCGATCCAACCGATCACAGCACCGTTACTCCGGCACCTCCGAGTTCTTGGCACACGTTCAGCACGATGACGATCCCCGGGCTCCGATCCAGCAAAGCGTCGGGGAAGAGTTCCGTCAGCACGACGGCGTGGTGACGATCTTGATGTGTTACCGGCGCAGGGCTTCGCCTAAGCACTGCAACGATATGACCGAGGTGGAATTTGGTGGAAGGGGGCACCGCACACGGCTAAGGAAAGATCTCAATGATCAATTGTGTGTCCAAGGGGTGCCCCTTGCCTCAGTATATAAAGGATGGAGGAGGAGGAGGCCGGCCAAGCCAATTGGTGCGGCCAAGATATGGAGTCCTACTAGGACTCCAAGTCCTAGTAGGAGTCCACCAAGAGGGGAGGAAGGGAGAAGGAATAGGAGGAGAAGGAGAGGTGGCCGGCCCCCTTTTCCCTAGTCCAATTCGGACTAGAGGGGAGGGTGGGCGCAGCAGCCTTTTTCCTCTTCCCACTAAAGCCCATCAAGGCCCATTACTTCTCCCGTAATCCCGTAACTCCCCGGTACCTCCGAAAATACCCGAACCACTCAGAACCCTTCCGATGTCCGAATATAGTCGTCCAATATATCGATCTTTACGTCTCGACCATTTCGAGACTCCTCGTCATGTCCCCGATCTCATCCGGGACTCCGAACTCCTTCGGTACATCAAAACTCATAAACTCATAATATAACTGTCATCGAAACCTTAAGCGTGCGGACCCTACGGTTCGAGAACAATGTAGACATGACCGAGACACGTCTCCGGTCAATAACCAATAGCGGGACCTGGATGCCCATATTGGCTCCTACATATTCTACGAAGATCTTTATCGGTCAGACCGCATAACAACATACGTTGTTCCCTTTGTCCATCGGTATGTTACTTGCCCGAGATTCGACCGTCGGTATCCAATACCTAGTTCAATCTCGTTACCGGCAAGTCTCTTTACTCGTTCCGTAATACATCATTCCGCAACTAACTCATTAGTTGCAATGCTTGCAAGGCTTTAAGTGATGTGCATTACCGAGAAGGCCCTGAGATACCTCTCCGACAATCGGAGTGACAAATCCTAATCTCGAAATACGCCAACCCAATATGTACCTTCGGAGACACCTGTAGAGCACCTTTATAATCACCCAGTTACGTTGTGACATTTGGTAGCACACAAAGTGTTCCTACGGTAAACGGGAGTTGCATAATCTCATAGTTAAAGGAACATGTATAAGTCATGGATAAAAGCAATAGCAACATACTAAACGATCAGGTGCTATGCTAATGGAATGGGTCATGTCAATCAGATCATTCAACTAATGATGTGATCTCGTTAATCAAATAACAACTCTTTGTTCATGGTTAGGAAACATAACCATCTTTGATTAATGAGCTAGTCAAGTAGAGGCATACTAGTGACACTCTGTTTGTCTATGTATTCACACATGTATTATGTTTCCAATTAATACAATTCTAGCATGAATAATAAACATTTATCATGATATAAGGAAATAAATAATAACTTTATTATTGCCTCTAGGGCATATTTCCTTCAGAAACACAATCTGGTAATGAACATGAACCTAGTGATAATGTTAATGATGATGTTCATGTTGATGCTCAACCTAGAAATAACATTGATGTAGAGATTGAACCTACTGTTGATCTTGATAACCCACAATCAAAGAATCAACATTATGATAAGAGAGACTTTGTTGCTAGGAAGCACGGTAAAGAAAGAGAACCATGGGTTCAGAAAACCATGCCTTTTCGTCCTAAATCATCCAAGAAAAAGGATGATGAGGATTTTGAGCGCTTTGCTGAAATGATTAGACCTATCTTCTTGCGTATGCGTTTGACTGATATGCTTAAACTGAACCCTTATGCTAAATACATGAAAGATATTGTTACAGATAAAAGAAAGATACCAGAAGCTGAAATTTCCACCATGCTTGCTAACTATACTTTTAAAGGTGGAATACCTAAGAAACTTGGAGATCCAGGAGTACCAACTATACCATGCTCCATTAAAAGAAACTATGTTAAAACTGCTTGATGTGATCTTGGAGCCGGTGTTAGTGTTATGCCTCTCTCTTTATATCGTAGTCTTGATTTGAATAAGTTGACACCTACTGAAATATCTTTGCAAATGGCCAATAAATCAACTGCTATACTTGTCGGTATTTGTGAGGATGTGTCTGTTGTGGTTGCAAACGTTACTATTTTAACGGATTTTGTTATTCTTGATATCCCCGAGGATGATAGTATGTGGATTATCTTTGGTAGACCCTTTTTGAATACTGTAGGGGCTGTTATTGATTGTAACAAAGGGAATGTCACTTTTCATGTTAATGGTAATGAGCATACGGTACACTGTCTGAGGAAACAACCTCAAGTCCAAAGTATCAATTCTATTGGAACAACTTCAACTATTATTATTGGAGGTTTTGAATTTCCTCTTCCTATTGTCAAGAAGAAATATGATATTCTTATTATTGGGGACGTGCATATCCCCGTTGAGGTAACCTAGTGCTATTCGAAAATTCTCCGGTTTCATGCGATTCGGAATGAGTTTGTTAACAAGACTTGATCAACCTTGTTAGTGGATTCCTTTTGATGAGCATGAGATGGATGAAGTTAGAAAGCACAACTCTCTGTACCATCCTTTTACTATCTATTTTTTTATTAAATAAAGCAAAAAATAGTATTTTCTGTCTGTTTTCTGAATTATCCGTGCAATAAAAAATACCTTGAAAATAAAAGTCCTCCAAATGCCCTGAAATTGAAATATGATTTTTTGTAGAATATTTAAGAATATCTGGCACTAAGAACACACCAGAGGGGGCAACCCCCTGGCCACGAGGGTGCAGGGCGCGCCCCCTGCCTCGTGGGCCCCATGTGCCCCCCTCCACTTATTCTTGCACCCACACACTTCGTCTTCCTCCAGAAAAAACCACCACACAGCTCAAACCCGTGTTGTAGCTCGTTTTGCTGCGATTTTCGATCTCCTTGCTCAAAGCTCCATTCACAAAACTGATTTGGGGGATTGTTCTTCGGTATGTGACTCCTCCAATGGTCCAATTAGTTTTTGTTCTAGTGCTTTATTTATTGCAAATTTTTGCTGCTTAGGTGACCCTGTTCTTGAGCTTGCATGTCAAATTTATTTGGTCCCAAGTAGTTCTAGTGCATGATATAGTCTCTAGGCACTTGTGGGAGTATTTGCTACCAAATTTGATGAGTTTGGTTCACTTTTATTTTTGAGTCACTAAAAATTTCAGAAAATTTTCAGAGGAAGAAATATGTTTATCAAAATGTACCAAGGTGGCTCCTCAAAGAAGCAAGGACCCAGGCTCGCGATACGTGAGCCGGACTATGAACTACTAATAGAAGCTCAAGTGCGGCCTTGTGAATGGCCGTCAGAAGATTTTATGGTCCAAGCAGGCATTAAGGAGGAATTTGACGCGTATGTGCGTAATGCTGAACTTGAGGGCTTCGTGTCAGATAAGTGCCCCCAATATTACTACCTAACTGATTCCTTTGTGAGAAGATTTAAATTTACATCTTCACGCAATTCTCACACTGTCCTATTTGATCTTTATGATAAATCTTATACCATGGACTTAGAAGATTTTAGTAGTGCTTGTAAACTCCCGTAGTGGGGTAATGCTAGTGAACCTCGGAAATCTGAATATAAAACTTTCTTGCTAGTATAACCGTGGGGGAATCTAGAGAAATCACGCAAGCTACCATAGGGAGCATCCATTTTCCTGCCATACATTATTTTGCTCCCTTTATAGGTAGATGTATTAACAGTAAAGATGAAGCCTGACACATGTGCGTTCCAGACCTTAATGTCCTCAAGAGTGCAGTATTAGGAGATAAACAATATAACTTGGGGGCTATCGTTGCACGAGGTTGCATCATAACAGTATAAGTGGAGATTTGTTTGGTGGCATTTATGTAACTCGTTTAGCTAACTATCTTGAGGTATCCAGTCATGAAAATGATATGGAGTTACCTCCTGCTTTTTTTACACTATAATGCTATGGTTCGCCATCAGTTTGTTGAGAGGAATGAACAGTTCCTCTAGTACCGACTAATCTATGACAGACGCCGCACTGTCCATGTTGCTCTTCCTGCTCCTGCTTTCTTTGACTTTCAGGCAAAAGGGAGATATGTTATAACGAGGGAGGAGGCAAACGCGTATGAGAGGAGGACGAAGGCAGCTCGCCTCCAAGCTGCAGCTCGTCAAGCAATAGCCGCGACATCTCAGTACGACCCCACTTGCAACTTCGGATATCCGCCAGGCCAGCCATGGCCATTGACCAACTTAGGCCAAAAGCCTAAGCTTTGGGGAGTACGTATTTCTCACCGACATTTATATTCATGTTCACACACTCATGCCAGTTGTCGGTGCTCATACTTTTTCATTGTACTATCCATGCTAATTTAATCCTTTTCTAAGCTTCTTCTTGTGTGTTTGAATAACCTTAAGAAAAACCAAAAAAAATAGTTGTAGTTTTTAGCTAGTTTACCTTCCATGCGTCTAGTAGTAGTAATTAAAAGAAAACCCAAAAATATTTCTTGTTCTTCTTTTGCTTGTTGGGAGCTTTCACGCGTAAATAGTTTTATTTCTTTTCTTTTCTTTGGGGGTCGAGAGGAGAAGACCATGATGAAAATGATGAGTGGCTCTTATATGCATTATTGTTGATTTAACAAAGAACACATATTGCCTTGTCTTCTCCCTTGTATTAAATGCTTGCAGATTCCAGCTTAGTCCAATGCACGTGCACTATTATTATTATCCACACCGTTCGGTCGTGCAAGTGAAAGGCAATAATGACGATATATGATGGACTGATTGAGATAAGAGAAGTTGGTATGAACTCGACCTATCTTGTTTTTGTAAATATGATTAGTTCATTGTTCCTGATTCAGCCTATTATGAATGAAACATGTTTGCAATGACAATTAGAGATTATAGGTGCTCATGCCATGCTTAGTTAGCTAGGAGTTTATAATGGTTTACCTTGCGTGCCAACATGCTATTCAAATGGTTGTGATGTGGGATGATAGGGTGGTATCCTCCTTTGAACGATTCGAGTGGCTTGACTTGGCACATGTTCACACATGTAGTTGAAACAAAATCAACATAGCCTCCATGATATTTATATTCATGGTGAATTATATCCTACTCATGCTTGTACTCAGTGTTGATTAATTTTAATGCATGTTCATGACTGTTGTCGCACTCTAGTTGGTCGATTCCCAGTCTTTTTCTAGCCTTCAATTGTACTAAGCGGGAATACTGCTTGTGCATCCACTTCCATAAACCACAAAGTTATTCCATATGAGTCCACCATACCTTCCTATATGCGGTATCTACCCGTCGTTCCAAGTAAATTTGTATGTGCCAAACTCTAAACCTCCAAATGAAATTCTGTTTTGTATGCTCGAATAACTCATGTATCAACTAGGGTTGTCTGTATCTTCCATGCTAGGCGGGTTATTCTCAAGAGGAGTGGACTCCGCTCCTCACTCACGAGAAAATGGCTGGTCACCGGGATGCCCAGTCCCATGCTCAAACCAAATCAAAATAATTGCAAACAAAACTCCCCCAGGATATTTGTTAGTTGGAGGCACCTGTTGTTTCGGGCAAGCCATGGATTGATGCTTGTTGGTGGTGGGAGAGTATAAACTTTACCATTCTGTTTGGGAACCGCCTATAATGTGCGTAGCATGGAAGATATCGAGATCTCTAGGTTGTTATGTTGACAATGGAAGTATGTCGCTCAAAATATTATTTATCTCTGTTTCAAAAATCGAGCTCTGGCACTTCTACAAATCCCTGCGTCCCTCTGCGAAGGGTCTATCTATTTACTTTTATGTTGAGTCATCATCCTCTTATTAAAAAGCACCAGTTGGGGAGCACTGCTATCATTTGCATCCATGACTATTAGTTTATATTGAGTATGACTATGACTGGATCTCTTTTACCATGAATTAGTATGTTTAGTCAGTCCTTGATCTTCAGAGGTGCTCTGCATTTATGTTTTGCGGTCTTAGAAAGGGCTAGTGAGATACCATCTTGTTATATCATATTATGATTGTTTTGAGAAAGTGTTGTCATCTTAGATTTATTATTATTGCTCGCTAGTTGATTATGCCATTGATATGAGTAAATATGAGACCTAAGTGTTATTGTGAATATGGTTAGTTCATAATCTTTGCTGAAAATTTGAATGTTGGCTTTACATATTTGCAACAACGAGAGCAAACAGAGTTTGTAAAAGTTTTTCTTTATCACTTTCAGTTTGTCAACTGAATTGCTTGAGGACAAGCAAAGGTTTAAGCTTGGGGGAGTTGATATGTCTCCATTGTATCTACTTTTCCAAACACTTTTGACCATGTTTTGGACTCTAACTTGCATTGTTTGAATGGACTAACCCAGACTGACGTTGTTTTCAACAGAATTGCCATGGTGTTATTTTTTGCAGAAATAAAAGTTCTCGGAATGACCTGAAACTTCATGAGAATATTTTTGGAATTTATAAAAAATACTGGCGAAAGAATCAACACCAGGGGGCCCACACCCTGACCACGAGGGTGGGGGCGCGCCCCTTGTCTCGTGGGCCCCCTGAGGCTCCGTCGACCTCAACTCCAACTCTATATATTCATGTTCGGGGAGAAAAAAATCAGAGAGAAGGATTCATCGCGTTTTACGATACGGAGCCGCCGCCAAGCCCTAATCTCTCTCGAGAGGGCTGATCTGGAGTCTGTTCGGGGCCCCGGAGAGGGGAATCCGTCGTCGTCGTCGTCATCTACCTTCCTCCATCACCAATTTCATGATGCTCACCGCCGTGCGTGAGTAATTCCATCGTAGGCTTGCTGGACGGTGATGGGTTGGATGAGATTTATCATGTAATCGAGCTAGTTTTGTTAGGGTTTATTCGCTAGTATCCATTATGTTTTGAGATTGATGTTGCTATGACTTTGCTATGCTTAATGCTTGTCACTAGGGCCCGAGTGCCATGATTTCAGATCTGAACCTATTATGTTTTCATGAATATATGTGAGTTCTTGATCCTATCTTGCAAGTCAATAGTCACCTACTATGTGTTATGATCCGGCAACCCCGAAGTGACAATAATCGAGACCACTCCCGGTGATGACCGTAGTTTGAGGAGTTCATGTATTCACTAAGTGTTAATGCTTTGGTCCGGTACTCTGTTAAAAGGAGGCCTTAATATCCCTTAGTTTCCAATAGGACCCCGCTGCCACAGGAGGGTAGGACAAAAGATGCCATGCAAGTTCTTTTCCATAAGCACGTATGACTATATTT
Organism: Aegilops umbellulata; assembly: GCA_032464435.1. Lineage (NCBI taxonomy): Eukaryota > Viridiplantae > Streptophyta > Magnoliopsida > Poales > Poaceae > Aegilops > Aegilops umbellulata. Next base: position 94,875,986 of record CP136055.1, read on the forward strand.
GGAATACATGCCTACATTACATTGATGAACTGGAGCTAGTTCTGTGTCACCCTCTGTTATAACTGTTGCATGAGGAATAGCATCCGACATAATTATCCATCACTAATCCAATGCCTACGAGCTTTTCACATATTGATCTTTGCTTAGTTACTTTACCGTTGCCACTGTTACAATTACTACAAAGTTGCTACTATTACTTTTGCCACAGTTACCGTTACTTTCATACTACTTTGCTGCAGATATTAGGTCTTTCAGGTGTGGTTGAATTGACAACTCAACTGTTAATACTTGAGAATATTCTTTGGCTCCCCTTGTATCGAATCAATAAATTTGGGTTGAATACTCTACCCTCGAAAACTATTGCGATCCCCTATACTTATGGGTTATCAGGCGCATGCGAAGCACTGACACCATGCGCCGGCGACCAGGGCGTGCACTCCCTGCTGGTGCGCGCTCGGCTCGGTACCGTGCTCGTCAAGCAGAAGGAACGAGCACGCCTAAAAGAAGGAGGGGAGCGGTGACAGTGGTGTGAGGTGGGGGATGGTGCCGTGGTACTAACGTCTGAGGCCACAGAGGAGGTTGAAGAGCTGTTGGGTGTCGGTCACGCAAGTGGCCAGTGTATGACTTGAGCTTTGTGCAATACTGCATGATTGTCATCTCCTCTTGCACGACGCCGTGGTACTCGGCGTCGATGTAGACAACTCGCGCGAGTTGGTTGTCGCGGAAGATGCCGTCGATTGGCGTCCACGCGGTGAGCGCCGTGTCTTTGTTCTACATCACGATGTCGAGCAGGTCGGGCGAAACGATGGTCTTTGAGCTAGGGCACAATGGCATGATCAGCCATCAGCCACTCAGAATTGTCAGGGTGTTGCACGACATCGGCGTTGACATGGTCCCGGAGACCGAACAAGTCGATGGCCGTGCCAAAGTGGCGGCGCAACTGTGAGTAGTTGCTGGCGAGGAGATCCAGGGTAATAGGCACATGCTTGCGGATGTCGATCATCTACAAGACCGACGAGGGGAGGGAAGCAACTGGTGGCGCGATGGTGGTTGGGGCGTAGTAGCGACCGGACCAGCGAGCAGAAGAGCAGGCAGGGTCGGAGCTGCGAAGGGGGGAGGAACAGACCCATCGGCCGCAGGGGAGTCAGGGGCATCGCCCATAGCAGCGGAAGCAGGATCGGTGACCGGAGCAAAGGGATAGATCGAGTCAGGGGTATATGCTACCATGTTTAAGGAGGGAGAAGGAATGAGACTCAACGCACATTCATTAGCTCATCGGCTGGAGGACCTGGATGGTTATAATGACTCCCACATATTCAACAAAATCATTATCAGTTTGAACCACGATGTCAAGGATTCAGATAATCCCGTATACAATTCCCTTTGTGTGGCAATATGTTACTTGCCAGAGATTCGATCGCCGGTATCACCATACCTAGTTCAATCTTCTTACCGGCAAATCTCTTTACTCGTTCCATAATACAAACAATTTTGGTTGTTTAGTTTGAATTTGCTTACCGCGTTCGTTTGGTATTAGTCAATAAATCATACATCCCTTATGGAATCCTAGTAGAAAGCTTCTAGAACCCGACTACCCATACTTCGCAGTGTTTGTTTCTTTTTACACGGGGAACTTATGAAGAGAACCTCCAGGGAGCTTGATTGAATCGAGGATTAATTTCTTGATCCGGAAATGTGACTCCCGTTTGTAAAAAGAAGGAACCTTTCTTGGTTTGAATATACTCCCTCCGTTCCAAAATAGATGCCTCAACTTTATACTAACTTTAATACAAAGTTAGTGCAAAGTTGGGTCATCTATTTTGGAACAGAGGGAGTACAATGGTACGGGTGTCTCCTATTTGGCGCGCAGGTCGCCGGCGAGCGACCTGGTGCCCCCAGCCGCACATACATAATTACGGCCGGCCCAAACTAGCTCCATCTGGTTTTGGGAAGGTTCTAGAACTTTCCTAACCATTTTTTCTTTTTTTTGCTTCTCCTTGCGGTTTTTTTTTTCATTTTTTGTTATTTCTATCATTTTTGTTATCCTTTTTTCTCCTTCTTTCAATTTTAGTTTCTTATTTTCTTTTTCATTTTTATTTCCAAATTTCATGAAAATTTTCCGAAATTTGAGAACATTTTTTAAAATTGGGGTGAACATTTTTTAAATTTAAAACTTCATCGAATTTAAAGAATGTTCCTCGTATATTTGAAATTGCAAACATTTTTAAATTCATGAACATTTTTTTAAATTGAGGTGAATATTTTTCGAATTCAAAATTTGCTAGTCAAATTAAAAAAATATTCATCGTATTTTTTCAATTGCAAACAATTTATAAAAAACACGGCCTTTTAAAAAAATTGTGAATATTTTTTAAAAATTGCGAACATTTTATAAATTTATGAACATTTCTTACAAGTTTGTGAACATTGTTCGAATTCACGAACATTATTTTGGAATTGGTTTTAAATGCTGAACAAGTATTTTGCATAGGAGAACACTTTTGAAAATTCGGGAACGACGACGACGACAAAGCCTATAGTCCCAAACAAGTTGAGGTAGGCTAGAGGTGAAACCCAAAAGATCTCGTAACCAACTCATGGTTCTGGCTCATAGATAGCAAGCTTGCACGCACCATTGTCCATGACTAGTTTTGTGGTGATACTTCAATCCTACAGATCCCTCTTTGCGGACTTCTCCCATGTCATGTTTGGTCTACCTCAAACATTCTTAGACATTATCAGCACACTGTAGCCGCCCATTATGCACTCACGCTTTTGAAGGCCTGCATTGAATATGCCCAAACCATCTTAAACGATGTTGGGCAAGCTTCTCTTCAATCGACACTACCCCAACTCTATCTCGTATGTCATCATTCCGGATTCGGTCCATCCTTGTGTGGCCACATATTCATCTCAACATGTGCATCTTCGCCACACCTAGCTGTTGAACATGTCGCCTTTTAGTTGGCCAACACTCAGCATCATACAACATTGAGGATCGAATCGCCGTTCTATTGAACCTGTCTTTTACCTTTTGTGGCACTCTCTTGTCAAAAAGAATGCCAGAAGCTTGGCGCCACCTCATCCATCCGATTTTGATTCGATGACTCGCATATTCATTGATATCCCCATCCTTCTAAAACATACACCCCAAATATCTAAAGGTGTCATTCTGGAGCACCATCTACCCATCAAGGCTAACCACCTCCTTCTCGCGCCTAATAGTACTGAAACCCCATCTCATGTACTCAGTTTTAGTTCTACACAAGTCTAAAACCTTTGGATTTCAAGGTTTGTCTCTATAGCTCTAACTTCCTATTGAACAGTTTTCGAATTTTTTGAACATTTCCCTTAAATTAGAGAACAATTTTTTTAATTCTAAACATAGTTTTGAACATTTTTAGAAGACATAAACATATTTTTTTGAAATCACGAACATTTTTTTAAAAGATGATTCTTTAAAAAAATCAGGAATAATTTTCAAATTAACAAACTTTTTTGTTAGAATTCACAAACATGTTTTCAATACATGATTTTTTTTTCAAAATCATGAACGTTTTATGGGTTCTGGATTTTTTTTCTTCCAAAATTCACTTTTTTGAAATTTTTTAAATTTTATTAAATCTGTATTATCTTAAGAAAGAAAAAATAAAGACGAAAAAACACGAAATAAAAAAACTTGGGGTCGTCCAACCCCGCGTATGGGCCGGCCCAATAGGGGTGGGAGCTCCCATTGGTATGGTAGTGGCGCCTACATCGCGCCCTCTGTGGGCCGTTTCTATGCACGGCCTAGGAACAGATTCATTCCCGAACAAAAACACGCAAAAAAATGGCAGAACGGGGTATCGATCTCGCAGCAGACTTGCCTATAATGGCTTAGCTTAACCACTGCAGCTTAGAGTGCTAGTGAACAAAAGTCAACGCGAACTGCTTTAGAACTGACGCGACGACGCTACTTATTACTCAGCCATTTACTATACCACTGAGACTTTTGAGTTATTTGAAAATTATTTGGACAATATCAATCTTTCTAATAAAAAACTGTTCGTTAATTTTCAAAACAGTTCATGAATTTAAAACAAGTTCATCGATTTATTAAAAAGTTCATTGAAAATGAAAAAAAGTTCATCGGAATTGATAAAAGTTCACTGATTTGGGAAAAAGTTCATCGGTATTGAAAAAGTTCACCGATTTTGAAAAAAAAAGTTCATTCATTTTGAAAAAAGTCCATTCTATTTCAAATAGATGATTGATTTCGAAAAAAGGTCACCAAATTTGAAAAGTAATTCATTGGATTTGAAAAAAGTTCACTGATTTTGAAAAAAAGTTTGTCGAATTTGAAAAAAACATTGGATTTGAAACAAGTCCAATAATTTTGAAAAGTGTTCACTGGTTTTGTAAAAAAGTTTGTCCATATGAGAAAAAAATCATCAGATTTGAAAAAAGTTCACATGTTTTGAAAAAAAGTTTGTTGATGTTCAAAAAAGAATCTCAATTTTGAATAAAAAGTGCATCAAATTTGAAAAAAGTTCATCAAATCTGAAAAAGTTTCGGTTTTGAAAAAAGTTCATCCAATTTGAATTAGTTTGTGTATAAAAAGTAAAGAAAAAAGGAAAAAATATGAAAGAAAAGATAAAAAACAAAAAACCGGTCCAAGAAAAACACACAACAACAAAGAAAAAAACGTTTGGCAAAGTATAAAAGATGAAAAGGAAAATAATTGCCACGATGTGTTGTCTTTCCTGGTTGGCTCATGCGAGTGAAACTTACACTACAGTTCACGGTTTTGAATCTCTTCAGCACTCTTTTTTTTTTGCGCATCAAGAGTGCTGCAGGCGCCCGTGAGCGAAAATGCCCTATAACTGGCGTCAAACAGGGTTTGCCATGGCAACTTTCTCCTCTTGTTTTGTACGGTACGTGGATATGGTTGCAGTCCAAACGGTCCTTAAGCCTCACCGTCGCCGGACGAGGCGTGCATTGCAAACGAAATTGCTCCACACACGACATCATGTGGCCGATCCATGGACGACAATAAATCCAGCGAACTGAGTGTGGGCTGTGGACGAGTTTCGGTGGCTGGGATTCATCATCGTGCACTGGTCGTCTAAATTAGTCGTCCGCCTAGCAGTGCTGCATTGCAAACACGCCGGATCCTCTTGTTGCACCACTATGCTACTTACTACTCCTACTCCACACGACGATCTGCTAGAATAGACATGAAAGATATCCCCTGCCTAAGCTGGTCTCGCCGCCGGCCCTGAGCTAGGTATAGCACGGTCCCCTCGAAATCTATGTGCCCATTTCCCAGGACACGTTACTCTCATGGTCATGGCCTCATGGGCACCGTGGTGTACATGCCACTTAGATCGCTCAGTGCTAGTAGGCTCTAGCTCTAGCTGGTCCTGCGCTGCCATAAAACGGAGTAACACCCATGATTCCGAATCGCCTCGAGGGCGAATACACGACTGTCACGACTTGGCAGTTCTGCACTGAAGAAACAATTTTTGTTTAGACTTAATTTGCATCTAGAAGATGTAGATGTTAGTGTGGACTATGTCCACTCAATTTGGAAGTCAGTCTAGATAACATTAGGATTGCGATACATAGTGCGACATTTCGATGCTCAGGCTCATATGCTCCCGTCTAGAAAAAAAATCAAACAAATACTAGAAAAATATAAAAAATTCTAACTCTTTTGTATGGTAGATAATTTGATGAGTGGGGTCTGCTTTAATTTTTAGATCATTTGAACATTTGAGCGGCTCTTAGCAAAAAAGACAAATCGGGTCAGAACAATGTAGGAACAGTAAGCATTTTTACAGACCCTGAATTTGTGTTTTTTGCCGAGAGCTGCTCAGATGTTCAAATGATTTGAAAATTAAAGCGAACCTCACGCAGCAAATTATCTACCACACAGAGAACAATTGGATTTTTTGAATTTTTCTAGTATTTGTTTTAAATTTTTTCGCCAGGGCGGGTGCAGCTGAGCTTGTGCTCAGAAGTGGATTCTCGTTGTGATACATGAGTTGTAACATGTACGAGTTTTCCACTATTTATTGCGATTGGTCAGTATGTTTTATCGAAATTTTATTTTTCTTGAAAAAATCATGACATGTACTACGCTAAACTAGCCTAAAGAAATCTTATATTTAGGTGCGGAGGTAATATAATATTTATCGTAGTTGAGTCTTCTTCAGTTTTGAGAAAACTTTCAGATTTTATAATTTATTTTTAAACGAAGGCAATGAGTATTAAATTAATAAGGCCCCAAACCAGGCAATGAGTAACAGTTTTACTTTGCCTATGCATGCTTCTGTCTTGGCCAAGATCAAGCTCGAAGCTTCTAACTGTTTTTTTTTCCGAAACGGAGGCATAAGATTTGCCTCATCAATTAAATAAGAAGAGAATAGAGTTTAGAGTTTTACAACACCCATAAATACGGCATGGCAATTACTCGCCCATAAAGATATCTCCTAATTTCTTTGCGCCCGCGGTCACCCAAAGCTTGGCCTCGTCGAGAATGGCAGTGAGAAGAATGGTCGTTGGCGCACTCTTATTACGAAACACCAGTGCATTTCTTTCATTTCAAATGGTCCAAGAGACAAGCATGGTGAGAGAGGCCAAAGCTTGCCGGTTGGGGTTGCGATTGTCGGTTCTCTTGTCCCATCATTCGCAGACGGATTCTTCCGTGTGCCACTCGGATGTATCTATCTGCGCAAGACCAAGCCTTTCAATGAGAGACTTCCATATCCGAGTTGTAAAGCGGCACTTGAAGAAAATGTGGGCTCCCGTTTCTTGCTCCCTATTGCAAAGTTTGCAGAGGCCACAATTTGGCCAACCTCGTCGTTGTAAACGATCGGCGGTCCAAATCCTATCTTGTATTGCCAAGCACGCAAAGAATTTAACCTTTGGAGGTGCCCATGCCTTCCAAACCATACGCTCGAAGCTTCTAATTGTGGCCTAGCTGGTTCTAAGCATTTGAGATTACTGATGCCGTGAGTGTGGGTTGTGTGGGTTATGTGCTCTCCATTGCTTTGTTTATTATATGGAGCAAAGCATTTGCCGCTGTTTCTTTTTTTTTTCTTTGCTGATTCAATTAGCACGAAATTACTTTCACTGGAAATTAAAAAAAGTTGCATCTATCTTTCGCTTTAGTCAATCGTAGCATGTGGGCAGGAGATGTGCTTGCACTGAAAAAAGCAACACGGATCCGAGACGTTGGTTTAATGGTTTTTAGGTCGCCCGAGCACTCGCACCACTGCTCGAGCTACGAAGCCGACAATACCGCGCCCAACCTCCTGAGCGTCTGCCTGAGAGAAAAAGCTAGTCGACTCGGAATGCGGGCTTATGGCGGCCGAGCACCAGGCAGGCCGGAATCATGGGCGTTTGAATGGGCTTTGGGATCTGAAATCAGTCACGTTGTTGGCAGGCTGTTGTCAGCCTAGGCCCGCATATACGGTCCGGGATACAGCTAGTTGCAGCGTAGGCGTACATGTTTGGCCCATCGTTGTTCGTTCGAATCGGCACATGAAAGAGAATCTCATCCTCCTTCCCCTGATGTTATCCTGAACCCCGTGGGAGAAGCGGCAGCCACAGAACAGCCCTGCCTTTCGGCCCCATTCACTCTCTCCGCCGGACGACGGCGGCGCCGGTGCTGTGCCGCGAGATGTCCAACAATGGTGTTGACTGCAATGGGTATGTGTATTCCGTCGCCCCCCTTTTTCCTTCCGCCCCCCTCCTTTTCTTCAGGTCATGGCCTGCTTAATCCCCATGGCGGATTTGCATAGAGTTGACTGAGGAGCTCGATTTTGTACAGGATCCTTGGCGTTTACTGCTTCTCTCCAACCTGTGGAGTCGCAGGACTCCATGAGTGTCGTCAATGGCCAGATGGGCGACGCGCGCGAACGCACATCCACGTATAGATCCTCGTCTCTTTCCATTGATCTGAGTTCGTTTTGCTGTGTCAAACCCTTTTCTGCAGGATGCGTGTTCATGCGGCGATGCTGATTGGTGCTGTCCTACCGGTGAAGTCGCAGGATTCCACGGCATCGCAGATGACCAGATGGGCCGCGGTGGCAAGGGCATAGAGATGTATGGGAACACCGGCTTTGCGGCGTGATCAGAAGCTATAAGTGGCTAGACAAGGAGGTAATTGTGGACTAAAAATTCTCTCATCTACCACAGGAAATGGTTTAATTTTCGGGATAATGCTAGACTGTCATGGTTTTCTAGTCAAAGACGCTTCTTGTTCAAACCAGAAGCATCCGAATTTGCAAAACAGATAGCCTCTTTTGTGCCTTGAATTGCGAAGCTAACTGAGATTTCCTGGTTGTTTGTGTATAGCATACCTTTTTTTGGTCCTGAATTCTAAAGTCTGAACCTTACTGAATTTTGAAGGTTGTGTGTTATGAGTGTAGTATACATTTTTGGCCTGATTTCTTAACCATATCCGGGTATTGATTTTCCACAATCAGTGATACACTCATGGTCATGTGTATTTGTTTGTCTACGTTACTTAATAGATTTAGTTATTTTTATTTGTATGCACCCATTAGTTAGTTAACTGAAATTTGCTGACAGTGGTGCATTATGTTCTTTAACTGCTATACTGAAGCAGCGGATCGAAACATTTAAAAACAATCAGCTCGTAAGTAATTAACTAGGACTTGGTGGTTATTTTATTATTATAGTATACATTTTTGGGCCTGAATTATGAATGTGACTGAAATATTGTTTTGTGTTATTAGTAGAATAGTTTCCCCCCTTAATTCTTAACCTAACTGAAATTTATTTGCTAGGGTGAGGATCGGAAAAACACCTGTCGAGCATGAGTGGGGTTTCACTCTGATTTGGTATTGAACATTTCCTTTTCTTTTTTTGCAGAGTGGAGTTTCATTGAGAGCTAACCTGTCAATCGAGAGGCATGCCAATAATGTTTACATCCGGGCGACTTTTGATCAATTTAGCTTAGTTATGTACAAAGCTGGTGCATATGTGCTGGACGAACTAGAACTGAACATATGTTAGCATTTGGATTTTACAGTGTCCAATTGCTAGTAATGTACATATTTGCTGCAGGTTAATTAGTTGGTCTATAGTACGCGGTGGTAACTTGGGACTAGGGGATGAATTGACTTTTATATCTGTGGGAGAAAAATGTTAGCTTTGATGTGTACTGCTTAATATTAATTTGTTCAAACTGGGACACTTGGTCATGGATTTGCCTTTGCTAGGATCAGAATGTATGAGTATGACCCTTGTTGAAAGATCTGATGCATGCGATCTGGTGTTATTTAGGATTCCATATCTTGCAGCACGGTTATTTCCTTTCACTTGGATTCACACCATAGTTCTACAAATGTTGCAGGATTAGGATACGGAGGAGAGGGAGATCCCAACTGCTCTAGAGCATATCCAGAGAAGAGTGATGGGCCAGTTGTGGATCCCTGAATGTTGTTCTGTACTATTGTTGTGAACTGTCAATGGTGGTGTGTGTGGATTTGTCCTAGCTCAACAATCTCTGTCGTGTGGATTCATTGTACCTCAGCAAATGCTTGTTTGGTGGCTAATATAATTAGTTGCAGTCATTGTTTTCCACGTGCGTAGATTGCGTGTTGTGACTCTTATTTGCATGGATTGTGTTTTATTTCTTTAGAATTTTTTATTTTCTTAAACTTGAATTCAGAAGTGTTGCATTCCCATCAGTCTTGAATCTTGTGTGGACTTGTTGGTCCTCAACTTAATATATGCATTTGGCTTGATCTGAGTTGGCATGCGTGGAGTACTGCAGTTTTGTTGTTGACAGATTTTCTTAGATTGATACCATAACTGTTGGTGCGTTTGCTTTACATGCACTGCATAGTTTGGTTTGCACAGTTCCGGGCGTGTAATATGATGCCTAGGTTAGTGACGAGGTCTAGTGAAGTGACAACAAATGCCCTGGAGCCTCCCCTGTGACGTGCAGGTGTTCCTGTATGATATGCAAGAAGCAGTTAGCGGCATGGGCTCAGGGAGTGCTCAGACAGTTCCCACCATTGCAAATGTATCCCCGCGGCATGGGCAAACGAGAAACTGATGAGTGGTCGGTTGTGTTCTCCAGCAACAATTGATGATCATCTTGGAGGTGTGGTTGATTAGTCTAACAATGATGGTTGGTTTGAGTACTTAGACAAAACATCAATACTACTGACCAGCGCTCGGTCACGAGTAAATCAAAACTGACTGTTGTAAAAACGGTACAGTAATGTTAAACCCATGTTAATTATAGTACATATTGTCGTCTTTGAATTACTTTGTTTATGTACTTTATTATGGGCATTCACTAACATGAAGATTGGTGCCTATGAAACCTTCACTATGCATGCTGGTTAATTTGCTACTCCCTTTATCCCAAAATATAAGAACGTTTTTAACACTACACTAGTATAAAAAACGTTCTTATATTATGGGACGGAGGAAGTAGTAATTTTAAAAACTTCGACTACAGCCGATCTTAATTTTGTAAAGTGCACCGGCTTGCAATTCTGCTTTAACCGAGCGGTGTTGTTGTGCACTCGCGTAAACCGAAATGCACAACGTGCAATTAGCATGGTGCTGCCGCTGAGGCATCTTAAGTGCAAGCTACCATTTGTAAATACAAGTGTTTCTTCTGTAAACATGATTAGTTAGGCTCAAAAACACCGGTTGGCTGGATTTTCTATAGCGTGTCAAACTGAAAAAACTCATTAACAAATGAATCATAATCGTTTCAGCACACAAAATCTAACCGTGACACGTTTTGTTAATAAAGAAGTATAGCTCACAACCCTTTGAAGCTAAGTGAGGAGGGGGGAGGTGGATGATAATAGGGGTGGGTGATGTGAAGGCGTAGTTAATTCCAACACGTGACTTGAGTGTAGAAAGAGAACCACGCTGTGCGGCGAAAAGCTGACACACAGCAGTGGGCGTTACATGGAAAACCTAAACTCGCTGATGCTAATTAATGGTTCCCCTAAAAAAAATTAATGGTTAATATGTGTCAGCGTGCCAATATCGCGTGGTTGTGATGGACTTAACCTTGATGGGCCTAAACCAACACATGTTTCAGAATTATAAAAATTCTTAAGATAACAAATCACGTGCCAGTCTGGTGGTAGTGTATTGTAAACAAAGAAAAAGATGTTAATCATGTTGTAATCCATGGTGAAAGCTGGCAATAAAAACAACAATCGAAGAAGTTGACCATGCTTAATCCTTGATAACTGCTGCGAACCAACGTGCGTGTTCACTGGACCTGGACGGGAGTGATCCACGTCGACACTTGTGAGAACTTGTGGTCGTCCCTGTGCAACTTCGCTCCACAGCATGCACGCACGACGTACAGGGCTCCGCCCGCAAGGTCGAACAGGTCTCCGACGCCAGCATGCTGCTCGTACATGTCTGCTTCGAGTCAGAGCCCTATGGGCTTTTGCATGTGGGTGGGTCCTGACTGCTTCAATACGGGCCAAGAAAAAATCAAATACGTGATATATACACTGAAAGCGCGGATCCACATGAGGGTGTGACGGCCTGGATAGCGGCCTGCCTGGTGCGCGGCCGCTGTTTCGCATTTTCCGGTCGACTCGAGCCTATCTGAACAGAGACTTGAAAGTGATCTGGCCGCGGAAAGAGGCTAGCTGCAGCAATTCTGCACGTTTGATTCATCTCAGGTCGTTGATGGCGAGGCCAAAGCACTCGCCCATGTTTAGTCCCTTGCAAGCTCGGAAATCTGGGTGCATCAATGGAAGCTGTCATGGTACCAGGTTCATGTTGTGTACCAGCCTGCCGACAGCTATGGATTGAAGTTTGCAGCGTGTTTGGATTAGATTTTTAGCATCATGTTGGGGATGAAAGGTCACTGTGGTTTGCTTGTTAAGCCCAAAATTTGTGCAAAGATAAAAATACGAGTTGAAGGAGTAGGGCGTTTTGATCACCAGGCTCCATGTAGAATGAAAAACTTAAAATTCAAACTTTCCAATTTTAAGAAGTTCTGAAAAATATGCATGCATATAAGGGATGAAATGCATATATGTGTAAAATTCACGATGAAATACCTTGAATTGCGACTTGTGCAAAATAACAAATTCATGGACTTCGGGGATGAACAATATCATGTGCCGGAAAGCCACATATTTTTTTGGCACAAGTTCAATGTATTTCATCGTGCAAATCTACACACATGTACATTATGTATCCATGTATGCCCATATTTTTTGAATTTTTTGAAACATAAAATATGAATTTTGAATTTTTCAAAAAAGGCCTCCATGGAGCTCGACCTTTAAAAGCAATTTCCGGAGGGAAAGTATGCAAATAAAAGTTCAACATATACAGAAGGAACTACATATTCTTGTTGATCTCGATTAAATGTAGGATTTTACATGCACTCCATGTTAGAGTTGTGTCAAATATATTTGTACAAGGTAGGTTACAGTTGGACTTGGAGTCATACGGTGTGTAGATAGGATATGGAGTCGTGTCCTAATATGACACTTGTATCCTAGTCCTCTTATATAATAAGGGGATAGACACACGATGTAACTATGCCAACATAATAGCACAGGAACGCAGGGGAAGCCGGCGGCATGTGCCGGCGTCCAGGGCGACGGGTGCGGTATTGTAGCGGTGTCATGGGGAGGAGCGCCCATAGTCAGGCCCCGGGGATGTAGCCATATCGATGAACCTCGTTAACAAATCTCGGTATCGTGCTCATGTGATTGCTTGGTCCTCGGATGATCAATGGTATGCCTCGGATTTATTCTAACATGTGGTATCATGAGCAAGATTCGATGTTCAAGACTGTGGAATCGTTGATCTAGAGGAAGCAACGAAGACCAACCGATGGTCATGGTGAAAGTGCGGGTTCACAAGATTTTAGGAGGACATCGGCAACGCTCAGAGATCGTCAGGTGACAATCAATTGGGAGGCTGCAGCTTGCGCGGAAACAATGGCGGCGGAATTCGTGCAGTAGCCGGGAGTCTCGGCGAGATTGGATCGATCCACGCGGATTTGGACGAGCAGCGACGGCAGCGCAGTGGTTTAGGAGCGCTAGGGCAGCGGCTCAGCCGGCGTCCTAGTGGGCAAGGCCCATACGAGGTGGAGGCCCAGGTGCACGTGGCAAATGATGTGACCAGTATGGGCCACCCTCGGTGACTTCAGAGACGATGATATATGAGCGTGATGCTGATGGTGGCCGACTTCTGGGGCGTGGAAACATGTGGCGCATGCTTGAGGGCTTGTGCGGCTTCAACAGACTATTGCGCGGGGTTGATTCAAGACGGTGCACATGAGAGTTTGGAGTCGACAGGGCACGGGAGGGTGGCACGTACAACCGCCATGGAGTCATGTTGAAGGTGGAGTTGAAGTCTGAGGGACGACTTCACTCTAAGCTGATGGAGGGGATACGGCGTAAATGCATGGAGAGTCGAAGCCTATTTCAGTGGGAAAATCAAGAGACACATGGTTTCAGACTGGGTACCGGTGGTCTGATGGAGATGTGATACTCGATATCGGTCGGTGATGATCGGTGGTTCTTTGCAATATGGGTTTGAGTTAGGGATGGCACCCGCAGGGTTTGGGTACGGGTGGAGCCACCCCATACCCTTAGGGCATCTCCAGCCGTTGGCCACCCCAGGACGCATAAAAATCGCCCCCTGGGGGCGAGCCGGCGATACACTCGGCGCTGGGGGCGGTTTTGCGCCCAGTCGTCGCCCCAGGCACCGAAATTGGCCCACTTTGCAGCCCAATTTCGGCGAATAAACGACCCATATGGGCGAGAATAGGCCCATATTCGGCGTGGTTTCGCCGTGTCTCGGCGTTCAATTATCAACACAATTATTTCTTATCACATATTTCATCACAGAAAAATCAAATACTTGAACAAAATACTACAACAACAAATAGTTCAATACAAATTATATTGTTCAACAAATAAAAACTCATATTTCATCACGAGGCGTCCCCCTTGAGCCTCCATAGGTGCTCAATCAGATCTTTCTGCAGTTGATGATGCACCTGTGGGTCTCGGATCTCCTGACGCATACTGAGATAGGTAGTCCAAGTTGCCGGTAGCTGGTGATCAACTTCGGCTAGAGGACCCTGCCTGTAGTATGGTTCAGTGTCAAACACTAGGTCTTCTTGCTCGCTCTCAATGATCATGTTGTGCAAGATGACACAGCAAGTCATGATCTCCCACATTTGATCTTTCGACCAAGTCTAAGCGGGGTACCGAACAACAGCGAATCGAGATTGGAGCACACCAAATGCCCGCTCGACATCCTTCCTGCAAGCCTCCTGAAGCTTCGCAAACCAGGCGTTCTTGCCTCCTGCCACAGGGTTTGAGATCGTCTTCACAAATGTCGACCATCTCGGATAGATGCCGTCAGCTAGATAGTACCTCTTGTTGTATTGGTGCCCATTGATCTCGAAGTTCACCGGAGGAGAATGGCCCTCAACGAGCTTGGCAAAAACAGGAGAGCACTGCAGCACGTTGATGTCATTGTGAGTTCCTGGCATACCAAAGAAGGAGTGCCAAATCCAGAGGTCTTGTGTGGCTACCGCCTCAAGCACCACACTGCAACCGCCTTTGGCGCCTTTGTACATCCCCTGCCAACCAAATGGGCAGTTCTTCAATTTCCAATGCATGCAGTCGATGCTTCCAAGCATCCCAGGAAATCATCTTGCTGCATTCTGGGCTAGGATCCGAGCAGTGTCTTCCGCATTGGGTGTTCTCAAGTATTGTGGCCCAAACACTGCCACCACTGCTCGACAGAACTTGTAGAAACACTCTATGCTGGTGGACTCGTCCATGCGCCCATAGTCGTCGAGTGAATCACTGGGAGCTCCATATGCAAGCATCCTCATCGTTGTCGTGCACTTCTGGATGGAGGTGAATCCAAGAGCATCAGTGCAAACCATCTTGCACTTGAAGTAGTTGTCGAACTCCCGGATGGAATTCACAATCCTGAGGAAGAGCTTTCGGCTCATCAGATAACGGCGCCGAAATGTTCTCTCGCCATGAAGTGGAGCATCGGCGAAGTAGTCGGAGTAGAGCATGCAGTAGCCTTGCAGACGATGTCGGTTCTTTGCTTTCACCCGCCCCGACGCCGAGCCACCTCGCCGTGGCTTTTCACTGCTCGCCAGCAGCTGGGCGAGGGCGGCGAGCACCATCAGATGCTCTTCTTCCTGGATGTCGGCCGCGGCTTCCTCCTCCAGCAGCGCGGCGAGCTCTTCCTCCTCATCCGAGTCCATCGCCGAGACGGGCAAAACGCCGAACACCTTGCGCTCGGTGGCCGTGAACCCGCCGTTAAACTGCGCCTCCGCGGCCGGAAACTGCGACCGGAAACGCCCAGCTGTTGCGGGAGGGGCTGCCGCGGCGAAGCGCTGCTATTTTCCGGCGGGGAATGGCTATCTAGCGGAGTCGGGCGGCGCCGTCGCCGGGATACAGCCAGTGGTGGCCGAGGGCGCGGGGGGTGCGAGGCGAGTCGGGGAAGAAAACCTTGACTTTCCCCCTGTCGGTGTGGGCCAGGCGTGCTTTTCCCTAGCGCCGGAGCCCCCAACGGCTCCCCAGCGCGCCGGGTTCGGGCTGTGACCACCGGGCTGAAAAAAGGTCCGAACCGACGATTTTCGGCGTCCTGGAGGCGCGACTGGGCCGTTTTTTGGGCGCCGGCGCCGAAAAAGTGGCCTGGGGGGACCTGTTGGGGGCGCGGCTGGAGATGCCCTTACCCATCATCCCAAACCTTACCGATCACGTGTACCCATACCCGTTGACAGGTACAATTTTCCCATACCCGTCACCCATCAGGGTAAATGGGTACCCACGGGTAAAGTTATCCAGATTTAACATATTAATTTGAGCATTACATTGAACATATAAATCCTCCTATAGTGGTAGTCACGACGAAGGTGGCCACGTCACCTTTAAATCGCCATGAACAGTACTCGTGCCACCGCCTGTAAATTCCGTGCCCCGCCAGGGGCATTTTAGTCATTTCACGTGTAGGCATATAAAAGGCAGCCTCCCCTGTGGAGAAGACCTAGCCACCGCCTCCCATCCCACTCGCCTCCCCCTCCTCGTCGCCCTCTTCTCTCTCTCTCTCTCTCTAACCCCTCTCTCTCTTCCGTCGCGCCGGCCCGCGACCCCCGCCTCCTCTCCTGCCGTCGTCGCCGCCGGAGAAGCTCACCTCCGTGCCCACAAGCCTCAGATTCGGCGGGATCCGGGACGAGGAGGGGTGGATGAGACGGGGGGAGGAGGAGAGTGTGGGTGCGTCTGGGGAGGAATATCCCCGCCGTCTCCTCCGCTCGTGACGCAGGGCCTCGGGCCATGGGGCCGGCCGCCGGCCACCGCCGCGGCCTCGAGGCAATAATATGCCCTAGAGGCAATAATAAAGTTATTATTTATTTCCTTATATATCATGATAAATGTTTATTATTCATGCTAGAATTGTATTAACCAGAAACATAATACATGTGTGGATACATAGACAAACAGAGTGTCACTAGTATGCCTCTACTTGACTAGCTTGTTAATCAAAGATGGTTAAGTTTCCTAACCATAGACAAAGGAGTTGTTATTTGATTAACAAGGTCACATCATTAGTTGAATGATCTGATTGACATGACCCATTCCATTAGCTTAGCACCCGATCGTTTAGTATGTTGCTATTGCTTTCTTCATGACTTATACATGTTCCTATGATTATGAGATTATGCAACTCCCATTTACCGTAGGAACACTTTGTGTGCTACCAAACGTCACAACGTAACTGGGTGATTATAAAGGTGCTCTACAGGTGTCTCCGAAAGTATTTGTTGGGTTGGCGTATTTCGAGATTAGGATTTGTCACTCCGAATGTCGGAGAGGTATCTCAGGGCCTTCTCGGTAATGCACATCACGTAAGCCTTGCAAGCATTGCAACCAGTGAGTTAGTTGCGAGATGATGTATTACACAACGAGTAAAGAGACTTGCCGGTAACGAGATTGAACTAGGTATTGGATACCGACGATCGAATCTCGGGCAAGTAACATACCGATGACAAAGGGAACAACGTATGTTGTTATGCGGTCTGACCGATAAAGATCTTCGTAGAATATGTAGGAGCCAATATGGGCATCCAGGTCCCGCTATTGGTTATTGACCGGAGAAGTGTCTCGGTCATGTCTACATTGTTCTCGAACCGTAGGGTCCGCACGCTTAAGGTTACAATGACAGTTATTATGAGTTTATGCATTTTGATGTACCGAAGGAGTTCGGAGTCCCGGATGAGATCACAGACATGACGAGGAGTCTCGGAATGGTCGAGACGTAAAGATTGATATATTGGATGGCTATATTCGGACATCGGAATGGTTCCGAGTGGTTTCGGATAATACCGGAGTGCCGGAGGGGTTACCGGAAGCCCCCGGGGAAGTAATGGGCCTTAATGGGCCACGAGGGGAGAGAGAGGGCTGCGCCAGGAGGTGGCGCCCCCCCCATGAGGAGTCCGAATTGGACAAGGAGGGGGGGCGCGGCCCCCCTTTCCCTCTCCCTCTCCCTCTCTTTCCTTCCCCCTTCCCCCTCCTAGTTGGACTAGGAAAGGGGAGTCCTACTCCCACTAGGAGGAGGACTCCCCCTCCCTTGGCGCGCCTCTCTAGGGACGGCCGGCCTTCCCCTTGCTCCTTTATATACGGGGGCAGGGGGGCACCCCATGGACACACAAGTTGATCCTTGAGATCGTTCCTTAGCCGTGTGCGGTGCCCCCCTCCACCATATTCCACCTCGGTCATATCGTTGCAGTGCTTAGGCGAAGCCCTGCGCCGGTAATACATCAAGATCGTCACCACGCCGTCGTGCTGACGGAACTCCTCTCCGAAGTTTTGCTGGATCGGAGCCCGGGGATCGTCATCGAGCTGAACGTGTGCTAAGAACTCGGAGGTGCCGGAGTAACGGTGCTTGGATCGGTCGGATCGGGAAGACGTACGACTACTTCCTCTACGCTGCGTCAACGCTTCCGCTTCGGTCTACGTGGGTACGTAGACAACACTCTCCCCTCTTGTTGCTATGCATCATCATGATCTTGCGTGTGCGTAGGAAATTTTTTGAAATTACTGCGTTCCCCAACAGTGGCATCCGAGCCAGGTTTTTATGGTTTGATGTTTTGCACGAGTAGAACACAAGTGAGTTGTGCACGATACAAGTCATACTGCCTACCAGCATGTCATACTTTTGTTCGGCGGTATTGTTGGATGAAGCGGCCCGGACCGACATTACGCGTACGCTTACGCGAGACTGGTTCTACCGCCGTGCTTTGCACACAGGTGGCTGGCGGGTGTCAGTTTTTCCAACTTTAGTTGAATCGAGTATGGCTACGCCCGGTCCTTGAGAAGGTTAAAACGGAGTCTATTTGACAAACTATCGTTGTGGTTTTGTTGTGTAGGTGAGATTGGTTCTTGCTTAAGCCCGTAGCAGCCACGTAAAATATGCAACAAACAAAGTAGAGGACGTCTAACTTGTTTTTGCAGGGTATGTTGTGATGTGATATGGTCAAGACATGATGCTAAATTTTATTGTATGAGATGATCATGTTTTGTAACCGAGTTATCGGCAACCGGCAGGAGCCGTATGGTTGTCGCTTTATTGTATGCAATGCAATTGCCCTGTAATGCTTTACTTTATCACTAAGCGGTAGCGATAGTCGTAGAAGCATAAGATTGGCGAGACGACAACGATGCTACGATGGAGATCAAGGTGTCGCGCCGGTGACGATGGTGATCATGATGGTGCTGCGGAGATGGAGATCACAAGCACAAGATGATGATGGCCATATCATATCACTTATATTGATTGCATGTGATGTTTATCTTTTTATGCATCTTATCTTGCTTTGATTGACGGTAGCATTATAAGATGATCTCTCACTAAATTATCATAGTAATAGTGTTCTCCCTGAGTATGCACCGTTGCGAAAGTTCTTCGTGCTGAGACACCACGTGATGATCGGGTGTGATAGGCTCTACGTTCAAATACAACGGGTGCAAAACAGTTGGACACGCGGAATACTCAGGTTTAACTTGACGAGCCTAGCATATAACAGATATGGCCTCGGAACACGGAGACCGAAAGGTCGAGCGTGAATCATATAGTAGATATGATCAACACAGTGATGTTCACCATTGAAACTACTCCATCTCACGTGATGATCGGACATGGTTTAGTTGATTTGGATCACGTGATCACTTAGAGGATTAGAGAGATGTCTATCTAAGTGGGAGTTCTTAAGTAATATGATTAATTGAACTTAAATTTATCATGAACTTAGTCCCTGATAGTATATTGCTTGTTTATGTTGATTGTAGATAGATGGCTCGTGCTGTTGTTCCGTTGAATTTTAATGCGTTCCTTGAGAAAGCAAAGTTGAAAGATGATGGTAGCAATTACACGGACTGGGTCTGTAACTTGAGGATTATCCTCATTGCTGCACAGAAGAGTTACGTCCTGGAAGCACCGCTGGGTGCCAGACCTGCTGCTGGAGCAACGCCAGATGTTGTGAACGTCTGGCAGAGCAAAGCTGATGACTACTCGATAGTTCAATGTGCCATGCTTTACGGCTTAGAACCGGGACTTCAACGACGTTTTGAACATCATGGAGCATATGAGATGTTCCAGGAGTTGAAGTTGATATTCCAACAGAATGCCCGGATTGAGAGATATGAAGTCTCCAATAAGTTCTATAGCTGCAAGATGGAGGAGAATAGTTCTGTCAGTGAGCATATACTCAAAATGTCTGGGTATTATAATCACTTGATTCAACTAGGGGTTAATCTTCCGGATGATTGCGTCATTGACAGAATTCTCCAATCACTTCCACCAAGCTACAAAGGCTTCGTGATGAACTATAATATGCAAGGGATGGAAAAGACAATGCCCGAGTTCTTCGCAATGCTAAAGGCTGCGGAGGTAGAAATCAAAAAGGAGCATCAAGTGTTGATGGTTAGCAAAACCACTAGTTTCAAGAAAAAGGGCAAAGGGAAGAAGAACGGGAACTTCAAGAAGAACAACAAACAAGTTGTTGCTTAAGAGAAGAAACCCAAGTCTGGACCTAAGCCTGAAACTGAGTGCTTCTACTACAAGCAGAATGGTCATTGGAAGCGGAACTGCCCCAAGTATTTGGCGGATAAGAAGGATGGCAAGGTGAACAAAGGTATATGTGATATACATGTTATTGATGTGTACCTTACTAATGCTCGCAGTAGCACCTGGGTATTTGATACTGGTTCTGTTGCTAATATTTGCAACTCGAAACAGGGACTACGGATTAAGCGAAGATTGGTTAAGGACGAAGTGACGATGCGCGTGGGAAACGGTTCCAAAGTCGATGTGATCGCAGTCGGCACGCTACCTCTACATCTACCTTCGGGATTAGTATTAGACCTGAATAATTGTTATTTGGTGCCAGCGTTGAGCATGAACATTATATCTGGATCTTGTTTAATGCGAGACGGTTATTCATTTAAATCAGAGAATAAGGGTTGTTCTATTTATATGAGTAATATCTTTTATGGTCATGCACCTTTAAAGAGTGGTCTATTTTTTATGAATCTCGATAGTAGTGATACACATATTCATAGTGTTGAAGCCAAAAGATGTAGAGTTGATAATGATAGTGCAACTTATTTGTGGCACTGCCGTTTAGGTCATATCGGTATAAAGCGCATGAAGAAACTCCATACTGATGGACTTTTGGAGCCACTTGATTATGAATCACTTGGCACTTGCGAATCGTGCCTCATGGGCAAGATGACCAAAACACCGTTCTCCGGTACTATGGAGAGAGCAACAGATTTATTGGAGATCATACATACAGATGTATGCGGTCCAATGAGCATTGAGGCTCGTGGCGGATATCGTTATTTTCTCACCTTCACAGATGATTTAAGCAGATATGGTTATGTCTATTTAATGAAACACAAGTCTGAAACATTTGAAAAGTTCAAAGAATTTCAGAGTGAAGTTGAAAATCATCGTAACAAGAAAATAAAGTTTCTACGATCTGATCGTGGAGGAGAATATTTGAGTTACGAGTTTGGTCTACATTTGAAACAATGCGGAATAGTTTCGCAACTCACGCCACCCGGAACACCACAACGCAATGGTGTGTCAGAACGTCGTAATCGTACTTTACTAGATATGGTGCGATCTATGATGTCTCTTACAGATTTACCGCTATCGTTTTGGGGTTATGCTTTAGAGACGACTGCATTCACGTTAAATAGGACACCGTCAAAATCCGTTGAGACGACACCTTATGAACTATGGTTTAGCAAGAAACCAAAGTTGTCGTTTCTTAAAGTTTGGGGCTCCGAGGCTTATGTGAAAAAGCTTCAACCTGATAAGCTCGAACCCATATCGGAAAAATGTGTCTTCATAGGATATCCAAAAGAAACTGTTGGATACACCTTCTATCACAGATCCGAAGGCAAGACTTTTGTTGCTAAATTCGGAGTCTTTCTCGAAAAAGAGTTTCTCTCGAAAGAAGTGAGTGGGAGGAAAGTAGAACTTGATGAGGTAACTGTACCTGCTCCCTTATTGGAAAGTAATACATCATAGAAAACTGTTTCTATAGCACCTACACCAATTAGTGAGGAAGTTAATGATGATGATCATGCAACTTTAGATCAAGTTACTACAGAACCTCGTAGATCAACCAGAGTAAGATCCGCGCCAGAGTGGTACGGTAATCCTGTTCTGGAAATCATGCTACTAGATCATGGTGAACCTACGAACTATGAAGAAGCGATGATGAGCCCAGATTCCGCAAAATGGCTTGAAGCCATGAAATCTGAGATGGGATCCATGTATGAGAACAAAGTATGGACTTTGGTTGACTTGCCCGATGGTCGGCAAGCAATAGAGAATAAATGGATCTTCAAGAAGAAGACTGACGCTGATGGTAATGTTACTGTCTACAAAGCTCGACTTGTCGCAAAAGGTTTTCGACAAGTTCAAGGAATTGACTACGATGAGACCTTCTCACCCGTAGCGATGCTTAAGTCTGTCCGAATCATGTTAGCAATTGCCGCATTTTATGATTATGAAATTTGGCAAATGGATGTAAAGACTGCATTCCTGAATGGATTTATGGAAGAAGAGTTGTATATGATGCAACCGGAAGGTTTTATCGATCCAAAGGGAGCTAACAAAGTGTGCAAGCTCCAGCGATCCATTTATGGACTGGTGCAAGCCTCTCGGAGTTGGAATAAACGCTTTGATAGTGTGATCAAAGCATTTGGGTTTGTACAGACTTTTGGAGAAGCCTGTATTTACAAGAAAGTTAGTGGGAGCTCTGTAGCATTTCTGATATTATATGTAGATGACATATTACTGATTGGAAATGATATAGAATTTCTGGATAGCATAAAGAGATACTTGAATAAAAGTTTTTCAATGAAAGATCTCGGTGAAGCTGCTTATATATTGGGCATTAAGATCTATAGAGATACATCAAGACGCCTAATTGGACTTTCACAAAGCACATACCTTGACAAAGTTTTGAAGAAGTTCAAAATGGATCAAGCAAAGAAAGGGTTCTTGCCTGTGTTACAAGGTGTGAAGTTGAGTAAGACTCAATGCCCGACCATAGCAGAAGATAGAGAGAAAATGAAAGATGTTCCCTATGCTTCAGCCATAGGCTCTATCATGTATGCAATGCTGTGTACCAGACCCGATGTGTGCCTTGCTATAAGTTTGGCAGGGAGGTACCAAAGTAATCCAGGAGTGGATCACTGGACAGCGGTCAAGAATATCCTGAAGTACCTGAAAAGGACTAAGGAGATGTTTCTCGTGTATGGAGGTGACAAAGAGCTCGTCGTAAACGGTTACGTTGATGCAAGCTTTGACACTGATCCGGACGATTCTAAGTCGCAAACCGGATACGTGTTTACATTAAACGGTGGAGCTGTAAGTTGGTGCAGTTCTAAACAAAGCGTCGTAGCGGAATCTACATGTGAAGCGGAGTACATAGCTGCTTCAGAAGCAGCAAATGAAGGAGTCTGGATGAAGGAGTTCATGTCCGATCTAGGTGTCATACCTAGTGCATCGGGTCCAATGAAAATATTTTGTGACAATACTGGTGCAATTGCCTTAGCAAAGGAATCCAGATTTCACAAGAGAACCAAGCACATCAAGAGACGCTTCAATTCCATCCGGGATTTAGTCCAGGTGGGAGACATAGAGATTTGCAAGATACATACGGATCTGAATGTAGCAGACCCGTTGACTAAGCCTCTTCCACGAGCAAAACATGATCAGCACCAAGACTCCATGGGTGTTAGAATCATTACTGTGTAATCTAGATTATTGACTCTTGTGCAAGTGGGAGACTGAAGGAAATATGCCTTAGAGGCAATAATAAAGTTATTATTTATTTCCTTACATATCATGATAAATGTTCATTATTCATGCTAGAATTGTATTAACCGGAAACATAATACATGTGTGGATACATAGACAAACAGAGTGTCACTAGTATGCCTCTACTTGACTAGCTTGTTAATCAAAGATGGTTAAGTTTCCTAACCATAGACAAAGGAGTTGTTATTTGATTAACAAGGTCACATCATTAGTTGAATGATCTGATTGACATCACCCATTCCATTAGCTTAGCACCCGATCGTTTAGTATGTTGCTATTGCTTTCTTCATGACTTATACATGTTCCTATGACTATGATATTATGCAACTCCCGTTTACCGTAGGAACACTTTGTGTGCTACCAAACGTCACAACGTAACTGGGTGATTATAAAGGTGCTCTACAGGTGTCTCCGAAAGTATTTGTTGGGTTGGCGTATTTCGAGATTAGGATTTGTCACTCCGAATGTCGGAGAGGTATCTCAGGGCCTTCTCGGTAATGCACATCACATAAGCCTTGCAAGCATTGCAACCAATGAGTTAGTTGCGAGATGATGTATTACACAACGAGTAAAGAGACTTGCCGGTAACGAGATTGAACTAGGTATTGGATACCGACGATCGAATCTCGGGCAAGTAACATACCGATGACAAAGGGAACAACATATGTTGTTATGCGGTCTGACCGATAAAGATCTTCGTAGAATATGTAGGAGCCAATATGGGCATCCAGGTCCCGCTATTGGTTATTGACCGGAGAAGTGTCTCGGTCATGTCTACATTGTTCTCGAACCGTAGGGTCCGCACGCTTAAGGTTACAATGACAGTTATTATGAGTTTATACATTTTGATGTACCGAAGGAGTTCGGAGTCCCGGATGAGATCACGGACATGACGAGGAGTCTCGGAATGGTCGAGACGTAAAGATTGATATATTGGACGGCTATATTCGGACATCGAAATGGTTCCGAGTAGTTTCGGATAATACCGGAGTGCCGGAGGGGTTACCGGAAGCCCCCGGGGAAGTAATGGGCCTTAATGGGCCACGAGGGGAGAGAGAGGGCTGCGCCAGGAGGTGGCGCGCCCCCCCATGAGGAGTCCGAATTGGACAAGGAGGGGGGGCGCGGTCCCCCTTTCCCTCTCCCTCTCCCTCTCTTTCCTTCCCCCTTCCCCCTCCTAGTTGGACTAGGAAAGGGGAGTCCTACTCCCACTAGGAGGAGGACTCCCCCTCCCTTGGCGCGCCTCTCTAGGGCCGGCCGGCCTCCCCCTTGCTCCTTTATATACGGGGGCAGGGGGGTACCCCATAGACACACAAGTTGATCCTTGAGATCGTTCCTTAGCCGTGTGCGGTGCCCCCCTCCACCATATTCCACCTCGGTCATATCGTTGCAGTGCTTAGGCGAAGCCCTGCGCCGGTAATACATCAAGATCGTCACCACGCCGTCGTGCTGACGGAACTCCTCTCCGAAGCTTTGCTGGATCGGAGTCCGGGGATCGTCATCGAGCTGAACGTGTGCTAAGAACTCGGAGGTGCCGGAGTAACGGTGCTTGGATCGGTCGGATCGGGAAAACGTACGACTACTTTCTCTACGCTGCGTCAACGCTTCCGCTTCGGTCTACGTGGGTACGTAGACAACACTCTCCCCTCTCGTTGCTATGCATCACCATGATCTTGCGTGTGCGTAGGAATTTTTTTGAAATTACTGTGTTCCCCAACAATTTTTAGGCAAACCATTGTTTAACAACGGATATGCGGAGGCATTTTTATGGATGTGCATTTCCCCTGAATCTGGACAGCTATTCAACCTGTTGCGGACATTTTTGGTGGAATTCAATGCTTCAGCAGGTATTCTTGACCTCTATATTCCCTATCACCGTAGGGCGGTCAGGGCGCCTGCTACAAGCCGCTTGACCTCCTAGCGCCGCTTCCTCACATGTGCCGGCGCCGCTGCCTGCGCCTTCTCCAGTGCCGCTTCGATCACCAGCGCCAACTCCGGTCAGTGGTCTCCGGCACACCCTCGCGGCTAGACGAGGCAGAGATGTGCCGAGGATCCCCACGCCCTTGGTTCTCATGTTCTCTGCTCCCAGCCGCAGCAGATCGTCCCAAAGGTATCTAGCCCCATTATTCTCCTTCCTTCATGTTGTTTATCAATGTATCCATGCCCAGGCTAATTCACGCCATCAGCCTGATGAAATGTCTTGATGTTCTTTCTTTTGTCAAATGTCTGTTGCTATAATAAGGCCATGTGAAATTATATGTACTCTTTCTAGGTAATATTGTTGATCCTTGTTAATTTTGGAGCTGCTATGGATCCTTTTTTTGTCTCAGATGCCATCTTTCAGGAGAAATTCAGCACATCAAATCTCGAAGATTTTTTTCCTCAAGACCTTTCCAAATGTAATTTAGTTTTGTCTTTTGACATTTGCTCTTTTGTTGTTATCTTAGGCATTATCGTGAGGAGGGAAGTGGCCGCAGATTAAGGACAGCGCAGCGCAGGTTAAGAGGACGGTCATAGTCTAGGAGCACGCCCGGTGGTCGGTACGTATGTTGTCTCCATGCCAAAAATAGCCACTTGATTATTTTAACAAATCCCTCTTCTGCCTCTTAGTCATGCTCAAATCTGAGCTACCATGTGTCTACTGAGCATAAAATTACCCACAACCCACAATAGAAGGCAAGTAGGATTTGACAGTGTATGACATGGTAATCTAGCTTTATAAAATCCAAATTGATCAAGATATGCACATAGATGTTTACATATTTGCATCCGTAGCGTCACTTATAGAATTGTAATTAATAGCAACCATGGATTGAGTCGGTTCGTTTTATTATGAGCACGTCTCTTCTTCTGCATCCTGAAGATCTGCTAAAATATGAAGTGAATTTCCTGTTTTATCTCACATTTACCAATTACACATTAAAATATTGTGTTTGTCTCGCTCCCCGAGTTCTATTGAAGCTGCTGGCCGCGATCTGGACAAGGAAAAGGAGACCCCGGAGGAAGTTACAGCGTCGTTGTAGTGGCTCGATCGATGCGGCCGACGGCGGGCACTGGTGAGCGCCGGGGAGGCCGCCATCTCTCCTCACCTCCTCCCAGGTTCCCGATCTGGAGCGAAGGGACGGATGTCGGCGAGGCCAACCTCCCCTTCACACACAGGTACTCCCCCTCTCTCCTCTGTGCCCTCTCTCTCTCTCTGTCTCACTCCCTTTCTTTTAATAATTCCTACAAGTTTTTGGTGATTGATATTGGGGATAAATAAACTGTTATTTGTGTTGCTGATTGTTTTGATCTGGACATGGATTGGATAGTGGAGAATTGATACTAGGATAGAGAAATTGTTATTTGTGTTGCTGTTAATTTTTTGATTTGGACATGGGTTGTTCAGTGCTAGAACTTCATATCATTTTATTGTTGAGAAGGTATTGCTAAAAGACAGTTAACTCTCTGATATTTGTCCATTCGCTTTCTATATGGAGGGGAATTAATATGTACAGATGAGCCTTCCAAACTGAATATTTGAGTTCTCTTCTTGTTTGAAATTTTTTGTTCACAACAGTAGGTTGATGCCCGCAGTTGTTTGAAATTAAATTCAGAGGATACACAACCTAAGATCGACACATCCCTACCTGAACCAAAGGGTCGTACGCCCATCATTATTATTATTTTCAATGCTATTTGTGTTCTTCATATCCCCAATTAATTTATTCAGTCTTACTTTTGACATAAAACACAAGTTGACTTTGAACCCCTTCTCCACCACAGGCAAGGTCGAACCCCAACATCGAGAATGTATCTTGGCACCAAATCATCGCGAGAAGAAGGGTATGTGTTGCTGTGCATGAGGTGTTAATACTTAATAAAGTTTTGCATTCTTTGTTCTGGTGGATTTGGTGTGTTTGGTTGACATCTATGCTGAATTTATTTTCCTGAGATTGTTCTAGTGTTTTTGGTGCAAACTGATTAATTAGGGCTGGAGTTTGTCAAGTTTGCCATGTATGCCTAATACAATTTTCTTAGATTGCTACTGCAATTGTATGATTGTGATCCCAGTAGGTCAAGACTACATTTGTGTTGTTGAACCGAGATTCGCTAAGCTTTGCAGAGAGGATAAATTTTTCTTTTGCAGATAACTGGGCTCTAAAAGATTCAATAGTTACATGTGGTTTTGTATCTGCAGTTTGTTTGCATGTATTTTTTGAGGTTTTTGATGACCAAAATTATGAAATTTTCTTGGTTAAAATCTTTATATGTGGCATGATCTCTGAAAACAAAATAGATTAATATAGTTTCCTTCAAGCTGTCATTGCAACAGAAGATGAAGTGTATCTTCATGATCAGTAGATCCGTGCGTGATGCCGCCTGTTGGTAGTTCTATCGCTATGCAGACATGTTCAAGAAATGCAAGTAATATAGTTTTGATGATGTCTGAGTGTATCTTGTGTATGTGTAGATAAAGCAGCCTTGTTCAGAGTGCTTTGTCAAGTTCCTGTAAAAAAGCTTTCTAGATATACATTATGTTTACAGTTTCGCTCGGCTTGCCTAATCCCAAAGGTAATAATATGATTCTGTCGGATTCACGGGTTCCGGCAGACCCTTAAGGTTCGAACTCTGGAGTGCGCGCGGCGATCGTGCCCACTACCTCTCTGTCTCGTAAGGATCTAACTACTAGAAGAACAACACAAGAGACACATGGTTTATACTGGTTCGGGCCATCATTGTGGTGTAATACCCTACTCCAGTGTGGTGGGTGGATTGCCTCTTGGGCTGATGAGGAAGAACAATACAAGGAAGAACAGCCTCGCGAGGGTCTGTTCTTGGCTAGGGGATGAACTGCTAGGGGGAGTTCGATCGCCCTTCTCTCTCTCTCTAGATGCTGGATTCGGTCTCCTCTCTTACCCTGGGGGTGGCTAGTCCTATTTATAGGCAAAGGCCCTGGGCCTCTTCCCAAATATTGAGCGGGAAGGGCGCCAACAATTGGCCAATTTGAAGGGGGACATCTGGTACACTTATCCTGACTAAAGTTGGTCTTCGCCTGCCAAAGGCCCTGTGGTGACGCCGTCCTGGGCTCCATGGTGACCTCCTTCCCACCGTTGGACTGGTCTTGGTCTCGTTGCACCGAAATGGGTGCCTTTGCTTGATCCTCTCGCCTGCGCTTGCCCCCTTTGCACCAAAGAGGAAAGGAAGACGCTGCGCGGGCTGGCGCCCGCCTGGCACCCTTGGTCGTCATGGCTTGCGTCATGGGCACCTCGTGAGGTACCCAGATCTCTCCGCCTCCTCGCGAGCCAGCCTAAGGAGACCGTGCTTGAGGAAGCACCATGTCGTCCGCCTCGCGAGGCTTGGCCCCTCGCGAGGGTCTTGAGCCTTGTGTTGATGAAGATGGGCCACGCTAGGCCCCCATTTGAGCCACGCCGCAGGCCGCAGGCAGGCAAGTCTCGGGCCCCCGTTCCCAGAACGCCGACAATAGCCCCCGGGCCCAAGGCGCTCACGGACTTGGCCGTGCCGAGAGGCGAAAGGGCAAGGGTGAAGCGCCGCGGGCCCTAACAGCCTGCGGCCTCGGGCGCCGCGTGGCGGTTGATTGGACGTGGGTGCTTTTGCAACTGCGCAGGATACTAAAGGCGTGGCATCTGCTCGGGTTTTGTTCTTCTCCTTCTGCATCCGCTGCTCAGATCCCCTTTCTTGCGCTTCTCCTCCCTTCCTCCAAGCTTCCAGATCTGCTCCACCCGCTCGACCCAGGTAGCCATGGCGCCTCGGCGGGCCCCGGCCGAAGCTTGGTTCTCGCCTGCTTTGGATTCGCCCAACGTGTCGAAGGCGAGCCTTGCCTTACTGCACCGGATGGCTGCGGCGCAGGGCATTGACGGGGCGCAGATGTTCAAGGTCGGCTTCGATGCCCCTGAAGGCCAAGGGAGCACCTTCTATCCTTTCTTCGTGAGCTCCATTACAGCGGGCCTGGTGCCTCCTTTCTCTGAGTTCTTCCTTGCCGTCCTCCGCCATTACAACTTGCAAGCTTTGCATCTCCACCCCAACTCCGTCCTTCTCCTGGCGATCTTCGCCTACTACTGCGAGGCGCATGTGGGGGTGCAGCCTTCAGTGGCCTTGCTGCGCCACTACTTCTATCTCCGGACCTCCAAAGGTTCCCCTTCTGCGTGCGCGGGCTTCGTCGCGTGCGGCAGCTCCATGGCCATCTCGAATCCAGGGAAGAGGATCGAGGGCTTCCGGAGCAAGTGGGTATTGATTGACGCCGGGTGCGTCGACCCTCGGTTGGCCCTTCCCACGGAGCCGCCCGTGAGCTCAGAAGACTGGTGCCGGGCGGAGCTCACGGATCCCCGCGCGAAGTCGATGCTGGCGAAGATGGACGCCGATCTGAAGCCAGCCAACATGGCGACGGCGAAGCTGACCGGGGCGTCGTTGCTGAGGGAGTTCCTGGAGCACCAGCTGGCTCCGCTTTGGCAGTACTCTCCCCGATGTGGAGGCCTCACCCGAGCCCCGCAGCCATGGGCGAAGGGGACGTGACTGCGGTCCTCCAGTCCCTGATCGGGGGCGAGGCAGCAAGGCTGGAGGGCGCCCCTTCGCCCTTGTTCCTCCGCGACGATTGGGAGCAAGCGGTGGAGTCCATGCCCGTCTTCACAGGGACGGGCTCGTGCCCGTGGTGGCTCCCGAGGATCTGGTGGATGTGTCTTCCGGCGACCCCAGCGGAGGAGCGGGCAAGGAGGAGCGGGAGGGAGGTCCCGACTCCGAGGCGACTGACAGAGAGTTTAGGGCTCCCCCGCTCCAGCGCAAGCCCCGCGCTCTCCGCCTTTCGCTGAGCGATGATGACGATGATGACGACGTGCTGGGCAGCGAGAGCTCGCCCCCGGTCCCGAAGAAGGGCAGGACCGGGTTGATTCCCCGCGGGTCCGCCTTGACTCCAGGGCGAACCGCTGACGCGCCTTCTGCTTCCGAGGTCGACCCCTCCAGCCGGCTCTCCGGCTTCAAGTTTGGCAGGAGACCACTGGAGCTTTCTGGCGACGACCTGTAAGTGCTTGATCCTTGATTCTTGGTTTCTTGTTCCGCTGACGAGGCTTGACAATTACTTCTCCTGAGCAGGCTGGCGCCCGCGGCGAAGAAGCTGAAGGGAGCTCCTGAGGCCCCAGCTGCGTTGACACCTCCACCTGCAGGGGAGGGCGACCGCGACGCATGGGCTTCTCCTGCCCACTCGCCCTTGCCTGGTGCTACTGCTACGGCTGGGGAGGCGCAGCAGACTCCGTCTCGGGATACTGCAGCCTCGCCGCCGCTACCTTCTCCTCCCGTTCCGCCGGCTGCTGGTTCCGCGACTCCTCCTGCTGCCTTGAAGCGCACTGATGCTTCTCCGGCTTCTTCTTCCATCCTGGAGCGAGTTGTTGCTGGACTGGACCGGCTGCGGCAGGATCTTCTAGGCGCCGACCCTCGCCTGGTGGCCGGGCGCCTGGAGCTAGCCTCGGGGTGGATTCGCTCTAACGCCTCGATTCGGGCAGCGCTGGTTCAGGCCTCGACGGCCTGTGACGAGGAGAGGGAGGCTACCCTCAAGGCGAAGGCTGCCCGTGACGCAGACCTGGGAGAGGCGGTTGGCATCCGCGGCCGCTGCAAGGAGCTGGAGGACGAGTTGCAAGGCCTTCGTGATCAGCTTGCAGAGGAGACCCGCCTTCGCCAAGAGCAGGAGAAGGGGGTGAAGGCTCGCGACACGGCGCTCGAGGACCGGGAAGCGAAGCTCAAGAAGCGCCGCAGCCACCTAGGCGCGTTGAAGAATGAGCTGGAGACGACGAAGGCCGAGCTGGACGCCAAGGCCCGGGTCCTCGCCGAGGATCGCGTGGCCTTCGCGGACATGGAGAAGGATGTCCGCGCTTCACTGAAGACGCTTTACGAGAGTGGCCTGGATAGCCCGCTGGCTGGTGACGGGAACGGCCCCGCCAAACTGCTTCCCTTCTTGGTGAAGGCTCTTGGAGATGTCGCCCTCGGACTCGCCCCCACGGCTGAAGCCGAGGCGCGTGTTCTGTCTTCCGCCGCGTTGACGCGGGTCTTCGCCCATGCCTACCTTCGCGACCCCAGTGCCGACCTCGACAACCTGCTGGAGCCGGTGAGCGGCGAGGGCGCCGCTGCCGCTGTCGAGGCCGTGAAGGGGCGCGCAGAGGCGTTGCTAGGGAAGTTCCGGGCCTTCAGCACCAAGCCGAAGCGAGGCGCTGCCGACCCCACTACCCCACAAGGCGAAGCCACTCCACACGACTCCGCTGCCGACAAGTGACTCCGCTATCGCTCCTGTTCTTCTTTCGATTTCTGCACATGCACGACGCCTCGAGGAGGCATTTAAATTTGCATTTGGTACCAAGGCGACATTATGGGTTGTAATATTCACTTTTAAGTTCCTTGAATTTTATGTTCCTCTTCCCTACTTGCTTATGCTCTACGCCGGCAGAGCCCGGCCACGCGCATGCCTCACCCAGCATCAGCCCCGACCGGAAACCAGGACAGGACCAAAGGAACGAGGGGCCACGTGACAAGTTAGGCTCCTGAGTCGCGATGCTCAGGAGTCCCCCTTGGCGCACGAACAACAAGTTGGGAAGCGCGATGTAGGTGCGTTTCCGTTCTACGTCTGCAGAGCCCGACCCCGTGCGTACCTCACCCAGCATAGCCTTTCAGAACTAAGGAGTGAGGGTCTACGGAGCCAGTTAGGCTCCTGAGTCGCGATGCTCAGGAGTCCCCCTTGACGCGCGAACAATATGAGATGGAATGTAGGCGGGGCTACCGTTCTACGTCTGCGGAGCCCGACCCCGCGCGTACCTCACCCAGCATAGCCTTTCGGAACTAAGTAGTGAGGGCTACGGAGCCAGTTAGGCTCCTGAGTCGCGATGCTCAGGAGTCCCCCTTGACGCGCAAACGGCCTTCGTACCTTGGCTCCGCTCGGGGAGAGACGCGCGACGAACCAGGCCCGAGGTGCCTGGCTGGGGCGTACGGCTGGGCGTGACCCAGTCGTAGCCCCCGTGCCCAGCCCCCTCGCGCGGCGCTCCCGGGGGGAGGCGTTGCGATGAGGCCGGCCACTGAGCTCGGGGCTCCCTGAGGTTAATGCGGCCCGGAGGCCACCCTCAGTTGTTTATCACCAGCGCGGAGCATAGCGCTTCCGTATGTGTACGGGCATAGCCGCTCCTCGGCAGTGTCGTCAGCCAGCGCGGAGCATGGTGCTTCCACTGGTACGTGGGAGGGGGCTCCCCTCCGGGAGGAGCCCCCGGGGCGTGTACAGCCCCGCCCTGACACGTGGCTGGCACGGTAGAGCTAGGTGAGGTGTATCTGGGCACCCGTGAGCCAGCGCGGGACTCACGAGGCCCTACCTCTAGGCGGGTTGTGCCTGGCACTGGGCCGTATCTTGAGATGTGTTTCTGCAAAATCTGGTTAGATGCCGGCACTCTACGTCCTCGGGTCCCGGCCCTCGAGCTTGTCTCAGCCGTCGCTGGTATGCCAAGTCACGATGCCGTGGACAAGGCCAGAGGGTGAGGGCTGGAGAGCCAGTAAGAGCCCTGAGTCGCGATGCTCAGGCACCCCCCCTTTAACGTGCAAGTGGTCGACATGAAGAAGAAGAGGTGCCGTGGACGGCATCAAGTAATCAAGCATGATGCATAATTGGAAATAAACGCGGAAGGGATACATGCCGCTGGGCCTAGCCCGAGTGGCCTGGGGATGATGCAGCCCGAGGGGCGCCCCCAGAAAAGCAAGCTAGCGACTGAAAAGATAAAAGGGGATACATGCCACAGGGACGGACCCACGCGGCCTGGGAATGACGCAACCCTGGGAGGGCGCTCCCAGCTGAGAATGAAACTTGAAAGATGTCACCTGAAGATGTCGTCGGTGCAGTGGCGTTGGTGCAGCAGACTCGGTGGGCTGCGGAAGCCGATGCTCACGAGCCCCCAGGCCCAGGGGCCTCGGGAGGCTCCGGAGGCACTGGTGGCTCCTCGTGAGCAGCCTCCATCTCCGCCAGGGCTGTGGAACGCCTGTCTTATTGCGCCTCCAAGATGCTCCTCACGATGCGCTGGTACGCCGCAGCCGCGCTCGGCAGGCCATAAGGCATGCGAACATAGCTGTGGGTGGTCCTTCGCAGCGCCCCACTTGTGAGGGCCAGAGGCGCTCTGCCGTGGCGATCTGATTGAGCCCTGGTACGTCGACGCAGACGCGCAGCCCACCATCCTCGCCTGGATGGGGAGCCACAGCTGGCGGGTGACGACAACCTCTCATGATACTTGACTCCTGTAGTTCTTGAATGGCCTTGTTAACAAACTCCTGTTGGTCTGACCTTCTTTCCCTGGCTTTCTTTCTAGGGAAGCGTGCTTCGAAACACGCTTCCACATGGTGCGCCAGCGCCTCCCTCTTGACCTTGGCGAGGTCGGTGGCCCTCCAGGTGAGAGCCCCCGAGCCCTGCCTGAGGAGGGCGCCGGGCGCGCTTTCCTATGCGACTGAAGGAGGATCCCCCTGGGCAGACGCGGGCCTTGAAGGGCCTGCCTCCTGAGGGGCTGAACTTGACGTTGTCTTCTTCTTCTTGGGGGTGGTCTCAGGAAGCCTTCTGCTTCCGCGATCTGGGTCTTCTAGTGACGCGGCCTGAAAGGCTCGCTCCAGGGCACACACTGCATCCTTCTCTTGACATGGCACCGTGATGACGCCGCCGCTTCCTGGCATCTTGAGGACGTTGTAGTCGTGGTGAGTCACGGCCATGAACTTGGCCAGCGCCGGGTACCCGAGGATGGCGTTGTACGGCAGGCGGATGTGGGCGACGTCAAAGTCGATGAGCTCGGTGCGGTAGTTGTCGTAGGTGCCGAAGGTTACTGGGAGGCGGACCTGCCCGATCGGGACCGTAGAACCGTCGGTGACTCCGGAGAAGGGCTTGGTTGGCTGGAGCTGGTCATAGGGCACTTGGAGGCTGTTGAATGTTTCCACAGACAAGACATTGAGCCCTGCCCTCCGTCGATGAGGGTCCTGGTGACCAGAACGTTGCTGATGATTGGGAAACAAAGCATTGGGAGGACTCCGGTTGTGGCCGCGCACTTGAGCTAGTCTGCTGAGCTGAACGTGATGGTGCAAGCCGACCACCTGAGGGGACGCGTTGCTTCGAGCTTGGGGAGAACTGCATTCACTTCGCGAGCAAACTGCTTGAAAATACGTTGAGAGGCTGGGGCTTGAACTCCGCCCAGGATGCAGGCGATGGCGCGAGGCTCCTGGAAGCCCCCAGCCCCCTCGTCTTGGTGGCGGTCTTCATTCCTTCTTGGCTGAGGCGGCAACGGCGGCAGGCCTGGGTTGCCATGAGGGCGATCCTCACGAGGCTGGTCCCTCCAGTCCCCCTCGTGAGGCGGGTCGCGCCAGCGGTCCTCGCGAGGTTGGTCACGCCAGCCTTGACGTGGGCCATGATCTTCCCAGCGTCCCGGGTTCCTTCCTCCTCCTCGTCCGTAGCCCCGGTCAGCACGGTCAGGGCGTCGGCCGACTCTTCCTTCTCGCACGGCGCGGAGTTCTTGGCATTCATTGGTGTTGTGGGTGTGGAGGTCGTGGTACACACAGTACTGATGCCCCTGGAGGATTCGGGCAGATCCTTGCCCCGCTTGGTGTCCGGCTCTGCCGCGAGCACGGCGGCCCCCTTGCGCTTCACGTCCTTTGCCTTGGGCTTCTTCTCTTCTGGGTCTGCGGCAGGCAGCTCGAGGAGGGAGAGGCGTCCCTCCTCAGCTCTGGCGCACTTGGTCGCTAGGTTGAACAGCTCCAGGGAGGTGCAGAGGTCTTCGTGCATCGCCAACTCCTCCTTCATCTTGACGTCACGCACGCCGTCGGAGAAGGCCGAAATGATGGCTTCTTCGGACACCCGGGGATCTTGAGGCGCGCACTGTTGAAGCGCTGGATATACTTTTGCAGGGTCTCCCCAGGTCGCTGCTTGATGCGGCGCATGTCGCTCACGGCGGGAGGCCGGTCGCGGGTACCTTGAAAGTTGGCGATGAAGCGAGTACGCATCTGGTCCCAGGAGGAGATCGTGCCTGGGGCCAGGTTCAGGAGCCAAGTGCGAGCACCTTCCTTCAGCGCCATGGGGAACCAGTTCGCCATGACCTTTTCGTCCCCGCTGGCAGCTTTGATTCCCAGCTCGTAGAGCTGGAGGAACTCTATGGGATCAGTTGTGCCGTCGTAGCGAGGAGGCAGGTCCGGCTTGAACTTGCCGGGCCACGCGACGCTACGCAGCTCGGGGGTGTAGGCGCGGCAGCCAGCGGTGGCCGCGGGAGGTTTTGGTTGAGGGAGAGCTTGGCCTTGTGGGTCCCCTTGCGCTGCAGCTGGGAGCAGCGCGGGGTCTTGACGTGCCGGAGCTGGAGCGGGGTCTCGGCGAGCCGGGGCTGGGAGCGCCCGGGCGGCCTCTTGCGCTCGCGGGATTTCTTGGCAGCTCCGTTCCTGCTGGGCCGGCGCATGACGGAGCGGGTTCCGCCCAGGAGCTGTGCGCCTTGGGGCCATGGCATCTTCTTGGAAAGGAGGCGGCTGGAATGCCCCCGGGGCTTCATTTCCCATGCGGGGCGGAGTGCGGCGCAGCGGTGCGGAAGGCGCGGGAGAGCCCCCTGCGGCGCGGACGAGCTCGGCGACGCGGTCGAGCCACTCCTCGTAGACGTCGTCGACGGGGCGGTAGCGCAGGAGCTCGTTTGCCGCGATGAGCGCAGCTCGAGCCTCCAAGGGCGCGCGAAGCGCGTGCGACGAAGAACCGGCCGGGGTGAGCGACGGAGTGGCGGTGCGGCCATCTCGCCGCACGGACGGGTGCTGAGAGGATGCTTGCTGCTCCTTCCCCGCCGGGCCGGTTGCGGCGTTGACGGCGGGCGACGGGGAACGACGAGGACGCCCATCGACGGGGGCCGTCTGGACGGTGCGGGAAGCGATGGCGGCCCGACGCTCGGCACGGGCCCGACGAGCGTCAGACATGGATGCGATGGTCGGAGGAGAGCGGGGCGGTGGCAGACAGATTCCGGCGCACCCCTACCTGGCGTGCCAAATGTCGGATTCACGGGTTCCGGCAGACCCTTAAGGTTCAAACTCTGGGGTGCGCGCGGCGATCGTGCCCACTACGTCTCCGTCTCGTAAGGATCTAACTATTAGAAGAACAACACAGGAGACACAGGGTTTATACTGGTTCAGGCCATCATTGTGGTGTAATACCCTACTCCAGTGTGGTGGGTGGATTGCCTCTTGGGCTGATGAGGAAGAACAATACAAGGAAGAACAGCCTCGCGAGGGTCTGTTCTTGGCTAGGGGATGAACTGCTACGGGGAGTTCGATCGCCCTTCTCTCTCTCTCTCTAGATGCTGGATTCGGTCTCCTCTCTTACCCTAGGGGTGGCTAGTCCTATTTATAGGCAAAGGCCCTGGGCCTCTTCCCAAATATTGAGCGGGAAGGGCGCCAACAATTGGCCAATTTGAAGGGGAACATCTGGTACACTTATCCTGACTAAAGTTGGTCTTCGCCTGCCAAAGGCCCTGTGGTGACGCCGTCCTGGGCTCCATGGTGACCTCCTTCCCACCGTTGGACTGGTCTTGGTCTCGTTGCACCGAAATGGGTGCCTTTGCTTGATCCTCTCGCCTGCGCTTGCCCCCTTTGCACCAAAGAGGAAAGGGAGACGCTGCGCGGGCTGGCGCCTGCCTGGCACCCTTGGTCGTCATGGCTTGCGTCATGGGCACCTCGTGAGGTACCCGCCTTAATCTCTCCGCCTCCTCGCGAGCCAGCCTAAGGAGACCGTGCTTGAGGAAGCGCCATGTCGTCCGCCTCGCGAGGCTTGGCCCCTCGCGAGGGTCTTGAGCCTTGTGTTGATGAAGATGGGCCACGCTGGGCCCCCATTTGAGCCACGCCGCAGGCCGCAGGCAGGCAAGTCTGGGGACCCCCGTTCCCAGAACGCCGACAGATTCCTTTATGTTGTTTGCCCAGGTTCAGAAGTGAATTTTTGAGGTATATTTGCTTGTTGTGTGTACTGTAAATTCTAAGCTTTCTAGGCATACATGTGCACGTGTATTTTTTAGGTACTAATATTATTTCTTTATGTTGTAAACTCTAAGTGTCTTGTAAACTCTTAAGCTTTCTAGGCGTTCATGTACATGTGTATTTTTTTAGGCAATAATATGATTTCTGTATGTGGTTGCCCAAATTCAGAAGTGAACTTTGCTGTATATTAGTCAGCATCTCCTGCATGACCTTTTAAACCTCAATGCAGCTATACAAGGTTTGTGATGATTTTTTTCCCAGTTTTGTCTTGATTTAGACTTTTGTTGTTACACGTGTTATGTGTGTTCACCATGCTAATCATGAGGGTTTTACTGGAGGATTTAGACTCACACGAGCTTTCATTGTAACAGAGCTGCTGAACTTAAACAGATGTTCTCCCGCATATCCATGCCCAAACTGAAACCTATATAATTTACGCCATTTAACCATAGCAATGTTTCGTCCATTGAGAGAATTAAAAGATTGACATAAATTTGCTCACTGCAGAGCCTCCGAACAGGAAACCGGCGGGGAGCATGCCACCGTAGGGGAAGGGCAGGGGAGACATGGTGGCGGCTAGCTGGGCCAAGCTGCGAACGCCCATCGGCGACTTTCGTTGGGGTCCATACCATTCTTCCTCCCCTCACTCCGATGCCAAAACCAGTAGGTGCAGCAAGAAGGTCAAGCATCAACGAGGTGCACATCTGCACATGGGTGGCGTGAACAGATGGCTACCCCAAGATAATCTGAACTAAGTGCCCACCTCTCTCTCTCTCTATTTCTTTTTCATTTTCATGTTGATCCTATTCAGGTAGAATGCTGCTCTGTTTTTCTGTCACTAAACAAGTATATAGCTGGCCACTATCTTATATGTGTTGTACTCTATATTGCAGCTTGCAGCATCCTATGAGAAACCAAGCCAGATTCTCAGCATGGCAGATAACTCTCTAGACATGATCATGTCTCTAGCAGTTAAGTTTTGAACTGGAACTGTTGATCACATTATAACTGTTCCTGCTACTGCAGGTTCGACTTGAATTTTGTATTATGTACAGATGGTGTTGGTGTTTTTGGGAAATCAATGTATAGATCCATTAATTGTTTCTCTACAGTGCGCATGCTCTTTTATTTGTTTTTGGACAGATTCTTCCATTGATTTCTTGCTATACTTGGATAACTAGAGTATCTAATTCAAAATTATCCAGTCTTTTGTATGTTCACTTGCATAGATGGCTTAATCCAGAACCTAAAGTGAACAAAATATAGCACATATACTTGGTCATTTCTCCTGAGAAGATTAATCCACCTGGACTTTTAACTTGACTTCCAAAGAAGTTCTGAATGATCAAGCATGTTCGGGTTTTTAGTAAACTGAAATAATGTTGCACTCTGACAATAGTATTCTGATCTTCTAAGTTAACAAAATCTTCTCACATACGTGATACGTCATGCAGATCGGGTCGTAGTCGGAGCACAACTAAGGTAACAATAAGATTCTTCTGACCTTACATGTCGAAAACCCTTCGGAAGGTTTCGCTGTCCTGATCCCTGAGGGTTAGGACCGACCTGAGGATATGATGTACTTTTTCTCTGAAGTAGTAATAAGGATTGATACAATGACGGGTGTGGTACCCGAATGGCTACTTTTATTGCCTTTCGACATGCGCAAGTATTTGAGTAGCATGTGACTAATCTTACAACCCCCCGCCCCTGATGTTTGGGATGAATGTTGTAAAATGTTCCACAAATAGATGATGGATTGATGCAATGTCTTACCCAATACAAAAGAAAATCACCCTGATAGTCTGAATGTCAAGCATTTTATGTTTCTGTTTATGTTTACAGAACGTGGGAAGGGGGCATGGCGCACTATTTCACCTTCAGGAGAGAATTGCAGTGTCTTATTTTGTCCATTTTCTTGCATGAGTTGTGTTGTCAAGAGATTTAGAATACCAGTGTTAATAGGCTCTCTGCTCTATATTCTAAAATAATAGTCATGTGTCATGTATCATCCTTGGGTGATGTTTAGGTCTAGATGTGGGTCTTTTTGTCCATAAAAAACCGTGAAGTTGTATGTGCTTCTATGCATCTCTTCAGATATTTGATTGATGCAAATATGTACTTTGAATTTTTATTGGATGTCTCTCAATATTACTAAGAGTATCCAATACCCTATGAACCAACCTTCAACATAATATATAACACTATGTAGGAACATCATACCTGTATCTATTTCCCTATGCTACAAGGAGTTATTGATCGGTCTCTAAATATTCTTACTCATGGTTTGGAAGCTTGGTTTGCTCTCGCCCTTTGCGCTATCAAGAGTGTTGACAAAAGGGCTGCCATCACTAGAGGCTGGAGCAACTTCTTCCATCAGGCGCACATGAAGGAAGGTCAAGCATATGCCTGATTGTCTACCCAAGAACTGACTATGTTTGTGACAGTACACTGGGGCTCAAGCGACAATGAGCAGGTTGGTGCTTTGAGTGTTTTGCCTTGCGATGTTCTGCTTGTTCTTGTTTCTTAATTTTTAGTCAGCTTACTTTGGTAAGCTCCTCTTATGGCAGGTGGGAGGATTGTTCAGCTAACCAAGTGCAGTATGACGGTGATCGTTCAACAGATGCAAAAAACCCAGGCCCGGCTGTCGAGCCGGGCCAACCAAAGCTCGACGCAAAAAACCCAAACCCGAGCCCGGCCCGGCCCGGCCGTCAGGCCTAAAAATCAGGCCGAGC
Organism: Aegilops umbellulata; assembly: GCA_032464435.1. Classification (NCBI taxonomy): domain Eukaryota; kingdom Viridiplantae; phylum Streptophyta; class Magnoliopsida; order Poales; family Poaceae; genus Aegilops; species Aegilops umbellulata. The sequence goes on from CP136055.1 coordinate 94,916,104, forward strand.
CTGGCCCATGTAACGCCCCGAGACCGATGTGCCAGGTGTCGTTCAGTTATTCGCCTTCGTTGCTTTGTCATTTGCTTGCGTGTCGCATCTTGCCATGTCATCATCCGCATTGCATCATCATATTTTCGAAACTTGCATCCGTCTGGGTTCTCCGAGTTCTCTTCCTTGTCCGTTCTGAGACCAACCACACTTGCACGCGCCCGCGGCATGTCCGAAATAGTATTTTTATAAGTGGCCGGAAAATGTTCTCGGAATGGGATGAAAGTTGGCATGTGGTGTTGTTATGTTGTAGGTAGGTCGCCTGCCAAGTTTCATCGCATTCGGAGTTCGTTTGACGCCCCAACGGATAACTATAGCGGCAGTATAGTCGGTCTAACGTCGGACGTTTTCGGTCTCCGGAAACAGTTGTCGGGCTGCACTCCTCTCCTCTCATCTCAGCCCAACCTCTCTTCACAACCCACTAGCCCACCTATCTAGCCCCCTCCGCTCTGGGTCGTCCGATCGCGATCCGAGGCTCCGAAACGGCCCCAAAGACCCCTAACCCTAGACCCCTGCCTATTTAAGAAGCCCTCCTTGCCATTTTTGGGCAGCCTAGCCCCTCCACCTACCTCTAGCCTCCTCCTCCCTCAATTTCCGCGCAGCCAGCCACCTCCCACCTTGGATCCGGCACCGCCGCCCCTGCCCGCCACTTGGCGCCGCCGCCGCCACATCGCCCGGCCAATGAGGCGCCGCCACATCGCCCCAGCGCCCGCGCCAGCCAATTCCCACGCGCCACCTCACCTCCCCAACCGGCTTTCCCCACCGAGGCCCGCCAGGACCCAGATCGGGCCCTGGAAAGCCCATCGGGGCCCGCCTCCCGCTCCCCGCGCCCTGGTCTCCTGCTCGCCTGCGCTCGAGCGCCTCCCCTCGCAGCGCCCCACCGCGTGGGCGTCCGCCCGCTCACCGGAGTCAAGCCGCCGTCGAGGCTCCCCGTCACCCCAGATGAGTGTCACCGCCACCCCTTCCCCTTTCTCCTCATCCGGCTCTGTCCCTCACCCTCTCTGCCCCGCAGGGAACCGCCACCATCGCCACAGCCGGAGCTCGCCGGAGACGTGGACGCCGTCGGATCCGTCCTTCGTTTGCCGCGCCACCGACGGATCTGAGGAGCCCGGCCCTCGATCCACCGGTTTTCCCTCGCTCCTCCCTCACTGCGGTCCCGCCCCGCGCTCGCCAGAGCCCTGCGCCGCCGCCGCTCCCGCCTGCACGCGCCTGTGCGTGCGAGCACACGAACAGAGCAACTCGCTTGAGCCGCTCGCCCCGTTGACCAGCGCGTGGGCCTCCCCACGGCCCAGCTTCCCCGCAGGCCTGCTGCTTCCTCCTCCACCGACCCGGGCCAAGGCCCACTGGGTGAGCAGCCCCCCAGCCCCTCCTGTGCTCTGTTGGCCCAGCAAGTTTAGGCCCGATGCGTGTTTTTTTTCCTCTGTTGAGATTTAGCTATTATCTGGGATTTACTGTTTTACAGAAAAGTCCCTCTAGATCATGCATATAATAATTCACAAACCGTGCATCGGATTAAAATGATTTATATATGTAAGATGCTCAGAAATTTGTTTAGTTTAATAATATGCAACTTTCATCCATGTTTAAAATGTTTAAAATGCTGTTTGATTAAATTTGCATAAATGCCATGCTAAAATGATTTATTTCATAACTAATTAACCGTAACTCGGAATTTAATAAACTTCATATGTAAATGGGGTGGAAAAATGCCTAGTTTAACATGGTGCACTTTCTTTGCATGTTTAACAACTCTAAAATATGGTTTAGGGCAGAACAGTACCAAATCTAATATATGCTAATGAGGTTCTTCCGGAATTGTTATTCGTTGCTTCCGGCCTCATTTAAACTTGACTAGATAGGTAGTTTTACTTTGCTTCACCCTCTTGCCATGTTTAACTACATTTAATATTGTTGGGTACATAAACAAGATCGAACTAAATAATTGATGTGGTGTTTTGTCAATATGCAACTCGTTGCATATTGAGCTCCACTTAATTTGTAGCGTTGTTTGTTGCACTTTGCCATGCCATGCTTTATTAAACCGGACATGCATCATAATTGGTTGTGCATTATGCCATGTTCATGTGGTGGTTGTTTACTTTGTTGTTTGCTTCTTTCCGGTGATTGCTTCTTCGGGTTAGTTCCGATAACGTTGCGATTGCGAGGATCCGTTCGTCTACGTCCGTTTGTCTTCTTCATGGACTCGTTCTTCTTCCTTGCGGGATCTCAGGCAAGATGACCATACCCTCGAAATCACTTCTATCTTTGTTTGCTAGATTGCTCGCTCTTTTGCTATGCCTATGCTGCGATACCTACCACTTGCTTATCATGCCCCCCATATTGTTAAACCAAGCCTCTAACCCACCTTGTCCTAGCAAACCGTTGTTTGGCTATGTTACCGCTTTGCTCAGCCCCTCTTATAGTGTTGTTAGTTGCAGGTGAAGATGAAGTTTGTTCCTTGTTGGAACATGGACTTGTTGTTCCTTGTTGGAACATGTTTACTGGTTGGGATATCACAAATATATCTTATTAAATTAATGCATCTATATACTTGGTAAAGGGTGGAAGGCTCGGCCTTATGCCTGGTGTTTTGTTCCACTCTTGCCGCCCTAGTTTCCGTCATATCGGTGTTATGTTCCCGGATTTTGCGTCCCTAACGCGGTCGGGTGATTTATGGGACCCCCTTGACAGTTCGTTTTGAATAAGACTTTTCCAGCAGGCCCAACATTGGTTTTACCATTTGCCTACCACCTACCCCTTTCTCTTGGGTCTGATCAACCCGAGGGTCATCTTTATTTAGCCCCCCGGGCCAATGCTTGTCTAAGTGTTGGTCCAAACTAGAGCACCGTGCGGGACCGTCCCTTGGCAACTTGGGTTATGTTGGTTCCTGTACGCTTCGCTTATCCGGTGTTGCCCTGAGAACGAGATATGTGCAGCTCCTATCAGGATGTCGGCGCATCGGGCGGTTTTGCTGGACTTGTTTTATTACTGTCGAAATGTCTTGTAGCCGGGATTCCGAGACTGATCGGGTCTTCCCGGGGAGAAGGAATATCCTTCGTTGATCGCGAGAGCTTATCATGGGCTAAGTTGGGACACCCCTGCAGGGTTTGAACTTTCGAAAGCCGTGCCCGCGGTTATGTGGCAGATGGGAATTTGTTAATGTCCGGTTGTAGAGAACCTGAAGTTGATCTTAACTAAAATACACCAACCGCGTGTGTAACCGTGATGGTCTCTTCTCGGCGGGGTCCGGGAAGTGAACACGGTTGTTGGAGTTATGTTTGACGTAAGTAGTTCAGGATCACTTCTTGATCATAGTTGTTCGACCGTGCTTTTGCCTTCTCTTCTCGCTCTCATTTGCGTATGTTAGCCACCATATATGCTAGTCGCTTGCTGCAGCTCCACCTCACTACCCTGTCCTACCTTTAAGCTTAAATAGTCTTGATCTCGCGGGTGTGAGATTGCTGAGTCCTCGTGACTCACCAGATACTTCCAAACCAGTTTGCAGGTGCTGATGAATCTGTGCAGGTGACGCACCCGAGCTCAAGGAGGAGTTCGATGAAGATCTTATCCTTTATGTTGTTTCATTCTAGTCGATCAGTAGTGGAGCCCAGTTGGGGTCGATCGTGGACCTTTGTCGCTATTGGGGTTTCTTCTTTTATTTTGGCTCCGTAGTCGGGCCCTGATTGTAGCTGTATGATGTAATGTTTTATTCATGTAATTGTGTGAAGTGACGATTGTAAGCCAACTATGTATCTCTTTTCCCTTATGTATTACATGGGATGTGTGAAGATTACCTCACTTGCGACATTGCTTTCAATGCGGTTATGCCTCTAAGTCGTGCTTCGACACGTGGGAGATATAGCCGCATCGAGGGCGTTACAAGTTGGTAATCAGAGCCTTCCCCGACCTTAGGAGCCCCCACTGATTGATCATTTTTAGTGGCCGAGTTGTGTCTAGAAAAATGCTTTGAGTCATTTAGGATTTATATATCGGAGAGTTTAGGAATTCTTTTTACTCCCAGTCCCTTCGACCTTCTGGTAAGGCATCCTGACGTAGAGTTTTGACTCTTCTCTTCTCAAATTTCACCAAGATTTTTTTTAGGATCACGCGGGTATCTTAGAATCGTTCCGATGGTTTTATGATGACAACATTGTCTTGGTTGCCTCCCGTCAGCAGGGGTTTTAGAGGAGGTGTCCCGGGGAGTTGAGCTCCGAGGTGTTGTCGTCATAATTTTATCGTTGCAGTTCTGGAATACCTGAGTTTAGTACGCCGACATCGAAAATCTCTTTTGTACAGTTGTTGGTGAGATAACCCTGATAGCCCAGTACTGAGGCGAGTGCGGGAGTATTGCCATAACTGGTATAACGGATGCTTTTCGAAGGTTGAGGTAGACGATTTCCGAAGGTTTCTTGGTTATGTGTTGAAGGATGGATACAGCTGGATTTAGGTATTGTTAGTTTGGGTGATATATTTTGTGTCCCCTGTATCCCCAACACCTGATTGCATAACCAAAAAGTTTCGGGAGTTTATAAGTGGGAATTCAAGTATCTCTTAGGATATCTTTCCAACAGACACATGATACGATATGGGATCTATCATAGGTTTGTTTCTGGCTTATTCCGCAAGCCAATCCTTTGTTTTTGATTTGGTTTGTGGTAGTCGAGTTGCTTCGAAGTCAAATGTTGAATCCATACCTTTCCTAAACGGTGTTCTCATATTTCTATGTGAATACTAATCCTTCTTGATCATCAAGATTGTCATGTCAATCCTTCTTCAACCGGTGTGCTTCCCTTCAAGTTCATCATTTTCGTTCAATTTCTGCCAGATCAGTTATCAGTTCTTTCCAACGGTGTTTGCTTCATTCGTTCCAAGTTGCCTTTGTTTTCCCGCCCACCCACCCTTTTTCTTCAAGGATTCAGATTTCGCAATCAAATATCCTTTTATTGATGTGAAGCCTCTCCATTCTTTTCCTTCATGCTCTTACCCGGTGTTTCTCATGAAGATACTAACGGAGCTTCAAGTTTATTATTCTTCGTTCTTTTTCGTCTCCAGTGGATTCAATTCAAGCTTTGTCGATCATATCTTTTCCTCGTTCCTAATGTTTTCTCATACCGGTGCACCTCTTAATCATTCACTTCTCGCTATTCAATTGTTTTGAAGTTATGAAGATATATCAGAAGATTCAAGTTTACATACTCAATTCACTCAAGTTCTTTTGAGGATGCTATCTCATTCAAGTCATTTAATTCAACTGATGCAACCTCTCCTTTCAAGCAATCGTTCAACGGTGTTTCTTTTGAGTGGGCCCTAACCCACAGGTCTTTTCCCAGGATCTTACCTGACTCTTCTAATCTTCTCGGAGCTATTCTCATATTCTTTTAAAAGTTTGACGTAAGAATGAGTTATCATCAGTCAAATGTCTTTTCCCAAGATCTTTCAAATTCTTTCATTATTGGTTCAACCTTTCTAATTTTCATTCCGGAGTGTCTCAACAATTCATGGTGGTGTTTCTCATCATCATTCTCAACATTTGAAGACCGAAGAAGAGTTTCTCTTAAATCTTGCCCCATTCTCTTCGAGATTCATGGTTCTAGCTTGATGCCATCCTATCATAACTATTTTGATTGTGAGAATTCTTTTCACCCATCCGGAGCATTTCATGAGTTGTTCCCATTTCTTTCCTCCAGAGCCCATCATCTCAGAATTATTCATTCTCAGCTTTCAGCTCTCGTTCTCCAAATCTTACCGGTGCATCATTCAAGTATTCTCTATTCAGCTCGTGATCTATTCGTTCATTTTTATCTAAATTCTCTCAAGTATCTTCGTTCATTTGCTAATTCTTCCCGGTGTTTCTTTATCTTTTTTGTTCATTTTAAATTCTTACGGTGTTTCGTTCAACATTCCTCTTCCGTTGTTATCATACCAATTCATTCGTTCTTTCCAATCCTACAGGCGGATCGTTGAAGACCTTCTCAAGTTTGTGCTATATCTCTCTTGATCCTTTCTACGGGAATAAGTAGTATGCCAAATCCGTTGCTTGTCATCAATTTAAATTGGTGAAGGATACGCATAACATAATTCTTGTTCTTGTTTCGTCCAAGTGATTAATTCCTCTTTTCGGAGTTCGTTCATGAGGCATAAATTCTTGATTTCAATTGTTTCATCTTTTCTTTTCCCGGGGTTCCAAGCTCTCATCACCACGAAGATCCATCTAATCATTGCAAGGCTTCACCTTGTGTTTTCAACTTCTCTTTCTTTTATCATCTTTTTCTTACCGGAGTTTTCATGGAGGCTCTACATGATGGTTCATCGAGGATTCCTTTCATTCTCGTTTTCTTCTTCAAGATTTTTTCTCGAAGTTAAGATCCGCCAAGCTTCACTCTAAAATAAACATGGTGCCCAACACATGTTTTGTTTTGAGGAGTTCAAGCTTTCTTTCATCTTGCATTCCGAAGTGCAATTCGTTCTACCTTATTTTTTGAGGTGGTGTTATGTCATTCTTGACAATTTCCCTTCATGCCTCACGATTCACATGTTGTCAAGAATGAGATATTTTAAATCCACCAATCACTTCGTTGGAGTTATCTTGGGTTATAATTCACCTAAAGCTTTCCCTAAGGATTGTTGTTTTTTATGGTGCTTATAAATGACCCAAGTTCTTCGTTTGTTCTCCCGGTGAAATAAGTTTCTCGTCTCCTTGTTGATATCAATCCAATCATTTGTTCCCGTTGGTGGCAAAAGCTCACCTCAAAATTTTGAGATATTTCCATAAGTCCACTACAAGCTTATCTTTTCGTTGTTAGTTTTTCCAACAACTCCGTTCTATCCTTCTTGGAAGGGTACTTTCCAAGCTCACTTGGGGCAAAAGTTGTCATTTCTTCTCCGTCCCTTTATCCCAACGATCTAACTTCTATTCTTTCGTTACAGAGGCATTGTGATGTTGTGCTCTTCACCCATCACCTCGTTTTGTGAGGATCGTGTTCTTTATTGCTTATCCATTTAACCGGAGTGTTGTATCTATCGTTCCTCTTTTAACCGGAGTCTCATCCAAGTGCGTTCATTTTGCCAAGTTCAAATTCTATTCCTCCATTTCCAACCGGAGTGTTGTGTCATCTCTTCAATATCATCTCATCTTATCAAGTTTTCCTCCTCTTTTCTATCGGAGTGCTGTCCAAATTCTGTCATTCTTGTTCCTTGACTATCTCATTATACCGAGGTGGTCATATTCTTTTCGTTCGTGAACATCTTTTTCCATGTCTTTCAAACAACAAGGTTCTCATATGTTCCTTGTTCCTCTTTGCTAACGGAGTTTTTGCAATCTCGTTCATCTCCATGGTATTCTTTCTTTCAATTTGTTAAACCTATCAAGGTTCATTGGTTCACTCGTTTGTCTAAGAAGCAACTTAGTTTTACCTCTTCCTCTTCCGCTTCTCTCCGGTGCTATCCTAGATCTCGGGACGAGATCCTCTCGTAGTGGTGGAGTGTTGTAACGCCCCGAGACCGATGTGCTAGGTGTCGTTCAGTTATTCGCCTTCGTTGCTTTGTCATTTGCTTGCGTGTCGCATCTTGCCATGTCATCATCCGCATTGCATCATCATATTTTCGAAACTTGCATCCGTCCGGGTTCTCCGAGTTCTCTTCCTTGTCCGTTCTGAGACCAACCACACTTGCACGCGCCCGCGGCATGTCCGAAATAGTATTTTTATAAGTGGCCGGAAAATGTTCTCGGAATGGGATGAAAGTTGGCATGTGGTGTTGTTATGTTGTAGGTAGGTCGCCTGCCAAGTTTCATCGCATTCGGAGTCCGTTTGACGCCCCAACGGATAACTATAGCGGCATTATAGTCGGTCTAACGTCGGACGTTTTCGGTCTCCAGAAACAGTTGCCGGGCTGCACTCCTCTCCTCTCATCTCAGCCCAACCTCTCTTCACAGCCCACTAGCCCACCTATCTAGGCCCCTTCGCTCTGGGTCGTCCGATCGCGATACGAGGCTCCGAAACGGCCCCAAAGACCCCTAACCCTAGACCCCTGCCTATTTAAGAAGCCCTCCTTGCCATTTTTGGGCAGCCTAGCCCCTCCACCTACCTCTAGCCTCCTCCTCCCTCAATTTCCGCGCAGCCAGCCACCTCCCACCTTGGATCCGGCGCCGCCGCCGCCACATCGCCCGGCCAATGAGGCGCCGCCACATCGCCCCAGCGCCCGCGCCAGCCAATTCCCACGCGCCACCTCACCTCCCCAACCGGCTTTCCCCACCGAGGCCCGCCAGGACCCAGATCGGGCCCTGGAAAGCCCATCGGGGCCCGCCTCCCGCTCCCCGCGCCCTGGTCTCCTGCTCGCCTGCGCTCGAGCGCCTCCCCTCGCAGCGCCCCACCGCGTGGGCGTCCGCCCGCTCACCGGAGTCAAGCCGCCGTCGAGGCTCCCCGTCACCCCAGATGAGTGTCACCGCCGCCCCTTCCCCTTTCTCCTCATCCGGCTCTCTCCCTCACCCTCTCTGCCCCGCAGGGAACCGCCACCATCGCCGCAGCCGGAGCTCGCCGGAGACGTGGACGCCGTCGGATCCGTCCTTCGTTTGCCGCGCCACCGACGGATCTGAGGAGCCCGGCCCTCGATCCACCGGTTTTCCCTCGCTCCTCCCTCACTGCGGTCCCGCCCCGCGCTCGCCAGAGCCCTGCGCCGCCGCCGCTCCCGCCTGCACGCGCCTGTGCGTGCGAGCACACGAACAGAGCAGCTCGCTTGAGCCGCTCGCCCCGTTGACCAGCGCGTGGGCCTCCCCACGGCCCAGCTTCCCCGCAGGCCTGCTGCTTCCTCCTCCACCGACCCGGGCCAAGGCCCACTGGGTGAGCAGCCCCCCAGCCCCTCATGTGCTCTGTTGGCCCAGCAAGTTTAGGCCCGATGCGTGTTTTTTTTCCTCTGTTGAGATTTAGCTATTATCTGGGATTTACTGTTTTACAGAAAAGTCCCTCTAGATCATGCATATAATAATTCACAAACCGTGCATCGGATTAAAATGATTTATATATGTAAGATGCTCAGAAATTTGTTTAGTTTAATAATATGCAACTTTCATCCATGTTTAAAATGTTTAAAATGCTGTTTGATTAAATTTGCATAAATGCCATGCTAAAATGATTTATTTCATAACTAATTAACCGTAACTCGGAATTTAATAAACTTCATATGTAAATGGGGTGGAAAAATGCCTAGTTTAACATGGTGCACTTTCTTTGCATGTTTAACAACTCTAAAATATGGTTTAGGGCAGAACAGTACCAAATCTAATATATGCTAATGAGGTTCTTCCGGAATTGTTATTCGTTGCTTCCGGCCTCATTTAAACTTGACTAGATAGGTAGTTTTACTTTGCTTCACCCTCTTGCCATGTTTAACTACATTTAATATTGTTGGGTACATAAACAAGATCGAACTAAATAATTGATGTGGTGTTTTGTCAATATGCAACTCGTTGCATATTGAGCTCCACTTAATTTGTAGCGTTGTTTGTTGCACTTTGCCATGCCATGCTTTATTAAACCGGACATGCATCATAATTGGTTGTGCATTATGCCATGTTCATGTGGTGGTTGTTTACTTTGTTGTTTGCTTCTTTCCGGTGATTGCTTCTTCGGGTTAGTTCCGATAACGTTGCGATTGCGAGGATCCGTTCGTCTACGTCCGTTTGTCTTCTTCATGGACTCGTTCTTCTTCCTTGCGGGATCTCAGGCAAGATGACCATACCCTCGAAATCACTTCTATCTTTGTTTGCTAGATTGCTCGCTCTTTTGCTATGCCTATGCTGCGATACCTACCACTTGCTTATCATGCCCCCCATATTGTTAAACCAAGCCTCTAACCCACCTTGTCCTAGCAAACCGTTGTTTGGCTATGTTACCGCTTTGCTCAGCCCCTCTTATAGTGTTGTTAGTTGCAGGTGAAGATGAAGTTTGTTCCTTGTTGGAACATGGACTTGTTGTTCCTTGTTGGAACATGTTTACTGGTTGGGATATCACAAATATATCTTATTAAATTAATGCATCTATATACTTGGTAAAGGGTGGAAGGCTCGGCCTTATGCCTGGTGTTTTGTTCCACTCTTGCCGCCCTAGTTTCCGTCATATCGGTGTTATGTTCCCGGATTTTGCGTCCCTAACGCGGTCGGGTGATTTATGGGACCCCCTTGACAGTTCGCTTTGAATAAGACTTTTCCAGCAGGCCCAACATTGGTTTTACCATTTGCCTACCACCTACCCCTTTCTCTTGGGTCTGATCAACCCGAGGGTCATCTTTATTTAGCCCCCCGGGCCAATGCTTGTCTAAGTGTTGGTCCAAACTAGAGCACCGTGCGGGACCGTCCCTTGGCAACTTGGGTTATGTTGGTTCCTGTACACTTCGCTTATCCGGTGTTGCCCTGAGAACGAGATATGTGCAGCTCCTATCAGGATGTCGGCGCATCGGGCGGTTTTGCTGGACTTGTTTTATTACTGTCGAAATGTCTTGTAGCCGGGATTCCGAGACTGATCGGGTCTTCCCGGGGAGAAGGAATATCCTTCGTTGATCGCGAGAGCTTATCATGGGCTAAGTTGGGACACCCCTGCAGGGTTTGAACTTTTGAAAGCCGTGCCCGCGGTTATGTGGCAGATGGGAATTTGTTAATGTCCGGTTGTAGAAAACCCGAAGTTGATCTTAACTAAAATACACCAACCGCGTGTGTAACCGTGATGGTCTCTTCTCGGCGGGGTCCGGGAAGTGAACACGGTTGTTGGAGTTATGTTTGACGTAAGTAGTTCAGGATCACTTCTTGATCATAGTTGTTCGACCGTGCTTTTGCCTTCTCTTCTCGCTCTCATTTGCGTATGTTAGCCACCATATATGCTAGTCGCTTGCTGCAGCTCCACCTCACTACCCTGTCCTACCTTTAAGCTTAAATAGTCTTGATCTCGCGGGTGTGAGATTGCTGAGTCCTCGTGACTCACCAGATACTTCCAAACCAGTTTGCAGGTGCTGATGAATCTGTGCAGGTGACGCACCCGAGCTCAAGGAGGAGTTCGATGAAGATCTTATCCTTTATGTTGTTTCATTCTAGTCAATCAGTAGTGGAGCCCAGTTGGGGTCGACCGTGGACCTTTGTCGCTTTTGGGGTTTCTTCTTTTATTTTGGCTCCGTAGTCGGGCCCTGATTGTAGCTGTATGATGTAATGTTTTATTCATGTAATTGTGTGAAGTGGCGATTGTAAGCCAACTATGTATCTCTTTTCCCTTATGTATTACATGGGATGTGTGAAGATTACCTCACTTGCGACATTGCTTTCAATGCGGTTATGCCTCTAAGTCGTGCTTCGACACGTGGGAGATATAGCCGCATCGAGGGCGTTACAGCCCATCACGCTAAAAGCCCGTCAGGAGTCGGGCCACGGGCCGGGCCTCTTCCTTAAACGTTGAAAACAACGGGCCCGGGGCCGGCCCGGCCAGTGCTTCGGGCTCAAAATCTAGGCCCGAGCCCGGCCTGTGGACAAGGTCGGGCCGAGCCAGGCCGTCCGGGCCGGGCTGCCCATGGCCAAGACTACTCACTACCATCATCGCTTCTAATTCACTTCTTGCGCCATTGGCGCAACCAGGTCATCTAGTAGTCATAAACAACAACTTATAACAATAATTTATAAACAACAACACATCATGACATCAACGCATACTCGTTCGTGGGCTAAGTATTGTGGTGTGGCGACCTAACATGAATGCATGATGAGGTCTTGTTAGGGTTGTCGGATTTATGAACATATAATATGTTTAATATGTGGATAAATAATATATAAGGTCTATTTGTTAGAATATATATGGGTACATGGGTATGGGTTATACTAAACCATACCCATACCCACTATACCCGATGGGTATGAATTTTTCCTATTTATGTAACCATGGGTATTTTTTTGACCCATACCCTTGCCCTAATTAGGGTTTTTACCCGCAGGGTATGCGGGTAATGGGTACCCATTGCCATCGCGACCCTCGAGACTCGACTGGGACAGTAGAGGCTTGACGCGGTGATAGCGGCGAGGCGTGCGGTAAGCACGGGACGCAGTGACATGCCAAGGCACTGGTGGTCAGACAAAGTGTGCAGGGGTGCTGAAGCAGTGTTGATGAGTACCAGATTCAAGTAGGTGACAGGGTCTACCGGTGCTAGTTGATGGACAGGAGTTGACCATGAAGAATCTGAGAAAGTGGTGGAAAGTCTGGAATTGTCAAAAACTGAGAGAGTACATGGCCGTATATTATGTGGTGTTTAGTGCACATGGCAAAGTGCGAATGACGGGTACAAAAGCAGGCGGAGTTCTATAGCTGTGGGACATGCCAGATACTATCCGGAAGAAGGGTGAGACAACTGCAAATTTGACTTAGGATGACACAAGGCGATGGTGAAATTCCTTCAAGTTTCAGACAGACGGTCAAGAATGAGCGGTGACATTGAGTTCAGGTAACTCTTATATGTGGCGTCCAATATGTGAGTTGTTCATTTTCATGCAGACAGTGGTCGGTGTGTGATGGCGTTGAACGGATTCTCCGAAAGTTGGGAGCACAAAGTAGAGTAATGAGGAACTTATTTTTGCTCGAGTGTTGACTGTCAAGAAGACTAGAAGGGACTATAGTTGCAGGTGGAGTCACATGGAGTCTGGGAGTAGCAGCGGTGCTCATGGCATATCTCAAGTCCAATGTATATGGAGATTCGATGCATGGATGAATCTAACGTGGTGAAGAATATTCATCAAGATGGAGTTTGTTAGAGTTGTATCGAATATATTTGTACAAAGTAGGTTACAGTTGGACTTGGAGTCATACGGTGTGTAGATAGGATATGGAGTCATGTCCTAACAGGACACTTGTATCCTAGGCCTCTTATATGATAAGGGGATAGACATACGATGTAACTATGCCAACATAATAGTACAGGAAGCAGGGGAAGCCGATGGCATGTGCCGGCGTCTAGGGCGACCGGGTGTGGTATTGTAGCAGTGCCATGGGGAGTAGCGCCCATAGTCAGGCCCCGGAGATGTAGCCATATCGGTGAACATCGTTAACAAATCTCGGTGTCGTGCTCGTGTGAGGTCCTTGGATGATCGACGGTATGCCTCGGATTTATTCTAACACTCCACATCATTCGGTTGTCGAAACCTAGTACTACGAAGATTTGCAACTTCTATAAAAAGGAAGAAGATAGATATGTAGTTCTCTTTTCCATGAAGAACGACATATGGTATGATCTGCAAAAGGAACCATATTAGTGCTCTAAAAGCTTCAATAACAGACCGTGCTTTTTGATTAATGCTAAGATAGAGCACTAATTTCAAAGCTTAGTTCTTTTTTTTAACACGGTACAAATGCAGATGTTCATGCATACACTAAAAAAATAGTGCTCTAACTTAGCACTTTGTACCTAATTGAACAATATGACCAAACATGCCAGATTTGCCTACATGTCAGGTTAAATGGGTTGCTTATCACTTTATTTTTATGGGTAAAAGACTTTATTTCTCATATAATGATCATATCATTTACAAGAAGAAGAGAAATAAATCTGGGGGTAGAATTATACCACAGTCCAGACGATCGGCCATCGAATGAATATCTACCTAAACTATCAGCAACTTGATTCACTTCTCGGAAGCAATCTTTATAGCAAATTTTCATGAAACTCATAGCCATCTGTTTACACTCTAGTACCGCAGCTGCATCAGTTCCAAGATACTCATCCATTGATTGCATTGCTTTCACTGCCAGCATGCAATCAGACTCAGTTTCAACACTATCGCAACCAATGTTTGCTGCGAGACATAGTCCGTTCCTAATGGCGTGACGCTCGACTAATTCAGTATCGCGAATGTGTGGTAGAAACCAGTTTGCCGCTGCAACAAAGTCACCATGATCGTTGCGGACAACAGCGCCACATGCGCTTGATTGAGTATCTTCATGGAAAGCTTGTAAGCCCGGGTACTTAAACTACCGTAATCCCCTGCTAATGATGTCATGTCATCACTTTTACTGTTGCTAGAAATCACTTTGACTCAATCCGGTTCAAATTCAAATTTAAGTTAAAGTCAAAATTTAAAGTTTTCAAAATGACAAAACTAAAATGCTCATAATGTTGCAAGTATTCCATAACTAATTATGGTGGTGAAACAACATTTTCAGAAAGTGATTAAATACCCTAAAATAAATAAAATAGTGACTTAAACAATAATTTAAATGCTATTTGAATTATAAAAATGCTAAACTAATTTATTTAAAGGCTAAACTAATTGTGGGGCCTAAATTATAGCACTAAATTAAGGTGCTAGTGTTGTATTTTATAAAGCCATTTTTTTTGAAAATAATTAGAAAATAGAAAGCTTTATAAAAAAATGTAGAAGAAAAGGAGAGAGCCCCCTGCCCCGGGCCTGGGCACCGAACCGGACCAGCCCACCTTCTCCTTCTCCCCCTAACGTGCAGTGCTCCCCCATCCCGCGTCATTACAGGGCACGGTCGCCACCGCACCACCTCGCCGCCAACGACGAGGAGGATAAGAGCGCCCCTCCCCAACGCCTCGGGCCCTTCCCGAACCCTAGCTACCCCACTAGCCCCCTCGCTTTCTCTGGCCCACGCGCTCGCCCCCGTCCTCCAGATCCGTCGCCGCTCACCTCGGCCCACCGCGGCCACCGTCATCCCCCGGCCCCGTTGTCGTGTCCACGGGCTGCGTCGTGCTCCACTGCATCGGCTACGCCCTCTGCTCCGAGCCCGGCACCCTCGCAACAGCTGCGTCGAGCCGATCCCCTCCTCGGCTGCCGCCGGCCATCCCCCGCGACCACGACGCCGCTCTGTGCTCCCGACTCTCAACGGGCCTTCGTGCGCCCCCTCTGTGAACAACCACACCCCCTCCCTCTCTCCCTAGCTGGCCCTCTTCTACATTGTAGCCGCCCCGTCGTGTTGCCTTGCTCCGCCGCCCGTCATGGCCGCCATTCGCACGCCGCGCGAGCTCTCGGGCTCCCATTCCAGCCGCTGGCGCGCTCTAGGGTGTGTACCGCATCGAACTGAGCCCCTAGCTTGCCCCCTGGCCCGCTCCAACCCCGCCTCTGCCTGTGCCCGGTAGCCATCGCCGCCCCGGCTCGTCTCCGGTGCTCTTGCTGGCGACCCCAGCACCCACGACCACCACCACGGGACATGTGCGAGCGCCAGCAGCCCATAGAACCACTCCGCGCGCTGACCCATGCCCCGTAGCCTTGTGCCCAACCTCGGCCGAGCCCCGGCGTTCGCCTCGCTCGTCGCTGGCGTCGTCTCCGACCACCACCGGTCGAACCACTGTCGCTAATCGACGCGGCTCGCTCGGCTCGTTCGAATGGGATGCGCGCTAAATGGTCGGCGGAGGGTAAATCCCGCCTCTAGCCTGAGCCCTCCGCCGCGGATAGGGCTCGCCGGAGCTCTCCCTAGTGTCTCCGCCGATGTGGCGCTGCTACTAGGCCCCCTGGGTCGCTGGCAGCTGGGTCCCGCGGGCCTAGTTGACCAGGTCAACGTGCTAACTTGACTGAGTCCAGTCACTGACGAGTGGCCCCCACCGCTAATTCAATTAACCTAAATAGTCACTAATAGATGGGCCCAGTGCTTAATTAGATAGTTAGTTTAAATTTAAACTCTGATTAAACCCTCACTGTCAATGACAGATGGGTCCCAGCCGTCAGTTTGACTAGTCAATTGGTCGGTTGACTGCTAATGTCATGCTGACGCAATATTTCTGTTTGGATTAAACTAAATCTATTAATTTCAGAAAATCATTTAAAACTTTGAAAATTAATAGAAAACAAACCGTAACTTGGATGAAAATAATTGATATATGAAAATTGCTAGGAAAAATCCAAGGAATCTGTTTATGCAATCCGTTCATTTGTCATATCCCCCTAGCATGCTGAACATGGAACCGTCCCCCTCTCTTCATCTGTCCGAAAAATGCCAAACGTCGGGAAAACCCCTCCGGATGTTTTTCCTCTCCGTCTGCAATGTGTAGCATTGCGTTAGGTTACCCTGGCACCGCATATTGTTGTGTCATGCTTTGTGTACATTTGTTTGCCCGTCGTTTACTGTTTCTTCCCCCTCTTCTCTCCGGTAGACCCGAGACCGACGCTGCCCCTGTGATCGACTACGTCACCGATGACCCTTCTTCCTTTCAGCAGAGCTTCCAGGCAAGCAACCCTCCCCTTAATCATTCTGATATCGCCCATTCTATTCCCTCTCATGCTTGCATTAGATTTTGCTACTGTACTTGATTGCTCCTATGCTGATGCATAGCCTACTTTTGTAACCTACTCTTGTACCTTACCTGCTTATCCTAAACTGCTTAGTATAGGTTGGTTAGTGATCCATCAGTGAGCCCTCACCTTGTCCTAGTTGCCCTGGCTTGATGACCGATGACTCGATCAACGTGATTGACGACCCGAGCCCGACACATCACATCACCCCCTTAGTTGCTCGGCTCTACAGAGCTACTATCGAGTGCCGAGGGTGATACCTCATAATGCACTCCTGATGATAACTCTGTAGTGTAGCTTTTCGGTCGTGGTCATCGAGGGTGATTCCTCCTTCACCACCCCCAATACGACTCTGTCGTGCAACCTATCAAGCGTGAACATCGAGGGTGATTCCTCCTAAGTTCACCTTGATGATTACATCAAGTGGATTCCATTGAGGGTGATTCCTCAGATTCCCCCTTGATGTTATGGACACATGGTTACCTTGGATTTACCCCAGGATCATGTTAAAGTCGAGTCGGCCCCGAGGGGTGCCCGCGAGATATGTGGTACATCAAATCCCATACGTCAGGGTTTCCCAGTTACTTGGGGAGTACTCGACGTGGGGGTGGGTGGGAAAAACATCGCCTCCCAGCGGGTCGCGCATCCGGAACTTTGGCGGCGATGTTGAGCACCCACGGGATATCTGGTATCCTGAGTTCGGAATCTGGACTGTCTGCATAATGCGGTGCAGATTCAAGGTCATGTTTTGAGTCGAGGCTTGGTTCCAGGCTCTCTTCGGGGCGAACATTTAACTCTGGGCCCGAAGCCTGAGTGAGACCCTCGCCAATCTGGAGGCAGCTTGTTTTTAGATTTGGCGACTGCGAGCCCTCGGCCAATTCCTCGATGGTGGCGACAAGGTGTGTGATGGGTGGGATATAAATTTCCCTGTTATCTGGCTTGAGCCCAATATGCTCGTACACTGAGGATTGGCCGTCGAAGATTCCCATCGTTCAGATCCGGTCTAGTAGATCGTTCAATGACGAAAGGTCTAACGGGTCTATGCCCTCCGAATATTCGGGACTGACCTGTAGTGTGGGTGTTCTGGGGGCGTTCGAGGTCGTGCCCTGGCGGTGTTCGTCCGGAACTAGTTCGGTCGAATTGACGTGGTCGGGCTTTGAGGTCGGGCTCCGTGTAACATCAGTCCCCATCGGATTTACCACCCCCCGAAGGTAAAGCATCGGGATCAGTGAGTTTTTTAAGGGGAGTTGAAGCTCTTGATAGAGTGATATCTCCCCGAGGGTCGGCGGTGAACTCTAGGCTCCCAAACCTGATGTCCTGGCCGGGGGGAAAGTTTTCAACCTGGCCGAGGTGGTCGGTTGGATCGGCGCGCAGTACGACACTTCCAAACGCAAAAACTCGGCCGACGATGAAGATGTCCCGGCGTGGATGGCCTTGTTGATGAACATGCGAGCCATTAATCCTTTTGGTGACCCAACAACAGAATCTCAATGAAAGCACTAATGTCAGTGTCAAAACCGGCGGATCTCGGATAGGGGGTCCCGAGCTGTGGATCTTGGATCAATGGGGAACAGGGGACGAAGTACACGACGTTTACCCAAGTTCCGGCCCTCTCTAAGAGGTAAAACCCTACATCGTGCTTGATTATATTGAAGTGTATAGGATGATTACAGAATCGATCTACCACGAGATCAGATGAACTAAACCCTAGACTAGTAGGATGATGGTTGTTGTTCTAACCTCGATGGACTAAACCCTTTGGTTTATATAGACACCAGGGGTACTAGGGTTACACATAGTCGGTTACAAAAGGAGAATAAACATGCTGAATCTTCTATCTTGACTTGGAGGACACATCAAGGCACCCAAGATCTCCTGCCTGGATAAGAACCTGCCTCGTAGTCTAGCCTTCCAGCAGTTGTATTGCGGCCCACCTATCCGGCCCAACCACGAATTTACGTAATGCACGCATTTTGTTATTGCATCTGTGTATTGGGGTAGACCCGGCCACCGGTTTCTTCCACACCTCCTTGACCATGTCATGGAAGCCATCCCAAAGCAACCACCCAAGTTCAAACTTGAACTTGCGTCTATGTTGTGGTCGTGACAAACCAGTAGTTAGGAGAATAGGTGTGTGGTTTGAGTAGAGCATGAATAGACACCATAAGAAATTTAGATTACCAGTCGGTATCTATTAAAACGTGATCTAGTTTCTCATATGTCGGTTCTGGAAGACTGTTCATCCAAGTGAATTGTCTTCCAATCATGGAAACTTCTCGCAGATCTAAACTGTCGATGACAGTGTTGAAAAGGAAAGGCCAACGATTATCAAACCTACCGCGGCTTTTCTCATTTGAAAATCGAAGCAAATTGAAATTCCCACCTATAAGAATGGGATAGGGATTATCTTTCGCCAGATTAACCAATTCACGAAGAAAATCGGCCTTGAACTCATCTTGGGGTGCCCCATACACGGCGACGAGGGTTCGTGTGAAGTTGTCGGCCTTGTTGCGAATATGGAGTTTAACGTGAAACTCACCATCCGAACTAGCCAAAACATCTGTAATCCCTGTATTTACGCCAAGTAAAATGCCCCGAGAATGACCTCTAGGCGATCGTGAAACCCAAGTAAAGTCTATCCCACCAGACAAATCACGTCTCCCCGTTTCAGAGATGGCAAAAAGAAAATCTAAATTGTATTCTTTATTACATTCCACAATGAATAAATGTTTAGCCAAGTCACGAAGACCTCTGCTATTAAAGGACATTCCATTTATGAGGAAACAATAGGAGATTTAGAACACTTGGCCCTCTTATGGAACTTACTATCTTTAGCACCTTACTGTTCATGCAAGTGTATTTGAGCTCTTTCGGGGTGTTGTTTTGGCGACTTCATCTTCGACAACTGTATTGCTACTTAGTTCCGGTGCTTCGGCAAAGCTGCCACTACATTATTGATTTGTTTGTTATTCTACTTTTCTGTTGATTTGCTTACTATTATGAAATTTGTATCGTTGATTTGCAATAAATTCCGCATCGCATAATGCAAAGACCAAGAGGCCAAATGACTGTTGTCTTACAGGTAAATATGATGACCAAAAACCCACTAATTCAGGAGTTGTGTTATGATGATAAAAAGGGCTTGCATCAATCATCACTTACACTTTGTAGATTTCACTTCATGCAAGAATCATGAAAATACAGCAGCGATCCGTATAAATTGATCGCACAGAATCTTGATCTACTATTAGGAAATTGGCGAACCGTATAGCAGTAGACGGTTTTCTCTGAATTCTTGCATCACAACGTATGCACTCGTTAATCAATCCTCGTCGTTTCAAACATGCAGGCCCTTCCGTGGAATCACAACGCTAGCTGGACTCTCGTGCAAACATTTCATTCAGAGCCGGCATCGCCGCCCTGACCTGATCTAAGGTATAGCCCGCAGCAGGTCGTCTACCAATGACCAACCACAAGGCTGAAGGCTCGTTTTCAGTTCCGTTCCTCTCACGGGCACCGTGCTGTACATGCCATCAGGGGATCGCTCACTGCTAGCCTAGCTAGGCGCCTCTAGCTCTAGCGACCGAATCGTGCGATCGCGAGCACCGAATCCCCGTAGACCGTGACGCATCTTGGGCAGGCCCAATCGTTTGAGAACGTGGTATAGTAACTCTGACTGTGCAAACTTCCCACCTAGGAGTCTGATGTCGCGTCGGCCACGGAAAGAGAGAGGCCCGCTGCACGTTTGAATTCATCAGAATGTGTTTGCTATGCTACGTACTGGAGCTCCTGCGGCAGAGTGGGGTGCTCTGTTGGCTTTTGTGTGGATTGCGACGTCACGCATGCCACGAGAAAAAAGAGCTACACTTGACGGGCTCCCTCAATTTGCTTCATGTCGCTGGCTTGGGTCGGAAAACTGCGCAAGTGAACCAAGGGCGACGTGCCCATCTTTGTATCTCACTGCCGACACCCATGTATTTAGGCAACGTGTTTACAGGTTCCGCCGGACTGAGGTCCATTTGATTCGGCTAGCTCTGCTTTCGCTCGTCTAAAAAAGAGTGTTTTCACCGATGGTTGGGTTTTTTATGGTGGAACCAACCCATCAGGTTCAAGTCTCAGACTTGGCACTGATGCTTCTGTTTTTGCTGAATTTATCTAAGCCTTTTCGGCGATGTTCGTTTAGTAGAAGGAGATGTTTATTTGAGATGATGTGTCGGCTCGGTCCCTCGAAGGTGCTCACGGGAGTAGACTGAGTGTATAAACGTTGGCATCCGTACTGCGTTTGAAAAAGAACTCTGCTTTCACTCATCTCAAAAACAAAAGTGCTTTCACTATTGTATAAATAAAATAGAAATGCAGGGGATAATGCCTTACAAAAAAACAAAAACAAAAGGTCGGATTGATAGTCAATCTAAATTTGTGTACCTTCAAGAAATTGTAAATTTTGGTTTTTATATTTCTCATATGATTGCATTTTTGTTTTCTCAAATCAACACAAACCATCTGATCCGACCATTATACTTCCTACAACTATCTTGATCAATATCATAAAGTGCGAGGCAAAGCTTTAGACCGCCGTTGGTGCAAAAAAATTATGAATTATTGTACCTGGAGTGTAAACCTTCTTTTAATCGGGATCCTTCTGTCACAAACTTTGTTCTTCGAATTAACGATGAGGCAAAAAAATACTTCTGTTTAAAAAGACATAGGAGACTTTCATCTGACAAATATGAATATCTACCAAGAAATTGATATTCATACATTGATTGAGAAATAGTGCCTCCCTTGTAACTTTTGTATAAAAGAAAGTAAATAGAACAACATAGCATTTTCCTGAATTTATTTCAGACTTTTCGGTGATGTTCGTTTAGTGGGAAGAAACGTTTGTGGTGACTTCGTGAATCTCAATATGATGTGTTGGATCAATATCTCGAAGGTGATCATAGAAGTAGGGTGACTGTATGTGTGTTTGTATGAGCGTTTGCATCTACACTGTGTTAAACAAAACCCCGCTTTCACTCATGTAAAAATAAAAATGCAGGGGATAATGCCTCACAAAACAAAAGCAAAAGGTTGGATTAGGTAGCCAATCGAAAATTGTGTACATGCGAGAGCTTGTAAATTTTGCTTTTTCTGTATCTCATATGACTGATTTTCTTTTTGTGTACTTCCAAATCAACACAACGAACCATCTATCTGACCATTATACTACCTAGAAGTATCTTTTTCAATATCATCAAGTGCAAGGCAAAGCTTTAGACCGCCGCTGGTGCAAGAAAATTAGGAACTATTGTATCTGGAGAGTAAACCTTCTTGTAATCGGAGCCCTTGTATCACAAACTCTACTCTCCTTTTAATTAATAAATGAGGCAAAAAAATTGCCTCTATTTTTAAAAAATACATAGGAGACATTCGTCGGATAAATATGAATATCTACTAAGAAATTAATATTTCTATGTTGGCTGAAAAATAGTTCCTCCCTTGTAACTTCTATATAAAATAAAGTAAGTAGAACAACGGGAGCTTATTTCATAGTAGAATTTCTTTTAGGGAGAAAAGACTATATTTGTTGCATACGGCCATTCTCCACACATGCATTTTTTAATTTGCTTCATTCTGACATGGCGTTGAGCCTCCATCCAGGGATGTGCATGTAGATAGATGGAAGATTTTAGTGTGAGGGGTTCTCAAGGGAGCCCGGAATTTGCATTAAATAAGAGGTGTAGGCTACAATAAATGATAAAATAAGGGCATAAAGAATAAAAGCATGCCCATTCTGATCCACGTATTCATTTTGGTGTACACTACATATGAAAATATATATTGATGGAAATTTGCATACTTATATGTATATGTGTTTTTTGATTTTTTAGGGGATATGAAAGCAATGCTTTGAACCTTTTAAAAAAAGGCTACCTACAGCCCGGGCTCCAAATACCTATGCGGTATTTTAGGGCATATATTCTTCTTAGAAAGTAAATTTGATAACTAGTTATCCGTGCATCCCGTATTATCTATCTTTGGTTTTTTTTTCAAGCGCTAAAGAATTATGGATTAACTCATGGATGTAAGTCATGCCATGTAATGCACAAAAGCTCATAACAAAATATAACTTTGCGTGACCAATAAAAAATAAATAAAATTATGTAACATGCATGTTATTGCACAAACTTTCTTTTTTTGGGGTAGGAAAACAGTCATATTGTTGTATGAACTTTTACTGATGCATATGGCAAAGCATTATTGACAACCATGAATTATTTTGAACTTTTGAGAAATGATAAAAAATTGAAAATGAGGAGAGAGGATTTGGGTTGCATAGGCAACTAGTTGCACAAAATCTAGAAACTTCAGAAAAATTCACTCTGACCCCTATTCACTTATATATTTGGTAAAGTGTTTTGGAAAAAAATCTGAGGGGCATGCTGCGAGATGCATGTAGTTGTCAAATTGCTTTAAGATTCATGAACGTGTTTGATTTAAAGCATTTAATTACTCTAGGTTGGGGTCCACTCATGCATGCTTGTGGCAGTGTTTGCCAGAGCTGCGTGCTCCATTCGTCCCATCTCTACTGCATATTTCATTTCATCTTTTAATTTCTATCTACTATATCTTTTGAACCGAAAGTCTAAATTAACTTCCATTTGCATATTTGTATTCATCGCGATGAGAATTTTTGAACAAGACCAATCTTGAATACATTTTGACAACTTCTTAAAAAAATCCAAGTGTCTAAAAAAATCCAAATATTGAAACTTGATAGTCCTAACACTAACTTTTACCAAGTTTCATCAAGTTTTACTAAGTTTCATGTGCTTTTAGGGTTTTAGGGTTCTGGGATTAGGGCTTTAGGGCTTGGTGTTTATGGTTTAGGGTTTAAATTTAATTTCCTGAAACTTACAAAAATTATCAATATTCCTATCAAGTTTTAGTAGTAGAAGTGTGCCCGGCTGCCCGATTTGCCTCGTGATCCAGAAAGTCGTTGGATTTCGCACGATGGCACTCCATGTTTTAAGTTTCAGTTTCTGAAACTTGTGTTTTGTTGTTCTTTCTACCAATTTTCAGCAATTGAACTTAAGTAGTTTCTAAAAACTCGTCAAAAGGTATTCAAAATGGATCTTATTTGAAAGCCCACATCACAAGAAACACAAAATATAATTGGACCTTCGGTTCAAAAGATATAATAGATTTGAACTTGAAAGTCAAAAGAAAAAGCATGAGATGTGGGGTGGGTGGAGTTGCCAAAAGCTACAAAAAGTTGCATGCATGGACACCATATAAGGTATGTAATTAAAGGGAAAAGCACATAAAGAGACCAAACCAGTTTCCGAATCGTGAAGCAATCGAACAGCCAGAAATTTGTGTGTAATCCCACGTGCGTGCCACAAATCGTCTCCCTAAAACCAATAAAACCATTTGATCTAACTCGTTTCTTTCACCTTGTGCTAGTATTGTTTTTCGTGTGCTTGGATCTTTTTGAGTGTTTCCTCCATCACGGGCTCATCGATGCCTTTAACCAGTTGGACCAGTCGGATTCCTCTGCAGTCAAGGTGTCCACAACGACAACATCCACGATGCTCCCGCTACGATTGCGAGGGGATGTCAGCCCGTCGACTGCTATTGTCTCCAGTTTGGGTGTCTTTGACGCTTCTGTTGTTCGCAAGCTACCGCTATAACTGCGGGGGGATGTTAGAGATATATTTCATAGTTAGAGATTTTCCAGGATTATATAGGAACGGTTTCCTTCTTATCTCTAGAAGGCATCTTGCCCTCCAAGTCTTGTACTCAATATATACTTGCCCTCGAAGCTCAACAATACATCCATCACATTACGCCAATCATCTCCCTTCTATTCCTCTTACACTTGAGAAAGAAGGCAAAGGAGGTGGGGCCACCCCTAGTCATCAAATAACCATAAGTAGAGTCGACATAATGCATATGAATACACTCCATAATGTGTTGGAGGTTAGCGAGCCTTTGCACAACTATAGAATCATCATAAACATAGCCTTCAAAATTTTTTTCTCCATGTGGTACCCATTTGTCATTGGCTAACAAGATATATTTCCTATCCGTGTCATCAAATAACAATGAAAGAAGTTTTGAACTAGATTTCGACAAGGATATTTAGTCCGATTTCAACAAGGATATCTAGTATGATTTGAACAAGGGTTTCTACTATGATTTGAACTAGTCCGGCCTCTTCCTCCATTTGGAAGAGCCCTCGCAGACGGGGATGCCTCGGTTGCTTCTACTTTTGCAGTCATGTTGTTGAGGAACACATGTACGTCCTTGATGTGGGAGAAGGCCACAAATTTGTAGCCCTATGTGAGCATGGTGTCGCTTTTGCCGAGGCGGCCATTGTCACTCAAGCAAGGTAGCGATGGGTTGCAGGGAGGTGCTCCAAGCCGACGGCTGATTTAGCCTTACGGAGGGCATCTGCCTCGACCCACTTGGAGTTGTGCCATGACCTCTCCCTAAACTTTCTCTCAACATGGTCCTCTTTGATCTCGTCGGGGAAAGGTATGTAAGGAGGGCTCGATCGCCCCGACATGGCCGATGGGGGTGGGGGTGGTGGTGATGGGGAAGGAAGGTGGAGTGGCGTCGACAAAGGGGGAGATGGATGAGGAAATTGAGCCGGATTTGACGCACGTGGGTGGGGAATGGGTGAGAGACGTGATGGCGGCCATTAATGGGCACCTTTCGAAATATAAAAGTTGTTGCACCATTGACAAAAGTGGAAGCGGCAACCATATGAATGATTGTGCCATTGACATAGGGGGGGGGGCACGCGGGCGGTTGGATTTGGAGGTCGCTCTAGACTAGTGCGCCCTAGCCTCCAAACTCGAGGGCAAATTATGCAGGCCAAAGTCGGTGTGGCGACTCTACTAGATCACTACTTTGTGTCGTGATTGCCATACAAATTGATATTGCGGCGATCTAAGCGTCATGATACATCTGCTAAACTTGTTATTACTGCGATCCAAGCGTCATGATCCATCTGCTAAACTTGCTCTAGTATGACTTTTTACTCACCATGTAACAAAACAGTAAATCTTGTCCCCATAAAAAAAACAGTAAGTCTTGTCAAGGTTGTCACAATACGAAAAACACCAGAAATAAAGATGCAAGGTCCTTTTTTTTGCGAGGAAAGATGCAAGGTCTCCTTTGGCTAGGGCACATAAGCACATGGAGCCAGCACCGAACCAAATTTTCTTCCAACGGGTGGCCTTACTTAACTCATCCACTTCATCAGAAGGACAATCTGAGGTGACTCCATTGTCCCCTCACCCTTTATATCCCTGAATCTAAACCTTGTACGTTCCATCACTCTTGCTATATGATGGCCCTAAAGCCCCTTTCAACCCTCACAGATTCAGGTAGAGCCACAGACGCCACATGGAGTTGTACTACGATGATAAAAAAGGTTCTCACCGGTCATCGCTTTGTAGATTTCACTCGATGCCATGACAACACCGGGAGCTCATTTTCCTGCTGATATCGATCCTCTAAGCCCCTTTTTTCCTTTTCCGTAATCATGCACAGTTACAGAGCTTTACGTCTTTACTTCCACTCCGTTTTCCTTTTCAGTAGCGGGTGCAACCTGGCTTCTTAAGCCCTGTTTCTAGATTGCAACATTTCCGTCCTCTGGGAAGATGCGGGCGTAATTTTTCTAGCGATACAGGCGTCAAAGTTGAGAGGATGTCAGCTATCAACTTTTCTTGTTTTAAGACCCATTCAAATAAATCATGCAGAATGTAGCATTGCTTGATTGGGTCAAGCTGGTTGCTCTGTCACTCCGTGCTTAAATTAAGACAATCTAGACACAGCTAATGGGCGGTGACTGTAGTCTCTCTTCCGCAGCCATACTGCGGGAAGATTGCTGAGCTGGGTTTCTGATCCGAAAGAGACGAGTACCATAAATAATTGCCATGTCTTTGCCGAGGTTAATTATAAAAGGATGAAAGCACACGTAGTCCTGAGTATTCGTCCGCTGTTTGAATGGGTGGCGACTCTTACAGACTCACTAGCTCCTGGACAAAACTGAAAAATTAGTCGAGATAATCACTTCTATGCCTATACAGTTCACGTACAAAAACAATATTGTAAATGTCACATCACAGCAGAACCGGGTAACTTACTAAAAAAATGATAAAGCACATTTTCAATCAATCGATAAATCAACATGATACAGCCACAGCACTGAGCGAATGTGCGGCCTCTGCATTACACAATGCATGAAGCCGACATGTCCAACATAACACAATGCACAGTTACAAAGCTCTATGAAAAAAGTCAACTTTTTTCAAGAAAAGGAGGATGTGCCCCGGACTCTGCATCTGGACAATGTATGCAGTAATTTTATTAATTATACACAAAGATTTTACAAAGTAATAAATCAGTAAGAGCAACTCCAACGGGCCGACGCAAATCGTCCGCGCGTGTTTGAGTCAAAATCGACGAAAGCGTCAGCCCAACGTGCAGACCCATGTTTATTTTGTGTCCGTTTTATGTCTACTCGAACCCATTTTCCGAAATCACTAATTGAGGAGTACTCGTTGCAAAAATCATTCCAACTCCCCAGGTTGCGACAAGTGGCGCCACTTGTCGCAACCTGAGAGTTTTCTCTTTTTTTATAGATTTGTTTATTCAAAACGTTTTATCTCGCAAACCGTGCGTGCAAATCTCGAACCGCTTTCACCGTTGGATTCCTCGCGTCGAGATATTCAAAACTAGATCCAATGTTGATATATTTTGTCGAACTTTTTTTTCACAAAAAAAAAACAAACGAAAAAACCGATCGGGAGCACTGGTTTTTTCCCTTTCCGAAAGAGGCACGCCCATGCCTCTCACGAAATCACAACCGTACCTCTCGCGGAAGTAAAACCGTGACTCGCAAAAAAAACAAAAAACACGTTTTTTTTTTCGTTTCCGAGGAGACACGGTGTCGCGAAAGCACACCCGTGTCGCGAAAGCACACCCGTGCCTCTCATGGAAGCAAAACCATAACTCTCGCGAAAGGAAAAAAACAGAAACCGCGTTTTTTTTTCGTTTCCGAGAGGCACGGCCGTGACTCTCGCGAAAGCACAACTGTGTCTCGCAGAAGCAAAACCATGACTCTCGCGAAAAAAAACATAAAACGTGTTTCTTTTTCGTTTTCGAGAGAGCACGGCCGTGACTCTCACAAAAGGACACCCGTGCCTCTCGAGAGGCACGGCCGTGACTCTCGCGAAAGCACAACTGTGTCTCGCAGAAGCAAAACCATGACTCTCGCGAAAAAAAACATAAAACGTGTTTCTTTTTCGTTTTCGAGAGAGCACGGCCGTGACTCTCACAAAAGGACACCCGTGCCTCTCGCGAAAGCAAAACCGTGACTCTCGCCAAAGAAAAAAAACTAAAAATGTTTTTTTTTCGTTTTCGAGAGTCACGGACGTAACTCTCACGAAAGCACAACCGTGCCTCTCGCAAAAGCAAAACCGTAACTCTCATTAAAGAAAAAAAAATAGAAAACGCATTTATTTTCGTTTCCTGGCCCACGACGTCCCACCCCCACTTCTCTCCTCCTCCCTCTCCTGACACCGAGCCGACGCCGGCCAAGGATCAGACGACTCCCACAAGACGCCATCGAGCTGCCGCCGGCCACCTGCCTCTGACTACTCCCGCAAGACGCCGCCGCCGGTCAAGGCTACCGGCGTGCCCAAGGTCTACGACGACGACGAACCGCTTCTGGTGCCAAAGGCCGCCGCAAACGGCCGCGGCTTCGGCGCTCGCGAGACGGGCTCTGGCGCTCGTGAGACAGCTACGCTGGTGCAGGTGCACAGCGCACGGAAGCACGGCGTGCTGCTTGAGACGATGGCCGCGTTGTCCGTTTGGCGCTCGACCTGGAGGTGCGGCGGTGCGAGCACGCGGCGCGACGGCGCGAGCGCGCGACCTGGAGGTGTGGCGGCGCGAGCGCGCAACAAGCCCGCCGACGTCGAGCTCGAGCTCGACCAGCCCACCATGATCCACGACTTCGCCGTCAAGCTCGTGTTCCGTGGCGACTCGGTGATGGTCGACACCGAGAAGACCTCCCGCTTCGGCATTCTGCCCAAGTACGCAAAGGACTCATCGGACTGCTCGGGGCTGCGGCCCGGGAACTCGCCCACCAGGTGTTCTACCAAATGCGGACGCGGACATGTCCAAAATGCGTCCGACCCCATTGGACGCACCGGCCGGCCCAAACGAAAAAGCGGACACAGACAAGCGGATGGGCGACCCAAAAGAACAAAAACGGACAAAATCGATATCCGTTTGGGTCGGTCGGTTAAAGTTGCTCTAAGACTGAAGCCATTATCTTGGCAACACCTGTCGCTACTCCCTCATATCCACTTGACAAAAGGGTGCCGAATGTCCGGGCGAATACCAAACAAACATCGCACCAAAGCCTAATATCTAAAGCCAGATGCCCCATCCAAGCCACAATGACGGGACTGGGTCACACACCGGTCCAGCGCACTCTTAGTGGGCATCACATGTGCACGCTGCAAGGGTCGTCACCACCGTCTTCCATCGATCCATCTTCAAAGCAGATACTGATGCATCGACCTTGCCAGGCCTCTCTGTCATCGACGTCATCACGACGCCGGACAGCGTCATCCTCCTGCGCGAGTCCATCGCCGCACATCGGATGCCGAATCTCCACTGCACCATGCTGCCGAGATCCGCCATCGTCAATGTGTAGGATGAAGCACCGCTCCACCAAAGATGCCGTCCACTAGTCCTTGAGTCTGTGTACACCTCCAAGTATGACGCCCTGAAGGTGGAAACGACACAAGCACGCCGCCGTCATCCGTTCTACTGATCTAGGGTTTTCCTCGGAGGTAGCTGATAATGGTCTGGAACTTGTCAACCACGATGCCTTCAAGAAGGGAACGGCGCCGAAGAGCGCCGCCATCGCCGACCTTGGTAGCTAGTCGAGAGCAAGTTTTCAACCAGATCTGCTCGAAGAACCTCCATCAAGCATCTTGTGCACGGATCGTCGCCTTCTCTGGCGGGGACTGGACGAAAAGGATCCAGCCGCCTGACCGGCCATGACACCACCACGGTGTCTAAGCAACTGACGTGTTCATGCCCCAGCCCGCTAGCCCGTCGCCGCATAACCGAGCCGTCGGCCTGCCCAAGCCCATCTGGGTCGGGCGAACACGGGCGCCAGCACAGAAGCGCCTCCGGCGCGTGGTGGCCGCACCACCACTGTCGCTGTCACCACTCACACTGTCGGGATCCCGCCGCTCCTTGCCGCCGCACGAGGAAGAATGCCTCGGCACTGCCGTCATAGCCCACAGCGCAGGCTTCGCCCGGCATGATCTCCGGCGGCGGCGGGAGGGAGGGGTCAAGGAGAGGAGGCCGAGGGCCGGCGGGGTGATCTCCTCTCGCGCCGCCTAGGGTTGGCGACGCGGGCGTCGTGTGGGGGAGATGTCATTACTTTTGGAGAGATTGATTCAGCTTCTTTAGGGTCAGCCTAAGATGGGGTAAATACTATCCGAAAATTACACGAAAAAGGTCAGCTTAAGATGGGGGAAATACTATCTTAAAATAACACCGTCCTCCATGACTGAAGAAGCCCTCCTGATTAATGTTTGAAGAAGAAGAAAAGATGGCGCAACCCAAGAAGACCAGGGTTCCATCCCCAAGTATGACAACTACGACAACTCCAGTATTTTTTTTCCTCGGTACAAATAAAACCAGGAAACTAAAGCTCCATGGCATTCCATTTGCCCAGTTCTTCGCACTCTAAAATTAAAGATTCTCAACTAGGATTGTAGGGGGTTGAAAAAGCTAGTGTTACTATAATATTGGAGTATATTATTTTTGGAAGGGTAATATCAGAGTGATGGGTCGTTTTTTCCCCCTCTCCCTCACCTAGGCGAGCGGCGACGGCAGCTGATCTATCCTACTCCCTCCATTCCTAAATAATTGTCTTTTTAGAGATTTCAACAAGTGACTACATACGAAGCAAAATGAGTAAATCTACACTCTAAAACATGTCTACATGCATCCGTATGTTGTACTCCATTTGAGATGGCTAGAAAGACAATTATTTGAGAACGGAGGGAGTACTTCCCAGCGAGTCCCAGGTCCCTCTCTCCCTTCGTCTGTCGCTTCGGCGACGGGAGGTGGGCACGACTCCAAGGCTTCAATCCGATGGTGGTAGAGTTAGGAACAAATTTAGAATTGCCCTCGTACGAGTTTGTGTGGAGTCAACCAGAATTAGCATGCAGTGTAGGTACGGCTAGCAAAAAAATAACCAGTCACTAGGGTACACTAGCAATTTTTAAATAATGACATATAAGGATGATAGTACAGTTCACTACAAGTAAATCCAATAAAAAGAGCTGTCTCCCCAACCCCCCTCCCGCCACCACCTCCGCAAATTTTTCTCAGTACTTATTTTTATTGAAGTACTTGTATCTTACAATCATCATTTGTATATATGATACTACATCTCAAACGTATCTACTCTTCTGAGAAAAAAATTATCCTCTAATTTGCATAATTTAAATAAGTTAGCTACAATATCATGTAGAAGAGGTAATATAGAGTGACAATAAGCTAGGTACAATGGGCCCGCATACGTCGCCTTCCGATGCCCCTTCGACGGCAGGAAGAGTGACGACACTCCATCTACTCCTAGCCTGATATCAGTTTGTGAATCTGGATATACGCCTCCACAATAAAAGGCACCCACACCTGCATCCCCTTAGGTATAGGAGTTCGGTTAGATTCATATTTTTACAACTTTTCGAATTTAAGGAGTCCAGATTTGAGAAGGTGATTGAGGAGCTATTAAAAGTTAGAAGTTCAATTAGAGACGCCTAAGATTTGCTCGGATCCTGTGAACACGACCCTGCTGCACCGGCACCACTCCAACTTAACGACATTGGCAGGCTGAGCTTTTAGCCGCCCATGTGAAAGTACAAAACCTAGTCATAAGAATCCATTTAATTTGCGTCACATCATGCTATTCATAGTAGTAGCACCTAGATTAAAGGATAACCATGGAAATTACTGGTACCGTGCATGGATAGGTCGATCGATACACAAGGTGACGTGCAGGCCTGATCATTTCCATGCCCTTATCAACACGAATCGGACTAATGGAAGACTAACAGGGCCATGAAATCACCTACTCCAATAATTAAGAAAAAATTGCTGAAGAGATGCACGTCACGACACCACCCATTTCCAACCCGCGCGAAATCATTATTGATTGAAGCGTTAGTCAGGGAAGAAACAGTCTTGGAATGGCCAGCAATCGGATCGAGATCGATCATGATCCAACGGCTGTGGCACTAACCAGGAGTCAAGGCGGTGACATGGTGGTTAGTGTCTCACTGTCTAGTGATGAGTGTGAGCGGCCATCAATTTTAACCTTTAGTAGGACTGTGGAGAAACTGCGAAACACAAAGGTAGAGACCTTTTCTTTCTTTCTGGTATGCATACATGTTGATTTGTTTTGCCCAGATGATGCTTATATATTGCTGCGATATGAAGTGAAAACTCTTAATTTTTCACATAATTATGGATTTTCTGCTCCATACCAGAATTCTTAGCACGCGAGGTCAATCTCTCTAAAGTGAAAATAATAATCATAACTTCTCCGAATTTCTTTCCTAGCTATCTAATTTTGTTATGAATTTGTGCAAAGTTACCACGTTATGAACTAAAAGTCTCGTTTTCTTCAGGTGAACTGAAGGCCTCGTTAGGAACTTAATTAGGTGTTTCTTGATTTAGAATAGACCAGTAGCGCAAACTAACTCTATTTACTTACTGCACTTGAAAAATGCAAAAGGAAATGGCAAATTATTAAAAAATATGCCGGGTGAAGAAATAGCAAAATAATAGATAGATATTGTCACTTTTACATTATGTTGGCTTTATCAGACAACACATAGCGCCACCCATAGTCTCAAACTAATTATAAAAAAAAAATCAAACTGCAGGTTTGATGCGCATGTGGAACGCACTTGAGTTAGATAAATTCGGCACAACGACCTACTAGCGTTTTCTTGGTATTTTTTGCTAATAGAAAATACTAAAGTGCCCTTGCCCTTATAATTTGTTTGCAACTAGTGTAGTTTGGCATGAGGGGTTAGCTATTTCAAAAAGGAAAACTAGTGTAGTTTGTTATTTTTATATAACTATTTTTCCTCAGGCGAAAGTAGACAATGTATGAATACCTCGCGCGAGGAGCAAGGTCAGTTTGGTCCTTTGTGTTAGCAACTAGCAAGTGGTGCAACAGCAAGCCTGCAACACGGATATAATAAGCCTCATCGGCCGGAGCCTCATGAGAAAGCCTCCGTGGTGGCAGCTGGTGCAAGAAATAGCTCACGTTCATAGCGCCAGAGCACTAGAAGAAATCGATGAAGCTGTTCGCGTTCGTGAGGCGCGCTCGCCGGACATCGGCCGCGGCGGCGATGACAGCGGAGCCGATTCCGGTGCCGGTGGCGCCTGTGTCCACTGCGGAGAAGCGGCGGCGGAGGCCTTCGTCGGGATCGTCGTCGTGGAAGCCGACGCTGGTCGCCATCTCCGAGGACGCTGCGGTGGCCGCCACCAAGGCCGATGCCGGAAAGGCCAAGGGCAAGCCGAAAGGGAAGCCGGCGGCGGCCAAGGCCAAGGCGAGGGCGTCGCCTCGCGCGCTCCGGCCTGACTACGACGACTTCCGGTGAGTTCAGTTCCGTGCTGTGTCCGTGTGCGTACGTGTGTGAGGCGTCGGGTTTGCGCGCGTGCCGGCAGTAGGCGACAGCCGTTGGATCCGGCTGGGTTGGCAGGGGAGTGGCCATCTGACGGATGCAGTGCGTTGACCTTGGATTAGCCTGCGTGCGCGGCCAGGCTCCTCCAGCGAGGCTGGAATGCCGTTGGATAGACCAGACGTTGCATGGTCGGCTGCAGGTGGACCCGTCGGTAAGCCATGAAGGCGTGGTTCCAAAATAATATTTCAAAGTTGTTTTAGCCGTGATGAGTAAATTTCCAACATTTCAGTTCTTGGGTTTCAGTTTAACCAAGATGGTACAATTTCTGCTTAAAATTTACTTCAAAAGTTGAGAAATTTTCTTCTTCTTGTTTTGAGAAAATCGTCCAATCTATTCACCAAAACAGTGTGACCGTACAAAGAACACAAAAAATAATAGAAATTACTACATTCATATCCGTAGACCACCTAGCAACGACTACAATTCTTCTTAACCAGTTATTTGAACAAAACCGGTAAAGAATGAATTATCTTTTGGCTTTGGCTCGATCGAACCCATGCATTGCTGAGATATTTTGACCAAAATGTAAATATCCTAGTACTTACCGAAATGAATGAAAAATCCCAAAATTTTGGTGAATTTTTATGAACAACAAGAAACCTATGCGGGCCATGGCTGCTTCTAACAGGTAGTAATAATTATATCAGTTTTGCTAATTATATAAGCGTGTGTGGAGATAGTCCATATCGTAAGCAGTTTTGTCAACAGCTTGGTTTGCTGTTGCTGTAAAGCGTGATCTTGATGATCTACTTGCTTGGAAGCAGGACGTAGAGATAAGGGTTAGTTGGTGGGTCAGCTGTTTGGCACCTAATTTCAGTTGCAACTCGCACAAAGTTGACCCGGGATGGATGGTTAATGGGTTCACAGGCGCCGCAGCTTGTGTCCAGCTTTTCGATCGTCAACTAGCCTACACGAGCAGTAGTTGGTTTGAGCTTGGTATGATTGTCTAGTGAGTGCATAATTAGGCCATGCTGCTCTTCTGGCTGTGCACAACGTACGGTACGGGCACACACTTCCACGTCACTAAATCTAGTTCGAAATATATTGTCAGTCCGAAATCTTATCTGTCCGAAAAAATTGCACTAACAAAGTCAAGAATTAGAAGTTATACTGGTGGGAATTATGTCTGAATTCGATTGAAACTGTTCTGTGGTACATCGGCAGAAGTACAATGGGCCACCCAGAAAAAAAATATACGAACACCTGGAACTGCATGGACCACCGTGTGTCCTGCCGTGCCAGTGGAATCTCCATCGATCTGTAGACAAGCTCACCAGTCACCACCCCTAATTTTCGTGCATGTGTCGGACGGAGACGTACTCTTGCTTTATCGTTGGTCAAAACACAAGCCTCACTGGCCGGTCAAGTGAGCATGTGACCCTGATGCGTGCTGCTAGCACTACTTGCCCTGCTACTGACACAAGCCTCACAAGGGAAGGCATCTAGTTTAGCGGTACAAAAATCACGGAAATTGAATGCTTCATGTAAAGTTACTACTGTACTGCATTTAGGTATCCTTGTGTCACTAAAACTGATCCAGATAATTGTCTCTCTGCCTGCAGGCGATTCGGGGCGCCCACGGTGCTGCCGGCGTTCGCGCCCACGGCGTTCCTCTTCTGAGCGAGCTCAGGCGAGCTCGCTGTGGTGGTGTGCCGTGATGGGAGCGGCAAGTGGCAACGTGGTGGTCTGACCATGAACCCTCTCTGTGTTTGTGTGCCCAATATGAGCTCCCAAAGCTGATGCTTCTATGATTCCTTCTAGTGCTTGCTGGCTTTTCATGTGAATATCTGTCTATTGTTTCGGCTTCCATCCAACTTGCGTTGCAACTCTCTTCAGATCGTTTTTTCACAACTCTTGTAATCCCTCGGCCGGGTTCGACAAAAGCAATACTTCGAGCCAGTTTCGGAAGATAGGATAGCAGGGCCGACAGGTCATTCATCCCTGTGATCAGCAAAATACAGAGGGCAAATAAAAGAAGCAAATCATGAAAGAACTGTACAATAAGACTCACTGGTGACAGGCCATTCACTCATAATTAACTTGGTTGATGAAATCACGATGAAATCATTTTGGTAAGAGGGTGTAAACACCCTAATCTGGCAACACCATAAAACAAGCACGCCAGAATCAATACACGGCAAGCCCAACTATGCCAATACAAGGGTAGCAATTATTCCCCAGCTTATATCACAGGCTGGTAGCAGGCTGACAAATAGAAAGTTTATAAATTCTCATCTCCTGTTATCAAGAGAGGAAATGGGCCACCAACTTACAAGAGCAACATTTGTTTGCTAAAAAATGAGACCAGCGCCCCTCCTGCACCGCACAATTCGACTTCCCCATGCTGGAACAACTGAACAAGGCTGTAATGTAAAGCAGTGAGTGTGCTTCAGGATGGCCATGACATTTGAACCGTGTCATCACGGGATCATAGTGTATGTTCGCCACAGGATCAGTAACCGTTAATCTTTCGCTGTGAAGATCCAGAGTGCAATGCCCCGTTGTCAGTGAGCCTTGAAAAGCCAACCTGATCCCTAGCCCCTGGGCTCGGAGGAACTCTTGGACTAGGAACACTGGTCAAGCGAGACTGCGGCACAGTATCAGACATGGACTTGGAGAAGGCTTGGGCGAGCTCCAAGGCAGTCGCTGCTTTCCCAAACCGAGGTGCAGTAACCTCAGGCTTTGGTGGCTCCACTGGTTTACGCCAGGTTTCAGGCTCTGGGCGTTGTTGATCAGGCTGCTTTTCCACATCTCTAGCAACCTTCCTGTTCTCATCGCGTCGTGTAGGCCTGTATGCATCAGCCCTGTCTGTATCCCGCCTGTAATCTTTCCTATCAGCATTCCTTGGGCCTCTGTGACCAACTGCAAAACTCTCAGCCTTTTCGCCTGAAGGGTTAATGGTCATAACTTCAACCTTCTGCTCGACCTTTGCAAATTCATTTTTGGACCTAGATGACACACCGGTTATTAGTAAATGTGACATCTTCAACTTGACACATATCTATATTAATCTTTGCAGAAAATTAAACTCCACAGAAAAGAACATTCCCCACTAAGGAAAAAGAAGCATAACAAGTAAAGTTGCTACTGAAAAGTGAAAATTAACATATAAGCCGGGTAAAAACTAAAAAAACCATAATCAATATCCTTCCTTGACACTCCAAAATAAACCTTATGACTTACTACAGCAGTATAAGAATATGACAGAATCTGATTTCTAGCTTCAAATGCATTCAAACAAAACGAATCTAGCTTTCCAGGCCTAAGCAAGTTGCACATCCAGGCCTGATAGAAACAGCGTCAAGGGAAGTGTTGTCAACAGCATACGATTTGTAACTTCTACCATCTTATTAAGAGCGAAGGCCCGTCTAGCAGTCCTCACTAATTCTGTAACTTAAGGCTACCAAGACAACCATGCCTCTTCGCTCTATTGCAGATAGCTGTTCCAGCACTTCTGCACTGTCCCTATGGTGGGAACATATACTACCGTCCACATGTAATTTCCAACCTAAATTTAACACAACTATACAAGTTTTACTGGCATAATACACTGGAACCCGACAAGTATGATTGTCTGGAGGTGGCAGCACAAGGTTAACTAGGTACGCAACAGCTAAATTGGCAGCTTCCAGAAAACAAATCAAAATTACACAATATATATCATAGAAGGTAAGTAGTAGGAAGAATCTAGATCACACATTTAAGATGAACAACAATAATAAACATGCCTTGACTGCAAAATGCTAGTAATAATGTCAACCAAATATACTACAGATATAAATTGGTCCATGTCTACATAACTACCTGCCAACTGGAGAGGTGATCTCGAGGTCACTTGCCAAAGCATCCACACCACGATCTCTGAGAACCTGGTTTCATACAAGAACAATCAGTTAGAATGAAAAAATAAACATAAAATAACACACCACTAAAACCACATGAGTGGATGTAAGAAGCAGATGCACATACTTGTTCCCGGGGGCGAGCACCACCAAAGAGGGATGGCCTAATAGAACAACAAGATAAGTTATATACGACAAAAACCAACAATGATAGTAACAGTAACAGTGAATGCAAAACTACGGCAAGGTAGTGACAAAATACTTCTCTACCGGTAAATGAACTAGGCATTGAAGACGATTCTTATTAAACCAATTAAATGCATATTGCTTGCTTATTGAGTTGCTAAGAAATTCAGCACCAGTATATAGGGCCAAAACAATGATTCTAAACATTCTCAGAAATAAGGGATGGGGATGTTGTAAACAAATAACAGAAAACAGCACCAAAGTACCATTCTACTATTACAGACACTCATACATCAAACATAAATATTAAATACTTCTCCATAGCAGGTGGCCTTGTGGTTCCTACTATCCAAATCAGAACTATGATATGTACCATTACAATAAATTGAAGAATTTTTACATAAACTCGTCTGCATGGTATTAAAATGTTTAAAGATCACTCATTCGAGATACAGGATGAAATAAGGAACTAGAGGTAGTAGTTGTCAAACAGAAAAACAGTGACACCAAGGTGATCGGCACTGGCTGATGATATTAACTCTCCCGGAAATGCAAGACAGGTGTGCCTGCCTTGTGCTCTTTGGGTAAGCATGAACTACATGCCAACTGTAAAAAGAGAGACATGGCCTAGAGTATATTGGGTGTTATTTTGATCTGCCTACCAGCCATTTGTAGTTAGAATACATGTAGTGCAAACAAACAGAGCAGACCAAGTCTGCATCAAAGTTGCGCATATTGGACCTTAACTGTAGATCAATTAACAGGAATAGTAAATATGGTGTTGGTACAAGATGGATAATACAAACTTGAGCAGGTTATGAAGTGTATGGTATTTATGATATAACAATGACATAACACGTAATAGATATGAGCGAATTTACAGCAAGCAACAAACAATCAAGTTAGAAATGTAAGAATATCTTCCAAAGCAAATAGAGAAGTTACAAGAGCAAAATGAGAGGCTAAACACTGTGTACCTCTCCTTCGCAGCACTTTCACCAGACTGACCCACTCCATTAGAGCGAGGTTTCAGATTCAGCCGTGGTCGCTCCACTGTTGCCCTGCTTTCAGCATCTGCCCCTGCCACTCCCGTTTTGGCTACCATCACATTCTGGCGCGCTTCATGAACAACCTCAACCTGCATGACACTCGCTATCACAGGGACCGGAAGGACCTATACAATTGTTAAACCACCACGGAAAAAGATTAAATTTCCACCATGTCATAGTGAACCCAATGATACAGAATAGCTAATAAGAAGAAAAACTACATAATGCAATCATCTGTAGCTTCGCATGAAGATATCTCCTATATGGTTTGCAAACTCCGCTTGAATAACCAATATTGATCAATTATTATTATTGCTATATAATGTTACTTGATGCAATGCATGCAATTTCAATTTGCAATCAGATCAGCTAGGAAGAAAGGTGTCAGCAAGCAAGGTTAAAGGGCCATCTTTTAGAGAAATAAGATCAGCATAAAACTCAGAAGGAACAGATGTAGTCACCTGCTTCTCTTCAATATAGGTAGGTGATGGTGCAGGGGATTCGATTGGCTTGGAACGAGGAAGCAGCTTCAGCTTGGGCCTTTCTGGTACCTCTCCGATTTTCCCTTCCCCAACCCTGCCTTCATGTGATGCAGGCCTCACTGGTTCCACACCCTTCTCCATGGCAACGTCCAACCCTCTTAATCCAACTGACCTTGGCCTCTCCATGGCACCGTCCAGCTCTCTCACAGCCAACACCCTTGGCCTCTCGATGGCAGTGTCAAACCCTCTCGTTCCAACCAACCCTGACCTCTCCATCTCAGGCGGGACCACCTGAGTCTCCAGCACTGGTGCCGACACAGAGGCGGGCGGGGAGGAGGGCTTGGACAAATGCCACCTACCGGAGATTACCTTCTCCACAGCGCTCGCCTGCGCGATGCGCGTCGCCGACCAGATCTGACCGCTGCTGGCGGCAGGAACAACCGGCGGCGCGGCTGGAGCGACCTCCCTCTTCGCACCCCAGGCGTTACCCGGTCCAGATCTAGCGGGGGCCACCGCCGGCACGGATGGGAACGACGGGGGCGACGGCGCAGGGCGGCGAGGCGCGGCCAGCTCGAAGGGCGTGCGCTCGTCCTCATCGAAGTGGCGGCCGATGCGGGAGGGATTGGTGAGGAAGGAAGGGACAGCGGCAGCCGCCGCCGCTGCGGAGGAAGCGGCGGGAGTCCGCGGGCGCGCGGATGCAGTCGAAGAGGCGGACGGAGCGGCCGTGGGGCGGTCGGGTGGTCGTGCAGAGCTGCGAAAACGGGAGCAGTTCGTCAGCTACAGCACGGTGAGGGGTCGTCGATGGGGTTAGGGTTTGGGGAACTTACACGCCAGGGGCGGATGGGAGAGGGAGCTCGGAGGGGATGGAGCCGCCGTGGAAGTCCTTGAGCGTCATCGTCGTCACCGCCTTCTTCTTCGACATGACTGCGGCCGAGGTCGAGCCAGCCGGCGCCGGAGATGGACGGCTGCTGCCTCTCTCCGAAGGGAGGTGCGCTTGATCGATCGGGGCCTGGCGCCTCAAGCTTTCCAGGTCCAAGTTTGTGTAGCGCTTCCTGTGGGAGGGAAGTGTTTGATGGGCTGGGTTGGGAATTTTGCACTTTGGCGCTCCACACTTTGGGTAACTCGCGTCCTATGTATCCACATAGAAAGATTGCTGAGGATTGTTTTGTAAAACGACTAGGTAAGAGCAACTCTGCTGGAGTTAACATATCTGTATAGCCTCCGAGGCTCCGTCATGCGTCCATAATGCATATAGAGCATGCTCCCAGGCGCCACCACCCCCGAAATGCAGATGCCTCATGCTCTTGCGACCACGCTGCTCCACAGGCCACCGCCGCCGCCACCACCACCACCGATCCCCATCGCCGTCGTCGCAGCCACCACCACCCCCGACCTCCCCAGCGCATCGCCTCCCACCCTCCCCATGCCTCACACCCTCAGATCCATAGGGACACCACTCGGGGAGGGGAGAGGATTCCGGACGCCACTTCCGTTTGTCTGCCAGGGGTTCCCGAAGATGCTGCAGCCCCTCAGCGCAGTCTCGTCGGAGATCCTGCGGGAGACAAGGGGGAGAAGATGGAGGGAGCGGGCAGAGCGGACCTGCGGCAACGCCCTCTCCTGGAGGCTCTATGTTCGGGAGTGGAGGGAAGCGGAGGAGGTGGTGGAGGAGGGCTCAGATCCGTACTAGATTTCACGTCGACATGCGCTGATGTGCAAGGCTCCCGCAGATCGGAAACTGCTGAATTTGGCCTTGAGGATCTACTTTGAAGGCAGCCTAGAGGAGAAGCGCAGGATGCCGCACCCATTCGAGCCGCCGGTTGCGTTCGTCAATGGGGCGAAAAAGGAGGGGAAATCAGAGGATCCACGCCGCACAACTCAGTGGGAATACCTGACGGGCCTGATGCCTAGCAAGGTGCCGCCGGAGCTGGAGAAGGTGGATCCGCTGTTGTACCTGTCGCCGATTCCAGCAATGGATTGACAGCGGTGCCACTCACTTCGGACCTCGGTGCCGCACCGGCTGGACCGCTAAGAGCTACGCAAAAGGATTTGGGGGCGCAGGTTTGTCCGCCACTGGTGTGCACTTCAATTACCTAGCTGACAACATTTGGGAGCAGGATCAGGGGAATTTAGCCTCGCTCCCCCAGCTATGTTTCTCTACTTATCATAAACATCATCTCTGCGAGCATGGTGTTGGTTGGATCACCGATGAGCAAATGCTGAGGCGATCATTGCATGGACCGACCTTAGATATGCTGACTGCACAGGGGGGCAATCTGATGCCGGGGGAGTAGTTGCGCTTGCGACTGCTGTCTCTGGCCAGGAGAATGGCCCTGCTTTGTTGGTGATGCAGAGAGAAGGCGGATTCAGATTCGTCCAGAAGGAGAAACGCGCCAAGAAATTTTGTCTAAAAAGTGCTGACGAAGGTGCCACCATGGAGGGCATGCTGCCTCACTGCCATGGTGACTGAGCAGAAGAGTTCCACAGCCAACTCTAGGCCCCTATATACAGGGGTGTGCCTGCTAACCCTAACATCAGTCCTCCTCCACCCCTCTCCTCAAGTCCCCACCCCCCCCCCCCCCGTCGCAACTCAGGGGGATTGTGCTATGGGATACAATGGGCGCGGGCACGAGAAGGGTGAGAACAAGGGTGGTAGAGGGGAGAACATGGGTCCTTGTCAACAAGAGCAGTCGTTGCTACCTCAGATGGGGCCGCCGCAGCAATTTTTTGGGTACGGCTTCCAGGGAGCTCCATGCTACTCGTAATCTGCGTTAGTATTTCCCCGAAGAGGAGGGTATGATGCATCACAGCATAGGTAAGTATTTCCCTTAGTTGTGAAACCAATGCTATCAATCCAGTAGGAGACCCAAGCAACATTATGTAAATAGCACCTGCACACAAACAACAAATACTTGCAACCCAACGCATAAAGGGGTTGTCAATCACTCAACGTTATCGAGAGAGATTAAATTGTATGAGATTTGATAAATAGATCTAACTAAAACACACACAAAAAAGAACATTGCAGCATGGTATTTTTGGTTTTAATATATGATAGGAAAGAAACTCGGGGGCCATAGTTTTCACTAGAGGCTTCTCTCGAGAAAATAGCACACGGTGGGTAAACAAATTACTCTTGGGAAATTGATAGAAAAGCAAATACTTCTGACGATATCCAAGGCAATGATCATGTATATAGGCATCACGTCCAAGATTAGTAGACCGAAACGATTATGCATCTACTACTATTACTCCACACATCGACGCCATCCAGCATGCATCCAGTGTACTAAGTTCATGGAAAAACGGAGTAATGCATTAGGCAAGATGACATGATGTAGACAAGATAAACTCATGTATGAATAAACCCCATATCGTTACCCTTAATGGCAACGATACATGCGTGTCATGTCTCTTTCTGTCACTGAGGTTGAACACCGCAAGATCGAACCCATCACAAAGCACCTCTTCCCATGTCAAGATAAATCAATCTAGTTGGCCAAACCAAACCAATAAATCGGAGAAGAAATACGAAGTTATAATAATCATGCATAAAAAAGTACAGAGAAGACTCAAATAATATTCATGGATAGATCTGATCATAAACTTACAATTCATCAGATCCCAATAAACACACCGCAAAAAAGAGTTACATCAAATAGATCTCCAAGAACATCGAAGAGAACATTGTACTGAAAATCAAAAAGAGAGAAGAAGCCAACTAGCTACTAACTAAGGACCTGTAGGTCTGTGGTAACTACTCACGCATCATCGGAGGGGCGGCAAGGATGATGAAGAACCCCTTCATGATCGTTGCCCCCCCCCCCGGCAGAGTGCCGGAAAAGGCCTCTAGATTGGATCTCGTGGTTCTGGAACTTGCGGCGGCAAAAAAAGTACATCGGGGCAGAGACGTGCTATACAAATGGTTTTTACCCCCTTTCCGCCGCGGAGTTTTAACCCGTCACCTAGTGAGTGTGTGCGATAGGGGGATCCTTCCCACACGACCCAGAAACCGTCGGGGATAGGCCCTCCGGTCATACATGCAGGGCAAAATGAGCTCGTGTGCAGTCGGGCGAGGCATCGGAGCAATTATACAGGCCCAATCATTTTCGTTCGTATGTACATACCATACAGTGAATCCCAGACAAACGTTTCCGTTCGTATGTATATCACACACAAATTTTTTATGTGGAAACGTTTGTGCAAGGTGGCCTAACGCAAACAGTTTTCTACCGGAAGCCGTGTGTGATTGTTAATTGATCCAACACGCCTACTTTCTAGAAACCATGTTGGTTGTTTGAGTTCATCACCCACGGTGTTGTCAGAGTAACCGTCTGCAGTAGAAAAACCCCAATAAGCAGGGTAATTGACCTATTATTGATAATCCATGTAGTAATCATGTAGTAATCAAATTGACATTTCTTATAGAATACACCAGATATTTCATATCCGTATAAAGGCAACGAGGATTTCATAATCGAATTACATCAGATAGCTTTAGCACTCAGTTACACCATATAGGGATATTGCTAGCTACGTCATTACACAACAGCACCAAGTTTCACATGCAACATTGAAAACCTTTGGAGAGTAGCATCATACACGATAAATAGACAGATGAATCATCTCATCTGGGAAACTGCAGACGCGGAAGGAGAATATTGAGCCTTCAGTGATGTTGAATGTCCTTGCAACTTTAGGCCAGTGACTATGGATAATTGTCTGCCCAACCTTCGTCCTCTTCAGGAATACTTCAATATTGTACTGTCGGTGTTGAATGA
Organism: Aegilops umbellulata; assembly: GCA_032464435.1. Taxonomy (NCBI): domain Eukaryota; kingdom Viridiplantae; phylum Streptophyta; class Magnoliopsida; order Poales; family Poaceae; genus Aegilops; species Aegilops umbellulata. The sequence continues at coordinate 94,959,534 of CP136055.1, forward strand.
ATACTTTCCTCGCCTCTTGACCATGCAGGTGGTTTGAGAGGTAATCATCGGTGAACTGCTTTGGAAAGTACTGAAAACAAAGATATACATAAATCATTGTTATAAATTTTGAAATGGCACAAGGGGTAAAAACAAGGTAAAAGAGTTAGTACCATCCTATAGTTGACTAATGTCTTCTTCATTGTGCAAACAAAGATCTCGCTGTTATTCTTCGCAAGTTTCTTTATCCTAACAATCTTTCTGAGTTTCTTGACTTGATTGATATTCATGGACATCTCATTTCCCCATATGCAAAATGGGTCGAACAGTGGGTCTAAGCCTCTGACAGCAGGACCTGCATGTGCAAGACCAAATTGTAAAAAACCTAAATATTAGAATGATTTCTGCAACTGCACAATAATGTGCTATTAGCGAAAGGACCATGCATGAGCAAACCTCGATGGTAAACCGCAGTGTCTCCCATTATTTCCTTGCAACATATATAAGGAAGATCTTGATCAGGTTAACTGAGAGTTGCCATACTATCAGTATAATATGTATTGAGTACAACCAAATTTGATTTATTTCTCACATGCATAACAATACAAAATTGTACCCACAACAAATGAAAATCAAATTGCAGAATTGAACCAAATAGTTAACTGGACAGTAGAACAAATGAACCAAAACAGTTAACTGAGCACAACATTGCAGAATAGAACATATACTAGAAGATAAGACACTTAACGAAACCAAGAATGCTTGAGAATAGTACTTTAGCAATTGTTGGACCAAACTGTTAACTGAATGCTACCTCTTGAGCACTTCGTTGGATTTCCCCGAAGAGGAGAGGATGATGCAGCAAAGTAGCGTAAGTATTTCCCTCGGTTTTTGAGAACCAAGGTATCTATCCAGTAGGAGGCTATACGCAAGTCCCTCGTACCTGCACAAAACAATAGCTCCTCGCAACCAACGCGATTAGGGGTTGTCAATCCCTTCACGGTCACTTACGAGAGTGAGATCTGATAGAGATGATAGATAATATTTTTGGTATTTTTGGTATAAAGATGCAAAGTGAAAAGTAAAAGGCAAAGTCAAAAGCAAAGCAAGATTAAAGTGATGGAGATTGATATGATGAGAATAGACCCCGGGGCCATAGGTTTCACTAGTGGCTTCTCTCAAGAGCTCGTCGTAAAGGGTTACGTCGACGCTAGCTTCGACACAGATCTGGATGACTCTAAGTCACAAACCGGATACGTGTATATTTTGAATGGTGGGGCAGTAAGCTAGTGCAGTTGCAAGCAGAGCGTTGTGGCGGGATTTACATGTGAAGCGGAGTACATGGCAGCCTCGGAGGCAGCACATGAAGCAATTTGGGTGAAGGAGTTCATCACCGACCTCGGAGTCATACCCAATGCGTCGGGGCCAATCAAACTCTTCTGTGACAACACTGGAGCTATTGCACTTGCCAAGGAGCCCAGGTTTCACAAGAAGACCAGGCACATCAAGCGTCGCTTCAACTCCATTCGTGAAAATGTTCAAGATGGAGACATAGAAATTTGTAAAGTGCACACGGATCTGAATGTTGCAGATCCGTTGACTAAACCTCTCCCTAAGGCAAAACATGATCAGCACCAGAACTCTATGGGTGTTCGATTCATCACAATGTAACTAGATTATTGACTCTAGTGCAAGTGGGAGACTGTTGGAAATATGCCCTAGAGGCAATAATAAAAGCATTATTATTATATTTCCTTGTTCATGATAATTGTCTTTATTCGTGCTATAATTGTGTTATCCGGAAATCGTAATACATGTGTGAATAACAGACAACAACATGTCCCTAGTAAGTCTCTAGTTGACTAGCTCGTTGATCGATAGATAGTCATGGTTTCCTGACTATGGACATTGGATGTCATTGATAACGAGATCACATCATTAGGAGAATGATGTGATGGATGAGACCCAATCCTAAACATAGCATAAGATCGCATAGTTCATTTGCTAGAGTTTTCCAATGTCAAGTATCCTTTCCTTAGACCATGAGATCGTGTAACTCCCGGACACCGTAGGAGTGCTTTGGGTGTACCAAACGTCACAACGTAACTGGGTGACTATAAAGGTATACTACGGGTATCTCCAAAAGTGTCTGTTGGGTTGACACAGATCGAGACTGGGATTTGTCACTCCGCTTGACGGAGAGGTATCACCGGGCCCACTCAGTAATGCATCATCATAATGAGCTCAATGTGATCAAAGTGTTTGATCACGGGATCATGCATTACGGTACGAGTAAAGTGACTTGTCGGTAACGAGATTGAACGAGGTATTGGGATACCGACGATCGAATCTCGGGCAAGTAAAATACCGATTGACAAAGGGAATCGTATACGGGATTAATTGAATCCTCGATATCGTGGTTCATCCGATGACATCATCGAGGAGAATGTGGGATCCAACATGGGTATCCAGATCCTGCTGTTGGTTATTGCCCGAGAGTCGTCTCGGTCATGTCTGCATGTCTCCCGAACCCGTAGGGTCTACACACTTAAGGTTCGGTGACGCTAGGGTTATTAGGAAGACTTGTATGTGATTACCGAATGTTGTTCGGAGTCCCGGATGAGATCCCGGACGTCACGGGGAGTTCCGGAATGGTCCGGAGGTAAAGATTTATATATGGGAAGTTGTCATACGGACATCGGAAAGGTTCGGGGGCATATCGGTATTGTACCGGGGCCACCGGAGGGGTTCCAGGGGTCCACCGGGAGGGGCCACCTCTCCCGGAGGGGCTTATGGGCTGTATGAGGAAGGGAACCAGCCCAAAGTGGGCTGGTGCACCTTCCCCCCCAAGGGCCCATGCGCCTAGGGTTGGGGGAAACCCTGAGGGGGGCGCCCCCCCTTGCTTGGGGGGCAAGCCTCCTCCCCTAGGCCGCCGCCCCCCCTCTAGATCCCATCTAGAGGGGCCGGCCCCCCTTGCCCCTTCCCCTATAAATAGTAGGGGTGAGGGGAGGGCAGCGAGACCATCCAAGGCGCAGCCCCTCCCCTCCCCAACACCTCTCCTCCTCCGTCACGTGCTTAGCGAAGCTTTGCCGGAGTACTCCTTCTCCACCACCACCACGCCGTCGTGCTGCTGTTGGAGACTTCTTCCTCAACCTCTCCTTCCCCTTGCTGGATCAAGAAGGAGGAGACGTCGATCGTCCCGTACGTGTGTTGAACGCGGAGGTGCTGTCCGTTCGACACTTGGTCATCGGTGATCTGAATCACGGCGAGTACGACTACGTCATCACCGTTCCCTGAACGCTTCCGCTCGCGATCTACAAAGTGGTATGTAGATGCAATCTCTCTCCCATGACTCGTTGCTTAGATGAACTCATAGATGGATCTTGGTGAAACCGTAGGAAAATTTTTAATTTTCTGCAACGTTCCCCAACAGTGGCATCATGAGCTAGGTCTATGCGTAGTTCTCTATTGCACGAGTAGAACACAATTTGTTGTGGGCGTAGATGTTGTCAACTTTCTTGCCGCTACTAGTCTTATCTTGCTTCAGCGGTATTATGGGATGAAGCGGCCCGGACCAACCTTACACGTACGCTTACGTGAGACCGGTTCCACCGACTAACATGCACTAGTTGCATAAGGTGGCTGGCGGGTGTCTGTCTCTCCCACTTTAGTTGGAGCGGATTCGATGAAAAGGGTCCTTATGAAGGGTAAATAGAAGTTGACAAATCACGTTGTGGCTTTCACGTAGGTAAGAAAATGTTCTTGCTAGAACCCTAATTCAGCCACGTAAAACTTGCAACAACAATTAGAGGACGTCTAACTTGTTTTTGCAGCAAGTGCTTTGTGATATGATATGGCCAAAGTTGTGATGAATGATGAATGATCTATATGTGATGTATGAGATGTTCATGCTATTGTAATAGGAATCACGACTTGCATGTCGATGAGTATGACAACCGGCAGGAGCCATAGGAGTTGTCTTTATTTTTGTATGACCTGCGTGTCATTGAGAAACGCCATGTAAATTACTTTACTTTATTGCTAAACGCGTTAGCCATAGTAGTAGAAGTAATAGTTGGCGAGCAACTTTATGGAGACACGATGATGGAGATCATGATGATGGAGATCATGGTGTCAAGCCGGTGACAAGATGATCATGGAGCCCCAAGATGGAGATCAAAGGAGCTATGTGATATTGGCCATATCATGTCACGTTTATTATTTGATTGCATGTGATGTTTATCATGTTTTGCATCTTGTTTACTTAGAACGACGGTAGTAAATAAGATGATCCCTCATAATAATTTCAAGAAGTGTTCCCCCTAACTGTGCACCGTTGCGACAGTTCGTTGTTTCGAAGCACCACGTGATGATCGGGTGTGATAGATTCTAACGTTCACATACAACGGGTGTAAGAAAGATTTACACAAGCAAACACTTAGGTTGACTTGACGAGCCTAGCATGTACAGACATGGCCTCGGAACACAGAAGACCGAAAGGTCGAGCATGAGTCGTATAGAAGATACGATCAACATGAAGATGTTCACCGATGTTGACTAGTCCGTCTCACGTGATGATCGGACACGGCCTAATTGACTCAGATCATGTAATACTTAGATGACTAGAAGAGGGATGTCTATCTAAGTGGGAGTTCATTAAATAATTTGATTAGATGAACTTTATTATCATGAACTTAGTTTAAAATATTTACAATATGTCTTGTAGATCAAATGGCCAACGTAGTCCTCAACTTCAACGCGTTCCTAGAGAAAACCAAGCTGAAAGACGATGGCAGCAACTATACAGACTGGGTCCGGAACCTGAGGATCATCCTCATAGCTGCCAAGAAAGATTATGTCCTACGAGCACCGCTGGGTGACGCACCTATTCTCCCTGCAGAACAAGACGTTATGAACGCTTGGCAATCACGTTCCGATGATTACTCCCTCGTTCAGTGCGGCATGCTTTACAGCTTAGAGCCGGGGCTCCAAAAGCGTTTTGAGAGACATGGAGCATATGTGATGTTCGAAGAGCTGAAAATGGTTTTCCAAGCTCATGCCCGGGTCGAGAGATATGAAGTCTCCGACAAATTCTTTAGCTGTAAGATGGAGGAAAATAGCTCTGTCAGTGAACACATACTCAAGATGTCTGGGTTGCACAACCGCTTGACTCAACTGGAAGTTAATCTCCCGGATGAAGCGGTCATTGACAGAATCCTCCAGTCGCTTCCACCTAGCTACAAGAGCTTTGTGATGAACTACAACATGCAGGGGATGGTAAAGACCATTCCTGAGGTATATGCTATGCTGAAATCAGCAGAGGTAGAAATCAAGAAGGAACATCAAGTGTTGATGGTGAATAAAACCACTAAGTTTAAGAAGGGCAAGGGTAAAAAGAACTTCAAGAAGGACGGCAAGGAAGTTGTCGCGCCCGGTAAGCAAGTTGCCGCGCCCGGTAAGAAAGTTGCCGGGAAGAAGCCAAAGAATGGACCCAAGCCCGAGACTGAGTGTTTTTATTGCAAGGGAAGTGGTCACTGGAAGCGGAACTGCCCCAAATACTTAGCGGACAAGAAGGCCGGCAAAACAAAAGGTATATGTGATATACATGTAATTGATGTGTACCTTACCAGTACTCGTAGTAGCTCTTGGGTATTTGATATCGGTGCAGTTGCTCACATTTGTAACTCAAAGCAGGAGCTGCGGAATAAACGGAGACTGGTGAAGGACGAGGTGACGATGCGCGTCGGGAATGGTTCCAAGGTCGATGTGATCGCCGTCGGCACGCTACCTCTACATTTACCTACGGGATTAGTTTTAAACCTCAATAATTGTTATTTAGTGCCAAGTTTGAGCATGAACATTGTGTCTGGATCTCGTTTAATTCAAGATGGCTACTCATTTAAATCTGAGAATAATGGTTGTTCTATTTATATGAGAGATATGTTTTATGGTCATGCTCCGATGGTTAATGGTTTATTCTTAATGAATCTCGTACGTGATGATACACATATTCATAGTGTGAATACCAAAAGAGTTAAAGTTGATAACAATAGTCCCACATATTTGTGGCACTATCGCCTTGGTCACATAGGTGTCAAACGCATGAAGAAGCTCCATGTAGATGGACTTTTAGAGTCTCTTGATTATGAATCATTTGACACGTGCGAACCATGCCTCATGGGTAAAATGACCAAGACTCCGTTCTCAGGAACAATGGAGCGAGCAACCAACTTATTGGAAATCATACATACCGATGTGTGCGGTCCAATGAGTGTTGAGGCTCGCAGTGGCTATCGTTATGTTCTCACCCTCACTGATGACTTGAGTAGATATGGGTATATCTACTTAATGAAACACAAGTCTGAGACCTTTGAAAAGTTCAAGGAATTTCAGAGTGAGGTTGAAAATCAACGTGATAGAAAGATCAAGTTTCTACGATCAGATCGTGGAGGAGAATACTTGAGTCACGAATTTGGCACACACTTAAGAAAATGTGGAATAGTTTCACAACTCACGCCGCCTGGAACACCTCAGCGTAATGGTGTGTCCGAACATCGTAATCGCACTCTATTAGATATGGTACGATCTATGATGTCCCTTACCGATTTACCGCTATCTTTTTGGGGCTATGCTTTAGAGACTGCCGCATTCACTTTAAATAGGGCCCCGTCGAAATCCGTTGAGACGACACCGTATGAATTATGGTTTGGGAAGAAACCTAAGCTGTCATTTCTAAAAGTTTGGGGATGCGATGCTTATGTGAAGAAACTTCAACCTAAAAAGCTCGAACCCAAGTCGGAAAAATGCGTCTTCATAGGATACCCTAAAGAAACTATTGGGTATACCTTCTACCTCAGATCCGAAGGCAAGATCTTTGTTACCAAGAATGGATCCTTTCTAGAGAAGGAGTTTCTCTCGAAAGAAATAAGTGGGAGGAAAGTAGAACTTGATGAAGTGTTACCTCTTGAAACGGAAAATGGCGAAACTCAAGAAAACGTTCCTGAGGTGCCTGCACCGACTAGAGAGGAAATTAATGATGATGATCAAGATACTTCTAATCAAGCTCCTACTGAAATTCGAAGGTCCACAAGGACACGTTCCGCACCAGAGTGGTACGGCAACCCTGTCTTAGAAATCATGTTGTTAGACAACGGTGAACCTTCGAACTATGAGGAAGCAATGGCGGGCCCAGATTCCGACAAATGGCTGGAAGCCATGAAATCCGAGATAGGATCCATGTATGAAAACGAAGTATGGACTTTGACTGACTTGCCCATTGAGCGGCGAGCCATAGAAAATAAATGGATCTTTAAGAAGAAGACAGACGCGGATGGTAATGTGACCATCTATAAAGCTCGGCTTGTCGCTAAGGGTTATCGACAAGTTCAAGGAATTGACTACGATGAGACTTTCTCACCGGTAGCGAAGCTGAAGTCCATTCTAATCATGTTAGCAATTGCCGCATTCTACGATTATGAAATATGGCAAATGGACGTCAAAACGGCATTCCTTAATGGTTTCCTTAAGGAAGAATTGTATATGATGCAGCCGGAAGGTTTTGTCGATCCTAAGAATGCTGACAAGGTGTGCAAGCTCCAACGCTCGATTTATGGGCTGGTGCAAGCATCTCGGAGTTGGAACATTCGCTTTGATGAGATGATCAAAGCGTTCGGGTTTACGCAGACTTATGGAGAAGCCTGCGTTTACAAGAAAGTGAGTGGGAGCTCTGTAGCATTTCTCATATTATATGTAGACGACATACTTTTGATGGGAAATGATATAGAACTCTTGGACAGCATTAAGGCCTACTTGAATAAGAGTTTTTCAATGAAGGACCTTGGAGAAGCTGCTTATATATTAGGCATCAAAATCTATAGAGATAGATCAAGACGCCTCATAGGTCTTTCACAAAGCACATACCTTGATAAGATATTGAAGAAGTTCAATATGGATCAATCTAAGAAGGGGTTCTTACCTGTGTTACAAGGTGTGAAATTGAGCTCAGCTCAATGTCCGTCCACGGCAGAAGATATAGAAGAGATGAGTGTCATCCCCTATGCCTCAGCCATAGGTTCTATTATGTATGCCATGTTGTGTACCAGACCTGATGTAAACCTTGCCGTAAGTTTGGTAGGAAGGTACCAAAGTAATCCCGGCAAGGAACACTGGACAGCTCTCAAGAATATCCTGAAGTACCTGAAAAGGACTAAGGAAATGTTTCTCGTTTATGGAGGTGACGAAGAGCTCGTCGTAAAGGGTTACGTCGACGCTAGCTTCGACACAGATCTGGATGACTCTAAGTCACAAACCGGATACGTGTATATTTTGAATGGTGGGGCAGTAAGCTAGTGCAGTTGCAAGCAGAGCGTTGTGGCGGGATTTACATGTGAAGCGGAGTACATGGCAGCCTCGGAGGCAGCACATGAAGCAATTTGGGTGAAGGAGTTCATCACCGACCTCGGAGTCATACCCAATGCGTCGGGGCCAATCAAACTCTTCTGTGACAACACTGGAGCTATTGCACTTGCCAAGGAGCCCAGGTTTCACAAGAAGACTAGGCACATCAAGCGTCGCTTCAACTCCATTCGTGAAAATGTTCAAGATGGAGACATAGAAATTTGTAAAGTGCACACGGATCTGAATGTTGCAGATCCGTTGACTAAACCTCTCCCTAAGGCAAAACATGATCAGCACCAGAACTCTATGGGTGTTCGATTCATCACAATGTAACTAGATTATTGACTCTAGTGCAAGTGGGAGACTGTTGGAAATATGCCCTAGAGGCAATAATAAAAGCATTATTATTATATTTCCTTGTTCATGATAATTGTCTTTATTCGTGCTATAATTGTGTTATCCGGAAATCGTAATACATGTGTGAATAACAGACAACAACATGTCCCTAGTAAGTCTCTAGTTGACTAGCTCGTTGATCGATAGATAGTCATGGTTTCCTGACTATGGACATTGGATGTCATTGATAACGAGATCACATCATTAGGAGAATGATGTGATGGATGAGACCCAATCCTAAACATAGCATAAGATCGCATAGTTCGTTTGCTAGAGTTTTCCAATGTCAAGTATCCTTTCCTTAGACCATGAGATCGTGTAACTCCCGGACACCGTAGGAGTGCTTTGGGTGTACCAAACGTCACAACGTAACTGGGTGACTATAAAGGTATACTACGGGTATCTCCAAAAGTGTCTGTTGGGTTGACACGGATCGAGACTGGGATTTGTCACTCCGCTTGACGGAGAGGTATCACCGGGCCCACTCAGTAATGCATCATCATAATGAGCTCAATGTGATCAAAGTGTTTGATCACGGGATCATGCATTACGGTACGAGTAAAGTGACTTGTCGGTAACGAGATTGAACGAGGTATTGGGATACCGACGATCGAATCTCGGGCAAGTAAAATACCGATTGACAAAGGGAATCGTATACGGGATTAATTGAATCCTCGATATCGTGGTTCATCCGATGACATCATCGAGGAGCATGTGGGAGCCAACATGGGTATCCAGATCCTGCTGTTGGTTATTGCCCGAGAGTCATCTCGGTCATGTCTGCATGTCTCCCGAACCCGTAGGGTCTACACACTTAAGGTTCGGTGACGCTAGGGTTATTAGGAAGACTTGTATGTGATTACCGAATGTTGTTCGGAGTCCCGGATGAGATCCCGGACGTCACGAGGAGTTCCGGAATGGTCCGGAGGTAAAGATTTATATATGGGAAGTTGTCATACGGACACCGGAAAGGTTCGGGGGCATATCGGTATTGTACCGGGGCCACCGGAGGGGTTCCAGGGGTCCACCGAGAGGGGCCACCTCTCCCGGAGGGGCTTATGGGCTGTATGAGGAAGGGAACCAGCCCAAAGTGGGCTGGTGCACCTTCCCCCCCAAGGGCCCATGCGCCTAGGGTTGGGGGAAACCCTGAGGGGGGCGCCCCCCCTTGCTTGGGGGGCAAGCCTCCTCCCCTAGGTCGCCGCCCCCCCCCTCTAGATCCCATCTAGAGGGGCCGGCCCCCCTTGCCCCTTCCCCTATAAATAGTAGGGGTGAGGGGAGGGCAGCGAGACCATCCAAGGCGCAGCCCCTCCCCTCCCCAACACCTCTCCTCCTCCGTCACGTGCTTAGCGAAGCTCTGCCGGAGTACTCCTTCTCCACCACCCCCACGCCGTCGTGCTGCTGTTGGAGACTTCTTCCTCAACCTCTCCTTCCCCTTGCTGGATCAAGAAGGAGGAGACGTCGATCGTCCCGTACGTGTGTTGAACGCGGAGGTGCTGTCCGTTCGACACTTGGTCATCGGTGATCTGAATCACGGCGAGTACGACTACGTCATCACCGTTCCCTGAACGCTTCCGCTCGCGATCTACAAAGTGGTATGTAGATGCAATCTCTCTCCCATGACTCGTTGCTTAGATGAACTCATAGATGGATCTTGGTGAAACCGTAGGAAAAATTTTAATTTTCTGCAACGTTCCCCAACAAAAGATTCAAGACAAAAGTTCATATTGACGTAAAAAATAATAATACTTCAAGCATACTAACAAAGTAATTATGTATTCTCAAAATAACATGGCCAAAGAAAGTTGTCCCTACAAAATCATATAGTCTGGCTATGCTTTATCTTCACCACACAAAGTATTTAAATCATGCACAACCCCGATGAAGAGCCAAGCAATTGTTTCATACTTTAACATTTTCAAAACTTTTTCAATCTTCACACAATACGTTAGTGTGAGCCATGGATATAGCACTATATGTGGAATAGAATGGTGGTTGTGGAGAAGACAAAAAGAGGGGAAGATAGTCTCACATCAACTAGGCGTATCAACGGGGTATGGAGATGCCCATTAATAGATATCAATGTGAGTGAGTAGGGATTGCCATGCAACGGATGCACTAGAGCTATAAGTATATGAAAGCTCAACAAAAGAAACTAAGTGGGTGTGCATCCAACTTGCTTGCTCATGAAGACCTAGGGCATTTTGAGGAAGCCCATCATTGGAATATACAAGCCAAGTTCTATAATGAAAAATTCCCACTAGTATATGAAAGTGACAAAATGAGAGACTCTCTATCATGAAGATCATGGTGCTACTTTGAAGCACAAGTGTGGTAAAAGGATAGTAACATTGTCCCTTCTCTCTTTTTCTCTCATTTTTTTATTTGGGCCTTTTCTCTTTTTTATGGCCTCTTTTTTTCGTCCGGAGTCTCATCCCGACTTGTGGGGGAATCATAGTCTCCATCATCCTTTCCTCACTTGGGACAATGCTCTAAAAAATGATGATCATCACACTTTTTTTTTCTTACAACTCGATTCTTAGAACAAAGTATAACTCTATATGAATGCCTCCGGTGGTGTACCGGGATGTGCAAAGAATCAAGAGTGACATGTATGAAAGAATTATGAATGGTGGCTTTGCCACAAATACAATGTCAACTACATGATCATGCTAGCAATATGACAATGATGGAGCGTGTCATAATAAACGGAACGGTGGAAAGTTGCATGGCAATATATCTCGGAATGGCTATGGAAATGCCATGATAGGTAGGTATGGTGGCTGTTTTGAGGAAGATATATGGTGGGTGTATGATACCAGCGAAAAGTGCGCGGTATTAGAGAGGCTAGCAATGGTGGAAGGAAGGGAAAAGTGTGTATAATCCATGGACTCAACATTAGTTATAAAGAACTCATATACTGAAAGTGCAACTATCCCTGGATGGTTTTGGTAATTCCTAACAACATATAGCTCATTGAGCTAACATTATTCCAAGATGAATATTTCAGAAAAGCTCAATGGATGGCATGGCATGGATGAGGAAAGTGGATCCCTCAAAATTATAAGGACAAAGGATTGGCTCAAGCTTCAAGAATAAGACTCTACATTTTATATTTTAGTGATCCAAGATCACATTGAGTCCATAGGAAAAGCCAATACTATTAAGGAGGGATGAGGTGTTGCTTAATGAGCCTCTTGCTTCATGTGCTTAGTGATATGCTCCAAAATCCTCAACTACCTTTCCATATCCACATATGACCCAAACCTAAAGTCAAACTCGACCCCACCGATTCTTTCTATCCAGAGCCACCGAGTTTCACATGTCATAGCCACTGCCACAAACCCTAGCAAATCGGTCTCACCGATAGGGATCTCGGTCTCACCGAGATGGGATTGCAATTTCTCTGTTTCCCTTCGTAACGTTTCGGTCCAACCGAAATGAGCGGTCGGTCCCACCGAGATTGCAATGTAAACTCACTGTTTCCCTTTCGTAACATTTTGGTCTCACCGAAAAGAGCGAATCGGTCCCACCGAGTTTACCTGACCAACTCTCCGGTTAGCTTATTACCAAAATCGGTCTCACTGAGTTTGTGTAATCGGTCACACCGAGATTTTGTTATGCCCTAACCCTAACCATATCGGTCCTGCCGAGTTGCATCTCAGTCCCACCGAAAATCCTAACGGTCACTAGGTTTGCTGAATCGGTCCGACCGAGTTTAAAGATTCGGTCCCACCGAGTTTAGCAGATTGTGTGTAATGGTTAGATTTTGTGTGGAGGCTATATATACCCCTCCACCCACTCTTCATTCGGGGGGAGAGACATCAGAACAGATCTTCACTTCCAATACACATTTTCTGAGAGAGAACCACCTACACTTGTGTTGAGCTCAAGATATTCCATTCCTACCATATGAATCTTGATCTCTAGCCTTCCCCAAGTTGCTTTCCACTCAAATCTTCTTTCCACCAAATCCAAATCCTGTGAGAGAGAGAGTTGAGTGTTGGGGAGACTATCATTTGAAGCACAAGAACAAGGAGTTCATCATCAACACACCATTTGTTACTTCTTGGAGAGTGGTGTCTCCCAGATTGGCTAGGTGTCCCTCTGACAAGATTGTGGAGTTGAACCAAGGAGTTTGTAAGGGCAAGGAGATAGCCTACTTCGTGAAGATCTACCGCTAGTGAGGCAAGTCCTTCGTGTGCGATGACCATGATGGAATAGACAAGGTTGCTTCTTCGTGGACCCTTCGTGGGTGGAGCCCTCCGTGGACTCGCGCAACCGTTACCCTCCGTGGGTTGAAGTCTCCATCAACGTGGATGTACGATAGCACCACCTATCGGAACCACGCCAAAAACATCCGTGTCTCCAATTGCGTTTGAATCCTCCAAACCCTTCCCTTTACATTCTTGCAAGTTGTATGCTTTACTTTCCGCTGCTCATATACTTTTTTGCATGCTTGCTTGAATCGTGTGAGATATCTTGACTTATGTTAAAATTGCTAAAATCTGCCAAGAACTAAAATTGAGAAAAGGATAGATTTTTATTTGGTCAAGTAGTCTAATCACCCCCCCTCTAGACATACTTCCGATCCTACATATACTTATTGCAAAAATCTAGAATTTATCAAAGCAAAGTATTACGCGCATGCTCCTAGGGGGATAGATTTGTAGGAAAAGACCATCGCTCGTCCCCGACCACCACTCATAAGGAAGACAATCAATAAATAAATCATGCTCCGACTTCATCACATAACTGTTCACCATACGTGCATGCTACGGGAATGACAAAATTTAATGCAAGTATTCTTTAAATTCACAACTACTCAACTAGCATGACTCTAACATCACCATCTTCATATCTCAAAACAATTATCAAGCTCCAATATTTTCTTAGTATTCAACGCACTCAAAAGAAAGTTTCACATATCTTGAATACCAAGCATATTAATATTAAGCAAATTACCATGCTATTAACGACTCTCAAAATGATCTAAGTGAAGCATGAGAGATCAATAGTTTCTTTAAAACAAATCCACCACAGTGCTCTAAAAGATCTAAGTGAAGCACTAGAGAAAAAATTATAAGGCTCAAAAGATATAAGTGAAGCACATAAAGCAAAACTATCAAACTCAAAAGATATAAGTGAAGCACATAGAGTATTCTATCAAATTCCAATTCATATATGGTTCTATCAAAAGGTGTGTACAGCAAGGATGATTGTGGCAAACTAACAAACAAAGACACAAATAATACAAGACGCTTCAAGCAAAACACATGTCATGTAGTGAATAAAAATATAGCTCCAAGTAAAATTACCGATGGAAGTAGACGAAAGAGGGGATGCCTTCCGGGGCATCCCCAAGCTTTGACTTTTTGGTGTTCTTGGATTATCTTGGGGGTGCCATGGGCATCCCCAAGCTTAGTCTCTTGCCACTCCTTATTCCATAATCCATCAAAAGAATTTACCCAAAACTTGAAAACTTCACAACACAAAACTCAACAGAAATCTCGTGAGCTCCGTTAGAGAAAGAAAACAAAAGACCACTTCAAGGTACTGTAATGAACTCATTATTTATTGATTTTCGTGTTAAACCTACTATATTTTAACTTCTCCAGGGATTATAAACTATTTTACTAGCCATAGATTCATCAAAATAATCAAACAACACACGAAAAACAGAATCTGTAAAAAACAGAACAATCTGTAGTAATCTGTAACTAACGCAAACTTCTGGAACTCCAAAAAATCTACCAAAATAGGGCGACCTAGAAAATTTGTTTAATGATCAGCAGTAATTGGAATCAGTATTTTATCACGTTCTGGTGATTTTTAACAATTGTTTTTGTGAACAGAAAGATTCTGTAAATTACAGCAAGATCAAGTAACTATCATCCAAGAAGATCCTATAGGTCTAACTTGGGACAAACACTAATTAAAACACAAAACCACATCTAAACAGAAGGTAGATGGATTATTTATTCCTAAACAGAAGCAAAAACAAAAAAAACTATAATAAAATTGGGTTGCCTCCCAACAAGCGCTATCGTTTAACGCCCCTAGCTAGGCATAAAAGCGAGGGTAGATCTAGGTAGTGCCGTAGTAATAAGATAGATCGGTGAAACTCATTTCATATTCTCTACGTTCGGCAGCAAGTTTCCTTTGAGGCAAGCAAACGTAATCAAAAGGGCTAAATTTAATAGGACAAAAGTCCCCAAGATCAATTTTCGGAGGTATAGGTTCCTCTTTCGGCCTTTCATAATGCACAACCAATTCATCATTGTAAGCGTTCTTTTGACAGAACCTTGTGAGTCTAAACTCAAGAGAGTATGCTAACTCATTATTTTGAATATCCAAATCATCATTTAGTTCAGAGATTCTATCAATTAAAATATTGATTGGCATCTTTTTTCTAAGGTTTTCATTGAAAGCAACATAGTCAAGAGATTGAAAACGCATAATTTCTTCTTGATCAAAGAGGATAGATTCTATGGGAGGACGGCCAGCGTCCACCCTATAATGCGCAAAGATTTTTTTGGCTTCTTTTATTATAAATCTGAATTCATGAGCCAAAAAGATAGTGGCGGCACGCTTAACAGAGGAGTGTTCGATATTAGAAAATTCTAGAAAAAATCTTTGTACGGAAGGGTGCATATGCATAAATTGCCTTTCAAGTTCAACAATAAGCATGGCAATAGCGTCCGCGAGACTACTAGTTCTATGAAGAATAGAACCATCCATAGAGGGCAAAGCACCGGCACAAGTACAGAAATCTTGAATAACTCCTTTTCCAACAATATTACCACTACCGATTCGAAATCTTTTTGTATGATAGGTAGGGGTTTCTTCAGCAGGAGCTTCAGAATTTTCTATGATATTATTATCGCCCCTATCAGCGATAATTTCCCTAATTTCAGACATAACAACGAGCAAGCGAGAGAAAGGCAAACAGGAAAAAGAGGAGGAGATTGGGAAAGAGAGGGCGAATAAAGCGACAAGGGTGAAGTGGGGGAGAGGAAAACGAGAGGCAAATGGCAACTAATGTAATGTGGGAGATAGGGATTGTGATGGGTACTTGGTATGTTGACTTTTTGCATAGACAATGGCGCCAAAAGTGGCTCGTTGTTAGGAGTCCAAATCTTGACTTGCTCTTGCGTAAGCCTCCCCGGCAACGGCGCCAAAAATTCTTCTTGCTACCTCTTGAGCACTGCGTTGGATTTCCCCGAAGAGGAGAGGATGATGCAGCAAAGTAGCGTAAGTATTTCCCTCAGTTTTTGAGAACCAAGGTATCAATCCAGTAGGAGGCTACGCGCAAGTCCCTCGTACCTGCACAAAACAATAGCTCCTTGCAACCAACGCGATTAGGGGTTGTCAATCCCTTCACGGTCACTTACGAGAGTGAGATCTGATAGAGATGATAGATAATATTTTTGGTATTTTTGGTATAGAGATGCAAAGTGAAAATTAAAAGGCAAAGTAAAAAAGCAAAGCAAGATTAAAGTGATGGAGATTGATATGATGAGAATAGACCCGGGGGCCATAGGTTTCACTAGTGGCTTCTCTCAAGAGCATAAGTATTCTACGGTGGGTGAACAAATTACTGTTGAGCAATTGACAGAATTGAGCATAGTTATGAGAATATCTAGGTATGATCATGTATATAGGCATCACGTCCGAGAGAAGTAGACCGACTCCTGTCTGCATCTACTACTATTACTCCACTCATCGACCGCTATCCAGCATGCATCTAGAGTATTAAGTTAAAAACAAAGTAACGCCTTAAGCAAGATGACATGATGTAGAGGGATAGTTTCATGCAATATGATAAAAACCCCATCTTGTTATCCTCGATGGCAACAATACAATACGTGCCTTGCTGCCCCTTCTGTCACTGGGAAAGGACACCGCAAGATTGAACCCAAAGCTAAGCACTTCTCCCATGACAAGAAAAACCAATCTAGTAGGCCAAACCAAACTGATAATTCAAAGAGACTTGCAAAGATAACCAATCATACATAGAAGAATTCATAGAAGATTTAAATATTATTCATAGATAGACTTGATCATAAACCCACAATTCATCGGTCTCAACAAACACACCGCAAAAAGAAGATTACATCAAATAGATCTCCACAAGAGAGGGGGAGAACATTGTATTGAGATCCAAAAAAGAGAGAAGAAGCCATCTAGCTAATAACTATGGACCCATAGGTCTGAGGTGAACTACTCACACTTCATCGGAGGGGCTAGGGTGATGTAGAAGCCCTTCGTGATGACGGCCCTCTCCGGGGAAGCTCCAGAACAGGCCCCAAGATGGGATCTCGTGGGTACAGAAGGTTGCGGCGGTGGAATTAGGTTTTTGGCTCTGTATCTGATCGTCTGGGGGTACGTAGGTATATATAGGAGGAAGGAGTACATCGGTGGAGCACCAAGGGGCCCACGAGGCAGGGGGCGCGCCCCCACCCTCGTGACCGCCTCTTTGCTTCCTTGGAGTAGGGTCCAAGTCTCCTGGATCATGTTCGGTGAGAAAATCACGTTCCCGAAGGTTTTATTCCGTTTGGACTCCG
This sequence comes from Aegilops umbellulata, assembly GCA_032464435.1. NCBI lineage: Eukaryota > Viridiplantae > Streptophyta > Magnoliopsida > Poales > Poaceae > Aegilops > Aegilops umbellulata. The sequence continues at coordinate 94,976,870 of CP136055.1, forward strand.
TTTGATATTCTGTTTCTCCAAAACTCTGAAATAGGCAAAAACAGCAATTCTGGGCTGGGCCTCCAGTTAATAGGTTAGTCCCAAAAATAATATAAAAGTGGAAAATAAAGCCCAATATAGTCCAAAACAGTAGATAATATAGCATGGAGCAATTAAAAATTGTAGATATGTTGGAGACGTATCACTGAACATTACATTTCATAATATCAGATTGCATATTAACATTACAGAGGACAAATCACTAGAAGGCACTGGCGGTGGCCTCGAGAAAACATCACGAACTGTATTTTAAAGTAGACAACAGCATGGCGGTGTCGACGGTGGCCTTGAAGACGAGGTGCTCCTCCAAGATCTGGCGGTCAGCACGCGTGACAACCATTGTGACCTCGTCCGTGCTTACGGCCGTGATTTTGTTCTCCGCTGCTAGATGGTACTGAGCTCCACGCTATACTGCATGCAAAATTGATGTGGGCGGCGCTTAATTGGAGGACGGGGCCAGTGATTTGGGCGGAAGGTGTCGCGTCGTCAGTCGGGGCATGTGGGATGGGGAAGGAGGAGGATGGTGTGAGTGGGGTGTGGATTACCTGACCATATCAACGAGGCCGCGCAGCAAGAAGAAGGGTCGCCGGCAAGGAGGCGGCGCTGCAAGAAGAAGAGTCGCCGGCGAGGAGGCGGCGCTGCAGTAAGCAGCAATGAAGGTTTGAACTTGTAAAGCAAGGAGGAACAGTGGAAATGTGGCTTTTGGTGGGGGTGGGGGCGGGGAGATAGATATTTTTGCGGTGGCAAAAAAATTTCACTCGGTGCCAGGAGAAACTGCCGCGCAAGTGTGGTTCAAGCGCGGGCGGTGGACTGTAGACGATGAATCTTGCTGTGTAAACCAGACAAGACGGTGCGCCAAGATATTTTATATCGCATCCCACACGATTCTTGCTAGTAAACTGTTTGTGGTATACCTAATTTTTTCATTATGTTTCGAAAGACAAAATGGTGTTACAGAGGGAAAGGACGGTGTTTGAATTGCTAGAACATTTATTTGCAGTGAACATGCAACTATATGAGCGTCGTGTTAAAATTTGGAATTATTCTGGGTTTATTTGGCATTTTTATGCATTAATTGAGTTTCTAGGCATTTAATGTGCATAATTCAAATTTAAACTACAAGCACATGCTCCAGAGCACCAAAGTTTGTTGAAAAATCACATGTGCGTTCTTGGGTTAATTTACAGGTCCCATGCAAGAAATGGGAATGAAATTCAAACATCTGGGCGTCGTGGCTCGGCTGGAAACATTGAGAAACTTGGTTTTTAAATTCATGTAAATCCAAAACTTGCCTGAAAATCATGAAACTTGGCATGGTGTCATTTCATGGCACCAACATGCTGTTGTAAAAAATTTGGCCGAATTGGGACAAGTTTTGGTATAAGCTTCTTGCAAACCTGAGCTTCTCTCACGAAGGCTCGTGGTTCCGAGAGGGAACGTGTCACCTTTGTGTGTGAAACGACATACGCGCCCCCCTCTTGATTTCTTTTACAGAGCCAACATAGAACTATATGAGTGTCGTGTTAAAATTTGGAATTATTTCGGATTCGTTTGACCTTTTTATGCATTAATTGAGTTTGTGGGCATTTAATGTGCATAATTCAAATTTGAACTACAAGCACATGCTCTAGTGCACCAAAGTTGGTTGAAAAATCGCATGTGTGTCCTTGGGTGAATTTCTAGGTCCCATGCAAGAAATGGGAATGAAATTCAAACATCTGGGCGTCGTGGCTCGGTCGGGAACATTGAGAAACTTGGTTTTTAAATTCCTGTAAATCCAAGACTCGCCTGACAATCATGAAACTTGGTATGGTGTCATGTCATGGCACCAACATGCCGTGGTAAAAAATTTGTCTGAATTGGGACAAGTTTGGGTATAAGCTTCCTGGAAACCGGAGCTTCTCTCAAGAAGGCTTGTGGTTCCGAGAGGGAATGTGTCACCTTTGTGTGCAAAACGATATACGCTGCCTCCACCCCTTGATTTTTTTACAGAGGCAATATAGAACTATATGAGTGCCGTGTTAACTTTTGGAATTATTCCGGGTTTATTTGGTCTTTTTATACGCTAATCGAGTTTCTGGGCATTTAATGTGCATAATTCAAATTTGAACTACAAGCACATGCTCCAGTGCACCAAAGTTGGTTGAAATATCACATGTGTGTCCTTGGGTGAATTTCTAGGTCCCATGCAAGAAACGGGAATGAAATTCAAACATCTGAACGTCGTGGCTAGGCCGGAAACATTGAGAGACTTGGTTTTTCAATTCCTGTAAATCCAAAACATGCATGAAAATCATTAAACTTTGCATGGTGTCATGACATGGCACCAACATGCTGTGGTAAATTTTTTGGTCGAATTGGGACAAGCTTTGGTATAAGCTTCTTGCAAACCGGAGCTTCTCTCAAGAAGGCTCGTGGTTCCGAGAGGGAACGTGTCACCTCCGTGTGCGAACCGACATACACCGCCTTTTGTCGCCTTGGTTTTTTTACAGAGGCAGCATAGACCAATAGGAGTTCATGCTAAATTTTGGAATTATTCCGGGTTCGTTTGGCCTTTTTTATACATTAATGGAGTTTCTAGGCATATAATGCACATAATTCAAATTCGAACTACAAGCACATGCTCCAGTGCACCAAAGTTGGTTGAAAAATCATTTATGTGTACTTGGGTGAATTTCTAGGTCCCATGCAAGAAATGGGAATGGAATTCAAACATCTGGGCGTCGTGGCTCTATCGGAAACATCGAGAAACTTGGTTTTAAAATCCCCGTAAATCCAAAAATTGCCTGAAAATCATGAAACTTGGCATGGTGTCATGACATGGCACCAACATGTTGTGGTAATTGTTGAAGGAAATATGACCTAGAGGCAATAATAAAGTTGTTATTTATATTTCCTTATATCATGATAAATATTTATTATTCATGCTAGAATTGTATTAACCGGAAACTTGATACATGTGTGGATACATAGACAAAACACAGTGTCCCTAGTAAGCCTCTACTAGACTAGCTCGTTAATCAAAGATGGTTAAGTTTCCTAACCATAGACATGTGTTGTCATTTGATGAACGAGATCACATCATTAGGAGAATGATGTGATGGACATGACCCACCCATTAGCTTAGCATAATGATCGTTAAGTTTTATTGCTATTGCTTTCTTCATGACTTATACATATTACTTTGACTATGAGATTATGCAACTCTCGAATACCGGAGGAATACCTTGTGTGCTATCAAGCGTCACAACGTAACTAGGTGATTATAAAGATGCTCTACAGGTATCTCCGAAGGTGTTTGTTGGGTCGGCATAGATCGAGATTAGGATTTGTCACTCCGAGTATCGGAGAGGTATCTCTGGGCCCCCTCGATAATGCACATCATAATAAGCCTTGCAAGCAATGTGACTAATGAGTTAGTTACGGGATGATGCATTACTGAACGAGTAAAGAGACTTGTCAGTAACGAGATTGAACTAGGTATGAGGATACCGACGATCGAATCTTGGGCAAGTAACATACGATGACAAAGGTAATGACGTATGTTGTCATTGCGATTTGACCGATAAAGATCTTCATAAAATATGTAGGAACCAATATGAGCATCCAGGTTCCGCTATTGGTTATTGATCGGAGATTGTCTCGGTTATGTCTACATTGTTCTCGAACCCGTAGGGTTCGCACGCTTAACGTTAGATGACGATTTATATTATGAGTTATGTGTTTTGGTGACCGAAGATTGTTCGGAGTCCCGGATGAGATCACAGACATGACGAGGATTCTCGAAATGGTCGAGATGTAAAGATTGATATATTGGAAGATTCGGACACCGGAAGGGTTCCGGAGTGTATCGGGTACATACTGTAGTACCGGAAGGGTTACCGGAACCCCCCGGGGAAAGATATGCGCCATATGGGCCATAGGAGGGAGGCTAACCAGCCCACAAGGGGCTGGTGCACCCCCTACAAGGGAGGAGGCCGAATTGGACTAGGGAAGGGGGCGCCACCCCCTTTCCTTCTCCTACTCCCTCTCCTTCCCCTTTCCCCCTCCAGTAGAAAGGAAAAAAAAGGGGGGCAAATCCTACTAGGACTGGAGTCCTAGTAGGACTCCCTTCTCCTTGGTGCGCCCCCTTGTGGCCGGCCTCCTCCTCCCCTCCTTTATATACGGGGGCAGGGGGCACCCCATAGCACAACAATTGTTCTCTTAGCCGTGTGCGGTGCCCCCCTCCACAGTTTACTCCTCCGGTGATAGCGTCGTAGTGCTTAGGCGAAGCTCTGCGCGGATCACATCACCATCACCGTCACCACGCCGTCATGCTGATGAAACTCTCCCTCGACCCTCTGCTTGATCAAGAGTTCGAGGGACGTCATCAAGCTGAACGTGTGCTGAACTCGGAAGTGCCTTATGTTCGGTACTAAATCGGTTGGATCGTGAAGATGTTAGACTACATCAACTGTGTCAACCTAACTCTTTCGCTTTCGGTCTATGAGGGTACGTGGACACACTCTCCCCCTCTCGTTGCTATGCACCTCTTAGACATATCTTGCTGAGCGTAGGAATATTTTTTGAAATTGCATGCCACGTTCCACAACGGTGGTATCAGAGCCAGGTCTATGCGTAGATGATACGCACGAGTAGAACACAAAGAGTTGTGCGTGATAATAGTCATACTGCTTACCACCAACGTCTTACTTTGATTCGGCGGTATTGTTGGATGAAGCGGCCCGGACCGACATTACATGACTGCGTTCATGAGACTGGTTCTACGGACGTGGTTTGCACATAGGTTGTTGGCGGGTGTCTGTTTCTTCAACTTTAGTTGAATCGAGTTTGACTACGACCGGTCCTTGTTGAAGGTTAAAACAACACACTGACAAAAAATCGTTGTGGTTTTGATGCGTAGGTAAGAACGGTTCTTGCTAGAAGCACGTAGCAGCCACGTAAAACTTGCAACAACAAAGTAGAGGATGTCTAACTTGTTTTTGCAGGGCATGTTGTGATGTGATATGGTCAAGACATGATGAGATATAAATTGTTGTATGAGATGATCATGTTTTGTAAAAGTTATTGATAACTGGCAGGAGCCTTATGGTTGTCGCTTTATTGTATGAAATGCAATCGCCATGTAATTGCTTTACTTTATCACTATGCGGTAGCGATAGTTGTAGAAGCAATAGTTGGTGAGACGACAACAACACTACGATGGAGATCAAGGTGTCAAACCGGTGATGATGGAGATCATGACGGTGCTTTGGAGATGGAGATCAAAGGCACAAGATGATGATGGCCATATCTTGTCTCATATTTTGATTGCATGTGATGTTTATCTTTTATGCATCTTATTTTTCTTAGTTCGGCGGTAGCATTATAAGATGATCCCTCACTAAATTTCAAGGTATAAGTGTTCTCCCTGAGTATGCACCGTTGCGACAGTTCGTCGTGCCAAGACACCACGTGATGATCGGGTGTGATAAGCTCTACGTTCACATCCAACGGGTGTAAGACAATTTTGCACATGCAGAATACTCGGGTTAAACTTGACGAGCCTAACATATGCAGATATGGCCTGGAACACTGAGACCAAAAGGTCAAACGTGAATCATATAGTAGATATGATCAACATAGAGATATTCACCATTGAAAACTACTCCATCTCACGTGATGATCGGACATGGTTTAGTTGATATGGATCACGTGATCATTTAGATGACTAGAGGGATGTCTATCTAAGTGGGAGTTCTTAAGTAATATGATTAATTAAACTTAATTTATCGAAAGTGCTCTTCTGAGCACGAGCACAGATGTGCTCGTTATCTGACTCCTTTTCCTCCGAGACCCTCACCTGTCAGCGTAGAGGCACAGGTATATATTGCGTATTCCATAGTTATTCTGCGCATGTGGCCCACACGTGTGCAGGGGCGTCGTTTGCCTGACTTACCCGGCTCAGACGGCCGCGCACGATTTGAGCCATCCCGTGCAAGATTCTGATCCACCGGCGTGTGTCAAAGCCGGCGTCCCCTTCCTCTGTCCCCTCCTTTCTCGACGACCATACATGCTCCACCGCCCCCTTGCCCTCCATGCCGGAAATCTCCCCAAACCACATGACTACATCATCCTCTCGGCCATGTGAGGTTGGATTCGGTTGCCAAGTTTCTAGTCCTCCTTATTATAGATCCACCAAATATTAATCTCCTTCCATTCATCCACTTTCAGGCTCGTCTGTACAGATTCATGAGTTCAAATGAGACATACCCGGCGTTGCTGAACCATGTTGCTGGCGTCCAGTAGTACGAACCGGCCATGGATGCACAACCAGCTAGGGGTGGAAAGTGGTAGCGGATAATTTGAAATATTCGATATTCGTATTCGAGAAAATGCCTATTCGTATCCGAAACATCCGCATGCGAACCAAAATGGAAATGGAAATTATCCGTATCCAAATTTATTTAGCAAATAAAAAATAAAATACGGTATGAGATTTTGACACAAATATAGATATGGAAGTGGATATCCGATCCGAATAAAATTATGGGAGGTAATTTTCAAAATTGTAGCCCCAATATTCCAATTATCCAACTTAAAAGTCAAATAAATGGTCAAATTTTACTCGTTTTATGATTAATCTTAAAAATTATTATGCATTACAATAGTGTTTATTCATAAACCTATTTATCATTGACTTATTGTATGTCACAAGTTGGATACTTCATGTCACATAGCTATTGACTAATATACTTAAGCAATATGTCGCTATTATTCGTATTCGTTCCAAATCAAGAAAACATCCGATACGTATCCGTATACGAATAACATCCGAGCCGCATCCGTATCCGATAACATCCGTATTTGCATTCGTATTCGTTTTATAAATATGAAAACGGAAGTGGTAAGAGCATTATCCGATCCGCATCCGATCCGTTTCCACCCCTACAACCAGCCTCTCATCCGCATCATAGATTCAGGCGGGAGCCAGCATTTGAGGGTGACGGGCTCTCCGGAGAATAGGCTATGCATGTGCGTCCTCAGAACCTGATCCGGCACGGACGCCCACCATGATCACCTTCATGTTGTTCCTCGGACAGTCAGCGCATTGCCCTGCTTCTAGCAGAGAGACCCACCATGGAGGATTAACGGAACAAGCCTACGCAGTATCCATGCCATATGTTTTTTTTTAGGGATTCCATGCCATATGTAGGCATTACTTCATTAGTGTAGTGGTTTCTTAATAGTATCTGCTTACGAAATCCAGAATTGGCAATTGTCGGCCATGTACCACAGACCAATCTTGTAGTCATACCAGTTCTACACCAGAAATATATTTTACCACATTAACTCTTTACCTATACATCTTTTCACCCAAACACTATGCAGTCCCTACTTGTTACCTAATCTCATTATCATCATTTTTCACCCCCTCATGTTTCATACCTGAATGTTTTGACAAGTTCACTCCAGTATTTGCAGTACTGGTTTTGTCAAGAATGCAAAGCATGTATACTCAAAATTCTAACCACGTAAACAACCACAATCTTGAAGAAAACTACCCCTCGTGTCATGCTATGATGTTAAATATACGGTAATGAAAGGACATCATTCAAATTGTAACATCACCATCGTACACAAACTCTCTTCCTGCATACGAACTCCTCACCATCCACAGCTTCAACTTAAAGTCTTAACCATAATATAAAGATATGTCTTCGTACATTTAGCGCTCGTCATTTAAGTTCATCGTGAGCACAAGAGCTTCCACGCCAGCTATGTGGAGTGAAGTTAAACAGGTCACATCCAGACCAAAAATATAGGTCTTGCTTTACATGAGTGTATCTAGTGCTGAACAAACATCGGAATCCAGGCACTACCACAGCAGCATCTGGCAAGGCAGCTAACAACTGCCCGAAGTGTCAAAATATAACCTAGGGGTTGTGATCTAGACTTGCATCTTCAGGATCCAAACTACCTTCGCTATCACCTCTTAACTTCTCAGAACAACACTTCCAAGATCATGAAATCTGGCAGCACACCCCTGTTTCCTCTCATCGAAATCACCTCATGGGCAATGGAGCTTCAGAGATAGTGTAGCCGGTTCTGCACATTTGTTTAATAGAGCAAAATCTTTCTGCGGCATGAGAAATGTGCATCTCCCCTTACCCACGCGTTTACCGGTGTGAGATGATTTTCTAGGTAAAGCCGATTGACTTCCCTGATGTAATTCAGAACGAAGAGCTGTCCTTGCTGCGAAAAAAAGGTATTAGTCCATATCCGGGTCATCGAACAAGGCTGGCAAATGTGAATTGCATCAAAGGACTTACATCTCACAATTAAAATGCAATCCCACGTTGTAGTTAATCGTCCAGCCCTTAGCAGACACATGCCACCCAGCAATGTTCGCATGAATGCAATGCCGAAGGCCATCTAGGATGAGGTTTGCATTGTTCTCGTGCTTATATCACATCTCCTCAATAGGCTCAGATGTCTCGCATGGGTCCATCACTAACATAGTCATTTCTTCCATGTTGATGACGTAAAGTCACCAGTCATCCAACATAGGCACTGACAGCATCAGCTACCAAAACAAATTCCCATAGAAATTCCCGCTACAAGTAGTATTTTACCCTCTGCTGTTATGGAACTATTTTCTCCTCAAGCACCGTAATTACCGAAAAAAGGTTTCCCCCGCTTTATATTATAAAGCCAACAACATCACAACATCCGGACAAACCGATACAACGCACACCACCACCGCACACAACACACACACCCAAGACATGATACAAAGGTGTCGAGCACCGTCCCCCAATGCCACCGCCAACCAAGCTAACTAAAAATGACGAAGGATAACCGCTTGAAGAAGACGGAGACCTCCACGAAGAAACGAGGAGGGGGGATACGGTCATGACCGAGCGGGGACTCCAAGACAGTGCCTCCTAGAAGGGGACGCCCATGGGTAGCCGCCACCGTCCGATCCGTAGATCAAGTTTTCACCCGGAGTCACATGCGAGGGGGGGAGCACCGCCACGGCGCCTTCATGAAGGATACGACGACCACGGCCGCCGCCGCCGTCGGCCAATACAAGGACTGGGCAAGTGATGAACTCCGGCGCTCGCACCCCTCCGACAAACCCACGCTCTGCCAACCAGCCGCAACCAAGCCCCCCGCGAGGCCATGGTTGCCCGCCCACACCCGAGACGTAGGTTCCGTCCACGAACGCCACGCCTCCCGCCGCCAGGGCCGCCGCCCAACATCCAAACACCCCCAAGATCATCCAAAAGGATCAACTTTGGACCAAGGGGACACACCAGACCACCGAGCCGCAGAATGTGTCCCGCCTTGAAGATCGCCGGCGCTACAACCGCCTGCACGCGGCCGGGGAAAGGGGGGGGGGGAGCGGACGCATCCAGACCGGCACACCCCTGTGCCGGTGACGGGGGCCCGAGCGCGTCGGCGCCGCCCATCCCTCCAGCCCAATCCCTCCCCCCGGACACACCCCTGTGCTGCCCCGCCTCGGCGCCCAGCGCAGAGCCGCGCAAGGCCACCAACACAACCCCAGCCACCGGCAAGGAGTGCCCACCAGGACCGCCGCCCACCCCCGAGGAAGCTCACCGGGGAGTCCAACTGCGCCGCCGTCGCCGTCCAGCCGGCGGGACGCCTGGAAACCGAGCAGCCCGCCCACCTGCCACCGCCGCTGCGCCTCCGCCCCTACCAGCCATGGCCACGGCAGAGGCGGACGCCCGCAGCCCACGCCGCTCCCGGCCCGCGCCGCCTGGGCCCAGATCTGGCCACGCGCCGACCGGGTCAACTGCGCCCCACCACGCCTCAGCCCCTTCACGCCGCCACCTGCAGCCCGCATCTCCGCCTCCTGCTGCTGCCGCCGCGCCCCGAGGAAAGCGCTGCGCCGCCACCCGATCTTGGATCCCGCGACCGTCGACCCGACGTGGGAAGGAGGAACACCCCGCCGCAGCCCGCGCTGGCAGGGCTTAGCCCACCAGCACGTCGGGGTGGCGGCGAGGGGAGGGAAGCGCGAGGAGGAAGGCCGCGGGCCAGAGCTAGGGTTCCCCCCCGGCGCTCGCGGGAGCGTCGCGGGAGGATAGCGTCGCATGAATCCAAGCACCGTAATTAGGATAGACACTGTATAGATGCGAATGGTCCCGTTCAAATCGAACAATAACCAACCTACTCACAATAATAAAACTCAACCTATTGAGAGTATAATTGCTGAACAGTATAATTGTGTTTATATCTCTTTATCACGTCAAAGTGAATGGCCATTTACCTGAAGTGCTGAACTAATAAGTTTTTGAACTGACCAAAGGCAGCAAACATAGTTTCAGTACTTGATTATGGTGATTGATTTTAATCATTTTAGTAGATTAGTTTACTGAAAACTGAATAAATTGTCCTCGCCAATTTGTGTTCCGGGCGTTTCAATTGTTTTGAATTACCATCTCGGCCTCCAGTGCGTCTCACATGGATCCAGAAAGATAAATTGCTCCCTCTCTTTCCCTTTTCACCACCTCTTCCGGAACTGTGCACTAGTCGCAGGACACTACCACTCGTCTGACGATCTATCATGCTTCTGGCCCAACTCCTTTCCTTATCGCTGCTTCTCTGCCGTCATTGCAGCGGCTGTCCTTCCTCCTGGACTTCTGTTTGTGCAACCATGACGTCTCATCCCGTTGCCCGTTGCCAGTTGGGCCTCCCCTATACAATCATAGTGCTCTGACTCAGCAAGTGCCCCCTGCTATGGTAACATTGTGCTAGCTAGATAATATTCATTCCTTTCACTCATCAAGAGAGAAAAAAATTGGTCAGAGTTCTATAATAATATTTAATTTGTTCGCCTGGTGTTAACTTACTTTGGACATTATCTTATTTTCAGACCTTGCTAAGTAAGCTGGCATGGTTCTCGAAAATGTACTCAATATGTATATGTCATATATAGGATCTCCCATCACACCATGTGCCACTTTGATAGGAACTGATGGTCTTGTAGCAAGTGTTACTGAGCTCTTCAGAAAGAAAAAGAAATATAATTAAAGCAAATTTAAGCAACTAATTTGTCCAACTGTTTAGTAATCCATGTTTGATTGGCACATTTTCAGGTCACATTAAACACAGAAGGTCACCTCTTTGCACTAAAATCACACATTGATAATTCAAGATACTCTATTTGTTGTATTTAAACACACCGTTCTATTCCACAAAACACCATGTTAAAATCTTGTACCAAACATGAAAATCGGTTGATCTATTCGACCATTCCTAATTAGTAATTACTCGAGCATTGTCACCAAAAAATTCTCCAGCAAGAGTTTATATGTTGGTGTTGGTGTTGTGGTATTCTGTGATCCTGGGAGAGCCAACGAAAGTTTATCACTACTGTGTATAATATCAGATCCTTCAACTGAATTTGTATCTCCCCAAATAATTGCAACAATGAAATTTCTGAATAAGTGAATATATTCTACGAACTGCTGGGTGTTTTCGTCTTTACAAACAAAATTAAGTCGCTTAAGATGGGTTCAGTATAAGAAAAACACTCACGCTAATGGGTTGATTTCCAATTTGGTTGTCTACCGCAATAAAATAAAAATAAAGCAGAGGCAACAACAGTGATATTTCTGAATTAGTGAATGTATTCTCTGAACTGCTGGCTGTTAGTATCTTTCCAAATAAAATTAAGTCCTTTAAGAAGGGTTCAGGGTAAGAACACTAATACTAATTGTCAGATTTCCAAGTTGGTTTAACTAATTCCACAACCCTACATGCTTTAACTTGACTAATTCTGTAACCCTTCCCCGACGTCATCTCCTCCGTTTACATCCTGGCCCACAACCCAGGTGTATTCTTTCATTTCCTTATTTACGGAAGCACTTCTATCTAATGCTAGCATTTAATGCACCATATCCCAATATGCACCTCAACCGCCCAGATAAAGAGTACAGGTGTGCTCGCAATCAGAAACACCATGTCCTATCATCAGGCTGATGAGTACAGACTCGCAATACCATATTATGTAGGTGCTCCCTCACCGAGAATTCAGGTTCAATTGGGTACCTCGATGAGATGTAGGGGGTTCTGGGTCTGATTCCATGTCAATCTGGGAGTAGCGGCATAGGATTATGGGCATCAACTTATGATCCATAAGGGTGTTCCCGGCTAGCTGTTCCTTTGGAGCAACACCTGATATTCGTATAAACCTACTAACTTTGTGGACAAGGGAATTCCTACAAAAGCATATGAATAAGTATTAGCAACACGTTATGTTTAAATGCAGATGTATTTTAGTACATGTGGGGGTAACTACCCTGGATAGTTCTTGACCGGATGCAGAACTGAAGAATTGTATCAAAATTCAGAGACACTTGCTTCAGGTCGGTATGGAACAACACCACTGTTGCATGGGTTAGTCTGGAAACCAGGGCAGAAGATATACTTTCGCCCTGTGAGCTCGTCTCGCGGTTGTCTAAGGCTTCAGATAAAAGTATTGCGTAACTGTAGCATGGAATTATGTAAGGCTTCAGATAAAAGTAATAGTTGGATTATCAATATATGCATTATTTTTACAACCATACCTTTCAGTTTGAGTATGATGTAACATCCTTGCCGATGCCAGCAGCCATATTGATCATTCTTCTAACAGACTGTCCTGGTCAAAGAGGTTGATGCGAGGAAGAACATCATGCTCCTTGTTAACATAGCGATAGGTGAAGTGTGTATCTTTTGAACCAACATCCGCGAAAACCTCCATCGTCTTCCGTACATCGTCCTCTGCTTTGCTCATGGCTAATTTTCCCAAGATTCTTCCGCGCCCCATTTGTGAAGGGAACATTCATCATCGACCCAAAAAAACTCCTACAACGATGCATACCATGGTTAGGATATGGTATTCATGCTGCTGGCGAAGGACCTACTCTAACCCTGCAATCAGCATGCAACTGCTGATGTGAGTACAACGCCACATATCCCCATTCCACGGAGAAAATGTACAGATGATGATGTTGAGAGAAGAGCAACGTATATTATCAGGAGGCCAATGCCAACATATATACACATACATGAGGATGCCAAAAGGCTACAAGAAGATGCCAAAAGGCTAGAATGCAAAAGGCCAAAAGACATCACTGAATATAACTCTAACACCCCCCCCCCCCCCCCCTCAAACTCATGGCGGATCCACAACACTGAGTTTGGAGAGGTGAAATCCATGTTGCGCTCTAGTCTGGGCCTTCGTGAAGAAGTCCGCTAGCTGTAACTCAGAAGGCACATACTGAAGAGCAACAACATGATCCTGCACAGCAGCGCGCACATAAGAAGCATCAACACCAATGTGTTTGGTAAGCTCATGCTTCACGGGGTCCCGCGCAATACTGATAGCACCTGTGCTGTCTGACAGGAGGGTGGTAGGTGTAGTAACAGAAACACCAAAGTCCTCCAGTAACCATCGTAACCAAGTCACCTCAGCCGTCAGAAGAGCCATAGCTCGCAACTCGGCCTCTGCACTCGAACGAGAAACTGCAGTCTGTTTCTTCGTCTTCCAGGAAATGAGGGAACCACCAAGAAAGACACAGTAGGCAGAAAGTGAACGGCGATCCGTAGGATCACTAGCCCACGTAGCATCCGAATAGGCCTGGAGCTGTAACGAGCTGGAACGGGGGAAAAAGAGATGATGAGAGATCGTGCCACGAAGATATCGTAGAACACGAAGAAGGTGACTATAGTGAACTGAAGTGGGAGCAGAAACAAACTGGCTCAGAATATGGACAGGATAAGAGATATCGGGACGAGTGACAGCAAGATACACAAGACTCCCAACAAGATGACGATAACGTGTCGGATCAGACAAGGGCTCACCATCAGAAGCACGAAGGTGAACATTGAGCTCCATAGGAGTCTCAGCAGTGCGCTCATCACTAAGAGCTGCACGAGTAAGAAGGCCCTGGATATACTTTTCTTGGGAAATAAAAAAGCCAGCAGAGGTGGAGGAAACCTCAATCCCAAGAAAGTAACGAAGAGGACCAAGATCAGACATAAGGAACTGCTCATTAAGACGTGCCTTGACAAAGGCAATGTACTCAGAATCGTCGCCAGTGATGATCATGTCATCAACATATAGAAGAAGAAGAGTGCGACCACGAGCAGAAAGGTGGACAAACAACGCTGGATCATGATCACTGGGTGAAAAACCAGCAGCAGTGACCACAGAGGCAAAACGCTCAAACCAAGCACGAGGGGCTTGCTTAAGGCCATAGAGAGAGCGACGAAGACGACAAACCATGCCATCGGGAACTGAATACCCAGGTGGTGGCTGCATATAAACCTCCTCATGCAACTCACCATTAAGAAAAGCATTTTTAACATCAAGTTGTGACACGGACCAGTGGCGAACAGAGGCCACGGCGAGAAGTGTGCGGACAGTGGTCATATGGGCCACAGGAGCAAATGTCTCATCATAATCACGACCATGCTCCTGCTGAAAGCCACGAGCCACAAGACGAGCTTTATAACGCTCGAGAGAACCATCAGAGCGAGTCTTAATCTTATAGACCCACTTACAAGTGATGGGACGAACACGGGGCGGAAGAGAAACCAGATCCCATGTGTTGTTGCGCTCAAGTGCGGCAATCTCCTCTGCCATCGCAAACTGCCATTCAGGGTGAGTAACAGCATCATGATAAGAGATAGGCTCAAGTACAACTGAAAGGCCATATCGGCTAGGAGAATAGCGGTCAGGAGGAGGGCAAGGTCGAGCCCGAAGACCATAAGTCGGCTGGGACGAGGAAGACGGTGCACCGGAAGTAGATGGCACGTCAGTAGATTCATCCATAACACGTCGACGACGGCTATAATGAAAAGGAAAAGTGGGATGAGAAGGAACCACCGGAGGTGATGGAGATGGAGAAGACATCGGTGATGAAGGTGGAGTGTCATGCAATAAGGAAGGAGAAGAAACAATAGGAGAAGATGGTGTCAGATCTGCAATAGTGGGACGAGAAGGAGGAGTAGGAATATGAGGCACAGAGGGAGGTGTATCGGGAAATGTGAGAAAAGTGATATCCTCTACTAAAAAGGTCGAAGAGGATGGTCGTGGGTAGAATGAACGAGACTCATCAAAAGTCACATCCCTAGAAATACGCATCCGTCGACCGACAGGATCCCAACACCGATAACCCTTATGTTCATCACTATAGCCCAGAAAAACACACTCGACAGACTGAGCGGTTAGTTTGGTGCGTTCTCGGGGGGCAAGGAGAACATAACAAACACAACCAAACAATCGAAGAGCAGAATAATCAGGAGAATGATCAGAAAGACGCTCTAGAGGAATACCTCCCTGTAGAGCAGATGAGGGTTGAATGTTTATGAGATATGTGGCAGTGGAGACAGCTTCGGCCCAGAAATGAGGTGGAAGAGAGGCGGAAATCATCATCGCACGAGATGTCTCAAGAAGGTGACGATGCTTGCGCTCAGCCACGCCATTCTGAGCGTGAGCACTGGGACAAGAGAACTGAGCAAGAGTACCTTGCTCAGCAAGAAATCCACGCAACGTTTTGGAGATATACTCGCCAGCAGAATCAGCACGAAACACGCGAATAGGTGTAGAGAACTGAGTGTGGACCATGGCAGCAAACCGCTTATAAATAGAGAGAACCTCGCTACGAGAAGACATGAAGTAAAGCCAAGTGTAGCGAGAGAAATCATCTATAAAAATAATATAGTAGCGATGGCCCCCTTTAGAAGAGAAGGGAGCCGGGCCCCACACATCCGAATGTACTAAATCAAAAGGGCGCTGAGACACTGACTCGCTAGTAGGATAAGGTAACTGAACTTGTTTACCAAGTCTACAACCCTGACACTGTAAGGAGACATCTCCTGAGACAGGCCCCAGAAGACCACGACGAACTAAAGATGATAGTCGAGAACCACAAAGGTGACCAAGTCGATGATGCCACTGCTGGAAGGAGCTGGTAGCTGAAGCGGCAAAGGCAGATGGACTAGCGAGTCTGGTGGCAGCGGAAGGAACATTAAGCCAGTCCAACTCCCAAAGCCCCTGAGAATCACGGCGGCGCGGGCCAGCCCCAACCAGAGCCTTCGTGTGGCGATCCTGTATAGTGCAAGAATCAACGTCAAGAATGACACGACAACCAGAATCAGTAAGCTGACCCGCAGAAAATAGGTTCATGGTAAGGCGAGGCACATGAGAAACATCAGGAACATAAAAGGAAGAAGTGGCAAGAGTGCCTCGACTCGCAACTGGAAGAGGAGTACCATCAGCAGTAAGAACATTAATAGGAAAATCGAGAGATCTATGAGAGGACAAGATAGAAGAATCGGAGGACATATGAAATGAAGCTCCAGAATCCAGAACCCATGGGGATGTACCTGACTGTGTAGACAGTGGTCGCTCAGCACTAGAAGCACCAGTCACAGAGCCCGCAGTACCTGTCGAAGAACCTGAAGCCGCAAGTAGACGCTTGAGCTTCACAATATCTTGCTCAGTCAAGGAGACAGTAGACATCATCGAGGAAGAAGCACGAGTCCCAGAAGAAGAATTGCGCTCCCTATTACGCATGTCACGCTTCTTCTTAAAGCAATCAGACTCGGGGTGACCATCCCTGTTACAATAGTCACAATGAGTACGAGGACGAGAGCGGCCTTCACGAGAGCGGGCCTCACTACCCGAAGGAGTGGGCAGTAGTGGCGGAGCACTGGAGCGATAAGACACTGGTGGAGTAGCAGCTCGAGCACCGAGCACAGAGGGAATCTGAAGCAAACCAACACCACGAAGGCGAGTCTCCTCAGCACGAAGCTCAGAAAGCACCTCAGAAATAGGAACACGGCCATGAGCAAACAACTGAGCACGTCGAGGCTCAAACTCCGCACGAAGTCATGACAAGAACTCATAGACGCGCTGAAACTCCAAGTCTGACCTCACAGTCTGGCAACACGGGCAAGTGCCACAAACAGTAGTGCGAAGAGAGTCAAGCTGGCGCCAGATAGCAGAACTCTGAGTGTAGAACTCATCAATAGTGGAGTCTCCCTGCTGAAGAGCATGCTCCTGACGGACCACAGACAAGTAGAGAGCATCACCAGAGGGCTGATAGCGCTGACGAAGATGAGTCCACATCTCAAAGACAGTACCTAGGCCGATAAACTCAGAAGCAAACTGAGGCAAAACACTGGAAGTGAGAACAGTCGCAGCACGAGCATCATCATCACACCACTGAGTGTAAGTAACCAGATCGTCACGATAAACAGAAAGAGCATTTGAATAATCCAAGACCTCCTGGTCATAAGCGGCAGCTGCATCATCAGCAGCAACTGTGGCTGCAGCCCTATCAGCATCAGAAGCATCTGCGTCAATAGCCGGTGGCGTCGGCGGTGGGGTAGGAGCCACAGGAGGCACTGGGCGCGGAGGACAGGGGACCTCACCGGAAAGAACACCCCACAGACGAATGCCACGCATGTGAATACGCATAAAGGCAACGAACCCAGCATAGTTAGTGTTGACTGTAACTCCTCGTCTCCCATGCATGCTTGTACGTGCCCCATGCACTAACCCCACGATCCTCCCTCGCATGCGCACGTCGCGCCTCTGTAACCTCTCGCGCTCATGCGCTCTGTTGTAACACAGGCTATATAGCCTCGAGTAATACACACAGCGACATCTAAGGTGCATCGCTTCCTGCTTTCTCTCGTCTACATGGTATCAGACGCCGGCATCGTCCAGCGCCTGTAGATCGCTTCCGCTGCCGATCTCTCCTCGCGGCGACATGGCTACGCCTCCGCCGCCACCCCCACCCCCTCCCCCTCCCTTCTCTGGCCGTGGTCTCCACGGCGCCTTCGCGGCCGCCGCCGCTGGCGCGGCCACCCCCAACCGCACCGAGCTCCTCACCCCGTCAGCCCTTGCCGCCGCCTCGCGCACTAACGCGCTCGTCCGCGGCTCCGGCGGCCCCTCTGCGGCGACTGCGCCGGCTCCATCACACCTTGCGGCCGTCTACATCAACCAACATGTGCCGGTCGTCCTCAACCTCAACCCGCCCAACTTCTCTCAGTGGCGGACGCTGTTCGAGGTCACCTTCCGCAAGACCGGCGTGCTCCCTCACATCACTGCTCCGGCGCTCCCCGACGACCCCGTGTGGCTCCAGGACGACGCCTATGTGATCTCGTGGCTCTACAACCGCATCAGCCCCGAGATCTTCGGGCTCGTCCACCAGCGCGACGCGACCGCCGCCGAGCTCTGGGCGGCCATCTCCTCCATCTTCCTGGAGAACCGCGAGCACCAAGCCGTCTTCCTCGCCACCGACTTTCGTCGCATCGAGCAAGGTGCCGGCTCCGTCCTCTCGTACTTCGCGCGGCTGAAGGACTGCGCCGATAGACTGGCGGACCTCGGTGAGCCCGTCGGTGATCGTGAACAAGTGTTGAACATGTTTCGCGGGCTGCACCCCCGCCTTCGCTATGCTATTCCCATCCTCACAATGCAGACTCCGTTTCCTTCGTTTCTCCGCTGCCGTGCCTTCCTGCTCCTCGAGGAGAGCCGCCTGGCGCCGGAGAGCTCCAACGAGATGGCTCTGCATGCTGCACGCGCCCCCAACTCCGGCGGGGGCTCGTCCACGGGCGGCAACACCAACCGCCGTCCGGGTGGCAACGGCGGTCGCAACAAGGGCAAGGGCAAGGCCGCCGCTGATGGCGGTGGCGGTGGGAGCTCCTCCGTGCCGCGTCCCGCAGGGCCGCCGGCGCCTGCAACTACGCCCTGGACTGGGATGGTCCATGCGTGGCCCATGCCCTGGCGCCCCCACACACCTGGCGCTGGTGTGCTCGGGCCCCGTCCGGGTGCTCCTGCTCCGTTCGCTGGCCACGCCGCGCACTACGGCGCACCTCCGCCGATCCCGCCCGGCGCTGCCCCGACGCACTGGACCCCGGGTGTCGTCCCTGCTCACCCACTGTACAACACGGGTGCCTCATCTTCGACTACGCCCCCGCCGCCCATGTGGGACCAAGCTGCACTCGTCCACGCGCTAAACAATCTCGGACTCCAGCAGCAGCAGGGCGCCCACTCCGGCGGGGACTGGTACCTCGACACTGGGGCGACTACACACATGGCGTCCTCATCAGGTTTGCTCACCACATCTCAGCCCTATAATTCTTCACGCATTGTTGTAGGCAATGGCAACACGTTCGCGGTCACACACACCGGCTCTACCTCCATTCCCACCTCCAGTGCCCCCATCCACCTTCAGAACGTCCTAGTCTCCCCTCACCTAATCAAAAACTTAATCTCTGTCAAAAAGCTTGCACGTGATAATCCTCTTAACGTCGAGTTTGACGATCTCGGTTTTTCTGTTAAGGATCGAAGGACGAAGCGGGTGATCCTCCGGTGTAACTCCGACGAGGATCTGTATCCAGTCACACAGCCGCCATGCCACACTGCCCTCTCCGCCACCGTCGTCCCGGCCAAGGTGTGGCACCAACGCCTAGGGCACCCCGGCCACGACACCCTCGCCCACACTCTACGTGCCTGCTCCATCCCTCCGCCGCCATCGTCTTCCGAGCTCTGTCATGCTTGCCAGTTAGGGAAAAGTGTTAGGTTGCCGTTCTCATCTTCAGAACATGTTTCGTATTTTCCTTTCCAGTTAATTCATTGTGATGTGTGGACTTCGCCTGTATCTAGTGTCTCTGGCAAGCAATATTATCTTGTTTTACTCGACGACTATAGCCACTTTGTATGGACGTTCCCCCTCGATCGCAAGTCTGAGGTGTACCCCGTCCTCCACTCGTTTGCCGCCTTCGTTCGTCGTCAGTTTAACCTCAACGTTCTCACTGTCCAGTGTGACAATGGACGTGAGTTCGACAACGCCATGGCACGCACATTCTTCTCCACTGAGGGCATTATCTTACGTATGTCCTGCCCTTACACGTCGCCGCAAAACGGGCGCGCTGAGCGGATCCTCCGCACACTGAACGACATCGTTCGCTCGCTGCTCGTTCACGCGTCCATGCCATACACCTACTGGGCGGAGGCCCTCAACACTGCCACATTTCTCCTTAACCGCCGTGCATGCCGCACTCGTCATGGGCATACCCCGTTCTACCTCCTGTACGGTGCTCACCCGGACTACACTCATTTGCGTGTCTTTGGATGCCTTTGCTATCCCAACATCTCGTCCACGACGCCACACAAACTCGCGCCCCGGTCCACTCCATGTACCTTCCTCGGCTACTCTGTCGACCACAAGGGTTACAGGTGCCTTGATCGCGCTACAAATTGCGTCCTTATATCTCGCCATGTGGTCTTTGACGAAACGCAATTCCCGTTCAGTACCGCCCTCAGCACCCCTCCCACCATAGCCGACGAGGACCCACCCCACCTCCCTGTCGTCCCGCGGCAACCGCGCTCCACCCGGCCACCACCCGGCGCCCATACCACGGCGACGCCACCCACACCTGTAGTGGCTGCCGAGCCTAGCCCCCCGACACCTCTCTGCACGTCCACAAACACTGTCATGGCAAACCCAGCGTCAGTAGACCATACTCGCACAGGCGCATCTGCCACCGCGAGCCCCTCCCCAACCCCAGACCCGTCCGAGCCCCCGGCCCGTCCCCTTGCTCCTACCCACACCATGATCACACGCGCTCGCGCCGGCAAATTCTTTCCCAACCCCAAATACGCTGAAAACAACTCTGTCTCGACCACTCCTACCATCTCACCCATCCCCAAATCCGTGCACGCCGCGCTACGTGATGTCAACTGGCTAACAGCTATGCAGGATGAATTCTCGGCGCTGATGGTGAACAGGACCTGGACGCTTGTGCCCCGACCGCCGGGTGCCAACATAGTCACTGGCAAGTGGCTGTTCCGGCACAAGTTGAAGGAGGACGGCAGCCTCGAGCGCTATAAAGCGCGATGGGTGGTCCGGGGGTTCTCGCAACGCCCCGGCGTCGACTTCGACGAGACGTTCTCACCGGTCGTCAAGGCCGCCACCATTCGCACCGTGCTCACCGTGGCTGCCAGCCGAGGCTGGCCTGTTCACCAGATGGACGTGAACAATGCCTTTCTTCATGGGCATCTCGCGGAGCGCGTCTACTGCCAACAGCCGGCCGGCTTCATCGACAAGAACTTCCCCAACCACGTCTGCCTGCTTGACAAGTCACTGTACGGCCTAAAACAGGCCCCTCGCGCCTGGTTTGCGCGGTTCGCGGCCTTCCTCGGCATCCTCGGCTTCACGGCGTCCCGGGCAGACCCGTCATTGTTCGTGCTACATGGCGACACCGGCTCCGCCTTTCTTCTACTCTACGTCGACGACATCGTTCTCACGGCGTCCACGCCGGCGCTCCTCCGTCAACTCCAACAACGCATGTTCGCTGAGTTCTCCATGAAGGACCTGGGTGCCCTTCACTACTTCCTCGGGATCAGCGTGATGCGCACGGCCGACGGGTTCTTCCTGTCCCAGCGCAAATACGCGGATGAGCTGCTGGATCGCGCTAACATGATGACTTGCAAGCCGGCCGCGACACCCATCGACACCTGCTCGAAGCTCTCCACTGCCGACGGTGCACCTGTCCAGGATGCCTCCGAGTACCGGAGCCTAGTGGGTGCCCTTCAGTACATCACCCTGACCCGCCCGGACATGGCGTACGCCGTGCAACAGGCGTGTCTCTACATGCACAATCCTCGGACGCATCACCTCGCGCTGGTCAAGCGCATTCTCCGCTACCTGCGCGGCACGACTACGCACGGGCTGCATCTCCGTCGCTCCCCCGAGCTCACCCTGGTCGCCTACTCTGACGCCGACTGGGCCGGCTGCCCGGACACGCGGCGCTCTACGTCGGGCTTCGTCGTCTACCTCGGTGATGCGCTGGTGTCCTGGTCCTCCAAACGCCAGCCCACCGTCTCGCGCTCGAGTGCCGAGGCCGAGTACCGCGCCGTCGCCAATGTGGTAGCTGAGTGTTGCTGGCTTTGTCAACTTCTCGGGGAGCTACGTGTTCCGCTACCTGCCGCCACGGTCACCTACTGCGACAACATCTCCTCCGTGTACATGGCGGCCAACCCAGTCCACCATCGGCGCACAAAACACATAGAGCTGGACATCCACTTCGTCCGAGAGAAGGTGGCCTTGGGGCAGCTTCGCGTCCTTCACGTGCCCACGGCTCAGCAGTTCGCCGACGTCATGACGAAGGGCCTCCCGACGCCGGCCTTCGAGGAGTTCAGGTCCAGCCTGTGCATTCGGCCTCCCGATGCTCAGCCTGCGGCGGGGTGTTGACTGTAACTCCTCGTCTCCCATGCATGCTTGTACGTGCCCCATGCACTAACCCCACGATCCTCCCTCGCATGCGCACGTCGCGCCTCTGTAACCTCTCGCGCTCATGCGCTCTGTTGTAACACAGGCTATATAGCCTCGAGTAATACACACAGCGACATCTAAGGTGCATCGCTTCCTGCTTTCTCTCGTCTACAGTTAGCCCCATCGAATATCACCGGGCAGCGCGGGATGGCAACATAACCAGATGACGCCAAAGACATGATGCTCCTTTTCTGTCACAAAGACTCAACTAGCCAAGGTGAGATCGGCCAGAACCAGCAGTAGATCAATCAGATGAAAAGCCAGCCGAACCAGGACCAAATCGATTAGACAGAGTCACGATCTGGAGCAGTAGAGACCCGGACCAGAAACGGCAGCATCCACTGATGTAACCACGCGAGCGCCCCACAGGTAGCCGCGGAAGACAGCAGCGTCGCGCGGGGCCGGCAGCCGGTAGCAGCGGCGCAGATGGGCCGGCGACCGGTAGCGCCACAGAAGATAGCAGCAGCGCGGACGAGGCCGGCGGCCACGGCGCGGACGGGGACGAGGCCCACGGCCGGCAGCAACCTTGGAAGAGGACGAGCGCCAGTCTGAGACGCGCCGGCGGCGGCCGGGCCCGAGTGCCAGCCAGAGACACGGCGGTGGCGGCCGGACCTCGAGCACCAGCCCGAGACGTGGCCGCGGCGGCGACGTCCTAACCTGGAAGAGCGGAAGGCCGGCGGGGGATGCCAGACCTCGAGCGGCAGGATGCAGACGAGACAGCGACCGGCACCAGGAGCACCGGCGCGACCTGGCAAAATGGATCGGCGGCGGAGCAAAGGAAATGGATTCACGGAGAGGAGTAGGAACGACTCCAAGTCTTGATTGGATCCAACAGGCAACAATGGATCGATGTGTGGACGCCCGTGGGAGCAGAGAAGCAGAACAGGCTGATAGGAGATTGGATCGGAAAAAAAAGCCTAGAGCTCTAATACCATGTTGAGAGAAGAGCAACGTATATTATCAGGAGGCCAATGCCAACATATATACACATACATGAGGATGCCAAAAGGCTACAAGAAGATGCCAAAAGGCTAGAATGCAAAAGGCCAAAAGACATCACTGAATATAACTCTAACAGATGAAACCCTTAGATCTCTTTCATATTCATCTAGTTTTTGTTAACAATCAAAGTTCGAAATTTGCTCACAATTTCCTCGCCAAATTGCACTTGGAACTGAAATAAACTCACTCTTATCTCCGCGCTTTCAGACAAATACTGCAATTTTCCATTTGACAGACAAATCCCCTTTTGACAGTCACTACCAATGTTGCTGGAAAAAATCTTTCAATTTCCAGTTTGCACCTAACTAAATCCCTCATTCGTCACACTTGGCTGCTATTCATCCAAGTCTGTACTCTGATTATTAGCAGTCAATCACATATGTCTGCACTTGCTGAACCCGACTTGCACTACTAATTTTTTGGATTGAATATCTTGATTCCTAACATACCTGTGTGCCCATCCTGAAGTTCTTGGGTCCATCTTTCCTGCCGACTGTGCCGAGGCCTGTGGGGAATCCTCCCTCTGATCTCTAGCGACTAGCGGCTGCCTCTACCGCACAAATCTTCCCATCGAATGGGGGTTGATTCTGCTCCGTGCCACCACAGCATAATGGAGGGGCTCCATAGGGATTTCACAATCATTAACCTCCTCAGGCACCATAAATCTGACAAGAAATCGGTCCAAGCTTGCATTAGGAACTCCATGGGATTAGAAAGAACAAGAAAAACAAGGGAGACCTTTTGGTACCTTTTAATCGGTTGCATAAGGAACTCCATGCCCACCGGCAGATCTTGCCCCCTGATTGAATCGCTTCTCCATATCCTCGGCGCTCTCTCTCTACTTGCAAAATCCAGAAGGGTGAGGTAGAAGATGACTGTACCACACCAACCCCACCACTTACCAGCCATTAAGTCGATGCAGATAACGGAAAGTAACTTTTCTGATCCACGGATCAGGAAGAGGAACGCCGTCCTGAGTCACGGCTCGGCCAGCTGCCGTCGACCACCGCGTCTCCTCCGTCTTCCCTGGCCCACAGCTCATTTGTATTTTCACCTTTCACTCCTTTTTCTAGCGTCGCGTATCTGGCTCATGTCATAAATGCATCGCGTCGCCAGAGCCAATTCAACCGCCCAAATACCTCGTGAGCAGAAACACCGCTTCCCTTAATTTATCATAAACTTAGTCCTGATAGTATTTGCATATCTATGTTGTAGATTAATAACTTGCGATGTAGCTCCTCGTTTATTTTTGATATGTTCCTAGAGAAAAATAAGTTGAAAGATGATAGTAGCACTGATGCGGACTGGGTTCGAGATCTGAGGATTATCCTCATTGCTGCACAGAATAATTATGTCCTTGATGCACCGCTAGGTGACAGGTCTATTGCAGGAGCAGATGCGGATGTTATGAATGTTTGACAAGCTCGGTATGATAACTACTTGATAGTTTAGTGCATCATGCTTTACGGCTTAGAACTGGGACTTCAAAAACGTTTTGAACGCCACGGAGCATATGAGATGTTCCAAGAGTTGAAATTGGTATTTCAGACTCATGCCCATGTCAAGAGGAATGAGACCTCTGACAAGTACTTTGCCTACAAGAGGGAGGAGAATAGCTCAACCAGTGAGCATGTACTCAGAATGTCTGAGTACTACAATCGCTTGAATCAAGTGGGAGTTAATCTTTCAGATAAGATAGTGATTGACAGAGTTATCTAGTCACTATCACCAAGTTACTAGAACTTCGTGATGAACTATAATATGCGAGGGATGACGAAAACAATTCCCAAGCTCTTCGCGATGCTGAAATCAGCGAAGGTAGAAATCAAGAAATAGCATCAAGTGTTGATGGTTAACAAGACCACTAGTTTCAAGTAAAATGCAAGGGAAAGAAAGGGAAACTTCAAAAAGAATGGCAAGAAAAGTTGCCACTCCCATGAACAAGCCCAAAGCCAGACCCAAGCCTGAAACTAAGTGCTTCTACTGCAAAAGAAATGGTCAATGGAAGTGGAACTGCCCTAGATACTTGGCGGATAAGAAGGATGGCAAAGTGAAAAAAGGTATATTTGATATACATATTATTGATGTGTACTTTACTAGTGTTTATAGCAACCCCTCGATATTTGATACCTGTTCAGTTGCTAATAGTAGTAACTTGAAATAGGAGTTGCAAGATAAACAGAGACTAGTTAAGGACGAGGTGACGATGTGTGTTGGAAGTAATTCCAAGGTTGACACGATCACCATCGCACACTCCCTCTACCTTCAGGATTAGAATTGACCCTAAATAAATGTTATTTGGTGTTTGCGTTGAGCATTAATATGATCAGATCATGTTTATTGCAATATGGTTATTCATTTAAGTCAGAGAATAATTGTTGTTCTGTTTATATGAATAAAACCTTCTATGGTCATACACCCAATGTGAATGGTTTATTGAATCTCGATCGTAGTGATACACATATTCATAATATTGATGCCAAAAGATGCAAAGTTGATAATGATAGTGCAATATATTTGTGGCAGTGCCGTTTAGGTCATATTAGTGTAAAGCGCATGAAGAAACTCCATGCTGATGGACTTTTGGAATCACTTGATTATGAATCACTTGATGCTTGCGAACCATGCCTCATGAGCAAGATGACTAAGACTCCGTTCTCCGGAACAATGGAGCGAGCCACTGACTTACTGGAAATAATACATACCGATGTATGCGGTCCGATGAGTGTTGAGGCTCGCGGCGGGTATCATTGTTTTCTGACCTCCACAGATGATTTGAGTAGATATGGGTATATCTACTTAATGAAACATAAGTGTGAAACATCTGAAAAGTTCAAAGAATTTCAGAGTGAAGTAGAAAATCATCGTAACAAGAAAAATAAAGTTTCTACGATCTGATCGCAGAGGCGAATATTTGAGTTACGAGTTTGGTCTTTATTTGCAACAATGTGGAATAGTTTCGCAACTCACGCCACCTGGAACACCACAGCGTAATGGTGTGTCCGAACGTCGTAACCGCACTTTATTAGATATAGTGCAATCTATGATGTCTCTTACCGATTTACCGCTATCGTTTTGGGGTTATGCATTAGAGACAGTTGCATTCACGTTAAATAGGGCGCCATCTAAATCTGTTGAGACTACACCATATGAACTGTGGTTTGGCAAGACACCTAAGCTGTTGTTTCTTAAAGTTTGGGGTTGCGATGCTTATGTGAAAAAAGCTTCAACCAGATAAGCTCGAACCCAAATCGGAGAAATGCGTCTTCATAGGATACCAAAGGAAACTTTTGGGTACACCTTCTATCACAGATCCGAAGACAAAAATATTTGTTGCTAAGAATGGATCCTTTCTAGAGAAGGAGTTTCTCTCGAAAGAAGTGAGTGGGGGAAAGTAGAACTTGATGAGGTAGTTGTACCTTCTCTCGAATTGGAAAATGGTTCATCACAAAAATCAGTTCCAGTGATGCCTACACTAATTAGTGAGGAAGTTAATGATGATGATCATGAAACTTCAGATCAAGTTACTACCGAACCTCATAGGTCAACTAGAGCACGTTCCGCACCGGAGTGGTACGGTAATCCTGTTCTGGAAGTCATGTTACTAGACCATGACGAACCTACGAACTATGAGGAAGCAATGATGAGCCCAGATTCTGATAAATGGCTTGAGGCCATGAAATCTGAGATAGGATCCATGTATGAGAACAAAGTATGGACTTTGATTGACTTGCCCGATGATCGGCGAGCCATTGAGAATAAATGGATCTTCAAGAGGAAGACGGACACTGGTAGTAGTGTTACTATCTACAAATCTCGAATTATCGCAAAAGGTTTTTGACAAGTTCAAGGTGTTGACTACGATGAGATTTTCTCACTCGTATCGATCCTTAAAGTATGTCCGAATCATGTTAGCAATTGCCGCATTTTATGAAATCAGGCAAATGGATGTCAAAAGTGCATTCCTTAATGGATTTATTAAAGAAGAGTTGTCTATGATGCAACCAGAAGGTTTTCTCAATCCTAAAGGTGCTAACAAAGTGTGCAAGCTCCAGTGATCCATCTATGGACTGGTGCAAGCATCTCAGAGTTGGAATATACACTTTGATGAGTTGATCAAAGCATATAGTTTTATACAGACTTGCGGTGAATCCTGTATTTACAAGAAAGTGAGTGGGAGCACTACAGGCTTTCTGATAAGTATATGTGAATGACATATTGTTGATCGGAAATGATGTAGAATTTTCTTGAAAGCATAAAGGAGTGTTTGAAAGGATTTTTTCAAAGAAATACCTTGGTGAAGCTACTTACATAATGGGCATCAAGATCTATAGAGATAGATCAAGACGCTTGATAAGATTTTTCAATGAGTACATACCTTGACAAGATTTTTAAGTAGTACAAAATGGAACAGTCAAAGAAGGAGTTCTTGCCTGTATTGCAAGGTGTAAAGTTGAGTAAGACTCAAAACCCGACCACGGCATAAAATAGAAAGAGAATGAAAGTCATTCCCTATGCCTCAGCCATATGTTCTATAAAGTATGCTATGCTGTGTACCAGACCTATTGTGTACCTTGCCATGAGTTTGGCAAGGGGATGCGATAGTGATCCAGGAGTGGATCACTTGACATCACTCAAAGTTATCCTTAGTTACCTAAGAGGACTAAGGAAATATTTCTCGGTTATGGAGGTAATAAAGAGTTCGTCGTAATGAGTTACGTCGATGCAAGCTTTTACACCGATCCGGATGACTCTCAGTCTCAATCTAGATACATATTGAAAGTGGGAGCAATTAGCTAGAGTAGTTCCATGCAGAGTATTGTAGACATAGAAAATTTGCAAAATACATACGGCTCTGAATGTGACAGACCCGTTGACTAAACTTCTTTCACAAGCAAAACATGATCACACCTTAGTACTCTTTGGGTGTTAATCACATAGTGATGTGAACTAGATTATTGACTCTAGTAAACCCTTTGGGTGTTAGTCACATGGCGATGTGAACTAATCACATAAAGATGTGAACTATTTGCATTAAACCACATGATGATGTGAACTAGATTATTGACTCTAGTGCAAGTGGAAGACTGAAGGAAATATGCCCTAGAGGCAATAATAAAGTTGTTATTTATATTTCCTTATATAATGATAAATGTTTATTATTCATGCTAAAATTGTATTAACCGGAAAATTGATACATGTGTGGATACATAGACAAAACACAGTGTCCCTAGTAAGCCTCTACTAGACTAGCTCGTTAATCAAAGATGATTAAGTTTCCTAACCATAGACATGTGTTGTCATTTGATGAACGGGATCACATCATTAGGAGAATGATGTGATGGACAAGACCCATCTGTTAGCTTAGCATAATGATCGTTAAGTTTTATTGCTATTGCTTTCTTCATGACTTATACATATTACTTTGACTATGAGATTATGCAACTCCCGAATACCGAAGGAATACCTTGTGTGCTATCAAACGTCACAACGTAACTGGGTGATTATAAATATGATCTATAGGTATCTCCGAAGGTGTTTGATGGGTTGGCATAGATCAAGATTAGAATTTTTCACTCAGAGTATCGGAGAGGTATCTCTGGGCCCTCTCGGTAATGCACATCATAATAAGCCTTGCAAGCGATGTAACTAATGAGTTAGTTACGGGATGATGCATACGGAATGAGTAAAGAGACTTGCCGGTAACGAGATTGAACTAGGTACGTGGATACCGATGATCGAATCTCGGGCAAGTAACATACCGACGACAAAGGGAATGACATATGTTGTCATTGCGGTTTGACCGATAAAAATCTTCGTAGAATATATAGGAACCAATATGAGCATCCAGGTTCCGCTATTGATTATTGACCGGAGATGTGTCTCGGTTATGTCTACATAGTTCTTGAACCTGTAGGGTCCGCACGTTTAACGTTCGATGACAATTTATATTATGAGTTATGTGTTTTGGTGACCGAAGATTGTTCGGAGTCCCGGATGAGATCACGGACATGACGAGGAGTCTCGAAATGGTCGAGAGGTAAAGATTGATATATTGGAAGGTAGTATTCGGACACCGAAAGGGTTCCCCGGAGTGTATCGGGTACATACCGGAGTACCGGAGGGGTTACCGGAACCCCCCGGGGAAAGATATGGGCCATATGGGCCATAGGAGGGAGGCTAACCAACCCACAAGGGGCTGGTGCACCCCCACAAGGGAGGAGGCCTAATTGGACTAGGGAAGGGGGCGCCACCCCCTTTCCTTCTCCTACTCCCTCTCCTTCCCCCTTTTCCCCTCCGGTAGAAAGGAAAAAAAGGGGGGGGGGCGAATCCTACTAGGACTGGAGTCCTAGTAGGACTCGCCTCTCCTTGACGCACCCCTTGTGGCCGGCCTCCTCCTCCTCCCCTCCTTTATATACGGGGGCAGGGGGCACCCCATAGCACAACAATTGTTGTCTTAGCCGTGTGCGGTGCCCCCCTTCACAGTTTACTCCTCCGGTCATAGCGTCATAGTGCTTAGGCGAAGCCCTGCGTGGATCACATCACCATCACCGTCACCATGCCATCATGCTAACGGAACTCTTCCTCGACCCTCTGCTGGATCAAGAGTTTGAGGGACATCATCGAGCTGAACGTGTGCTGAACTCAGAGGTGCCGTACGTTCGGTACTAGATCGGTTGGATCATGAAGACGTTCGACTACATCAACCGCATGAACCTAATGCTTTCGCTTTTGGTCTACGAGGGTACGTGGACACACTCTCCCACTTTCATGGCTATGCATCTCCTAGACAGATCGTGCGTGAGCGTAGGAAATTTTTGAAATTGCATGCTTGATACGTCTCCAACGTATCTATAATTTTTATTGCTCCATGCTATAATATGTACTGTTTTAGACAATATTGGGCTTTATTATCCACTTTTATATTATTTTGGGACTAACCTATTAACCGGAGGCCCAGCCCAGAATTGCTATTTTTTTGCCTATTTCAGTGTTTCGAAGAAAAGGAATATCAAACGGAGTCGAAACGGAACGAAATCAACTGGAGAAGTTATTTTTGGAAGGAAAGCTACCGGATGGACTTGGACCCCACGTCAGGAGAGAAGGGAGGTGCCCACGAGGGTGGGGGGCGCCCCCTAGGGCGCGCCCCCTGCCTTGTGGGGCCCCCGAAGCTCCACCGACGTACTTCCTGCACCCATATATAGTCACGTACCCTAAAACTTCTAGAACAGAGAATAGATCTGGAGTTCCGCCGCTGCAAGCCTGTGTAGCCACCAAAAACCTCTTGGGACCCTGTTTCGGCACCCTGCCGGAGGGGGGGGACCCTCACCGGTGGCAATCTTCATCATCCCGGCGCTCTCCATGACGAGGAGGGAGTAGTTCACCCTCGGGGCTGAGGGTATGTACGAGTAGCTATGTGTTTGATCTCTCTCTCTCTCTCTCTCTCTCTCTCTCTCGTGTTCTTGATTTGGCACGATCTTGATGTATCGCGAGCTTTGCTATTATAGTTGGATCTTATGTTTCTTCTCCCCCTCTACTCTCTTGTAATGGTTTGAGTTTTCCCCTTGAAGTAATCTTATCGGATTGAGTGTTTAAAGATTTGAGAACACTTGATGTATGTCTTGCCGTGTGTATCTGTGGTGACAATGGGATATCACGTGATTCACTTGATGTATGTTTTGGTGATCAACTTGCGGGTTCCGCCCATGAACCTATGCATAGGGGTTGGCACACGTTTTCATCGTGATTCTCCGGTAGAAACTTTGGGGCACTCTTTGAGGTTCTATGTGTTGGTTGAATAGATGAATCTGAGATTTTGTGATGCATATCGTATAATCATACCCACGTATACTTGAGGTGACATTGGAGTATCTAGGTGACATTAGGTTTTTGGTTGATTTGTATCTTAAGGTGTTATTCTAGTACGAACTCTAGGGCTGTTTGTGACACTTATAGGAATAGCCCAACGGATTGATTGGAAAGAATAACTTTGAGGTGGTTTCATACCCTACCATAATCTCTTCGTTTTTTTTCCGCTATTAGTGACTTTGGAGTGACTCTTTGTTGTATGTTGAGGGATAGTTATATGATACAGTTATGTTATTATTGTTGAGAGAACTTGCACTAGTGAAAGTATGAACCCTAGGCCTTGTTTCCTATCATTGCGATACCGTTTACGCTCACTTTTACCACTTGCTACCTTACTGTTTTTATATTTTCAGTTTACAAAAACCTATATCTACCATCCATATTGCACTTGTATCACCATCTCTTCGCCGAACTAGTGCACCTATGCAATTTACCATTGTATTGGGTGTGTTGGGGACACAAGAGACTCTTTGTTATTTGGTTGCAGGGTTGCTTGAGAGAGACCATCTTCATCCTACGCCTCCCACGGATTGATAAACCTTAGGTCATCCACTTGAGGGAAATTTGCTACTGTCCTACGAACCTCTGCACTTGGAGGCACAACAACATCTACAAGAAGAAGGTTGTGTAGTAGACATCAGGCTCTTTTCTAGCGCCGTTGCCGGGGAGGTGAGTGCTTGGAGGTATATCTTTAGATCTTGCAATCAAATCTTTTTGTTTCTTATTTTAGCACTAGTTTAGTTTATAAAAGAAAACTACAAAAAATGGAATTGAGTTTGTCTCATACGCTTCATCTTTTTAATATCTTTCGTGAGTATGATGGGAAGGAAAATTGTGCCAAGGTGCTAGAAGAAGAATGCATTAGAATGTTTGGCACTAAATATTTATATGATGAGCATGATTGCAATGTTGTTAGTATGAATTGCTTGAATATCCATGATGCTAATCATATGCAAAGCCACAAGCTTTGGGAAGTTATGTTTGATGAAGATGATATTTTTTGTCCCCCAAGCTTTGATGAGCAAATTTACTATGATGAAAGCATGCCTCCAATCTATGATGATTATTGTGATGATACGTATGCTATAAAGAATAATGATAACCATGAAACTTGTCATCTTGATCTTAATTTTTAATCACATGATAGCTATTTTGTTGAGTTTGCTCCCACTATTATTCATGAGAAGAATTTTGCTTATGTGGAGAGTAGTAAATTTTCTATGCTTGTAGATCATGAAAAGAATGCTTTAGGTGCTGGTTATATTGTTGAATTCATTCGTGATGCTACTGAAAATTATTATGAGGGAGGAATATATGCTTGTAGGAATTGCAATAATATCAAGTTTCCTCTCTATGTGCTTAAAGTTTTAAAGTTATGCTTGTTTTGCCTTCCTATGCTAGTTGATTATTGTTTCCATAAGTTGTTTACTCACAAAATTCCTATGCATAGGAAGTGGGTTAGACTTAAATGTGCTAGTCATATTATTCATGATGCTCTGTTTATGTTTCTATTCTTACCTTTTATGTGAGCATCATTGAAATCATCATGCCTAGCTAGGGGCATTAAACGATAACGCTTGTTGGGAGGTAACCCAATTTTATTTTAGTTTCTTGCTTTTTGGTTATGTTTAGGAGTAAATAATCCATCTAGCTTCTGTTTAGATGTGGTTTTATGTTTTAAGTAGTGTTTGTGCCTAGTAGAACCTTTGGGAAGACTTGGGTGAAGTCTTTATGATCATGCTGTAAAAAACAGGAACATTAGCGCTCACGAGATTAGCTTCAACTTTTTACTGGAGAGTGATATTTAGTTGATTCTTTTTGCAGATGATTACTAGACAAAATCCTCAGGTCCAAAAATTTATTTTAGAATTTTTGGAGTTTCAGAAGTTTGCGTTAGTTACAGATTACTACAGACTGTTCTGTTTTTGACAGATTCTGTTTTTCGTGTGTTGTTTGCTTATTTTGATGACTCTATGGCTAGTAAAATAGTTTATAAACCATAGAGAATTTGGAGTACAGTAGGTCTAACACCAATATAAGTAAATAATGAGTTAATTACAGTACCTTGAAGTGGTGTTTTGTTTTCTTTCACTAACGGAGCTCACGAGTTTTCTGTTAAGTTTTGTGTTGTGAAGTTTTCAAGTTTTGGGTAAAGATTCGGTGGACTACGGAATAAGGAGTGGCAAGAGCCTAAGCTTGGGGATTCCCAAGGCACCCCAAGGTAATATTCAAGGATAGCCAAGAGCCTAAGCTTGGGGATGCCCCTGAAGGCATCCCCTCTTTCGTCTTCGTTCATCGGTAACTTTACTTGGAGCTATATTTTTATTCACCACATGATATGTGTTTTGCTTGGAGAGTCATTTTATTTTCTTTTGTTTTGCTTGCTGTTTGAATAAAGTATCAAGATCTGAAATTCTTAAATGTTAGAGAGTCTTCACATAGTTACATAATTATTAAACTACTCATTGATCTTCACTCATATCTTTTGGAGTAGTTTGTTGTTTGCTCTAGTGCTTCACTTATATCTTTTAGAGCATGGTGGTAGTTTTATTTTGAAGAAATATATGAACTCTCATGCTTCACTTATATTATTTTGAGAGTCTTAAATAGCATGGTAATTTGCTTAATAAATCCTAATATGCTTGGTATTCAAGATTTGTAAAACTTTCTTTTGAGTGTGTTGAATACTAAGAAAAGTTTGATGCTTGATAATTGTTTTGAGATATGAAGAGGGTGATATTAGAGTCATGATAGTTGAGTAGTTGTGAATTTGAGAAATACTCGTTTAAAGTTTGCGATTCCCGTAGCATGCACGTATGGTGAACCATTATGTGATGAAGTCGGAGCATGATTTATTTATTGATTGTCTTCCTTATGAGTGGCAGTCGGGGATGAGCGATGGTCTTTTCCTACCAACCTATCCCCCTAGGAGCATGCGCGTAATACTTTAATTCGATAACTAATAGATTTTTTCAATAAGTATGTGAGTTCTTTATGACTAATGTTAAGTCCATGGATTATACGCACTTTCATCCTTCCACCGTTGCTAGCCTCTCTAATGCCACGCACCTTTCGCCGGTATCTTACACCCACCATATACCTTCCTCAAAACAGCCACCATACCTACCTATCATGGCAATTCCATAGCCATTCCGAGATATATTGCCATGCAACTTATCACCGTTCCGTTTACTATGACACGCTCCATCATTGTCATATTGCTTTGCATGATCATGTAGTTGACATTGTATTTGTGGCAAAGCCATCGTTCATAATTCTTTCATACATGTCACTCATGAGTCATTGCACATCCCAGTACACCGCTGGAGGCATTCATATAGAGTCATACTTTGTTCTAAGTATCGAGTTGTAATTGTTGAGTTGTAAGTAAATAAAAGTGTGATGATCATCATTATTAGAGCAGTGCCCCAGTGAGGAAAGGATGATGGAGACTATGATTCCCCCACAAGTCGGGATGAGACTCCGGACGAAAAGGAAAAAAGAAAAAAAAGAGGCCGTAAAAAAGAGAGAAAAGGCCCAAACAAAAAAAATGAGAGAAAAAGAGAGAAGGGGCAATGCTACTATCCTTTTACCACACTTGTGCTTCAAAGTAGCACCATGATCTTTATGATAGAGAGTCTCCTATGTTGTCACTTTCATATACTAGTGGGAATTTTACATTATAGAACTTGGCTTGTATATTCCAATGATGGGCTTCCTCAAAATGCCCTAGGTCTTCGTGAGCAAGCGAGTTGGATGCACACCCACTTAGTTTCTTTTGTTGAGCTTTCATATACTTATAGCTCTAGTGCATCCGTTGCATGGCAATACCTACTCACTCACATTGATATCTATTGATGGGCATCTCCATAGCCCGTTGATACGCCTAGTTGATGTGATACTATCTTCTCCTTTTTGTCTTCTCCACAACCACCATTCTATTCCACCTATAGTGCTATGTCCATGGCTCACGCTCATGTATTGCATGAAGATTGAAAATGTTTAGAGAATGTCAAAAGTATGAAACAATTGCTTGGCTTGTCATCGGGGTTGTGCATGATTTAAATACTATGTGTGGTGAAGATAGTGTTGGGGAACGTTGCAGAGAAACAAAAATTTTCCTACGGTTTAACCAAGATCCATCTATGAGTTCATCTAGCAACGAGTGATCGGATGCATCTACATACCTTTGTAGATCGCGAGCGGAAGCGTTCAGAGAAGGGGGATGAGGTAGTCGTACACGACGTGATCCAAATCACCGGAGATCCTAGCACCGAACGGACGGCACCTCGGCGTTCAACACACGTACGGTTAGCGTGACGTCTCCTCCCTCTTGATCCAGCAAGGGGGAAGGAGAGGTTGATGAAGATCCAGCAGCACGACGGCGTGGTGGTGGATGCAGGGCGTCACCGCAGCAGGGCTTCGCCGTGCACTGCGAGAGGGAGAGGTGTAGCAGGGAGAAAGGGAGGCGCCAGGGGCAAGGGTGCGACTGCCCCTCCCTCCCCCCTTTATATAGGCCCCTGGGGGGCGCCGACCCCTAGAGATCCAATCTCCAGAGGGGGCAACGGCCAAGGGGGGTGGAGTGCCCCAAGGGCAAGTGGGCGCCCCCCACCCTAGGGTTCCAACCCTAGGCGCAGGGGGTGGGCCTTGGGGGGCGCACCAGCCCACTAAGGGCTGGTCCCCTCCCACTTCAGCCCATGGGGACCTCCGGGATCGGTGGCCCCACCCGGTGGACCCCCGGGACCCATCTGGTGGTCCCGGTACAATACCGGTAACCCCCAGATCACTCCCGATGGCCGAAACTGCACTTCCTATATATAATTCTTTACCTCCGGACTATTCCGAAACTCCTCGTGACGTCCGGGATCTCATCCGGGACTCCGAACAACATTCGGGTTACTGCATATACATATCCTCACAACCCTAGTGTTACCGAACCTTAAGTGTGTAGACCCTACGGGTTCGGGAGACATGCAGACATGACCGAGACGGCTCTTGGGCAATAACCAACAGCGGGATCTGGATACCCATGTTGGCTCCCACATGCTCCATGATGATCTCATCGGATGAACCACGATGTCGAGGATTCAATTAATCCCGTATATGATTCCCTTTGTCAATCGGTAT
This sequence comes from Aegilops umbellulata, assembly GCA_032464435.1. Lineage (NCBI taxonomy): Eukaryota > Viridiplantae > Streptophyta > Magnoliopsida > Poales > Poaceae > Aegilops > Aegilops umbellulata. Next base: position 95,013,250 of record CP136055.1, read on the forward strand.
TTTACTTGCCCGAGATTCGATCGTCGGTATCCCAATACCTTGTTCAATCTCGTTACCGGCAAGTCACTTTACTCGTACCGTAATGCATGATCCCGTGATCAAACACTTTGATCACATTGAGCTCATTATGATGATGCATTACCGAGTGGGCCCGGTGATACCTCTCCGTCAAGCGGAGTGACAAATCCCAGTCTCGATCCGTGTCAACCCAACAGACACTTTCGGAGATACCCGTAGTATACCTTTATAGTCACCCAGTTACGTTGTGACGTTTGGCACACCCAAAGCACTCCTACGGTATCCGGGAGTTACACGATCTCATGGTCTAAGGAAAGGATACTTGACATTGGAAAACTCTAGCAAACGAACTATACGATCTTGTGCTATGTTTAGGATTGGGTCTTGTCCATCACATCATTCTCCTAATGATGTGATTTCGTTATCAATGACATCCAATGTCCATAGTCAGGAAACCATGACTATCTGTCGATCAACGAGCTAGTCAGCTAGAGGCTTACTAGGGACATGTTGGTGTCTATTATTCACACATGTATTACGATTTCCGGATAACACAATTATAGCATGAATAAAGACAATTATCATGAACAAGGAAATATAATAATAATGCTTTTATTATTGCCTCTAGGGCATATTTCCAACAGATAGAGCACAACTAGACTATATGATTTTGTAGGGATAACTTTCTTTGGCCATGTTATTTTGAGAAGACATAATTGCTTAGTTAGTATGCTTGAAGTATTATTATTTCTATGTCAATATTAAACTTTTGTCTTGAATCTTTCGGATCTGAATGTTCATACCATAATTAAGAGAATTACATTGAAATTATGCCAAGTAGCATTCCACATCAAAAATTATGTTTTAATCATTTATCTACTCGAGGACGAGCAGGAATTAAGCTTGCGGATGCTTGATACGTCTCCAACGTATCTATAATTTTTGATTGCTCCATGCTATATTATCTACTATTTTAGACAATATTGAGATTGATTATCCACTTTTATGTTATTTTGGGACTAACTTATTAACCAGAGGCCCAGCCCAGAATTGCTGTTTTTTTTGCCTATTTCAGTGTTTTGAAGAAAAGGAATATCAAACGGAGTCGAAACGGAACGAAATCAACTGGAGAAGTTATTTTTGGAAGGAAAGCTACCGGATGGACTTGGACCCCACGTCAGGAGAGAAGGGAGGTGCCCACGAGGGTGGGGGGCGCGCCCCCCTAGGGCGCGCCCCCTTCCTTATGGGCCCCTCGAAGCTCCACCGACGTACTTCCTGCACTCATATATACTCACGTACCCAAAAACTTCCAGAACGGAGAATAGATCTGGAGTTCCGCGCCGCAAGCCTCTGTAGCCACCAAAAACCTCTCGGGACCCTGTTCCGGCACCCTGCCGGAGGGGGGGGGGAACCCTCACCGGTGGCCATCTTCATCATCCCGACGCTCTCCATGACGAGGAGGAAGTAGTTCACCCTCGGGGCTGAGGGTATGTACGAGTAGCTATGTGTTTGATCTCTCTCTCTCTCTCTTGTGTTCTTGATTTGGCACGATCTTGATGTATCGCGATCTTTGCTATTATAGTTGGATCTTATGTTTCTTCTCCCCCTCTACTCTCTTGTAATGGATTGAGTTTTCCCCTTGAAGTAATCTTATCGGATTGAGTGTTTAAAGATTTGAGAACACTTGATGTATGTCTTGCCGTGCGTATCTGTGGTGACAATGGGATATCACGTGATTCACTTGACGTATGTTTTTGTGATCAACTTGCGGGTTCCGCCCATGAACCTATGCATAGGGGTTGGCACACGTTTTCGTCGTGATTCTCCGGTAGAAACTTTGGGGCACTCTTTGAGGTTCTATGTGTTGGTTGAATAGATGAATCTGAGATTTTGTGATGCATATTGTATAATCATACCCACGGATACTTGAGGTGACATTGGAGTATCTAGGTGACATTAGGGTTTTGGTTGATCTATATCTTAAGGTGTTATTCTAGTATGAACTCTAGGGCTGTTTGTGACACTTATAGGAATAGCCCAACGGATTGATTGGAAAGAATAACTTTGAGGTGGTTTCGTACCCTACCATAATCTCTTCGTTTGTTTTCCGCTATTAGTGACTTTGGAGTGACTCTTTGTTGCATGTTGAGGGATAGTTATATGATCCAGTTATGTTATTATTGTTGAGAGAATTTGCACTAGTGAAAGTATGAATCCTAGGCCTTGTTTCCTATCATTGCAATACCGTTTACGCTCACTTTTACCGCTTGCTACCTTGCTGTTTTTATATTTTCAGTTTACAAAAACCTATATCTACCATCCATATTGCACTTGTATCACCATATCTTCGCCGAACTAGTGCACCTATACAATTTACCATTGTATTGGGTGTGTTGGGGACACAAGAGACTCTTTGTTATTTGGTTGCAGGGTTGCTTGAGAGAGACCATTTTCATCCTACGCCTCCCACGGATTGATAAACCTTAGGTCATCCACTTGAGGGAAATTTGCTACTGTCCTACAAACCTCTGCACTTGGAGCCCAACAACGTCTACAAGAAGAAGGTTGTGTAGTAGACATCAATGCTACGTTCCCCAACAATTGTTTTGTCCGATTTGCGAAGGCGCACACATTAACAATTAACATAGTCATTTTGGAACAAGTGTTGTCACGTTACAATCGGAAACACAAGTATTATTGAAACTGTGGGCGTTCTAGTTACCATTTACGTGCCGCCACACATACCCTTTTTTATTGGCTAGGAGGCGCCGTGCGGGGTAGCTATTTGAGTACGGGAGGCGTGCGATCAGACCCCTGCATGTGCTTACCGGGAGGTGAGCCCTTTGACCTCTATCCGCCGCCCACCTCTCCCCCAATGTCTCCATTAATGGTGCCCAAGCCCCTGTTTAATGGCGTGACTATGTCTCACTCGACTGAGATTCAAGAGAGGAAAAAGAAAATCTAAAAAGAAAATTTTGCACGGATCTTGATGTAAGATCCGACGGAGCTATATGGCATCGACTGCGACTTATAGCAAGACTGATGAATATATAAGGACGATGATAGTGGATAATAATTGTCTTACATATTTAGGAAGATAATTAAAAAATCCACATGTGACAAAGCCAGAAATACACAAGGGCAAAAGAAGAAGGAAGACGCAGACAATGATCTGGCTCGCTGATCTCTACTTTCTTGATGCGCTACAGGCCGCGGAGACTAGTTCTCGTGGCGAACTGCGATGATCTCTTTCATGTCCTCAGTACGCTGTCTGGGAGCATCCCTACCAGCCTTCCGCGCTCGATGCGGAGCATGGCATTCTCGTCCATAAGTTTGACGATGACGCCCGTCCTCTTCAACAAGGCAGTGGTCTCCTCGTGCTCGTTCGCCCTTTCGGCGATCTTCGCCCTCAACAGGTCGCGCTCGGTGCGGAGCATCGCCTTGTCCTCCCCTAGTCCCTGGATGATGCCGATAGCATTTTCAAATGAGGCATTCATCTCATCCTGCAGCTTCATCCAACTGGAGATCCGACACATCAAGTCATCGAGCATAGCACGCATGTGCCTGTGAGAGTCCTCGCCTGCCTGCGAGACATTTTCCCAGGCCGCCTCGGCGTGGGAGGATTGTCGGTGTCAAAACCGGCGGATCTCGGGTAGGGGGTCCCGAACTGTGCGTCTAAGGCGGATGGTAACAGGAGGCGGGGGACACGATGTTTACCCAGGTTCGGGCCCTCTCAATGGAGGTAATACCCTACTTCCTGCTTGATTGATCTTGATGATATGAGTATTACAAGAGTTGATCTACCACGAGATCATAGAGGCTAAACCCTTGAAGCTAGCCTATGGTATGATTGTTGTTGTCCTACGGACTAAACCCTCCGGTTTATATAGACACTGGAGGGGGCTAGGGTTACACATAGTCGGTTACAAGGGAGGAGATCTACATATCCGTATTGCCAAGCATGCCTTCCACGCCAAGGAAAGTCCCATCCGGACACGGGACAAAGTCTTCAATCTTGTATCTTCATAGTCCAACAGTCCGACCAAAGGATATAGTCCGGCTGTCCGGAGACCCCCTAATCCAGGACTCCCTCAAGGATCTCTCTGGTGCATTCGCGGTGCGGCGGGACATCTCTGCTGCTTCCGCGACGCAGTTGGACCAGTCCGCTACACTAATGGCACGGCGGGACCTCTGTGCTGCTTCGGCAGCGCGACGGGACCTCTGTGCAGCTACGGCGGCGCCGCAGGACATGTCGGCCGCTTTCAGGGAGAGGCAGGACATCTCTCGTGCTTCTGCTTTGTTGGCGTTCTGGGAACAGGGGTCCCCAGACTTGCCTGCCTGCGTGGCTCTGCTAGCAGGCATGTACGACCAATTTTCATCAACAAGGAACTCAAGACCCTCGCGAGGGGCCAAGCCTCGCGAGGCGGACGACGCAAGACCTCCTCAGGAGCGGCCTCGCCAGGCAGGCTCGCGAGGGGCGGAGAGATCAAGGCAAGGCAAACTTCGCGATGTTCTCATGACGTGAGCCATGACGATCGAGACCAGGCGGGCACCAGCGCGCGCAGCGTCCTTGTTTCCTCTTTGGTGCTAAGGAGGCAAGCGTGGGCGCGGAGTACCGAGGCATCAAGCAAAGGTTTCCGCATCGGTGCAACGAGACCAAGACCAGCAGGACGACAAGACAGAGGTCACCATGGAGCCCAAGGCGGCGTCACCACCAGAGCCTTTTGCAGGTGAAGACTGCTTTTGCCAGGATAAGATGTACTAGCTGTCCCCTTTCAAATTGGCGTTGTTGGCTCCCTTCCCGCTCAATATTTGGGGAGAGGACCAGTGCCTCTATAAATAGGACTAGCCACCATAGTACGAGGCATCTGATCTTGAGCCACACACAAAGCACAAGAACACCTCAACCTTAGGAGGCTGTTCTTCCCCTTGTACTGTTCATCATCAGCCCAAGAGGCAATCAACACCACCACACTGGAGTAGGGTATTACACCACATCGGTGGACCGAACCAGTATAAATTTTGTGTCCCTTGTGTTGTGAGTTCGTCGAGTTCGTTCTTTAGATCTTAGTAAGCTAGGACGTGGATTGGCAGGAGGGGAAACCTTCGTGCGCACCCCAGTGTTCGAACCTTGAGGGTTTTGCCGGAACCCGTGATCCGACATTTGGTGCGCCAGGTAGGGGTGCGCCGAAGCTTCCTTTTCATCGCTCCGCGTCCAGTTGCTCCATCGTCTCCCTGGCGGACGCTCGCCATGCTCGTGCTAAGCGCCGGGCTGCCCTCGCCACCCGCGTCGCTCAGACGGCTCCCGTCGGTGGGCCACCTCGTCGTTCACCATCGCCTGCCACCAACGCCGCCACCGGCCCGGCGGGGAATAAGCAGCAAGCATCCTCGCTGCACCCCTCGGTGCGACGGGACGGCCACACCGCCACTCCATCGCTGACCCCGGCTGGTTCCTCGTCCCATGCACGTCGCGCTCCCATGGACGCGCGAGCCGCGCTCCTCGTGGCGCACGAGCTCCTATGCTACCGCCCAGTCGACGACCTCTATGAGGACTGGCTCGACCGCATCGCCGAGCTTGTCCGCGCCGCAGAGGGCTCCCCTGCGTCGTCCCTCTCTCCGCCTCGCCCTCCACCAGCTACGGGCGACATAGCTCACGGAGCACCTCCACCACCTCTGACCCAAGACGGCGCCTTGGCGCCAAGGCGCGCGGCTCCACGGCGCGACCCACCGCGTCCGGCGCCTGCGCGTGAAGAAAGAAGCTGTGAAGAAGTCCCTCGACCACAAGAGAACGCTCTGCCACTCCTCGCACCGCCGCGCCAGGACCGTTTGCTGCGGCAAGGCTCTGCGCCACTTGCCGTAGCGACACGCGGGCACCAAGATCGAGCTCCACCTCCAAGGCAGGCCCCGGTGACCACGGCCGGCTGCCGCGCCTTCACCGCCGAGCTGCGTAGCGTCGCCTGGCCGGACAAGTTCAAGCCAGATCTGCCTCCTCGCTACGACGGCGCGGCGGACCCGTCAGCGTTCGAGCTGAGCATCGAGGCGGCCAACGGCGACGAGAAAGTCATGCCGAACTGGTTTCCCATGGCTCTCAAGGATGGCGCCCGCTCCTGGCTCCTGAACCTGCCCCTAGGCTCGATATCCTCCTGGGACGAGATGCGTAACTGTTTTGTTGCCAACTTCCAGGGCACTCGCGACCACCCGCCGGCCGCGGTTGACCTGCACCGCGTCAAACAACAACCAGGAGATACCCTCCAGAAGTACATCCAGCGCTTCAACAACGTCCGCCTCAAGATCCCCAAGGTGACGAACGAGGTGTAGGATCGGAAGTATGTCTAGAGGGGGGTGATTAGACTACTTGACCAAATAAAAATCTATCCTTTTCCCAATTTTAGTTCTTGGCAGATTTTAGCAATTTTAACATAAGTCAAGCAATCTCACACGATTCAAGCAAGCATGCAAAAGAGTATATGAGCAGCGGAAAGTAAAGCATACAACTTGCAAGAATGTAAAGGGAAGGGTTTGGAGGATTCAAACGCAATTGGAGACACAGATGTTTTTGGCGTGGTTCCGATAGGTGGTGCTATCGTACATCCACGTTGATGGAGACTTCAACCCACAGAGGGTAACGGTTGCGCGAGTCCACGGAGGGCTCCACCCACAAAGGGTTCACGAAGAAGTAACCTTGTCTATTCCATCATGGCCGTCGCCCACGAAGGACTTGCCTCACTAGCGGTAGATCTTCACGAAGTAGGCGATCTCCTTGCCCTTACAAACTCCTTGGTTCAACTCCACAATCTTGTCGGAGGCTCCCAAGTGACACCTAGCCAATCTAGGAGACACCACTCTCCAAGAAGTAACAAATGGTGTGTTGATGATGAACTCCTTGCTCTTGTGCTTCAAATGATAGTCTCCCCAACACTCAACTCTCTCTCACAGGATTTCGATTTGGTGGAAAGAAGATTTGAGTGGAAAGCAACTTGGGGAAGGCTAGAGATCAAGATTCATATGGTAGGAATGGAATATCTTGAGCTCAACACAAGTGTAGGTGGTTCTCTCTCAGAAAATGTGTATTGGAAGTGAAGATCTGTTCTGATGGCTCTCTCCACGAATGAAGAGTGGGTGGAGGGGTATATATAGCCTCCAGACAAAATCTAACCGTTACACACAATCTGCTAAACTCGGTGGGACCGAATCGTTAAACTCGGTCGGACCGATTCAGCAAACCTAGTGACCGTTAGGATTTTCGGTGGGACTGAGATGCAACTCGGTAGGACCGATATGGTTAGGGTTAGGGCATAACGTAATCTCGGTGGGACCGATTCGCTCTCTTCGGTGAGACCGAAATGTTACGAAAGGGAAAAAGTGAGTTTACATTGCAATCTCGGTGGGACCGATCGCTCACTTCGGTTGGACCGAAACGTTACGAAGGGAAACAGAGAAATTGCAATCCCATCTCGGTGAGACTGAGATCCCTATCGGTGAGACCGATTTGCTAGGATTTGTGGCAGTGGCTATGACATGTGAAACTCGGTGGCTCCAGATAGAAAGAATCGGTGGGGCCGAGTTTGACTTTAGGTTTGGGTCATATGTGGATATGGAAAGGTAGTTGAGGATTTTGGAGCATATCACTAAGCACATGAAGCAAGAGGCTCATTAAGCAACACCTCATCCCTCCTTAATAGTATTGGCTTTTCCTATGGACTCAATGTGATCTTGGATCACTAAAATATACTAGTAGAAGGCCCGTGCGTTGCCATGGGCTTTTAAATATTTTTACCATGTGCATATATAAACATAATGCATATCAAGTTTTACGTGTAAACATAATTGAAATCCATATCACACAAAATATTCTTCGATACAAAATGTAATTCGATAATGTATACATAGAAAGACACGCGATGCACAAAATAAAGAAAGTGGTACAGAAACATAGTACTCTTTATTGTGCAGGATATTACACAAGGTAGATAGCACCCTACATGACTTTTATGCTTAAGACCAACCATCTCACGAAGCATTTCCATTGTTATTAACCATTAATTAAAGACAACAGATGGAGCATTTTGTTACCTTTAAACAAATATTCCAAGATGTTGCAACCAGAACCTTAATACATTATGGAATTTCCTAACAAATATTACATAGACCCAAATATACAGCACAACATCCAATAAAAAATCATTATAATACACACCATCTAACTTAAAAGTCTGGCATATGAAAATTTAGACCTCCGATAGAAAACGCTGAATTTCAGCAGGAAATATCAAATACATGCTTCCCTGTCCGATGTATAAATATGTTTAATTCTCAATTGATGCACTTTTGAAATCTTCTAACTCACATAACACCATAATTACAGTGATTGTGCAACATATTTTTTAGAAAGCATGCATAAGCCTTTGAGTATAAACACAACTTTTTGGTAGGGAGTCAATAACACCCCTAGGTAGCCAAGCCTTTGAGTATAAACAAAAATGACTTCTCAAGCTTTCTTTTGCTTCATGGAGCTGTAATTATTGCTAACAGAAACAAAATAGAAATCACATGATAAAAAAGAAACAACGCAATAGGAGAAAATGAGGCATACTACGTGGCCATGTCGCTGACCTGGCCATCACAACCTCCGAGACCAAGGGGCGAGGAGGTGGCGGCATCAGCTCCAATGAACCTATGACACCAAAATGATTATGTTTGCCGTCCTCGATCGTCGGCATCATCGACTCAGTGGTCGGTCCCCTTATATCTTCTTCCCCATGGATCGGGATTGATTCGACATAGGATCAGAACAACAAACAAAATCAAAAGTCACAAAGAATTATAGCCTAGTAATGCTCAGTCAGCCAAATTAAGAAATATCGGTAACACATGCATATCTATTAATGATATTAGTGAACAATGCAAAAATCAAAGGATTCCATTTGTCGCAATTAGTACACACGACAACTACTTCATAAGTTCATATGACCAATCAGTTAGACCACATGGTTAAATTCATTCATAGATGAACAATAGATGAACAACTAACAAAAGTCGAGAAGGATCCTTACAAAAACAATGATTGGTCAGGAATTTGGAAGGAGGGAGGGTCTATTATTAACGCTAGTGAAGGCGCATGTCATGCCAACTCTACAAAGTTAATTCCATTTACAAAAATCACATCGGAAAAGTATTGTGCATTCATGTTCTAGTCTTAATATCCCTTAGGTAATCTTGTTTTCAGCTGAACGACGATCATGTCAAGCTAAACGAAGAGGACGCCGACAGGGCCACATTGTTCCCTGCCCACCACCGCTCACTTCCACACGCCACCATCCATGTTCACCGCCTGGATGCCGGCCCCAGCTCTTAAGCCCCTAGAACCGGTGCACTCACGGGTCGCCGCGTTGGGTATGTACCCGCCGCCACCGCGTTGGACCTTCTCGTCCTACAATGCAATAGCCATTGCCTTAGTTGTCTACATCAGACATCTGAAATGAAACAAAAGTCAAATGCTACTAATTAGACGTAATACATCAAAATGTCAAACAGAGTCAACACTTTAATTATGCTTCATAAGATAAGAATCAAACATACATAGTTAAACCAAATACTTAACAAAGTGTCAACAACATTTCACAGATTTTTTCAGAATTTTTGAAGCACTAACCTGGCTTGGCTCAATGCCAATGTGGTTCAGCATATCAATGCATAGATGTAGGAATCATCCTTGTACTCTGCACAAACAAGGGGAAAACATGAGCTTTCATGTTTCCGTGTATTATAGTTGAGCAGAAGCGATACATGGACAGTAGTATGAATGTACAACAGTGGGAAAGTTGAGGTTCCCTGGGCTGAATGTCGATGAAAGGTGCCTCCCATTTGCCGTTGTAGTCCAGGTTCCTAATTATCTGACTACACAAATATCCCATGTCAGAAGTTGCAATGCCAATGCACACTGCTGTTTGTCTACAATTTGACTATCTAATCTTACTCTAGCAGAAGTACCTTTTGCATCCATGGTCTCTTGCACCGGGGTACGTACCAAACTCCTAACTTCTAATGATATTGTTGGGCATTGAATTAATTGAACCACCCAAACTACTTTCAATCCTTTCTCGAAAGACCAATCAAGGAGACCACGAGATAGAAAAAGAGAGAAACTTACCATTAAGATAGAGGACAAGTCAGGCAGTGTTGCACATGGTGTTGGTAGGCAGCACCGCCGTTGTCGGGACAGTTCGCGCCCCAAATCCATATCCTCCATTTTTGCAAGATTTTGTACACCACATCTTTCTTACTAAAGTGGGAGAAACCATAAATCGACTATCAATCATCATTAAGTGTAGAATATGGTCATTAAAATTCATTAAAATCATTGCACATCGCTTGCTTGATTCTCCTCTATTAAATTAGCATTCATCACGGTGCCTTCTAAAGACAAGGCATGACAGAAACACAAAGCACAGCCCAAGCACATTGGTTTATGTACCATACTCATTGTAAAAAATTAGAAGCTTCTGTAAGATGTGACATTGTTTACATGTTTGGAGTGAATTGCATCCTCGTACAAAGGATAGAAGAACTGAATGCTTATGTACTTATAAAATACAAAAGTGAAAAGCATAATTAAATCATGTTGGGTTAAAAACCTTACGTTCCCATGGTTCTTTCTTAGATCAAAGAACTCAAAATATCAGCAGTGGATATTGGAGCCAGGAGAAGAAACGACGTGACCTTCACCCACATCCTTAATGGCCAGCCTCATCTCCATGCCCAGGACGATCTGAAGCCTCCCTCAATAATTCGACACCTGCACGATGACCGACCGTCAGATCACAACACTCGTCTTGGGCAACGAATTCGAGGGATTTCTAGACCAAGCGTTGAGAGTACCTAGGGGTCACCTTGGTTTTTGTACACGACAAAGAGGGGTGCGGGAGGCGAGCCCCAACCCATCGAGACCACGATGCCTTGAGAGAAAGCTAGGGGAGGCTGTTGGAAATATGCCCTAGAGGCAATAATAAAAGCATTATTATTATATTTCCTTATTCATGATAATTGTCTTTATTCGTGCTATAATTGTGTTAACCGGAAATCGTAATACATGTGTGAATAACAGACAACAACATGTCCCTAGTGAGCCTCTAGTTGACTAGCTCGTTGATTGACAGATAGTCATGGTTTCCTGACTATGGACATTGGATGTCATCGATAACGGGATCACATCATTAGGAGAATGATGTGATGGACAAGACCCAATCCTAAACATAGCATGAGATCGCATAGTTCGTTTGCTAGAGTTATCCAATGTCAAGTATCCTTTCCTTAGACCATGAGATCGTGTAACTCCCGGATACCGTAGGAGTGCTTTGGGTATGCCAAACGTCACAACGTAACTGGGTGACTATAAAGGTATGCTACGGGTATCTCTGAAAGTGTCTGTTGGGTTGACATGGATCGAGACTGGGATTTGTCACTCCGCTTGACGGAGAGGTATCACCGGGCCCTCTCGGTAATGCATCATCACAATGAGCTCAATGTGACCAAAGTGTTTGATCACGGGATCATGCATTACGGAACGAGAAAAGTGACTTGCCGGTAACGAGATTGAACGAGGTATTGGTATACCGACGATCGAATCTCGGGCAAGTAAAATACCGATTGACAAAGGGAATCGTATACGGGATTAATTGAATCCTTGACATCGTGGTTCATCCGATGAGATCATCGTGGAGCATGTGGGAGCCAACATGGGTATCCAGATCCCGCTGTTGGTTATTGCCCGAGAGCCATCTCGGTCATGTCTGCATGTCTCCCGAACCCGTAGGGTCTACACACTTAAGGTTCGGTGACGCTAGGGTTGTAGGGATATGTATGTGCAGTAACCCGAATGTTGTTCGGAGTCCCGGATGAGATCCCGGACGTCACGAGGATCTTCGGAATGGTCCGGAGGTAAAGATTTATATATGGAAAGTCATCATACGGACATCGGGACAAGTTTCGGGGTTATCGGTATTGTACCGGGACCACCGGAGGGTCCCGGGGGGTCCACCGGGTGGGGCCACCTATCCCGGAGGGCCCCATGGGCTGTATCAAGGAGGGAACCAGCCCATAGGGGGCTGGTGCGCCTTCCCCCCCATGGGCCCATGCGCCTAGGGTTTGGGGGGAGGGAAACCCTAAAGGGGGCGCCCCCCTTGCTTGGGGGGCAAGCCCCCTTGCCCTGGCCGCCGCCCCCCCTAGGAGATCTCATCTCCTAGGACAGGCGCCCCCCTAGGGGGTTATATAAAGGGGGGGGAGAGAGGGGGCTGATCACCCCATTGCCCTGGCGCCTCCCTCTCCCTCTCCAACACCTCCTCCTCCTCCATTGAGCACGGCGAAGCCCTGCCGGAGTACTGCAGTTCCACCATCACCACGCCGTCGTGCTGTTGCTGGAGCCTTCATCCCCAACCTCTCCTTTGCCTTGCTGGATCAAGAAGGAGGAGACGTCACGCTTTCCGTACGTGTGTTGAACGCGGAGGTGCCGTCCGTTCGGCACTAGGTCATCGGTGAATTGGATCACGGCAAGTACGACTACCTCATCCACGTTCACTCGAACGCTTCCGTTGCGATCTACAAAGTGGTATGTAGATGCTATCTAATCTGAATACTCGTTGCTTGATGAACTCCTAGATGGATCTTGGTGAAACCGTAGAAAAATTTTAATTTTCTGCAACGTTCCCCAACAGTGGCATCATGAGCTAGGTCTATGCGTAGTTCTTCTTGCGCGAGTAGAACACAATTTGTTGTGGGCATAGATGTTGTCAACTCTTCTTGCCGCTACTAGTCTTATCTTGCTTCAACGGTATTGTGGGATGAAGCGGCCCGGACCAACCTTACACGTACGCTTACGTGAGACCGGTTCCACCGACGAACATGCACTAGTTGCATAAGGTGGCTGGCGGGTGTCTGTCTCTCCTACTTTAGTTGGAGCGGATTCGATGAAAAGGGTCCTTATGAAGGGTAAATAGAAGTTGACAAATCACGTTGTGGTGGTTTTAACGTAGGTAAGAAAACGTTCTTGCTAGAACCCTAATTCAGCCACGTAAAACTTGCAACAACAATTAGAGGACGTCTAACTTGTTTTTGCAGCAAGTGCTTTGTGATATGATATGGCCAAAGTTGTGATGTATGATGAATGATCTATATGTGATGTATGAGATGTTCATGCTATTGTAATAGGAATCACGACTTGCATGTCGATGAGTATGACAACCGGCAGGAGCCATAGGAGTTGTCTTTATTTTTGTATGACCTGCGTGTCATTGAGAATCGCCATGTAAATTACTTTACTTTATTGCTAAACGCGTTAGCCATAGTAGTAGAAGTAATAGTTGGCGAGCAACTTCATGGAGACACGATGATGAAGATCATGATGATGAGGATCATGGTGTCAAGCCGGTGACAAGATGATCATGGAGCCCCAAGATGGAGATCAAAGGAGCAATGTGATATTGGCCATATCATGTCACGTTTATTATTTGATTGCATGTGATGTTTATCATGTTTTGCATCTTGTTTACTTAGGACGACGGTAGTAAATAAGATGATCCCTCATAATAATTTCAAGAAAGTGTTCACCCTAACTGTGCACCGTTGCGACAGTTCGTTGTTTCGAAGCACCACGTGATGATCGGGTGTGATAGATTCTAACGTTCACATACAACGGGTGTAAGACAGATTTACACACGCAAACACTTAGGTTGACTTGACAAGCCTAGCATGTACAGACATGGCCTCGGAACACGGAAGACCGAAAGGTCGAGCATGAGTCGTATAGAAGATACGATCAACATGAAGATGTTCACCGATGTTGACTAGTCCGTCTCACGTGATGATCGGACACGGCCTAGTTGACTCGGATCATGTAATACTTAGATGACTGGAAGAGGGATGTCTATCTAAGTGGGAGTTCATTAAATAATTTGATTGAATGAACTTTATTATCATGAACTTAGTCTAAATATTTACAATATGTCTTGTAGATCAAATGGCCAACGTAGTCCTCAACTTCAACGCGTTCCTAGAGAAAACCAAGCTGAAAGACGATGGTAGCAACTATACGGACTGGGTCCGGAACCTGAGGATCATCCTCATAGCTGCCAAGAAAGATTATGTCCTAAGAGCACCGCTGGGTGACTCACCTGTTCTCCCTGCACAACAAGACGTTATGAACGCTTGGCAGTCGCGATGCGATGATTACTCCCTCGTTCAGTGCGGCATGCTTTACAGCTTAGAGCCGGGGCTCCAAAAGCGTTTTGAGAGACATGGAGCATATGAGATGTTCGAAGAGCTGAAAATGGTTTTCCAAGCTCATGCCCGGGTTGAGAGATATGAGATCTCCAACAAATTCTTTAGCTGTAAGATGGAGGAAAATAGCTCTGTCAGTGAGCACATACTCAGAATGTCTGGATTGCACAACCGCTTGACTCAACTGGAAGTTAATCTTCCGGAGGAAGTGGTCATTGACAGAATCCTCCAGTCGCTTCCACCTAGCTACAAGAGCTTTGTGATGAACTACAATATGCAGGGGATGGTAAAGACCATTCCTGAGGTGTATGCTATGCTGAAATCAGCAGAGGTAGAAATCAAGAAAGAGCATCAAGTGCTGATGGTGAATAAAACCACTAAGTTCAAAAGGAGCAAGGGTAAAAAGAACTTCAAGAAGGACGGCAAGGAAGTTGTCGCGCCCGGTAAGCAAGTTGCCGGGAAGAAGCCAAAGAATGGACCCAAGCCCGAAACTGAGTGCTTTTATTGCAAGGGAAGTGGTCACTGGAAGCGGAACTGCCCCAAATACTTAGCGGACAAGAAGGCCGGCAAAACCAAAGGTATATGTGATATACATGTAATTGATGTGTACCTTACCAGTACTCGTAGTAGCTCTTGGGTATTTGATACCGGTGCAGTTGCTCACATTTGTAACTCAAAGCAGGAGCTACGGAATAAACGGAGACTGGCGAAGGACGAGGTGACGATGCGCGTCGGGAATGGTTCCAAGGTCGATGTGATCGCCGTCGGCACGCTGCCTCTACATTTACCTACGGGATTAGTTTTAAACCTTAATAATTGTTATTTAGTACCAAGTTTGAGCATGAACATTGTATCCGGATCTCGCTTAATTCGAGATGGCTACTCATTTAAATCCGAGAATAATGGTTGTTCTATTTATATGAGAGATATGTTTTATGGTCATGCTCCGATGGTTAATGGTTTATTCTTAATGAATCTCGTACGTGATGACACACATATTCATAGTGTGAGTACCAAAAGAGTTAAAGTTGATAACAATAGTCCCACATATTTGTGGCACTGCCGCCTTGGTCACATAGGTGTCAAACGCATGAAGAAGCTCCATGCAGATGGACTTTTAGAGTCTCTTGATTATGAATCATTTGACACGTGCGAACCATGCCTCATGGGTAAAATGACCAAGACTCCGTTCTCAGGAACAATGGAGCGAGCAACCAACTTATTGGAAATCATACATACCGATGTGTGTGGTCCAATGAGTGTTGAGGCTCGCGGTGGCTATCGTTATGTTCTCACCCTCACTGATGACTTGAGTAGATATGGGTATATCTACTTAATGAAACACAAGTCTGAAACCTTTGAAAAGTTCAAGGAATTTCAGAGTGAGGTTGAAAATCAACGTGATAGAAAGATCAAGTTTCTACGATCAGATCGTGGAGGAGAATACTTGAGTCACGAATTTGGCACACACTTAAGAAAATGTGGAATAGTTTCACAACTCACGCCGCCTGGAACACCTCAGCGTAATGGTGTGTCCGAATGTCGTAATCGCACTCTATTAGATATGGTGCGATCTATGATGTCTCTTACCGACTTACCGCTATCTTTTTGGGGCTATGCTTTAGAGACTGCTGCATTCACTTTAAATATGGCTCCGTCAAAATCCGTTGAGACGACACCGTATGAATTATGGTTTGGGAAGAAACCTAAGCTGTCATTTCTAAAAGTTTGGGGATGCGATGCTTATGTCAAGAAACTTGAACCTGAAAAGCTCGAACCCAAGTCGGAAAAATGCGTCTTCATAGGATACCCAAAAGAAACTGTTGGGTATACCTTCTACCTCAGATCCGAAGGCAAGACCTTTGTTGCCAAGAATGGATCCTTTCTAGAGAAAGAGTTTCTCTCGAAAGAAGTAAGTGGGAGGAAAGTAGAACTTGATGAAGTGTTACCTCTTGAACCGGAAAATGGCGAAACTCAAGAAAACGTTTCTGAGGTGCCTGCACCGACTAAAGAGGAAATTAATGATGATGATCAAGATGCTTCTGATCAAGCTGCTACTGAAATTCGAAGGTCCACAAGGACACGTTCCGCACCAGAGTGGTACGGTAACCCTGTCTTGGAAATCATGTTGTTAGACAACGGTGAACCTTCGAACTATGAGGAAGCAATGGCGGGCCCAGATTCCGACAAATGGCTGGAAGCCATGAAATTCGAGATAGGATCCATGTATGAAAACGAAGTATGGACTTTGACTGACTTGCCCGTTGAACGGCGAGCCATAGAAAATAAATGGATCTTTAAGAAGAAGACAGACGCGGATGGTAATGTGACCATCTATAAAGCTCGGCTTGTCGCTAAAGGTTATCGACAAGTTCAAGGGGTTGACTACGATGAGACTTTCTCACCGGTAGCGAAGCTGAAGTCCTTCCGAATCATGTTAGCAATTGCCGCATACTATGATTATGAGATATGGCAAATGGACGTCAAAACGGCATTCCTTAATGGTTTCCTTAAGGAAGAATTGTATATGATGCAGCCGGAAGGTTTTGTCGATCCTAAGAATGCTGACAAGGTATGCAAGCTCCAACGCTCGATTTATGGGCTGGTGCAAGCATCTCGGAGTTGGAACCTTCGCTTTGATGAGATGATCAAAGCGTTTGGGTTTACACAGACTTATGGAGAAGCCTGTGTTTACAAGAAAGTGAGTGGGAGCTCTGTAGCATTTCTCATACTATATGTAGACGACATACTTTTGATGGGAAATGATATAGAACTCTTGGACAGCATTAAGGCCTATTTGAATAAAAGTTTTTCAATGAAGGACCTTGGAGAAGCTGCTTATATATTAGGCATCAAGATCTATAGAGATAGATCGAGACGCCTCATAGGTCTTTCACAAAGCACATACCTTGATAAGATATTGAAGAAATTCAATATGGATCAATCTAAGAAAGGGTTCTTACCTGTGTTACAAGGTGTGAAATTGAGCTCAGCTCAATGTCCGACCACGGCAGAAGATATAGAAGAGATGAGCGTCATCCCCTATGCCTCAGCCATAGGTTATATTATGTATGCCATGTTGTGTACCAGACCTGATGTAAACCTTGCCGTGAGTTTGGTAGGAAGGTACCAAAGTAATCCCGGAAAGGAACACTGGACAGCGGTCAAGAATATCCTGAAGTACCTGAAAAGGACTAAGGAAATGTTTCTCGTTTATGGAGGTGACGAAGAGCTCGTCGTAAAAGGTTACATCGACGCTAGCTTCGACACAGATCTGGATGACTCTAAGTCACAAACCGGATACGTGTATATTTTGAATGGTGGGGCAGTAAGCTGGTGCAGTTGCAAGCAAAGCGTCGTGGCGGGATCTACATGTGAAGCGGAGTACATGGCAGCCTCGGAGGCAGCACATGAAGCAATTTGGGTGAAGGAGTTCATTACCGACCTCGGAGTCATACCCAATGCGTCGGGGCCAATCAAGCTCTTCTGTGACAACACTGGAGCTATTGCACTTGCAAAGGAGCCCAGGTTTCACAAGAAGACCAGGCACATCAAGCGTCGCTTCAACTCCATTCGTGAAAATGTTCAAGATGGAGACATAGAGATTTGTAAAGTGCACACGGATCTGAATGTCGCAGATCCGTTGACTAAACCTCTCCCTAAGGCAAAACATGATCAGCACCAGAACTCTATGGGTGTTCGATTCATCACAATGTAACTAGATTATTGACTCTAGTGCAAGTGGGAGACTGTTGGAAATATGCCCTAGAGGCAATAATAAAAGCATTATTATTATATTTCCTTATTCATGATAATTGTCTTTATTCGTGCTATAATTGTGTTAACCGGAAATCATAATACATGTGTGAATAACAGACAACAACATGTCCCTAGTGAGCCTCTAGTTGACTAGCTCGTTGATTGACAGATAGTCATGGTTTCCTGACTATGGACATTGGATGTCATCGATAACGGGATCACATCATTAGGAGAATGATGTGATGGACAAGACCCAATCCTAAACATAGCATGAGATCACATAGTTCGTTTGCTAGAGTTATCCAATGTCAAGTATCCTTTCCTTAGACCATGAGATCGTGTAACTCCCGGATACCGTAGGAGTGCTTTGGGTATGCCAAACGTCACAACGTAACTGGGTGACTATAAAGGTATGCTACGGGTATCTCTGAAAGTGTCTGTTGGGTTGACATGGATCGAGACTGGGATTTGTCACTCCGCTTGACGGAGAGGTATCACCGGGCCCTCTCGGTAATGCATCATCACAATGAGCTCAATGTGACCAAAGTGTTTGATCACGGGATCATGCGTTACGGAACAAGAAAAGTGACTTGCCGGTAACGAGATTGAACGAGGTATTGGTATACCGACGATCGAATCTCGGGCAAGTAAAATACCGATTGACAAAGGGAATCGTATACGGGATTAATTGAATCCTTGACATCGTGGTTCATCCGATGAGATCATCGTGGAGCATGTGGGAGCCAACATGGATATCCAGATCCCGCTATTGGTTATTGCCCGAGAGCCATCTCGGTCATGTCTGCATGTCTCCCGGACCCGTAGGGTCTACACACTTAAGGTTCGGTGACGCTAGGGTTGTAGGGATATGTATGTGCAGTAACCCGAATGTTGTTCGGAGTCCCGGATGAGATCCCGGACGTCACGAGGAGCTTCGGAATGGTCCGGAGGTAAAGATTTATATATGGAAAGTCATCATACGGACATCGGGACAAGTTTCGGGGTTATCGGTATTGTACCGGGACCACCGGAGGGTCCCGGGGGGTCCACCGGGTGGGGCCACCTATCCCGGAGGGCCCCATGGGCTGTATTAGGGAGGGAACCAGCCCATAGGGGGCTGGTGCGCCTTCCCCCCCATGGGCCCATGCGCCTAGGGTTTGGGGGGAGGGAAACCCTAAAGGGGGCGCCCCCCTTGCTTGGGGGGCAAGCCCCCTTGCCCTGGCCGCCGCCCCCCCTAGGAGATCTCATCTCCTAGGGCAGGCTCCCCCCCTAGGGGGTTATATAAAGGGGGGGGAGAGAGGGGGCTGATCACCCCATTGCCCTGGCGCCTCCCTCTCCCTCTCCAACACCTCCTCCTCCTCCATTGAGCACGGCGAAGCCCTGCCGGAGTACTGCAGTTCCACCATCACTACGCCGTCGTGCTGTTGCTGGAGCCTTCATCCCCAACCTCTCCTTTGCCTTGCTGGATCAAGAAGGAGGAGACGTCACGCTTTCTGTACGTGTGTTGAACGCGGAGGTGCCGTCCGTTCGGCACTAGGTCATCGGTGAATTGGATCACGACAAGTACGACTACCTCATCCACGTTCACTCGAACGCTTCCGTTGTGATCTACAAAGTGGTATGTAGATGCTATCTAATCTGAATACTCGTTGCTTGATGAACTCCTAGATGGATCTTGGTGAAACCGTAGAAAAATTTTAATTTTCTGCAACGTTCCCCAACAGAGGCGATGGTGAAGCACGACATCATGGCGCACGTGCCCTATGTCTCAACGCTACAGTCGAGCGTCGCCATGTAGCCGCACAACAGCTTGCACTCCATGAGTTACATACTATTTTCGCTCACACGACGAACGCCATCCGCCCGTCACTGAGACCCATCCTCTCAACCCTGCTGCTCCACGATCACGCGATGCCGTGTTAGTTAATGCAGAAACATAGGAGGCGGGCATCGTAAGGTAAAAACTCCGGTTTGGACGGGATGAAAGACGAACCAAAATAAAGCAAAATTGGACAGGGAAGGGGGTGGATGAGGAGGCGAACATACAACGAGGTCGGGGTGGCTGTGGCCGAAGCATGAGGCTCGGCCTCCTCGCCGACGACCAGATCCGCCGTCAGAGATGATGAGGTCATCAGCCCCGTGACCTGGATCCCGCCAACAGGGTGATGCAGAGGAGAGGTGCGGTGGCGTCCTACGGGTGAGGACGGCGGGGGAGGTGAGGGAGCAGCTGAGCACGGTGGTGCGGCTGCGTTCCTCGGGAAGACGAACGGCGAGCGGCCCGAGGCGGGAGGCGGCGAGGGGGAGAGAAGAGTCGTGCGGTGCGGGGTGAAAGCCCGACTCGCTCGGTTTGTAGCAGGGTACTGCTATAATCGAAACATTTCCTTTGATGTAATTTGACTACATATGGAAAGATTAATCAGTGATTGACCGACTTATGGTAAGTTAATTAATTTAGATTTGATTTTTAAATATTGATTAGAGATTAACCATGATTGATTCTCTCCCATAAAGACATTACTAAATAATTTGTGTCCACATGGAAAGTTCTGATCCGTTTGGCTTTCGGTACATGGGATGGTGAAAGGAAAGACGAAAATAAACCGGACGAAACTAAACCAGACGAATAATAACAGTGGACGCAATCCTAGCAACTGCTCCATTAAGAGTAGAGATAATGCCTCAGGATGAGGAGGTCACGATTATGATATGGCAAGAAGAACTTTTTTGGAAAGCTTTGATTCTGGTGATAATTACCATATTCGAAATTTCCTTAGTTATAGCCTTACCATACATGGATTGATTTATTACTATAATTATCATATTTGAGATTTCTAAGTTTATAGCCTTACCATACGTGGATTAATTGTGATTGATTACCATAAATACGTTGGGTATTGTTGGCCAGACGAGAAAGAGAAAAACCGGTGGGAGGGGGTGGTGGGAGGTGGGACGAAGAAAAACCGGTTGAAAAAAAAACGGTTGAAAATAAACCGGTTGAAAGTGGGGGGACTATTCAACCAATTCGTCCATTAGGAGTAGAGAAATGTAGAGTCTTGTTCTTGAAGCTTGAGCCAATCCTTTGTCCTTATAATTTTGAGGGATCCACTTTCCTCATCCATGCCATGCCAACCATTGAGCTTTTCTGAAATATTCATCTTGGAATAATGTTAGCTCAATGAGCTATATGTTGTTAGGATTACCAAAACCACCCAGGGATAGTTGCACTTTCACGAGGCCATCATCTCCGCGTTCTCTGATGGCGGTCGTGACGTCAAGATGAAGGAGGAGCTCGCTAACCACGAGGAGTTGTGCACGTCTCTGGAGTTGTTCAACCTGGCGACCAAGTGCGCAAGAGCTGAGGAGGGGCGCCTCTCCCTCCTCGAGCTCCCAGCTGCAGACCCGGAAGAGAAGAAAGCCAAGGCCAGGGACGTGAAGCGCAAGGAAGCAGCCGTGCTCGCGGCGGAACTGGACACCAAGCGCAGCAGGGACCAGCCCGAGTCATCCAAGAGCAGCCGACCGTTCTGCGCCTTCGATAACCTGCATACCCACAACACCAGTGACTGTCAAGAGCTCAGAGCCATTCGAGAAGGACGCTTCAGTCGATGCCCCGAGCGCAGCGACCAGGGATACGGCCGAGGAGGAGGACGTGGTGGCGGACGCTGGGATGATCGTGGCCCGCGCCAGGAGTGGCGCGACTGGCCTCGTGAGGACCGCTGGCAGGATCAGCCTTGGGAGGGCTCCTGGAGGGACCAGCCTCGTGAGGATCGTCCTCAAGGCAACGCTGGCCTCCCTCCACTACCGCCACCGCCAAGAAGGAATGACGACCATCATCAAGACGAGGGGGCTGGGGGCTTCCAGGAGCCGCGCGCTATCGCCTGTATCTTGGGCGGAGCTCAAGCCCCAGCCTCATAGCGTATCTTCAAACAGTTTGCTCATGAAGTGAATGCAGTCCTCCCCAAGCTCGAGGCCACACGCCCGCTCAGATGGTCCCAGAGCCCCATCATGTTCAATTCGGCATATCAGCTCAAGTGCGCAGCTACCGCTGGCGCCCACCCGATGCTTTGTTCACCAGTCATCAGCAACGTGCAAGTTACCAAGACCCTCATCGACGGCGGCGCAGGGCTCAATGTCCAGTCCGTTCGACACGTTCGACAACCTCCAAGTGCCATATGACCAGCTTCAGCCTACCAAGCCTTTCTCAGAAGTGACCGACGGTTCTGATACGTCTCCAATGTATCTATTATTTTTTATTGTTCCATGCTATATTATATTCTGTTTTGGACATTATTGGGCTTTATTATACACTTCTATATTATTTTTGGGACTAACCTATTAACCGAAGGCCCAACCCAGAAATGTTGTTTTTGCCTATTTCACAGTTTCGCAGAAAAAGAATATCAAACGGAGTCCAAACGGAATGAAACCTTCGGGAACATGATTTTTGGAACGAACGTGATCTAGAGGACTTGGATCCTACGTCAAGAAAGCTATCAGGAAGGCACGAGGTAGGGGGCGCGCCTACCCCCCTGGGCACGCCCTCCACCCTCGTGGGGCCCACGTTGCTCCACCGACGCAATTCTTCCTCCTATACATACCTACGTACCCCCATACTACCAGATACGGAGCCAAAAACCTAATTCCACTGCTGCAACCTTCTGTACCCATGAGATCCCATCTTGGGGCCTTTTTCGGAGCTCCACCGGAGGGGGCATCGATCATGGAGGGGTTCTACATCAACACCATAGCCTCTCCGATGATGTGTGAGTAGTTTACCTCAGACCTTCGGGTCCATAGTTATTAGCTAGATGGCTTCTTCTCTCTCTTTGGATCTCAATACAAAGTTCTCCATGATTCTCATGGAGATCTATTCGATGTAATCTTCTTTTGCGGTGTGTTTGTTGAGACCGATGAATTGTGGGTTTATGATCAAGTTTATCTATGAACAATATTTGAATCTTCTCTGAATTATTTTATGTATGATTGGTTATCTTTGCAAGTCTCTTCGAATTATCAGTTTGGTTTGGCCTACTAGATTGATCTTTCTTGCAATGGGAGAAGTACTTAGCTTTGGGTTCAATCTTGCGGTGTCCTTTCCTAGTGACAGTAGGGGCAGCAAGGCACATATTATATTGTTGCCATCGAGGATAACAAGATGGGGTTTATATCATATTGCATGAGTTTATCCCTCTACATCATGTCATCTTACTTAAAGCGTTACTCTGTTCTTTTGAACTTAATACTCTAGATGCATGCTGGATAGTGGTCGATGTGTGGAGTAATAGTAGTAGATGCAGGCAGGAGTCAGTCTACTTGTCGCGGACGTGATGCCTATATACATGATCATACCTAGATATTCTCATAACTATGCTCAATTCTGTCAATTGCTCAACAGTAATTTGTTTACTCACCGTAATACTTATGCTCTTGAGAGAAGCCACTAGTGAAACCTATGACCCCCGGGTCTATTTTCCATCATATTAATCTCCCGTCAACAAGCTATTTCTGGCACCGTTTATTTTGCTTTATTTACTTTGCATCTTTATCATAGAAATACCAAAAATATTATCTTATCATATCTATCAGATCTCACTTTCATAAGTGACCGTGAAGGGATTCACAACCCATTTATTGCGTTGGTTGTGAGGATTTTATTTGTTTGTGTAGGTGCGAGGGACTCGTGCGTGGCCTCCTACTGGATTGATACCTTGGTTCTCAAAAATTGAGGGAAATACTTACGCTGATTTACTGCATCACCCTTTCCTCTTCAAGAGAAAACTAACGCAGTGCTCAAGAGGTAGCAAGAAGAATTTCTGGCGCCGTTGCCGGGGAGGCTTATGCGAAGTCAAGTCAAGATTTGACTCCCAGCAACTAGCCATTTCTGGCGCCGTTGCCGGGGAGTCTACGCAAAAGTCAACATACCAAGTACCCATCACAAACCCTTATCTCCCGCATTAAATTATTTGCCATTTGCCTGTTGTTTTCCTCTCCCCCACTTCACCCTTGCCGTTTTATTCGCCCTCTCTCTTTTCCGTTCGCCTCTTTTTCACTCGCTTCTTGTTTGTTCGTGTGTTGGATTGCTTGCTTGTCACGATGGCTCAAGATAATACCAAATTGTGTGACTTTACCAATACCAACAACCAAGGTTGTCAGAATCGTGGTTTTGAATCGGATCGGAGGTCCGATGGTAGGATCGCAAATCATATAATCTTCACTATCATGATCGTAGAAACGTAGATTCTATGAACTGAAATCATAGAATCAGAGGGGTTAGTTTGGATCGTAAAGTCATAGAATCGTATAACAGAATCGCGATTCTGACAACCTTGCCAACAACAATGATTTCCTTAGCACTCCGATTGCTACTCTTATCGATACTGAATCTCGTGAAATTAATGCTGCTTTGTTGAATCTTGTCATGAAAGATCAATTCGCCGGCCTTCCTAGTGAAGATGTCGCTACCCATCTAAATAGCTTCATTGATTTGTGTGATATGTAAAAGAAGAAATATGTGGACAATGATATTGTTAAATTGAAGCTATTTCCTTTTTCGCTTAGAGATCATGCTAAAGCTTGGTTTTCGTCTTTGCCTAAAAATAGTATTGATTCTTGGAATAAGTGCAAAGATGCTTTTATCTCTAAGTACTTTCCTCCCGCTAAGATCATCTATCTTAGAAACGATATCATGAATTTTAAGCAACTTGATCATGAACATGTTGCACAAGCTTGGGAGAGGATGAAATTAATGATACGTAATTGCCCTACACATGGTTTGAATTTGTGGACGATTATACAAAAAATTTATGCCGGATTGAATTTTGCTTCTAGAAATCTTTTAGATTCGGCCGCGGGAGGCGCTTTTATGGAAATCACTTTAGGAGAAGCTACTAAACTCCTAGATAATATTATGGTTAATTATTCTCAATGGCACACTGAAAGATCTATTAATAAGAAACTGCATGCGATAGTAGAAATTAATGTTTTGAGTGGAAAGATGGATGAACTTACGAAATTATTTGCTAATAAAAGTGTTTCTTCTGATCCTAATGATATGCCTTTTTCTACTTTGATTGAGAATAATAATGAATCTATGGATGTGAATTTTGTTGGTAGGAATAATTTTGGTAACAACGCGTATAGAGGAAACTTTAATCCTAGGTCGTATCCTAGTAATTCCTCTAATAATTATGGTAATTCCTACAACAATTCTTATGGAAATTTTAATAAGATGCCCTCTGAATTGGAGACTAGTGTTAAAGGAGTTTATGAATTCGCAAAAGAATTTCAATGCTTTGCTTGAAGAAAAATTGCTTAAAGTTGATGAATTAGCTAGGAACGTTGATAGAATTTCTCTTCATGTTGATTCTTTGAAACTTAGATATATTCCACCTAAGCATGATATCAATGAGTCTCTCAAGGCCATGAGAATTTCCATTGATGAGTGCAAAGAAAGAACCGCTAGGATGCGTGCTAAGAAAGATTGTTTTGCGAAAGCATGTTCTTCTAGTTTCTATGAAAATAAAGATGAAGATCTAAAAGTTATTGATGTGTCCCCTATTAAATCTTTGTTTTGCAATATGAATCTTGATAATGATGGGACTGAATATGATCCACTTTTACCTAGAAGGCGTTCCAAAAATTCGGAGTTTTTAGATCTTGATGCAAAAATTGGTAAAAGCGGGATTGAAGAGATCAAAACTATAGATATTAATGAACCCACTATATTGGATTTCAAGGATTTTAATTATGATAATTGCTCTTTGATAGATTGTATTTCCTTGTTGCAATCCATGCTAAATTCTCCACATGCTTATAGTCAAAATAAAGCCTTTACCAAACATATCGTTGATGCTTTGATGCAATCTTATGAAGAAAAACTTGAGTTGGAAGTTTCTATCCCTAGAAAACTTTATGGCGAGTGGGAACCTACTATTAAAATTAAAATTAAAGATCATGAATGCTATGCTTTGTGTGATTTGGGTGCTAGTGTTTCCACGATTCCAAAGACTTTGTGTGATTTGCTAGGTTTCCGTGATTTTGATGATTGCTCTTAAAACTTGCACCTTGCGGATTCCACCATTAAGAAACCTATGGAAGAATTAATGATGTTCTTATTGTTGCAAATAGGAATTATGTGCCCGTAGATTTTATCGTTCTTGATATAGATTGCAATCCTTCATGTCCTATTCTTCTTGGTAGACCTTTCCTTAGAACGATTGGTGCAATTATTGATATGAAGGAAGGGAATATTAGATTCCAATTTCCCTTAAGGAAAGGCATGGAACACTTCCCTAGAAAGAAAATAAAATTACCTTATGAATCTATTATGAGAGCCACTTATGGATTGCCTACCAAAGATGGCAATACCTAGATCTATCCTTGCTATTATGCCTAGCTAGGGGCGTTAAACGATAGCGCTTGTTGGGAGGCAACCCAATTTTATTTTTTAGTTTTTTTGCTTTTTGCTTCTGTTTAGGAATAAATATTTGATATAGCCTCTTTTTAGATGTTTTTTATGTTTTAATTAGTGTTTGTGCCAAGTTTAACCTATAGGATCTTCTTGGATGATAGTTATTTGATCTTGCTGAAAATTTCAGAAACTTTCTGTTCACGAAAATAATTGTTAAAAATCACCAGAACGTTATAAAATATTGATTCCAATTGCTGTTGATGAATAAAAAAATTGTCTAGGTCTTCCAATTTTGGCTGAAGTTTTGGAGTTCCAGAAGTTTGCGTTAGTTACAAATTACTACAGACTGTTCTGTTTTTGACAGATTCTGTTTTTCGTGTGTTGTTTGCTTATTTTGATGAATCTATGGCTAGTAAAATAGTTTATAAACCACAGAGAAGTTGTAATACAGTAGGTTAAACACCAATATAAATAAAGAATGAGTTCATTACAGTACCTTGAAGTGGTGTTTTGTTTTCTTTCGCTAGCGGAGCTCACGAGATTTTCTGTTAAGTTATGTGTTGTGAAGTTTTCAAGTTTTGGGTAAAAGATTTGATGGATTATGGAACAAGGAGTGGCAAGAGCCTAAGCTTGGGGATGCCCATGGCACCCCAAGATAATCTAAGGACACCTAAAAGCCAAAGCTTGGGGATGCCCCGGAAGGCATCCCCTCTTTTCGTCTACTTCCATCGGTAACTCTACTTGGAGCTATATTTTTATTCACCACATGATATGTGTTTTGCTTGGCATGTCTTGTATTATTTGAGTCTTTATTTGTTAGTTTGCCACAATCATCCTTGCTGTACACACCTCTTGAGAGAGACACACATGATTCAGAAAGTTTTAGAATACTCTATCTGCTTCACTTATATCTTTTGAGTTATATAGTTTTTGCTCTAGTTCTTCACTTATATCTTTTGAGTTATATAGTTTTTGCTCTAGTACTTCACTTATATCTTTTAGAGCACGGTGGTGGATTTGTTTTATAGAAACTATTGTTCTCTCATGCTTCACTTAGATTATTTTGAGAGTCCTACAAAACAGCGTGGTAATTCGCTTTAATTATGTTAGGCATTCAAGATTAGTATTTTTTTCCTTATGAGTGTGTTGAATACTATGAGAAGTTTGATACTAGATAATTGTTTTAAGATATGAAGATGGTGATATTGGAGTCATGCTAGTTGAGTAGTTTTGAATTTGAGAAATACTTGTGTTAAAGTTTGTGATTCCCGTAGCATGCACGTATGGTGAACCGGTATGTGATGAAGTCGGAGCATGATTTATTTATTGATTGTCTTACTTATGAGTGGCGGTCGGGGACAAGCGATGGTATTTTCCTACCAATCTATCCCCCTAGGAGCATGCGCGTAATACTTTGCTTTGATAACTTGTAGATTTTTGCAATAAGTATATGAGTTCTTTATGACTAATGTTGAGTCCATGGATTATACACACTTTCTTCCTTCCACCATTGCTAGCCTCTCTAATACCGCGCACTTTTCGTCGATATCATACACCCACCATATACCTTCCTCAAAACAGCCACCATACCCACCTATCATGGCATTTCCATAGCCATTCCGAGATATATTGCCATGCAACTTACCACCGTTCCGTTTATTATGACACGCTCCATCATTGTCATATTGCTTTGCATGATCATGAGTTGACATTGTATTTGTGTCAAAGCTACCATTCATAATTCTTTCATACATGTCACTCTTGAATCATTGCATATCTCGGTACACCGACGGAGGCATTCACATAGAGTCATATTTTGTTCTAAGTATTGAGTTGTAATTGTTGAGTTGTAAGTAAATAAAAGTGTGATGATCATCATTTTTAGAGCACTGTCCCAAGTGAGGAAAGGATGATGGAGACTATGATTCCCCCACAAGTCGGGATGAGACCGGACTAAAAAAAGGAGGTCATAAAAAAGAGAAAAGGCCCAAATAAAAAAACGATGAGAGAAAAAGAGAGAAGGGACAATGTTACTATCCTCTTACCACACTTGTGCTTCAAAGTAGCACCATGATCTTCATGATAGAGAGTCTCCTATGATATCACTTTCATATACTAGTGGGATTTTTTCATTATACAACTTGGCTTGTATATTCCAATGATGGGCTTCCTCAAAATGCCCTAGGTCTTCGTGAGCAAGCGAGTTGGATGCACACTCACTTAGTTCCTTTTGTTGAGCTTTCATATACTTATAGCTCTAGTGCATCCGTTGCATGGCAATCCCTACTCACTCACATTGATATCTATTAATGGGCATCTCCATAGCCCGTTCATATGCCTAGTTGATGTGAGACTATGTTCTCCTTTTTTGTCTTCTCCACAACCACCATTCTATTCCACCTATAGTGCTATGTCCATGGCTCACGCTCATGTATTGCGTGAAGATTTAAAAAGTTTGAGAACACCAAAAGTATGAAACAATTGCTTGGCTTGTCATCGGGGTTGTGCATGATTTAAATACTTTGTGTGGTGAAGATAGAGCATAGCTAGACTATATGATTTTGTAGGGATAACTTTCTTTGGCCATGTTATTTTGAGAAGACATAATTGCTTAGTTAGTATGCTTGAAGTATTATTATTTCTATGTCAATATTAAACTTTTGTCTTGAATCTTTCGGATCTGAATATCCATACCACAATTAAGAGAATTACATTGAAATTATGCCAAGTAGCATTCCACATCAAAAATTATGTTTTTATCATTTACCTACTCGAGGACGAGCAGGAATTAAGCTTGGGGATGCTTGATACGTCTCCAACGTGTCTATAATTTTTTATTGTTCCATGCTATATTATATTCTGTTTTGGACATTATTGGGCTTTATTATACACTTTTATATTATTTTTGGGACTAACCTATTAACCGGAGGCCCAGCCCAGAATTGCTGTTTTTTGCCTATTTCAGAGTTTCACAGAAAAAGAATATCAAACGGAGTCCAAACGGAATGAAACCTTCAGGAACGTGATTTTGGAACGAACGTGATCCAGAGGACTCTGACCCTATGTCAAGAAAGCTACCAGGAAGGCACGAGGTAGGGGGGCGCGCCTACCCCCTGGGCGTGCCCTCCACCCTCGTGGGGCCCAAGTTGCTCCACTGACGTACTTCTTCCTCCTATATATACCTACGTACCCCCAAACTACCAGATACAGAGCCAAAAACCTAATTCCACCGCCGCAACCTTCTGTACCCGTGAGATCCCATCTTGGGGCCTTTTCCGGAGCTCCACCGAAGGGGGCATCGATCACGGAGGGCTTCTACATCAACACCATAGCCTCTTCGATGATGTGTGAGTAGTTTACCTCAGACCTTCGGGTCCATAGTTATTAGCTAGATGGCTTCTTCTCTCTCGTTGGATCTCAATACAAAGTTCTCCACGATTCTCGTGGATATCTATTCGATGTAATCTTCTTTTGCAATGTGTTTGTTGAGATCAATGAATTGTGGGTTTATGATCAAGTTTATCTAGGAACAATATTTGAATCTTCTCTGAATTCTTTTATGTATGATTGGTTATCTTTGCAAGTCTCTTTGAATTATCAGTTTGGTTTGGCCTACTAGATTGATCTTTCTTGCAATGGGAGAAGTGCTTATCTTTGGGTTCAATCTTGCGGTGTCCTTTCCCAGTGATAGTAGGGGCAGCAAGTCACGTATTGTATTGTTGCCATCGAGGATAACAAGATGGGGTTTATACCATATTGCATGAGTTTATCCCTGTACATCATGTCATCTTACTTAAAGCGTTACTCAGTTCTTTTGAACTGAATACTCTAGATGCATGCTGGATAGCGGTCGATGTGTGGAGTAATAATAGTAGATGCAGGTAGGAGTCGGTCTACTTGTCGCGGACGTGATGCCTATATACATGATCATACCTAGATATTCTCATAACTATGCTCAATTCTGTCAATTGCTCAATAGTAATTTGTTTACCCACTGTAATACTTATGCTCTCGAGAGAAGCCACTAGTGAAACCTATGGCCCCCGGGTCTATTTTCCATCATATTAATCTCCCGTCAACAAGCTATTTCTGGCACCGTTTATTTTGCTTTCTTTACTTTGCATCTTTATCATAAAAATACCAAAAATATTATCTTTTCATTCTATCGGATCTCACTTTCGTAAGTGACCGTGAAGGAATTGACAACCCCTTTATTGCGTTGGTTGCGAGGATTTTATTTGTTTGTGTCTGTGCGAGGGGCTCATGCGTGGCCTCCTACTGGATTGATACCTTGATTCTCAAAAACTGAGGGAAATACTTATGCTGCTTTACTGCATCACCCTTTCCTCTTCAAGGGAAAACCAATGCAGTGCTAAAGAGGTAGCAGGTTCCACCACACCGATAGGGCAGGTCCGCCTCCCTGTCACCTTTGGAGAACGAAACAACTACCGCACCAAGCTCATCGACTTCGACGTCGCCTACATCCACCTGCCATACAATGCCATCCTCGGGTATCCAGCCCTGGCCAAGTTCATGGCGGTGACCCATCACGGCTACAATGTCCTCAAGATGCCGGGAAGCGGCGGAATAATCACAGTCCCGTGCGAAGGAAGAGATGCGGTGTGCTCCCTCTAGCGTGCCTTCCAAGCTGCAGCAATCAACGACCCCGACAACAAGGGCGAGCGCCCTCCTGAGGCCACCCCCAAGAAGAAGAAGAAGCAGCTGCACCACGCAGGGTCTCAGGCAAGCGGTGCCTCGTCAGGATCGACGCCCTCACCTGGGGCACCTCCCTCCATCACATAGGAAAGCGCGCCCAGCGCCCCTCTCGGGCATGGCTCGGGGGCTCTCTTCTGGAGGGCCTTAGACTTTGCCTACATCACGAGGGAGGCGCTTGGGTACACACCTGGAGGCGTGCTTCACGACATGTTTACCTCAGGAGGACACAGGGCAAGGAGTGCCCACCGTTCAGGAGTTCATCACCAAGACCACTCAGGAACTGCAAGACCCAAGGGCCATGCGCGGCGACCGCCACTCACCAGACGTAGCTCCCCATCCAGGCGAGGATGCCGGGCTGCGCGTCTGCATCGACATCCCACGGCTCAACAGGGCCGCCTCTCAGGAGCTCTTCTGGTCTTCGCGCGTGGGACGCTGCAAGGGCCCACCTCACAGCTATGTTCACATGCCTTTTGGCCTACCGAGCGTGGCGATCGCCTATCAGTGCAACATGCAGAGCATCCTGGCAGCTCAGGAGGCCAGGCACCATGCTGTGCTAACGGAGACAGAGACGGTCCTCAAGGAACCGCCTGGACCCCCAAAGCCTCCCGAGGCTCAGGGCCCCGGTGGCTCATGAGGAGCAACACCTTCACCGTGTACCTTCAACTGCCCCAACTCTCCTTTATCAACAGAGCCAGGTGACATTTTCCAAGTTCATTTAGCTGGGAGCGCCCCCAGGGCTGCATCATTCCCAGGCCGCGTGGGTCCGTCCCTGTGGCATGTATCCCTTTTATGTCTTTAGCTTACCTTGTTGGGGGCGCCCCTCGGGCTGCATCATCCCCAAGCTGCTCGGGCCTAACCCAGTGGCATGTATCTCCCTTGCATTTACTTAAGCCTGCTACTTCCATGCTTAACCTGCCTACGACTATTACCTGCTTGATCGCCACCCACCATGGGAGCCGCGCGCCGGCCGTCTTTCTTCAGGACCCTTCGCGTGAGTAAGTTAAGCACGACGTTTGTGCTTGGGCCCGTCCCTGCAGCATCGATAAATCCAACGGCTGAGCTCTGTCTGGCGGGCCGGCCCCGTTCACGTCACCTCCTGGGGCCGTTGGTGCTTGGCTTTCTCACGCGATAACCTTAGGAGATTCGTTCGGCGCAGGTTGTCTGACCACCTCGCAGGATAAACACAGCGAACAAGAACCAAGACCAGGCGCAACCTGCCTTGAGGTAGGGCCTCGTGAGTCCTGTGCTGTCTCACGAGTGCCCAGATACACCTCATCTAGCCCTGTCGTGCAAGCCACGTGTCAGGGCAGGGATGTACACGCCCCAGGGGCTCTCCACAGTAGGGAGTCCCTCTCCCACGCCCCAGTGGAAGCACCATGCTCCGTGCTAGCCGTCGACACTGCCGAGGAGCAGCTATGCCCGTGCACAAGCGGAAGCACTACGCTCCGCGCTGGTGATAAACAACTGAGGGCAGCCTCACGGCCGTACCAACCTCAGGGATCCCTAGAGCTCAGTGTCCGGCCTCACAGCAACGCCTCCCCTCGGGAGAGCCGCGCGAGGGGGCTTGGCACAGGGGCTGCGCTTAGGTCACGCCCAAGCGTACGCCACCCAACCAGGCCCCTCGAACTTGGTCGTCGCACGCCCCTCCTGAGCCGAGCCTCCCCGAGGGCAAAGGTATGGAGATTGTTTGCACGTCAAGGGGGACTCCTGAGCATCGCAATTCAAGAGCCTAACTGGTCACGCCCCTCACTCCTTGGTCCGTCCTGGTCTCCGGTCGGCCCAACGGCGGTTGAGGTATGCGCGGGGCTGGGCCCTGCTAACGTACAACATTAACCTATCCTCGCGTATCCTTCCTATAAGCTGTTTGCGCGTCAAGGGGGACTCCTGAGCATCACGACTCAGGAGCCTAACTGGTCACGTAGCCCCTCACTCCTTGGTCCGTCCTGGTCTCCGGTCGGCCATACGGCAGTTGAGGTATGCGCGGGGCCGGGCTCTGCCGACGCAGAACACAAAGCAAATAGGAAGAAAATCGCAAAATCTCAAAGCAAATATTACAAGCCATATCATTCTCCCAAATACCAAGCACGAGTTTAAACGCCTCCACAAGGCATGATACATGTTGCAGGAATAAAACAGGGAAGCATCCACAAGCAAGTCACGCCTAGACACCGCCGTCACCCGCAGAAGGTGCTCCTCCCTTGGTGGCGTCGCCTTCGCGTGCACCATCGGCCGGGGCCGCAGGATCGGTGGCATCGCCGGTCGAAGGCACGAGGACAAAGCCACAGAACTTCTTCAGCAGGGCCTCCACTTGACCTCTCACGGCCACGGCGGCAGCCGTGCAGTGTTCATCAGCTACAGGCTCCAGCAGCTCGTCAAGACGAGCACTGGGGCCATGAAGGTACAAATGGCTGAAGACACGCGTCAGTGCAGCAAAAGAAAGGACACGAGCCTCTGCCTCAGCCATGGAACCGATGCCCTCCACGACTTCTTCAAGCGCCTTCACCATGTGGGGAAGCAGCTGAGTAGGTCCATCCTCATCGGTGGTCAATGACCTCTCCAAGCCCTTTTCGTACAGCGACTTCAGCGCCGCACTGGACCTCTCCTTGAGAAGCGAAAAACCCACATGCTCTTCAGCCAGGACCTTCGCCTTGGTGTCAAGATCGGCCTCCTTCGCCTTCGCCGCCCGCTCCAACTCCTCCAGCCGGCTGCGCTCTGTGGCCTGCACCTTCGCCATCTCTCCAGCTCGGCATCGCGGCCCTTGATGGCGTCCTCTTGAGCCCTCATCTCCTCCTCTCTCGCCTGGCGGCCACGTGCTTCTTCTGCATGCTGGTCGCGCAGGTTCTTCAGCTCGTCCTCCAGCTCTTGGCAGCGGTCGCGGGCGGCCTCGGCGTCTTTCAGCGCTGCCTCGCGATCGGCTGCAGCTTTGGTGGTGGCCTGCTTCTCCTTCTCGAAGGCCGCCGCGGCCTGGCTCAGCGATGCTCGAACCGCCGAGTCGGAGTGAAGCCAGCCAGAGGCCAGATCCAGATGCCCGGCCACCAGGCGCGGGTCCGCGCTCAGGAGATCTTCCCGCAGCTGGGCCATCTCCAAAAGGGTGCGCTCCAAGATGGCAGAGGAAGCGGAAGAACCTAGGGCCAGGGGTGCAGCAGGAGAAGGCGACGGCTTTGTCACCCGAGCCTGGGAGATCAAGGGATCCTGAGCCTTTGGGACCTCATCAGCCGAGCCAGGCATCGGCACTTCCGGAGCTAGCATGGCCATGGGGGCCGACTCCTCCCGATGATGCTCCTCTTGGCCTCGCGAGGGCGACCGGGCTGGGGAGGTGCGAGTGATGTCGCCTCCTTTCTCCGCAGAGGGGGCGCGACCGCTGTATCCTCCTGCCTTTTCTTCGCCGAAGGCATCGGCCTGATCAACCAAGGGTGAACGTCAGAAAAAGGAAGTACAAGCAGGAACAAGACGAAGCTCGAAGCACTTACTGATCCACCGCGACATAGTCCACCCTCCGCTTGGGGAGCTTGAAGCCCGAAAGCTTCAGAGCCTGAGGAGTGGGCACACGGACTCCGGGAGCAGAAGACGGCACAGCAGAAGGGCCGGAGGTAGCTCCAGGCGGCGTCAAGGCAGAGGCAGTATCTTGAGAAATCAGCGATGACCTGCCCCTCATCGGGATAACGGGCAGCTCTCCCTCCTCCTGGCGGGTGTCGGCCTCAGCGTCAGGAAGGGCGTGGAGGATGTCAACCTTACTCAAGGGGGAGGTTTCTCCCATCTCCTCGGGGGTCTCCTCATAGTCCTCCTCCCCCTCTTCCTCCCCATGGGACTCATCAGAAGACAGCTCCACCGGCCTCGGCGCTGTAGAGGCCCCGGTAGGCGCCGACGGCACCAGCCCGCGACCATCGAAGGTCGGCCTGGAAGCCACGATCTGCTCCCAGTCCTTGCGGTGGAACAAGGGAACAAAGGCGCTCGATGGGTACTCTTGGTTGTCCCCAACCAGGAGGCGCAAAACTGCAGACAGCTCATCGTCGGGCAAGGCCTTCGGGCTCAGGTGAATCTTGTCCTCTTTATCTCCAAGCCTCCACAAAGGACGCGCATGCGCCTGAAGTGGAGCAACACGCAGCGTCAAGAATTCCCTCAGGAGCATGGCCCCTATCACTTTGGCCACCTTCGCGTTGCCCGACTTCAAGCCGGTCTTCATCTGCTCCAACACCGATGACGCCCGCTCATTAGTACGCTCTGCACGAGACCACCCCTTGTTGGATTGGGGCATCTTTGTCGGCAGCGCCAAGCGCGGATGGACGAACTTGGCGCCCATCAGGACCCATTTGGCCCTAAGGTTGTCGACCTTCTTCCTGGTGTTCGAGATCGAGTTGGCCTTGCCGGACGCGATGAAATTGGCGCTCCCGGAGATATGACCATCGCTAATGCGAAGGAAGAAGAAGTGGTGCAGGAGAGCCACAGACGGCATCACGCCCAGATACGCCTCGCAATAGTAGGCGAATATGGACAAGAAAAGGATGGAGTTGGGATGGAGATGCAACGCCGGCAGCCCGTAGTGGCGGAGGACCTCATAGAAGAAATCGGAGAAGGGAGGAACCAACCCGGCGGCGATGCTGCTCGTGAAGAAGGGGAAGAACGTGCTCCCCTCGGGCTCCGGCTCGACGGAGGCAACCCGGAGCTCCGTCTTCCCCCATTCATTGCTCTCCCCCGCCGTCAGCAAGCACGTGGCGGCAAGGCTCTTCTCCGAGACGTTGGGCGCATCGAGAGCAGGCTCGTACCAAGCCGGCAACACAGAGGGCTTGACCTTGCACGACGCCATTAGTCGTTGGTGCGGGAGGAGATGGAAGCAAATTTGAGGATTTCGGAAGCAGGACGCAAGAAAGGGGATCTGAGCAAGGCGAAGGGAAGCAGTGAAGACAAGCGCTGCCTGCGCTAGCCTTCTTGTCAAGTTGGGCAGTTGCCGAGGCAGCGTGAGGAAGCGGAGGCGCCCATGTCCAATCAACCGCCACGCGTCGACCAAGGCCGCAGGCTTTTGGGGCCCGCGGCGCTCTGTGCTTGACCTTTGGCTTCACCTCGAAGCCAAGCCCGAGCGCGCCATGGGCCCGGGCGCTACTGTCAGTGTTCTGGGAACGGGGGTCCCCAGACTTGCCTGCCTGCAGCCCATGGCATGGCTCTGCTCGCAGGCGTGTACGACCCATCTTCATCAACAAGGCACTCAAGACCCTCGCGAGGGGCCAAGCCTCGCGAGGCGGACGACGCAAGACCTCCTCAGGAGCGGCATCGCCAGGCAGGCTCGCGAGGGGCAGAGAGATCAAGGCAAGGCAAACTTCACGAGGTTCTCGTGACGTGAGCCATGACGATCGAGACCAGGCGGGCGCCAGCGCGCGCAACATCCTTGTTTCCTCTTTGGTGCTAAGGAGGCAAGCGCAGGCGCGGAGTACCGAGGCATCAAGTAAAGGTTTCCACATCGATGCAACGAGACCAAGACCAGCAGGACGGCAAGACGGAGGTCACCATGGAGCCCAAGGCGGCGTCACCACCAGAGCCTTTTACAGGCGAAGACCGCTTTTGTCAGGATACGCTGTACTAGTTGTCCCCTTTCAAATTGGCCCTTGTTGGCTCCCTTCCCGCTCAATATTTGGGGAGAGGACCAGGGCCTCTATAAATAGGACTAGCCACCATAGTAGGAGGCATCTGATCTTCAACCACACACAAAGCACAAGAACACCTCAACCTCAGGAGGCTGTTCTTCCCCTTGTACTGTTCATCATCAGCCCAAGAGGCAATCCACCACCACCACACTAGAGTAGGGTATTACACCACATCGGTGGCCCGAACCAGTATAAATCTTGTGTCCCTTGTGTTGTGAGTTCGTCGAGTTCGTTCTTTAGATCTTAGTAAGCTAGGACGTGGATCGGCGGGGGGGGAGGGGGGGAATCTTCGTGTGCACCCCAGTGTTCGAACCTTGAGGGTTCTACCAGAACCCGTGATCCAACACGCTTCCATGCTCGCCTCTCCCTGGTAGTAATCTCTTGACCCAGAACTCATGCGGGCCATGGCAGACGCAAGGGAACGACGATGAAAGACTTGTTTGTTTTTGTGGATGAGGAGTTGAGGAGGAATGTGCAGTCATCTTGGAGTAGGCAGTATTTATAACCGAGTACTATTACGCTCCTAAGTGGGAAACCGTTTAGGTTTTGATCTGTGTGAACAGGTTTGCATTTAAATATAGTGTGGTGGTAATTTGGAATGTGACGGGATGCAGGCTCAAAATTTATTGACGGTT
Organism: Aegilops umbellulata; assembly: GCA_032464435.1. Lineage (NCBI taxonomy): Eukaryota > Viridiplantae > Streptophyta > Magnoliopsida > Poales > Poaceae > Aegilops > Aegilops umbellulata. Next base: position 95,050,692 of record CP136055.1, read on the forward strand.
CTAGTTTTGAAGTGCGGAACTATTTCTAGATGGTGTAATGTGGGCACGCGTTCTCGGCCGCGCACGTGGCATTTGCACCATAGGGTGCACCGCAATAGGTGATGCCAGCACACGTCTTGTTCCATCAACCGTGCACGCTCGTTATTACCATCGCGCATGCTTCTTTTAATTGGAATGTGTGCTCATCTAACGCACACACGTTGATCTGTCTAACTATTTCTGTTTGTTGTGACTAATCGCAAACAGTTCATCCGTGTGAAGTGTATGCCGCCAATCGCACACACCTTGATCCGGCTGACCGTTTCTATTGTCTTGGCTCATCGCAAACAGTTCATCCGAGTGAACTATATGCCGTCAATCGCACACACACCTTGATCTACCCGACCATTTCAATTGTGTTGCCTAATCACAAACAGTTCATCCAGGTGAACTGTATGCCGTATATCGGACACACCATCTGGCTGCCCGTTTCTGTTGTTAAGCTCATTGCAAACAATTCATTCAAGTGAACTGCATGCCACACATAGCACATGCAACTATAATCTGAAACGTGTTCATTATCTCCGCCATCGCAAACGTTTTGTATCTTTTTTGATGGTTTTATTACATTGTTGTTTGTGATGAATGCATCGCACACAGTTTCGTCGAAGTGTCTCTGATTGTAGTGTCGCGTTAGCAGCATCCTGCAGTAGTGGTATTTCATCGACTCCTCAGGGCTTTTGGGATTTTAGAGTATTTATAGAGGCGGAGGTAGGTCCGGTGCCTGTGGGTCCCACTACCCATCAGGGCACGCCAGAGGCCCCTGGCGCACCCTGGTGTCTAGTGGGCCCCACATGCCTCCTCTCGTGTACTCCAGAAGCTTCCAGGATCTCTTATCACCAAAAAAATCTCCAAAAAGTTCCGTGCCAATTGGACTTCGTTTGGTATTGATATTATGCAAAGTAAAAAACAAGTAAAAACAACAACTGGCACTGGGCACTAGGTCAATGGGTTAGTCCCAACAAATGATATAAAGTTGCAAGTAAATGTATATAAAACATCCAAGATTGATACTTTAATAGCATGGAACAATAAAAAATTATAGATACGTTGGAGACATATCTAGTACCCCCAAGCTTGATTCCCGCTCATCCTTGAGTAGGTAAATGATAAAAACATAATTTTTGATGTGGAATGCTACCTATCATATTCATCACATATTATTTTCTTTTGTAGCATGGACATTTGGACTTTAAGTGATTCAAAGAAATAGTCTATAATTTGACATGAAGACATCAATACTCAAGCATATCAATAAGCAACCATGTCTTTCAAAAATAAATGCTAAAGAAAGCTATCCCTAGCCCATTATGCTCAATCATTGATCCATTCATGAAACACAATCAAATATTAGCTACGTCCAGTGCACAAGTATGACAACAGTGTTCCCTAGTTGGTGCTTTATAAGAGAAGATGGTGACTCAATAAAAATAAAAATTACAAAAAAGTAAATAGATAGGCCCTTCGTAGAGGGAAGCAGAGATTTGTAGATGTGCCAGAGCTCAAAGCTTAAATTAACAGATAAAATTTGTTTTGAGAGGCATGCCTTTCCTGTTATCGAAAACGACTAAGAATTCCCAATATCTTCCATGCTAGGTAGATCGTAAGAGGTTCCCAAACATAAAATAAAGTTTATTTCCCTTTCAACCATTCTTTCACAATCCATGGCTAGCCGTATCCATGGGTGCCTTCCATACCAACACTTTCCAAGGAATTTATTATGAACAACATGTATAAAAAAATACATTTCAGGACTGGGCATCCCTAGTACCTACCACAGTCTCGTGCAATGACAAGTGAACAAACACTCATCTTGAGAATAACATACCTAGCATGGAGAATATTGGCCACCCCCTGCCACTTCATGAGTAGTACGGGCACACAAAAAGGAAATTCATTTTGAAAACTAGAGTTGGCACATACAAATTTACTTGGAACGGCATGGAAATACCGCATATAGGTAGGTATGGTGGACTCATTTGGCACAACTTGGTTTATGATTTGGATGCACAAGCAGTATTCCCGCTCAGTACCGGGAAAGGCTAGCAAATAGTTTGAGAAGCAACCAAGCAAAAACGATCATAAATGAGCATTGAACATAACTAACACTGGATAATGCACCACAAGTAGGATGTAACTTCGTTGCATAACTATTGACTTTCATGCTTGCATAAGGAATCACAAACCTAACACCAATATTCTTACTAAAGCATAATTACTCACCAACATGACTCACATATTACTATCTCCATATCACAAAACTATTGCAAGGAATCAAGTTTTAATATCCAATGATCTTCATGAAAGTTTTTATTATATCCCTCATGAATATCTATCACTTTGGGACCAATCTCATATCTTAAGAAAATTACCATTGCTAGTAACGAGCTCTCAAATAAATTTAAGTGAAGCTCGAGAGCATAAATTTTTTCAAAATTTTCATATCTCAAAATAATATAAGTGAAGCATGAGAGGATATTTCTTCAAAAAAATTTCAACTCTCAAATTAATATAAGTGAAGCATGAGAGTATTTCTTCAAGATTTTAGTAACTCTCAAAATGATCTAAGTGAAGCATGAGAGTATTTCTTCAAAAATTAAACTGCCACCGTGCTCAAAAGAGATAAGTGAAGTACTAGAGCAATTCCATAGCTCAAATTTTTTAATGAAGCACATAGAGCAATTCTAACAAATCATAACATCATTATGGCTCTATTAAATAGGTGTATCCAGCAAGGATGATTGTGACAAACTAAAAAGAAAAACAAGAAAAGACTCGTGTAATATAAGACGCTCCAAGCAAAACTCATGATATGTGACGAATAAAAATATAGTTCCAAGTAAAATTACCGATGGTCGTTAGAAGAAAGAGGGGATGCCTTCTGGGGCATCCCCAAGCTTAGTTGCTTGGTACTCCTTGAATATTACCTTGGGGTGCCATGGGAATCTGAAAGTGCAACTAGTCCCCGGGTGGTTTTGGTAATTCATAACAACATATAGCTCATTGAACTAATATTTCAGAAAGTTCAATGAATGGCATGGCATGGACTAGAGATGTGGACCCCTCAAAACGCTAAGGACACATATTGGCAAAATCTCAAGACTCTTCATTTCTATTTTAGTGATCCAAGATCACATTGAGTCCATAGGAAAGCTAATACTATTAAAAGGGGATGAGGTGTTGCTTAATGGCTTGCTTGCTCAAATGCTTAGTGATATTGCTCCTAATCCCTCAACCACTTTCTCATTCCAAATATGTCAAAATCCTAAACTCCAACTCGGCCCCACCGATTCATCCTTTCCGGCGCCACCGAGTTCATATGACATAGCCACTGCTAGAAACCCTAACAGTTCGGTCACACCGATACCCATCTCGGTCTCACCGAGATGGCCTTGCCAATGCTCTGACTTGTTGCATTTATTTAGGTCTCACCGAGTTATGCAATCGGTCTCACCGAGCTGGCTTGACATTCTCTCTGTTGTGCTTCACTTCGGTCTCACCGAGTTGATGCAATTGGTGCCACCGAGTTTATGTTTGCCCTAAGCCATAACGCATCGGTCCCACTGAGTTGTTCCAGTCAGCCCACCGAGATTCCTAACATTCACATTTTGGACTAAATCGGTCTCACCGAGTTCATCTATTCGTCTGACCAAGTTGGGTCAAATGTGTGTAACGGTTCGATTTTGTGTGGAGGCTATAAATACCACTCCACCCCCTTCTCCATATGTGAGAGAGCCATCAGAACGTGCCTACACTTCCAACATACATTTTCTGACAGAGAACCACCTACTCATGTGTTGAGATCAACATATACCAATCCTACCACAAGAATCTTGATTTCTAGCCTTCCCCAAGTAGCTTTCCACTCAAATCATCTTTCCACCATATCCAAATCTTTGAGAGAGAGTTGAGTGCTGGGGAGACTATCATTTGAAGCATAAGAGCAAGGAGTTCATCATCAACACACCATCTATTACCTTTTGGAGAGTGGTGTCTCCTAGATTGGTTAGGTGTCGCTTGGGAGCCTCCGTCAAGATTGTGGAGTTGAACCAAGAAGTTTGTAAGGGCAAGGAGATCGCCTACTTCGTGAAGATCTACCCGACTAAGGCAAGTCCTTCATGGGCGATGGCCGTGATGGGATAGACAAGGTTGCTTCTTCGGGTACCCTTCGTGGGTGGAGCCCTCCGTGGACTCGCGCAACCATATACCCTTCGGGGTTTGAAGTCTCCATCAACGTGGACGTATGATAGCACCACCTATCGGAACCATGCCAAAAATCTCAGTGTCTCTATTGCGTTTGCACTCTCCAAACCCTTCCCTTTACCTTCAGATGCAATGTTTTACTTTCCGCTGCTACACTCTGAGAATTGCATGTGTAGGTTGCTTGCTGGACTTGTGTGATGTCTATTACGCAACTTTATTGTAGGCTCATGTTGGGCCTCCAAGTGTAGAGTTTTGTAGGACAGTAGCAATTTTCCCTCAAGTGGATGACCTAAGGTTTATCAATCCGTGGTTGGCGTAGGTTGAAGATGGTCTCTCTCAAAAAACCTTGCAACTGAATAATAAAAAATCTCTTGTGTCCCCAACACACCAAATCAATGGTAAATTGTATATGTGCACTAGTTCGGCAGAGATGGTGATACAAGTGTAGTAATGATAGTAGATATTGATTTTTATAATAGTAACAATGAAAACAACAAGGTAGCAAGTAACAAAAGTGAGCACAAACGGTATTGCAATGCTTGAAAATTAGGCCTAGGGTCCGTACTTCCTCTAGTGCAATCTCTCAACAGTGATAATATAATTGGATCATATAACCATCCCTCAACGTGCGAGGAAGAATCGCTCCAAAGTGCCTATCTAGCGGAGAACATAAGAAGAAATTGTTTGTAGAGTACGAAACCACCTCAAAGCTATTCTTTCCGACAATCTATCCTAGAGTTCATACTAAAATAACACCAAGCTATCCTTTCCGCTCGATCTAACCAAGTTTTCATACTAAAATAACACCATATGATACACATCAACCAACTCTAATGTCACCTAGATACTCCAATGTCAACGCGGGTATCCGTGAGTTGACTACGATATGCATCAAACAATTTCAAATTCATAATACTCAATCCAACACAAAGAACCTCAAAGGGTGCCCCAAGATTTCTATCGGAGAAACAAAGACGAGAACGTGCATATCCCATTGTCACCATGATATTCTTGGTGAACATAAGAATAGATTACCCCAATGTTACCTCGGGAATCCGCGAGTTGAGTGCCAAAACACATATCAAGTGAATCAATATGATACCCCATTGTCACCACGGGTATTCATAGCAAGACATACATCAAGTGTTCTCAAATCCATAAAAGTATTCAATCCGATAAAACGAAATGTCAAAGGGAAAACTCAATTCATCATAACAAGATAGAGAGGGGAAAACACCATATGATCCAATAATATCAACAAAGCCCGCGATACATCAAGATCGTGACATCTCAAGAACACAAGAGAGAGAGATTAAACACATAACTACTGGTACAAACCCTCAGCCCCGAGGGTGGACTACTCCCTCCTCATCATGGTGGCCGCTGGGATGATGAAGATGGCCACCGGTGATGATTTCCCCCTCCGGCATGGTGCTAAAATAGGGTCTAGATTGGTCTTTCGTGGCTATAAAGGCTTGCAGCGGCGGAACTTCTGATCTATCGACTCCCCTAGGGTTTTTAGATTATTTGGGAAATTATAGGGCGAAGAGGCGATGTGGGAGGCCACCGAGGTGGGCACAACCCACCAAGGCGCGCCTGGGCCCCCAGGCGTGCCCAGGTGCATTGTGCCCCCCTCGGGGCACCCCTCTGGTACTTATTTGGCCCAAGTTTTGTCTTCTGGTCCATAAAAATTCTCCAAAAAGTTTTGCTGCGTTTGGACTCCGTTTGGTATTGATTTTCTACGATGTAAAAAACAAGCAAAAAATAGTAACTAGCACTGGGCACTATGTCAATAGGTTAGTCCCAAAAAATGATATAAAGTTGCTATACAATGATTGTAAAACATCCAAGAATGATAATAATAACAACATGGAACAAGCAAAAATTATAGATACATTGGAGACGTATCAGCATCCCCAAGCTTAATTCCTACTCGTTCTTGAGTAGGTAAATGATAAAAACAAAGTTTTTGATGTGGAATTCTGCCTAACATGTTCATCACATATTCTTTTCTTTTGTAGCATGGACATTCAGACTTTTATATGGTTCGAAGAAATAGTCCAGTTTTAACATGAAGATTTCAATACTCAAGGATATCAACAAGCAACCATGTCTTTCAAAATATCAACACTAAAGAAAGTTATCCCTAGCCCATCATGCTCAATCATTGATCCATTCATGAAACACACTCGCATATTAGCTACATCCAATGCTCAAGTATGATCATAGTGCTCCCTAGTTGGTGCTTTATAAGAGAAGATGGAGACTCAAATAAGAATAAAAAATTGCGTAAAGTAAATAGATAGGCCCTTCGTAGAGGGAAGTAGGGATTTGTAGAGGTGCCAGAGCTCAAAGCTTAAATTGGGAGATAAAATTTTTGAGAGGCATACTTTTCCCGTCAACGAAAATGACCGAGTAATTCCCAACACTTTCCATGCTAGCTATATCATAGGCGGTCCCCAAACAGAAAATAAATTTTATTCCTTTTTTCACCATTCTTTCACATTCCATGGCTAGTCGTATCCGCGGGTGCCTTCCATACCAACACTTTCCAAGGAATTTATTATTTGACAACATAAAGTAAATTTCTTTTTTATTCGGGACTGGCCATTGCTATTACCGTCGTATTCTCATGCAATGACAAGTGAATAAACACTCATCTTTAGAATAATACATCTAGCATGGAAACTATTATCCACCCGCTGCCGCTTCATGAGCAGTACGAGCACACAAAAAGGAAATTTATTTTGAAAATTAGAGATGGCACATACAAATTTGCTTAGAACGGCACGGAAATACCGCATATAGGTAGGTATGGTGGACTCATATGGCAAAACTAGGTTTAAAGATTTTGGATGCACAAGTAGTATTTCTACTTAGTATAAGTGGAGGCTAGCAAATAGATTGAGAAGCAACTAACCAAGAAACAAAAGATCACATAAGCGAGCATTAATCATAACTAACACCGAATAATGCACCATAAGTAGGAAGTAATTTCATTGCATAACTATTGACTTTCGTGCTTGCATAGGGAATCACAAACCTTAACACCAATATTCTTACTTTACTCACCAACATGACTCACATATCACTATCATCATATCTCAAAACTATTACAAAGAATCAAGTTTATTTTGTCCAATGATCTTCATGAAAGTTTTTATTATATCCCTTTTGAATATCTATCACTTTGGGACTAATTTCATAAGTTGCAATTGCTTTTGATAAGTTCAAGTAAATTTAAGTGAAGAACACGAGCATAAAATTTTCTTCTCTCAAAATGATATAAGTGAAGTATGAGAGAATTTCTTCAAAAATTTACTAACTCTCAAATAAATCTAAGTGAAGCATGAGAGTTTTTCTTCAAAAACTTTAAAGCACACCGTGCTCAAAAAGATATAAGTGAAGCACTAGAGCAAATGACAAAGTACTCCAAAAAGATATAAGTGAAGATTAAGCGAGTAGTTATGTAAATGGGTAGCTATTTGAAGACTCTCTTTTATTTTAAAACTTTCAGATCTAAGTATTTTATTAAAACAGCAAGCAAAACAAAACAAAATGACATTCCAAGAATAGCACACATCATGTGAAGAAGCAAAAACTTAGGCTCTATCGATACCCACCGATAATTGTTGATGAAGAAAGGTGGGATGCCTACCGGGGCATCCCCAAGCTTAGATGCTTGAGACTTACTGAAATATTATCTTGGGATGCCTTGGGCATCCCCAAGCTTGTCATTTTGTGTCTCGTTAATTCCTTTTATATCATGGTTTCCCTAAATCTTCAAAACTTCATCCACACAAAACTCGACAAGAACTCGTGAGATAAGTTAGGATAAATCAATGCAAAAATCTTATCATTCTCTACTGTAGCAAATCACTAAAATTGTAATTTAACATTGCATACTAAATGCCTCTGCATATTTAATAGTCCTATCCTCAAATAGAATCATTAAACAAGCAAACATATGCAAACATAATAGCAATATGTCAAAACAGTACAGTTTGTAAGAATGCAAGAATATTCATACTTATGTAACTCCAAAAATTCTGAAAAATTACCACACTGTAGAAAATTTGTTGTAGCTTATTTTGTAAAAATTTCAAGATTTTAACACGTTCTGACTTTTTTTAACAATTTAGACAATGATAGAAAACTTTCTGTTTTCAGAACGACAACATATAGAATTGCAAAATAAGCATGGAAGGCTATCCTTGACATTTTTATTGAAATGAAAGATGCAAAAAATTATTATAAATAAGATCAAGCAAATCCAAACAAAAGAAGATGACTCTCCAAGCAAAACACATATCATGTGATGAATGGTAACTTATGCATAATGTGTAGATTCATGTATTGTCTTCTTTCTTCTTATTTTCCATAGATGTGTTTTCGTCAGGAGGTTCTTCAAATATAACATGAAACACATCATCCCTAGAAATTTTAGCATTATCAAGTTGTCCATATGCATATCCCCTTTGATTACCGGCTACAATCCAAGAATATTGTTGATTAACATCATTGAAAACTTGTTGGATCATATCCAAAACGGGAACTTCCTTTTCAAGGTTCTCATCAAAGATGTGATCATTGCCAAGCAAATGTCTTAATAAATGATCACTATTGTATAGGATCTCATCTATTACCGTTTTTTCACGGTTTATACCATAAAAATCAAAGATCTCCCTAGCTTCCTGCACTATGTAATCGAACTCATTCATAAGGACAAGGGTAACTATCTTCTTAGTTCTAGGGTTTTTATAACAGGTAACTCATAGAACAATCTTTGCAAGGTATGATGAGTATGAATAAATCTTTTCTCAAGTTTAAGAACAAGTGTTGAAATAGCTTATGAATAAGTTTTAGTTCTTCTAAGTATAGGAGCATCATGACAAGTCAAAGTTCCAACTCAATTAAAGAATTCTTGGATGGCACCTTTTCCTATAACATTCCCATGTCCCAAAACAAAATTTTTAGCATCCTGATTAGTAGAACGTCCAATTTTAGGAGTTCTACCATCATCTGTTTCTGCCATACCACACTCATGATGATAGGTTGAAAGCAAGCAATGAGGCAAACACGAAAAAGGCAACGAGAAATATTTTTGTATTTTTGTAAAAACTTTTAGAAGTGGGGGAGATGAAGACAAGAGGTAAATGACAAATAAAGTAATTGCAAGGAGATGCGAGTTTATGCATAGGTACTTGATAGATGTTGATGATGTCTTCCTGGCAACGGCGACAGAAATTCTTCCTGCTACTTGTAATCTGCGTTGGTATTTCCCCGAAGAGGAGGGGATGATGCAGCACAGCAGAGGTAAGTATTTCCCTCAGTTATGAAACCAAGGTTATCATTCCAGTAGGAGAACCAAGCAACACTATGTAAACAGCACCTGCACACAAACAACAAATACTTGCAACCCAACACTTAAAGGGGTTGTCAATCCCTCAACGATATTGAGACAGATTAAATTGTATGAGATTTGATAAATAGATCTAACTAAAACACAAAATAAAAGAAATAAAAGAAAATTACAGCAAGGTGTTTTTGGTTTTAATATATGATAGGAAATAGACCTAGGGGCCATAGTTTTCACTAGAGGTTTCTCTCGAGAAAATAGCATACGGTGGGTAAACAAATTACTCTTGGGCAATTGATAGAAAAGCAAATAATTATGACGATATCCAAGGCAATGATCATGTATATAGGCTTCACGTCCAAGATTAGTAGACCGAAATGATTCTGCATCTACTACTATTACTCCACACATCGACCGCTATCCAGCATGCATCTAGTGTATTAAATTCATGGAAAAATGGAGTAATGCACTAGGCAAGATGACATGATGTAGACAAGATAAACTCACGTATGAATAAACCCCATCTTATTACCCTTAATGGCAATGATACATGCATATCATGTCCCTTTCTGTCACTGAGATTGATCACCGCAAGGTCGAACCCATCACAAAGCACCTCTTCCGATGGCAAGATAAATCAATCTAGTTGGCCAAACCAAACCAAACCAATAAATCGGAGAAGAAATACGAAGCTATAGTAATCATGCATAAAAGAGTCCAGAGAAGACTCAAATAATATTCATGGATAGATCTGATCATAAACTAACAGTTCATCGGATCCCAACAAACGCACCACAAAAAAGAGTTACATCAAACATCAAGGAGAACATTGTATTGAAGATCAAAAAGAGAGAAGAAGCCATCTAGCTACTAATTACGGACCCGTAGGTCTGTGGTAAAATACTCACGCATCATCGGAGGGGCAACAAGGATGATGAAGAACCCCTCCATGATCATTGCCCCCTCCGGCAGAGTGCCAGAAAAGGCCTCTTTATTGGATCTCGTGGTTCTGGAACTTGCGGTGGCGGAAAAAAATCATCAACTCCCCTAGAGATTTGCTGATTTTAGAGTATTTATAGAGTCAGAGGTAGGTCAAGGGGGTGCATGTGGGCCCCACTACCCATGAGGGTGTGCTAGAGGCCCCTGGCTGCCCTAGTGTCTAGTGGGCCCCACATGCCTCCTCTCGTGTACTCCAGAAGTTTCCAGGGTCTCTTATCACTAGAAAAAATCTCTAAAAAGTTTCATGGCAATTGGACTTCGTTTGGTATTGATATTTTGCAAAGTAAAAAAACAAGCAAAAGACAACAATTGGCACTGTGCACTAGGTCAATAGGTTAGTCCTAAAAACGATATAAGTTGCTAGTAAATGTATATAAAACATCCAAGATTGATACTTTAATAGCATGGAACAATAACAAATTATATATATGTTGGAGACGTATCACTCCACTGCCATGGGGCCTCCCTGGCAAATTCCCACGTCCATACCATCAACAGCAATGGGGCGGGCGACAACAACAGTGGTTCGGCCCCTCTCCTCCCCTCCTTGGTCCTCTACAGCGGCAAGGCCCTGGGAGCTCAGCAGATCCAACCTCTGCCTCGTCTGGGAGCCAGGTCAGTAACAGATCCCAGAGCCAGAATTTGCAGAAGAAGAAACAAGATCAAGCAGTTAAGGTTTCCCCAGCCCCAACCTCTGGCTTGATGTCTTGTCTAGATGTGGTGTGCTACAATTGTGGTGATCTTGGGCACCATGTGGACAAGTATGTGAAGCCAAAAAATTGCTTCATTTGCAAAATGGTCACCCACAAGGTAGACAGTTGCCCTGTCAGGAAGAAGCCACATACTTCTGCTAGATATGTTGGCAGTGGTGCACCTGGCCTAGGGTTTTACCATGTGGATGAACCAGATGTTACTGCTTAGCATCTGGGAGCTCTGAAGAACGTTAGTATTCTGCTTGTGGAATCTTGTGAAGTTTCCAAACAGGAGATGGCTAGTGAATTTGCGGATATCTCTAAGACAAACTAGCCATGGCCTATCAATGCCTTGGATGAGTGATCCTTCCTAGTGAAATTCCCTCCTGAAATTGATGTGGTACAAGTAGCTGGTTACCCTTGCTTTGGTCTAAAAAAAGATAATGTCATTATCAATGTGGAAGTTTGGAAAGGTAATGTGGAGGCTGAGGATGATCTCTAGGAGGTCTGGATCAAAATTAGGAAATTGAACCCCAAATGGTGTGAATGGTCAATGCTAGAGCAGATCACCTCCACTCTAGGTGTGCTAGCTGATGTGGACTGGCAACATAACTTCGGGTCCTTCTATGCGACAGTCAGGGTGAAAACTTTCTGCAAGGATCCTTCTAAGTTTCCAGAAGAAAGGTTGTTTGGGAGTCATGGCAAGATCTATAGAGTACTGATTGAGGTTGAACCCCTCATACCTCCTATAGATCCAGTCACTTCCACCAACCCTTCCTCTGGTCCCCAACCATCCATGGATAACATAGGGACTATACTTCTGAAGATGTTAGGTCTAACAGAGGCTCTAGAGTTGCGTCTGACCATGGCTCTGGAACTACTAACCCCATATCACATTCCATTGGCCACAACCACCTAACACTACTGGAATCAGGATCTTTACCGTCAGCCAGCTGACGACAAAGAATATCTTTGCCATCAGCCTAAAGAAAACTGACGCTAAAGAACGAGCTGACGGCAAAGGTCATGTTTGCCGTCGGCCAGCTATTTGCCGTCCGCTAGCGGACGACATAGAAGCTTCACCGTCAGCTAGCAAAGGCAAAGAGGGAGAGTAGCGTCCTAGTGAGGGCCACCTAATGGCCACTTTCTTCGCCTCTGCTGGCGGATGACAAAGAAAGTGGCCAGCTAACGTCCGTTAGCTAGGCTCTTTGCTGTCCGCTAGCGGACGTCAAAGAGCTGTGACCTAAGCTAAAAAGCGGCCAGCCCCACGTCCCTCTCTCTCCCTTCCTCATCACACCCAAGCCGCCCCCGCCGGCCCGCCTCGCCGCCCTGCCGCGTCGCCCCGGTCGCGCCGGGCCGCCCCGGCGCCCCACCCCTCTGCCCTGGCCCGGCCGCCCAGGTGCCCCGCCCCACCCCGGCGCCCCCTCCTCCATCCCAGGCACCCCCTGCTGCGCCTGAAGGTGAGACATCCCTCTTTTTTATTTTTTAGACTTAGTTTAATTAGGTTTAGTTTAATTTAGGCTTGGTTTAGTTTAGGTTTTGTTTCTGTTTTTAAGGCTTAGATTTAGTTTAGCTTAAGTTTAGTTTAGGTTAAGAAGAAAGAAGAAACATGAAAAAAAAAGAATTGGAAGAGGAAGAAGAAGAGGAGGAGGAGGAGGAGGAAGAAGATTAGGGGTGCATCACTGACGAAACCGGGTCGAGCGGGTTAGGGGGTTCCTCGGTGTCAATGGAACTGTAAATAGCAAGTATCGTCGGTGCGAGATACATGTGGCCATCGGTGTCGAACACTACATCCACGTCCCACAAGTGACGCCAGCGTCCGGCGTCCCACAACAACAGTTCTCGGCGTTGATGGCGGTCGAACACCATTGCAAATTTATCTTGCAGCCTCTGCGATGACGATTAAAAGCCAAGTGTTGAAACTTGAAACACCTAAACTGACTCAAGTTGGTTTGGTTATTTGAACATTCAAAACTTGGCTTTACTCCTCATCGCAAAGGCTGCCAGACAAATTCGCTAGGGTGTTCGATCGTCATCGGCCACCAGAACTATTGTTGCGGGACGCCGGGCGCCGGCTTCACTTGTGGGATGTGGATCTAGTGTTCAAGACGAGCGCCACATGTATCTTGCACCGATGATACTTGCTATTTAGTGTTCCATCAAGCCAGATCCAGAGCGTCTAGGGTATTTCAAGGGGTATAATTCGAAACATGCCTCGACTCACAAGACATGCTTGTGGGATCTGCCTTACTTCAAAGACCTCCTTTGCCCACACAACATCGAGTGATGCACACTCAGAAGAATATCGCCGAGGCACTTTTTGGTACATTGTTCGGCATAGATGGGAAGTCAAAGGATAATACTAAGGCTAGAGTCGATCTGGAGGCGCTATGTGATAGGCCGTTACAAAACATGAAAGAACCGAAAGGAAAGCAGAACTGGACGAAGCCAAAGGCATGGTTCAATCTTGGAAGGCCACCTACGAGGGAAATTATCTTGTGGGTGCAACAGCAGTTGATGTTCCCCGATGGGTATGCAGCGAATCTAAACACTACAAAAAAGACACATCCGTGACATTTTGGGCCGAACAATTTTTTTTTTCATACTTATGACACTTCTATGATGATAATTGTGACAAAACCCGGTATCATCATAGATGTGGTGGACTCCTACTTCTATGACAAAAAATCATGACAGAACATGGGCTTTTCATCCTGGGCGGGCCGGAGACGCAGCTGCATGACATTCTTTGGGTCGTCCATGATGGAAAAAACCGTGGTAGAAGCGAGGGCAAGGAAAATATCGGGGTGTTCCCGGTTAGGGTGGGTGGTCAGGGCCGAGCGATGCATGGAGGTTTGCGTGTTTCTCTCGTACACGCACGCGCGTGGGTACAAGGCGTTGGGCTCTAACTTATCCCGAGTGAGGCGTTCGCCTACTGAACCCGAGCGATTGCACTGCAGGCTACACGTTACTGAACCCGAGCGATCGATCGATGGCTCTTAACTGAACCCGATCGAGCAATTCCTTCGCTACTGCTGCTAACTAAGCCGATCGATGCTGCCTATGGATGAACAGTGAGCGTTGCTAGGGGGATTTGGATGAACAGCTCCCGGTGGGGGTGGATGAACAGGATCCCGTGGTGTTGCCTCTGGATGAACAGGACCCCGATCGATCGAGCCGGTTGGGGCTGGATGAACAGGACCCCGTGGAGGGCTGGATGAACAGGACGACCCCGTGGAGGGCTGGATGAACAGTAGACGGTGGAGGGCTGGATGAACAGTAGCCCGTGGAGGGGTGGTTGAACAGGAGCCCGTGGAGAGGGCTTGTTGAACAGTAGCCGGTGGAGTAGCGCGCAGTGGAGGCTGGATGAACAGGAGCCCGTGGATGAACAGTCATAGGTGGAGGCTAGAGGAGGTTGACGGTGGATGAACAGTAGCCCGTGGAGGCTGGAGGGGGTCGACGGTGGAGATGAATAGTATCCCGTGGAGTCCCATTTTGTGGTACGCCACACCCCTCCCGATGAACAAGACACCCGTTTCGACCGTAGCGCTCCAACACAAGTTCGTTTCCTCCGTTTTGCGGTACGCCACACCCCTCCCGATGAACAGGACCCCCGTTTTGACCGTAGCACTCCAACACAAGTCCGTTTCCTCCGTTTTGCGGTACGCCACACCCCTCCCGATCAACAGGATCCCGTTTCGGCCGTAGGAGGTCCGTTTCCTCCGTTTTGCGATACGCCAGACCCCCTCCCGATGAACAGGATCCCGTTTCGAACGTGGCCGGCCGAACACAAGACCATTTCCTCCGTTGTGCGGTACACCAGGCCTCGTTTCCATCGGCTATTCTGTCCAAGCCAGTTGGCTCCCATGTGTTTCGTTGCCTCCCGATGAACACGACACATTCTGTTGCCTCCCCATGAACACGACGATGACACAGTTTCTCCGTTCCGACCCAGCCATGTACACGAGCCCTGGTCGTACGTACGCGCGAGTAGGCATTCGAGACCCCGCCCGTTTGTACGTACGTGGCCGTATTTACTTTCTTGAACCCTGGCCGATGTACGTATGTGTACATGCTACGTGCGCGCCTCTACTATGACACGTGCGCGCCTCTACATCGACCAGTATGTATGTACACGTTCGCGATCAGAATGACAATGCTACGTACGCTTCGACCAGGTGGGTCCCGACTGTCAGGCACTTCATTGCGTGCGAAGATGTAGCTGGTGGGTCCCAGCAGTCAGGGGGGCAAATCGGTTTTTTGCCCGCACGCACTTCCTTGCGTGCGATGATGTAGCTGGTAGGTCCCAGCAATCAGGTGGGAAACTTTTTTTTGCGAAATACGGTTGCCCGTCCGGTGGGTCCCTGCTGTCAGGTGGAGGAATCATTATTTTCCGCGTAATAAGGAGGCACTTCCTTGCTGCGGCCGTGGACCCAGCTGTCAGCCTCTCCACGTACAGTCCATGTCCGATGGAAGTCGTTCCTTGACCAAGTTGACCACGCCGTGCCGTGAGCACCAGGGCGGTGGATGACGGCGAGGCCTAGGAAGGGGACGATGCGGAGCCGGGGAAGACGCGGCAGTGGATGCCCACGCATAGAGGAGTATGAGGGTTCACTGGTTCGCTGCGGTGTGAGGCTGCCGTCGCCGTAGAATAACAGGGGGTGTGGGTGAGTAGAGGGATGGCCTGGCCAACGGTGGGAGTAGTAGGGGCGGTGAGGCCTCCGTGGCATCGCAGCCGGCCACGGGAGGCAGGAGCACGAGGCACAACCGACGCTGTTTTGGGCGGCTGGAGCAAGAAGACCAGAGGTTGAAAAAGCACTACGGCCGTTGAATGGACATTGTACGATCACTGGAGCTAGAATCGTGCATATTGACTAAGTTGACAAAGCCCTCCGTCCCCGTCAACTTAGTAGGCCCACAAGTCAGCCTCCCACTATACTGGGTCCCAGCTACTAGGGGGAGTATTCATTTTTTTGTGCATAATAAGGAGGCACTTCCTTGCGTGCGAAGATATAGCTGGTGGGCCCGAGCTGTCATTGGCGGTAATGTTTTTCTTCCGCAAAATACAGAGGCCCTTTCGGTGGGTCCCAGATGTCAGGTGGAGGAATCATTATTTTGCACGTAATAAGGAGGCATTTCCTTGCGTGTGGCCGTGGACCCAGCTGTCAGCCTCTCCACGTACAATCCACTTCAGATGCATGTCGGTCGTTGACTATGTTGACCAGGCTGCGCCGAGAGCACCAGGGCGGTGGACGACAACGAGGCCTAGGAAGGGAATGACACGGAGCTAGGGAAGACTCGGCAGTTGTTTCCCATGCGGAGGGGAGTATGACTGTCCGAGTGTTTACTGGTTCGTCTGTCGTCGCTGGAAAATAACAACAGGTGTGGGTGAGTAGAGGGATGGCTAGGCCAGCGATGGGAGTACGACGTGGCGGTGAGGCCTACGTGGCAGCACAGCCGGCCGCGGGGAGGAGGGAGTAGGCAGTCCCGCCGGTGCTTGTTTGAGCGGGTGGAGCAGGAAGAGCAGAGATTGAAGAAGCACGACGGCCGTTGGATGGACATCCAACAGTCACTGCTTGTGCGTCAACCTTTTTTTTAGGAAAGCCTCAAATCTGTGGAAAACAGCATACAACCCATCTACAATTATTTCTAATAATTTATAGCTCCTTTGCTAATTCTTAAAGGTTTTTTGGAGCCCATATTTTTTTGTTAGCATTACAGCCCATATTGTGGCCACGGTTAAAAAATGATACGAAATTTTGCATATTTTGGTGCGGTCCGAACTGTTTTTAATCCCGAAATTTCGAGTCACATACAAACTGATTTTAAAAATAAATGTATATCAATATAAAATCCAATAAATTGTTCACGCATAAAAATCAATGCAATTTAAAATCTCGAAATGAAAAAAAGAAATTTGAAACTAATTGCCGGTTTGATGTGTTTTAAAAATTATTGGTCAGTCTGCCACTCAAAATTATTACTAAATTATTGGCCAACAGAGTCCAAAAGATTATCATTTCTATTATTCATCAGAACCAATATGGATTTATTAAAGGCAGAAATATTCAAGATTGCCTGGGTTATGCTTTTGAGTATTTACATTTATGCCATCAATCAAAAAAGCCAATCATCATACTGAAACTGGACTTTGAAAAGGCATTTGACAAGATTGAATACAAAACTATTATTGCAATGTTAAAAGCTAAAGGTTTTGGTCCCAGGTGGATTAACTGGGTAACAAACATTCTTCAATCTGCATCAACCTCTGTTCTACTGAATGGAGTCGCAGGTAAAAAAATTATTTGCAAGAGAGGAGTCAGACATGGTGATCCGCATTCCCCATTGCTCTATATCATAACTGCCGATCTCTTACAATCTATGGTCAATGCTGCCTGGGCAAATGGAGAACTGTCCCTACCTATCAACCATGCATATGGACAGGAATATCCTATTATCCAGTATGCAGATGACACTCTAATGATTATGCCAGCTAATGAAGATCAGATATTGCATCTCAAATACTTACTCAACATATTCAGTCTCTCCACTGGCCTGTATGTCAACTATAGCAAATCTTCAATGATCCCCATCAACATCGATCAACAAACAGCCACTTCACTTGCAATCTCATTTGGGTGTAAGGTGGAAAGTTTACCTTTTACATATTTGGGACTACCAATGGGTATCACCAAGCCCACTGTTATGGATCTCATCCCTGTAATAACCAAAATTGACAAAAGACTATCTGGAGTGACCAGATTCATGAATCACACTGGCAGGCTCACCTATGTTAACTCAGCTGTTGCCTCCATGCCCATTTTCTCAATGTGTTCACTAAATGTTCATTACACCATATTGGACCATGTGGACAAATCCTGTAGAAACTTTCTATGGTATGGAAATGAGATAAATATAAAAGGTAAATGCCTTGCCAGTTGGGATATGATATGTAAACCAAAAAATCAAGGAGGTCTTGGAGTTTTGAACCTGAGGATGCAGAACAAAGCACTACTTATTAAACATCTCTTCAAATTTTACAATAAGATGGATATCCCTTGGGTTAAGCTAATTTGGGAGGCACACTATCAAAATAATGAAGCTCCACACACAAACCCTAATAAAGGGTCCTTTTGGTGGAAAGATTGCATGAAATTGTTTGATCTGTTTAAAGAGATGACAACATGTGAGATCAAGGCTGGAAATTCTTGCAAACTTTGGGATGATAACTGGAATGGAGAGATTATGAAATTTAAATATCCTGAACTTCATTCTTTCTGCCTTCAAGAAAATATCTCTATTTGTAGAGCCAAAGATACTGGAAATCTTTACAGCTTATTCCAACTTCCTTTATCCATTGCTGCGCACCAACAGTTCCATTTGCTAGCTGGTCGATTACACAATATCAGATTTAACAATGAGCATGATATATGGAGTTTCCAATGGGGCAGCAGTATAAATATGACCAAGAAAATTTATAACTTCCTACTAAGGGATGAGGATGCTGAAGTAACTTTTAAATGGATATGGAAATCATGCTACATGCCAAAGCATAAATTCTTTTGTTGGCTTCTACTTCATGATAGAATAAACACATGTGATCTTCTGATTAGGAAAAATATGCATCTTGACTCTACCCAATGTGTTTTATGTGAAGATGAGAATAATGAGGACAGAATGCATCTACTCTTCTCTTGTCCATTCAGCCAGAGTTTTTGGTGGAACATTGGAATTGAATGGAACACAGACTTGGATATTCATGATATGATTATGGAAGCTCATCAAAGATATCAACAACACCACTTCATGGAAATTATGATAGTGGGATGCTGGAGTATATGGAATCAAAGAATGGACTGATATTTGAAGGAATTCCATGCTCTATCAATGATTGCAGATATGATTTTATCAAAACTTTCAAGTTAAGTATGATAAGGGCAAAACCTAGTCTAAAGGAGGGGATGTCATCTTGGATAGACAACATTTAGAATTTTTCTTTAAGTTCCTTTTTCTTTTTCAATAATCTTCCCTGGTTGCTTCCCCATCAACCATTGTAAAGACTATATTTATGTTTCAATATATGAAAAAGATCTACAGTAAGGCTTTTGCCTTACTGTTTTATGGTCAAAAAATGTGTTTTAAAAATGTACAACCCATTTCTCATTACTGATAGGCCATTTTCTCGGCCAGCCGAATGAAGCTCTCCTCGTCTTGAGAGATTTGCAGCCCCACAGGCCTGAAAAAGTGACTTACTTGGCAAATCACAAAAAACTGGGCTGTGGCCGTGGACCCAGCTGTCAGCCTCTCCATGTACAGTACTCTTCCAATGGAAGTCGGTCGTTGACCACATTGACCACGCCGCGCCAAGAGCACCAAGGCGGTGGACGATGGCGAGGCCTAGGAAGGGGACGACGTGGAGCCGGGGAAGACGCGGCAGTGGATGCCCACGCAGAGAGGAGTACGAGGGTTCACTGGTTCGGCTGCGGTGTGAGGCTGCCGTCGCCGCAGAATAACAGGGGGTGTGGGTGAGTGGAGGGATGCCCTGGCCCACGGTGGGAGTAGTAGGGGGCGTTGAGGCCTCCGTGGCATCACAGTCGGCCACGGGAGGCAGGAGCACGCGGCACGACCGGCGCTGGTTTGGTCGGCTGGAGCAAGAAGACCAGGGGTTGAAGAAGCACTACGGCCGTTGGATGAACATCATACGGTAACTGAAACTAGAATCGTTCATATTGACTAAGTTGACAAAGCCCTCCATCCCCGTCAACTTGGTAGGCCCACAAGTCAGCCTCCCACTATGCTGACTTCCAGCTGGCAGGGGGAGTATTCATTTTTGTGTGCGTAATAAGGAGGCACTTCCTTGCGTGCGAAGATAGCTGGTGGGTCCGATCTGTCAGCGGGGGGCACGTTTTTTCGCGAAATACAGAGGCCCTTCCGGTGGGTCCCATATGTCAGTTGGAGGAATCAAAGACTTGAGAAGGCATACAGAACAAGCTAGTGTACCAGTAAGGAGACGTTGCTGAGTTTTAGAAAAAAGAGAGACGTGCTCCTGTAGCTGGTTCGAATCCAAACCTAGACTATGACTATATATGGTGCTATGCTACTCTGCAAGTAATGAAACTGACATATCCAACATTCACTTCTCCTCTTCTCTACTTACTCTGCCTAGCATCAGAAGCTTTGGTCGCAGCAACCATGTCCGCTGGCTGCTCGTCCACCTGCTCTTCAGCAGGCAACAACCAGATATGCGCCAAGTCGCCACCCGTACCATCGCCTGTGGGTCTCATCACACCCCCGTTGGAACACGCACCGCAGCGGTTTCTCATCGCAACCCGCAGCGGTTGCTCAGACAAAACTTAACCATCTTTGATTAATGAGCTCGTCAAGTAGAGGCATACTAGGGACACTGTTTGTCTATGTATTCACACATGTACTAAGTTTCCGGTTAATACAATTCTAGCATGAATAATAAACATTTATCATGATATAAGGAAATATAAATAACAACTTTATTATTGCCTCTAGGGCATATTTCCTTCAACAGGAACACTGCTTATTTCCATGCAGTAGCTAATCAAAGGAGAAGGAAGACCCTTATCCACTCCTTAGATGGTCCTGATGGTCCTGTCACTGATATTAAAGACATGCCTGGGATTGCTAGTGACTTCTACAAAAACCTCTTTAAGAAGGAAGAGAGCTCTGGGTTTGGCCTGAGCCCTGATTTTTTCTCTGATGCAGAAAAAGTCTCCACAAATGAGAATGATATGCTAGAAGCCCCTTTCTATGAAGAGGAGATTAAATTAGCTGTGTTTGAATCTTACCCAGATGGGGCCCCTGGCCCTGATGGGATTTCTTTCATGTTCTATCAACACTTTCGGAATCTCATTAAAACTGACCTGGTAGCCCTGTTTCAGGTCTTCCACAGAGGAGAACTGAACATACATACTTAACTTTGCCATGCTATCTCTCTCTCTCTCTCTCTCATTCCTTAAGAGGTTGAAGCTACTTCTATGAAGAAGTTTAGGCCAATCAGTCTTATTAACTGTAGTTTCAAAATTTTCTCCAAAGTTCTCACAAAGAGACTCTCTGTAGTTTTGCAAAGGCTAATTGCTAGTAATCAACCTGCTTTCCTTAAAGGGAGTATATTTTGGAAAGTGTGGTTACTGCTCATGAGGTGCTACACTCAGTCCATTCTGGCAAAGAAGAAGGCCTGGTCCTCAAATTAGATTACGAGAAACCTTTTGACAATGTTGACCTGAGTTTCCTGATTAAACTCCTAGAGTTAGAGGTTTTGGTAATAAATAGACTCACTGGATCTACCAGCTTACTCATGGGGGGGGGGGGTCAGTTGGGGTCAAACTGAATAATGTAGAGAGTGATTTCTTCCTCACTAGAAAAGGGTTGAGGTAGGGGGACCCCATCTCTACTCTCCTTTTCAGCTTAGCAGTAGATGTTCTTACTAAAATGTTCTCCAAGGCTGCTACCCAAGGTTTGATTGAGGGGCTCAACCTAGGAGTCTGCCCTGGGGGTATCATCTGTCTCCAGTATGCAGATGATACCATTCTGTTCCTTGACAAGAACCCTATTCATGCCAAGAACCTCAAAATTGTCTTAGCTTGCTTTGAACAGGTTTTTGGCATGAGAATTAACTATTCTAAAAGTGAGCTCATTTCCATAAATATTGAAGAAACAAAGTTTAATGAATATCTTTCTATCTTAGATTGTAGTGGGGGGAAGTTTTCCATCAAATATCTAGGGATTCCCCTGCACCATGACAAGTTAAGGAGAGAGGATATTTAACCTATATTAGATAAAATTCTTAAGAGAATTGCTAGGTGGAGAGGAAAGCTCCTATCCTACTAAGGAAGGCCGATTTTGATACAGGTCTGCCTTGCAAGCATTCCTGTCTATCTTCTCTCTTTCTTTAAATTCCCTAAGTGGGCCATCCATATGATCAACTCCCAAATGGCCAATTGTTTGTGGAATGACTTTGAAGAGCATAGGAAACTCCACTTAGCTAACTCGGGAATGGTCTCTATGAAAAGAGAATTTGGGGGCCTTGGCATCCCCAACCTCCAAGAGATTAATATCTGCCTTTTGGAATCTTGGAAGTAGATCATTGATCATAAATATATGGCTGGGAGGCCTAACCTCTTTCCCCTACTCCAAGTTTTGGAAAGGGGTAAATTCCATTACTCAAACATTGAAATTTGGGTATAGGTGGAAGATCGGTGTGGGTGATAAGGTTAGGTTTTGGGAGGACACTTGGTTTGTTACTTCTCCCATTGGCAGTTCAGTTCTGGCCTGTCTACTCTATCCGCAACTCAGCAAACTAAATGTGTGAATGAGATTGGGATGGTCATCAGTTGAAGCTCTCCTTCAGAAGGAACTTTGATGACAAGTTAATGGAACAATGGTACCAGCTAGTAGATATAGCTGGGAGTATTGCTCTGTCTTCTGAACCTGATGCCCTAGTTTGGCAAATGGATAGTAAGGGCCAATACTCTTCTAGTTCTCTTTATCATGTGATTAATTTTAGAGGGGTCCAACCTATGTTCATCCCTGTGTGGAAACTTAGGGTTCCCCCTAAAATACATGTTTTTCTCTGGCTGCTTTCTAATAACAAGCTAATGACTAGAGAAAACCTAAGGAAGAGACATATTATTAAACCTCTTGATTGTGTTTATTGCTCGGAACATGAATCCAACATGCACATGTTCTTTGACTGTATTATGGCCAAAAACTTGCGGGCTTTCATTAATGAGAACTTTGGTGTTCAAATGGGACCCAACTTTGAGTCTGTTGCTAGATTCTGGGTTTCTAACAACAAAAACTCAACCTTGAATACTGTTAGTTCAATTGTGTTGTGGTGTCTTTGGAAATATAGGAATTCTATGATTGTCAATAACACTACTTGGATCTCTGTTAACCAGGTGTTGAGATTGATCTCGAACACAGTCAGGAACTGGGCGATTTTGTCCCCGAATTCATGCAAGGAAAGACTGATGGTCTTTACGTCACAACTAGCAAAATTCCTTCAGAAACCTATGTTGATCACCTATGGCTGAGCCCACACAATTTGCTAGCGTTTGACCCGTTGAGGAACCTCAAGATCTCTGAAGACGATGGGAGCTTCTCGTCGCCCAAGAAGCGAGACCTCGGTGGCAAAGACGGTCTCGACAAGCCCTATATCGACACTCATCACCTGCTGGTCTCCCCAAGCTACTGCGGCGCCACCTATGAAGACCGGGAGGGCATTGCAAGAAGTCACCTACATCTTGTAGATGTTTCCGCATCTCGGCCGTTTTAGCTGTTCCCAACCTACCTTGTAATAGGGCACTCTAGTTGAACTTTTTCCATTCCCCTGCTTTTGCTTTCCGAACTGCTCCTCTTAGTGAGCTGATGTATGGATTTTGTTTGATGGTTTCATTCGAGTAATGGAACCCGGGAGGAGCCTCCATGTTCTTCTAAAAATAGAGAGCATGCTCCATAATATTTTGAAAGCTACAGACGCGACTCACAAACATATAATCATCATAAACAAAATCCCCAACCGTCATAAACAAGGTCAGAAGCCATACATAATACTTTGGCTTCCTCTTGAGATTTCAAACTTATGCACTCCCAGTCATACTATGTTTTTGCTTCATGTCGTAGGAATTTTCTGACAAGGGAAAAGCAAACATACATGTTGTGGTGGTAAGCGGCACGGCTGGCAGTTCAAAATATGATGCCCCTCATAGCTCTATGGTAATAATTTAAATAAGTTATTGAAATCTTGTGCGTATTGTTGATTATTACATGATATGCAGTAGTGATGCGAGTGTCCTTATTCCATAAGACCAAAAACAACAAGAAGAGAGCATCCAGTTCGGAGTGTTCTAGAAACTCCCACAACATCGAGAAGGATTCTAGTATGAGACAGATTGCAGAAGAAGCACCCGTAAGTAATTTATAATGTTTTGGCTTCAAACTTATTGTGTGAGCCATCATAGTGTCGTGTACTAAAAATGCACAAACAATGCTTTCAATCATGATGCAGACCACAAAGAGCGCATGTTTACAAGAAGTTCTGCCACAAGTACCTGACGTGCAAATTATTGAGGAAAAGAGCTCCTCCGCCATGTTACTTTCAAGCTTTGGTGTCTAATCACATAATTCATCCTCTGAACAATGCATCCGTGAGCTACAAGCGAAGATTAAATCACAAGTGATAGACACAAAATAGGCAATTGCCACATTTGCAGAAAATCTGAATGTCCTACTTACTACAAAGATGTTGGAAATCAAAGAGCTCAAAATGAAGCAATAACTAGAAATAGAAGTTATCAAGATGAACTAGGAGAGAAAACCAGAGGATTTGAAAAGAAGCAACAAGAAATGGAGGGAATTCTTAGTCATCTCTTAAGGAAGTCATTGCAGTCTTCACATGAGACTGTGTCACAACCCATGAATCACTCATGGTGCACTACTGTTTGTTATGATGCCTTCTCTAGTGTATTATTTCTAATGCTTGATAATATGTCATCTGGATGCTCATTTTAATATATGGATCACTGCTGTGAGAATGTGAAGTCCCATAGTTAATATAATAAAAGTTGTGATGGCAATTTAAATTTCAAATTTTCTCTAACTCAAATTCAAATTGGCCTACAAAATCAAACATGCACATTTTGATGCTATAATAAAAGCTGTGACCGTACTGGTGATGGAAATTGAAACCGTCACCACAGTCATGTCCTCACTTGTACGCAACCACGTCAGCAACATCTGGTCCCACATGTAAGCAGCCACGTCAACATCTTCTGGGCCCATATGCCAGCAGCATCGATCGGTCAAAACTGACGCCGACTTATTGTTGACAGGACCATCAGTGATAAAACCCTTGGCGGACCCACATGGAAGAAGTCACGTCAGCAACCGTTGGTCCTGCCTGTCAAAATCTTTGACCGGTCAAACCCGTGGACCGATCATCGGTGACGGGATTACCGTCGCCAAAAAGATCTTAGGTGACAGATTGGGCTATCATAGGTGACATTCTGGGCCGTCATAAAAAACGGCCATCGGTGACATTTTTTTGGTTCGTCGCCTAAAATGTGATCTTGCGTGAAAAAATGTGGTACCATCAAAATTTTATTTTTCACTAGCTAAGTGTCCGTGCGTTGCCACGGACTAACAAATATATATATATATATATATATATATATATATATATATATATATATATATATATATATATATATATATACACAAAGAGAAAATTCATGTGACATGAGAGTCAAAGGCCATTTTTATGGGATGATATCTCATGCTCATGATCTAGTAGGTACATACATCTCGTCATTGTCTTTCTTCCACACTCCATGTCTGAGCTACCACGCGACACTCGACTTCCTTCTGCCACCATGCATGCTTTTATCTCCTATTTCTCCTACCTCTACCTTGCACGACAGTACCAAGTTTCTTGTCGAACTATCATAATCTTCTCCGGTAGGGCACCCCCTTAGATTATTACTGACTTGTACATGTTGCAAATAAGATCAACGAAAATGGATACTAAATTTCTGATGAGAAATGAGAATTCAGGGCAATATCTTCCCAAGAAAGTAATAATTCCAAGACAATCTTTTTATACCTTCTGTCAACATTGGGACACACATTCCACACAATAAGCATGCAATGATGTTGATACTTGATTAATTGTCAATATATGTCTACAGTAAAGATAACTTTACTCAAAACATGTTTTTCTAAGAAGGAAGGATAATTCATATTAGAAAAAAAAATAAAGGTTTGGGTTCATCCCGCCAATGTTTCTCTTGTGCAACTCATCTCCGCACCTGCTCACGAGATTGGCCTGTCTCGAGCACACCACTACCACACACCCTCACAAGAGCGGCACAACCAATCTCTGAGTGCCACTGACACACATGCATGGAGCGCTCACTCCAAGCCTGACTATACACATTCCCACTGTAGCCGAATTCAAAGAGAATCAACGGGGCATCATCCACTGCTTTCTCAGGGTCCTATTCATCATGAAATCATAGACCAAGATATTCCTCCCATCCATTTTTAGGGAAAAGATTTTTCTCGATGTTCCTCTCATCTTCATGGTAGTAATAACCTAAAAACGCCACCAGTCAACTCCGAAGAACATGCAACATTGTGAGAGTCAAAGTCATGGTCAGTCAACTCCGTCAAGAATTTCAAATTATGTGCTATCCAATACGTACTTGTTGCTGATGGAACGACCACATAGATAGCTCATACAATCTTCATGCAGGTTGCACAAAATTACGCCATAGGAGGTTTCAAACCTTCAATGGGCCACCCTTGGCCATCCAGCCGGTGGTTTTCCATCCTTCCTTACGCCTGACGTCTTGTGGAACCAGGCGCATCCCAGATCCACCGCCTTCCATTCAGGTCGCCACACAGAGGGGAAAAATAGAGTAGGCGGTGGCGCGGAGGAGGAGGCGGTGGTTTTCTATGTCACTGGTGTTTGTGTAGTTGTGCGTTGGAACTTCACAACGTGGGGAGGACGAGGAAATGGGAGAGCAGATTGTCGATGGTGGCATGGGAAAAAGAACGCGGTCTGGGGAGGGGGTCGGTGGCTAGAACTTTGGAAAGGAAGGAAACCTGATTGTGTTTCCCTTTATTTTGTATATGGAAGTTATCGTATGGTTCATGTATGGCAACAAGTCCTATAAAAGAGAACCAAGGATTGATTGATGATTGTGTTTTATTTCATATGGAAACCGATCTGTCGGGGCTACATGTAAGTGCATTGTGACTAAGGAAGGATCAATAGATTGAATTAGATTAGAAAAAAACCAGCAGGAGGGTGGAGTTATTAATTAAGAAAAAATTCAGTAGTGGGAGGTGGAATGAAATAAAACCGGACGAAAATAAAACCAGAGTACCAGGCTACCAACTGCTTCATTAGGAGTAGAGATGGAGCAGTTGGTAGTCTCCGCCGGTCAATTTTCGTCCCACCTCCACTGGTTTTTTTTCGTCCTAAAAAATCTATGAAATTTCGTAGATTAACCAGGGACAACTCCCACCTCCCAGGTTTTTTTCCGTCCCACCTTCCATGATATTTTTTTGTACCTCGCCCCACCTCACACTGAGCCGCCACGAACCGCAAAAACCGCCTACCTTAGCCAAATCAACAAATCTCTCTCATTAATGCAATTTTCTTTAGGAAACAAATAATAGATTCTTTCCTACCTTAGCCAAATCAATGGATCTCTTTCATTAATGCAATTTGCTTTAGCAAACAAATAATAGATTCTTTCCTACCTTAGCCAAATCAACGGATCTCTCCCATTAATGCAATTTGCTTTAGGAAACAAATAATAGATTCTTTCCTACCTTAGCCAAATCAACAGATCTCTCTCATTAATGCAATTTTCTTTAGGAAACAAATAATAGATTCTTTTCCACCTTAGCCAAATCAACGGATCTCTTCCATTAATGCAATTTGCTTTAGCAAATAAATAATAGATTCTTTCCTACCTTAGCCAAATCAACGGATCTCTCCCATTAATGCAATTTGCTTTAGGAAACAAATAATAGATTCTTTCCTACCTTAGCCAAATCAACGGATCTCTCTCATTAATGCAATTTTTCTTTAGGAAACAAACAATAGATTCTTTCCTACCTTAGCCAAATCAACGGATCTCTTCCATTAATGCAATTTGCTTTAGCAAACAAATAATAGATTCTTTCCTACCTTAGCCAAATCAACGGATCTCTCTCATTAATGCAATTTTTCTTTCGGAAACAAATAATAGATTCTTTCCTACCTTAGCCAAATCAACGGATCTCTTCCATTAATGCAATTTGCTTTAGCAAACAAATAATAGATTCTTTCCTACCTTAGCCAAATCAACGGATCTCTTCCCGGTTCGCTGGGCACGTTTCGGTGGGTGGGCGTGGGGGTGGGGGTAATTTGATGGAAAAAAACCGGTTGAAAATAAACCGGTTGAAAGTGGGGGGGGGGACTATTCAACCATTTCGTCCATTAGGAGTAGAGATAACGGCGCTTCAGTGACGATGGGGTTGACGGCCGCAAAACATTGCCAGAACATTTTTCCGTGACGAAAACGGTTATACGTGACACAAGTGAACCGTCGCAAAATGGAGCAAAGTTTGTAGTGTCGGTGCTGGAACGGTGTCTCATCGATTTGACCAACCAGCTAGCTTGGCTCGAGAATCCAACTCACTATCGAGATGTCGAACCCACGAATCGAAACCCGCCGCCTTTTTCCTCGCTCGTGATGTTAGATCAGACTGAGGAGCAGCGGGCCACGGGCATCCAAGCACCGACTTCAGGTCAAGCTTGGAACGAAAACTACGCCTCGCCAGATCGAGCCTCGAGCTCGAACCCGACGACTCAATTTGGGAGCCACACATATCTGGCCCCGCGAGATAACCCCGGATCAATGTCATATCAATCCCCTGATAGACTATCCTTGGGGTCAATGTAAGATTAGATCTGAGCCAAAATATTGCTCCCACCCATGCCGAGTATTGCCCACGGGACATCGGACAAACAAACATCTGGGATTTGTCTCTCATTGTCACATCCTAGATTTTTCCTAAATCTGGAATGTTTGTTCATAGGGAATTAAACTTTTTGTAGAAAAACCTCCCATGCTTGCTAGATGACTAGCATTGCCTAAAAATTGCTTGTTGATTAACCTTGTTTGACTTGAGTGATCAATTACAGGGTTAAAGGCCCTATAACAATTACTAAAAACTAGTGGGCCTTTTTTTGAAACCCTGACCACAGAAGAAAAAGCTAAATAAAACCCTAAAGGGGTTCAAGAGGAAAAAATTCAAAAGGAAATAAATAGAAAAATATTCAAAATGAATTGAAGATGGGCCAGAGAAGACCGAACCAGAGAAAAAACAGAAGGAAACTATCTTGGAAAATAAAATATATTCAAAGAATAATTAAACAAAACCTACAACAAAGTTGCAGAAAATATTTGAACAAATGGGGCAAATAAAACATTCACAAGTACAGAAATACTTCATTTTGAATTTAGAAAATGTTTATAGTTGGGAGAAAAATCAAATTGAGACTGGTCTTAAAGAAAACATAAAAGAAAAAGGAAATGACTAACCTAACAACACGACCCACCTACTAACGCGACCCAAAATTCCAATTTGCGGATTCTTGCTAATAGTTCCAGTAATTAGTGCATAAAATTCCAAATAAGGGATAACATGCTAGAAGAGGCCTCTCCCACATATAAACTTGCAATGGTGATCGATTTAGTTACTTAGATGATTACCTAGGGACAATTTCGCATGCCGTACCGCCATGATTTCACACTCGCTATTTGTATCATATTATATCTTTACTTAGTCATCACCTAATATGTTCATGTTCTTTGTTATCTTGCAAAGCTACCTCTTTATACCCGCAACATAGTTTCATTTCTTGTTTCTTAGGTAAAGCAAACACTCGGTCTACATAGTGTTGTATCAGTGGTAGATAGGACGTGAGAGAATATTGATATTACCTTTAGCTCCTTATGGGTTCGACACTCCATAATTTCCATCTCCATCTTTGGAAAGTACTACGACAATTCCTTGCGTTGGGGATTATCCGTGGTGCAGGCGAGTTTTTGAGCGAAAGCTTCGTGCTTTGGTACTGTCAACGGCGACGCACGTGGGTGTCGTTGTCTTCCTGAAGACATGGTCGTGCATTTCGTGCTTGTACCATAGCTCCGCATGAAAACTCTTGTATGTTCATTCGGGCTCAACAGCAGCAACACTTGGCGCCGCCACCCTCCTGGTGCGTTGTCGTGCGGCTTAGGCGTCTTAAGTTAGGCCTCGACGAGGTGCTAGGCTAGTTCTTTCGTTTATGTGGTGTTCGTAGATCTGCTTTGTGAGAGGACTTACTCACCATCATGAATGGTTCGACCGTGTATTTGTTGTGTTGCTTTATATATAAAGCAGGACGAACGTCTAGTCCAGTCGGGTGAATCGTCGTGGTGCAAGTCCGTAGGATGGTCTTTATTTTCCTCGCCTAGTTGAATGATCTCTAGGCATGGACTTGGGTCGTTCAGGCATGCTGGGCCGTATCCTTGTCATGGGCTTACCGCATGGGGTCCTGCCGTCAAAGTCAACAGACAAAACTTTGTTTTCTGTTATTAAGCATAAATTTGGTAACCATGAAAATATTTTTCAATCTCCTACTTTTGAATTGAACAAAACATTTAAAGTATCATGTTATGATTTTGATAATATAAATAGTAATAAATTACAGAAAGGCTAAAAATCCGATGTCAGATTTTAGGCATGACAAATCAAATCTGATGTTTTTCAAGGCAATTTATATTGGCGCAATGATGGCAAATTTATTTTGCAAGCACGGCAATTTTCTGGCAAAAAATGAACTAAGGTGGATTTGCCATGCTCGCTACTTAAACTTGCCATCCTTGACGGACATAATTTGTCAAGAAAAATGTTTGATTTGTAATGCCGTTCGCTGAATATTCGGGTCCATAAATTAAGTGTTTACATTCGTATTTGAATGTATGAAAGACTCATCAAAGGCAATCCTATCTAGTCTTGCACGTTATCACCCACCGCTTTTTCCAAAAACAAAAGAATTCTATCTTGGGAAGCGTTTTAGAGCAAGGGATCGCCCTCTTGCTTTTTGTCAACGGATCATGAACATTTATATTTGAACCAAAATCTTCCTACTTGAACAGTATGTCCTTTTGCTTCAATTCTATTTCAGCAAAAAAAGCTGTTTGAAACCAGAATTTGTATGGGGTAAAAGCCCACCAACCTAGAAAGGTAAAACGGGTCAAAAAGTATGTTCTATTCCTGCAGGATGCAATTGAATTTGACTGGTCGGTTCCCCTTATCAGTCAATTGCTTTGACATTCATCTCCAGAAGCCCCCGCGTCGCTCCACACGGGCGACACGGGCGGCGAAACTAGCAGCCGTCAGCAACTGCTCCCCTGCCGTCCTCCCCCTCGCCGCCGCCAGAGTGCGTCGCCAGTCAAAGGCCATGTGGCAGCGGCGGCGGCGGGCCTTCGCCTTCTTCAGGGCGTGGGCGCACCCGTGGCTGGTTCGTGCGGGAGCCAGCGCGGGGTTCATCCCGCGAGTGGCACCGGCAGTCGGGAGATCCTCTCCTCCGCCAGGGCGGCGAATCCGGGGCCCTCGCGCCCGGATCTGGTGCTGTGGTGGGCGTGCGGCTGGGGAGGCCCCGTGCGGGTGGCTAGTGCGCGGCGGAGGTGTGGATCGGCTCGGGCCGTCGCGTGGTGTGCGTGGTGAGCGTGCTCGCGTCGGATCTGGCATGGATCTAGCGGGGCCGCTCGTCTTCTCCGGTGGGATGACAGCAGGGGGCATCGGCGTAGAGGGGCGCAGTTTTGCTGTGCTGGGCGCGCGGCTGCTCAAGGGGTATGGTGCCGTGGTGCTGGCGTCGAGTGCGCATGAGCTTGGCGGTCGACGGCGGAGGTAGCTTGGCGCAGCAAGAAGGTGGAGCCGGTGGATGTCTACCATGGGGATTGTGTGATGCGCAGTGCTTCAGATCTGCTCGGATTCGAAGGTGTGGTGGAGCTCTGGGCGAAAGTCCAGCACTGACCTTGGGTCGGTGCCGGCAACAGCGGCGCCATGGCCATGGTGTCGTTCCCCTTCTTGAATGTGTTGCCTTGATGCTCCATTGCATGACTCTCCGGGAGAAATCCCTAGCTTCGAATGGTCGAAGCGGGCGATGATGACGGCTACGTCGTTTCCTTCTTTGAGGCATCGCCTTGGGCAGTCAGCATGTTGTAGTTTGCACGAATCTCTTCGTCGTTGGGGATAGTGGACGTCGGGGCGGCGGCTCCGGATGGTTTCTGATTGTACGTCGAGATGGCGATCTCGGGAACAATGTGAGTGGCAGCTCTATGAGGCGGGGCTCTATCTCGACATTGGTTGGGTGGCATCCTTGTCCCGCTTGGGCGGTAGGGGTGTCGGCTCAGTCGATGCACCCCAGAGAGGGCGGTCTGACTTTATGTCGGGGCGGTTGCCCTGGATGTGGTGCGATGTTCGTGGTCTGCGAGCGGTTGTCCTGAACAACGCGGGCTGCGGGCTGCTGGGTTTTGCGGCGTGCTGCTCAAGGGGAGCGGTTGTATGTCGGGGCGGCGGCCCTGGAAGGCGGTGTCGATTGATTGCGTTGGGCGCGTCGGAGCGGTGGATGTCGGGGCTGCTGCCCCGAGAGAATCACTGTGGCGACCAGACTTCTATGGCAACGATGATGGTGGGAGCGACGTCGGCGACGCGACAATGGTTGTGGTAGTCGGCTCTTCTCCGGTGTGTCCACGGTTTTGCCTCGGTTTGCTTGTTGTTATGGAGTCGAAGCTGTGGCGGCGGGGCCCTGTGATGTACGGTGATTGGCTGCAGGTGGTTGTTCGGCGATCTTCCGTGGCGCCAGCCGTGCCTAATTTTGTTCTTCTGAGTTCTCCGTCAGAGTCGGAGTCGCGTTGCCTGGCCGC
Organism: Aegilops umbellulata; assembly: GCA_032464435.1. Taxonomy (NCBI): domain Eukaryota; kingdom Viridiplantae; phylum Streptophyta; class Magnoliopsida; order Poales; family Poaceae; genus Aegilops; species Aegilops umbellulata. The sequence goes on from CP136055.1 coordinate 95,083,487, forward strand.
AGGTCGACTTGTCGTCGATAAGGGTGGGCTTTGCCCTGTGTGTTTCAGTCTATGGGAGTGGGCTTGGCCCTTGTTGTCCCGGTTTTTCGTAATTAACTGGGCAATTCTCTTCTACTTAACTAATAGATGAGGCAATATTTGCCTTCGTTTTGATTTTTTTTTGCTTTTGACGTATCAGGTGGGAATTGGAAGTCTAATTGGAAAATAATCAAAATTATATAAATACTAATAAAGAAGTTAAAAAAATCAAATTTTAATGTATGAATTATTAGAAGTTGAATTGAAAATTTTCAGTTTGATATTTAAAACTAAAAATGCAAATTCAATTATAAAAATGTGAAGTTGTGGAACTATTTTCGGATTTCAACATTCGATTATGACATGTAGGAGATACACTACCTATCAAATTATTAGTGCAAATATGGAGTGCTAAAAGAATAACCTGATAAATCCCCTCAAAATAAGTGGTAAATATGGCGGAGGTTGTTGCATTCAGTCGGTGCTAACTAGTACCCGTGTCAATTGTGTTCATAGGCAACTGAAATGGAACGTGCGTTGTCATATACTCGTACCATTATTCAGATTGTTAGAAGAAAAAGGCGAGTATTAGGGGCCGGCACGCCGGCCCAATAGTTGGGCCGGTCAACCCCAGCCACCCGATGCAGCAGGCCGCTGACATCCGATCTGCGCGCGACCCCATCATCAGACCGTTGCGTCATTAGCACGCGATCAGGCAACTCTCTGTGGGTCCAAAATCAGCCGCCGACCCTTCCCCGTCCTCCAACTGCCCCTGCATGCATGCTTGTGCTGCTCCTCACGTGAGCGCCTGACTAGAAAAATAGAGGCCATGCAGCACCATGTGAACGTCCGCTGACCACCGCCGACCGGCCGCCCTTAGAGTAGCCGCTGGCCGCCACCACCGTAGCATCTCGCAGCAATTCATCTTTGCCGTTGCAGCTTTTGTGGAAACGGGAACCCTCAGGAAGCTTTTTCCATGTCGGTCGCTGGTTGAAGCATTTTTCATCTAGGTCGAAACTTTTTTTATAACGGTTGCAACTTTTTTCGTTACACAGTGCCTGCTTGGAGCTTTTTTCATCTACAGTCGAAGCTTTTTGTACAACGATAGCAACTTTTCCTGTTGTACAGTGCCTTCTTGAAGCTTTTTCCATTCCCGGTTGAAGCTTTTTTATGGTCGGTTTTATCTTTCTTAGGGGCCGGTTCCAGCTCGTGGTCGCCGTCTTTGCAACATCACGCCGCCCGTTTTCTAGATCGCGATCACCATGATCACAGCAAAAAACACTGCTGGTTCCAGCTTGCAGGCACCATGGTCGCAACAAAAAACGTTGCCGGTACCAGCATCTGCGGTCTGCTGGGGTTGCAATTCAATGCCAACTCGCACAGTTCATCGATGCCTCCACCAGCAACAGGCGGCATATCATCCCAACTCACCGTAGCTTGTCGTCGCTAACCACCGGCAGTGAAACCCGTCTCCCCCAAATCTAGACGCAAGAGAAGGGAGAGAGGGGAGAGGGTGTGGAGAGGGAGAAGGAGAAAAGGGAAGAGGGAATCAAGTATACATCGCACGGCGTACCTGTCATCACCGGCCGGCTGCCCTGTGCTGCCGTCCCCATGGAGAAGAAGGAAAAGGAGCAACGGCTGCAGGAGATAAGGCTAACTGTGTTTGGTCGTGGGGCCATCCAGCTGCACGAATCGCTACGCACAAGATGAGTGCGCGTGTGCGACCGGCCGAGCGCTTCCGCCGGTCTGCCGTATACAAGCGTTTCCCTAGAAGAAATACATGTAATACACCATAAAAATTTACATTATATACAACTTTCTGCACAGATCTCAAAGTAATCTCCGGTGTTGATTCAAGGAAGAGTGCAACCAACTAGGTGCACAAGGGTATTTTTCCCATGGTACTACACTCTTTGGCCTTTCTCTTAGTGCGCTATCAGGATGCTTTGTAGCTGATTCAGGAAGCACACTGCAGGTTTTTCTCCTTTTCAGCAAGACACTGCAAGTTTGTTCGGTAAGCTTGCAGACTCAGGTTCAATTCAGAGAAAAATGAGGAAATTGATCATGCAGAATGGGATAGTTTTGGATGCCTACGGTACTGTTTTCATGATTTTTTTTTTAAAATGGAGGAGGACCCCGGCCTCTGCATCTGGACGATGCATGCAGTCACTTTATTAATTATTCACACAAGACCTTATAAAGTCATACAACAGTAAGACTGAAGTCACCATCTAGGCAACAAAAGTGTCGCTACTCCTATCCAAGTGATGAAGGGATGCTGATAGTCTGGGCCTAGTACCAAACAGACCTCGCAGCCAAACCTAACATTTAAGACCTGAGGTCCCAACCAGGACGCCCGTCGGGTATGGGTCACCTACCAGTCCGGCGCACTCCTCAACCAGGACGCCTGCCGGGTCTGAGGCTGCCGCAGCCACCTGCTACCAATCCATCTTCAAAGCTGTACTGCTGCATCTACCTTGCCCGGTCTAGCTGACATCGACGCCACCACAACGCCAGACCGCGTCACCCTCCTGCGTGAGTCCATCTCCGCGCATCGGACGCAGAGTCACCACAGCGCCATGCCGCCGAGACCCGCCGCCATCAATGAGTGAGATGCCGCACCGCTCCACCAAAGAATCCGTCCTCTGGTCTTGCATCCAGCCCCTGCTCAAAAAACTATGCCCCCATGAGGAAAAACGACGCCAAAAGCATCGCCATCGTCCGATCCGGAAACTCCGGATCTAGGTTTTCACCCAGAGCAGCGCAAGCAAGTCGATAGAAGCTGCAAAGGCGATGTCTTCAACAAGATAACGACGCGAAAACGCCGCCATCGCCCATCATGACCCGAGTCATAGCACAGTTTTCACCGGCAGCCTCGTCTCCCCACTCTATGCCGGGACTGGATGCGAGAATCCACAACCATCTAGCCGACCACCTCCGGCGAAGAAGATGGCCACCACCTCCACGCCCAGGGCCGGAGCCCCCGACGTCCTCGTGTCGCGTGCCTAGTCCAGAGGCCGCTTGCCGCGCCGGAACAAAGGATGCGCACGACGGCTTGAGAAACCACCATCCAGATCCGACAGGGATCCAGATCGAACACCATAGCCGCCGACGTGATCTCTTCGTTGTCGCCGCCAGCACGACAACCCTGATCGCCACCGGCCTGCGCCACCGCCCTTGAATCTGCCGGAGTGGGTCGCCGCCACCCAGATCCGATCGCCGGCCGAGGAAGATTGCCGCCGCCGCCGCTGCGGCCTGCAGGCTTAGCCTGCGATGCCCTCGGCGGCGGCAGCGGGAGGAGAGGGAGGCCCGGCGGGGAGGCCCCGGTGCGGCGCGGCGCCGCCGCACGAGGGGAGGAGGTCACCGGAGGAGGGGGACGAGGAGATGTACTGTTTCCATGTGGATCTGAAAAACATGAGCGATAGCTAGTCCCCATTTCAACGCATATCTACAACCATTTCGGTTTCCTCAGAAGGAACAGCACAACACCAAATTTCAAATTCAAGATGTGTACTGTTCTTTTTCGTCAGTATACTTCAGCGGCGTCCATCAGTAAACAAATGACTTGTGTTTATCGATCTTGTTAGCTCAGGGTGTTGCTCCTCGATTGAGCTCCATTTCACCTGCATCTCATGACAGAACAACCCATGCATCCATGTTGCAATAGCATTTGCAGCAAGCATCTCTCTAATTTAATACTGTCATATTTTTACATCACAAAATGTGCCGGTATGCAGAGGCTGGCACAAGACATGCCGTCATATCGTCATCTTCCTCCGGATAGATCAGATATAGTGCCGATGCTCAGCACTGAAGATGGAGGATATGCCAGTACATGCGGGTCAAAACCATTGCTTTTCATTAGGGCTAGCACACCAAAGCTCAAACTCAAATGCGTCGAAGCCAACTCCGGGACCGGCGTGTCGCCGTCAAGGTACTCCGTGACCTGTTGCATTCTTGGCCTTGCATTGGCGTGTGGGTGTGAGCACAGCAGCCCAAGCTTGAGCACAAGGCATACCTCGTCGACATTGTAGTCATCTTGCAGTGTTGGATCCATCGTCTCGAGGAGTGTCCCGCCATGCCAATGCTCGAGCACCCAGTCAACCAACAGAATACTATCGCCTTGTGCGTCGTCTTCCCTGATAGGCCTTTGCCCGCATGTAACCTCGAGGAGGAACGTGCCGAAGGCAAATACATCTGTGAGAGGCGACGCCTTGCCGGTGCGCACAAGCTCCGGGGCCATGTAACCCATGGTGCCAACCATATGCGTGGTTTGGGGGTCGGTGCCATGGTCGTACAGCCGCGAGAGGCCAAAGTCACCTAGCCGCCCGTTCATTTCCCTGTCGAGGAGTATGTTGCTTGCTTTGACGTCCCGGTGAATGACAACTTTGTCCCACTTCTCGTGGAGGTAGAGCAATCCAGATGCAACGCCTTTGATGATCTGAAACCTGTGAGCCCAATTCAGTATTGGCTCGTGCTTGTCCAAGTGCAGATGTTTATCAAGACTGCCATTGGGCATGTAGTCATACACCAAGAGAAGCTCGCCTTTTCTCCGGCAATAGCCAAGTAACCGCACGAGGTTGCGGTGTCGGATGTGGCCGATGCTGGCAACCTCGGCGACGAACTCCTTGATGCCCTGCCTCGATTCGTGGGACACTCTCTTCACAGCAACTTCCAGCTTCGATGTCCGAAGCATTCCTTTGTACACGCTGCCGAACCCTCCTGCGCCGAGTAGGCGCTTGTCGTCGAACCCGTCGGTGGCATGGAACAGATCTTTGTACGAGAACCGATGCGGCCTGAACTCCGTCTCCCAGTCTTCCCGTAGCTCGGTGTACCTCAGCCTCTTCCGCACGACGAGGGCCGCAGCCACGCCGAGAGCCAGGAGAAATGCTGCAATGGCAATCGGTACAACGATTTCCGGGACCTTGGATCGTGGCTTGGGACCTAGACGTGGCAGCTTTGGCAGCTTGGTGATGTCGATGGCCGGAGCAGGCGCGTCCACGCCGAAGCTCCAGCCGAGAATGTAGTGTCGCGAGTCGATTGGGCCGGTTGCGGAAGAGAAGCCGATGTACGCCGCCTCCGTTAGCACGTCCGATAGGTTGTAGCTGGCAGAGACGAGCGGCCTTGCCGGTCTGGGCCTCTCCAAGGGGGCAACGGTGACGTCGATCCGCGCGGCCTCTCCGTCGTAATCCACCCACGCCCGCATCACGTCGCCGCTGATGAGGCTCATGCCATGGAAGGTGCCCTCGCCATCATCGTCGTAGTAGCCGGCGGCGTGCGACCGCACTGAGCGGAGGCCGTCGATGTTGATGCCGACGTGGTTGTTGTCAATGTCGTCGAACTCGATGTTCTGCATGGTGTCGAGCTCGGCGGCGAAGATGCGGTTGCTGGCGTTGCCGTTATTGTCGATGTTGGCGAGGCCCATGTACTGCGCGGCCAGCGCGGCTGAGAAGTTGCTGCTGGGCGCGACGACCAAGGCGATGCCGTGGCAGCTGAGGTTGGGGTAGGTGGTGAGGATGCCGAACGCGAAGGAGGCCGAGAAGGACCGCACCGCGCTGCCGCCGCGCGACCCGCGCAGGCGGAACGGGGCCGGGAAGAAGGCGTGGCCTTTGAGCTGCACCCTGCCGTTGGTCAGCTCGAGGAGGCCGTCCGTCGTGACCGTGGCCGTGCCGTCGAGGGTGAGGTTGGCGCCGGCGAAACCGGAGAAGACGAAGCGGTCGTCGTCTGCAGCGGCACCCAAGGCCACGCGATGGAGGCCATGGAAGAGGAGGATCGGCAGCAGGAAGTGAAAAATCCCCATGCGCAGAGCTACAAGCTGGGACAATTCCCTACAGGTGCCGATGGACGAAGAAGCAGTGCAGTTGCCAAGTTAACTCTTGTGTGGACGGGAGGGGTACGAGTACGACTGAAGTACGCATTGCTGTCTGGAATTTCCTTGCCGCGTGTCGCAGGCTTGCAGCTAGCGCCTCCGGTCTGAATTTCCGGACGCGTCGCTGTCTGTTAGTACTACTGATTTCCTTGTTGGGTCGCATTATTTGAGCTTGCCCAATCTATATACGACGACAACGAGGTCAGCAAATTCTATCCAAGATAGCCCAAGTCAAGCAGTGAAAGGGACGGCTGACGGCACAAGTCCTCCGCATAATTCCCGGCCAAAAAAAGAAAGAAAACTACTCCGCATAAAGCCATACCAAGATAGCCCAAGTCAAGCAGTGAAAGGGACGCGATCGATGCATGTGATGTGAACAAGCAAGACGAAACCAAGCACAGATACCAGCTACCAAGTCAAGCATGAAAATGTTAATTAAGCCTAGTTTGCGGTCGCTGAGCTTTGGTACGCATGTTGAATTCGTGTGTTGTGGTTTGGACGTTTGGTGTAGAAAAATGGCCAGGCAAGAGTTTAAGGCATCTTTGACCAAAACATTTTGCTCAAAAGGGCTTGTGGCATCTAACGAGGACCATCAAACTGCCCGCAAAAGTCCGGACCAACGCGTCTGGAACATGCAAGCCATCCAATGCAATTCCCCACCGTGTGATCCCGTAAACCGGGCGCAACCTTGGCGCATGCGCGGGGGGTGGGGGGGGGGATGCCGCGGCCCATCCAAAACCATACTCGGCCGATGCATCGTATTAAAGCTGATTGCCCATCCATTCGCTTGGCCGTGACTATTTAAGCATGGCTCTGGGCCGTCCACACCACCGCCCCTCACATTCCCTCCTCTCCGGTCACCACAGATTCACTCATCTCTATCTCCGCTCATCGTGATTGGCGATGTCGAATTCCTTGTTCTCCGCGCCGGCAGGTGGTGGCTTCCGATCTCCTTCCGGATCGTGGCATCGCCGCCGTCGCTCTCCCAGGCCATCGTCCTCCATGACACCCGGCTCCTCCGGGGAGGAGGAGATCATCCTCTCCTTTGACGACGAGAAGGAGCAGGAGCCACAGCAACAACTGCAGTTGCGCCTTTCTCAGAGGCCGCGACGATGGACGACGAGTATCAGGCGCACCTAGAGTTCCTTCTCGAGCGGTCACTCAAGGACCACGGTCTGCCTCCGCCCTCGCCGCCACTCCACTGTGTCAAGGCGAAGTTAATGTCACCGCCTCTCCATTGCGTTGAGTCGGGGGCGGTATGCCTGCATCGACGAGTCGGCGTCACCGCCACATTGGGCCTGGCGCAACAAGGTCGTGAAGCAGGAGGTGCCCGGACGATCATGAAGGTGCGGAGGCGCCGCCTGCACTACATCGCTTGTGGCGGCGACAGCTCCTTGTCGCGGAGCATCGTGACGACGGAGGAGAGGGTGGCCAGGGAGGCGACGCGGAGGGAACAGCGTAACACGGCACGTCGGGCGGCGTTCGCGAAGTCCAACAACATGTCAACCTAGGTCCTCGCGGAGGCCTGGGCTTGTGACCCCTCGGTGACCACCGCAAAGATGCTCGTGCGGGGACTGCGCCGCCTAGACGGAGAGCTCGCGAAGATCGGGGAGGAATGGTCGCTCAACAACACCTTCGACGCGGGTCAACGGCATGGCTTCCCGACCACGGTCGGCGTCGACCGAGGTGACCCTCTGCACGACACAGGAGAAAGCCGTGCAGCTTCCTCTGCGAGTATCAGGCAGAGGTCATGCACGGCAATCGCGGCCTGCTTGTGACGCCCGGATAATTAAGCTACAGTAACTTTCTACTAATGATATCACGTCACCTCGATTACTGTTGCTAATCTCGCGTTAGTTCGAAACCGATTCAAATTCAAATTTAAAATCAAGCAAACAATAAAAGTTCTCAATTATTAAAACTAAAATGTTCGGACTGAACTAAATATTGCACAGGTAATTATGGTGGAGAAACCACACCTTTATAAAATACTTAAATACTATAAGATGAATAAAACAACAGTAAAAACAATTATTTACATACCTTTTGTAATTAATAAAATGTCAAACTAATTTATTTGAGGACTATACTTTTTGTGACTATGGACTAAGTTCAAATACTAATTTAGATGCTACGTGTATTTTACTAAAACTAAAATAATACGAAACAAAACTAAAACAGAAAAGTAAAATAAATAAAAAGTAAAAACAAAACAAAAGAAAAGGGACCCCCCAATGGACCAACCGGCCCAGCTGACAGCCAGGCCAGCCCACTGGCCCAACCGGCTCCCAACTCACCTCCATAACCCCACCCGACCGAAACCCTAATCCCCACTCTCCCCACTCCCCACACGAACTGGATCGGGGGCGCTCGCCCCTGCGTGCCCCGACCCTGTCGGCTCGCCACTGCTTCCCATCGAAGCCCTCCCCGTCGCTGGACCTCGCGGCCCTGTCCTCGACCTCCTCCCCGATGGCCCGCATCAAGACACGCCGCCCCGACCTCAACGCCGCCTCACCCACCTCGCCGGTGCCGTTCCGTCCACCCCGAGCCCGCTGCCCTCCCCGTCCGGCCCCTGTGAGCCGCCGCCTCCCCTACTCCCTCTCTCTACTCCTGTCGTCAAACCCCCCGCGTCCGGGCTCCTTTCTGTACCTCGCTCACCTCACCATGGTCGTGCCCGCGCCCTTCGGCCGCACCCTGGACGCGCCCCGCGCGTGCCCAGGTGCGAGTGCTCGTCGCCCCGTGCTGCGCTGCTCCCCGCCCCGTGCTGCAGCTCCGCGCCAGCCAGCACTTCGTCGCCCGCACTGGCCATCGGCCTCGCTCAAAGTCGGCGACGCTCCGGTCGTCCTCGGCGCCGGCCGTCGTCACCATCACGTGCGCGATGCCGGAACACACCTGTAGGTCCAAACCACAGGCCCAGAGACCCCCTTTATCGCGTTTCCGGCCATCTCCGGCGAAGTGCCGCCACGGGAGAGGCTTGCCAGAGCTCTCTCCGGCACCTGCCTGCGTGGCACCACCCGGGGCCACCCGCTGGGTCGCTGACCGGTGGCCCCAATGGCCCCGCTAGCCCCCATGACATGTTGACCCGGTCAGCCCGGCTGACTGGACCAGCCCAGCCGCTAACATGTGAACCCCACACCCCCTAATCAATAATTAAAGTAACTAGTTTAATTAGTTAATCTAACTACTCACTGACCAATGGGCCCCCACTAGCTAATTAATCCAATTAGTTAAACTTAATTAACTATTGTGTGTGACAGGTGTGTCCCACCAGTCAGTTTGACTAGTCAATGGTCAACTCTGTTGACTGCTTTGACTGGGCCCACATGTCATTGACTGTGGCTGGCTCAGTCTGTGTATAAAAGTATTTACTGTTATTCTCGAATTAAATAAATTCCAAAAAATTAGAAAATCAATTAAGACTTTGAAAATTAATATAAAATAATCTGTAGCTCCGATGTAAATACTTTGTACATGAAAGTTGCTCAGAACGACGAGACGAATCTGAATACGCAGCCCGTTCATCCGCCACACATCCCTAACCTATCGAACTCGCAACTTTCCTCCTCCGATTCATCTGTCCGAAAACGCGAAACACCGGGAATATTTTCCCGGATGTTTCCCCCCTTCATCAGTATCACCTACTACCGCGTTAGGGCACGCCTAGCACCGCGTATTGCCATGTTATGCTTTGTGATGCTTTGATTGCTCTGTTATTTATTGTGTTCCCCCTTCGTTACTTCTTTCCGGTAGACCCCGAGACTGCCGGCAACCCCCAGTTCGACTACAGTGTTGACGACCCCTCCTTGCCAGAGCAACCAGGCAAGCCGCCCCCCCCTTAATCACCAGATATCGCCTACTCTACTCTCTACTGCTTGCATTATAGTAGTGTAACATGTTACTGCTTTCCGTTTATCCTATCCTGATGCATAGCCTGCCTTGTTATTACTGTTGTTACCTTTACCTGCAATCCTACGTGCCTAGTATAGGATGCTAGTTTTCCATCAGTGGCCCTACATTCTTGTCCGTCTGCTGTGCTATACTATCGGGTCGTGATCACTCGGGAGGTGATCACGGGTATATACTATACTTTATGCATGATGCATGTGGTGACTAAAGTCGGGTCGGCTTGAGGAGTACCCGCGAGTGATTCACGGATTGGGGGCTGAAAGGACCTTTGTCCCGACGGCTCTCTGGGTGGATCTTTGTGGCGGAGCGACAGGGCAGGTTGAGGCTACCTTGGTGAGAGGTGGGCCTGGCCCTGTCGGCGTTCGCGGTTATTTCAAAATAACATGCATAACGAGTTCTTGGTATTTGATCTGAGTCTGGCTACTGGCCTATACCACTAACCAACTACGTGGGAAAGATATGGGCACTCGGCATCGTGGTATCAGCCGAAGCACTTCGTGACGTCAGCGACTGAGCGGCGCGCGCCAGATTGGACCGCGTAATGTGACTTCTGTTGTACTGGAGGTTGCTAGGTCTGCTTCCGGCCGCCCTCGCAATGTGCAGGTGTGCAATGGGCGATGGGCCCAGACCCCTGCGCCATAGGATGTAGACCGGCATGCTGACCTCTCTGTTGCGCATAGGTGGGGCTGCAACGTGTTGATCTTCCGAGGCCGGGCATGACCCAGGAAAGTGTGTCCGGCCAAATGGGATCAGGCGTGTTGGGTTATGTGGTGCACCCCTGCAGGGAAGTTAATCTATTCGAATAGGCGTGATCTTCGGTAATAGGACGACTTGAAGTTGTACCTTGACCTTATGACAACTAGAACCGGATACTTAATAAAACACACCCTTCCAAGTGCCAGATACAACCCGGTGATCGCTCTCTAACAGGGCATCGAGGAGGGGATCGCCGGGTAGGATTATGCTATGCGATGCTACTTGGAGGACTTCAGTCTACTCTCTTCTATATGCTGCAAGACGGAGGCTGCCAGAAGCGTAGTCTTCGACAGGATTAGATATCCCCCTTTTATTCTGGCATTCTGCAGTTCAGTCCACTGATATGGCCCTTTACACATATATCCATGCATATGTAGTGTAGCTCCTTGCTTGCGAGTACTTTGGATGAGTACTCACGGTTGCCTTGTTTCCCCTTTTCCCCATTTCTCTACCCGATTGCTGCGACCAGACGATGGAGCCCAGGATCCAGACGCCATCGTCGACCAGGAGTAGTTAGGAGGATCCCAGGCAGGAGGCCTGCGCCTCGTTCGATCTGTATCCCCGTTTGTGCTAGCCTTCTTAAGGCAAACTTGTTTAACTTATGTCTGTACACAGATATTGTTGCTTCCGCTGACTCGTCTATGATCGAGCACTTGTATTCGAGCCTCGAGGCCCCTGGCTTGCATTATGATGCTTGTATGACTTATTTATGTTTTAGAGTTGTGTTGTGATATCTTCCCGTGAGTCCCTGATCTTGATCGTACACATTTGCGTGCATGATTAGTGTATGATTGAATCAGGGGCGTCACACTGCGCCCTTCTGCTATTGGAAGGGCCACTTCGACAACTTTTGACTGTGACAATGGCATGGATGGTGACATAGGTGCCACCGGCTAGCCCGGACAGATTTGCGTGCATGATTAGTGTATGATTGAATCAGGGGCGTCACACTGCGCCCTTCTGCTATTGGAAGGGCCACTTCGACAACTTTTGACTGTGACAATGGCATGGATGGTGACATAGGTGCCACCGGCTAGCCCGGACAGACATACGAGGTCATAGTCCACTACAGACTAGTTTAGGGTTTTTTAGTTTTAGTTGAGCGGATGAAATATGGTCCTGTTTATGTGAAATATATCAAACTTATCTTCGTTTGCATGAATCTCGCTGTGTTTGTATGAATTATGTCAGAATTTGTTTGTATTATGGACGGAGGTTTGGGGGAAGCATTGGATGATTAGCTCCCGTATTACTGTCTGTCTACACATCCAGACGCGTCCGTGAAGAAATACTATGTCCATTTCGTGGTCGACGTTAAAGATGTCCTTAACTCTTAAAAAGATTCATCCCCCTCCCGCCCCGCGACCGTCTTCGCTGCCTCCGACGGCCACCCCTCATGCCTGCTGACACTCCGCGGCCTCGCCGACCACCCACCTCTCTTCGATTTGCTAGCCGGTCGTAGCTATTGTCGGAGTTTCCACATCTAGGTAAAAAGCGATTCTCCCATGCACGGGAGATCCGGTGCATGCATCCATCGTTGATTATGCTGGAGATCTGAGTGCATGCAAACTATGCTTCGTGTATACCAGTATACTGTATAGAGTATGCCGATTCGCATTAATAGAGCATTGTATCATGTCAGTCCACTTAATGCCATGCATGCGTTTCTCTCTCTCTCTCTTTGCTGCTCACTCAGGGTGTGCAAAACCGAACCGGAAACCACGAACCGAACCAAAAAAACCAAACCGAACCGAAATTTTGGTTTTTTCAGTTTCCGGTTTTAGTTTCAGTTTCCAATTCTAGAAACCATTTAGCATTTGGTTTTTTCGGTTAGAAACCGAAAACCATTCGGTTAAACCGAAATAACCAAAGTCCTATTTAATACCCTCCGATACGAGTCCAACCGTTCAGCGACCCCTTCTTTATAGCTCTCAGCCCACCGCACTTCTACTCGACTGGCGAGGTGGTACTAATCTCAGCAGCTCCAACCGACCAGAGCACATCTCCTAGCACATGCAGTGCTTGTTTGGGCCTCAAACTATCCAGCCCATAAGGCCGCTTTTGTCGAGCGAGCCACGCGCGGAGTGCTTCGTTCCGTCTCTCAGGCAGCCGATCTATTTTTTTGTCTAAAATAAGCCGATCTATTTTTTCACCTCTAAAAAGAAATGTCGATCAATTTTGTCAGGATGGGAGGATCGGCCTGGAGAGGAGCCCACCAGGTGGCAGGTGGGTTGTGGCCTCATGGCCATTGAAGATGCGCATGATTTTCTCTCTTTCCTTTTTTGTTGCTTCCTCTTTCCTTCTTGTAACCAGTCGTATGTGCTGCCATCTACTAGTAATGCCTAGGAAAAAATCACGTGGACCTCCAAAACCTGCCAAATCTCTCATATTTGTTGCCATCTAATGCTTATTACTAAATCGTGTGTCCATCATCTAACGACCCAATCTACGTACACAGTACACACAAGAAAAAAAAGTCTATCCTACATACATGAACTGAATCATGTGACCAAAAAAATATTTGTTGTACAAAAATTCGCGTCAACTTTGGTTATTTTGGTTATTACCGAAACCAAACCGACATTAAATGGTTATTACCGAAACCGAACCGTATCTATGTATAAAACCGTATAAACCGAAGTATAAAAACCGTATAAACCAAAAACTGTATAAATCGAACCGAATCAAACCGAAAAAACCGAACGCACACCCTGACTGCTCACAATAGACTATGACACATGCATGGCTGACAACATTTCCTCTCTCTTCCTCTCAAAATCCATCATTTTTAGTTTCTTTTACAAAATCTAAATTGTTCATATCTTTAAAACCAAAACTCATTTTTTTAAGTTTTTATATATTTGAACTTGTCGCATCAAGACCTTTACAACAAGATCAATCTTGGATAGATTCTAAACATGCTATAATTTCAATGTTTTGATACACATTTCACTAAATCTATTTCACTAATTAGATATTTTAATGATTAAATCATTTTTTGAAATGAATATTTAATGAGTGAAATACAAATAAAAAAGAGTGAAATTATTTTATTGAAATTAGTTATTTTTTTCTGAATAAGCAAAATTAGTTTGTTCCAAATGAGTGAAGCAGTGTTTGGAATGTGTAAAGTCAACATTTGAAATAAGTGATTGTTTTAGATGACTAAAATATGCTTTTTTAAATGAGTCAAATCAGTTTTTAAAAATGAGTGAAATATGCCGATGAAATTGAAATTCATTTAAAATATGTTCAATATTAACCTTGTTTTAAAGATCATGTCGTTAGGAATTCAAATATATATAAATATTTTAAAATGGAAGTAATATTCAAAATATATTGAGGAATTAATATCTCACAAGAAAATAAAATGCTAACTTCTGTATAGATAGACTGGTTCCGCACAGGGATGACATTTAGTTTGCATAACTGGGCCATGTATCATTATTCTCATTTAATGTTAACAAATAGTTTCTAGACGTATGAATGGGGTATTGTACAAAGATTGCCAGCTATACCATGCACGGGACCTCGCGTGCATGGTAGAAAATCCAGTCTCACTACAAAGTTGTGTTTCATCAGGAACAGAGGGAACGTATCCGGTGCACCAGCACAACTGGTGCTACCGGTGCACCAGACCCTGTTGCAGATTAAAAAATATTTTAAAAAATCCAGAAAAAATTTTAGTGCATCGACTCAACATCAATGATTGTTGTCACAAAAATTCAAATCAAAATTCATAACAATTCTCAAGATACAAAAATGACAAATTTAATGTCAATGTGCTAATGGGCCCAAATTGAAGCCCAACTTGTGTAATGTACTATTCAGTGTCAAAATTTGTTATTTTTTTATCTCAAGCAATGTTTCAAATTTTAATTTGAATTTTTGTGACAAGATACATTAATGTTGTGTTAATGCACTAGTTTTTTTCTGAATTTTTTCAAACATTTTTAAATGTGGAACGAGCGACCGGTGCACCGGTAGCATCAATTGCCCTGGTGCACCAGATACATCCCAGGAACGGAACCATGCAGTTCCCCCAAGTGCCCGCGCCGCCTCCGGTGCTACTGAATCTGGTCGCCGCCATCGTGCAATTCGCCGCTGCCTCCCTGAGCTCATGTTGCAGCCGTCGCCGGTGAAGTACCGCAACGTGAAGCTCGGTAAAATTTGGGAGTTGGCTAGCTTTCCTGTACATAAAAAGTAAAGCAAATAGAAAACAGATTTGCTAGCAAAATCTCATTTAGCTCCCATATCATTTTATTTTACGAGTGTGTGTGGATGTTCTTTCTCTTTTTCTTTTTCTTCCATCTAACTAATTTTCTTTTTTATCCTTTTTTCACGCCAAAAACACCATTAATCTAGTAAGCTTGGCCAGCCTGCACAACTACATGTTCACTTATCGCGCACACTTGCAGTTTCCGCTGGTGAGCTTTTATATTTGTTTTTTTAGTTTTCTGATGCCACCGCGCAATTACACTTGTGCGTCTATCCGCAAGCAAACTGGGCATAGGCACACAACTGCAGTTGCGCATCCGTGTACCAGTGTGTAACTATAGATGCACGCCCGTCAATATGCGCAATTAGAGCAATTCCAAGGCAAGTATCCATTTCGTTCGCCGCCGTTCGTCTAGGTCGGCGTGGACAAAAGTGAAGGCCCAACGCGTCGACCCATTCACAAAACGCGTCCATTTCGTGTCCCGGCCTATTTGCGGCCCAAATTTATGGCAGAAATGCGTCGGCGCGGACGCGAAGCGGACGCCTCGCGCGCCTTCTCGATGTCCGTCTCGTTCTCACCCGGCGGCCGTCCAACTACCGGGGTTAGCTTAATTTATGACGACCGCCCGCTTCGGGCCCCCGCGTCAGCGACGGTGGTCGGCCTTTTTTAATCCAAGCGTGCCGGGAGGGGGGGGGGTCCTCATCCGCTTCAAAAGCCCCCGTCCCCATCTTGCCACCCCCTGCTCCCCCGTCGGCGGCAACCCTAGCCACCCCTCTCCCTCGCCATCTCCCCGCAAGGATGGATTTTTTGTCCGGCAAAGGCAAGGGCAAGGACCCCGCCACCCCTCTCCCCCGCATCCCCCGACCCCGCCTCCGTCGGCGTCTTCCCATCGTCCGAGGTAGCGCGTGAGCGTCCCAGTGCACCAGGCAAAGTGGCACTGGGAGAACCGCGTCCCTTTCCCCTACCCGACGTCACCTTGCCACACAAATGGCACTTGGATCCGGAGAGGATCCCAATGCCGGCGGCGCCGCGGTCGGCAAGGGCGCACGCGGAGGAGGTGCGGCGCTGGCAGGCGTTGCTGACGCTGGAGCAGCGCCGCGACTCCGCCTACGACGTCGACTCGCCCTATTGGGCCCGCTGGTTCGCATTCGAGCACGAGGAGACCAGGCAGCGCGGCATCCGTGATGTCTCGCATGGCTCTCCGCGGACGCCCCTCGTCGTTCGCGACAAGGACCATGCGCCCTTGCGGTTGTCCTGTAGGAGAGCGAGGAGGGGGAGCGGTGCAGGGAGGAGGAGGGGGAGGCGGCGTGCGAGGCGCGCATGGCGGAGAGAATGGCGCTGTCCGCGGCCGACGCCTGCTTCGTGCCGCCGCTGGCCTCGTCGTCCCTAGCCAAGGCTGAGCCAGAGCCGACCCCCGTCGAGCGCTACTCCTGGACCGGGGTAGTGCGCGAGTGGGTCAGTGTGCCACCGGTGTGGATGCGGGCGACGCCGGCGCAGGAGTAGGCCTACCTCGAGCAATGGCGCCAGCGAAGGCTGGCCCAGGACCGCCGCGAGGGCGAGTACCTCGAAATGCTCGAACGAGGAGGAGCGTCGCGAGGCGGAGGAGGAGGCGTGCCTTGCCCCGCAGGCGGCGGCACAGCCCCCGGCGGACGACATCGCCAGACTCCGGAATACGGCGTTCCCCTGGGCCGGGCCGGCGCCGACGCTGATCAACCTCAGCGGGCCCGACGTTGATGAGGACGACGCCTAGGGCAGCGCGCCGCCTTGTAGTTTAGTTTTAATTAATGTAATGTGGACGCGTGGACTCTCGTCGACATTAATGTTTAGCTAATGTTTTTTATTTCTGAAATATTTATGGTCTATTTTTTTCGTGCGAACTAAAGTCGGGTCGGGCCAGCGTTGAGCGCATGTGCTGACCTAACACGAAAGCAGACATGGTGTTCGCCGGGCCGACCCAAACGAATAAAAAATAAATAAAATCGCTGTTCGTTTGAATCGGTGTATTGAAATTGCTCTTACATGTTCACCGATCACCACAAACTACAGTGCTCATGCACACCGATGTTGTGCCCAACTACTTCCATTGTTCCTAAATATAAGTCTTTTCTAGAGATTTTAATATAAACTACATATGAATGTATATGGATCGTATTTTATAATGTAGATTCATTCATTTTGCACCATAAGTAGTTCATATTAAAATCTCTCAAACACTTATATTAAGAAATGGAGGGAGTACAATTGTAAGCTCGCGAGCACACATGCATGTCCACTGATCACGCGTAACTGCCGTTCCATGGGTTCGCACTGAACCCAGTTGCAGATGAAGTTGTTCATCGACCGCGCGCGCGCGCAATTGCACGCCTGTCGGTCACGCACAACTACATTTACCAATTTACTTACTTAATAAATAAAAGAAATGCAATATAAACTGAGAAAGGGAAAGAAAAGAAAGAAAAAATAAACGTAGAGGAAGAAGACAAAGAAAAAGAGAATGATAGAGTAAATCTAGATGACTACTCACATCGACCCGTCAATGTCATAGTGTGTGAAATTTCACTTTCAAGTACAACATCCAATAGTGCCATCATTTTCTTCGCTCAATCACGCAGGCGGTGACGTGAGAAATGGTCTTCAATGGAGAAGGAATATGCTTTGGTCCTACCTTCTAGACATAGTACGTGAGAAATGGTGACGTGAGAAATGGTCTTATCTTCAACAGGCTACGGAAGCTATGCACATGTGACATGTGTAGACATGAGATAATACATGAATTTGCATAGCTTTCGTACGCCTGCTGTAGCAGTTATTTTGATGATGCAGAGGCCAGGGTCTTTTTTCTTTTAAAAAAATGTTATTTTGAGGGTAAATGGAGGCAAATTTGACAATTTTGACCTCGGGACGAAATCAAATCATAGAATGAACTGCCCGTGAAACTATTTTACGCGGCTGACCTTTTTATTTGGCGCCAGACACGCAGGCGCCACACCCTATGATGCAGCGCCTAGCTCTGGGGCGTTGCACCTCTGTCCACCGTGGCAGCCCCTGGGCCCACACCCATCAGTGCAGCGCCTCCGAGCTAGACGCCACACTTGTAATGTGCAGCGCCTAGTGCTTGGGCGCTGCGCTGTGACTTATTCAGCCGCGGCGGCCCTCTCTTCCCCCACCCACCCCATTGCACCAGTTACAGAAACAGATTTATACGCGGCGGCGGCCCTATCCTCTCTCCCTCTCAATCCCTTCTCTCAAATCCTTCAGATCTGACGATCTGGTCCGTGGATTGCTTCACCAATCCATCCTACAAGGTACTCTGCTCCGATCCCCTTCTTTCTATCCATATAATGTATGCTATTTTGAAGATTTTGGGAAACCCTTGTTTGATTAGATTAGATTACAATGTTGCATGTATTAGAATCTTGCATGTATTATATACCTAATTTTGCAACCCTAGTTTAGTTGATTTTATTGAAAAGATATGGTTTGGATATATAGGTTGATATGTTATTTTATATGGAAAAGATATTTGTATTTAATCTTGCATGAAGTAGGCATAGTTTACTTTATTTGTGTTGAAATTATATTCGTATTGACAAGAATGCTTTGGATACATATGCTTTGAATTTTGCATATAGTAGGCATACTTTAGTTTATTTGTATTCAAAAGATAATTGTGTTGCAAGAAAGCTTTGTTTGAAATTGTTAGGATGGTTTGGCTTCTCGATGATCACTGGGACCATCAACACCGGTCGTACGCTATGTCGGTGGAGCAGCGGGTAATAATGAAAGTGACCGGTGTTATGAATTTTGTGTTTATTTCAAACACAAATGCCCCATATGTAATTTTATGATTTGTTTGTTTGTAGGAGCTTGCACCTCTGAAGCTTCGGTCTCACGGGGTCAACCTTGGGGGGATGCGCTATGATGAGCGATACACACCGTATGTAAGGGAGATAGGACTTATCCCTTTCATTCAGTTGGTCAGCCGGTCGACGCCACCCCACAATGCTGCAGCAATCACCGCGCTTATTGATCATTGGAGGCCGGAGACACACAGTTTCCATCTTCGGACCGGGGAGATGACCGTGACGCTCCAGGATATTGCTATGATCACCGATCTTCCTATCGAGGGGAATCCTCTATGTGTGAACACCGATTCTGATGGGTGGCGCCCGCAGATGCATGCCCTTATCGGTATGGTTCCTCCGGAGCCTCGGGAACCAGAAGTAGATGACAAGAAGAAGGAAAGAGTCGCAGCCGATGCTCCTTTCACGTGGATTACATGGCACCTTGGTACTTGCCTTGAGGAAGCTAATGAGGATGAGGTCAAGACATATGCTCGTGTCTACATGTGGTACGTTATATCCAGGATTATGTTTGCGGATGGCACATGCAAGAATGCTCCATGGGTGTGGCTGAAGGCGTTGACCGTCTTCGATAGAAAATGGAGTTGGGGTTCGGCGACACTGGCTTACTTGTATAGACAGGTATGAAGTTATTTCTTTTTAACTTCATTGCTACATTATCAATGCGATCTTCCTGTTAATTCAACCATTTTCTCTTTTATGTGCAATCCGGTTGTTGTCGTCTACCAAATCACGGTGAGAGCTTGGCCTAACCCCAAGAGATATACCTTGGCCACCATCTACCACGGCTTCATCCGCGAGACTAACATCCTTGAACAATGTAGTCCGATGATCCCGACCGAATACCTTCTCAAAAGCTTCGGCCTCCTTCACCGTGAACCCCTCCTCATCAACTTGTTCATCGGGACCTTCGTCATTCGAATCCGATGCATAGCCACGGGAATAAGGGATGGAAGGGTCCATTGTCTCTTGCAAATGATATTTGTCGAGATCACCCACATTGTTGTCATGGAGATCAACTTCATTGTCATCGTCCGCATACTCATCATTCTCCTCTTGCAAAGCTTCATCTTGGTTGTTTGTAAACGGGCTCAATGCTGGCCTCACTTCTTGGGTTAAAAGAGGTTCAACAATTTCATCTCGCTTCAAGGGTGGGGGCTACTAGCAACCAAAAAGGGGAGGGGTTCCAGTTCAAGTCCAAATGCAAACTTGAATCAACCTTCTTTGTTGCAAATAACTCAAGAGCCTTGTCTAGTGATTCATCCACCGTCTCCTTCTATGCAACCCAACGTTGCTCCGAGTTGACACGCATTGTCTTCCAACTGATGTGTATTCCAAAACCTACATTATGCCTTCCCTCTAACTCAACGATATCACTAGGGTCCATCCAATTCAAATCTTTCCTCACTTGTTGCAAGAGCTCCGCATAGCTAGGACTACTATCAAACACCATGTCAAGCTCATCCGGGTCCGGATCAATATTGCCTTTCAAGAAGGCGTCTTTGTCCCCATGATGAACAAACACACATGTTCTTCCCATCCCTATAAGCATTCAAACAACACAACGTAACATTGCTTCCATGAGTACTAATCCAAGGATTAACACGGAACACAAACCCTAACATACATATGAAACAACAACCCTAACCTTAACCCTAACCCTAGCACCAACATAAGAACACCCATAAGAATAACCCTAACATACTAACAAGTCTAATCATAGGAAATTGGCAAACAAACATCTCACATCTTCATGCAAATCTCTAGATCCATACAAAACTAGGGTTTCCCCAAACTAGTAACAAATGAGCAATTTGATAACATTACTTGGATCTAAAGAAGGGGATCGGAGAAGATTACCTTCAGGTAGGGTTGACTTCGAATTCCACGGACAAATTCTTCAAATTTGCAAGATTTGGGAGAGGATTTGAGAGGGGGAGAGGGGGCAAAGCTCGGGTTGGATGCTATGGGGGTTGGGGTGTGTGGGGTGGGGGGAGTTGGGGAGGGGGGCCAGCCAACTAGTAACAGACAGTGCAGCGCCCGAGCGCTAGGCGCTGCACATTACAAGTGTGGCACCTAGCTCGGAGGCGCTGCACTAATGGGTGCGGCCCCAGGGGCTACCACGGTGGACAGAGGTGCAGCACCC
Source organism: Aegilops umbellulata (assembly GCA_032464435.1). Classification (NCBI taxonomy): domain Eukaryota; kingdom Viridiplantae; phylum Streptophyta; class Magnoliopsida; order Poales; family Poaceae; genus Aegilops; species Aegilops umbellulata. The sequence continues at coordinate 95,104,264 of CP136055.1, forward strand.
CAGAGCTAGGCGCTGCACCGTAGGGTGTGGCGCCTGCTTGTCGGGCGCCACACAAAAAGGTCAGCCGTGTGAAATAGTTTCACGGGCAGTTCATTCTATGATTTGATTTCGTCCCGACGTCAAAATTGCAAATTTGCCGCAAATGGAACGTTGTTTGCCTACAGAAAGAACATGGTGGACTTGGTATACCGGACCACCAAGCTAAAAAAGATGTTTTACTTAGAGCAACTCTAGCATACCCCGCATCCCGCCCCGACCCGCAAAATAACCGTCAAAATGTGGGTCGAGGCGGAAAACCCTGCCCGATCAGACCCCGCATCCCGCCCCGGCCCTCAAAAATTTTTTGGGGGCGCAGAAAAATCCCGACCCCAACCCGGGAACACGGGGTTTCTCCCTCGCGGCTGCGGTGCCCCGCATATAAGCGGAAGCAGTTGGTTGGGGGGGACATTTCTGTTGGGGAACGTAGTAATTTCAAAAAAATTCCTACGCACACTCAGAATCATGGTGAGGCATAGCAACGAGAGGGGAGAGTGTTGTCCACGTACCCTCGTAGACTGAAAGCGGAAGCGTTAGCACAACACGGTTGATGTAGTCATATGTCTTCACGATCTGACCAATCCAAGTACCGAACGTACGGCACCTCCGAGTTCAGCACACGTTCAGCTCGATGACGTCCCGTGAACTCCGATCCAGCAGAGCTTCACGGGAGAGTTCCATCAGCACGACGGCGTGATGACGGTGATGATGTTGTTACCGACGCAGGGCTTCGCCTAAGCACCGCTACGATATGGCCGAGGTGGAATATGGTGGAGGGGGGCACCGCACACGGTTGGAATAGATGAATAGATCAACTTGTGTGTTCTAGGGTGCCCCTTGCCCCCCGTATATAAAGGAGCAAGGGGGGAGGCGGCCGGCCAGGAGGAGGGCACGTCAATGGGGGGAGTCCTACTCCCACCGAGAGTAGGACTCCTCCTTTTCCTTGTTGGAGTAGGAGAGGGAAGGAAGGGAGAGAGGAGGAGAAGGAAAAAGGGGGGCGCCGCCCCCCTCCTTGTCCAATTCGGACTAGAGGGGGAGGGGGCGCGTGGCTACCCTGGCCGCCCCTCCTCTTCTCCCACTAAGGCCCATGAGGCCCAATTAACTCCCCGGGGGGTTCCGGTAACCCCCCGGTACTGCGATTTTTCTCCAAAACCACTCGGAACACTTCCGGTGTCCGAATATAGTCGTCCAATATATCGATCTTTATGTCTCGACCATCTCGAGACTCCTCTTCATGTCCGTGATCATATCCGGGACTCCGAACTACCTTTGGTACATCAAAACACAAAAACTCATAATACCGATCGTCACCCAACTTTAAGCGTGCGGACCCTACGGGTTCGAGAACTATGTAGACATGACCGAGACACGTTTCCGGTCAATAACCAATAGCGGAACCTGGATGCTCATATTGGCTCCCACATATTCTACGAAGATCTTTATCGGTCAAACTGCATAACAACATACATTGTTCCCTTTGTCATCAGTATGTTACTTGCTCGAGATTCGATCGTCGGTATCTCAATACCTAGTTCAATCTCGTTACCGGCAAGTCTCTTTACTCGTTCCGTAATGCATCATCCCGCAACTAACTCATTAGTCACATTGCTTGTAAGGCTTATAGTGATGTGCATTACCGAGAGGGCCCAGAGATACCTCTCCGACAATCGGAGTGACAAATCCTAATCTCGAAATACGCCAAATCAACAAGTACCTTCGGAGACACCTGTAGAGCACCTTTATAATCACCCAGTTATGTTGTGACGTTTGGTAGCACACAAAGTGTTCCTCCGGTAAACGGGAGTTGCATAATCTCATAGTCATAGGAACATGTATAAGTCATGAAGAAAGCAATAGCAACATACTAAACGATCAAGTGCTAAGCTAACGGAATGGGTCAAGTCAATCACATCATTCTCCTAATGATGTGATCCCGTTAATCAAATGACAACTCATGTCTATGGCTAGGAAACTCAACCATCTTCGATTAACGAGCTAGTCAAGTAGAGGCATACTAGTGACACTATGTTTGTCTATGTATTCACACATGTATTATGTTTCCGGTTAATACAATTCTAGCATGAATAATAAACATTTATCATGATATGAGGGAATAGATAATAACTTTATTATTGCCTCTAGGGCATATTTCCTTCAGTCTCCCACTTGCACTAGAGTCAATAATCTAGATTAGACAGTAATGATTCTAACACACATGGAGTTTTGGTGCTGATCATGTTTTGCTCGTGGAAGAGGCTTAGTCAACGGGTCTGCAACATTCAGATCCATATGTATCTTGCAAATCTCTATGTCTCCCACCTGGACTTGGTCCCGGATGGAATTGAAGCGTCTCTTGATGTGCTTGGTCCTATTGTGAAATTTGGATTCCTTTGCCAAGGCAATTGCACCAGTATTGTCACAAAAGATTTTCATTGGACCCAATGCACTAGGTATGACACCTAGATCGGATATGAACTCCTTCATTTGCTACTTCCGAAGCAGCTATGTACTCCATTTCACACGTAGATCCCGCCACGATGCTTTGTTTAGAACTGCACCAACTGACAGCTCCACCGTTCAATGTAAACACGTAGTTTGCGATTTAGAATCATCTGGATCAGTGTCAAAGCTTGCATCGACGTAACCATTTACGACTAGCTCTTTGTCACCTCCATAAACAAGAAACATATCCTTAGTCTTTTTCAGGTATTTCAGGATGTTCTTAACCGCTATCCAGTGATCCACTCCTGAATTACTTTGGTACCTCCCTACTAGGCTAATAGCAAGACACACATCAGGTCTGGTACACAGCATTGCATACATGATAGAGCCTATGGCTGAAGCACACGGAACATCTTTCATTTTCTCTCTATCTTCTGCGGTGGTCGGGCATTGAGTCTGACTCAACTTCACACCTTGTAACACAGGCAAGAACCCTTTCTTTGGTTGATCCATTTTGAACTTCTTCAAAACTTTGTCAAGGTATGTGCTTTGTGAAAGTCCTATCAAGCATCTTGATCTATCTCTATAGATCTTGATGCCTAATATGTAAGCAGCTTCACCTAGGTCTTTCATTGAGAAACTTTTATTCAAGTATCCTTTTATGCTATCCAGAAATTCTATATCATTTCCAATCAGCAATATGTCATCCACATATAATATCAGAAATGCTACAGAGCTCCCACTCACTTTCTTGTAAATACAGGCTTCTCCAAAAGTCTGTATAAAACCATATGCTTTGATCACACTATCAAAACGTTTATTCCAACTCCGAGAAGCTTGCACCAGTCCATAAATGGATCGCTAGAGCTTGCATACTTTGTTAGCTCCTTTTGGATCGACAAAACCTTCTTTGCATCATATACAACTCTTCTTCCAGAAATCCATTCAGGAATGCAGTTTTGACATCCATTTGCCAAATTTCATAATCATAAAATGCGGCAATTGCTAACATGATTCAGACAGACTTAAGCATCGCTACGGGTGAGAAAGTCTCACCATAGTCAATCCCTTGAACTTGTCGAAAACCTTTCACAACAAGTTGAGCTTCATAGAAAGTAACATTACCGTCAGCGTCAGTCTTCTTCTTGAAGATCCATTTATTCTCAATGGCTTGCCGATCATCGGGCAAGTCAACCGAAGTCCACACTTTGTTCTCATACATGGAACCCATCTCAGATTTCATGGCCTCAAACCATCTTGCGGAATCTAGGCACACCATCGCTTCTTCATAGTTCGTAGGTTCGCCTTGGTCAAGTAACATGACCTCCAAAATAGGATTACCGTACCATTCTGGTGCGGATCTTACTCAGGTTGACCTACGAGGTTCAGTAGTAACTTGTTCTGAAGTTTCATGATCAATATCATTAGCTTCATCACTAATTGGTGTAGGTGTCACACGAACCGGTTTCTGTGATGAACTACTTTCCAATAAGGGAGCAGGTACAATTACCTCATCAAGTTCTACTTTCCTCCCACTCACTTCTTTCGAGAGAAACTCCTTCTCTAGAAAGGATTCATTCTTAGCAACGAATGTCTTGCCTTCGGATATGTGATAGAATGTGTACCCAACAGTTTCCTTTGGGTATCCTATGAAGACACATTTCTCCGATTTGCGTTCGAGCTTATCAGGTTGAAGCTTTTTCACATAAGCATCGCAGCCCCAAACTTTAAGAAACGACAACTTTGGTTTCTTGCCAAACCACAGTTCATAAGGCGTCATCTCAACGGATTTTGATGGTGCCCTATTTAACATGAATGCAGTCGTCTCTAAAGCATAACCCCAAAACGATAGCGGTAAATCAGTAAGAGACATCATAGATGGCACCATATCTAGTAAAGTACGATTACGACATTCGGACACACCATTACGTTGTGGTGTTCCGGGTGGCGTGAGTTGCGAAACTATTCCGCATTGTTTGAAATGTAGACCAAACTTGTAACTCAAATATTCTCCTCCACGATCAGATCGTAGAAACTTTATTTTCTTGTTACGATGATTTTCCACTTCACTCTAAATTTTTTTAAACTTTTCAAATGTTTCAGACTTATGTTTCATTAAGTAGATATACCCATATCTGCTTAAATCATCTGTGAAGGTGAGAAAATTACGATACCCACCGCGAGCCTCAACATTCATCGGACCACATACATCAGTATGTATGATCTCCAACAAATCTGTTGCTCGCTCCATTGTTCCGGAGAACGGCGTCTTAGTCATCTTGCCCATAAGGCATGGTTCGCAAGTACCAAGTGATTCATAATCAAGTGATTCCAAAAGTCCATCAGTATGGAGTTTCTTCATGCGCTTTACACCAATATGACCCAAACGATAGTGCCACAAATAAGTTGCACTATCATTATTAACTCTACATCTTTTGGCTTCAAAATTATGAATATGTGTATCACTACTATAGAGATTCAACAAAAATAGACCACTCTTCAAGGGTGCATGACCATAAAATATATTACTCATATAAATAGAACAACCATTATTCTCAGATTTAAATGAATAACCGTCTCGCATCAAACAAGATCCAGATATAATGTTCATGCTTAACGCTGGCACCAAATAACAATTATTCAGCTCTAAAACTAATCCCGGAGGTAGATGTAGAGGTAGCGTGCCGACGGTGATCACATCGACTTTGGAATCATTTCCCACGTGCATCGTCACCTCGTCCTTAGCAAGTCTTCGCTTAATCCGTAGTCCCTGTTTCGAGTTGCAAATATTAGCAACAGAACCAGTATCAAATACCCATGTGCTACTGCGAGCTCTAGTAAGGTACACATCAATAACATGTATATCACATATACCTTTGTTCACTTTGCCATCCTTCTTATCCGCCAAATACTTGGGGTAGTTCCGCTTCCAGTGACCAGTCTGCTTGCAGTAGAAGCACTCAGTCTCAGGCTTAGGTCCAGACTTGGGTTTCTTCTCTTGAGTAGCAACTTGTTTGTTGTTCTTCTTGAAGTTCCCCTTCTTCTTCCCTTTGCCCTTTTTCTTGAAACTGGTGGTCTTGTTGACCATCAACACTTGATGCTCCTTCTTGATTTCTACCTCCGCAGCCTTTAGTGTTGCGAAGAGCTCGGGAATTGTCTTATCCATCCCTTGCATATTATAGTTCATCACGAAGCTCTTGTGGCTTGGTGGCAGTGATTGAAGAATTCTATCAATGACACTATCATCCGGAAGATTAACTCCCAGTTGAATCAAGTGATTGTTATGCCCAGACATTTTGAGTATATGTTCACTGACAGAACTATTCTCCTCCATCTTACAGCTATAAAACTTATTGGAGACTTCATATCTCTCAATCCGGGCATTTGCTTGAAATATTAACTTCAACTCCTGAAACATCTCATATGCTCCATGACGTTCAAAACATCGATGAAGTCCCGGTTCTAAGCCGTAAAGCATGGCACACTGAACTATCGAGAAGTCATCAGCTTTGCTCTGCCAGATGTTCTTAACGTCGTCAGTTGCATCTGCAGCAGGCCTGGCACCCAGCGGTGCTTCTAGGACATAATTATTCTGTGCAACAATGAGGATAATCCTCAAGTTATGGACCCAATCCGTGTAATTGCTACCATCATCTTTCAACTTTGCTTTCTCAAGGAACGCATTAAAATTCAATGGAACAACAGCACGGGCCATCTATCTACAATCAACATAGACAAGCAAAATACTATCAGGTACTAAGTTCATGATAAATTTAAGTTCGATTAATCATATTACTTAAGAACTCTCACTTAGATAGACATCCCTCTAATCATCTAAGTGATCACGTGATCCAAATCAACTAAACCATGTCCGATCATCACGTGAGATGGAGTAGTTTTCAATGGTGAACATCACTATGTTGATCATATCTACTATATGATTCACGCTCGACCTTTCGGTCTTAGTGTTCCGAGGCCATATCTGCATATGCTAGGCTCGTCAAGTTTAACCCGAGTATTCCGCGTGTGCAAAACTGGCTTGCACCCGTCGTAGATGAACGTAGAGCTTATCACACCCGATCATCACGTGGTGTCTCGGCACAACGAACTTTGGCAACGGTGTATACTCAGGGAGAACACTTTTATCTTGAAATTTAGTGAGAGATCATCTTATAATGCTACCGTCAATCAAAGCAAAATAAGATGCATAAAAGATAAACATCACATGAAATCAATATAAGTGATATGATATGGCCATCATCATCTTGTGCTTGTGATCTCCATCTCCGAAGCACCGTCATGATCACCATCGTCATCGGCCCGACATCTTGATCTCCATCGTAGCATCGTTGTCGTCTCGCCAACTATTGCTTCTACGACTATCGCTACCGCTTAGTGATAAAGTAAAGCAATTACAGGGCGATTGCATTGCATACAATAAAGCGACAACCATATGGCTCCTGCCAGTTGCCGATAACTCGATTACAAAACATGATCATCTCATACAATAAAATATAGCATCATGCCTTGATCATATCACATCATAACATGCCCTGCAAAAACAAGTTAGACGTCTTCTAGTTTGTTGTTGCAAGTTTTACGTGGCTGCTACGGGCTGAGCAAGAATCGTTCTTACCTACGCACCAAAACCACAACGATAGTTCGTCAAGTTAGTCCTGTTTTAGCCTTCTCAAGGACCGGGCACAGCCACACTCGGTTCAACTAAAGTTGGATAAACAGACACCCGACAGCCACCTGTGTGCAAAGCACGTCGGTAGAACCAGTCTCGCGTAAGCGTACGCGTAATGTCGGTCCGGGTCGCGTCATCCAACAATACCGCCGAACCAAAGTATGACATACTGGTAAGCAGTATGACTTGCATCGCCCACAACTCACTTGTGTTCTACTCGTGCATATAACATCTACGCATAAAACCTGGCTCGGATGCCACTGTTGGGGAACATAGTAATTTCAAAAAAATTCCTACGCACACCCAGGAACATGGTGATGCATAGAAACGAGAGGGGAGAGTGTTTTCCACGTACCCTCGTAGACCGAAAGCGAAAGTGTTAGCACAACGCGGTTGATGTAGTCTTACGTCTTCACGATCCGACCGATCCAAGTACCGAACGTACGGCACCTTCGAGTTCAGCACACGTCAGCTCGATGACGTCCCGCGAACTTCGATCCAGCAGAGCTTCATGGGAGAGTTCTGTCAGCATGATGGCATGATGACAGTGATGATGTTGTTACCGACGCAGGGCTTCGCCTAAGCACCGCTACGATATGACCGGCGTGGAATATGCTGGAGGGGGCACCGCACACGGCTGGAATAGATCAACAGACCAACTTGTGTGTTCTAGGGTACCCCCTGCTCCCCTTATATAAAGGAGCAAGGGGGGAGGTGGCCGGCCAGGAGGAGGGCGCGCCAAGGGGGGAGTCCTACTCCTACCAGGAGTAGGACTCCTCCTTTTCCTTGTTGGAGTAGGAGAGGGAAGGAAGGGAGAGAGGAGGAGAAGGAAAAAGGCCCCCCCTCCTTGTCCAATTCATACTAGAGGGGGAGGGGGCGCGCGGCTGCCCTGGCCGCCCCTCCTCTTCTCCCACTAAGGCCCATGAGGCCCAATTAACTCCCCGGGGGGTTCCAGTAACCCCCCAGTACTCCGGTTTTTCTCCGAAACCACTCGGAACACTTCCGGTGTCCGAATATAGTCGTCCAATATATCGATCTTTATGTCTCGACCATTTCGAGACTCCTCGTCATGTCCGTGATCATATCTGGGACTCCGAACTACCTTCGGTACATCAAAACAGAAAAACTCATAATACCGATCGTCACCCAACTTTAAGCGTGCGGGCCCTACGGGTTCGAGAACTATGTAGACATGACCGAGACACGTTTCCGGTCAATAACCAATAGTGAAACCTGGATGCTCATATTGGCTCCCACATATTCTACGAAGATCTTTATCGATCAAACCGCATAACAACATACGTTGTTCCCTTTGTCATCGGTATGTTACTTGCTCGAGATTCGATCGTCGGTATCTCAATACCTAGTTCAATCTCGTTACCGGCAAGTCTCTTTACTCGTTTCGTAATGCATCATCCCGCAACTAACTCATTAGTCACATTGCTTGCAAGGCTTATAGTGATGTGCATTACCGAGAGGGCCCAGAGATACCTCTCCAACAATCGGAGTGACAAATCCTAATCTCGAAATACGCCAACTCAACAAGTACCTTCGGAGACACCTGTAGAGCACCTTTATAATCACCCAGTTACGTTGTGACGTTTGGTGGCACACAAAGTGTTCCTCCGGTAAACGGGAGTTGCATAATCCCATAGTCATAGGAACATGTATAAGTCATGAAGAAAGCAATAGCAACATACTAAATGATCAAGTGCTAAGCTAACGGAATGGGTCAAGTCAATCACATCATTCTCCTAATGATGTGATCCCGTTAATCAAATGACAACTCATGTCTATGGCTAGGAAACTCAACCATCTTCGATTAACGAGCTAGTCAAGTAGAGGCATACTAGTGACACTATGTTTGTTTATGTATTCACACATGTATTATGTTTCCGGTTAATACAATTCTAGCATGAATAATAAACATTTATCATGATATGAGGAAATAGATAATAACTTTATTATTGCCTATAGGGCATATTTCCTTCAATTTCAACCCGCGCTTTCCCCACCAACCACCTCTCCCCCCTGCCCCGCCGCCGGGCCGCCGCCCAAGATTCCGGCGAAAGCCGCCGGCAGTAGCACGCCGAAAGGCCGCCACGCGCACGAGACCTCCCCTCCCCCCTGCGTCGGCGGCCGCCGGATTTGCAGATCTGCGGCACTTCATCCCGGGCCGCCAAATTTGGCTTTTCCGGCCGCCTGTTGCTGCGCCAAGCGATGGAGTGGTCGGGGAGCCTCTCCCGCGGCCCCGACAAGGGTGCATCGCCGCATGCAGGTTCGGGTTCGTCCGCCCGCCACCGCCGATGGTTTGCGGGCATGGATTCGTTCGGCCGTCCACCGGGCTCGGCGCTCGCGCAGCGTCTCTGTGGCTTGCCGATGCCGCTCATACGGTGCGACGACTGCATGCGAACAGTGCTGCGGCTAACTTCGGCCACGCCGAAGCACCCCGGATGGGTGTTCTTCAAATGCGAAAACGACGGGGTACGTGCACTTGCGGTAGCTCATTTGATAGCTCATTCTTTAGTTCGATTGCGGATCCTCATTTTGAACATGGTCATTCTTTTGTGTAGGACGATGAATGCACATTTTGGTTTTGGGAAGGCCGATACATTGATTTATTGATAGAAATGAACTTAATAGATGTTGGTGCACTCCTTAGTAGAATCGAAGGCAATGATGCGGCTGCATGTGCAACTAGAGGGGAAGCAACGTCTACTTCTTTCGTACCAAAGATGAAGAAAGAAGAATGCAAAATCAAGAATCCACATATCAACAACGAATACATGGAGAAGATATTAGTCCAACTAGTGGGAGCAGTTATGGAAGTTGGAAATCTTCTAAAATGCATACTTGTGGTTCTTGTTTTCTTTGGTCTCGCTATTCTAGCAAAGATTTGGTGATGTCTTTTGTATCCAATGTTGTTGAAAAAGCAAAGAAATGCAATTTGCTAGATCAAATTAAGGTGAAAATTTAAGTTTTGAGGGCCGGGAGGAGCTGCGCCAGATCAAACGCCGCAAAGCCGACCCATAAAAAAACATATTCCTGCAATATCCTTTTTTACGGGTCCATTATGCGGGGTCTGCAACTGCGGCCGTCCGCGCCGGCCCGCAAAGGCGTTTTTCCACGAACTGCAAACACGTTTTGTGGGTTGGGAGGATGTGGGGTCTGCTAGAGTTGCTCTTAGAGCATCTACAATCCGGCGTCACCCAAACGCCGGGCCGGGTAACCAGTCAAAAAAATCCGACCTGAACGGGTGCCTCAAACAGGGGCATCAAATGTCCGGACAGACCGGCATCCTTATATCTAACCCAAATGCAGGGCAGGTATAAAGATGGTCGGGCGTGTCCGCCACATCGGACCCGATAGGCCTACCCCACTACAACTTGTAACAAATCCAACCCCTTGACCTACGGAATTTATTTGCTCTCTCCTCCCTTCTTTCTCCTCTACGCCGGAAGTCTCATAGCTTTGCCGCCATCCTTACTCCGCGGCCGTTCTGAGCCTCAGGGCCGCCAGCACCGACACAATAGTCTTCTCTACCGTGCTCACCGCCGCGGACATCGTCGCCGGCCCTGACGCCACTGCGGTACGTCCGACTATTATGGGCTGCCCCTTACGCTCTATGTGTTCGACACATTGTCCAACCCGAGTTTTTTTTTATTCATAGGGAAAGCGATGGGTTCCGATGCTTCGCCGGATGAGGATTATGACCGATTGAGCTTAATAAAATGTATCAAGGTCATACCAAAGAGCACACCATCATACTGGAAGCAATGACATCACATGACTTACGGATTTGACATGCTTTCTTTGGCCTGTCGGGTTCTCGCAATGACATCAACATGCTTCAACGATCTCCCGTGTTCAGGAGGCTTTGTAATGGGGAATCGCCGCCGTGAAACTACACTGTCAACGGCCGTGGCTACAATATGGGATACTATCTTGCCGATGGCATATATCCTCAGTGGGTGGCGTTTGTGAGACCATGTCTGAACCACAAGGCAACAAACAAAGACACTTTGCAACAATGCAGGAAGCAACTAGGAAAAGGTGCTTCAAACTCGTTTGGTAATTGTTCATGGAGGTACAATGATGTGGGAATTGGAAATTTTGTGGAAGCTGATAACATATTGTGTTATTTTGCACGATATGATTGTCGAGGGTGAGGGTGATGGTGTAGCCCAAACCAATAATTTTTAAGCGTCTGGAGGACAAGTTCAAATCCCAGAAGATCAAGATGCAAATCAGCTTATGAACTTTCTACAGATGCACCAGAATCTTCGAGACGTGCAACTACCAGTGATCTTGTGGAGCATATGTGACCCATAATGAAAACCAAAGAGATAATGTTTGAGTTGTGCACTTAAAATAAATTTTATATAAGAACTATCTATTTTCACTATAAACATTTGTTATTTACGTGTGACATTGCCGTTTATGAAGCACATGCATGGATTTGCATGTATTTGAGGTATGTGGCTGCCAGGCACAACATATGAGGGGCGATCCGGCTACGTCCGCGTGAAGGAAATATGCCCTGGAGGCAATAATAAAGTTGTTATTTATATTTCCTTATATCATGATAAATGTTTATTATTCATGCTATAATTGTATTAACCGGAAACTTGATACATGTGTGGATACATAGACAAAACACAGTGTCCCTAGTAAGCCTCTACTAGACTAGCTCGTTAATCAAAGATGGTTAAGTTTCCTAACCATAGACATGAGTTATCATTTGATGAACAGGATCACGTCATTAGGAGAATGATGTGATGGACAAGACCCATCTGTTAGCTTAGCATAATGATCGTTAAATTTTATTGCTATTGCTTTCTTCATGACTTATACATATTCCTTTGACTATGAGATTATGCAACTCCCGAATACCGGAGGAATACCTTGTGTGCTATCAAACGTCACAATATAACTGGGTGATTATAAAGATACTCTACAGGTATCTCTGAAGGTGTTTTTTGGGTTGGCATAGATCGAGATTAGGATTTGTCACTCCGAGTATCGGAGAGGTATCTATAGGCCCTCTTGGTAATGCACATCATGATAAGCCTTGCAAGCAATGTGACTAATGAGTTAGTTGCTAGATGATGCATTACGGAATGAGTAAGGAGACTTTCCGGTAACGAGATTGAACTAGGTATGAAGATACCGACGATCGAATCTCAGGCAAGTAACATACCGATGACAAAGGGAATGACGTATGTTGTCATTACGGTTTAACCGATAAAGATCTTCGTAGAATATGTAGGAACCAATATGAGCATCTAGGTTCCGCTATTGGTTATTGACCGAAGAGGTGTCTCTGTCATGTCTACATAGTTCTTGAACCCGTAGGGTCGCGCGCTTAATGTTCGATGACGATTTGTATTATATGAGTTATGTGATTTGGTGACCGAATGTTGTTCGGAGTCCCAGATGAGATCACGGACATGACGAGGAGTCTCGAAATGGTCGAGAGGTAAAGATTGATATATTGGATGATAGTATTCAGACACCGGAAGTGTTTCAGATTGTATCGGGTACATATCGGAGTACAGGGGGTTACCGGAACCCCCCGAGGGAAGATATGGGCCATAGGAGGGAGGCACACCAGCCCACAAAGGGGTGCCCCCCCCCCCAAGGGATGAGTCCGAATTGGACTGGGGAAGGGGGCGGCGGCCCCCCTTTCCTTCTCCCTCTCTCTCTCCTCCCCCCTTTCCCCCTCCGATAAAAGGAAGGGGGCCGAATCCTACTAGGAGCCCAAGTAGTACTCCTCCTACTTGGGGCGTGCCTAGGGCCGGCCTCCTCCCCTCTTCCTCCTTTATATATGGGGGTGGGAGGCACCGCTAACACACATCAATTGTTCCAAGCCGTGTGCGGCGCCCCCCTCCACAGTTTACGCCTCGAGTCATATTAACGTAGTGCTTAGGCGAAGTCGTGCGCGGATAACTTCACCATCACCGCCACCACACCGTCGTGCTGGCGGAACTCTCCCTTGACACTTTGCTGGATCAAGAGTTCGAGGGAGGTCATCGAGCTGAACGTGTGCAGAACTCGAAGGTGCCGTACGTTCGGTGCTTGATCGGTTGAATCGAGAAGACATTCGGCTACATCAACCACATTAAGCAAACACTTCCGCTTTCTACAAGGGTACGTGGACACACTCTCCCCTCTCTCGTTGCTATGCATCTCCTAGATAGATCTTGCATGAGCGTAGATTTTTTTTAAAATTGCATGCTACGTTCCCTTACACCGCGGGCATGCTCGGACGCGTCGACGGACGTATAGGAAGATTTTAATAAGATTTCACATGGCAAACTCTCATGCGCAAAGATTTTTACTAAGAGACTTACTTGAGCAACTGTTGAATGTCACCACCTTGATGTATCATTTAGGCAAGATGTTCCAATGAGGAGAAATAAAATCCTTACAAGTGACTGGTCTGGTAGTAAAAGTGTTGAATACGCCACCTCCTCGGTTGAATACGTCACCTCTGAAATCAAAATGTTCTGTAATGCCATCACCGATGCGTGATTCTGAGAAAGGACAACCTTACAACGTGATTGGTCTGGTAGTAAAATGTGTTGTTTCTGCCACCACGAGGAGATGATGAAAACCTTCTCTTATAGAGCAATTATGGGTGCATAACACCGCCAGTCATCCGAGTCACGTCCAACTTGTGTCCACCACGCAATGTTGCCAACTAGTTGGTCGCTAGCTCGAGTATATAAAGTTTTGTTAATGGTAAAACTTCCTCTCCGCTGCAGGTTATTTTCTAGTGTACGCACTAGTTTCGTCTATGGTTTACTCTTCAGCGACAGGAACACTGACAACTACTTATGGAGGTTTATACACGTTTGGACCAGGTGATCACCCGACATGGGTGGTGGAGAATCTACAAATTGTCTCTCCCCCCACTCCGCCTCATGCATAGTTTGGGTCATATTTGCTTTACTATTGCTAGCTTGATACTATGTGTGCATGTGTTGGTACTGGCCGTGTGCATCCTAACCACGCAAAGTCTAGATGTGTTCATGTTCTTGAAGTCCCTTATGCGGAACTGAGAGTTAATAAGAGACGTCCTTTATAAACACAATCAGTTAATTTGTAGTAGTTGAATTCTCGTTATTTCTTTTTTCCACCCAATAATGTTGTATGTTTGTTCCTTATCACAATGATAGTGAAACCTAGTACTTCTTCTGTCATATGAATGAAAAACACAGACTTACATAGATTTGAAGTGGGGCATGTGAGGGCAAAGGGGACGGTGGAACCGGCCAAAACAGCAAGCCAATTCTTCACAAACATATCAACAAGCATCTTAGGTACATATAAGGAAATATATATGCAGTATATATAAGGAAACATATCTATATAATAAAATCCACGAGTACTGCAATGTCCAATCTTCACCACAAAATATGCTTGCAAGAACAACTTACTACAATATCAATATCATAATATAATCATCAACATATGAAAGAATATCATACCTCCAATATCAACATAACCAAACTATACCAAACTTGAACAACAAATACAAATAGCAATCATTAACTTGATCCGCAATAAATATGACAAGTCAACACCAAATCAAAGGGAGACACAAGGATTTACATGAAAACGCAGTACGGGAAAAAAAACCACGGGCCGACAAGCATGTCTTCCACTATAGAAATTGGAGGTACAAGGTGGAAGCAAACAAGGTAGGCTCAAAATCCCCATTTTATTACTCAGATTTGGGTCTTTTTTTTATCAAATGCCCCGCTTCTCTCTCCCACTCTAGAACTCTCTTAAAAATAGAAAAGTTCAACTCTCTGTTATTCTTGAGTTTGAAGAGAAGTATATTTGAGTTTGCAAATTTTGATGTAGATTAAATGCGAAGATTATAAGATACTCCTTTAACAAAAAATATTAGATTATTCTAATCTCTTATTTGATGCATTGGGAGAATAGGGATTATAATTAGTTGATCGTGAATGTCCAAAACTACTCATTTTAAGTATCTTTAAGGTTCATGCAAACTTTCTTTGGGGGGTAGGGGTGTGAGGTACCGAAGAAAATTCAGTCTATTTTAACAACTCTACATAAAGCCTTTCTTAGCTTGCTAACTATCTCAAATAGCCAAGTTTATTTTGCGGTAACTTAATCCACATGCTTCTGAACAGTGAAGTAAGAGATGCACTTTATCACATGACGTGTTACACATACCTCAATAGCAGCCATATAATTTCGTGCATTTGCTCGAGCATCGAGAAACATATTAGTACAAGGGAAAATCACACACATCACAACCGATGTCATGTTTCCTCTACAAGGCTGGACAAGGTGGTCACACTTTCCATTGATGAAGGGTAAGACATGACGTACGAGTCAAACCCGTCGTTCTGCATCAACGCAAGAATCTGGAAGCTCTCATTCGTCAAAGTAAGCTCCGGTAGTTGCACGTCTTCATTAAGGTACCTCACGACCTGTCGCATTCCTGGCCTTGAATTACAGAGAGGATGCGAGCATAATAATCCTAGCTTCAATGCTAGGCAAGCCTCACCGGCATCGTAGCTATGAAGCTTGGTATCCACGGTTTCAGCTAGTGATCCTCTGTGCCAATGCTCAAGTACCCAGTCGACCAGCATTAGTTGTTCGCCTTGTGAATTTTGCCTAATGGGCCTTTGTCCACATGTGACCTCAAGAAGGAATATGCCGAAGGCGAACACGTCGGTCAGGGGGGTTGCCTTGCTAGTGCGACCGAGCTCTGGAGCTAGGTATCCCATGGTTCCAACCACATGTGTGGTTTGTGGATTGGCGCCGCGGTCATACAACCTTGCCAGTCCGAAGTCGCCGAGTCGACCATTCATCTCACTGTCGAGGAGCACATTACTGGCTTTAATGTCCCGGTGTATGATTACTTTCTCACACTCCTCATGGAGGTAGAGCAACCCCGAAGCAATTCCCTTGATGATCTGGAACCTTTTGTCCCAATCTAGAACCGGCTTCTCATCATCGCCATACAAGTGCCTATCAAGGCTCCCATTTGACATGTACTCGTATACCAAGAGCAATTCACCTTTACGCCTGCAATAACCATGTAACTGAGCGAGATTGCGATGTTGTAGTCGCCCAATGCTCACAACCTCGGCGATGAACTCTTTCATGCCTTGTTTCGAGTCATGTGACACCTTCTTCACGGCGATCTCCAGTTTGGGCGCCGGTAGCACCCCTTTGTATACCCTCCCGAATCCTCCCACACCCAGCAGATTCTTCTCCTTGAACCCACCGGTGGCGCGAAACAGATCCTTGTAGGAGAACCGGTGCGGCCCGAACTCGACCTCCCAATCTTCCCGGAGCTCGCTGTACTTGAGCCGGCGTCGTATTAGGAGGACGATGAGGGTGCCCGCGGCAAAGATGAACGCTGTCGTCGCTACGGGTGGGATGATCTGTGCGAGCTTGGGATGGCGCTTCAGGCCGAAGCGAGAGAGCTTTGGCAGCTTGGAGATGTCGATGGCCGGAGCAGGTCCGTCCATCGCGAAACTCCAGCCAAGAACGTAGTGTTGCGAGTTGAAGGAACCCGTGGCCGACGAGAAGCCCACGTACGCCGTGTCCGTGAGCACCGTTGAGAGGTCGCAGGTCTTGGAGAGCAGCGGCTTCACGGGTTTGGCCGTTCCCAGGGCAGCCATGGCCACGGTGATCAGTTTCTCTTGGCCGTCGTAGTCCACCCACACCTGCATCGCCGTGCCGCTTGCGAGCGTCAGGTTGTGGAGGATGCCGTCGTCGCCGAAGTAGCCGGCGCTGCTGGACGCGAGGGATGTGAGCCCGTTGACGTCAATGCCGACGTGGTTGCCGTCGATGTCGCGGAACTCGTTGTTCTGGTCGGTGTCGAGTTCGACGCCGAAGATGTGGTTCGCGGCGGCGCCGTTGGTGCTGTTGTTAACAAGGCCGAGATATTGGCTCGGGAACGCGGCGGAGAAGTTGTAGCCCCCCGGGGCGACGAACAGGACGATGCCATGGCCGCAGTTGTTGGCGTCGGGGCAGAGGATGCCGAACACGAAGGAGGCCGAGAACGACCGCACCGTCCGGTTCCGCGCCGCCGGCTCGCGGAAGCGGAACGGCGCCGGGTGGATGGCGTGGGCCTTCTGGCGGAGCGTGCCGTTGGTGAGCTCGAGAAGACCGGTTGGGGTGAAGGCGGCCGCGCCGCCGAGGGTGATGTTGGCGCCGGCGAAGCTTGAGTAGACGAACTGCTGGCCGACGCTGCAGATAGCAAGGCTAACAGCGACGAGGAGGAGGAGGAAGCAGCTGAGCTTCTTGTGAGCCTGAGGCATAGCCGGTATTGCTCTGCTCGTACGCGGAGGAGAAAGGCGAAGCCTACGAATGAATTGACTGATGACTTGCTGAGGGCTGACTGCTCGGCTGCTCGACCAATTACGCAGAAAAATCATGCGGGACCAGGGGTGGTTCCTCACCGTTTCCTCCACCGCCGTGAGTCGATCAAATGTAGCTATACAAGATGGAAGTTAGTGATTGCGAAATTAATTAGGACTAGAGGGTGGCATGCTTTGCCGCGCCGTTGTTCAGACATGAGTTAAGCCTTTTTTTGTCCTGCATGATATTATGGTTGGTGGATGCGTTGTGTATTTCACATGAGTTAAGCTAACTTTTAATTGCAATAATTGTTTTTCCTTTTTGTTGGCTTCGCTCTTGCTCGAAAAGAGGCAATATCTATAAGTGAGGTGAACTAAATTATTTTGTGGGTAGTTGTGGTATATTCTCATGTGTAACACAGAAATCAATATATGAGTGTCGTGAAAGTGCATCCAAGCAAATCACGCATGAGCGATCCACGCTCTTATAGATGGGCCCGCCAGCCCCCGAAAGTCCTGATGGACCAGGAGCCAACATTCCTAGAGAGTTTAGAATTTTAAAGATATGACAAAGGAAAATAAAAACGAAAATTCCAGGAAAATTGAAAAAAAATGTTCAGATTCGCCATTCAACATTTGGCAAATTCTGAACAAATAAAGAAATTGAACCAGCAATACTCATCAATGAACAAGCAAGCCGGCTAGAAAAGAGGTTTAAGATCTAGACCATGCAAACTAATAAAATTTACGAACACAATCCAAATTTATTTAAAAACCAAACTCTCTAGCCCAAACCAGCAAAAACATTTCAAAACTTTGGGTTAAACCCATTTGCTTCAATCGGACCAAGCCATCAATTTGAAGTAGACACCAACACACACTAGTAGAAAACGGGCCTATTGTCCCGGTTCATAAGGGCCTTTTGTCCCGGTTCGAGAACCGGGACTAAAGGGTCGTTACTAATGCCCTGACCCTTTAGTCCCGGTTCAAACCAGAACCGGGACAGATGGGCCTTCACGTGGCCTGCGCGCTGAGCCCAGGCAGGAGGGTCTTTGGTCCCGGTTGGTGGCACCAACCGGAACCAATAGCATCCACGCGTCAGCATTTCTATGGCTGGGGTTTTTTTTTAAGGGGGGGTTGGGGGTTTCGGAGGGTTAATTTAGGTATTTCATATATTGTGTTAGATAGCTAATTAATAGAGAGAAGTGTCCTCTCTTATGTCCGTGCTTGGTCGACGCTACGTACTATACATACATATAGAGAGGACTAGACACGCTAGCTAGCTAGTAAGCAAACGAAGGAAACAGAAGATCGTCATGAACATATATGCATACACAGAGAAGTGATATCGACCACCTCTCCTTCTCCGAGAGATTGGTTGAACAACAAGTTCTCGTATATCTATCCGACACTATCGGCTACATATATACAATAATTATCTCTTATAAATATAATCTCCTAAACTACGGACGCATGGTCCACATAGTATTCTCCGTCTTCAGGGATCACGTGGTCAAGAAAGAATGCCGCCAATTCCTCTTGAATTGCTCGCATGCGTCCGTATCCAGAACATCTAATTTGAAGAAGGGGGTCAATACATATATATATGAATGAATGAAACTCAACACAAATGATGGTAATAAAATAAAATTGTGAATATTGTTATTTACGCACTTCATATTGTTCGTCAGAGTAGCCCCGCTCACGGGTCGTGTGGCGGATGGACTCGCAAACGTAGTATCCACAGAAATCATTCCCTTGTTCCTGCCACAACCACTTTACAAGAAATAGAGGTCAATCAAACAGATAAGCAAGAATGCCAAATGGTATTGATGAAACTAGCGCTTGAATCAATAGCTAGGAGACGCGCGGAACATGCTACTATAGTACTTACTTTCGGGTATCTAAATTGCAGCTTCTTCGGCAGTCCCGGAGCTTTTCTTGTGAATTTTCTCCAAACCCTGCCAGACAAAAGAAAACAATTATTTGATATAAGAAAATGAACAAAGTTGCTGAAATGATGGATAATGATTGATTTAACTTACTTCTCGAGGATTTCAGTCATGTCTGCATACTCCTGGGGATCTTTTCGTTTAGAGTCCAAGACAGTTACTACTCCCTGCTCAAGTCTAATTTCTAGGAGAATATAGTGGTACCTGCGCACGCATGCATAACTCATCAATTACATTACTATAACCTGGACTAATATATAAGGGAAACCGAATATGCACAAGACAATAACACTCACTTGAAGTTGTAAGGAAAGAGTATTATATCTTTGTTTTCATTTATTTTGAATGATCGTAGCAAGTTGGCCTCAGTATCTGCGACATGAAATTTAACCTCAGTTGCATCTATGAGATATGTGTTAATGAACTCAATATCACTGACTTGTCTTTTCTTCAATTCGGCGATCTTCAATCTGCATAATATAGTGAGGATAATTATAAATACATGCAATGAAAGAGCTGAGCTATATAGAGAGACTTAATGACAGAAGTAGTAGTACTTACAGACAGTAGCAGGTGACCGTTGCTTTATCGAGGGCCAATTGATTGAAAAACTGATAGAACTCCTCAAATGGAATAGGCAACAGATCAATTCCAACGAGGTCATGCTCCTTTTTAACTCTCACATACAAAGTACTCCTCCCCCCAGACTCTCTGCAGATTTTCAAGTACCAATCATGCAATCTTCGCATCATCGTTGATAGAGATCTTTCATCTTTGACGAGAGGCTTCCCGTACTCGTATCTGTGTATCTGCACGTCCATGAAATCATATTGTACATCGTCGGGCAGATAATCTCCAAGATTGCTATAACCGGGCACCATCCTCGGATCGACGGTGTCGCTAGGCACCTTGAGCGGGGGGCACGATTGATTCCCTTGTTCGCTGAGCTGGGCAATTTGTTTCCTAGCTGCTTGTCGTTCTTTCATCCTTTGATCACTGACTGTACTTCCCGACCGCTCCGCTTCGGCCCATGTCTTTCCAATAATGCGCTCATAGTTGCCTTTCGGCGGAGACTTGGGTGGTTTTGTCAGGGCAGCCAGAGTGTGCTTCGCTTTCACCGGATCTACCTTCTCCTCTGGAGGTGGATGTCTCTTTGCTTTCAACCCTTGAAATCAGTCATCCACTTTGGTTCGCGCGATCTTCGCGTTCTCCTCCGGGGTCCTCTTGTATGGTAACTTCTCTGGAGTCTTCAGAGAAGGACCGAATCTGTATGTCCTCCCGCCTTTGGCTGTAGTGCTAGACGCCGCCCGAGCAGACGGAGCGGCTGTCTTCTTTACTTGCTTACGAGGCGGAGGAGAAGGACTACGACGCGCCGGAGCAGCTGTCGGAGCGGCGGCAGGTCTCTTCCGCCCTTCCTGACGAGGCGGAGAAGGAGAAGGCTGGCTGCTCGGGCACGCCGGCGCAGGCAGAGAAGGAGGCGGAGTGCCGCCACGCGCCAGAGAAGGAGCCGGCCGAGTGCCCTGATCGTCACTCGCCGGAGGAGGAGGCGGTGGAGGAGGCGGGGTGCCCTGACTCGCCGGAGGAGGAGGAGGAGGCGGAGGCATCCAGTTCGGAAGGTTGATGAGCTCCTTCCGCCATAGGCATGGAGTCTTCAGAGAAGAACCCAGCCGAGTCTCCCCTTCTCCGGTAGGGTGGTCAAGCTGGAGGTCCTCAAATCCCTCCGTTATTTCATCCACCATCACCTTAGCATATCCTTCTGGAATCGGCCGGCAGTGAAAAGTTGCGTCGGGTTCATTAGGAAAAACAGAGCCAACAGCCGCCTTGACCTTCATATTAATCCATTGCATCATAAGGTGGCAATTTTGAGACTCCGTGATAGCATCCACGGGATAGCTGGCAGGAGCCGTCAAGACATGCTCCGGCTGAAGCAGCTCGGTGGAAGCCACGCTGCTTCTCCGCTGAGATGGCAGGGTAGCTTCAGGGGAAGCTTTGGCAAGTCGTTTGTTGCGATTTGCTTCTTGTTCCTCTATCGCTTGTACCCTTGCGTGCAGCGCCTGCAGTTCGATCTGCTGCACTTTCTTCCTCCTCTCGTGGCATTTGTAACCGCCTACGTCCGGAAACCCAACCTTACACGGAATGGAGCCTGGCGTGCCTCGTGTCCGTCCAGGGTGCTCAGGATTTCCGAGGGCCTTTGTGAGCTCGTCGTTCTCTCTGTCTAGAAGGAACGTCCCTTTCTGCGCTGCAACAATATAGTACCGAAGGTTCTTGCAGGGTATGTCAAGTTGCTCGTTCGTCCAAACGCACTTCCTTGTTACAGGGTCCAAGGATCCGCCAGCCCCGAAGAACCAAGTCCGGCAACGGTCTGGCCAATTCATTGTCTCTAGTTCAATCCCTTTATCAAGCAGATCAGTCTCAGCCTTTGCCCACTTAGGTCGGCCTTTGAGGTAGCCACCTGACCCCGTGTGATGGTGAAGCTTCTTCTTCGCAGCATTATTCTTGTTTGTCTCCGGCATCTTCTTACTCTTATCCGATGTCTTGTGGGCCACAAATGCGGGCCATTGATCTCTGATCTTCTCATATTTGCCGATGAATTGTGGTGTCTCTTCTTTATCGACAAACCTTTTCAGCTCATTCTTCCACCTCCTGAATAGCTCTGCCATCTTCTTAAGAGCAGCAGACTTAATTAATTGCTCTATAACCGGCTTCTCCGGATCCTCCTCTGGCGGTAGGGTGAAATTTGCCTTCAGCTCATTCCAAAGATCATCTTTCTGCATATCATTGACATAAGACACCTCAGGGTCTTCTTTAGCCGGCTTAAACCATTGGTGGATGTTGATCGAGATCTTGTCCCTAACAAGAACCCCGCACTGAGCAGTAAATGCATCCTTTGTCCGGATGGGTTCAATCGGTAGGCCGTCGCGCGCGATTGCTGTGATCTCAAACCTTTCATCCTCGCGCAACCTTTTCTTCGGGCCTCGTCTCTTTACCGAAGTTGTGCTCGATCCGGAGGGCTAGAAAAAAGAAGAAAGACGAGAGTTAATTAATATGTGTACATATCAAAATAATGAATGCATCAATTAGCTAGTCTCAGCACAGTCTTAACTAATATATTTGCCTGGCCGGACTCTGTTCGGTCACCGGAGCCGTCACCCTGTTCTTCCGGACCTGCTTCTTCACCCTGCTGTTCTTCCAGATCATCATTGTCGTTAAAATAAGACGACATGACATCACCTCCGTCTAAGATTATGTCCCGCAACCTCTCTTCTGCTTCCTCGTCTCGTCCGTGCTCCATTGTTTCTGCAAATATATATTACAACATGGCAATTATTACACAAACATGACAGCACGTGGATATATTAGTTTGGGTGTACTCCTCGAGAGTTTTCACTGTCGAAGTTATCCGGGAGGGGGTAATATCGACAACGATGAGATACATACACGGGAAAATAATGTTATCGGGGAGCGGGTATATCGACCCCCCCCCCCACGTGTTGAAGTTATCGGGAGGGGTTTATATCGACAATGACGACATACGTACATGGGAAAATAATATTATCGGGGAGGGGGTATATCGACCCCCCCCCACGTGTTGAAGTTATCGGGAGGGGGTATATCGACCCCCCTCGTGTTGAAGTTACCGGGAGGGGGTAATATCGACAGCGATGAGATACATACACGGGAAAATAATGTTATCGGGGAGAGCGGGTATATCGACCCACCCCCCCACGTGTTGAAGTTATCGGGAGGGGTTTATATCGACAACGACGACATACGTACATGGGAAAATAATATTATCGGGGAGGGGGTATATTGACCCCCCCCACAGGTTGAAGTTATCGGGAGGGGGTATATCGACCCCCCTCGTGTTGAAGTTATCGGGAGGGGGTATATCGACAACGATGAGATACATACATGGGAAAATAATGTTATCGGGGAGCGGGTATATTGACCCCCCCCCCACGTGTTGAAGTTATCGGGAGTTTATATCGACACGACATACGTACATGGGAAAATAATATTATCGAGGAGGGCCGGGGTATATCGACCCCCCCCCCCTCATGTTGAAGTTGTCGGGAGGGGTATATCAACGACGACAGACCCGATAAAACATAAGAAAACGAAGAAGAAATAAAAAGAGGAGAAGAAGAAAAGAATAGCTAGAGGACGCCCCCCCCCCTATTTTCTCTTCTTTTCCTCTATTCCTTTCTTCTTCTCCTCTTCTTTTTCTTCTTTTTTCTTCTTCTTATTTATTTCTCCTCTTCTTACTCTCCCCTCTTCTTCTCCTTTCTTCCTCTTCTTATTTCCTTTTCCCTCTCATTCTTTTTCTTCTTCTTCCTTCTTAGAAATACATGAAGTAGTATTGCCTAATTCATTGTTCATATGAATATACAAACATTTGCATATTTACAATAATTAATATCACCAAAAAAATGTATGAATAGAAAAAAATCCTATTTTTTCTAAAAAACTATCTTTTGCATATATACATGAACATATATATACACAAAGAACATATATACATATATATATATATATATATATATATATATATATATATATAACAAGCATATATATGAAAAAAACATATATATGAAAAAAAATGCTAACTAGGGAGGGCACCGACCGGACCAGGAGGACCGCGGGGTCGGTGGCGAGGATGGCGACGGGGCAGTGGGCGCGTGCTCGGGGTAGGGGGCGCGGGCGACGGCGAGGGCGGGCCAGGGCGGCGCGCGTCGGGGAAGGGGCCGGCGCGGCGCGCGTCGGGGTAGGGGCGCGGGCGACGGCGACGGGGGCGGGCCGGGGCGGCGCTCGTCGGGGCAGGGGCGCGTGCGATGGCGACGACGGGGGCGGGCCGGGGCGGGCGTCGTCGGCGTCGTCGGGGGCGGCAACTGCGAGATGAGAGTGAAAATTTCCTAAGTGTGAACTTATATAGCAGAGTCTTTAGTCCCGGTTCGTGGCAGCAACCGGGACTAAAGGTGGGCATTAGTCCCGGTTGGTGCCACCAACCGGGACCAAAGGCCACTTTTCAGCAGCCCAAAGGGCGGGAAGCGGCGGCCTTTGGTCCCGGTTGGTGCCACCAACCGGGACTAAAGGGGGGCATTGGTCCCGATTGTTGCCACGAACCGGTACCAATGCCCCCTTTAGTCCCGGTTGGTTCCACCAATTGGGACCAAAAGCCTTGTGCTGCTGCGCCCACGTCGAAAGTTTAGTCCCATCTCGCTAGTTGAGAGGGGTGCGCAGTGGTTTATAAGCCCCAGTGCCGCACCCCTCTCGAGCTTCTCTCCATTGCAGGCTTACGGGCCTAATTGTCACTGCTATGCCTGTGGGCCTACTGGGCCTCCTGCGGGCCTGAATCCTGGCCCATGGATGGGTTTCTAGTCGTATTCAGGCCGTGGGGGCCTAGTAGGTGGCATTTTTTTGTTTTTTTTGTTGCTTTATTTATTTTATTGTATTTTGTTTTTTGCTTTATTATTTAATTCTTTATGCTTTTAGTTTTAGAAAAGTTATAAACTTTTTGTTAATGCCATTAGTTTTCAAATTTGAAAACACTTTTTTTGTTTTTTTGTTTTCTTTGTTGCTTTATTTATTTTATTTTGTTTCTACTTACAACAAAATACTTATTGTTGCTATTTTTTTCAGCTTTTTTGTTTTGTTTTCTGCATTATTTATTTTCTTTTGTTTTTTGCTTTATTTTTAATTCTTTTTGCTTTTAGTTTTAGAAAAATTATAAACTTTCTGTTAGTGCCATTAGTTTTCAAATTAGAATAGTTAAAATTTGCATTCTTTGAAATTTGTGTGAATCACAAGTTTGTGATTAACTTTACTAAAAAATGAACATAGATGCGCCTATAGAGAAAATTCAACCTAAATTCATAATCAATTTCTATGAATTTCAGATAAATTCACTATGAATTTAGGTCAAATTCCCTGTATATGGGCATCTATTTTCACTTTGAGAGGAGCTCAACAAGGCAGAGAGGGACGGGCTTATAAACCGGTGTGAG
This sequence comes from Aegilops umbellulata, assembly GCA_032464435.1. NCBI lineage: Eukaryota > Viridiplantae > Streptophyta > Magnoliopsida > Poales > Poaceae > Aegilops > Aegilops umbellulata. The sequence goes on from CP136055.1 coordinate 95,129,744, forward strand.
CGCCCATCGGTTGGCGATGTGAGACTAAACTCTGAGCGCAACGAGGACCAACCCTTTAGTCCCGGTTTGTGGCACAAACCGGGACTAATTGTCATGGGCCAGGGGCGAGGCGCATTGGTCCCGGTTCGTGCGTGGAACCGGGACCAAAAGGTCCATACGAACCGGGACCAATGGCCCACGTGGCTGCCCTCTTGAGAGTGTTCTTGGTGAGAACATTGTTGACAAGGAGCGAACCGGGATTAATGGTATTACGAGGGCCAAACCATAAGACATTAAGGCATTTGAAATGAACTCTGAAAAAGTTGGCATATCATGTGCATGTACAAAACGGAGAATGGTATCATACTCGTCTGTTACAAAGTTGGCATGGTATCATCATAATAGTTGCGGGAGAAAGTCTTCACTTTTTCTTCGCTTGTGTCATTTGCTTATTGCGCCGTAACCATGGATAATCTTCATCATTTATCAGGATGCTTGGGTCAGCCTTGACTTTGAAGGGAGGAATTTCATGAAACTTTTCATAATCTTTTGACATGTCTGTCTTGCCCTCCACTCCCACGATGTCCCTTTTTCCTGAAAGAACTATGTGGCGCTTTGGCTCATCGTATGATGTATTCGCTTCCTTATCTTTTCTTTTTCTCGGTCTGGTAGACATGTCCTTCACATAGATAACCTGTGCCACATCATTGGCTAGGACGAACGGTTCGTCAGTGTACCCAAGATTTTTCAGATCCACTGTTGTCATTCCGTATTGTGGGTCTACGTGTACCCCGCCTCCTGACGGATTGACCCATTTGCACTTAAACAAAGGGACCTTAAAATCATGTCCGTAGTCAAGTTCCCATATGTCCACTATGTAACCATAATATGTGTCCTTTCCCCTCTCGGTTGTTGCATCAAAGCGGACACCGCTGTTTTGGTTGGTGCTCTTTTGATCTTGTTCAATCGTGTAAAATGTATTCTCATTTATCTTGTATCCTTTGTAAATCAATACAGTCAAAGATGGTCCCCTGGCCAACAAGTACAGCTCATCACAAACAGTGTTGTCACCTCTGAGACGCATTTCCAACCAACTGCTGAAAGTCCTGATGTGTTCACATGTAATCCAGTCGTCGCACTGCTCCGGGTGTTTGGAGCGCAGACTGTTCTTGTGTTCATCGACATACGGGGTCACCAAGGTAGAGTTCTGTAAAACTGTGTAGTGTGCTTTAGACCAAGAATGTCCGTCCCTACATATTATTGAGTTCGCTCCTAGCGTGCCTTTTCCAGTCAGTCTCCCCTCATATCACGATTTAGGGAGACCTATCTTCTTAAGGCCAGGAATGAAGTCAACACAAAACCCGATGACATCGTCTGTTTGATGGCCCATGGAGATGCTTCCTTCTGGCCTAGCACGGTTACGGACATATTTCTTTAGGACTCCCATGAACCTCTCAAAGGGGAACATATTGTGTAGAAATACGGGCCCCAGAATGACAATCTCGTCGACTAGATGAACTAGGACGTGTGTCATGATATTGAAGAAGGATGGTGGGAACACTAGCTCGAAACTGACAAGACATTGGGCCACATCACTCCTTAGCCTTGGTATGATTTCTGGATCGATCACCTTCTGAGAGATTGCATTGAGGAATGCACATAGCTTTACAATGGCTAATCACACGTTTTCCGGTAGAAGCCCCCTCAATGCAACCGGAAGCAGTTGCGTCATAATCACGTGGCAGTTGTCGTGGGAACGATTCCGACAATAATAAGGTATAGGGTAACGGAGCATGATCTATCGAGATGCATATGGGTAACACGGTGGTTTTAGCGAGTTCGGGCCTCTCACGGTGGAGATAACAGCCCTACGTCTCGTGCTCCGGAGAGGCTTTGTATTATCTGAGTATGTATCCGGAGATTACAATGTGTGAGAGAAGGGAACGGATCCCATGCCTGAGCTAAGTCCTGAGACTAATGGTGAAAAGAGAGAGAGAGAGAGAGGTGGAAGAAAAAGCCCCCTAGTCTAGTGGTGGAGGGTGGCTTATATAGAGTGCGCCACCCCCTCACCCCTTATGTTACACGGTGGGGCATTAATGCCATAATGCCTGCCCACTACAAAACCGTCATGCTGACTATTGGTCTTTGCATATCCGAGTGAGTTACACGGTCGAGTGGAATAAGCTCGTCGAGTGAAGTGTCGTGCTCCGAGTGGTTGTCGCCGTCCGAGTGACTTTCAAGTTGCGGTACATCTGGACGGCGATCTGGCCCAGAGGTCCAGTACAAAGTATACGGTGTCCATGGGTAGGGCCTTTAGGTCAGGCCTGTTACCCTACCCCCAATACATGTCCTCGTCATTAGCCCCCGAATCGGTCGAGGTTGAGCGGGTCGAGTCGAGGTGAATTCCCAGATGAGTCGAATGCTGCGGAGGCACTTATGAACTCCCTCTGGTCACCCAGCGATCTTATCTTCGCATGTTGCCTTGACGGATTCCAGACTGTATGGTGTCCGAGTGAAATGAGCTCAAACGGGTCCGCGGAGGAGCGTTAAACTCACCTTATAGCAATTTTTTTTGGAGTGATTTGGAGCTGGTCCTGCATTGAGTAACTGATTACTCGGAATTTCTTCACGCCTGGAACGTGTCTTTTTTTGTTATTTGGCCATCACTCAAACCGGGCGGACCGTTCCGAGTGGATACCATTCCAATGGGGGCACGCTGAGTGCACCCACTGGGTGAAGTCCCAGAGACTGCTGTCAACTGCGGGCAGTCGGCGGGAGTCTTAGAGCCTGTCTTTTTTGTTGTTGTTTGGCCGTCACTCAGACTGGGCGGGCCGTTCTGAGTGGATACCAACAGTCGGCGGGAGTCTTAGAGCCTGTCTTTTTTGTTGTTGTTCATCACTCGGACTGGTCAGGCCGTACCGAGTGGAGATTACTCCAGTGGGGGCACGCTGAGTGCACCCACTGGGTGTAGTCCCCGAGACCGCCGTCGACTGCGAGCAGTCGGCGGGGGTCTGAGAGAATTAAAACTCTTCTTAGATGGTACTGATCGAACTTGTTCTTCTCTGACTCGGAGGTCGAGTAATTCTGGAGCTGGTTTTGCATCGAACAAAATGTTTCTTTCCGAGTTCTCTTCCAGTGGGGGCACGCTGAGTGCACCCGCTTGTTGGAAATATGCCCTAGAGGCAATAATAAAAGCATTATTATTATATTTCCTTATTCATGATAATTGTCTTTATTCGTGCTATAATTGTGTTAACCGGAAATCGTAATACATGTGTGAATAACAGACAACAACATGTCCCTAGTGAGCCTCTAGTTGACTAGCTTGTTGATCGACAGATAGTCATGGTTTCCTGACTATGGACATTGGATGTCATCGATAACGGGATCACATCATTAGGAGAATGATGTGATGGACAAGACCCAATCCTAAACATAGCATAAGATCGCATAGTTCGTTTGCTAGAGTTTTCCAATGTCAAGTATCCTTTCCTTAGACCGTGAGATCGTGTAACTCCCGGATACCGTAGGAGTGCTTTGGGTGTGCCAAACGTCACAATGTAACTGGGTGACTATAAAGGTATACTACGGGTATCTCTGAAAGTGTCTGTTGGGTTACATGATCGAGACTGGGATTTGTCACTCCGCTTGACGGAGAGGTATCACCGGGCCCTCTCGGTAATGCATCATCATAATGAGCTCAATGTGATCAAAGTGTTTGATCACGGGATCATGCATTACGGAACGAGAAAAGTGACTTGCCGGTAACGAGATTAAACGAGGTATTGGGATACCGACGATCGAATCTCGGGCAAGTAAAATACCGATTGACAAAGGGAATCGTATACGGGATTAATTGAATCCTTGACATCGTGGTTGATCCGATGAGATCATCGTGGAGCATGTGGGAGCCAACATGGGTATCCAGATCCCGCTGTTGGTTATTGCCCGAGAGCCGTCTCGGTCATGTCTGCATGTCTCCCGAACCCGTAGGGTCTACACACTTAAGGTTCGGTGACGCTAGGGTTGTGAAGATATGTATGTGCAGTAACCCGAATGTTGTTCGGAGTCCCGGATGAGATCCCGGACGTCACGAGGAGTTCCGGAATGGTCCGGAGGTAAAGAATTATATATAGGAAGTGCTATTTTGGCCATCGGGACAAGATTCGGTGTTATCGGTATTGTACCGGGACCACCGGAGGGGTCCCGGGGTCCACCAGGTGGGGCCACCTGCCTTGGTGGGCCACATGGGCCTTAGGGGGTGCGCCTTGGCCTGCTTGGGCCAAGGGGAACCAGCCCCAAGGGCCCATGCGCCAAGGAAACTTGGAGGAGGGAGAGTCCAAAGGGGGGAAGGCACCTCCGAGGTGCCTTGGGGAGGATGGACTCCTCCCCCCTCTTGGCCGCACCCCTTCCTTGGAGGAAGGGGAAAGGCTGCGCCCTCCCCCCCTCTAATGCACCTATATAAAGGGGGCAGGGGAGGGGGGCAGCGCACCATATGCCCTGGCGCCCCCTCCTCCCTGCAACACCTCCTCCTCCTCCCGTAGTTGCTTAGCGAAGCCCTGCCGGAGTTCTGCTGCATCCACCACCACACCGTCGTGCTGGATCTTCCTCAACCTCTCCTTCCCCCTTGCTGGATCAAGAAGGAGGAGACGTCTCCCGTCCCGTACGTGTGTTGAATGCGGAGGTGCCGTCCGTTCGGTACTAGATCATCGGTGAATTGGATCACGGCGAGTACGACTACCTCATCCACGTTCACTCGAACGCTTCCGTTGCAATCTACAAAGTGGTATGTAGATGCTATCTAATCTGAATACTCGTTGCTAGATGAACTCATAGATGGATCTTGGTGAAGCCGTAGGAAAAATTTTAATTTTCTGCAACGTTCCCCAACAGTGGCATCATGAGCTAGGTCTATGCATAGTTCTTCTTGTGCGAGTAGAACACAATTTGTTGTGGGCGTAGATGTTGTCAATTCTTCTTGCCGTTACTAGTCAATCTTGATTCATCGGTATTGTGGGATGAAGCGGCCCGGACCAACCTTACACGTACGCTTACGTGAGACCGGTTCCACCGACTAACATGCACTAGTTGCATAAGGTGGCTGGCGGGTGTCTGTCTCTCCTACTTTAGTTGGATCGGATTCGATGAACAGGTTCCTTATGAAGGGTAAATAGAGATTGACAAATCACGTTGTGGTTTGAACGTAGGTAAGAAAACGTTCTTACTAGAACCCTAATTCAGCCACGTAAAACTTGCAACAACAATTAGAGGACGTCTAACTTGTTTTTGCAGCAAGTGCTTTGTGATATGATATGGCCAAAGTTGTGATGTATGATGAATGATCTATATGTGATGTATGAGATGTTCATGCTATTGTAATAGGAATCACGACTTGCATGTCGATGAGTATGACAACCGGCAGGAGCCATAGGAGTTGTCTTTATTTTTTGTATGACCTGCGTGTCATTGAGAATCGCCATGTAAGTTACTTTACTTTATTGCTAAACGCGTTAGCCATAGTAGTAGAAGTAATAGTTGGCGAGCAACTTCATGGAGACACGATGATGAAGATCATGGTGTCAAGCCGGTGACAAGATGATCATGGAGCCCCAAGATGAAGATCAAAGGAGCTATGTGATACTGGCCATATCATGTCACGTCTATTATTTGATTGCATGTGATGTTTATCATGTTTTGCATCTTGTTTACTTAGAACGACGGTAGTAAATAAGATGATCCCTCATAATAATTTCAAGAAAGTGTTCACCCTAACTGTGCACCGTTGCTAAGGTTCGTCGTTCCGAAGCACCACGTGATGATCGGGTGTGATAGGTCCTTACGTTCGCATACAACGGGTGTAAGACAGATTTACACACGCAAAACACTTAGGTTCACTTGACGAGCCTAGCATGTACAGACATGGCCTCGGAACACAGAAGACCGAAAGGTCGAGCATGAGTCGTATAGAAGATACGATCAACATGAAGATGTTCATCGATGTTGGCTAGTCCGTCTCACGTGATGATCGGACACGGCCTAGTTGACTCGGATCATGTAATACTTAGATGACTAGAAGAGGGATGTCTATCTAAGTGGGAGTTCATTAAATAATTTGATTAAATGAACTTTATTATCATGAACTTAGTCTAAATATTTACAATATGTCTTGTAGATCAAATGGCCAACGTAGTCCTCAACTTCAACGCGCTCCTAGAGAAAACCAAGCTGAAAGACGATGGTAGCAACTATACGGACTGGGTCCGGAACCTGAGGATTATCCTCATAGCTGCCAAGAAAGATTATGTCCTAAGAGCACCGCTGGGTGACGCACCTATTCTCCCTGCAGAACAAGACGTTATGAACGCTTGGCAGTCACGCTGCGATGATTACTCCCTCGTTCAGTGCGGCATGCTTTACAGCTTAGAGCCGGGACTCCAAAAGCGTTTTGAGAGACATGGAGCATATGAGATGTTCGAAGAGCTGAAAATGGTTTTCCAAGCTCATGCCCGGGTCGAGAGATATGAAGTCTCCGACAAATTCTTTAGCTGTAAGATGGAGGAAAATAGTTCTGTCAGTGAACACATACTCAAAATGTCTGGGTTGCACAACCGCATGACTCAACTGGAAGTTAATCTCCCGGATGAAGCGGTCATTGACAGAATCCTCCAGTCGCTTCCACCTAGCTACAAGAGCTTTGTGATGAACTACAATATGCAGGGGATGGTAAAGACCATTCCTGAAGTATATGCTATGCTGAGATCAGCAGAGGTTGAAATCAAGAAGGAGCATCAAGTGTTGATGGTGAATAAAACCACTAAGTTCAAGAAGGGCAAGGGTAAAAAGAACTTCAAGAAGGACGGCAAGGAAGTTGCCGCGCCCGGTAAGCAAGTTGCCGGGAAGAAGCCAAAGAATGGACCCAAGCCCGAGACTGAGTGTTTTTATTGCAAGGGAAGTGGTCACTGGAAGCGGAACTGCCCCAAATACTTAGCGGATAAGAAGGCCGGCAAAACCAAAGGTATATGTGATATACATGTAATTGATGTGTACCTTACCAGTACTCGTAGTAGCTCTTGGGTATTTGATACCGGTGCAGTTGCTCACATTTGTAACTCAAAGCAGGAGCTGCGGAATAAACGGAGACTGGCGAAGGACGAGGTGACGATGCGCGTCGGGAATGGTTCCAAGGTCGATGTGATCGCCGTCGGCACGCTACCTCTACATTTACCTACGGGATTAGTTTTAAACCTCAATAATTGTTATTTAGTGCCAAGTTTGAGCATGAACATTGTATCTGGATCTCGTTTAATTCGAGATGGCTACTCATTTAAATCCGAGAATAATGGTTGTTCTATTTATATGAGAGATATGTTTTATGGTCATGCTCCGATGGTTAATGGTTTGTTCTTGATGAATCTCGTACGTGACGATACACATATTCATAGTGTGAGTACCAAAAGAGTTAAAGTTGATAACAATAGTCCCACATATTTGTGGCACTGCCGCCTTGGTCACATAGGTGTCAAACGCATGAAGAAGCTCCATGCAGATGGACTTTTAGAGTCTCTTGATTATGAATCATTTGACACGTGCGAACCATGCCTCATGGGTAAAATGACCAAGACTCCGTTCTCAGGAACAATGGAGCGAACAACCAACTTATTGGAAATCATACATACCGATGTGTGTGGTCCAATGAGTGTTGAGGCTCGCGGTGGCTATCGTTATGTTCTCACCCTCACTGATGACGTGAGTAGATATGGGTATATCTACTTAATGAAACACAAGTCTGAGACCTTTGAAAAGTTCAAGGAATTTCAGAGTGAGGTTGAAAATCAACGTGATAGAAAGATCAAGTTTCTACGATCAGATCGTGGAGGAGAATACTTGAGTCATGAATTTGGCACACACTTAAGAAAATGTGGAATAGTTTCACAACTCACGCCGCCTGGAACACCTCAGCGTAATGGTGTGTCCGAACGTCGTAATCGCACTCTATTAGATATGGTGCGATCTATGATGTCTCTTACCGACTTACCGCTATCTTTTTGGGGCTATGCTTTAGAGACTGCCGCATTCACTTTAAATAGGGCTCCGTCGAAATCCGTTGAGACGACACCGTATGAATTATGGTTTGGGAAGAAACCTAAGCTGTCGTTTCTAAAAGTTTGGGGATGCGATGCTTATGTCAAGAAACTTCAACCTGAAAAGCTCGAACCCAAGTCGGAAAAATGCGTCTTCATAGGATACCCTAAAGAAACTGTTGGGTATACCTTCTACCTCAGATCCGAAGGCAAGATCTTTGTTGCCAAGAATGGATCCTTTCTAGAGAAAGAGTTTCTCTCGAAAGAAGTAAGTGGGAGGAAAGTAGAACTTGATGAAGTGTTACCTCTTGAACCGGAAAATGGCGAAACTCAAGAAAACGTTTCTGAGGTGCCTCCACCGACTAGAGAGGAAATTAATGATGATGATCAAGATACTTCTGATCAAGCTCCTACTGAAATTCGAAGGTCCACAAGGACACGTTCCACACCAGAGTGGTACGGGAACCCTGTCTTGGAAATCATGTTGTTAGACAACGGTGAACCTTCGAACTATGAGGAAGCAATGGCGGGCCCGGATTCCGACAAATGGCTAGAAGCCATGAAATCCGAGATAGGATCCATGTATGAAAACGAAGTATGGACTTTGACTGACTTGCCCGTTGAACGGCGAGCCATAGAAAATAAATGGATCTTTAAGAAGAAGACAGACGCGGATGGTAATGTGACCATCTATAAAGCTCGGCTTGTCGCTAAGGGTTATCGACAAGTTCAAGGAATTGACTACGATGAGACTTTCTCACCGGTAGCGAAGCTGAAGTCCGTCCGAATCATGTTAGCAATTGCCGCATACTATGATTATGAGATATGGCAAATGGACGTCAAAACGGCATTCCTTAATGGTTTCCTTAAGGAAGAATTGTATATGATGCAGCCGGAAGGTTTTGTCGATCCTAAGAACGCTGACAAGGTGTGCAAGCTCCAACGCTCGATTTATGGGCTGGTGCAAGCATCTCGGAGTTGGAACATTCGCTTTGATGAGATGATCAAAGCGTTTGGGTTTACACAGACTTATGGAGAAGCCTGTGTTTACAAGAAAGTGAGTGGGAGCTCTGTAGCATTTCTCATATTATATGTAGACGACATACTTTTGATGGGAAATGATATAGAACTCTTGGACAGCATTAAGGCCTATTTGAATAAGAGTTTTTCAATGAAGGACCTTGGAGAAGCTGCTTATATATTAGGCATCAAGATCTATAGAGATAGATCGAGACGCCTCATAGGTCTTTCACAAAGCACATACCTTGATAAAATATTGAAGAAGTTCAATATGGATCAATCTAAGAAAGGGTTCTTACCTGTATTACAAGGTGTGAAATTGAGCTCAGCTCAATGTCCGACCACGGCAGAAGATATAGAAGAGATGAGCGTCATCCCCTATGCCTCAGCCATAGGTTCTATTATGTATGCCATGCTGTGTACCAGACCTGATGTAAACCTTGCCGTAAGTTTGGTAGGAAGGTACCAAAGTAATCCCGGCAAGGAACACTGGACAGCGGTCAAGAATATCCTGAAGTACCTGAAAAGGACCAAGGAAATGTTTCTCGTTTATGGAGGTGACGAAGAGCTCATCGTAAAAGGTTACGTCGACGCTAGCTTCGACACAGATCTGGATGACTCTAAGTCACAAACCGGATACGTGTATATTTTGAATGGTGGGGCAGTAAGCTGGTGCAGTTGCAAGCAAAGCGTCGTGGAGGGATCTACATGTGAAGCAGAGTACATGGCAGCCTCGGAGGCAGCACATGAAGCAATTTGGGTGAAGGAGTTCATCACCGACCTCGGAGTCATACCCAATGCGTCGGGGCCAATCAAGCTCTTCTGTGACAACACTGGAGCTATTGCACTTGCAAAGGAGCCCAGGTTTCACAAGAAGACAAGGCACATCAAGCGTCGCTTCAACTCCATTCGTGAAAATGTTCAAGATGGAGACATAGAAATTTGTAAAGTGCACACGGATCTGAATGTCGCAGATCCGTTGACTAAACCTCTCCCTAAGGCAAAACATGATCAGCACCAGAACTCTATGGGTGTTCGATTCATCACAATGTAACTAGATTATTGACTCTAGTGCAAGTGGGAGACTGTTGGAAATATGCCCTAGAGGCAATAATAAAAGCATTATTATTATATTTCCTTATTCATGATAATTGTCTTTATTCGTGCTATAATTGTGTTAACCGGAAATCGTAATACATGTGTGAATAACAGACAACAACATGTCCCTAGTGAGCCTCTAGTTGACTAGCTTGTTGATCGACAGATAGTCATGGTTTCCTGACTATGGACATTGGATGTCATCGATAACGGGATCACATCATTAGGAGAATGATGTGATGGACAAGACCCAATCCTAAACATAGCATAAGATCGCATAGTTCGTTTGCTAGAGTTTTCCAATGTCAAGTATCCTTTCCTTAGACCATGAGATCGTGTAACTCCCGGATACCGTAGGAGTGCTTTGGGTGTGCCAAACGTCACAACGTAACTGGGTGACTATAAAGGTATACTACGGGTATCTCTGAAAGTGTCTGTTGGGTTACATGATCGAGACTGGGATTTGTCACTCCGCTTGACGGAGAGGTATCACCGGGCCCTCTCGGTAATGCATCATCATAATGAGCTCAATGTGATCAAAGTGTTTGATCACGGGATCATGCATTACGGAACGAGAAAAGTGACTTGCCGGTAACGAGATTAAACGAGGTATTGGGATACCGACGATCGAATCTCGGGCAAGTAAAATACCGATTGACAAAGGGAATCGTATACGGGATTAATTGAATCCTTGACATCGTGGTTGATCCGATGAGATCATCGTGGAGCATGTGGGAGCCAACATGGGTATCCAGATCCCACTGTTGGTTATTGCCCGAGAGCCGTCTCGGTCATGTCTGCATGTCTCCCGAACCCGTAGGGTCTACACACTTAAGGTTCGGTGACGCTAGGGTTGTGAAGATATGTATGTGCAGTAACCCGAATGTTGTTCGGAATCCCGGATGAGATCCCGGACGTCACGAGGAGTTCCGGAATGGTCCGGAGGTAAAGAATTATATATAGGAAGTGCTATTTTGGCCATCGGGACAAGATTCGGTGTTATCGGTATTGTACCGGGACCACCGGAGGGGTCCCGAGGTCCACCAGGTGGGGCCACCTGCCTTGGTGGGCCACATGGGCCTTAGGGGGTGCGCCTTGGCCTGCTTGGGCCAAGGGGAACCAGCCCCAAGGGCCCATGCGCCAAGGAAACTTGGAGGAGGGAGAGTCCAAAGGGGGGAAGGCACCTCCGAGGTGCCTTGGGGAGGATGGACTCCTCCCCCCTCTTGGCCGCACCCCTTCCTTGGAGGAAGGGGAAAGGCTGCGCCCTCCCCCCCTCTAATGCACCTATATAAAGGGGGCAGGGGAGGGGGGCAGCGCACCATATGCCCTGGCGCCCCCTCCTCCCTGCAACACCTCCTCCTCCTCCCGTAGTTGCTTAGCGAAGCCCTGCCGGAGTTCTGCTGCATCCACCACCACACCGTCGTGCTGGATCTTCCTCAACCTCTCCTTCCCCCTTGCTGGATCAAGAAGGAGGAGACGTCTCCCGTCCCGTACGTGTGTTGAACGCGGAGGTGCCGTCCGTTCGGTACTAGATCATCGGTGAATTGGATCACGGCGAGTACGACTACCTCATCCACGTTCACTCGAACGCTTCCGTTGTGATATACAAAGTGGTATGTAGATGCTATCTAATCTGAATACTCGTTGCTAGATGAACTCATAGATGGATCTTGGTGAAGCCGTAGGAAAAATTTTAATTTTCTGCAACGTTCCCCAACAGTGGCATCATGAGCTAGGTCTATGCATAGTTCTTCTTGTGCGAGTAGAACACAATTTGTTGTGGGCGTAGATGTTGTCAATTCTTCTTGCCGTTACTAGTCAATCTTGATTCATCGGTATTGTGGGATGAAGCGGCCCGGACCAACCTTACACGTACGCTTACGTGAGACCGGTTCCACCGACTAACATGCACTAGTTGCATAAGGTGGCTGGCGGGTGTCTGTCTCTCCTACTTTAGTTGGATCGGATTCGATGAACAGGGTCCTTATGAAGGGTAAATAGAGATTGACAAATCACGTTGTGGTTTGAACGTAGGTAAGAAAACGTTCTTGCTAGAACCCTAATTCAGCCACGTAAAACTTGCAACAACAATTAGAGGACGTCTAACTTGTTTTTGCAGCAAGTGCTTTGTGATATGATATGGCCAAAGTTGTGATGTATGATGAATGATCTATATGTGATGTATGAGATGTTCATGCTATTGTAATAGGAATCACGACTTGCATGTCGATGAGTATGACAACCGGCAGGAGCCATAGGAGTTGTCTTTATTTTTTGTATGACCTGCGTGTCATTGAGAATCGCCATGTAAGTTACTTTACTTTATTGCTAAACGCGTTAGCCATAGTAGTAGAAGTAATAGTTGGCGAGCAACTTCATGGAGACACGATGATGAAGATCATGATGATGAAGATCATGGTGTCAAGCCGGTGACAAGATGATCATGGAGCCCCAAGATGAAGATCAAAGGAGCTATGTGATACTGGCCATATCATGTCACGTCTATTATTTGATTGCATGTGATGTTTATCATGTTTTGCATCTTGTTTACTTAGAACGACGGTAGTAAATAAGATGATCCCTCATAATAATTTCAAGAAAGTGTTCACCCTAACTGTGCACCGTTGCTAAGGTTCGTCGTTCCGAAGCACCACGTGATGATCGGGTGTGATAGGTCCTTACGTTCGCATACAACGGGTGTAAGACAGATTTACACACGCAAAACACTTAGGTTCACTTGACGAGCCTAGCATGTACAGACATGGCCTCGGAACACAGAAGACCGAAAGGTCGAGCATGAGTCGTATAGAAGATACGATCAACATGAAGATGTTCACCGATGTTGGCTAGTCCATCTCACGTGATGATCGGACACGGCCTAGTTGACTCGGATCATGTAATACTTAGATGACTAGAAGAGGGATGTCTATCTAAGTGGGAGTTCATTAAATAATTTGATTAAATGAACTTTATTATCATGAACTTAGTCTAAATATTTACAATATGTCTTGTAGATCAAATGGCCAACGTAGTCCTCAACTTCAACGCGTTCCTAGAGAAAACCAAGCTGAAAGACGATGGTAGCAACTATACGGACTGGGTCCGGAACCTGAGGATTATCCTCATAGCTGCCAAGAAAGATTATGTCCTAAGAGCACCGCTGGGTGACGCACCTATTCTCCCTGCAGAACAAGACGTTATGAACGCTTGGCAGTCACGCTGCGATGATTACTCCCTCGTTCAGTGCGGCATGCTTTACAGCTTAGAGCCGGGACTCCAAAAGCGTTTTGAGAGACATGGAGCATATGAGATGTTCGAAGAGCTGAAAATGGTTTCCAAGCTCATGCCCGGGTCGAGAGATATGAAGTCTCCGACAAATTCTTTAGCTGTAAGATGGAGGAAAATAGTTCTGTCAGTGAACACATACTCAAAATGTCTGGGTTGCACAACCGCATGACTCAACTGGAAGTTAATCTCCCGGATGAAGCGGTCATTGACAGAATCCTCCAGTCGCTTCCACCTAGCTACAAGAGCTTTGTGATGAACTACAATATGCAGGGGATGGTAAAGACCATTCCTGAAGTATATGCTATGCTGAGATCAGCAGAGGTTGAAATCAAGAAGGAGCATCAAGTGTTGATGGTGAATAAAACCACTAAGTTCAAGAAGGGCAAGGGTAAAAAGAACTTCAAGAAGGACAACAAGGAAGTTGCCGCGCCCGGTAAGCAAGTTGCCGGGAAGAAGCCAAAGAATGGACCCAAGCCCGAGACTGAGTGTTTTTATTGCAAGGGAAGTGGTCACTGGAAGCGGAACTGCCCCAAATACTTAGCGGATAAGAAGGCCGGCAAAACCAAAGGTATATGTGATATACATGTAATTGATGTGTACCTTACCAGTACTCGTAGTAGCTCTTGGGTATTTGATACCGGTGCAGTTGCTCACATTTGTAACTCAAAGCAGGAGCTGTGGAATAAACGGAGACTGGCGAAGGACGAGGTGACGATGCGCGTCGGGAATGGTTCCAAGGTCGATGTGATCGCCGTCGGCACGCTACATCTACATTTACCTACGGGATTAGTTTTAAACCTCAATAATTGTTATTTAGTGCCAAGTTTGAGCATGAACATTGTATCTGGATCTCGTTTAATTTGAGATGGCTACTCATTTAAATCCGAGAATAATGGTTGTTCTATTTATATGAGAGATATGTTTTATGGTCATGCTCCGATGGTTAATGGTTTGTTCTTGATGAATCTCGTACGTGACGATACACATATTCATAGTGTGAGTACCAAAAGAGTTAAAGTTGATAACAATAGTCCCACATATTTGTGGCACTGCCGCCTTGGCACTCGTATGTCTCCCGGAGGAGATAGACTAGTGGTCTAACACGGACATGCCATGAAACCCGAGTGGCGAGGCTAGTGTGTGGGTTGACTCTCCGGAGAGATGCCACTCATTATCCCTGGGGAACACCAACACATGCCATCTCTGAGTCCAAGTTTGTGAAACTGACGTCTTGGAGCCTAGGATAAGGGCCAAGTGTATCTGTAGAGGAGCGTCGTTTTCGCCCTTTTGCAGTCCTGAAGATGACTTCAAGAAATGATTTGGCCGATCTGTTGGGGAACGTAGCAGAAATTTAAAAAATTTCCTACGTGTCACCAAGATCTATCTATGGAGAAACCAGCAACGAGGGGAAAGAGAGTGCATCTACATACCCTTGTAGATCGCTAAGCGGAAGCGTTCAAGTGAACGGGGTTGATGGAGTCGTACTCGTCGTGATTCAGATCACCGATGATCCTAGTGCCGAACGGACGGCACCTCCGCGTTCAACACACGTACAGCCCGGTGACGTCTCCCATGCCTTGATCCAGCAAGGAGAGAGGGAGAGGTTGAGGAAGACTCCATCCAGCAGCAGCACAACGGCGTGGTGGTGGTGGAGGAGCGTGGCAATCCAGCTGGGCTTCGCCGAGCACCGCAAGAGAGGAGAAGAACTTGGGAGAGAGAGAGAGAGGGGCTGCACCAAAGGCAAAAGGTCTATCTCAAGAGGCCCTCTACCCCCACTATATATAGGGATCCCAAGGGGGGGGTGCGCCAGCCCTAGGAGATCTAATCTCCTAGGGGCGGCGGTCAGGGGAGGATTCCCTTCCCCCCAAGGCACCTGGGAGGTGCCTTACCCCCTTGGGACTCTTCCTTTAGGGTTCCCCCTTCACCCTAGGCGCATGGGCCTTAGGGGAAGTGGCGCCCCAGCCCACTTTGGGCTGGATCCCTTCCCACTTCAGCCCATGGGACCCTCCGGGATAGGTGGCCCCACCCGGTGGGCCCCCGGGACCCCTCCGGTGGTCCCGGTACAATATCGATGACCCCGAAACTTGTCCCGATGGCCGAAATAGGACTTCCTATATATAAATCTTTACCTCCGGACCATTCCGGAACTCCTCGTGACGACCGGGATCTCATCCGGGACTCCGAACAACATTCGGTAACCACATACAAGCTTCCTTTATAACCCTAGCGTCATCGAACCTTAAGTGTGTAGACCCTACGGGTTCGGGAGACATGCAGACATGACCGAGATGTTCTCCGGTCAATAACCAACAGCGGGATCTGGATACCCATGTTGGCTCCCACATGTTCCACGATGATCTCATCGGATGAACCACGATGTCAAGGACTTAATCAATCCCGTATACAATTCCCTTTGTCTATCGGTACGATACTTGCCCGAGATTCGATCGTCGGTATCCCAATACCTTGTTCAATCTCGTTACCGGCAAGTCTCTTTACTCGTTCCGTAACACATCATCCCGTGATCAACTCCTTGATCACATTGTGCACATTATGATGATGTCCTACCGAGTGGGCCCAGAGATACCTCTCCGTTTACACGGAGTGACAAATCCCAGTCTCGATTCGTGCCACCCAACAGATACTTTCAGAGATACCCGTAGTGTACCTTTATGGCCACCCAGTTACGTTCTGACGTTTGGCACATCCAAAGCACTCCTACGGTATCCGGGAGTTGCACAATCTCATGGTCTAAGGAAACGATACTTGACATTAGAAAAGCTTTAGCATATGAACTACATGATCTTGTGCTAGGCTTAGGATTGGGTCTTGTCCATCACATCATTCTTCTAATGATGTGATCCCGTTATCAATGACATCCAATGTCCATGGTCAGGAAACCGTAACCATCTATTGATCAACGAGCTAGTCAACTAGAGGCTTACTAGGGACATGGTGTTGTCTATGTATCCACACATGTATCTGAGTTTCCTATCAATACAATTCTAGCATGGATAATAAACGATTATCATGAACAAGGAAATATAATAATAATCAATTTATTATTGCCTCTAGGGCATATTTCCAACAGTCTCCCACTTGCACTAGAGTCAATAATCCAGTTCACATCGCTATGTGATTAACACTCAAGGTCACATCCCCATGTGACTAACACCCAAAGAGTTTACTAGAGTCAATAATCTAGTTCACATTACCATGTGATTAATACTCAATGAGTTCTGGGTTTGATGATGTTATGCTTGTGAGAGATGTTATAGTCAACGGGTCTGAATCTTTCAGATCCGTGTGTGCTTTACAAATCTCTATGTCATCTCCTAGATGCAGTTACCACGCTCTATTTGGAACTATTCCAAATAACTGTTCTACTATACGAATCCAATTTACTACCTAGTATAATCTGGATCAGTGTCAAAGTTTGCATCGGCGTAACCTTTTACGACGAACTCTTTTCCACTTCCATAATCGAGAAAATTCCTTAGTCCACTAGTTACTAAGGATAACCTTGACCGTTGTCCTGTGATCCATTCCTGGATCACACTTGTACCCCTTGACTGACTCATGGTTTGGCACACTTCAGGTGTGGTACACAACATAGCATACTGTAGAGCCTATGTCTAAGCATAGGGGACGACCTTCGTCCTTTCTCTTTCTTCTGCCGTGGTCAGGTCTTGAGTCTTACTCAATACTCACACGTGTAATACAGCCAAGAACTCCTTCTTTGCTGATCTATTTTGAATTCCTTCAAAATCTTGTCACGGTATGTATTCAATTTGAAAGTACTATTAAGCGATTTTGATCTATCCTTATAGATCTTGATGCTCAATGTTCAAGTAGCTTAATCCAGGTTTTCCATTGAAAACACTCTTCAAATAACCCTATATGCTTTCCAGAAATTCTACATCATTTCTGATCAACAATATGTCAACAACATATACTCATCAGAAATTCTATAGTGCTCCCACTCACTTCTTTGGAAATACAAGTTTCTCATAAACTTCGTATAAACCTAAAATCTTTGATCAACTCATCAAAGTGTACATTCCAACTCCGAGATGCTTACTCCAGTCCTTAGAAGGATTGCTGGAGCTTTGCATACTTATTAGCATCTTTCAGGATTGACAAAACCTTCTGGCTGTATCACATACAACCTTTCCTCAAGAAAATCGTCGAGGAAACAATGTTTTGACATCCTATCTGCATAATTTCATAAATAATGCAGTAATCGCTAACATAATTCAAACAGACTTATAGCATCGCTACGGGTGAGAAAGTCTCATCGTAGTCAACTCCTTGAACTTGTCGGAAAACATTTTAATGACAAGTCGAGCTTTCTTAATGGTGACATTTACCATCATTGTCCGTCTTCCTTTTAAAATCCATATGTACCTAACAGTCTTACGACCATCAAGTAGTTCTTTCAAAGTCTACACCTTTTTTCATATATGGATCCTCTCTCGGATTATATGGCCTCGAGCCATTCATCGGAATCCGGGCCCACCATCGCTTCTCCATAGCTCGTAGGTTCATTGTTGTCTAGCAACATGACTTCCAAGACAGGATTACGTACCACTCTGATGTAGTACACATCCTTGTCGTCCTACGAGGTTTGGGACTGACTTGATCCGAAGTCTCATGATCACTATCATAAGCTTCCACTTCAATTTGTGTAGGTGCCATAGGAACAATTCCTGTGCCCTGCTACACACTAGTTGAAGTGACGGTTCAATAAACTCATCAAGTCTCCACCATCCTCCCACTCAATTCTTTCGAGAGAAACTTTTCCTCGAGAAAGGACCTGATTTGAGAAACAATCCCTATTGCTTTCGGATCTGAGACAGGAGGTATTCCCAACTGTTTTGGGTGTCCTATGAAGATGCAGTTATCCGCTTTGGGTTCGAGCTTATCAGCCTGAAACTTTTCATATAAGCGTCGCAGCCCCAAACTTTTAAGAAATGACAGCTTAGGTTTCTCTAAACCATAGTTCATACAGTGTCATCTCATCGGAATTACGTGGTGCCCTATTTAAAGTGAGTGCGGTTGTCTCTAATGCCTAACCCATGAACGATAGTGGTAATTCGATAAGAGACATCATGGTATGCATCATATCCAATAGGGTGCAGTCATGATGTTCGGACACACCATCACACTATGGTGTTCCAGGCGATACTAGTCGTGAAATAATTTCCACAATGTCTCAATTGTGTACCAAACTCGCAACTCAGATATTCATCTCTATGATCATATCATAGATATTTTATCCTCTTGTCACGATGATATTCAACTTCACTCTGAAATTACTTGAACCATTCAATAATTCAGACTTGTGTTTCATCAAGTAAATATGCTCAGTATATACTCAAATCATCTGTGAAGTAAGAGCATAACGATATCCACTGTGTGCCTCAGCACTCATTGGACTGCACACATCAAAATGTGTTACTTCCAACAAGTTGCTTTCTTGTTCCATTTTACTGAAACCGAAGCTTTCAGTCATCTTGCCCATGGGGTATGATTTGCACATCTCAAGTGATTCAAAATCAAGTGAGTCCAAACGGTCCATCTGCATGGAGTTTCTTCATGCGTATATACCAATAGACATGGTTCACATGTCTCAATCCTTTTCAAAAAATGAGTGAGTCCAAAGATCCATCAACATGGAGCTTCTGCATGCGTTTTTATACCAATATGACTTACATGGCAGTGCCACAAGTAGGTGGTACTATCATTACTATCTTATATCTTTTGGCATGAACATGTGTATCACTATGATCGAGATTCAATAAACCATTCATTTTAGGTGCAAGACCATTGAAGGTATTATTCAAATAAATAGAGTAACCATTATTCTCCTTAAATGAATAACCGTATTGCGATAGACATAATCCAATCATGTCTATGCTCAACGCAAACACCAAATAACAATTATTTAGGTTTAACACCAATCTCGATGGTAGAGGGAGCATGCGATGCTTGATCACATCAACCTTGGAAATACTTCCAATACATATTGTCAGCTCACCTTTAGCTAGTCTCCGTTTATTCCATAGCTTTTATTTCGAGTTACTAACACTTAGCAACCGAACCGGTATCTAATACCCTGATGCTACTAGGAGTACTAGTAAAGTACACATTCACATAATGTATATCCAATATACTTCTATCGACAGCCTTCTCATCTACCAAGTATCTAGGGTAATTCTGCTCTAGTGGTTGTTCCCCTTATTACAGAAGCACTCAGTCTCGGGTTTGGGTTTAACCTTGGGTTTCTCCACTAGAGCAGCAGCTGATTTGCCGTTTCATGAAGTATCCCTTCTTGCCCTTGCCCTTCTTGAAACTAGTGGTTTCACTAACCATCAACAATTGATACTCCTTCTTGATTTCTACTTTCGCGGTGTCAAACATCATGAATATTTCAAGGATCATCATATCTATCCCTGATATGTTATAGTTCATTACGAAGCTCTAGCAGCTTGGTGGCAATGACTTTGGAGAAACATCACTTATCTGGAAGATCAACTCCCACTTGATTCAAGTGATTGTTGTACTCAGACAATTTGAGCACAAGCTCAACGATTGAGCTTTTCTCCCTTAGTTTGCAGGCTAAGAAAATCGTCGGAGGTCTTATACCTCTTGACGTGGGCACGAGCCTGAAATCCCAATTTTAGCCCTCGAAACATCTCATATGTTCCGCGACATTTCAAAAATGTCTTTGGTGCCTCAATTCTAAACCATTTAACATTACCGAACTATCATGTAGTCATCAACACGTGTATGTCGGATGTTCGCAACATCCACAGACCACGTTCGAGGTCCAGCACACCGAGCGGTGCATTAAGGACATAAGCCTTCTACTGTCCGCATAATTGCTACTGTCAACTTTCAACTATATTTTCTCTAGGAACATATCTAAAACAGTAGAACTAAAGTGCGAGCTACGACATAATTTGCAAAATCTTTTTGACTATGTTCAGGATAATTAAGTTCATCTTATGAACTCCCACTCAGATAGACATCCCTCTAGTCATCTAAGTGATTACATGATCCGAGTCAACTAGGCCGTGTCCGATCATCACGTGAGACGGACTAGTCAACGTCGGTGAACATCTTCATGTTGATCGTATCTTCTATACGACTCATGCTCGACCTTTCGGTCTTCTGTGTTCCGAGGCCATGTCTGTACATGCTAGGCTCATCAAGTTAACCCTAAGTGTTTTGCATGTGTAAAACTGTCTTACACCCGTTGTATGTGAACGTAAGGATCTATCACACCCGATCATCACGTGGTGCTTCGAAACGACGAACTGTAGCAACGGTGCACAGTTAGGGGAGAACACATTCTTGAAATTGTTTATGAGGGATCATCTTATTTACTACCGTCGTTCTAAGTAAACAAGATGCATAAACATGATAAACATCACATGCAATCAAATAGTGACATGATATGGCCATCATCACTTTGCTCCTTTTCGATCTCCATCTTCGGGGCTCCATGATCATCTTCGTCACCGGCATGACACCATGATCTCCATCATCATGATCTCCATCATCGTGTCTCCATGAAGTTGTCACGCCAACTATTACTTCTACTACTATGGCTACCGGTTAGCAATAAAGTAAAGTAATTACATGGCGTTGTTCAATGACACGCAGGTCATAAATAAATTAAAGACAACTCCTATGGCTCCTGCCGGTTGTCATACTCATCGACATGCAAGTCGTGATTCCTATTACAAGAACATGATCATCTCATACATCACATATATCATACATCAGATCCTTTGGCCATATCACATCACAAGGCATACCCTGCAAAAACAAGTTAGACATCCTCTAATTGTTGTTTGCATGTTTTACGTGGCTGCTATGGGTTTCTAGCAAAAACGTTTCTTACCTACGCAAAACCACAACGTGATATGCCAATTGCTATTTACCCTTCATAAGGACCCTTTTCATCGAATCCGATCCGACTAAAGTAGGAGAGACAGACACCCGCCAGCCACCTTATGCATCTAGTGCATGTCAGTCGGTGGAACCGGTCTCACGTAAGAGTACGTGTAAGGTTGGTCCGGGCCGCTTCATCCCACAATGCCGCCGAATCAAGATTGACTAGTAACGGTAAGCATATTGAACAAAATCAGCGCCCACAACTACTTTGTGTTCTACTCGTGCAAAGAATCTACGCAATAGACCTAGCTCATGATGCCACTGTTGGGGAACGTAGCAGAAATTTAAAAATTTTCCTACGTGTCACCAAGATCTATCTATGGAGAAACCAGCAATGAGGGGAAAGAGAGTGCATCTACATACCCTTGTAGATCGCTAAGCGGAAGCGTTCAAGTGAACGGGGTTGATGGAGTCGTACTCGTCGTGATTCAGATCACTGATGATCCTAGTGCCGAACGGACGGCACCTCCGCGTTCAACACACGTACAGCCCGGTGACGTCTCCCATGCCTTGATCCAGCAAGGAGAGAGGGAGAGGTTGAGGAAGACTCCATCCAGCAGCAGCACAACGGCGTGGTGGTGGTGGAGGAGCGTGGCAATCCAGCAGAACTTCGCCGAGCACCGCAAGAGAGGAGAAGAACTTGGGAGAGAGAGAGGGGCTGCACCAAAGGCAAAAGGTCTATCTCAAGAGGCCCTCTACCCCCACTATATATAGGGATCCCAAGGGGGGGGTGCGCCAGCCCTAGGAGATCCAATCTCCTAGGGGCGGCGGCCAGGGGAGGATTCCCTTCCCCCCAAGGCACCTGGGAGGTGCCTTACCCCCTTGGGACTCTTCCTTTAGGGTTCCCCCTTCACCCTAAGCGCATGGGCCTTAGGGGAAGTGGCGCCCCAGCCCACTTTGGGCTGGATCCCTTCCCACTTCAGCCCATGGGACCCTCCGGGATAGGTGGCCCCACCCGGTGGGCCCCCGGGACCCCTCCGGTGGTCCCCGTACAATACCGATGACCCCGAAACTTGTCCCGATGGCCGAAATA
Source organism: Aegilops umbellulata (assembly GCA_032464435.1). Lineage (NCBI taxonomy): Eukaryota > Viridiplantae > Streptophyta > Magnoliopsida > Poales > Poaceae > Aegilops > Aegilops umbellulata. Next base: position 95,152,208 of record CP136055.1, read on the forward strand.
GGACTTCCTATATATAAATCTTTACCTCCGGACCATTCCGGAACTCCTCGTGACGTCCGGGATCTCATCCGGGACTCCGAACAACATTCGGTAACCACATACAAGCTTCCTTTATAACCCTAGCGTCATCTAACCTTAAGTGTGTAGACCCTACGGGTTCGGGAGACATGCAGACATGACCGAGATGTTCTCCGGTCAATAACCAACAGCGGGATCTGGATACCCATGTTGGCTCCCACATGTTCCACGATGATCTCATCGAATGAACCACGATGTCAAGGACTTAATCAATCCCGTATACAATTCCCTTTGTCTATCGGTACGATACTTGCCCGAGATTCGATCATCGGTATCCCAATACCTTGTTCAATCTCGTTACCGGCAAGTCTCTTTACTCGTTCCGTAACACATCATCCCGTGATCAACTCCTTGATCACATTGTGCACATTATGATGATGTCCTACCGAGTGGGCCCAGAGATACCTCTCCGTTTACACGGAGTGACAAATCCCAGTCTCGATTCGTGCCACCCAACAGATACTTTCGGAGATACCCGTAGTGTACCTTTATGGCCACCCAGTTACATTGTGATGTTTGGCACATCCAAAGCACTCCTACGGTATCCGGGAGTTGCACAATCTCATGGTCTAAGGAAACGATACTTGACATTAGAAAAGCTTTAGCATACGAACTACATGATCTTGTGCTAGGCTTAGGATTGGGTCTTGTCCATTACATCATTCTTCTAATGATGTGATCCCGTTATCAATGACATCCAATGTCCATGGTCAGGAAACCGTAACCATCTATTGATCAACGAGCTAGTCAACTAGAGGCTTACTAGGGACATGGTGTTGTCTATGTATCCACACATGTATCTGAGTTTCCTATCAATACAATTCTAGCATGGATAATAAACGATTATCATGAACAAGGAAATATAATAATAATCAATTTATTATTGCCTCTAGGGCATATTTCCAACACGATCGTCCGAGTGGACAGTACTACCCTTATAGACTTTTGGTAGACCGAACATGTATGGTCAAAAGAAATATTCCTGATGTGATCAATAGGTTGACCAAATGGGCGTAACCCATGAGGACGACATGGCCCAGGGCTGTGCAAAGCCCCCGAGTGATGCTCAAAAAAGGTAAGATTGTTACAGAGTGTGATATGAGGTTTGAACAACCGAGTGGCAACGCGCGGGGCGGCCGAGGGGTGATGAGGTGACCAACCGAGTGGCGACGCGCGGGGCGACCGAGCGGTGATGAGGTGACCAACCGATGGCAACGCGCGGGGCGACCGAGTGGTGACGAGGTGACCAACCGAGTGGCGATGCGCGGGGGCGGTCGAGTGAGGATGTGTGAGGTGGCCGAGTGAAGGACTACGTGTCCAGCCAAGTTGCTGAAATGGTCTTCGGAGGAATTAGCCAGATGCTTTCGAAGCTGATGTAGTGACGAGGTCGGTGTTGTGTGGCTGCGGCGCAACAAGACCGACGCGACAACTGAGTCTGAGTAGGAACGAAGATGGCATGCAGAGTGTCTGGGTGATTATGTAATTTGTCAAAGTGACGGATCGAATGTACTTGTTGAAGTGAAGGGTCTGACTGGTGACGAAGTACTCGACCACTTAGGAGAGTATCATTCCGAATGAGCTGCAGCTCCCGAGTGCGGCGTAGCCCCCGAGCGTACTATAGGCTTCGACAACGGACGTGCCGGAATACGAGAAATATAGTTTTGAATGGATAATTTGTAATTAATCGAGTCAGACTCTGTCGGATCACGGGTTCCGGCAGACCCTTAAGGTTCGAACTCTGGGGTGCGCGCGGAGATCGTGCCCTCTACCTCTCCGTCTCGCAAACAACTAACTATGAGAAGAACAACACAACAGACACAGGGTTTATACTGGTTTGGGTCACCGATGCGGTGTAACACCCTACTCCAGTGTGGTGGGTGGATTGCCTCTTGGGCTGATGAGGAAGAATAGTACAAGGAAGAACAGCCTCGCGAGGGTCTGTTCTTGGCTAGGGGATGAACTATTAGGGGAGTTCGATCGCCCTTCTCTCTCTCTCTCTAGATGCCTCTTTTCTGGCTGCCTCTAGATACTGAATCAGGTCTCGAATCAGGTCCCTCTACCCTGGGGGTGGCTAGTCCTATTTATAGGCAAAGGCCCTGGGCCTCTTCCCAAATATTGAGCGGGAAGGGCGCCAACAATTGGCCAATTTGAAGGGGAACATCTGGTACACTTATCCTGACTAAAGTTGGTCTTCGCCTGCCAAAGGCCCTGTGGTGACGCCGTCCTGGGCTCCACGGTGACCTCCTTCCCACCGTTGGACTGGTCTTGGTCTCGTTGCACCGAAATGGGTGCCTTTGCTTGATCCTCTCGCCTGCGCTTGCCCCCTTTGCACCAAAGAGGAAAGGGAGACGCTGCGCGGGCTAGCGCCCGCCTGGCACCCTTGGTCGTCATGGCTTGCGTCATGGGCACCTCGTGAGGTACCCGCCTTGATCTCTCCGCCTCCTCGCGAGCCAGCCTAAGGAGGCCGTGCTTGAGGAAGCGTTGTGTCGTCCGCCTTGCGAGGCTTGGCCCCTCGCGAGGGTCTTGAGCCTTGTGTTGATGAAGATGGGCCACGCTGGGCCCCCATTTGAGCCACGCCGCAGGCCGCAGGCAGGCAAGTCTGGGGACCCCCGTTCCCAGAACGCCGACAGTAGCCCCCGGGCCCAAGGCGCGCACGGACTTGGCCGTGCCGAGAGGCGAAAGGGCAAGGGCGAAGCGCCGCGGGCCCTAACACCTTGCGGCCTTTGGCGCCGTGTGGCGGTTGATTGGACGTGGGCGTCTCCGCTTCCCCATGACGCCTCGACGATCGCGCGGATTGGACAAGTCCCTGCATGCAAATCGTGTCATGATTACCTGTGATCGTGGAGGCCGACGGTTGGCCTCCGCCGGCTATATGTACGGCACTGGGCGTGCCCTTCTAGTCCATCTCTCCTTGCTTCCTCCTCCGCCTCAGTTCTTGATCCGTCTTGGTGTGATGGCTCCAATTCGCCAGTTTTCTGCGGCGGAGAAGGGCAAGGCTCCTCAAGAGGGACCAGACCCGCTCCCGCCGAAGAAACGGCCTGCCTTGCGCGACCGAGACGTGGAGGACCGCCTAGGGGTGCCGAGGCCTTGGTACGAGCGGCCTCCGCCGGGATTCCCGCTTCCCTTGTATGCCCACGCCGAGGGCCTTGGAAGAGGAGATGCCGATCCCCTCGGCCAGCGCCGTCGCCGGCGCCGGAGGGTCACGAAGGTGTGGGTCGTTCCTCCTGGAGTCCATGCCGAGGGCTCCTCCCGCGAGCTCGTGCTCCACGTCGCCATGCCTCCGCGGACTTGGATTCGCTTTCCTCCCTTCTTCGCCTCCGTCTTCCCGCGAGGAAGACTCCTGGAGCTGTGGCTGCAGCACGCTGACTGCAGCACTCCTGCGACCGAGGCAGAGGTCGCGATCACTGCCCCGGGCGAGGTCTTCATGACTCGCGGCTAGGGCGAAATCGCTCGGTGCTGCAGAACGAGGGGCGCCCTCACGATCCACCTGGAGTACGACGGCGCTTCGGTGATGTTCTTCAAGGTCTTCGACACGAACGGTCGCCGGCTGGAGTGCTGCCTCGGGGGAGGCGGCCAGGACCTCGCTATGGCGACGGCTGGGCCTGCCAACCGCCCCCTGGACAGCTCCACAAGCGACGGGAGCGCCGGAGGATCCAGCGATCCCAATGAGGTCTTCGCGACTCCGGAGACGAGCGACGATAGCTACGAGCCTACGAGCCAACGTCGCTCCCGGAGCAGGGCAGGCTCGCTTGGTCGCCGCCGGTCCTGATCTGGATGGGGTTGGCGCCGGTGCTTGACGGCCCACTATTGATGATGGCATCTTTTGCAAGGGCGCGTGTAGTTAGCACCCTTTATGATCTGTTCCCTGCGAGGAATCACATTGTGCCCCATAGGGGCTTGTAAGGCGGTTGTGATCCTTGTTGTTAATATGTAACCCTTGCTATGGATCTATGCGAATCGCAAATTCCGTCATAGTTCGGTCTTCCCTTTCGCACCTCGCGAGGGCTTGGCGCTCTGCGTCGACAGGACCCAGTCCCAAGGCAGCGTCAGCCGTCGCTGGTATGCCAGGTCGCGATGCCGTGGTCAAGGCCAGGAGGTGAGCGACCCGGGGTCCGGTAAGAGCCCCTGAGTCGCGATGCTCAGGAGGTCCCCTTTGGCGCCCAAGCAGCTGTCGCTTGGTGAGAAAGAGAAGCAACGTCGCTAGTACGGAGTCGCTTTAGGTGCGGGGGTAGTGCCACGGTAGCCAACGCTTTGGATGGTGACTTATCTTGAGAATCAGGGATTGCCCCCAGCGCATCGTCGGGTCCGGGGGGTAATTTGAAAGGAGTTGCTTGACGAGGTCCTCGCGCGCCCCTTCTCCCTCGCCTCTGCTCCCCTTTCTGCTCTACGTCCTCGGGTCCCGGCCCTCGAGCTTGTCTCAGCCGTCGCTGGTATGCCAGGTCGCGATGCCGTGGACAAGGCCAGAGGGTGAGGGCCAGAGAGCCAGTAAGATCCCTGAGTCGCGATGCTTAGGCGCCCCCCCTTTAACGTGCAAGCGGTTTGCGCGGGCGAGGGTGAAGGAAACGCCGTGAGGGCCTTGGCTAGCACAGCTTCCTCTAAGGATCCTACAGATTCATTACAGAAAGAAGATGGAGATGCCATGGCAGTTATCAGTCGATCGTTAGTCGCTCAAGAGCTTGTTGGTTGGAGTAGGTGAGGTGTACCAGGGCACCCGTGAGCCGGCGCGGGACTCACGAGGCCCTACCTCTTAGGCGGGTTGCGCCTGGCACTGGGCCGTATCTTGAGATGTGTTCCTGCAAAATCTGGTTAGATGCCGGCACTCTACGTCCTCGAGTCCCGGCCCTCGAGCTTGTCTCAGCCGTTGCTGGTATGCCAGGTCACGATGCCGTGGACAAGGCCAGAGGGTGAGGGCTGGAGAGCCAGTAAGAGCCCTGAGTCGCGATGCTCAGGCGCCCCCCCTTTAACGTGCAAGTGGTCGACATGAAGGAGAAAAGGTGCCATGGACGGCATCGAGTAATCAAGCATGATGCATAATTGGAAATAAACGCGGAAGGGATACATGCCCCTGGGCCTAGCCCGAGTGGCCTGGGGATGATGCAGCCCGAGGGGCGCCCCCAGCAAAGCAAGCTAGCGACTAAAAAGATAAAAAGGGATACATGCCACAGGGTCGGACCCACGCGGCCTGGGAATGACGCAACCCTGGGGGGCGCTCCCAGCTGGGAATGAAACTTGAAAGATGTCACCTGAAGATGTCGTCGGTGCAGTGGCGTAGGTGCAGCAGACTCGGTGGGCTGCAAAAGCCGATCCTCACAAGCCCCCAGGCCCAGGGGCCTCGGGAGGCTCCGGGGGCACTGGTGGCTCCTCGTGAGCAGCCTCCATCTCCGCCAGGGTTGTGGAACGCCTGTCTTCTTGCGCCTCCAAGACGCTCCTCATGAGGCGCTGGTACGCCGCAGCCATGCTCGGCAGGCCATAAGGCATGCGAACATGGCTGTGGGGTGGTCCTCCACAGCTCCCCACTTGTGAGGGCCAGAGGCGCTCCGCCGTGGCGATCTGATTGAGCCCTGGTACGTCGACGCAGACGCGCAGCCCACCATCCTCGCCTGGATGGGGAGCCACAGCTGGTGGGCGACGGCAACCTCTTATGATCCTTGACTCCTGTAGTTCTTGAATGGCCTTGCTAACAAACTTCTGCTGGTCTGACCTTCTTTCCCAGGCTTCCTTTCGAGGGAAACGTGCTTCGAAACACGCCTCCACATGGTGCCCCAGCGCCTCCCTCGTGACCTTGGCGAGGTCGGTGGCCCTCCAGGTGAAAGCCCCTGAGCCCTGCCTGAGGAGGGCGCTGGGCGCGCTTTCCTATGTGATTGAAGGAGGATCCCCCGGGGCAGACACGGGCCCTGAAGGGCCTGCCTCCTGAGGGGTTGAGCCTGACGTCGTCTTCTCTTCTTGGGAGTGGTCTCAGGAAGCCTCATGCTTCCGCGATCTGGGTCTTATAGTGACGTGGCCTGAAAGGCTCGCTCCAGGGTACACACCGCATCCTTCTCTTGACAGGGCACCGTGATGACGCCGCTGCTTCCTGGCATCTTTAGGACGTTGTAGCCATGGTGAGTCACGGCCATGAACTTGGCCAGCGCCGGGTATCCGAGGATGGCGTTGTACGGCAGGCGGATGTGGGCGACGTCAAAGTCGATGAGCTCGGTGCGGTAGTTGCTGCGGTCCCCGAAGGTGACTGGGAGGCGGACCTGCCCGATCGGGACTGTGGAACCATCGGTGACTCCGGAGAAGGGCTTGGTTGGCTGAAGCTGGTCATAGGGCACTTGGAGGTTGTTGAATGTTTCCACGGACAAGACGTTGAGCCCTGCCCCTCCGTCGATGAGGGTCCTGGTGAGCAGAACGTTGCTGATGTCTGGGGAACAAAGCATTGGGAGGACTCCGGCTGTGGCCGCGCACTTGAGCTGGTCTGCTGAGCTGAACGTGATGACGCAGGCCGACCACTTGAGGGGACGCATTGCTTCGAGCTTGGGGACAACTGCATTCACTTCGTGAGCAAACTGCTTGAAGATACGCTGAGAGGCTGGGGCTTGAGCTCCGCCCAGGATGCAGGCAATGGTGTGGGGCTCCTGGAAGCCCCCAGCCCCCTCGTCTTGGTGGCGGTCTTCATTCCTTCTTGGCTGAGGCGGCAACGGCGGTAGGCTTGGGTTGCCATGAGGGCGATCCTCACGAGGCTGATCCCTCCAGTCCCCCTCGCGAGGCGGGTCACGCCAGCGGTCCTCGCGAGGTTGGTCACGCCAGCGGTCCTCGCGAGGTTGGTCACGCCAGCCTTGACGTGGGCCACAATCTTCCCAGCGTCCCGGGTTCCTTCCTCCTCCTCGGCCGTAGCCCCGGTCAGCACGGTCACGGCGTCGGCCGACTCTTCCTTCTCGCACGGCGCGGAGTTCTTGGCATTCATTGGTGTTGTGAGTGTGGAGGTCGTGGTACACACAGTACCGGCTGCCCCTGGAGGATTCGGGCAGATCCTTGCCCCGCTTGGTGTCCGGCTCTGCCGCGAGCACGGCAGCCCCCTTGCGCTTCACGTCCTTGGCCTTGGGCTTCTTCTCTTCTGGGTCTGCGGCAGGCAGCTCAAGGAGGGAGAGGCGTCCCTCCTCAGCCCTGGCGCACTTGGTCGCCAGGTTGAACAGCTCTAGGGAGGTGCAGAGGTCTTCGTGCATCGCCAACTCCTCCTTCATCTTGACGTCGCGCACGCGATCGGAGAAGGCCGAAATGATGGCTTCCTCGGACACCCTGGGGATCTTGAGGCGCGCACTGTTGAAGCACTGGATGTACTTTTGCAGGGTCTCCCCAGGTTGCTGCTTGATGCGGCGCATGTCGCTCACGGCGGGAGGCCGGTCGCGGGTAACTTGGAAGTTGGCGATGAAGCGAGTACGCATCTGGTCCCAGGAGGAGATCGTGCATGGGGCCAGGTTCAGGAGCCAAGTGCGAGCACCTTCCTTCAGCGCCATGGGAAACTAGTTCGCCATGACCTTTTCGTCCCCGCTGGCAGCTTTGATTCCCAGCTCGTAAAGCTGGAGGAACTTTGTGGGATCAGTCGTGCCATCGTAGCGAGGGGGCAGGTCCGGCTTGAACTTGCCGGGCCACGCGACTCCGCGCAGCTCGGCAGTGTAGGCGCGGCACCCAGCGGTGACCGCGGGAGGTTTTGGTTGAGGGAGAGCTTGGCCTTGTGGGTCCCCTTGCGCTGCAGCTGGGAGCAGCACGGGGTCTTGACGCGCCGGAGTTGGGAGCGCCCGGGCGGCCTCTTGCGGTCGTGGGACTTCTTGGCAGCTCCGTTCTTGCTGGGCCGGCGCATGACGGAGCGGGTTCCGCCCAGGAGCTGCGTGCCTTGGGGCCATGGCATCTTCTTGGAAAGGAGGCGGCCGGAATGCCCCCGGGGCTTCATTGCCCACGTGGGGCGGAGTGCGGCGCAGCGGTGCGGAAGGCGCGGGAGAGCCCCCTGCGGCGCGGACGAGCTCGGCGACGCGGTCGAGCCACTCCTCGTAGACGTCGTCGACGGGGCGGTAGCGCAGGAGCTCATTCGCCGCGATGAGCACAGCTCGAGCCTCCAAGGGCGCGCGAAGCGCGTGCGACGAAGAACCGGCCGGGGTGAGCGATGGAGTGGCGGTGCGGCCATCCCGCCGCACGGACGGGTGCTGAGAGGATGCTTGCTGCTCGTTCCCCGCCGGGCCGGTGGCGGCGTTGACGGCGGGCGACGGGGAACGACGAGGACGCCCATCGACGGGGGCCGTCTAGACGGCGCGGGAAGCGATGGCGGCTCGGCGCTCGGCGCGGGCCCGACGAGCGTCAGACATGGATGCGACGGTCGGAGGAAAGCGGAGCGGTGCAAGACAGATTCCGGCGCACCCCTACCTGGCGCGCCAAATGTCGGATCACGGGTTCCGGCGCACCCCTACCTGGCGCGCCAAATGTCGGATCACGGGTTCCGGCAGACCCTTAAGGTTCGAACTCTGGGGCGCGCACGGAGATCGTGCCCTCTACCTCTCTGTCTCGCAAAGAACTAACTACGAGAAGAACAACACAACAGACACATGGTTTATACCGGTTCGGGCCACCGATGCAGTGTAACACCCTACTCCAGTGTGGTGGGTGGATTGCCTCTTGGGCTGATGAGGAAGAACAGTACAAGGAAGAACAGCCTCGCGAGGGTCTGTTCTTGGCTAGGGGATGAACTATTAGGGGAGTTCGATCGCCCTTCTCTCTCTCTCTAGATGCCTCTTTTCTGGCTGCCTCTAGATACTGAATCAGGTCTCGAATCAGGTCCCTCTACCCTGGGGGTGGCTAGTCCTATTTATAGGCAAAGGCCCTGGGCCTATTCCCAAATATTGAGCGGGAAGGGCGCCAACAATTGGCCAATTTGAAGGGGAACATCTGGTACACTTATCCTGACTAAAGTTGGTCTTCGCCTGCCAAAGGCCCTGTGGTGACGCCGTCCTGGGCTCCACGGTGACCTCCTTCCCACCGTTGGACTGGTCTTGGTCTCGTTGCACCGAAATGGGTGCCTTTGCTTGATCCTCTCGCCTGCGCTTGCCCCCTTTGCACCAAAGAGGAAAGGGAGACGCTGCGCGGGCTGGCGCCCGCCTGGCACCCTTGGTCGTCATGGCTTGCGTCATGGGCACCTCGTGAGGTACCCGCCTTGATCTCTCCGCCTCCTCGCGAGCCAACCTAAGGAGGCCATGCTTGAGGAAGCGCCGTGTCGTCTGCCTCGCGAGGCTTGGCCCCTCGCGAGGGTCTTGAGCCTTGTGTTGATGAAGATGGGCCACGTTGGGCCCCCATTTGAGCCACGCCGCAGGCCGCAGGTAGGCAAGTTTGGGGACCCCCGTTCCCAGAACGCTGATAGACTCGGGTAAAGATGAGGAGAAGCTTCCGAGTGATGCTCGAAAGAGGCAAACTCGCAAGGAGTGAAGGGTGCAGTTTAATTATAAAAGGGACTTATCAGTCTCATGCCTGACAAGGTCTATGTCATTGATATGATGAAGAGGATTCCTCTGAGGGGTTGGCTGAATGTGTTTGAAGTCAACAGAGCGACAAGGTTGGTGTTGTGGTGCGCTAGGGCCGGCACGGTGACCGAGTCCGAGTAGCGATGAAGCTGGCGCATAGGGCCGTCGAGTGATCGCGTAACTTGTGTAAAAAATGGCACAAGCCAACGAAATAATTTCTCGAGGAAATTTGATGTGTGCTGAAATGATTTATGTAAATAACACCCATAGACACCCACTGGGAGTGCAAGGGGCTTGCTGGTTTAAAACCAACAAGATTATAAAAGAGTGAAGGATCTAGTCGAACTTGACGAAGTGAAGGATCCAACTGGACATGCTGGAGTGCTGGCTCAAATAAAATGGAAGTGTAGTGTTCCGACTGAGTTGCAGCCCCCGAGGACTGATGCAAACTCGAAATGAAGAACACATGGTGTTCGTGAATGACGTATGCATTAAAAATGGAAGTTGGACTCACGAGTGAGTACTAAGCAAGTATGTGAAAAATAAGTAACCGAGCGTAGGGGCACACTCGGTGGCGTGGCCTCCGAGTGGACATGATTTGTGAATTACGGGATACTCAGGCACGGGGAAATAACAGAATGTAGTGCTAGAATGACTTAGCTGTCTGAAGGCGCGCGAGTGGCCGAGTGGTGATGAGGCGACCAACCGAGTGGCGACGCGCGGGGCGGCCGAGTGATGACGAGGCGATGGTGACAGTCGACCTTCGTCTCAGTGTCTTTGCGGATAGGGATGGAGCGCACATTATACTTGTGATGCAGCTCCTTGAATTAGAGGTTTGCTCTTTTCTCAGTCGGATTTTGGCTACTTAGGCGAGTCCTTGGACTGCAGCTAAGCCTTCGAGTGGGAGGCTTGCTCTCCACTCGGTAGGATTTCGAACACTTAGGCGAGCACTGGGCTGCAGCTAAGCCCCCGAGTGAGAGGTTTGCTCTACACTTGGTAGGATTTTTATACACTTAGGCGAGCACTGGGCTGCAGCTAAGCCCCCGGGTGAGAGGTTTGCTCTCTACTCGATAGGATTTTCAAACACTTAGGCGAGCACTGGGCTGCAGCTAAGCCCCCGAGTGGGAGTCTGGCTCACCACTCGGTAGGATTTTTTGCAAACTTAGGCGAAATGGATTCGCAGCTAAGCCACCCACTGGGGTATTTTGTCGATGGCGACGCGCGGGGCGGTCGAGTGGTGATGAGGTGACCAACCGATGGCGACGCGCGGGGTGGCCGAGTGGTTATGAGGTGACCAACCGAGTGGCGACGCGCGGGGCGGCCGAGTGGTTATGAGGTGACCAACCGAGTGGCGATGCGCGGGGCGGCCGAGTGGTTATGAGGTGACCAACCGATGGGCGACGCAGGGAGCGGCCGAGTGGTTATGAGGTGACCAACCGAGAGGCGGCGCACGGAGCGGCCGAGTGGTTATGAGGTGACCAACCGAGAGGCGACGCACGGAGCGGCCGAGTGGTTATGAGGTGACCAACCGAGAGGCGACGCACGGAGCGACCGAGTGGTTATGAGGTGACCAACCGAGTGGCGACGCGCGGGGCGGACGAGTGGTTATGAGGTGACCAACCGAGAGGCGACGCACGGAGCGGCCGAGTGGTTATGAGGTGACCAACCGAGTGGCGACGCGCGGGGCGGCCGAGTGGTTATGAGGTGACCAACTGAGAGGCGACGCACGAAGTGGCCGAGTCTGGCAAGTTGATGAAGATGTGCTCAACTGAGCGGCGACGCACGGGGCGGCTGAACGGGCAAGCCGATGAAGATGGCCCAACTGAACGGCGACGCACGGGACGGCCGAGCGGGCAAGTTGATGAAGTCGTGCCCAACCGCTTGGCGATGCGCTGGGTGACCGAGTCGAGCATGTTATCAAAGATGTACCCGACTGCTTGACGTTGCGCCATGCGGCCGAGTGGACATGTTGATGAAGACATGCCCACCACGGTGGAGTGACGATGCGCGGGAAGTCCGAGTGATGTAGACTCGTCCCACGGATTGACGACGCGCGGGGCGTCCGGGCGATGTAAACGCGTGCCGCGGAGTGATGATGCGCGCGGGGGCGTCCGTGTGATATCGACGCGTCCCCGGAGTGGCGACGCGTGGGTCCTCCGAGTGAAGTAGAGCCGTCCTGCGGAGTGGCGACGCGCGGGGCGTCTGAGTGAAGTGGACGCGTTCCGCGGAGTGACGTTGCGCGGGACGTCCGATTGATGAAGACGCATCCATCGAAGTGGCGGCGCACGGCCGTCCGAGTGTTGTAGACGGATGCGGTGGTCATGGTCATTGCTATGGAGGATCTGTCGCCCGGTCCGAGTGAGCTAGCCCATCCGAGTAGCCATGTCGACTGAAGGGAGTTGCTGTCGAGTGGATGGTGCCGGAGGGAGAAACTGCTGAGCATGGCAACATGGCCAACTCCTGGTTGCCACGCCGCGTCGAGTTTGTGCCTCCAAAGAGGGAGACGCAGTCGTGAGCAAGGGCAGAGTCAACTTCCGGTTGCGGCGGTGTGGTGTTGACTCCATCGTGCAGGCTATCGGCGAGTGCTTGGCGTCAGACGAAGGAACCGCTGGGGCATCGTGCCAGAGAGCATTGGTCGCAGGGATTCGCCAACGCCTACCGCTTTAGATGTCGTTACCATGCATTGATGGATTTGACCGCGTCCAAAACGCATTGAAGGAGGCGTCCATGTCCAACGCATTGATGGAGTTGCTCCACGTCCAGAATCTGTACGTGCATGCAAGGGGCTTTAATTAGCAGCAGTTAAGCGAGAGTTAAGGCCGTTCATGCATGCAAGGAAGTTTCCTTTCCTATGGACATTTATCCCCTGCATGCAGGAAATAAATGGAAAGGAATTAAGGTTAGAAGGAAAGTAAAAGATGGGGCGCAGAACTCCCTGGTCGACCACGGCAGCGGCGGTTTTTGGCACGGATCCATCGCGAGAGGCGGCTGCGATGAATCCGAGTGCGGGGCGGCGTCTTCCTGCGAGCCCGCGCGCGGGCGGAGCTGATCTGAGACGTGGACAGCCCCGGCGTTGGTGCTGCGTCCCGCCCGTGCATCCAGCACGGAGGTCGCCGTGCGGCGGTTCATGAGGGACGCCCCCACAACGTGCCGTGTCAGGGTATCGCGGAGAGGCGGCTGCAGCGCCAGGCCTGCACGCACGTCATAGTGACCATAGCCGAGCGCCCGTGCTGCCAGATGGACTGTCGAGCATCTGCGATCGTTGCAGCCGGCTGACGAGCGGGTTGAAGTCGATTGAGAAGAGGAAGCAGGAGGTGCAGTCCGGTGCGCTGGCGGCCGTGCGTGAGGACGGATGGCCACGACTCTTGGCGCACCGTGTTGATGCCCTTTTTCCTTCCTCGTCTCTTCTCTGACTTATTCATGCATGGGTATGTCTGATCCTACAGGAGGAAAAGACAAACTCATTGTTATACAATGTATTGTAAAGAGACTAGATCGAATGGATACTTCCCTGGTCCTTTTGTTTGTACGAATGGTGCGATGACCAGAGCTCTAGCGGCCAATTTCTCTGGTGATGGTAGTTGATTCGTTGTTGAAGATTGAAGAAAAAACCATTTGCATCATGGCTCGATAGACACCATGCCCCACGGTGGGCGCCAACTGTCGTGGGAACGATTCCGACAATAATAAGGTATAGGGTAACGGAGCATGATCTATCGAGATGCATATGGGTAACACGGTGGTTTTAGCGAGTTCGGGCCTCTCACGGTGGAGATAACAGCCCTACGTCTCGTGCTCCGGAGAGGCTTTGTATTATCTGAGTATGTATCCGGAGATTACAATGTGTGAGAGAAGGGAACGGATCCCATGCCTGAGCTAAGTCCTGAGACTAATGGTGAAAAGAGAGAGAGAGAGGTGGAAGAAAAAGCCCCCTAGTCTAGTGGTGGAGGGTGGCTTATATAGAGTGCGCCACCCCCTCACCCCTTATGTTACACGGTGGGGCATTAATGCCATAATGCCTGCCCACTACAAAACCGTCATGCTGACTATTGGTCTTTGCATATCCGAGTGAGTTACACGGTCGAGTGGAATAAGCTCGTCGAGTGAAGTGCCGTGCTCCGAGTGGTTGTCGCCGTCCGAGTGACTTTCAAGTTGCGGTACATCTGGACGGCGATCTGGCCCAGGGGTCCAGTACAAAGTATACGGTGTCCATGGGTAGGGCCTTTAGGTCAGGCCTGTTACCCTACCCCCAATACATGTCCTCGTCAGCAGTCATGAGACTTTAGGTTCTGGAACTTTTTCTCTGGCATATTTATTATTCCCTTTATATTCGACGAGAAGCCAGTCGGGACCTTCATACTGAGCAGGCATTCAAAGAAAATTTCTTTCTCTTCTTTCGTAAGAGTGTAGCTGGCAGGACCTTCATACTGCTTCGGAGGCATGCCGTCTTTTTTGTGCAAACGTTGCAGGTCCTCCCGTGCCTCAGGTGTATCTTTTGTCTTCCCATACACGCCCAAGAAGCCTAACAGGTTCACGCAAAGGTTCTTCGTCATGTGCATCACGTCGATTGAAGAGTGGACCTCTAGCTCTTTCCAGTAGGGTAGGTCGAAGAATATAGGTTTCTTCTTCCACATGGGTGCGCGTCCCTCAGCGTCATTCGGAATAGCTAGTCCGCTAGGACCCTTTCCAAAGATTACGTGTAAATCATTGACCATAGCTGTAAAAGTTCTTCAACTAATGGCCTTAGGTACACATCAATGTCGTTGCCGGGTTGCTTAGGGCCTTGGATGAGAACTGGCATCATAATTAACTTCCGCTTCATGCACATCCAAGGACGAAGGTTATACATACATAGAGTCACGGGCCAGGTGCTGTGATTGCTGCTCTGCTCCCCGAAAGGATTAATGCCATCCGCGCTTAAAGCAAACCATACGTTCCTTGGGTCCTTTGCAAACTCATCCCAGTACTTTCTCTCAATTTTTCTCCACTGCGACCCGTCAGCGGGTGCTCTCAACTTCCCGTCTTTCTTACGGTCCTCACTGTGCCATCGCATCAACTTGGCATGCTCTCCGTTTCTGAACAGACGTTTCAACCGTGGTATTATAGGAGCATACCACATCACCTTCGCAGGAACCCTCTTCCTGGGGGGCTCGCCGTCAACATCACCAGGGTCATCTAGTCTGATCTTATACCGCAATGCACCGCATACCGGGCATGCGTTCAGATCCTTGTATGCACCGTGGTAGAGGATGCGGTCATTAGGGCATGCTTGTTTCTTCTGCACCTCCAATCCTAGAGGGCATACGACCTTCTTTGTTGCATATGTACTGTCGGGCAATTCGTTATCCTTTGGAAGCTTCTTCTTCAATATTTTCAGTAGCTTCTCAAATCCTTTGTCAGGCACAGCATTCTCTGCCTTCCACTGCAGCAATTCCATTACGGTACCGAGCTATATGTTTTCGCATTGTCAGGCACAGCATTCTCTGCCCCCCGTCTTCACCGCCTTCGATCACCCGTGCCGATCTTTGTTGCGTATGTACTGTCGGGCAATTCGTTATCCTTTGGAAGCTTCTTCTTCAATATTTTCATCGCAACCAAGGTAACAATTGATCCAACGGCATAATGATACCAAGCCTCGGTATGAACGGCATATTTTCTAATCTTTCTAATCTTCAAGCGCATTGCATCCATCTTGATCTTGTGATCATCGACGACATCCGCAACATGCAACTCCAATATCATCTTCTCCTCCTCAATTTTTTTCCTTCAAGAAATTGTTTTCTTCTTCAACTAAATTTAACCTCTCAACAATAGGGTCGGTTGGAATTTCCGGTTCACATACCTCCTAGATAAATAAAATCTATGTCACGTTGGCCGGCATAATTTTCATAAACAATAAATGAACCAATAGTTATAAAGATAATATATACCACATCCGAATCATAGACAGGATGAGGGCCGACGGGGGCGGATACCAAAACCATCGCACTATATAAGATGCAATAATAAAAGTAAGAAAATGATACAAGTATCTATCTAAACATACAAGTAAGAATACTTTTCCTTTCAGAAAGAAGATAAAAATAAGAGGCTCACCACGGTTGTGTCGGTGATGAGATCGGCGCGGGTGATCGAAGGCGGTGAAGACGGGGGCGGGGCGTGACGGACTGCTAAACCTAGACAAATATTAAGGAAAATGGAGCTTGGAGAGGAGAAAGCTTAAGTAGTGTGGCTCGGGCATTCCATCGAACACCTTGTGTGCATAGGAGGTGAGCTAGAGCACCACCAAGCCCTCTACCCCTCGGCCAGAAAAAATAGAGCAGTGTGCTCTGCTCTTGCGCGAGGCGGTATATATAGGCACCACCATTGGTCCCGGTTGGTGGCATGAACCGGGACTAAAGGGCAGCCTTTGGTCCCGGTTCATGCCATCAACCGGGACCAATGGTGGTGGGCTAGGAGCGAGGCCCATTGGTCCCGGTTCGTCCCACCAATCGGGACCAAAAGGTCCAGACGAACCGAGACCAATGGCCCACGTGGCCCGAGCGGCCCCCTGGGCTCACGAACCGGGTCGAATGCACCCATTGGTCCCGGTTCTGGACTGAACCGGGACTAATGGGCTTACCCGGCCAGAACCTTTGCCCCCTTTTCTACTAGTGACATGAGCAAGCAGCAAAGAGCTCTTGACGTAAATTAGTCCCTTGCAACAACCAGTTGTTGACGTAGATTAGAGCAACTCCAACGTGCCAACCTAAATTATCCACGCGTGCCGTTTGCGTCCAAACGAATGAAAACACCGGCCCTGCGCGATGAACCAAATGAAAATTTGCCTGCTCGCTCTCCATCTTGACGCATTTGCGGCACAAATTTGTGCCCGATGCGCGTCTCGAAGCCTTCGGCGTGCTCGTTCTTTTTAATGCAACCCCGTGTCAGGGGGCTCATCCACTTCTCCTCCCCATCCACATCTGGACACAAATGCTAGCCATTCATATCTTTGGCAAGAGCAAGGGCAAGCTCGACACATGCGCCATCTCATCACGCGCACTGCCTCCACCTCCGTCGTCGCCATCGCCACCCCCGTCAGCCTACGACGCGCTGGATCCACGTGCGGCTAGTGGTTGCCGGCCACGGGGCCGGCTATACATCCTGGTGCACCAAACGCGCTGGCACTGGCATTACCACCAGCCGCTGCCGTGGCCGGATGTTAACCTCCCGCATGGCTGGCAACTTGACCTGCACCGCATCCCGGTGCCGGCGGTGTCGCGGTCGGCATGGGTGCACGCGGAGGAGGTGCACAAGCGTCGCTCCCTCCTAACGCCGTAATTATGAAATATTTTTTAATTCCCAACATTATTTGATATTCAAGGACAATTTTAAAATTCATGAACATTTTTTAACATTCAGAAAGATTTTATAAAATTATCATTGTTCTTGAAACTAACAGTTTTTCTAGTTCATGGTCATATTTCAAAACCCGAGAATATTTCTTAGATTTGCGATTTTGAACTAAGGAATATTTTTTTCTAAAACTGGGAACAACTTTTATTTTTGTGGTTTTTGATTAAATTAATTGACAATTCTTACAATTTTAGAAAGTATTTTAATAAGAAATCAACCCAAAGAAAAAAAAGGTGACCGCAAAAACCTTTCAAAAAAGCAAAGAATGCCTATGTCCATTAGGCTTGTTATTCCTTTATTGGGCAAGTCCAGTAGCATCGGTCCGGGGAGGGGGGCATGTTTCGTCATCTTTCCGTGCCCTACGTGCTGACTAGGAGGTCTGAGCCAAGCTGGGCACCCTCTTGTCAATCGGCCCGAGAAACAGCTAACTCGGCTTTCATTTTTAAATATCATGAATATTTTTGGAATTGAGAAACATTTTCTAGATTGATGACCATTTTTTAGGTTCATGATTTTTTTTAAATTTGTAGACACTTTTTAAATTGGTGAGCATATTTTGAAATCCGAGAACTTTTGTGGATTCACAGACACTTAAACTCGGGAACATTTAAAAAAATTATCTAACATTCTTAATTGTCATGTATTTAAATTCATGAATTGGTTTAATACTTGAACATTTCTTACATTTTAGTAAATGTTCTGATAAGAAACCTACCTGAATAAAAAAGTCAATTCAAAAACCAATCGAAGAAGCAGAGAATATCTATGTCTGATAATCTTCCTATCCCTTTATTGGGTCGGCTCAGAAGAGTTGGCACGGGGAAGAGTGTGTGTTTCATCGCCTTTCCATGCCCTACATGCTGACTAGGAGGACTCAGCTGAGTTGGCACCCTCTTTTCAATCAGGCCGTGAAACTACTGATGGCCTCTTCATTCTTGCATTGATATAATTATGATACGCTCATGAACATTTATTAACAATCATGAAAAGTTTTTAAAATCGAGGATTTTTTCCTAAACTCATGATTATTTTTTTAAAGTTCATGATTCTTTTAGTTCCAAACTTTCTTAATTCATGAACATATTTTCAAATGCAAGAATAGTTGTTGGAATCGCAAAAGTTTTTTAACTCGTGAAGACTTTTTAAAAATTCAATTAAATTAATATTTTGATTTTTTATAATTGACAAACATTTTTTACATTTTTTGAAATTATTTAATAATAAACCTACATAGATAAAAAAACGACTAAAAACTGATTGGAAGAAATAGAGAATGGGAGCTCCTGTTCGACGCCTATTGCGCCCCAATAGCTCCCTGTAGAGCCGGCCCGTGAAGGCGTAGCGCAGCGAACTAGAGCCATTGGACACTTATGATTTATAATTGCACCAATAATACAAGAACCAGTGTGGCTGCGCTATTTATTTGCACAATACCATTTATTATATTACTTATATTTATGAATTATTCCAAAAGAAGTGATGAATTTGAATAAGTTCATCATTTTTGAGGAAAAATCACAATCTTCAAAAGTTCATCGTTTTGACAAAAAGTAGTTCATCGAGTTTGAAAAAAAATCATTGATTTTGAAAAAAGTTCATCGAGTTTGACAAAAAGTTCACCGATTTTGAAAAAGTTAGCAAATTTTAAAGAAAAACAATTGAATTCAAGAAAAAATCATCAATTTTGGAAAAAAGTCATCGAATTTGAAAAAAAAGTTCATCAAATTTGAACAAATTGATCAAATTTAGAAAAAAAATCATCAATTTTTAGAAAATGTTCATCGATTTTGAAGAAAAAATCACGATTTTTAAAAAAAATCATCGAACCAGGAAGAAGAAAAAAGAAAAAAGGAAAAAGAGAAGTAGAAAGAAGAAAAGAAGAAAAGAAGGAAAAAGATGCACGTAATCATGTGAGGTTTGGTGTCGGGGTGGCTAGTGCGTAGTACTTTAAAGAAGAACGTCGCTGGTTTGATTCACAACACATATGCGCTCTTTTGCGTCTGAAACTGGTAACTAGCTAGTTAGGAGGTCTCTGCCGAGCTGGGCGCCCTCTTGTCAATCGGTACGAGAAACTGTTAACTGGGCCTTCATTCTTGCATTGATTTATTTCCGCTCTGCCCACGAATATTTTTTAAAAATCATGATTTTTTTAAATGGAACATTTTCTAATTCATGATCATTTTTAAGTTCACGTTTCTTTAATTGGCTGACATTTTTGAATCCCTGAACATTTCTCGAAATCCGAGAAGATTTTTTGGATTCCAAATATTTTTAAACTCAGCTACACTTTTTAATTTTGATAATACTTTTAAGACTTCGTGCTTTTTTAATTCCTAAATATTTTTTACATTTTTATAAATTATTTTAATAAGAAATTTTCCTGAATAAAAAAGCCGACTGAAAAAACCCATCAAAAAAAGCATAGAATACTTATGTCTGCTAGCCTCGTTGTCCTGAGAAGCCATACTGAATTAGGGTTTACATCCATGCTTGCAGGGAAGTTGGGCCATTGTTGGTGCTGATGGCCCAAGGAATTGCCTTGCTTTGTTGTCCTGAGAAGCCATACTGAATCCTGGTCTATATCCATGCTTGAGCAAACATTGGTTGCTTGCTTAGTTGGTTCCTTTGGGTATAGAGGTATGCCTTGAGAAGTATTATTATTTTACTGCATTGTTGATGAGAATATTGTTAGCTAACATCATGTTTGCTCAAGGAATTGCAGCCCTCAAAACTTATCGAATACAATGATAAGGTCAAATAGATTGGTTGGTTTGTGGATAAAATGGAAGAAGCGTGGTAGAAAGGAGAAAAAAAGACTTTGTTGCTGCCTGATGTATGTCGTTGCTGATCCCTTGAACATGCACAATTTTCTTTCTCATCTGATAGCTAAGAAAGGAGATGCGAGAGAAGTATGGCTTAAGTTATCTTCAGAGGGTGCATGATCAAGTAGCAATTCAGTTTAAAAATTACTTACATTACTTTTGTACCTGCTCCTTAGTTTTTCATCTGATTGTTACTCCCTCCGTCCCATAATATAAGAACGTTTTTGACATTAGTGTAGTGTAAAAAACGTTCTTATATTATGGGACGGAGGGAGTACATTACATTCAGTTGTAGGAGTTGCATGCTCTATTTTGAAGAGCCTGGAGAAAATGAAAGCATACAAGCAATGAGCGAGGTGTTTCTTTCCTCTCTACTTTTATCTACTTATTTATTAATAGGATTCTGAAAAGCAACAAGATTCATAGGAAGCATCCATAAAAAATCACCATTTTAATCGGAAATCCAGCAAATCAAGTCCAGTTCATAGATATTTGTGTGTTTACTTTCTTACAATTAATAATGTGCAGGTTATGATCACCTGGTAAAATTGATTATGGTGAAAGGGAGAAAGGTTAATGAAGAATGTGGTTAAAAGCATGTTAGTTTAGTACTCTCGAAATGTGATGAAACTATACACTGTGGGTCATATTGCACAATTTTTCTTTATCTTCAGTACAACATAGCAGAAAAGGTGCCCCCTGTACATATTTTCTGCCACGTGACATGGATCATAGAAAAGCTGCCTATGTTCATCTGTTGTGCATCTAACTGAAGGCCATTTTGTTTGTTTTCGTGATTGAAGGGAATTTCTGCATTTTTGTTACTTGCACTACCCTGGACCCTATTGTATTTCCTTGCTTCTGTTGTGATTGCATTTCCTTGATTTGCTCTTGTGTTGTTTGATAGTTGTATGTGTTATACGGTGAGCATAACAGCACAATCATTTACAACTGCAAATCAGCAAACTTGTCCGCGGGCGCGGCACGCCTCCTGCACTAGTCTTTGAAGAAAAGGTGGGTTGCGAAGACGCCCAGGTGGAGATCAGAATTCTCATGGTCGTCTTACCAACGGAGCAAGCTAAATGCCACAGACATCTCCCGTTGGCACAACAAAAGCTAGTGGGAAAATCAAAGCATATGAATTATGCCACCATTATCATTTTATCATCATCGTCATTATGGTACAGGTGAATATGTGAGGTAATAACCAATACAAAGTGGTCATCATCGGGCCAGGTAACAACTGTTCTTTTATTATCCAGATGAGATGCGACGGTTTATCTAGCTGCCTGTGGATAAGTTCTTTTTCAGCACACAACAACAACTATCAAGAGATGGCGTCCTCACTTGAGCTTGTGGATGGTTTCCATGTCCACGGCCTCCGTGAGCGTGCCTTTCTCCAAGTGCTCCCACCAGCCCATGAGGAAGTTGTCCACCACCAGCCTGAACCAGGGGGACAGCTTCACACCGCCCTCGCCGGCGTCCGCCTGCTGGATGAGCTCCTGCAGCTGCTCCCGGCTCACGTACTTCACGTCGGCCACTTCGTCCGGGTTCGGGACCAGCTTCACCTCGCGCACGATGAACAGCAGGTAGTCCACTGAAGACACGAGAAAACACACCAAGTTAGCAACCCTTGAATTTCGGGCTACAGCGACAATGTTCAGATCATGAATCACTGTTAGAATGTACTCCCTCTGTACATAAATGTAAGAACAGAGGGAGTAGCAGATACATAAGTGATGCATGACACTCCGATGACGACTTACGCTCATGTTCGCCCCATTTCCCATCAGATGGTGCCTTGTAAAGCATCCGACCGAGAGGGGTGAACTGGTCAACGGGCACATCTTCAGCCGGGATGCCCAGCTCATCGAGGAGCTTCCTCTGAGCAGCATTTCTGACACCTAGAGAATGACAGGTTGCTAATCATAAGTGAAACCCAGTAAGAAATGGAAGCAACATTGACTGTATATATCCTAGTAACCGTGGCACATACCAAGAAAGTTTTCCTGAATAAGCTCAGATTCACGGTACAGAGGATGGCTGCAGCAGGTGTTGGTCCATACTAAAGGAAATGTAACCTTTGTTGCAGATCTTTGCTGCAAGAATAAAAAAATAATACGACAATGAATAAATGCATAATGGAAAGCAAGTTCAACCAAAAGACCGACCACAAAAGATATTTGGCAAACTGACTGAAAAATAGATAGAAAATAAGACGATGAAAAGGGATGATGCTAAACAGTTTTGATCCATGCTACAATCGGAAACGCTTAATAGGTCCTACCAACTTCAGCTGGGCGAAGGAAATAGGTATATCATGGTAAGCAACAAGAGTAGGTTAAGTTGAGGCTAGGCAGAGATGGACACATGTTTCAGCCTCTTCGCGCTATTGACGTGAAGCAATATAATTCAAATATTTTGATTATCAGACAAGTCAGGCTGACAAAATTGTACTCCCTCCGTCGCAAAATAAGTGTCTCAAATTTAGTACAACTTTATACTAAAGCTAGTACAAAGTTGAAACACTTGTCCCCCCCCCCCCCCCCCCCCCCAAAAAAAAAGTTGAAACACTTATTTTGGGACGGAGGGAGTAGCAACTACTGATCATGTATGAAGGTGGAGCGGAAAAATGCTACAACCATGTTTTCTTTTCTTTCCAACTTTACAGTAACCATATTTTTCCGTGTTACTTTTGCCACTTAAAAATCAGACATCAAGAGGTCTGTTCGTTCAGAAGCTTCTACCCAAGACACTTAAAGCGTACCATGGTAGGTTGGATCTTAAATCAAGGACCAGACAGTTAACTGACACCACTTAGTATTTCTACTCAGCAGGTAGCAATTCTGTTTATGACTATAATATTCTAATTAATTATATATAATCTACAGGCTACAGGGAGTTACAGAAACTAATGCAATTTCAGAGCTAAACATCATACTCATACCAAGAAAGAACTAACATCCAAATGTTTCAGAACGGTGTCCCTACGTGACCTAATCACCATCCACCGAAATAAAGTTAGCTAGTTCTATGATAACTCAAGGCAAGAACCTACTTTCAGCTGGAGACATTCTGTTACTATCTGTCAGAGCTACTTGTTAATTCAGAAAAAGAAGTGTTCACCTATGATATGAAGTAGAATAGTATAGAACCCAATAACTGAAGGGGACTGCTACGCGTCGGCCGGCGGATCTTTTTAAAAGATCCGCCGGCGCGCGAGCCGTCTGATTAGGCACAATCTAGATTGAATGTTTTCCTCTACTTTGCAACAGAGACCTTGTTGCGGAAACATTTCGTGACAAAGAATGAGTTGCGGACTATTATTTTTGTAACATAGGTTGTGTTGCAGATTTTTTTTTGCAACAAAGATCTTGTTGCGGAATTTTTACATTTTTTCCAACAGAGGTCTTTTTGCAGAAAACATTTGTAACAAAGGTTGTGTTGTGGATTTTTTTTGCAACAAAGATACTGTTACGGACTTTTTTTGCAACAGATATTATGTTACAGAAATTTTTATTCCGCATCGTCGCATCGTTGTGGTGCCACTGCAACATTCCCTATGTTTCAGAAACATGGAGGATGTTGCAAAAATCCTAATACATATAGTGGGTGGGTTGGCTTCCGATGACGGCGGACGCGAGGCGTAGAGTTTGTACGTACACGTGGACGGTTTGATCAAAAGTGATCCAACGGCTCCGCGCATGGCAGATGGGAGAGCACGATCCGCCGGCTGAAAGATAACGTTTCCCATAACTGAAAGCCTACAACCTTTGACAGATAGAATACAACACGACAAAAAAAAGGAAAAACAGCAAGTTCCAAATGAAAGACTTTTCCAAACCTGAAGTAGCAGCTCATGTTTTGAGTTGAAAAGGAATACGCTGAACGCCCTGTGGAGCAGGTTCTCAGATTCAATCTTCTCCATCAGATGGCCTACACACCATACAATGACAAGTCATATTTTGCCAATTGAATGAACTTAATCAACATCAACAACACAGAATTTAACAAATATATCCAAATGATAACAGACATGAACTTACAGGTATATTTTGATTCATGGCCAACAACGTTGTCCTGTTCATCTACCAAAATGCATCTGTAAAATGATAAGCCATGCACAGCAAACAAAATGTTACTGAATGCCTATCTCCAGATGGCATAGATTTAGCGGAAGTCATGTTTACAATTAAGCAATTCATATAATTACAGGATTACATATAACCAATGGTAAGCAACTAGACTTGAGGCTTATATTGCTTACAGGGAACAAGTGCAGTCAAACTTGCTGTGTTGCAGACAAGATCTGAACAAATTTGTTATATACCACTTTCGTTCTTTGAAATAAAATGATTAAGTTGCTACTTGCTAGTAATCCAAAAGGCACCATTATAAATTACTGAATGCAATATATATTTGTGTCACAGTGAGTACTTGAAGGAAAATGTTCCTTTTTAGAACCACAGGTGTTACTTTTATCTTCTGAATGAACACCAGCATAATGTTGGACTATGAAAAAAACGACTGCAGGCCTTGTGCTAACTTCACCCAAATGCTTCCCTCAAAACAAAAAAAACTTCACCCAAATGCTTAAAAATAAAAAGAACTTGCAAATTGCAAATTCGGTCCTTCATATAATGCAATATGAAAATGGGAATGTGAGCTCCTTATTAAAAAAACAGAGTGAGGCTTTTATAAACATGGGTATACCTACACCTGTTAACTCTTTGGATATTTATGGTGGGCAAAAAAATCCGATTTTTTTTTCTGAACATGTGGTACTAAATTGATGTTCACATCTAAAATTTCATGGCCATATGGTGTGCCGTTTGGCGGAAAAAAAAGTAGCAAGTTCGAGAAATTATATATTCACATACATATTTCGTACCACTTCCATTTATATGGCCCACATAAGATTTGGTTTTCATTCCGATTATTGGTGTGTAACATTGTATACTGTAGTCACGATTTTTTGAGATTTTTTTGCTACAATTGTAATACCACAAAATCATGCCCAAAGTTAATGGTGTGCTTACACCCTAGCTTAGCTGAAATTTTCCCTAATCCACAACGTCACTAATTCACAAGGACATTTATCTTTGATCCACGCTCGCCTACTCACCACCCCTGATTGGTAGTAGTATACTAGCTGTTTCTTCCTGGTACGTTGCTATGCTGTATACTTTGTAGCCAAACGCAGGGGCTGCACTACAGTGCCCTCGTCGCATGGCAATGGCATGTCCGGATTTTCCGGGGCAGCGGTCTCCCGCACCGTATATACAGGACGAGATCGATATCCCCGAACACGCAAGTCAACCGCGGATGCAAAGCCAACACTGCAAGACGAGTACATGACCCGATGTCCAAAATTCAAATCCCGCACCCTCCCGTCCTGGTCCCCGACGAGATCCAACGGAGCAGCCAAACATATACGAGACAGAAAGCTCAAAACCCAGACGTGAAACCCGGCCGACAAATCCAGATGCGCGCATCTCGGCACAACTCCGACGAGGTATTCGAACTTAAAAAACACAAACGAGAGTCGGAGGAGAGAGAGAAAAGGCAGGACAGGGACAGGATGCGGGCGCTCACTCGTCGTCGAACATGAGGCGCCTCTGGACCTCGTCCATCCCGGCGTCGTCGCCCGTGCCGGCCATGTCTCGCGGCGGAGGAGTCCGGGCGGGCGGGCGGCGACGCGAGAGCTCTGCGGCCGTGCGCAGTGCGTATGCGCTGCGCAGGGGGTGGGGGCGAGGACAGGTGAGGACTGAGGCGGGGGGCTGATAAATAACGGGGAGGGGGGCCGGCGGCGCGCCGTTGTGGGCCCGGCGTGTCAGCGAATATATCCACGCGAGCAAGCGGGGATTCCCTGCGGTCTGGAAGCGTACACTGCTGCGAGGGGGGCGTTTCCATATCCGCTCGGACGCTGAGCGATGGGCCCCGGGCTGCGTTTCCTATGTATGGGTCTGTTCTTTGACTGCTCTGCCGGTCACAAGCGTGGTGTCGAGTTGGACTTGGATCGGATCGGTTTAAATCGAGAGGAGAGACATGCCATACGAGGGACCATACCAAATAACTTCAAAGGCAACTTTAAACAATGACATTATTTTACGGTAATCATACTTGCGTGCACGTTCAGTGCAAAGCCTTGCCACGCGACGGGCTTGCAGCCTTCAGATGTGAGATGCCCCTTGAGGCCATGTGATGGGTGCATGCGATGTAAGCATGGCCAATGGGCCACCGGCAGCTGATGTTGCGGGGTATGGCATCCCTTATTTTAAGTTGAGTTTGTATGGCTAATCCCTTCGTCCAACCGGACGTGATGTATTTGAGCCCGAGCTCAAATGAGCTCGGGTGAACAGTAACCCCGAAAATAATTTAAAAATAATTCAAAAAATTCTGATTTTTTTGGGTGCAAACCATTGACAAAAGTTCTCAATGCTCACAAAATAACATTTGTGAAAGTTGCAACAAAAAAAATTGATGCTCCAAAAATGTTATTTCCAAAAACATTTTGGAGTACTGATTTTTTTTTGCCACGACTTGTACGAATGTCATTTCAGGATGAAATTTTGCAAGCACTAAGAATTTTTGTCGATGTTTCCACCCAAAAAAATTCAGAATTTTTTGAAATGTTTTTCATTTTTGTCGGTTTTACTGTTCATCCCGAGCTCAAATGAGCTCGGGGAGCAGAACATGACTTTCGCGTCCAATCTCTCTATATACATTCCCTTTTTATTGCGTTTGATTTTTCCCACCATTTTTTTTCTCCCACCTGTTTTCCTTAAAATCGACTCATATTTTATTAACTTACCAAAATAAGCTAATATTTTCTTTGGTAAGTCAATAAATTCGTACCAAATAAGTGCTTAACAGTAATATGATAGGTAAATCATGATGATTGCATACAAAGATCTGCTAAGATTTTAGCACACCAACGTAATAATAAACGTGCAGTCACAGACTAATATATTAGAATGATTATACTCTGTTGCGACGCACAAACAATTATCTAGTATAAGATGAAACATGGTGTGGACGGATGTCTTCTCTTTTTTGTAGGCTTCAGGGGTAAAGTTCATGTTTTTTAAGTTGCCATTTTTTCTTGTTTGCTAGGAATTGAAGGGCAGAAAAATGGCCATCTAACATCTTTGTTGGACCGTGCGGCAGGCATGGTGAGCAATCTTCAAATCATTCAAATTAAAAAAAACATCTTTGATGGTAGACAGACTATTCTTCACACACAAATTGCATCTCCTCCATTTCAACGAAAAAAAAGATAATCCCTAACTTTGTGTTGGCATAGCAATTTGTAGCGTACATGCACACATACATGCGATTATTCCCTAACAAACATATACGAGTCAGAAATCAAAACCCACACACAACTAAGGCCGCAATTTGTGATCACTCGTGAGATCGATTCTTTCCAACGATGGTTGAGTGTCAGTCTTTCGCTAGTCTTTCTCTCACGAGTCGCCTCTTGTGCTTGTCCATTTACTCCACTTCACTTGCCTCACATGAGTTGTTGGGTAGTGCCGCCTCCGCGGCACATCATCCCTGCTCGTAGCGTCACGTTACCTGCACTAGCACCCCCACCCCCCGCGCACGCCCTTAGCTCTTTGTCATCACACTAACTCCAACATTTTCTGATGAACAACTCTCCTTCATTCCCATGTCTATTTTGAACCACTGGTCTTTGAATATGTAAGCCTAGGTTTTTGTTTGCAAGGAAATATCTCTATGTCGCGAGTCATCTCTCGTGGTTGTCCCTTTCCTCCACCTAACTTGCCTCACATGAGTTGTTGGGTAGTGCCGCCTTAGGCGCACACCATCCCCGCTCGTAATGTTCACGTTACCACAACCAACCAACCAACCCCCCCCCCCCCCCCCCCCGCACGCCCTCATCTCTTCGTCATCACGCTAACTTCAACATTTTGTGATGAACAACCCTCCATCATTCTCATGTCTGTTTTAAACCCCTGGTCTTTGAATATGTAGGCCTAGATTTTTGTTTGCAACGAAATATAGGGCATAAATACAAAAGTACAAGATCATTGTAGACAAATAGAGTATTTTTTATGAACAAGCCGCGTATTTTTCCATATTATTCCCGTCATTAATTGTCATTACTCACATGTCTTGGTGTAGTGACATATTATGTGTCATTGCATGGACCATGGCTAGTCTCTAACAAGGACACACCCCCGTGATCAAATCCTAGGTGCGAATATCAAAGTATGCCATAGGTGATGCAACTCCTAGTGACTCGCACGATGTAATTCTACTGTGGAGGTAGAGGCTCTTTATTATAGTGTAGCATCATTTCTTAGCTCTTTATGGCATGTACCATTTCTCACATATGTCCCTCTGCCACCTCCCTCTTCTACACAAGTTAACTCGTGTCGCTGTAATGCCCCTTCACCCTAGTCCATCTCATCTGTCATCACTACTGAAGTGTTGTCACCTCATGTCTTCAGCAAGTATGAAATTATCTCCAACACCATTCATCAATTTGTATCCTCTTCCTACCTCCACTCTAAATCCAACATTCAGGTGAAATACACTATCCCCTCTCACCCACCCACTCTAAACCTTAACCTTAGAATATCTAGCATTAGGTTCTATACTCATGCACATCTCATTGTAGATAATGATTTTCGTATAGTGGGATGAACATGCGTTGGTATCCTACTATAATAAAAACGTTGAAAATTTTCATTTGCATAATTGAGGTTGTATTACCCATTAAAATGACCTAGATGTCTCCTAAAGGTGAATGAATAGGCATTTTAAAACAAGTATGAATTTAGCTTAATCCCGATGTGGAGTTTATACTAGTGGGGCCCTTTTCATGCATAAATTATAAGTGCGTTAGGCTCAACTAAGCAGACCAACGACCTATGCATAAATAATATTTTAAAATAAAGAAAACATGCAAGAAATTTGAACTCTCCACAAGATACATATTGCATGATGTAAATATGACATAGACAAAAGAGAGTGTCCCTAGTATGCCTCTACTTGACTAGCTCGTTAATCAAAGATGGTTGTGTTTCCTGACCATAGACATGCGTTGTCATTTGATGAACGGGATCATATCATTAGAGAATGATGTGATGGACAAGACTCATCCGTTAGCTTAGCATAATGATAGTTTAGTTTTATTGCTATTGCTTTCATCATGACTTATACATGTTCCTCTGACTATGAGATTATGCAACTCCCGAATACCGGAGGAACACCTTGTGTGCTATCAAACGTCACAACGTAACTGGGTGATTATAAAGATGATCTACAGATGTCTCCGAAGGTGTTTGTTGGGTTGGCATAGATCGATATTAGAATTTGTCACTCCGTGTATCGGAGAGGTATCTCTGGGCCCTCTCGGTAATGCGCATCACTATAAGCCTTGCAAGCAATGTGACTAATGAGTTAGTCACGGGATGATGCAATATGGAATGAGTAAAGAGACTTGCCGGTAACGAGATTGAACTAGCTATGATGATACCGACGATCGAATCTCGGGCAAGTAACATACCAATGACAAAGGGAACAACGTATGTTGTTATGTGGTTTGACCGATAAAGATCTTCGTAGAATATGTAGGAGCCAATATGAGCATCCAGGTTCCACTATTGGTTATTGATTGGATATGTTTCTCGGTCATGTCTACATAGTTCTCGAACCCGTAGGGTCCGCACGCTTAACGTTCGATGACAATTTGTATTATGAGTTATATGATTTGATGACCGAAGTTTGTTCGGAGTCCCGGATGAAATCACGGACATGACGAGTCTCGAAATGGCCGAGAGGTAAAGATTTATATATAGGACGCTGGTATTTGGACATCAGAAGTGTTTCGGGTGATACCGGGTCACTGGAAGGGCTTCCGAGCAACCCCCGGTAAAGATATAGGCTTAATGGGCCAAGTAAGGGAACACACCAGCCCACAAGGGGCTGGTGTGCCCCCTATAGGGCCATCCACGTGGGAAGAAATGGAAAGGAGAGGAGGAAAAGGAAAGTATGAAGTAGGACTCCTACTTCCTTCCCATCCCCCTTCCTTCCTTTCCCCCTTGTCCAAATATGGCAGGGGGGGCGAATTGGACTAGGGGCCCAAGTAGGATTCCTCCTACTTGGGCGCACCCTAGGCTGCCTCCCTCCCTCTCCCTCCTTTATATACGTGGGGAGGGCACCCCTAGAACACACATCAATTGTTCCTAGCCGTGTGCGGCGCCCCTCTCCACAGTTAACACCTCGGTCATATCGTCGTAGTGCTTAGGCGAAGCCCTGCGCCGGTAACTTTATCATCACCGTCGCCACACTGTCGTGCTAACAGAACTCGCCCTCGTCCTCAACTAGATCAAGAGCTCGAGGGACGTCATCTTACTGAACGTGTGCTGAACACGGAGGTGCCATATGTTCGGTACTTGGATCGGTTGGATCGTGAAGACGTTCGACTACATCAACCGCATTACTAAATGCTTCCGCTTTCGGTCTATGAGGGTACATGGACACACTCTCCCCGCTCATTGCTATGCTTCTCCTAGATAGATCTTACGTGATCGTAGGAACTTTTTTGAAATACTACGTTCCCCAACAGTGGCATCCGAGCAAAGTCTATGCGTAGATGTTATATGCACGAGTAGAACACAAAGAGTTGTGGGCAATAATAGTCATACTCCTTACCAGCAACGTCTTACTTTGATTCGGCGGTATTGTTGGATGAAGCAGCCCGGACCGACATTACATGACCACGTTCATGAGACTAGTTCTACCGACGTGCTTTGCACACAGGTGGCTGGCGGGTGTTTGTTTCTCCAACTTTAGTTGAATCGAGTTTGACTACGCCCGGTCCTTGTTGAAGGTTAAAACAACACACTTGCCAAAAAATCATTGTGGTTTTGATGCGTAGGTAAGAACGGTTCTTGCTAGAAGCCCGTAACAGCCACGTAAAACTTGCAACAACAAAGTAGAGGACGTCTAACTTGTTTTTGTAGGGCATGTTGTGATGTGATATGGTCAAGGCGTGATGAGGTATAGATTGTTGTATGAGATGATCATGTTTTGTTAAAGTTATCGGCAACTGGAAGGAGCCTTATGGTTGTCTCTTTATTGCATAAGATGCAAGCGTCGTATAATTGCTTTACTTTATCGCTATGTGATAGCAATAGTTGCAAAAGCAATAGGTGGCGAGACGACCATGTGATGACACGTTGATAAAGATCAAGATGATGGGGATCATGGTGTCATGCCGGTGACGATGGAGATCATGACGATACTTTGGAGATGAAGATCAAAGGCACAAGATGATGATGGCCATATCATGTCACATATTTTGCTTGCATGTGATGTTTATCTTTTATGCATCTTATTTTGCTTAGTACGACGGTAGCATTATGAGATGATCCCTTACTAAAATTTCAAGGTATAAGTGTTCTCCCTAAGTATGCACCATTGCTACAGTTCGTCGTGCCGAGACACCACGTGATGATCGGGTGTGATAAGCTCTACGTTCACATACAACTGGTGCAAGCCAGTTTTGCACACGCAGAATACTCGGGTTAAACTTGACGAGCCTAGCATATGCAGATATGGCCTCGGAACACTGAGAACGAAAGGTCGAACGTGAATCATATAGTAGATATGATCAACATAGTGATGTTCACCATTGAAAGCTACTCCATCTCATGTGATGATCGGACATGGTTTAGTTGATATGGATCACGTGGTCATTTAGATGACTAGAGGGATGTCTATCTAAGTGGGAGTTCTTTAGTAATATGACTAATTGAACTTAAATTTATCATGAACTTAGTCCTGATAGTATTTGCATATCTGTGTTGTAGATCAATTGCTCGCGTATAGCTTCCCCATTTTATTTATGATATGTTCCTAGAGAAAACTAAGTTAAAAGTTGATAGTAGCAATGATGCGGACTAGGCCCGTGATCTGAGGATTATCCTCATTGTTGCACAGAAGAATTATGTCCTGGATGCACCGCTAGGTGACAGAACTATTGCAGGAGCAAATGCAGATGTTATGAACGTTTGACAAGCTCGGTATGATGACTACTGGATAGTTTAGTGTACCATGCTTTATGGCTTAGAACCGGGACTTCAAAAATGTTTTGAAATGCCATGGAGCATATGAGATGTTCCAAGAGTTGAAATTGGTATTTCAGACTCATGCCTGAGTCGAGAGGTATGAGACCTCTGACAACTATTTTTGCCTACAAGATGGAGAAGAATAGCTCAACCAGTGAGCATGTGCTCAGAATGTCTGAGTACTACAATCGCTTGAATCAAGTGGGAGTTAATCTTCCAGATAATATAGTGATTGACAGAGTTCTCTAGTCACTATCACCAAGTTACTAGAACTTCGTGATGAACTATAATATGCAAGGGATGACGAAAACGATTCCCCGAGCTCTTGGCGATGCTGAAATCAGCGAAGGTAGAAATCAAGAAAAGCATCAAGTGTTGATGGTTGACAAGACCACTAGTTTAAAGTAAAAGGGCAAGGGAAATAAAGGGAACTTCAAGAAGAATGACAAGCAAGTTGCCACTCCCATGAAGAAGCCCAAAGCTAGACCCAAGCTTGAAACTGAGTGCTTCTACTGCAAAGGAAATGGTCATTGGAAGCGGAACTGCCCCAAATACTTGGCGGATAAGAAGGATGGCAAAGTGAACAAAAGTATATATGATATACATGTTATTGATGTGTACTTTACTAGTATTCATAGTAGCCCCTGGGTATTTGATACTGGTTCAGTTGCTATGATTAGTAACTTGAAACAGGAGTTATAAAATGAACAGAGACTAGTTGAGGGCAAGGTGACGATGTGTGTTGGAAGTGATTCCAAGGTTGATAAGATCACCATCGCACACTCCCTTTACCTTCGGGATTAGTGTTGAACTTAAAATAAATGTTATTTGGTGTTTGCGTTGAGCATAATATGATTGGATCATGTTTATTGCAATATGGTTATTCATTTAAGTCAAAGAATAATTGTTATTCTGTTTACATGAATAAAACCTTCTGTGGTCATACACCCAAGGTGAATGGTTTATTGAATCTCGATTGTAGTGACACATATATTCATAATATTGAAGCCAAAATATGCAAGGTTAATAATGATAGTGCAACTTATTTGTGGCACTGCCGTTTATGTCATATTGGTGTAAAGCACATGAAGAAACTCCATGCTGGTGGGCTTTTGGAATCACTTGATTCTTGCGAACCATGCCTCATGGGCAAGATGACTAAGACTCCATTCTCCGGAACAATGGAGAGAGCCACTGACTTATAGGAAATAATACATATCGATGTATGCGGTCCGATGAGTGCTGAGGCTCGTGGTGGGTATCTTATTTTCTGACCTTCACAGATGATTTGAGAAGATATGGGTATATCTACTTAATGAAACACAAGTCTGAAGCATTTGAAAAGTTCAAAGAATTTCAGAGTGAAGTTGAGAATCATCGTAACAAGAAAGTAAAGTTTCTACGATCTGATCGCGGAGGCGAATATTTGAGTTACGAGTTTGTCCTTCATTTGAAACAATATGGAATAATTTCGCAACTCACGCCACCTGGAACACCACAACATAATGGTGTGCCCGAACGTCGTAACCGTACTTTATTAGATATGGTGCGATCTATGATGTCTCTTACTGATTTACCACTATCGTTTTGGGGTTATGCATTAGAGATAGCTGCATTCACGTTAAATAGGGCACCGTCTAAAAATCCGTTGAGACGACACCGTATGAACTGTGGTTTAGCAAGAAACCTAAACTGTCATTTCTTAAAGTTTGGGGTTGCGATGCTTATGTGAAAAAGTTTCAGCCTGATAAGCTCAAACCCAAATCGGAGAAGTGCGTGTTCATAGGATACCCAAAAGAAACTATTAGGTACACCTTCTATCACAGATCCGAAGGCAAGATCTTTGTTGCTAAGAGTGGATCCTTTCTAGAGAAGGAGTTTCTCTCGAAAGAAGTGAGTAGGAGGAAAGTAGAACTTGATGAGGTAGTTGTACCTTCTACCGAATTGGGAAGTAGTTCATCACATAAATCAGTTCTAGTGATTCCTACACCAATTAGTGAGGAAGCTAATGATGATGATCATGAAACTTCAGATCAAGTTACTACCGAACCTCGTAGGTCAACTAGAGTATGGTCCGCACCAGAGTGGTACGGTAATCCTTTCTAGAAGTCATGTTACTAGACCATGAGGAACCTACGAACTATGAGGAAGCGATGATGAGCCTAGATTCCGCGAAATGGCTTGACGCCATGAATTCTAAGATGGGATCCATGTATGAGAACAAAGTATGGACTTTTATTGACTTGCCCAATGGTCGGCGAGCCATTGAGATTAAATGGATCTTCAAGAGGAAGATGGACACTGATAGTAGTGTTACTATCTACAAAGCTCGAATTGTCGCAAAAGGTTTTCGATAAGTTCAAGGTGTTGACTATGATGAGAGTTTATCACTCGTATCTATGCTTAAAGTCTGTCTGAATCATGTTAGCAATTGTCGGATTTTATGAAATTTGGCAAATGGATGTCAAAACTGCATTCCTTAATGGATTTCTCAAAGAAGAGTTGTATATTATGCAACTAGAAGGTTTTGTCGATCCTAAAGGTGCTAACAAAATGTGCAAGCTCCAGCGATCCATCTATGGACTGGTGCAAGCATCTCGGAGTTGGAATATACGCTTTGATAAGTTGATCAAAGCATATAGTTTTATACAGACTTGCGGTGAAGCTTGTATTTACAAGAAAGTGAGTGGGAGCACTACAACCTTTCTGATAAGTATATGTGAATGACATATTGTTGATCGGAAATGATGTAGAATTTTCTGGAAAGCATAAAGGAGTGTTTGACAAGAGTTTTTCAAAGAAAGACCTCGGTGAAGCTGCTTACATATTGGGCATCAAGATTTATAGAGAAAGATCAAGACACTTGATAAGATTTTTCAATGAGAACATAACTTGAGAATTTTTTTTGAAGTAGTTCAAAATGGAACAGTCAAAGAAGGAGTTCTTGCCTGTATTGAAAGGTGTAAAGTTGAGTAAGACTCAAAACACGACCAGGACAGAAAATAGAAAGAGAATGAAAGTCATTCCCTGTGCCTTAGCCATAGGTTCTATAAAGTATGCTATGATGTGTACCAAACCTATTGTGTACCTTGCCATGAATTTGGCAAGGGGATACGATATTGATCCAGGAGTGGATCACTTGACAGCGGTCAAAATTATCCTTAGAAGACTAAGGAGATATTTCTCAGTTATGGAGGTGATAAAGAGTCTGTCGTAAAGAGTTACGCCGATGCAAGCTTTTACACCGATCCGGATGTCTCTGAGTCTCAATCTAGATACATATTGAAAGTGGGAGCAATTAGCTAGAGTAGCTCCATGCAGAACATTGTAGACATAGAAAATTTGCAAAATACATACGGCTCTGAATGTGACAGACCCATTGACTAAGCTTCTCTCACAAGCAAAACATGATCACACCTTAGTACTGTTTGGGTGTTAATCACATAGCGATGTGAACTAGATTATTGACTCTAGTAAAAACCTTTGGGTATTAGTCACATGGCGATGTGAACTAATCACATGGTGATGTGAACTATTGGCGTTAAATCACATGGGGATGTGAACTAGATTATTGACTCTAGTGCAAGTGGGAGACCGAAGGAAATATGCCCTAGAGGCAATAAGAAAGTCGTTTTTATATTTCCTTATATCATGATAATTTTTTATTATTCATGCTAGAATTGTATTAACCGGAAACTTAGTACATGTGTGAATACATAGACAAAACAAAGTGTCCCTAGTATGCCTCTACTTGACTAGCTCGTTAATCAAAGATGGTTATGTTTCCCGGCCATAGACATGTGTTGTCATTTGATGAATGGGATCATATCATTAGAGAATGATGTGATGGACAAGAACCATCTGTTAGCTTAGCATAATGATCGTTTAGTTTTATTCCTATTACTTTCATAATGACTTATACATGTTCCTCTGACTATGAGATTATGCAACTCCCGAATACCGGAGGAACACCTTGTGTGCTATCAAACGTCACAACATAACTGGCTGATTGTGAAGATGCTCTGCATATGTCTCCGAAGGTGTTTGTTGGGTTGGCATAGATCGAGATTAGAATTTGTCACTACGTGTATTGGAGAGGTATCTCTGGGCCCTCTCGGTAATGCACATCACTATAAGCTTTGCAAGCAATGTGACTAATGAGTTAGTCACAGGATGATGCATCACGGAACGAGTAAAGAGACTTGCCGGTAATGAGATTGAACTAGGTATGATGATGACAATCGAATCTCGGGCAAGTAACATACCGATGACAAAGGGAACAACGTATATTGTTATGCGGTTTGACCGATAAAGATCTTCATAGAATATGTAGGAGCCAATATGAGCATCCAAGTTCCGCTATTGGTTATTGACTCGAGATGTGTCTCGGTCATGTCTACATAGTTCTCAAACTCGTAGGGTCCGCATGCTTAATGTTCGATGACGATTTGTATTATGAGTTATGTGATTTGATGACCGAAGTTTGTTCGGAGTCCCGTATGAGATCACGGGCATGACGAGGAGTCTCGAAATGGCCTAGAGGTAAAGATTTATATATAGGACGATGGTATTTGGACACCGGAAGTGTTCCGAGTGTTACCGGGTCACCGGAAGGGGTTCCGAGCAACCCCCGGCAAAGATATGGGCTTAATGGGCCAAGTAAGGGAACACACCAGTCCACAAGGGGCTGGTGCGCCCCTATAGGGCCAGCCACGTGGGGAGAAACAGAAAGGATAGGAGGAAAAGGAAAGTATGAAGTAGGACTCCTACTTCCTTCCCCTCCCCCTCCTTCCTTTCCCCTTGTCCAAATATGGTAGGGGGGCGTGAATTAGACTAGGGGCCCAAGTAGGATTCCTCCTACTTGGGTGCACCCTAGGCTGCCTCCCACCCTCTCCCTCCTTTATATACGTGTGGAGGGCACCCCTAGAACACACATCAATTGTTCCTAGCCGTGTGCGGCGCCCCCCTCCACAGTTAATGTTGGGGAACGTAGCAGAAATTCAAAATTTTCCTACGCATCACCAAGATCAATCTATGGAGAAACTAGCAACGAGGGGAAGGGAGTGCATCTACATACCCTTGTAGATTGCTAAGCGGAAGCGTTCAAGTGAACGGGGTTGATGGAGGCGTACTCGTCGTGATTCAGATCACCGATGATCCTAGTGCCGAACGGACAGCACCTCCGCGTTCAACACACGTACAGCCCGATGACGTCTCCCACGCCTTGATCCAGCAAGGAGAGAGGGAGAGGTTGAGGAAGACTCCATCCAGCAGCAGCACAATGGCGTGGTGATGATGGAGGAGCGTGGCAATCCAGCAGGGCTTCGCCGAGCACCGCAAGAGAGGAGAAGAACTTGGGAGAGAGAGAGGGGCTGCACCAAAGGCAAAAGGTCTATCTCAAGAGGCCCTCTACCCCCACTATATATAGGGATCCCAAGGGGGGGTGCGCCAGCCCTAGGAGATCCAATCTCCTAGGGGCGGCGGCCAGGGGAGGATTCCCTTCCCCCCAAGGCACCTGGGAGGTGCCTTACCCCCTTGGGACTCTTCCTTTAGGGTTCCCCCTTCACCCTAGGTGCATGGGCCTTAGGGTAAGTGGCGCCCCAGCCCACTTTGGGCTGGATACCTTCCCACTTCAGCCCATGGGACCCTCCGGGATAGGTGGCCCCACCCGGTGGGCTCCCGGGACCCCTCCGGTGGTCCCGGTACAATACCGATGACCCCGAAACTTGTCCCGATGGCCGAAATAGGACTTCCTATATATAAATCTTTACCTCCGGACCATTCCGGAACTCCTCGTGACGTCCGGGATCTCATCCGGGACTCCGAACAACATTCGGTAACCACATACAAGCTTCCTTTATAACCCTAGCGTCATCGAACCTTAAGTGTGTAGACCCTACGGGTTCGGGAGACATGCAGACATGACCGAGATGTTCTCCGGTCAATAACAAACAGCGGGATCTGGATACCCATGTTGGCTCCCACATGTTCCATGATGATCTCATCGGATGAACCACGATGTCAAGGACTTAATCAATCCCGTATACAATTCCCTTTGTCTATCGGTACGATACTTGCCCGAGATTCGATCGTCGGTATCCCAATACCTTGTTCAATCTCGTTACCGGCAAGTCTCTTTACTCGTTCCATAACACATCATCCCGTGATCAACTCCTTGATCACATTGTGCACATTATGATGATGTCCTACCGAGTGGGCCCAGAGATACCTCTCCGTTTACACGGAGTGACAAATCCCAGTCTCGATTCGTGCCACCCAACAGATACTTTCGGAGATACCCGTAGTGTACCTTTATGGCCACCCAGTTACGTTGTGACGTTTGGCACACCCAAAGCACTCCTACGGTATCCGGGAGTTGCACAATCTCATGGTCTAAGGAAACGATACTTGACATTAGAAAAGCTTTAGCATACGAACTACATGATCTTGTGCTAGGCTTAGGATTGGGTCTTATCCATCACATCATTCTTCTAATGATGTGATCCCGTTATCAATGACATCCAATGTCCATGGTCAGGAAACCGTAACCATCTATTGATCAACGAGCTAGTCAACTAGAGGCTTACTAGGGACATGGTGTTGTCTATGTATCCACACATGTATCTGAGTTTCCTATCAATACAATTCTAGCATGGATAATAAACGATTATCATGAACAAGGAAATATAATAATAATCAATTTATTATTGCCTCTAGGGCATATTTCCAACAGTCTCCCACTTGCACTAGAGTCAATAATCCAGTTCACATCGCTATGTGATTAACACTCAAGGTCACATCCCCATGTGACTAACACCCAAAGAGTTTACTAGAGTCAATAATCTAGTTCACATTACCATGTGATTAATACTCAATGAGTTCTGGGTTTGATCATGTTATGCTTGTGAGAGATGTTATAGTCAACGGGTCTGAATCTTTCAGATCCGTGTGTGCTTTACAAATCTCTATGTCATCTCCTAGATGCAGTTACCACGCTCTATTTGGAACTATTCCAAATAACTGTTCTACTATACGAATCCAATTTACTACCTAGTATAATCTGGATCAGTGTCAAAGTTTGCATCGGCGTAACCTTTTACGACGAACTCTTTTCCACTTCCATAATCGAGAAAATTCCTTAGTCCACTAGTTACTAAGGATAACCTTGACCGTTGTCCTGTGATCCATTCCTGGATCACACTTGTACCCCTTGACTGACTCATGGTTTGGCACACTTTAGGTGCGGTACACAACATAGCATACTGTAGAGCCTATGTCTAAGCATAGGGGACGACCTTCGTCCTTTCTCTTTCTTCTGCCGTGGTCAGGTCTTGAGTCTTACTCAATACTCACACGTGTAATACAGCCAAGAACTCCTTCTTTGCTGATCTATTTTGAATTCCTTCAAAATCTTGTCACGGTATGTATTCAATTTGAAAGTACTATTAAGCGATTTTGATCTATCCTTATAGATCTTGATGCTCAATGTTCAAGTAGCTTAATCCAGGTTTTCCATTGAAAACACTCTTCAAATAACCCTATATGCTTTCCAGAAATTCTACATCATTTCTGATCAACAATATGTCAACAACATATACTCATCAGAAATTCTATAGTGCTCCCACTCACTTCTTTGGAAATACAAGTTTCTCATAAACTTCGTATAAACCTAAAATCTTTGATCAACTCATCAAAGTGTACATTCCAACTCCGAGATGCTTACTCCAGTCCTTAGAAGGATTGCTGGAGCTTTGCATACTTATTAGCATCTTTCAGGATTGACAAAACCTTCTGGCTGTATCACATACAACCTTTCCTCAAGAAAATCGTCGAGGAAACAATGTTTTGACATCCTATCTGCATAATTTCATAAATAATGCAGTAATCGCTAACATAATTCAAACAGACTTATAGCATCGCTACGGGTGAGAAAGTCTCATCATAGTCAACTCCTTGAACTTGTCGGAAAACATTTTAATGACAAGTCGAGCTTTCTTAATGGTGACATTTACCATCATTGTCCGTCTTCCTTTTAAAATCCATATGTACCTAACAGTCTTACGACCATCAAGTAGTTCTTTCAAAGTCTACACCTTTTTTCATATATGGATCCTCTCTCGGATTATATGGCCTCGAGCCATTCATCGGAATCCGGGCCCACCATCGCTTCTCCATAGCTCGTAGGTTCATTGTTGTCTAGCAACATGACTTCCAAGACTGGATTACGTACCACTCTGATGTAGTACACATCCTTGTCGTCCTACGAGGTTTGGGAGTGACTTGATCCGAAGTCTCATGATCACTAT
The DNA here is from genome assembly GCA_032464435.1 of Aegilops umbellulata. NCBI lineage: Eukaryota > Viridiplantae > Streptophyta > Magnoliopsida > Poales > Poaceae > Aegilops > Aegilops umbellulata. The sequence goes on from CP136055.1 coordinate 95,192,401, forward strand.
CATAAGCTTCCACTTCAATTGGTGTAGGTGCCATAGGAACAATTCCTGTGCCCTGCTACACACTAGTTGAAGTGACGGTTCAATAACCTCATCAAGTTTCCACCATCCTCCCACTCAATTCTTTCGAGAGAAACTTTTCCTCGAGAAAGGACCTGATTTGAGAAACAATCCCTATTGCTTTCGGATCTGAGACAGGAGGTATTCCCAACTGTTTTGGGTGTCCTATGAAGATGCAGTTATCCGCTTTGGGTTCGAGCTTATCAGCCTGAAACTTTTCATATAAGCGTCGCAGCCCCAAACTTTTAAGAAATGACAGCTTAGGTTTCTCTAAACCATAGTTCATACGGTGTCATCTCATCGGAATTACGTGGTGCCCTATTTAAAGTGAGTGCGGTTGTCTCTAATGCCTAACCCATGAACGATAGTGGTAATTCGATAAGAGACATCATGGTATGCATCATATCCAATAGGATGCAGTTATGATGTTCGGACACACCATCACACTATGGTGTTCCAGGTGGTACTAGTCGTGAAATAATTTCCACAATGTCTCAATTGTGTACCAAACTCGCAACTCAGATATTCATCTCTATGATCATATCATAGATATTTTATCCTCTTGTCACGACGATCTTCAGCTTCATTCTGAAATTACTTGAACCATTCAATAATTCAGACTTGTGTTTCATCAAGTAAATATGCTCAGTATCTACTCAAATCATCTGTGAAGTATGAGCATAACGATATCCACTGCGTGCCTCAGCACTCATTGGACTGCACACATCAAAATGTGTTACTTCCAACAAGTTGCTTTCTTGTTCCATTTTACTGAAACCGAAGCTTTCAGTCATCTTGCCCATGTGGTATGATTTGCACATCTCAAGTGATTCAAAATCAAGTGAGTCCAAACGGTCCATCTGCATGGAGTTTCTTCACGCGTATATACCAATAGACATGGTTCACATGTCTCAATCCTTTTCAAAAAATGAGTGAGTCCAAAGATCCATCAACATGGAGCTTCTTCATGCGTTTTTATACCAATATGACTTACATGGCAGTGCCACAAGTAGGTGGTACTATCATTACTATCTTATATCTTTTGGCATGAACATGTGTATCACTATGATCGAGATTCAATAAACCATTCATTTTAGGTGCAAGACCATTGAAGGTATTATTCAAATAAATAGAGTAACCATTATTCTCCTTAAATGAATAACCGTATTGCGATAGACATAATCCAATCATGTCTATGCTCAACGCAAACACCAAATAACAATTATTTAGGTTTAACACCAATCTCGATGGTAGAGGGAGCGTGCGATGCTTGATCACATCAACCTTGGAAATACTTCCAATACATATTGTCAGCTCACCTTTAGCTAGTCTCCGTTTATTCCGTAGCTTTTATTTCGAGTTACTAACACTTAGCAACCGAACCGGTATCTAATACCCTGATGCTACTAGGAGTACTAGTAAAGTACACATTCACATAATGTATATCCAATATACTTCTATCGACAGCCTTCTCATCTACCAAGTATCTAGGGTAATTCTGCTCTAGTGGTTGTTCCCCTTATTACAGAAGCACTCAGTCTCGGGTTTGGGTTTAACCTTGGGTTTCTCCACTAGAGCAGCAGCTGATTTGCCGTTTCATGAAGTATCCCTTCTTGCCCTTGCCCTTCTTGAAACTAGTGGTTTCACTAACCATCAACAATTGATGCTCCTTCTTGATTTCTACTTTCGCGGTGTCAAACATCATGAATATTTCAAGGATCATCATATCTATCCCTGATATGTTATAGTTCATTACGAAGCTCTAGCAGCTTGGTGGCAATGACTTTGGAGAAACATCACTTATCTGGAAGATCAACTCCCACTTGATTCAAGTGATTGTTGTACTCAGACAATTTGAGCACAAGCTCAACGATTGAGCTTTTCTCCCTTAGTTTGCAGGCTAAGAAAATCGTCGGAGGTCTTATACCTCTTGACGTGGGCACGAGCCTGAAATCCCAATTTCAGCCCTCGAAACATCTCATATGTTCCGCGACATTTCAAAAATGTCTTTGGTGCCTCAATTCTAAACCATTTAACATTACCGAACTATCATGTAGTCATCAACACGTGTATGTCGGATGTTCGCAACATCCACAGACCACGTTCGAGGTCCAGCACACCGAGCGGTGCATTAAGGACATAAGCCTTCTACTGTCCGCATAATTGCTACTGTCAACTTTCAACTATATTTTCTCTAGGAACATATCTAAAACAGTAGAACTAAAGCGCGAGCTACGACATAATTTGCAAAATCTTTTTGACTATGTTCAGGATAATTAAGTTCATCTTATGAACTCCCACTCAGATAGACATCCCTCTAGTCATCTAAGTGATTACATGATCCGAGTCAACTAGGCCGTGTCCGATCATCACGTGAGATGGACTAGTCAACGTCGGTGAACATCTTCATGTTGATCGTATCTTCTATACGACTCATGCTCGACCTTTCGGTCTTCTGTGTTCCGAGGCCATGTCTGTACATGCTAGGCTCGTCAAGTTAACCCTAAGTGTTTTGCATGTGTAAAACTGTCTTACACCCGTTGTATGTGAACGTAAGGATCTATCACACCCGATCATCACGTGGTGCTTCGAAACGACGAACTGTAGCAACGGTGCACAGTTAGGGGAGAACACATTCTTGAAATTGTTTATGAGGGATCATCTTATTTACTACCGTCGTTCTAAGTAAACAAGATGCATAAACATGATAAACATCACATGCAATCAAATAGTGACATGATATGGCCATCATCACTTTGCTCCTTTTCGATCTCCATCTTCGGGGCTCCATGATCATCTTCGTCACCGGCATGACACCATGATCTCCATCATCGTGTCTCCATGAAGTTGTCACGCCAACTATTACTTCTACTACTATGGCTACCGGTTAGCAATAAAGTAAAGTAATTACATGGCGTTGTTCAATGACACGCAGGTCATAAATAAATTAAAGACAACTCCTATGGCTCCTGCCGGTTGTCATACTCATCGACATGCAAGTCGTGATTCCTATTACAAGAACATGATCATCTCATACATCACATATATTTATCACATTCTTCTTGGCCATATCACATCACATAGCATACCCTGCAAAAACAAGTTAGACGTCCTCTAATTGTTGTTGCATGTTTTACGTGGCTGCTATGGGTATCTAGCAAGAACGTTTCTTACCTACGCAAAACCACAACGTGATATGCCAATTGCTATTTACCCTTCATAAGGACCCTTTTCATCGAATCCGATCCGACTAAAGTAGGAGAGACAGACACCCGCCAGCCACCTTATGCATCTAGTGCATGTCAGTCGGTGGAACCGGTCTCACGTAAGAGTACGTGTAAGGTTGGTCCGGGCCGCTTCATCCCACAATGCCGCTGAATCAAGATTGACTAGTAACGGTAAGCATATTGAACAAAATCAACGCCCACAACTACTTTGTGTTCTACTCGTGCATGGATTCTACGCAATAGACCTAGCTCATGATGCCACTGTTGGGGAACGTAGCAGAAATTCAAAATTTTCCTACGCATCACCAAGATCAATCTATGGAGAAACTAGCAACGAGGGGAAGGGAGTGCATCTACATACCCTTGTAGATTGCTAAGCGGAAGCGTTCAAGTGAACGGGGTTGATGGAGTCGTACTCGTCGTGATTCAGATCACCGATGATCCTAGTGCCGAACGGACAGCACCTCCGCGTTCAACACACGTACAGCCCGATGACGTCTCCCACGCCTTGATCCAGCAAGGAGAGAGGGAGAGGTTGAGGAAGACTCCATCCAGCAGCAGCACAACGGCGTGGTGATGATGGAGGAGCGTGGCAATCCAGCAGGGCTTCGCCGAGCACCGCAAGAGAGGAGAAGAACTTGGGAGAGAGAGAGGGGCTGCACCAAAGGCAAAAGGTCTATCTCAAGAGGCCCTCTACCCCCACTATATATAGGGATCCCAAGGGGGGGTGCGCCAGCCCTAGGAGATCCAATCTCCTAGGGGCGGCGGCCAGGGGAGGATTCCCTTCCCCCCAAGGCACCTGGGAGGTGCCTTACCCCCTTGGGACTCTTCCTTTAGGGTTCCCCCTTCACCCTAGGCGCATGGGCCTTAGGGGAAGTGGCGCCCCAGCCCACTTTGGGCTGGATCCCTTCCCACTTCAGCCCATGGGACCCTCCGGGATAGGTGGCCCCACCCGGTGGGCCCCCGGGACCCCTCCGGTGGTCCCGGTACAATACCGATGACCCCGAAACTTGTCCCGATGGCCGAAATAGGACTTCCTATATATAAATCTTTACCTCCGGACCATTCCGGAACTCCTCGTGACGTCCGGGATCTCATCCGGGACTCCGAACAACATTCGGTAACCACATACAAGCTTCCTTTATAACCCTAGCGTCATCGAACCTTAAGTGTGTAGACCCTACGGGTTCGGGAGACATGCAGACATGACCGAGATGTTCTTCGGTCAATAACCAACAGCGGGATATGGATACCCATGTTGGCTCCCACATGTTCCACGATGATCTCATCGGATGAACCACGATGTCAAGGACTTAATCAATCCCGTATACAATTCCCTTTGTCTATCGGTACGATACTTGCCCGAGATTTGATCGTCGGTATCCCAATACCTTGTTCAATCTCGTTACCGGCAAGTCTCTTTACTCGTTCCGTAACACATCATCCCGTGATCAACTCCTTGATCACATTGTGCACATTATGATGATGTCCTACCGAGTGGGCCCAGAGATACCTCTCCGTTTACACGGAGTGACAAATCCCAGTCTCGATTCGTGCCACCCAACAGATACTTTCGGAGATACCCGTAGTGTACCTTTATGGCCACCCAGTTATGTTGTGACGTTTGGCACACCCAAAGCACTCCTACGGTATCCGGGAGTTGCACAATCTCATGGTCTAAGGAAACGATACTTGACATTAGAAAAGCTTTAGCATACGAACTACATGATCTTGTGCTAGGCTTAGGATTGGGTCTTGTCCATCACATCATTCTTCTAATGATGTGATCCCGTTATCAATGACATCCAATGTCCATGGTCAGGAAACCGTAACCATCTATTGATCAACGAGCTAGTCAACTAGAGGCTTACTAGGGACATGGTGTTGTCTATGTATCCACACATGTATCTGAGTTTCCTATCAATACAATTCTAGCATGGATAATAAACGATTATCATGAACAAGGAAATATAATAATAATCAATTTATTATTGCCTCTAGGGCATATTTCCAACAGTTAACACCTCGGTCATATCGTCGTAGTGCTTAGGCGAAGCCCTGCGCCGGTAACTTCATCATCACCGTCGCCACGCCGTCGTGCTGATGGAAATCTCCCTCATCCTCAACTAGATCAAGAGCTCGAGGGACGTCATCGTACTAAACGTGTGCTGAACACGGAGGTGCCATACGTTCGGTACTTGGATCGATTGGATCGTGAAGACGTTCGACTACATCAACCGCGTTAGTAAATGCTTGCGCTTTCGATCTACGAGGGTACGTGGACACACTCTCCCCGCTCATTTCTATGCTTCTCCTAGATAAATCTTGCATGATCATAGGAATTTTTTTTTGAAATACTACGTTCCCAACAACTCGTGCACTGGATGGATTGGAGTGGAGGAGTTCGAAAATTACTCAAAGATCTATGGGTTATTTACTCTCACTTATATGGTAGATTGGGGCCTTGGGGAGAAGGTTAGAGCTCAAACCAATTGGAAAATTCTTTGGGGGAAGGTTAGAGTTCAGTAAAGAGGGTAAGGGATATAAACAGAACCCCCATAATAATTTTCATTATGGTGGCTTAACGACCTGCTTGGAGGCTCTCTAGGCGGTTTGGAGTTCTAGGATGATTCCGAAGAAATACCTAGAAGTCCATCTAGAATCCATTCAGATATTTTACAGGAAGTTATGGACCACTAGAACACCCAACACGAAAAACAGCTTAGCTTTATCGTTCGAACTCCGCTTCTGATGATGTCGGGCTCATTGGGAAGCTAACAACAAGCTCTAGGTCCTCGCATAGGGGAACCACACAAGATCGATAGAAATGAAGGATTCAACACATGTGTCTCGCCCTAGATTTTACCCAAACCTGGTATGTTAAAAAATTCACAGGGAATTAAAAAAATCTAGAAAAGACCCAGGAATGCCTAGGATTGCTTGTGATTGACCCTGTTTTGCTTGATAGTTGTTTGAATATGCTTAGGGAGGGATAGAAAGCCCAATGCCTAGTTAAACCTAGATAGCTTCTGGTAGGAACCAAATCATTTTGTAATATTATTGCGCATAAAGCTATCCCTAATAAGTCCCAAGAAATATTCAAGCCAAAGTAATTTCCCTAAAATTTGAATTGGATTCATTTTGAAATCAATTTAGAAGTCAAAGGGAATTATTTAAGAATTGCTCTGCATTTATTTGGCAGGAAAATGAATTTCATAAGTCCAAATAATGGCCTCGACCTTCAGCCAGATTTTCAAAATGGATTTGAAACACATTTGGTTTTGAAACCAAATTCAAATTCGAAAGTGAAAACATAAGTGTACAAAATGTTTGTCCAAAACCCAAACAAAAAGTTGACATAGTCACAAATATTCCAATTGGAATTTAGAGCCAGTTCACTGCTGAAAGAAAATTCAAAACAGAAATAAAATGTTAAGAAAAGGCCGAGCGAGCCAGCTAGCCACCCTAGCCGACCCAACGCCTCTCTCTCTCTCTCTCTCTCTCTGTCTCTCTCTCTCTCTCTCTCTCTTTCTCTCTCTCTCTCTCTCTCTCTCTCTCTCTCTCTCTTCCTGAGCCGCTGCTAGGCAGGAGCCACCTGGTAGGGTCAGCTCCCTCCTTTCACCGCATGCACGCGCCAACGACCTGACGTGCACGACTCCCATGATCTCCACCCCCGCGCTCTCCAGCCACGTCAGCTCTCGTGGCCATGCCCCTATAAATCCCCTCATCATGCTCGTCATTTTTTCCCACACCATGAAGCCCTCGCCGTCAGGCTAGTCTACCATGAGCTCGCCGTTGTTGTTCTTACCTAGCAACTCCAGTGTCGATTCCGACCACTACAAGCCACCCAAGCCCCGATGCTGCCACTGCTGCAATCACCATATGCCGAATAATCCTATAGACATCCTCTCCATGCCCAAAGCCCTCTAGAACGTCAACTTCATCAACAACCAAAGCCCTCCGTCGCGCCGCCATCAACTTCGGCGATGTAAGGTCGCATCTGAGCCGTGCATCATGTCCATCGTGATCACCGTGATCTTGTGCATCCCTGACCGCACTTGTTCATCTCCAAGTGCTTGTTTTCTTTGCGTGTGTCCACACCCGAGAAACCTTGCCACTGCAGCAACTCTGGCGAGCCCCTCCCGCTCATCTCTGTCGTCCCCAACCACACCCGAGGCCATCGTCGACCTCCCCGTCGTCTCCCGCACCCGTACGTGCCCTCGGCACAACCCAAAACCCCCTGCATTGCCAAAAACCACCGTAGTTGATCGCAGCGCTATCGTCCCTGTGTTTTTCGGTGACCTCTCCAACGGGGAACTCTGGTGAGCCCCAAACCCTAGCCCTCCGATCTATTTCCAGCTGTTGGATTTGGATCCAACTAATCGGTACCAGCCAGCCAGAAGCTGCCACATGTCCCAGCCTTATCCAAACATTATACGTTCAATTTTCTATTAATTCCATTAAATGGAAAATTTGCAAAAAAAAAACCCTTGAACTTAAAATACTCACAACTTTTAATTTATAAATCCAAATTGAGTGAAACTTTTTGCAAAATGACCTTCATGAAATGCACTACCACATAGGCTAATAAAATTTATAATTTGAATAATTTAAAATTCAAATTCAAATAGGACATTGCAAATTATAAACCCAAATTAACTGATTCTTTTTGCATTTTGAACCTAGTGAAATATAGTTTCGACTTAGCTACTATGATGTAATTTTGAAATAATTTAAATTTGAATTTGAATGTAGTTAAACAATAACTATAATTCAAATAATATCCAAACCTAATTTGGTCTAAATTTGAATTAAAAATATTAATGGAATAATTAAGTTGCAACTAGTTGAGAAACTTAGAATGAACTTTAGTAATTTTTTTGGATTATTACTTGACTTCAAGAATTTAATTAATTTGAATTATATTCGAACATGATAGTTATAACCTTGAGACCCTAGGTTTAATTTGAATACAACTAATGCAATATGGTTTAGTGAATTGAATTACACCTAGTAATTATTTTGGAGTTAATAATTGAGCACTTTGGCTCGTGCCCTACAACGTCTTGGATCAGAGCCAGCTTGCGCTTGATACATCTTGGCATCATGAGCCACGTTGACATGAATTTGGAGTCTCCCCTTCGTTTTCTAGCCTAGTTTTGTTTGTTTTCGTCCCAATTTTAAAATCCACACCAAAAATAGCATTCCCATTTTTTTTACATTTTGTTGGTTCTTTTGAGATTTTGTTATGTTTGATCCATGATTTTGTTGTTTTGCAATTGGATCTTGGCATTCCCCACCTCCCAAATCCATACTGAAATTTCTTTTTCTCCATCAATTTTGACCCCCGCAATAAAAAAATCACCCAAATCATGATCTGGAATTGTCGGGCCGAACATCCGGGGCTATTGGTCCGGACATCTGGGCTACGGGCCGGACATCTGGCACTTGGAGCATCAAAACGAATGAGTTTCTGGATACCGGGCCTCAAAAATCCGGCCTCCCTCATTATGTCCGACCCCTGGAGATTTCAGCCAACAACATTTCACCATTTTCACCATAACTTTCACATCTGAAGTCCGACTTTGGCGTTCTTTAGCTCGTTGGATAGCTATTGACATCACCATACATCTAGATATATTCCAAGACCATTTGAATCCATAAAAAAAATTCCATTTGGAATCTTTGTTTAGCACTCCACCTTAACTTCCGCATAACCTTGCCCACCATGCTCTTCCGCCAACTTAACCCAATTTTGCCAGTTTTGTTTGCGATTTTGAGTTTTCTGTTTCCTGAGTTGTTTCAGCTAATTAGGAACGGTTCAACATCAACAACACCGCCGCTCATCATCGGCATGGACTCGACACCGACAACGATGTTACAGATGATGATGGCATCCCTGTGACCTAGTCACCTGTGTCTGGTCAGACGATGATGGATGCCGTCACACCGAGACTGACCTAAGAATCTATCTCCACTGATGGAGGAGCAAATCCCACTCTTGAGCTATTGAGCCCATTGTCATACTTTACGATAAACATGTAAGTTGTTGTTATGATCACCATGTTACAAATGATGTAGGAACAACCCCAAAGTTTCTCGTCTAGTATGAAGTGACTATGATACTCTCATGGTCTAGGGAACTTAAGCATACATTAACTCTCCATTTCATAATTATAGACTTGTGACGATAACATCTCAAAGTATAACAAACAAGTTTGTTCAATTCAGTATGATCATTTTGCTAACATCATACTCTCAATTTTGCTTGGTCTCCTCATTACACTTAACCAAATGCCCATGATCAGGAAAACATAGTCTCACAAAACACTTTAGCTAGTCCTAGAGGCAAGACTAGGAATCAGGTTTTACCGTTTATCATTCTACACGTGCTCATGAGTTTTCCTCTGAATCACATATTTAAGAACCATATCAGTTATATCACAGAACATAAACTCTTAATTATAAATGTGGAAATAAATATTACAAGTATTATTGCCTCGAGGGCATATTTCCAATAGTTAAGATCTGAAATCATGGCACTTCGATCCTAGTGACAAGCATTAAGCATAGCAAAGTCATATCAACATCAATCTCAGAACATAGTGGATACTAGGGATCAAGCCCTAATTAACTGACATGATTACATATGGAATATCATCCAATCCCATCTACCTCTAGTATGCCTACAAGGGGGTTGTTGGAAATATGCCATAGAGGCAATAATATTGTATTATTATATTTCCATTATTTATAGTTAAGAGTTTATATTCCATGCTATAACTGATATGATCCTAGAATATGTGATTCAGTGGAAAACTCATATGCACATGTGGCATGATAAACATTAAACAATAGGTTCCCGGTCTCGCCTCTAAGACCGGCTCAAGTGTTTGGTGATCATGTTTTCTGGATCTTAGGATATCGTTAAGTTAACGATAGGCCTAAAACAACATTGAGGGTATGAAGTTAGAAGAACAATCATATTGAATCGACCTAATACTTGTCTGTTATACTATGTGATCATATCGTCTGAAATCATCTGTTGTAACATGGAGTGTTAGCATGTGTTTTAGTTCCTTAGACCATAAGAGTGTCTCGTTCACTTCCTATTGGACGGTGGGCTTTGGGGTTTCTCAAATGTCATCTATAACAAGGTGATCATAACGACAACTTTCAGGCTCACCCAGAAGTTCGACAAGTGAACGAACAGCTCGAGAGTGGGATTTGCTCCTCCGATGATGGAGAGATATTCTTAGGGCCCTCTCGGTGTGAAAGCATCCATCATCGTCTAGCCAGACACAGGTCACTGATTCCGGAACACGTCAACCAGAAAGAAGAACAAAACCGGTAACAGGAGCAACGATATAGTGAGCATGGTGATGACTGAAGAGGATACCGATGCACACCGGGTTTTTAAAGTATCGTGAAGCAAAGGGAACATCACATGATAATCAAAGGTTCACTTGAATATCATTCGTGTAATCATAGGGACCGATATAGATGTCCACAGTTCCGTTGTCGGTCATTGAATGAAGGGGTTTCATTCATGTCTATGGTTTACCGAAGCTACGGGGTCACAAGCTTAAGGTAATCATGATCTGCTTGAAGGAAATATGCCCTAGGGGGAATAATAAAGTTGTTATTTATATTTCCTTATATCATGATAAATGTTTATTATTCATGCTAGCATTGTATTAACCGGAAACTTAGTACATGTGTGAATACATAGACAAAACACAGTGTCGCTAGTATGCCTCTACTTGAGTAGCTCATTAATCAAAGATGGTTATGTATTCCGACCATAGACATGTGTTGTCATTTGATGAACGGGATCACATCATTATAGAATGATGTAATGGACAAGACCCATCCATTAGCTTAACATAATGATTGTTAGGTTTTATTGCTATTGCTTTCTTCATGACTTATACATATTCCTCTGACTATGAGATTATGCAACTCCCGAATACCGGAGGAACACCTTGTGTGCTATCAAACATCACAATGTAACTGGGTGATTATAAAGATGCTCTAAAGGTGTCTTCGAAGGTGTTTGTTGGGTTGGCATAGATCAATATTAGGATTTGTCACTCCGAGTATCCGAGATGTATCTCTGGGCTGTCTCGGTAATGCACATCACTATAAGCCTTGCAAGCAATGTGACTAATGAGTTAGTTGCGAGTTGATGCATTACGGAATGAGTAAAGAGACTTGCCAGTAACGAGATTGAACTAGGTATGATGATAGCGACGGTCGAATCTCGGGCAAGTAACATACCGATGACAAAGGGAATGACGTATGTTGTCATTACGGTTTGGCCGATAAAGATCTTCATAGAATATGTAGGAACCAATATGAGCATCCATGTTCCGCTATTGGTTATTGACCGGAGATATGTCTCGGTCATGCCTACATAGTTCTCGAACCCGCAGGGTCTGCACGCTTAACGTTCAATGACGATTTGTATCATGAGTTATGTGTTTTGGTGACCAAAGATTGTTCGGGGTTCCGGATGAGATCACAGACATCACGAGGAGTCTCGAAATGGTCGAGAGGTAAAGATTGATATATTAGAAGATGGTATTCAGACACCAGAATGGTTTCGAGTGGTTCGGGTATTTTTTTGGAGTACTGAGGGGTTACGGGAACCCCCGGGGGGAAGTCATGGGCCTCATGGGCCACAGGAGAGAGAGAGAGGACAGCCCACAAGGGGTGGTGCACTGGATGGATTGGAGTGGAGGATTTCAAAAAATTACTCAAAGATTTATGGGTTATTTACTCTCACTTATATGGTAGAGTGGGGCCTTGGAGAGAAGGTTAGAGCTCAAACCAATTGGAAAATTATTTGGGGAAGGTTAGAGTTTAGTAAAGAGGGTAAGGGGTATAAACAGATCCCCCATAATAATTTTCATTATGGTGGCTTAGCGACTTGCTTGGAGGCTCTCTAGGCGGTTTGGAGTTCTAGGACGACTCCGAAGAAATATCCGGGCCATTATGGTGGCCTCTAAAATCGCCTAGAAGTCTATCTAGAATCCATTCAGATATTTTCCCGGAAGTTATGGACCACTAGAACACCCAACACGAAAAATAGCTTAGCTTTATCTTTCGAACTCCACTTCTGATGATCTCGGGCTCATTGGGAAGCTAACAACAAGCTCTAGGTCCTCACATAGGGGAACCACACAAGATCGATAGAAATGAAGGATTCAACACGTGTGTCACATCCCAGATTTTACCCAAACCTGGTATCTTAAAAAAAATCACAGGGAATTAAAAAAATCTAGAAAAGACCCAGGAATGCCTAGGATTGCTTGTGATTGACCCTGTTTTGCTTGATAGTTGTTTGAATATGCTTAGGCAGGGATAGAAATCCCAATGCCTAGTTAAACCCTAGCTAGCTTCTGGTAGGAACCAAATCATTTTGTAATATTATTGCGCATAAGGATATCCCTAATAAGTCCCAAGAAATATTCAAGCCAAAGTAATCTTCCCAAATTTTGAATTATATTCATTTTGAAATCAGTTAAGAAGTCAAAGGGAATCATTTAAGAATTGCTCTGCATTTATTTGGCAGGAAAATGAATTTCATAAGTCCAAATAATGGCCTCGACCTTCAGCTAGATTTTCAAAATGGATTTGAAACACATTTGGTTTTGAAACCAAATTCAAATTCGAAAGTTAAAACATAAGTGTAGAAAATGTTTGTCCAAAAACCCAAACAAAAAGTTCATATTCCAACTGGAATTTAGAGACAGTTCATTGCTGAAAGAAAATTCAAAACAGAAATAAAATGATAAGAAAAGGCCGAGCGAGCCAGCTAGCCTCCCTAGCCGACCCAGCGCCCACTCTCTCTCTCTCTCTCTCTCTCTCTCTCTCTCTCTCTCTCTCTTCCTGAGCCGCTGCTAGGCAGGAGCCACCTGGCAGGGTCAGCTCCCTCCTTTCACCGCATGCACGCGCCAACGACCCACGTGCACGATGCCCATGATCTCCACCCCGCCCGCGCTTAATGATGCTCTCTTTATGTTTCAATTCTTATCTTTTGTGTGAGCATCATTGAAATCATCATGCCTAGCTAGTGGCGTTAAACGTTAGCGCTTGTTGGGAGGCAACCCAACTTTATTTTAGTTTCTTGCTTTTTGGTTCTGTTTAGGAATAAATAATCCATCTAGATTCTGTTTAGATGTGGGTTTTGTGTTTTAATTAGTGTTTGTGCCAAGTAGAACCTTTGGGAAGACTTGGGTGAAGTCTTTATGATCATGCTGTAAAAAATAGAAACTTTAGCGCTCACGAAATTAGCTAAAACTTTTTACTGGAGAGTGCTATTTAGTTGATTCCTTTTGCAGATGATTACTAGACAAATTCCTCAGGTCCACCATTTTATTTTAGAAATTTTGGAGTTCCATAAGTTTGCGTTAGTTACAGATTACTACAGACTGTTCTGTTTTGACAGATTCTGTTTTTGTGTGTTGTTTGCTTATTTTGATGAATCTATGGCTAGTAAAATAGTTTATAAACTATAGAGAAGTTTGAATATAGTAGACTTAACACCAATATAAATAAATAATGAGTTCATTACAGTACCTTGAAGTGGTGTTTTTCTTTCTTTCGCTAACGGAGCTCACGAGTTTTGTATTAAGTTTTGTGTTGTGAAGTTTTCAAGTTTTGGGTAAAGATTCGATGGACTATGGAATAAGGAGTGGCAAGAGCCTAAGCTTGGGGATGCACAAGGAACCCCAAGGTAATATTGAAGGACAACCAAGGGCCTAAGCTTGGGGATGCCCCGGACGACATCCCCTCTTCCGTCTTCGTTCATCGGTAACTTTACTTGGAGCTATATTTTTATTCACCACATGATATGTGTTTTGCTTGGAGCGTCGTTTTATTTTATTTTACTTTGCTTGCTGTTTGAATAAAGTATCAACATCTGAAATTATTAAATGTTAGAGAGTCTTCACATAGTTACATAATTATTAAACTACTCATTGATCTTCACTCATATCTTTTGGAGTAGTTTGTTGTTTGCTCTAGTGCTTCACTTATATCTTTTAGAGCATGGTGGTGGATTTGTTTTATAGAAACTATTGATCTATCATGCTTCACTTAGATTATTTTGATAGTTTTAAATAGCATGGTAATTTCCTTAAAAATCTTAATATGCTCGGTATTCAATATTTGTAAAACTTTCTTTTGAGTGTGTTGAATACTAAGAAAAGTTTGATGCTTGATAATTGTTTTGAGATATGAAGATGGTGATATTAGAGTCATGCTAGTTGAGTAGTTGTGAATTTGAGAAATACTTGTGTTGAAGTTTGTGATTCCCGTAGCATGCACGTATGGTGAACCGTTATGTGATGAAGTCGGAGCGTGATTTATTTATTGATTGTCTTCCTTATGAGTGGCGGTCGGGGACAAGCGATGGTCTTTTCCTACCAATCTACCCACCTAGGAGCATGCACGTAATACTTTTCTATGATAACTTGTAGATTTTTGCAATAAGTATATGAGTTCTTCATGACTAATGTTGAGTCCATGGATTATACGCACTTTTCTTCCTTCCACCATTGCTAGCCTCTCTAATACCACACACTTTTCGCTGGTATCATACACCCACCATATACCTTCCTCAAAACAGCCACCATACCTGCCTATCATGGCATTTCCATAGCCATTCCGAGATATATTGCCATGCAACTTTCCACCATTCCGTTTATTATGACACGCTCCATCATTGTCATATTGCTTTGCATGATCATGTAGTTGACATAGTATTTGTGGCAAAGCCACCGTTCATAATTCTTTCATACATGTCACTCATGAATCATTGCATATCCCGGTACACCGTTGGAGGCATTCACATAGAGTCATATTTTGTTCTAAGTATTGAGTTGTAATTGTTGAGTTGTAAGAAAAATAAAAAGTGTGATGATCATCCTTTTTAGAGCATTGTCCCAAGTGAGGAAAGGATGATGGAGACTATGATTCCCCCACAAGTCGGGATGAGACTCCGGACGAAGAAAAATAAATAAATAAAAAGAGGCCATAAAAAAGAGAAAAGGACCAAACAAAAAAAACAAAAAACAAAAAAAAATGATGAGAGAAAAGGAGAGAAGGGACAATGCTACTATCCTTTTACCACACTTGTGCTTCAAAGTAGCACCATGATCTTCATGATAGAGAGTCTCCTATGATATCACTTTCATATACTAGTGGGAATTTTTCATTATAGAACTTGGCTTGTATATTCCAATGATGGGCTTCCTCAAAATGCCCTAGGTCTTCGTGAGCAAGCGAGTTGGATGCACACCCACTTAGTTTCTTTTGTTGAGCTTTCATATACTTATAGCTCTAGTGCATCCGTTGCATGGCAATCCCTACTCACTCACATTGATATCTATTGATGGGCATCTTCATAGCCCGTTGATATGCCTAGTTGATGTGAGACTATCTTCCCCTCTTTTTGTCTTCTCCACAACCACCATTCTATTCCACCTATAGTGCTATGTCCATGGCTCACACTCATGTATTGCGTGAAGATTGAAAAAGTTTTGAGAATGTCAAAAGTATGAAACAATTGCTTGGCTTGTCATCGAGGTTGTGCATGATTTAAATACTTTGTGTGGTGAATTATTTGGCCATGTTATTTTGAGAAGACATAATTGCTTTGTTGGTATGCTTGAAGTATTATTATTTTTATGTCAACATGAACTTTTGTCTTGAATCTTTCGGATCTGAATATTCATACCACAATTAATAAGAATTACAATGAAATTGTGCCAACTAGCATTCCACATCAAAAATTATCTTTTTTATCATTTACCTACTCGAGGATGAGCAGGAATTAAGCTTGGGGATGCTTGATACGTCTCCAACGTATCTATAATTTTTTATTGCTCTATGCTATGTTATCTACTGTTTTGGGCAATATCGGGCTTTATTATCCACTTTTATATTATTTTTGGGACTAACCTATTAACCGGAGTCCCAGCCCAGATTTGTTTTTTTTTGCCTATTTCAGTGTTTCGAAGAAAAGGAATATCAAACGGACTCGAAACGGAACGAAATCAACTGGAGAAGTTATTTTTGGAAGGAAAGCTACCTGATGGACTTGGATCCCACGTCAGGAGCAAAGGGAGGTGCTCATGAGGGTGGGGGGCGCCCCCCTAGGGCACGCCCCCTGCCTCGTGGGGCCCCCGAAGCTCCACCGACGTACTTCCTGCACCGATATATACTCACGTACCCTAAAACTTCCAGAACAGAGATTAGATCTGGAGTTCCGCCGCCGCAAGCCTCTGTAGCCACCAAAAATCAATCGGGACCCTGTTCTGGCACCCTGCCGGAGGGGGAACCCTCATCGGTGGCCATCTTCATCATCCCGGCGCTCTCCATGACGAGGAGGGAGTAGTTCACCCTCGGGGCTGAGGGTATGTACCAGTAGCTATGTGTTTGATCTCTCTCTCTCTCTCTCTCTCTCTCTCTCGTGTTCTTGATTTGGCACAATCTTGATGTATCGCGAGCTTTGCTATTATAGTTGGATCTTATGTTTCTTCTCCCCCTCTACTCTCTTGTAATGGATTGAGTTTCCCCTTTGAAGTTTTCTTATCGGATTGAGTCTTTAAAGATTTGAGAACACTTGATGTATGTCTTGCCGTGCTTATCTGTGGTGACAATGGGATATCACATGCCACTTGATGTATGTTTTGGTGATCAACTTGCGGGTTCCGCCCATGATCCTATGCATAGGGGTTGGCACACGTTTTCGTCTTGATTCTCCGGTAGAAACTTTTGGGCACTCTTTGAAGTATTTTGTGTTGGATTGAATAGATGAATCTGAGATTATGTGATGCATATCGTATAATCATACCCACGGATACTTGAGGTGACATTGGAGTATCTTGGTGACATTAGGGTTTTGGTTGATTTGTGCCTTAAGGTGTTATTCTAGTACGAACTCTAGGGCTATTTGTGACACTTATAGGAATAGCCCAACGGATTGATTGGAAAGAATAACTTTGAGGTGGTTTCGTACCCTACCATAATCTCTTCGTTTGTTCTCCGCTATTAGTGGCTTTGGAGTGACTCTTTGTTGCATGTTGAGGGATAGTTATATGATCCAACTATGTTATTATTGTTGAGAGAACTTGCACTAGTGAAAGTATGAACCCTAGGCCTTGTTTCCTAGCATTGCAATACCGTTTACGCTCACTTTTACCACTTGTTACCTTGTTATTTTTATATTTTCAGTTTACAAAAACATATATCTACCATCCATATTGCACTTGTATCACCATCTCTTCGTCGAACTAGTGCACCTATACAATTTACCATTGTATTGGGTGTGTTGGGGACACAAGAGACTCTTTGTTATTTGGTTGCAGGGTTGTTTGAGAGAGACCATCTTCATCCTACGCCTCCCACAGATTGATAAACCTTAGGTCATCCACTTGAGGGAAATTTGCTACTGTCCTACAAACCTCTGCACTTGGAGGCCCAACAACGTCCACAAAAAGAAGGTTGCGTAGTAGACATCAGCATCATGAGCCACGTTGACACAAATTTGGAGCCCCCCCTTCGTTTTCTAGCCTAGTTTTGTTTGTTTCGTCCCAATTTTGAAATCCCCACCAAAAATAGCATTCCCAATTTTTTTTACATTTTGTTGGTTCTTTTGAGATTTTGTTATGTTTGATCCATGATTTTGTTGTTTTGCAACTGGATCTTGGCATTCCCCACCTCCCCACCATGAAATCCATACCGAAATTTCTTTTTCTCCATCAATTTGACCCCCGTAATAAAAAAAACACCCAAATCACGATCTGGAATTGTCGGGCCGGGCATCCGGGGCTACCGGTCCGGACATCTGGGCTACGGGCCAGACATCCGACACCTGGAGCATCAAGACGAATGAGTTTCTGGATACCGGGCCTCGGAAATCCGGCCTCCCCTCGATGTCCGACCCCTGGAGATTTCAGCCAACATCGTTTCACCATTTTCACCATAACTTTCACATCTGAAGTCCGATTTTGGCGTTCTTTAGCTCGTTGGATAGCTATTGACATCACCATACTTCTAGATAGGTTCCAACACCATTTGAATCCATCAAAAAATTTCCATTTGGAATCTTTATTTATCCCTCCACCTTAACTTTCGCATAACCTTGCCCACCATACTCTTCCGCCAACTTAACCCAATTTTGCCAGTTTAGTTTGCGATTTTGAGTTGCGATTTTTGTTTCTTGAGTTGTTTTAGCTAACTAGGAACGGTTCAACATCAACAACACCGCCGCTCATCATCGGCACGGATTTGACACCGACAACGATGTTATAGATGATGATGGCATCCCTGTGACCTAGTCACCTGTGTTTGGCCAGACGATGATGGATGCCATCACACCGAGACTGACCTAAGAATCTATCTCCATTGATGGAGGAGCAAATCCCACTCTTGAGCTATCAAGCCCATTTTCATACTTTACGATAAACATGTAAGTTGTCGTTATGATCACCATGTTACAGATGATGAAGGAACAACCTCAAAGTTTCTCGTCTAGTATGAAGTGACTATGATACTCTCATGGTCTAGGGAACTTAAGCATACATTAACTCTCCATTTCATAATTATAGACTTGTGACGATAACATCTCGAAGTATAAAAACAAGTTTGGTCAATTCAGTATGATCATTTTGCTAACATCATACTCTCAATTTTGCTTGGTGTCCTCGTTACACTTAACCAAATGCCCATGATCAAGAAAACATAATCTCACACAACACTTGAGCTAGTCCTAGAGGCAAGACTAGGAATCAGGTTTTACCGTTTATCATTCTACACATGCTCATGAGTTTCCTCCGAATCACATATTTAAGAACCATATCAGTTATATCACAGAACATAAACTCTTAATTATAAATGTGGAAATAAATATTACAAGTATTATTGCCTCGAGGGCATATTTCCAATAGTTAAGATCTGAAATCATGGCACTTCGATCCTAGTGACAAGCATTAAGCATAGGAAAGTCATATCAACATCAATCTCAGAACATAGTGGATACTAGGGATCAAGCCCTAATTAATTGACATGATTACATATGGAATATCATCCAATCCCATCTACCTCTAGTATGCCTACAAGGCGATTGTTGGAAATATGCCCTAGAGGCAATAATATTGTATTATCATATTTCCATTATTCATAGTTAAGAGTTTATATTCAATGCTATAACTGATATGATCCTAGAATATGTGATTTAGTGGAAAACTCATATGCACATGTGGAATGATAAACAGTAAAGAATAGGTTCCCAGTCTCACCTCTAAGACCAGCTCAAGTGTTTGGTGATCATGTTTTCTAGATCTTAGGATATCGTTAAGTGTAATGATAGTCCTAAAACAACATTGAGGGTATGGCGTTAGAAGAACGATCATATTAAATCGACCTAATACTTGTCTGTTATACTATGTGATCATATCGTCTGAAATCATCTGTTATAACTTGGAGTATTAGCATGTGTTTAAGTTCCTTAGACCATAAGAGTGTCTCAGTCACTTCCTACCGGACGATGGGTTTTGGGGTTGCTCAAATGTCATGTGTAACAAGGTGATCATAACGACAATTTTCAGGCTCACCGAAAAGTTTGACAAGTGAACGAACAGCTCGAGAGTGGGATTTGCTCCTCCGATGATGGAGAGATATTCTTAGGGCCCTCTCGGTGTGAAGGCATCCATCATCATCTGGCCAGACACAGGTGACTGATGCCGGAACACGTCAACCAGAAAGAAGAACAAAACCAGTAACATGAGCAACGGTATAGTGAGCATGGTGATGACTGAAGAGGATACTGATGCACACCTGGTTTTTAAAGTATCGTGAAGCAAAGGGAACATCACATGATAACCAAAGGTTCACTCGAATATCATTCATGTAATCATAGGGACCGATATAGATGTCCACGGTTCCGTTGTCGGTCATTGAACGAAGGTGTTTCATTCATGTCTATGGTTTACCGAACCTACGTGGTCACAAGCTTAAGGTAATCATGATCTGCTTATAGGAAATATGCCCTAGGGGAAATAATAAAGTTGTTATTTATATTTCCTTATATCATGATAAATGTTTATTATTCATGCTAAAATTGTATTAACCGGAAACTTAGTACATGTGTGAATACATAGACAAAACAGAGTGTCGCTAGTATGCCTCTACTTGAGTAGCTCGTCAATCGAAGATGGTTGAGTTTCCTGACCATAGACATGTGTTGTCATTTGATGAATGGGATCACATCATTAGGAAATGATGTGATGGACAATACCCATCCATTAGCTTAGCATAATGATTGTTAAGTTTTATTGCTATTGCTTTCTTCATGAATTATACATATTCCTCTGACTATGAGATTATGCAACTCCCGAATACCGGAGGAACACCTTGTGTGCTATCAAACATCACAATCTAACTGGGTGATTATAAAGATGATCTACAGGTGTCTTCGAAGGTGTTTGTTGGGTTGGCGTAGATCAATATTAAGATTTGTCACTCCGAGTATCGGAGATGTATCTCTGGGCCCTCTCGGTAATGCACATCACTATAAGCCTTGCAAGCAATGTGACTAATGATCTGGTTGCCGGATGATGCATTACGGAACGAGTAAAGAGACTTGCCGGTAATGAGATTGAACTAGGTATGATGATACCGACGATCGAATCTCGGGCAAGTAACATACCGATGACAAAGGAAATGACGTATGTTGTCATTACGGTTTGACCGATAAAGATCTTCGTAGAATATGTAGGAACCAATATGAGCATCCAGGTTCCGCTATTGGTTATTTACCGGAGATATGTCTCGGTCATGTCTACATAGTTCTCGAACCCGCAGGGTTCGCACGCTTAACATTCGATGACGACTTGTATCATGAGTTATGTGTTTTGGTGACCGAAGATTGTTCGGAGTCCCAGATGAGATCACGGACATCACGAGGAGTCTCAAAATGGTTGATAGGTAAAGATTGATGTATTGTAAGATGGTATTCAGACACCAGAATGGTTTCGAGTGGTTCGGGTATTTTTCTGGAGTACCGAGGGGTTACCGAAACCCCCTGGGGGAAGTCACGGGCCTCCTGGGCCACGGGAGAGAGAGGGGACATCCCACAAGGGGTGGCCGCGCCCCCCCATGGGAGTCTGAATTGGACTAGGGGAGGGGGCAGCGCCCCACTTTCCCTCTCCTACTCCCTCTCCCTTTCCCCCTTTCCCACTCCGGAGAAGGAAAGGGGAATCATACTAGGACTAGGAGTCCTAGTAGGACTCCCCCATGGCACGCCTGTCTAGGCCGGCCGCCTCCTCCCCTCCTCCTTTATATACAGGGGCAAGGGGCACCCCAAAGCACAACAACTGTTCTCTTAGCCGTGTGCGGTGCCCCCTCCACAGTTTACTCCTCCGGTCATAGCGTCGTAGTGCTTAGGCGAAGCCCTGCGCGAATAACATCACATCATCGTCACCATGCCGTCGTGCTGACAAAACGCTCCCTTGACCCTCTGCTGGGTCAAGAGTTCGAGGGACGTCATCAAGCTGAATGTGTAATGAACTCGGAGGTGCCGTACATTCGGTACTAGGTCGGTTGGATCGAGAAGACGTTCGACTACTTCAACTGTGTTAACCTAATGCTTTCGCTTTCGGTCTACGAGTGTACGTGGACACACTCTCCCCCTCTCATTGCTATGCATCTCCTAGATAGATCTTGCGTGATCGTAGGATTTTTTTTGAAATTGCATGCTATATTCCCCAAAAGTGGCATCCGAGCCAGGTCCATGCGTAGATGATATGCACGAGTAGAACACAAAGAGTTGTGGGCGATCATAGTCATACTGCTTACCACAAACATCTTATTTTGATTCGGCGTTATTGTTGGATGATGCGGCCCGGACCAACCTTACATGACCACGTTCATGAGACCGGTTCCACCGATAGACATGCAACTTGTTTTGCATAAAGGTGGCTAGTGGGTGTCTGTTTCTCCAACTTTACTTGAATCGAATTTGACTACGGCCGGTCCTTTTTGAAGGTTAAAACAACAAACTTGATGAAACATCGTTGTGGTTCTGATGCGTAGGTAACAATGGTACTTACTAGAAGCCCGTAGCAGCCACGTAAAAATTGCGACAACAAAGTAGAGGATGTCTAACTTGTTTTTGCAGGGCATGTTGTGATGTGATATGGTCATGACATGATGTGATATACGTTATTGTATGAGATGATCATGTTTTGTAAAATTTATCGGCAATTGGCAGGAGCCTTATGGTTGTCACTTTATTGTATGAAATGCAATCGCCATGTAATTGCTTTACTTTATCACTATGCATTAGCGATAGTTGTAGAAGAAATAGTTGGCGAGACGACAACGATGCTACGATGGAGATCAAGGTGTCAAGCCGGTGACGATGGAGATCTTGACAGTGCTTTGGAGATAGAGATCAAAGGCACAAGATGATGATGGCCATATCATGTCACATATTTTGATTGCATGTGATCTTATAATGCTACCACCGAACACTTATAAGATGATCCCTCACTAAATTTCAAGGTATAAGTGTTCTCCCTGAGTATGCACCGTTGCGACAGTTCGTCATGCCGAGACACCACGTGATGATCGGGTGTGATAAGCTCTACGTTCACATACAATGGGTGCAAGACAGTTTTGCACGTGCAGAATACTCCGGTTAAACTTGACGAGCCTAGCATATGCAGATATGGCCTCGAAACACTAAGACCGAAAGGTCGAACGTGAATCATATAGTAGATATGATCAACATAGAGATGTTCACCATTGAAAACTACTCCATCTCACGTGATGATCGGACATGGTTTAGTTGATATGGATCACGTGATCATTTAGATGACTATAGGGATGTCTATCTAAGTGGGAGTTCTTAAGTAATATGATTAAATGAAATTAAATTTATCATGAACTTAGTCTTGATAGTTTTTACATATCTATGTTGTTGTAGATCAATGGCCCGTGCTACCATTCCCTTGAATTTAATACGTTCCTAGACAAAGCTAAGTTGAAACATGATGGTAGCAACTACACGGACTGGGTCCATAACTTGAGGATTATCCTCATTGCTGCACAGAAGAATTACGTCCTGGAAGCACCACTAGGTGCAATGCCTGCTGCAGGAGCAACTCCGGATGTTTTGAATGTTTGGCAAGCTAAATCTGATGACTACTCGATAGTTCAGTGTGCCATGCTTTACGGCTTAGAATTGGGACTTCAAAGACGTTTTGAACGCCATGGAGCATATGAGATGTTCCAAGAGTTGAAGTTAATATTTCAAGAAAATGCCCGAGTTGAGAGATATGAAGTCTCCAACAAGTTCTATAGCTGCAAGATGGAGGAGAACAGTTCTGTCAGTGAACACATACTCGGAATGTCTGGATACCATAGCCACTTGACTCAGCTGGGAGTTAATCTTTCTGATGATAGTGTGATTGATAGAGTTCTTCAATCACTGCCACCAAGCTATAAAGGCTTCATGATGAACTATAACATGCAAGGGATGGAAAAGACAATTCCTGAGCTCTTCGCGATGCTTAAAGCTGCGAAGGTAGAAATCAAGAAGGAGCATCAAGTCTTGATGGTTAACAAGACCACTAGTTTCAAGAAGAAGGCAAAGGGAAGAAGGGGAACTTCAAGAAGAATAGCGAGCAAGTTTCTACTCCCGGGAAGAAGCCCAAGTCTGGAACTAATCCTGAAATTGAGTGCTTCTACTGCAAAGGGACTAGTCAGTGGAAGCGGACCTGCCCCAAGTATTTGCCGGATAAGAAGGATGCCAAAAAGTGAAAGGTATATTTGATATACATGTTATTGATGTGTACCTTACTAATGCTCGTAGTAGCGCCTAGGTATTTGATAATGGTTTTGTTGCTCATATTTGCAACTCAAAACAGGGGCTACAGATTGAACGAAGATTGGCTAAGGATGAGGTGACGATGCGCGTCGGAAAGGGTTTCAAGGTTGATGTGATCGCCGTCGGCACGCTACCTCTACATCTACCATCGGGATTAGTTTTAGACCTGAATAATTGTTATTTAGTGCCAATGTTGAGCATGAACATTATATCTGGATCTTGTTTGATGCGAGACGGTTATTCATTTAAATCAGAGAATAATGGTTATTCTATTTATATGAGTAATATATTTTATGGTCATGCACCCTTGATGAGTGGTTTAGGGCCAAAAGATGCAAAGTTAATAATGATAGTGCAACTTATTTGTGGCACTGCCATTTAGGTCATATTGGTGTAAAGCGCATGAAGAAACACCATGCAGATGGGCTTTTGGAATCACTTGATGCTTGCGAACCATGACTCATGGGCAAGATGACTAACACTCCGTTCTTCGGAACAATGGAGCGAGCCACTGACTTATTGAAAATAATACATACTGATGTATGTGGTCCGATGAGTGTTGAGGCTCGGGGCGGGTATCGTTATCTTCTGACCTTCACAGATGATTTGAGCAGATATGAGTATATCTACTTAATGAAACATAAGTCTGAAACATTTGAAAAGTTCAAAGAATTTCAGAGTGAAGTGGAAAATCATCATAACAAGAAAATAAAGTTTCTACGATCTAATCACAGAGGCGAATATTTGAGTTATGAGTTTGGTCTTCATTTGAAACAATGTGGAATAGTTTCTCAACTAACGCCACCTGGAACACCACAGCGTAATGGTGTGTCCGAACATCGTAAACGTACTTTATTTGATATGGTGCGATCTATGATGTCTCTTACCGATTTACCACTATCGTTTTGGGGTTATGCTTTAGAGACGACTGCATTCACATTAAATAGGGCACCATCTAAATCCGTTGAGACGACTCCATATGAACTGTGGTTTGGCAAGAAACTTAAGCCGTCGTTTCTTAAAGTTTGGGGTTGCGATGCTTATGTGAAAAAGCTTCAGCCTGATAAGCTCGAACCCAAATCGGAGAAATGCGGCTTCATAGGATACCCAAAGGAAACTGTTGGGTACACCTTCTATCACAGATCCGAGGGCAAGATATTCGTTGCTAAGAATGGATCCTTTCTAGAGAAGGGATTTCTCTCAAAAGAAGTGAGTGGGAGGAAAGTAGAACTTGATGAGGTAATTGCACCTTCTCCCGAATAGGAAAGTAGTTCATCACAGAAATCAGTTCCAGTGGTGCCTACACCAATTAGTGAGGAAGTTAATGATGATGATCATGAAACTTTAGATCAAGTTACTATCGAACCTCATAGGTCAACCAAAGTGCGTTCCGCACCAGAGTGGTACGGTAATCCTGTTCTGGAAGTCATGTTACAAGACCATGACAAACCTACGAACTATGAGGAAGTGATGATAAGCCCAGATTCCGTGAAATGGCTTGAGGCCATGAAATCTGAGATGTGATCCATGTATGAGAACAAAGTGTGGACTTTGGTTGACTTTCCAGATGATCGGCAAGCCATAGAGAATAAATGGACCTTCAAGAAGAAGACTGACGCTGACGGTAATGTTACTATCTACAAAGCTCGAATTGTTGTGAAAGGTTTTCGACAAGTTCAACGGGTTGATTACAATGAGACCTTCTCACCCGTAGCGATGCTTAAGTTTGTCCGAATCATGTTAGCAATTGCCGCATTTTATGATTATGAAATTTGGCAAATGGATGTCAAAACTGCATTCCTTAAGGGATTTCTTAAAGAAGAGTTGTATATGATGCAACCAAAAGGTTTTGTCGATTCTAAAGGTTCTAACAAAGTGTGCAAGCTCCAGCGATCCATTTATGGACTGGTGCAAGCATTTCGGAGTTGGAATATATGCTTTGATAGTGTGATCAAAGCATATGGTTTTGTACAGACTTTTGGAGAAGCCTGTATTTACAAGAACGTGAGTTGGAGCTCTGTAGCATTTCTAATTTATATGTGGATGACATATTGTTGATTGGAAATAATACAGAATTTCTGGATAGCATAAAAGGATACTTGAATAAGAATGTTTCAATGAAAGACCTCGGTGAAGCTGCTTATATATTGGGCATCAAGATCTATAGACATAGATCAAGATGCTTAATTGGACTTTCACAAAGCACATACCTTGATAAAATTTTGAAGAAGTTCAAAATGGATCAGTCAAAGAAAGGGTTCTTGCCTGTGTTACAAGGTGTGAAGTTGAGTTACACTCAATGCCGGACCACTGCAGAAGATAGAGAGAAAATGAAAGTCATTCGTTATGCCTCAGCCACATGTTCTATCATGTATGCAATGCTGTGTACCAGACCTAATGTGTGCCTTGCTATAAGTTTAGCAGGGAGGTACCAAAGTAATCCAGGAGTGGATCACTGGACAGTGGTCAAGAACATCCTGAAATACCTGAAAAGGACTAAGGATATGTTTCTCAGTTATGAAGGTGACAAAGAGCTTGTCGTAAATGGTTACGTCGATGCAAGCTTTGACACTGATCCGGATGACTCTAAGTCACAAACTGGCTACATATTTATATTGAATGATGGAGCTGTCAGTTGGTGTAGTTCCAAGTAGAGCATTGTGGCGGGATCTACGTGTGAAGCGGAGTACATAGCTGCTTTAGAAGCAAGAAATGAAGGAGTTCATATCCGATCTAGGTGTAATACCTAGTGCATCGGGTCCAATGAAAATCTTTTGTGACAATACTGGAGCAATTGCCTTAGCGTGGGAATCCAGATTTCACAAGAGAACCAAACACATCAAGAGACGCTTAAACTCCATCCATGATCAATTCAAGGATGGAGACATAGAGATTTGCAAAATACATATGGATCTGAATGTTGCAGACCCGTTGACTAAGCCTCTTCCACGAGCAAAACATAATCAGCACCAAGACTCCATGGGTGTCAGAATCATTACATTGTAATCTAGATTATTGACTCTAGTGCAAGTGAGAGACTGAAGGAAATATGCCCCAGAGGCAATAATAAAGTTGTTATTTATATTTCCTTATATGATGATAAATGTTTATTATTCATGCTAGAATTGTATTAACCGGAAACTTAGTACATGTATGAATACATAGACAAAACATAGTGTCCCTAGTATGCCTCTACTTGGCTAGCTCGTTAATCAAAGATCTTTGAGTTTCCTGACCATAGACATGTGTTGTCATTTGATGAACGGGATCACATCATTAGAGAATGATGTGATGGACAAGACCCATCTGTTAGCTTAGCATAATGATCGTTAAGTTTTATTGCTATTGCTTTCTTCATGACTTATACATATTCCTCTGACTATGAGATTATGCAACTCCCGAATACCGGGGGAACACCTTGTGTGCTATCAAACGTCACAACGGAACTGGGTGATTATAAAGATTCTCTATAGGTGACTCCAAAGGTGTTTGTTGGGTTGGCATAGATCAAGATTAGGATTTGTCACTCCGAGTATCAGAGAGGTATCTCTGGGCCCTCTCGGTAATGCACATCACTATAAGACTTCCAAGCAGTGTGACTAATGAGTTAGTTGCGGGATGATGCATTAGGGAAGGAGTAAAGAGACTTGCCGGTAACGATATTGAACTAGGTATGATGATACCGACGATCGAATCTCGGGCAAGTAACATACCGATGACAAAGGGAATGACGTATGTTGTCATTACGGTTTGACCGATAAAGATCTTCATAGAGTATGTAGGAACCAATATGAGCATATAGGTTCCGCTATTGGTTATTCACCGGAGATATGTCTCGGTCATTTCTACATAGTTCTCGAACCCGTAGGGTCCGCACGCTTAACGTTCGATGACGATTTGTATCATGAGTTATGTGTTTTGGTGACCGAAGATTGTTTGGAGTCCCAGATGAGATCACAGACATGAAGAGGAGTCTCGAAATGGTCGAGAGGTAATGATTGATATATTGGAAGATGGTATTCGGACACCGGGATGGTTTCGAGTGGTTCGGGTATTTTTCCGGAGTACCGAGGGGTCATCGGAACCCCCCGGGGGAAGCCATGGGCCTCATGGGCCCCGGGAGAGAAAGAGGGGACATCGCACAAGGGGTGCCCCCCATGGGAGTCCGAATTGGACTAGGGGAGGGGGAGGTGCCCCCCTTTCCCTCTCCTACTCCCTCTCGCTTTCCCCCTTTCCCACTCCGGAGAAGGAAAGGGGAATCCTACTAGGACTGGGAGTCCTAGTAGGACTCCCACCATGGTGCGCCCCTCTAGGCCGGCCGCTGAGGGAGTCCTGGATTAAGGGGTCCTCGGGCGTCCAAACTATGGTACGTAG
The DNA here is from genome assembly GCA_032464435.1 of Aegilops umbellulata. Taxonomy (NCBI): domain Eukaryota; kingdom Viridiplantae; phylum Streptophyta; class Magnoliopsida; order Poales; family Poaceae; genus Aegilops; species Aegilops umbellulata. Next base: position 95,220,961 of record CP136055.1, read on the forward strand.
GCCGGACTGATGGGCTATGAAGATACAAGACCGAAGACTCTCTCCCATGTCCGGATGGGACTCTCCTTGGCGTGGAGGGCAAGCTTGGTATCCAAATATGAAGATTCCTTTCTCTATAACCGACTTCGTACAACCCTAGTCCCCTCTGGTGTCTATATAAACCAGAGGGCTTAGTCTGTAAGGAGGATAATCATAGTCATATAGGCTAGACTTCTAGGGTTTTAGCCATTACGATGGTAGATCTACTCTTGTAATACTCATATTCATCAAGATCAATCAAGCAGGAAGTAGGGTATTACCTCCATAGAGAGGGCCCAAACCTGGATAAACATCGTGTCCCCTGTCTCCTATTACCATCGACCTTAGATGCACAGTTCAGGAGCCCCTCCCTGAGATCCGCCGGTTTTGACACCGACATTGGTGCTTTCATTGAGAGTTCCATTGTGTCGCCGTCAAGAGGTTCGATGGCCCCGTCAATCATCTACAACGATGTTGTCCAGGGAGAAGTCCTCCTCCCCAGACAGATCTTCGTATTCGGCGGCTTCGCACTGCGGGCCAACTCCCTTGGCCATCTAGAGAAGATCGACAGCTACGCCCCTAGCCATCAGGTCAGATTTGGAAGCTTGAACTACGTCGCAAATATCCACGGAGACTTGATCTTCGACGGATTCGAGATCACGGTAGCTGCTCCCTGCCACTATGATGAACATGACTTAAATCTGTCGTCGGACCATACCCAGGAGATAGCACCTATAACAGCTCTGGCCCTAGATCCGGAGCAAATCACGCCATCCGAGGACGGGAGGCTCAGCCCCGCACGGAAGTCGCAGACTCAGCAGCGTCGGAGCCGCACATAGACCCAACCTCGAGTGGGATCTGTATCATCGGAACCTCGGACTCGTTTCCGGCTATAGGTTCTGAACCATGTGCGTCCGCGCACGTTGAGCTTGATCAGGCATCGATCGTTGAATTCAGCTCCGCGGACATCTTCCGGCACTCGCCTTTAGGCGACGTGCTAAACTCATTAAAAACACTCTCCTTAGCAGGGGACTCACAACCGAATTATATCCGGTTCGAACTGGAGGCTGACGACAGAGAATTTCGCTTCCCACCCACCACCAACTTCATAGCCACTGTCGAGGACCTAACCGACATGCTCGATTATGGCTCCGAAGACATCGACGGTATGGGCGACAATCTCGGAGAAGAGGAGGCCCAAAACCTGCCATTTACCGGACGTTGGATGGCCACTTCCTCGTATGACATATACATGGTGGACACACCCAAAGAGAATAACGGCGACGACAAGGAAGACCCAGTCGAGGATAAACCTCTTGAGACACAACCAAAGCACCGACGTCAGCGGCGCCGCTCCAAGTCACACCGTGGAAAAGACAGCAATACCGGCACAAGAGAAAACAATACTCCGGACGATGCCGAAGACAATGAAGACCCCGTTGAGGCAACTTTCGAACAGGACGAACGGGAAGACGGGAAAGTTAGCCCTGATGAACAGGCCATACACGAAGACTCGGAAGACAGTAATTATCTTCCGCTCTCCGAGGACGAGGTGAGCGTTGGCAACGAGGATTTTATCGTGCCTGCGGAACCTCTCGAGCAGGAGCGCTTTAAGCGCCGGCTAATAGCCACTGCAAGGAGCCTGAAAAAGAAGCAGTAGTAGCTTCAAGCTGATCAATATCTGCTCAACGATAGATGGACTGATGTCCTGGCAGCTGAGGAATACGGCCTTAAGCGCCCAACCAAAAGTTACCCGAAGCGCAAATTGCTACCTCAGTTTGATGACGAGGTGCTGGAGCCCGTACCATCATCGTGCAATGCGGCTGACTGACCACCACGTGGTCGGGACAAAGCGGCAACTCAAGCCGAACACCAGCCTGCCCAACCTCACTGTAAAGGCAGAGATAAAACAACTCGGGGACATACATATGACCTGCGGCAGGACTTGGACAGTAGAGCAGGTCAGAACAGATTGATCTATGGATCACGGGGACGTGCCCCGACACGCGACAACGGCTACCTAGCCAAACGCAACAATCATACTCATGCCTGGGCCGAGAACCGCAGACGGACTCCATCCGAGCTACGTCGCGACGTGGCCTGATATAGAGGCGCCGCACACCCCCTTTGCTTCACTGATGAGGTAATGGAGCACGAATTCCCAGAAGGGTTTAAACCCGTAAACATCAAATCATATGACGGGACAACAGACCCCGCGATATGGATCGAGGATTTTCTTCTTCATATTCATATGGCCCGCGGTGATGATCTCCATGCCATCAAATACCTCCCATTAAAACTCAAAGGACGAGCCCGGCACTGGTTGAACAGCCTGCCCGAAAACTCCATCGGCAACTGGGAGGACCTGGAAGAGGCCTTCCTTAACAACTTCCAAGGTACATATGTTCGACCTCCGGATGCCGACGACTTAAGTCACATAATTCAACAGCCCGGAGAGTCAGCCAGGAAACTCTGGACTAGGTTCTTAACTAAAAAGAACCAAATCATCGACTGCCTGGATGCCGAAGCCCTGGCGGCCTTTAAACACAGCATCCAGGACGAATGCCTCGCCCGACACCTCGGCCAAGAAAAGCCGAAGTCCACGGCAGCCCTTACGACACTTATGACCCGCTTTTGCGCGGGCGACGATAGCTGGCTAGCCCGTAGCAATAACAATGCAAGCGAACCTGGCACTGCGGAAGCCAGAAATAGCAATGGCAAGCCCTAAAACAATAGACACAAGCGTCAGAACAACGGTGATAATACCGACGACACGACAGTCAACGCCGGATCCAGTGGCTCCAAGTCCGGTCAGCGGAAGAAGCCATATAAAAGCAACAATTTGGGGCCATCCAGCTTGGACCGAATACTCGACCGTCCATGCCAGATTCATGGCACCCAGACAAACCAGCCAATCATACCAATTGTCACAGCCCTAGAAATCTTCTTGTAATTAGTGGCATTGCATCCATGCATCTTTTTCAATTTCAGTTAATTTTGAAATGGGGATGATAGAACCCCAGCACCTCCCCTGAAACCAACTAGGGTTTACTAAAATTGGTTTCAATGAACCCAAGATGCCTTCACAAAATGTTCATCATTTCTGGATTGGGCTAAAACGCCTGGCAAAAATGGTGCACACTTTTCTAGGACATTCTGGATTATTGTATTAAATCATAAGTATTTGAATTTGGACATTTAAATTCTATAAAATATTTTAAATGTCCAAATAATCCTAAAAGCATTTGAGGGCTGTTGGAAATAGTTTCAACAGAGCCCACAACTATTCTTAGGATTTCTGGAAACGTTTTAGTATTTTAATAAAGCCCAACAGTTGCAGAGAAATAGAAAAAAGAACAGAATTAGAAAAAAACAGAGAGAGAGAGAGAGAGGAAACCCACCCGGTCTCACATGAGCAGCCCACCCACCTGTGCGGCCCAGCACCGCAGCCGGCCGGCCCAGCCAACTGGCCCATCCCACCAGCGCAGCTCCTCCTGTCGTCTTCCTTGTCGGACAGAAGGACGAGCGCGTGCCCGACGCCCGCACGCCCACGCCCAGGCCACCTCCTCCCTCCCTGCCTGCCTGGTTCCTCTTGGACGGCTCTAGACGAGCGCCACGCAGCCCCTCGGCCCTCTCTCACTCTCCCTGGATCCCTCCATCTCCTCTGCTCTCTCCCGCAGCACCGCCGACAAGCCACCATCGCCGCCGACGCCGATTGCCGCAGCCACCGTGCTCCCCTCGCCTCGCCGACGCGCCAAGAAGCCCCGTCTCGTTCCCCTCTTCCTCCTCACCAAGTCAGAAGGTGCCGGGAAGCCCTGGATGCCGCCAGCTCCGCCGTTCCCCTCCCCGGCCACCGAGGATCGCCACCGCCCGTACGTCGCCGTCCGGCCTTCTCCAAGCCTGCGTCGACGCCCTCTGCAACCACTGTGAGCTCCCGTGTCGAAAACCCTCTCCCCCGAGCTCGTTACGCCCTGTAGTCGTCGCCCCCTTGCCGACCAAATCACGCCGCCGCCTGAGCTCCTCACCGCCGTGGCCACGCCCACTGGAGCTCGAAGCTGAGCGCGTCACCGCGCTCAGCGCGTCACCACGGGACCGGAGCAACCATCCGTCGCTCCTTTCGTGCCCTGCGATGTCGGAACGGTCGATGTCCGAACTCCGGCCGCCGCGGACGTGCTTGCCGCCGTCGTCTCCGGCCACCCCAGCACCTGCCACCTCCACCGTTGGACGCGCCACCTCGCGGGCGTTCCAACGAGCCCAACCTTGCCTCTTCTCGTCGCCGGAATCACCGGGACGAGCGACGCCGCCGCGTCTGTGTGCCACCGGCGGTTAGCCGCCGACGTGGGCATCATTAGTGGCTAATGACCCACTAACTAACCCCTCCTGTGACACCGATAGCTGGGCCCCATGCCTAATTAGCTCCGGGTTTATTTCTCTGTTTAGATTAGTTAAATAACACGGGGCCCACCAGTCAGAGTTGACTGCGCTGACGTGTCCGTTGACCCGACCCCACCTGTCAGTGACACAAACAACACTGGGTCACTGACCAGTGGACCCCACTGGTCAGGTTTGACCTGGACGGCGCCTGTTGACCTGCTGAGGTCAGCATGACCTAGTAATGGCGCAATAAATCATTTTCTGGTTTCAAAATAAATCAGGAAATTTCAGAAAATGCCCTAAACTTCTAAAAATCATAGAAATTCAACCGTAGCTCAGAATGAAATAAATTATATATGAAAAATGATTAGAAAAATCCAATCTATCCATCTGCACCATTTTCATGCATGTTAGAACAACTTATAGCTACTATTTAGGACAAATCATGTAAATGGCATTTGAATTTCCACATATGGAGTTTGAATTTGAACCTTTGGTTCAAACCAACTTCATTTAATCTGGTTGCTAGTTGCATTAGCTCAATCAACAGCATATTGCCATGTCACATTCATGCATCATATTGTTGCATGGCATTGATTGTGTTTCTCCTTTGTTGCCGGTGACTGTCCCCTCTCGATAGACGTATTCCGACGATGAGATCGATGACACCGATGAAGAGCTATAATATCTTTAGAAGTGCTAGGCAAGCAAAACCCCCTTGTACATTCCGATACAGTCCCACTCTCTCGCTCCTGCTCTCTTTTACTGCATTAGGACAACAACGATTCATCTGTTACTTGCTGCGGTAGCTGAACCCCTTTATCCTTTGCATGACCTGTCATTGCCACAGTAAATAGATGAAACCCACTAGCATGAGTAGGAGTTGTTTGAGCCCTGATGTGCCTACTCATTCATGCTTGTTTGTCATGCCTGCTATGCTTAGAGTTGCGTCAGGTCTGATTCATCGGGGATGAATTGGAACAGTGATGAACATGTCCTACTGTGTGTGAGCTAAGTGTGTGAACACGATTTGGTAAAGGTAGCGGTGAGAGGCCATGTAGGAGTACATGGTGGGTTGTCTCATTGAAGCCGTCCTCAGGAACTGAGTTCTGTGTTTGTGATCCATGAAACAGTTACTACCACACATTGGGATCCTTAATTGACTCTCTCGGCTTCTTAATCACCCTTGTCCTCTGTCCAGGAGTTGCAAGTAGTTTCTGGTGTTTGTAGTATGCTGGGGGCCGCACGCAGCGCTGATCGTAGGGGTGGGCTGTGTTGCGGTAGGCACGTGGCACGGTGTACCGGGCGCCCGTTTGGTGTCTCGGGAACCCTGCTCACATCGTTCGGGGCCGTATGTGGAAACCTCGGTCAGACTCCGTGCAGATGGAACCTGAATAGACGATAAACCTGGACTAGAGACTCGAGTGTTTAGGTAGGCCGTGGCCGAAACCCTCGCTGGGCTTCCGCTTGAAGGTTGCCGAATACATGTCGTGTAAACGGCGATAAGTGGTGAGAGCGTGTGTGAAGAAGTACACCCCTGCAGGGTTAACATCATCTATTCGAATAGCCGTGTCCGCGGTAATGGACTTCTAGGTTGCCTATAACAGTTCATAGACAAGTGAAAGTGGATAGTCTAAAATGCGCAAGATAAGCGTGAGTGCTATGGATGGCCTTCTCGTAGGGAGACGGGAGCGGATCCATAGCGGTGTATTGATATGGTGAATATGTGGACTCGTGTGCGCCACCTCAAAAGAGTTATTTGCAGTCGTAGTTCAGGATAGCCACCGAGTCAAAGCTGGCTTGCTGCAGTTAAACTCCACTACCCCCTTTGTTGATACCGATGCATATGTAGTTAGTTCTGATGTAAGTCTTGCTGGGTACATTTGTACTCACGTTTGCCTATTTAATGTTTTTGCAGAGAGACGTCAGTCTCGCTAGTAGTTCTGCGTGGACTTCGACGTTTAGCTTGTTACCTCAGCTACGATCTTGTGCCCTTGACAGGATCTGGTAGATAGTCAGGCTTCTTAGCCTTTTTCATTTGTAGATGTCTGTACTCAGACATATTAAGCTTCCGCATGTGCTTTGACTTGTATGCTCTGAATGTTGGGTCATGAGACCCATGTTTGTAATATCTCGCTCCTCGGAGCCTAATGAATAAATACTTGAGTCGTAGAGTTATGTTGTGATGCCATGTTGTATTTACACATATCGAGCATATTGTGTGTGTGATTGAAATGCTTGGTATGTGTGGGATCCGACAATCTAGTTGTTTATCCTTGGCAGCCTCTCTTATGGGGAAATGTAGTCTAGTGCCTCCTTGAACCATAGTAGTCCGCTATAGCCCGGTTCACCGGAGTCCTGCTAGCCCAGCACTACTGTTCAGGACACTTGACTGGCCGGCATGTGTTTCACTTCGCTCCTGTGTCTGTCCCTTCGGGGAAATGTCACGCGGTGACATCCGGAGTCCTGCCTAGCCTGCTACAGCCCGGGTTACTGGAGTCCTGTTAGCCCAGTGCTACAGCCCAGATTCACACGCTGTTGACCGACATGCTCGAGGTTGATTCATGTATGCCTGTCCCCATGGGTTAGTGCCGCTTTGGGTTCACGACTAGCCATGTCGGCCCGGGTTCTTTGTCATATGGATGCTAGCGACACTATCATATACGTGAGCCAAAAGGCGCAAACGGTCCCGGGCCAGGTAAGGTGGCACCCGTGGGAATACCGTGCGTGAGGCCGCAAAGTGATATGATGTGTTACATGCTAGACCGGTGTGACTTAGGATCAGGGTCCTGACGGCATTGGTATTAGAGCCTGACTGCCTGTAGGATTACCAAGCCAAACTGGTCGAAGTTGAGTCTAGAAATGCTTTAGTTATATAAGGGAATTGATTGTGGAAGGGAACGTAAGGCTCTTTTTACTCCTTATACCTCATGGCCTTCTGATCTGAGTCATCCTCTTCTCTTCTACGGGGGTTAAGAACTAGGCCTTCTCATCTATCTATCAGGATGACGAGTTACTATGATCGAGACTTATAGGATTGTTGGATTCGAGCCCCTGTTCAGTTTCTACTACTTTTAGTATGTTGTCAGTTGATCTCAGAACCTTGATATTGTGGTGTTGCGTGGTTATGACACAATTTTTGCAGGATGTCTCAAATAATTTTGAGCATTTGCAGCCGTTATGCTATCCGAGTCATCCCAGGTCTCTAAATAGTCTGATGCATTTGCAAATCCTTTCTCTCTCTTCCCGATGTCCTTTTTGGTCAGAATAAGCACACTAATCGGTCTGTTGAGGTACTCCGTTGCCTTGATGTATATGTTGGAGCTACTATTATGACCCTAGGTGTCTTATGAAACCATCTAGTAATCTGTCCATGTTTTGTGTTCCCAGTGTGATGAATCTGGCCACCATTCTCGAAAGCATCCCATGATGCCACTTAGTAGTAGGCATTCTACTCCTGGGTTTTGAACCCGAGATTCACCCTACCTACCTCATGTCGATAGTGTTTGCTAGTTTCTTTAGGATATTAGTAACCTTTGCATTAGTCCTCGAGGTCCGTGGTAGTTCCTTCTTCCAAATACTACGAACCGCTTATGGCAGAAGTTCTATGAACCAAAAGATCACAATCAGAGTGCTCTTGATGAGTTCTCCATTCATATTGTGATTCTGCCAGTTCTTCCTGTCTGCATGGGTTATCCGGAAGAAATATGTTGAACTCGTTCGACATGCTAATCTATGCATCCACAACTCAGAAAGTTATATGTTCCTTGAGTTGTCCCTCTTTAGTTGTTTTCTGACCTTCGTCTATCAATTGATAGTCAGGGGTATATGTGCATTCGTTCATCGATGCCTATTATTCTTGTGGTCTGTCAAGCCATTCTATTCCGAAATGACTAGGAGAAACAAACTCCAGTACCTCATCCATATCTAGGAATGGGTCAAAACAGTTGTATTCCGCAGATCAAAATGCCAATCCAGCTTTTGATTCTGTTCTACCCTGAAGTATTGCCCTCTTTATGTCAGGAATATCATAGGAATTGCACAACACCCTATGAACTCTTGATACAGTGATACTTCTCGCCATCATCATTCATTCCTCGGTCTCCGTGTTATTGTAACCGGATTGCCGACAAGTGAATTGTGATGTGTGAAATCAATACTCCGAGCAACTCGTTGCTTTGTAGTAAATGGACAATATTCTCATTCTTAGCGTGTTGGATACTAAATCATCATCCTAAGATTGATCGTGCTACCTAGTCCTTATTTCTGGTGCACTCTTCGATTCATGAGTTGGGATTGTGTCGATCCCTCACTCTTTCGATCATATCGTCTTGCCCTAAAAAGCAAGATTGTTCTCGTGCTTAGTGACATATTGGTGGTTCGTGATTTTCTGAAGATCTTCTCGGAAGTATTACCTAGTTGTCACCTGACCGCTATGTCGAGCTCGTGATCACGTTGGTTTCTTATAAACCACCCCTTCTCCAAGAACCTGTGGTGGATACCCCTGAGCTAGTTGGTTAAGCTAAACAACAACTTGGAGAGTTGGAAGATAAAAGCTTGTCTGACTTAGTTCATGTTAGGGGATATCTTTGTGTGTGTGTGTGTGTGTGTGTGTGTGTGTGTGTTGAAGAAAGATGATATCTCCATCGATTGGTCCTCGTGATCAGTTGTTGGGTCTATTGTCTTGTCAAAATTTTGACTTGAGTATGGGCTATCGTCAAGTCAAACCAGAGCCAATGATGTTCATAATGTTGTCTTACTCGTGGTTGATCCCTCGAGCATACATCATTACATCTTCTGGTCAGACCAATGCTATCACCGTGTTCACATGATGGTGGAAGTCCAGTGATATGGAAATTCCGATGAGTTGTTGTTGATCCCATCAGCAGCATCTTGTCTCCTCCATGATTCGTGTTGAACATTAAGCTAGTATTGGAAACTTTGTAAACGTTGCCCTCGTGTTCCATTCATGAGGTATATGTTTGGATGAAAGAAGATACTTCCTCTAATTCACGTGCATTTGATGAAAGTTGCCTCCGTGAATTTGAGAAAGCTTGTTTTTGCTCCCCCTGGAATCATCCCAAGTCAGTCATGCATATGTGCGAAGTATTATGTGGTCTAGAGACTTGCAACCTTCATTCTATATGTATCCCTAGCACACCAAGCCACTGATTGAATTGTTCAAGGAGAAGAAGTTCCTTCTTAAGAGCATGCCTTATGCAAGGACTTTGATATCCTCGACGATGGTTCCCAACCAGAACTCGGTAGTATTTTATTATAAGACTACCATGTGGTCATGCTTGTCTAGGACAGTGTGTTCACAGGTGTGTAGCAGAACCAGCTCATGTTTTGGAGCTTGCTATCGTAGTTCATCTCCCGAGAGTCTCGCAACGCCATCTCGTCGAATTGTGTTGCAAACTTTCTTTCCAGACATGCTGTCTGAAATATCCTGTCTCCAACCAGATCTGAATCTCAGGCAGATATGCTGGTTGGAACATTTCCAACATTTGCATGTTGTTCCCAGCTTGCACCGCCGTAGTGCCATCCTGTCATGGGTCCCATCCATTTCCGATGATAAGCAAAAGTCATCCATTGTGCTGTCTTCAACAAGGTAGTCCACATCATCCACTCTGGCGTGAGTATGCCATTCTTTCGAATTCGTTCAAACGATCGTTTGTGATTACCTTAGGCTGGTATAGAGAGTTTCAATGATCTCTGTATCAAAAGTAATTCTTTTTGCCACTTAAGGGAATAATTCTACGAGACACCTTTCCCAAGGTGCCCCGTTACGGGTTCATGGCAATTATTTCCTCGCCACCTTGACACCATCCACCATCTTTCTAAGCGTGGAATTATTGCCCACCAAATCAAACCCCGTCGTTTGTTCTCTCATCCCTCTCGATGTGTCTTGTGTCTCAACTCGAGATGTTTCAACATCTCATTCCACGAGTTGAGATTGTATAGTTCGATCTTTGAGAAGATCAATCCTAGTAGAGTTTCTTTCCGTCGTCATCGCGTGGATGAAGATCTCAAAAGCGAGGATGTCAAGATCAATGTATGCAACGAATCAACAACCTTACGAGGTGCAACCTGGATCGCGAAGATTGTGTTGGTCTTGTGCCCCCTCTGTCTTCTTACCTCACGTCTTGAATCTCGGGACGAGATTCTTGTTTAGTGGGGGTGAGTTGTCACAGCCCTAGAAATCTTCTTGTAATTAGTGGCATTGCATCCATGCATCTTTTCCAATTTCAGTTAATTTTGAAATGGGGATGACAGAACCCCAACACCTCCCCTGAAACCAACTAGGGTTTACTAAAATTGGTTTCAATGAACCCAAAATGCCTTCACAAAATGTTCATCATTTCTGGATTGGGCTAAAACCCCTGGCAAAAATGGTGCACACTTTTCTAGGACATTCTGGATTTTTGAATTAAATCATAAGTATTTGAATTTGGACATTTAAATTCTATAAAATATTTTAAATGTCCAAATAATCCTAAAAGCATTTGAGGGCTGTTGGAAATAGTTTCAACAGAGCCCACAACTATTCTTAGGATTTCTGGAAACGTTTTAGTATTTTTAATAAAGCCCAACAGTTGCAGAGAAATAGAAAAAAGAACAGAATTAGAAAAAAAACAGAGAGAGAGAGAGAGAGGAAACCCACCTGGTCTCACCTGAGCAGCCCACCCACCTGTGCGGCCCAGCACTGCAGCTAGCCGGCCCAGCCAACTGGCCCAGCCCACCAGCGCAGCTCCTCCTGTCGTCTTCCTCGTCGGACAGAAGGACGAGCACGTGCCCGACGCCCACACGCCCACGCCTAGGCCACCTCCTCCCTCCCTGCCTGCCTGGTTCCTCTTGGACGGCTCTAGACGAGCGCCACACAGCCCCTCGACCCTCTCTCACTCTCCTTGGATCCCTCCATCTCCTCTGCTCTCTCCCGCAGCACCACCGACACGCCACCATCGCCGTCGACGCCGATTGCCGCAGCCACCGTGCTCCCCTCGCCTCGCCGACGCGCCAAGAAGCCCCGTCTCGTTCCCCTCTTCCTCCTCACCAAGTCAGAAGGTGTCGGGAAGCCCTGGATGCCGCCAGCTTCGCCGTTCCCCTCCTCGGCCACCGAGGATCGCCGCGGCCCGTACGTCGCCGTCCGGCCTTCTCCAAGTCCGCGTCGACGCCCTCTGCAATCACTGTGAGCTCCCACGTCGAAAACCCTCTCCCCCGAGCTCGTTACGCCCTGTAGCCGTCACCCCCTTGCCGACCAAATCGCGCCGCCGCCTGAGCTGCTCACCGCCGTGGCCACGCCCACTGGAGCTCGAAGATGAGCGCGTCACCGCGCTCAGCGCGTCACCACGGGACCGGAGCAACCATCCGTCGCTCCTTTCGTGCCCTGCGACGTCGGAATGGTCGATGTCCGAACTCCGGCCGCCGTGGACGTGCTTGCCGCCATTGTCTCCGGCCACCCCAGCACCTGCCACCTCCACCGTTGGAAGCGCCACCTCGTGGGCGTTCCAACGAGCCCAACCCTGCCTCTTCTCGTCGCCGGAATCACCGGGACGAGCGACGCCGCCGCGTCTGTGTGCCACCGGCGGTTAGCCGCCGACGTGGGCATCATTAGTGGCTAATGACCCACTAACTAACCCCTCCTGTGACACCGACAGCTGGGCCCCATGCCTAATTAGCTCCGGGTTTATTTCTCTGTTTAGATTAGTTAAATAACGCGGGGCCCACCAGTCAGAGTTGACTGCGCTGACGTTTCCGTTGACCCGACCCCACCTGTCAGTGACACAAACAGCACTGGGTCACTGCCCAGTGGACCCCACTGGTCAGGTTTGACCTGGACGGCGCCTATTGACCTGCTGAGGTCAGCATGACCTAGTGCTGGCGCAATAAATCATTTTCTGGTTTTAAAATAAATCAGGAAATTTCAGAAAATGCCCTAAACTTCTAAAAATCATAGAAATTCAACCGTAGCTCAGAATGAAATAAATTATATATAAAAAATGATTAGAAAAATCCAATCTATCCATCTGCACCATTTTCATGCATGTTAGAACAACTTATAGCTACTGTTTAGGACAAATCATGTAAATGGCATATGAATTTCCACATATGGAGTTTGAATTTGAACCTTTGGTTCAAACCAACTTCATTTAATCTGGTTGCTAGTTGCATTAGCTCAATCAACAGCATATTGCCATGTCAAATTCATGCATCATAATGTTGCATGGCATTGATTGTGTTTCTTCTTTGTTGCCGGTGACTGTCCCCTCTCGATAGACGTATTCCGACGATGAGATCGATGACACCGATGAAGAGCTATAATATCTTCAGAAGTGCCAGGCAAGCAAAACCCCCTTGTCCATTCCGATACAGTCCCACTCTCTCGCTCCTGCTCTCTTTTACTGCATTAGGACAACAACGATTCATCTGTTACTTGCTGCGGTAGCTGAACCGCTTTATCCTTTGCATGACCTGTCATTGCCACAGTAAATAGATGAAACCCACTAGCATGAGTAGGAGTTGTTTGGGCCCTGATGTGCCTACTCATTCATGCTTGTTTGTCATGCCTGCTATGCTTAGAGTTGTGTCAGGTCTGATTCATCGGGGATGAATTGGAACAGTGATGAACATGTCCTACTGTGTGTGAGCTAAGTGTGTGAACATGATTTGGTAAAGGTAGCGGTGAGAGGCCATGTAGGAGTACATGGTGGGTTGTCTCATTGAAGCCGTCCTCAGGAACTGAGTTCTGTGTTTGTGATCCATGAAATAGTTACTAACACACATTGGGATCCTTAATTGTCTCTCTCGGCTTCTTAATCACCCTTGTCCTCTGTCCAGGAGTTGCAAGTAGTTTCTGGTGTTTGTAGTATGCTGGGGGCCGCACGCAGCGCTGCCCGTAGGGGTGGGCTGTGTTGCGGTAGGCACGTGGCACGGTGTACCGGGCGCCCGTTTGGTGTCTCGGAACCCTGCTCACATCGTTCGGGGCCGTATGTGGAAACCTCGGCCGGACTCCCTGCGGATGGAACCTGAATAGGCAATAAACCTGGACTAGAGACTCGAGTGTTTAGGTAGGCCGTGGCGGACACCCTCGCTGGGCTTCCGCTTGAAGTTTGCCGAGTACATGTCGTGTAAACGACGATAAGTGGTGAGAGCGTGTGTGAAGAAGTACACCCCTGCAGGGTTAACATCATCTATTCTAATAGGCGTGTCCGCGGTAATGGACTTCTGGGTTGCCTATAACAGTTCATGGACAAGTGAAAGTGGATACTCTAAAATGCGCAAGATAAGCGTGAGTGCTATGGATGGCCTTCTCGTAGGGAGACGGGAGTGGATCCATAGCGGTGTATTGATATGGTGAATATGTGGACTCGTGTGCGCCACCTCAAAAGAGTTATTTGCAGTCGTAGTTCAGGATAGCCACCGAGTCAAAGCTGGCTTGCTGCAGTTAAACTCCACTACCCCCTTTGTTGATACCGATGCATATGCAGTTAGTTCTGATGTAAGTCTTGCTGGGTACATTTGTACTCACGTTTGCCTATTTAATGTTTTTGCAGAGAGACGTCAGTCTCGCTAGTAGTTCCGCGTGGACTGAGACGTTTAGCTTGTTACCTCAGCTACGATCTCGTGCCCTCGACAGGATCTGGTAGATAGTCAGGCTTCTCAGCCTTTTTCATTTGTAGATGTCTGTACTCAGACATATTAAGCTTCCGCATGTGCTTTGACTTGTATGCTCTGAATGTTGGGTCATGAGACCCATGTTTGTAATATCTCGCTCCTCGGAGCCTAATGAATAAATAATTGAGTCGTAGAGTTATGTTGTGATGCCATGTTGTATTTACACATATCGAGCATATTGTGTGTGTGATTGAAATGCTTGGTATGTGTGGGATCCGACAATCTAGTTGTTTATCCTTGGCAGCCTCTCTTATGGGGAAATGTAGTCTAGTGCCTCCTTGAACCATAGTAGTCTGCTACAGCCCGGTTCACCGGAGTCCTGCTGGCCCAGCACTACTGTTAAGGACATTTGACTGGTCGGCATGTGTTTCACTTCGCTCCTGTGTCTGTCCCTTCGGGGAAATGTCACGCGGTGACATCCGGAGTCCTGCCTAGCCTGCTACAGCCCGGGTTACCGGAGTCCGGTTAGCCCAGTGCTACAGCCCGGATTCACACGCTGTTGACCGACATGCTCGAGGTTGATTCATGTATGCCTGTCCCCATGGGTTAGTGCCGCTTTGGGTTCACGACTAGCCATGTCGGCCCGGGTTCTTTGTGATATGGATGCTAGCGACACTATCATATACGTGAGCCAAAAGGCGCAAAAGGTCCCGGGCCAGGTAAGGTGGCACCCGTGGGAATACTGTGCGTGAGGCCGCAAAGTGATATGATGTGTTACATGCTAGATCGGTGTGACTTAGGATCGGGGTCCTGACACCAATAGAGATTGTTGGGTTTTTAAACAGGGCGGCAAGTTAAAATGCCGAGAACAAGGAGAAGGGGTCGCAAAGCAAGGACGATGACGAGGAGCCCTAGCCACCGAACACAGGGGGAGAGAAGAAGTCCCCCCCCCCAAGTTAAAACAGTGAATATGATATATGCTACCCATATCCCCAAGAGGGAGCGCAAACGCGCGCTCAGGGACGTCTACATGATGGAGCCAGTCGCCCCAAAGTTCAACCCATGGTCTTCCTGTCTGATCACTTTCGATCGCAGGGACCATCCGACCAGTATCCGTCATGGCGGTTCAGCCGCACTGGTCCTTGACCAAATAATTGATGGATTCCACCTCATGAGAGTCCTCATGGACGGTGGTAGCAGCCCGAACCTGTTCTATCAGGATACATTGCGCAAAATGGGCATTAATCCCTCAGGAATCAAGCCCACAAAGACTACCTTTAAAGGAGTCATACCAGGTGTAGAGGCCCGCTGTACGGGCTCAATCACACTAGAGGTTGTCTCGGATCCCCGGACAACTTCCGAAGCGAAGAATTGATCTTCGATATCGTCCCCTTTTGCAGTGGCTATCACGCACTACTTGGACGAACCGCATTTGCTCGATTCAACGCAGTGCCACACTATGCTTATCTCAAGCTTAAGATGCCTAGACCACGCGGCGTCATAACAATCAATGGAAACACGGAACGCCCCCTCCGTACCGAGCAGCACACCACTACTTTAGCAGCAGAAGTACAGAGCGGCCTTCTCAAGCAGAACCTTAATTCGGCGGCTGAGCTCCCAGACACTGTCAAACGAGTCTAGACTACTCTGCAGCAGGACAACCCAGCTCGTCAAGAGATCGACTAGCAATTAGGCCTCCGTCCCAGTCCCGACCAAGTGGCGGCATTCGTACCGCGCGTACATAACTACACACTCAAAATACCATGGAGATAAACGGAGGCTTAATCATATTGTGATCCATAATACGGCTCGACCCTTCCCTGGACACACATACTTTCACTTTTTCTTTTTATCCTTTTGAGGTTTGTTTTCCACAGGCTTCTTCTGAGAACCTGATCATCGCTCCTCTCGACAGGATAGACACACCAAGATTGCAAGAAGCACTGATGCATAAGGGAATTTCTAGGTGGTCTCTTTAACGATCACTCTACCTGTTTTTAGGACCCGCACGCAGCTCTCCGTTGGTTGTCGCATGCTAAATAGCCCTGTTGCTTATTGCACTACTTGTACAAATACGCTTTGACGTATTAATCAAACTATAATGGAAACAGTTTGCGGCCCAACTTCTACGGCACTAGCTTACCACCCCTTTTATTTTCATTTTTTTGATAATCTTATCAAATTGCACCTACGTTTTGGTACGCTTTAATCTGCCAGGGGCTTCGTTGCAGCCCATAATACGACAACAAAGTCCGAACACTTTTTATAGTATAGTTTGGCACCCCGAATTTAGCATTATATGCATTGGCTCCAAATCATGTCTTTGGTCAATAGTTGGGTTGCCCGGCTCATGTGCTTACTACCTTACGTTCCGCTATATCGGCTAGGGTAGTAAAGGGAGAACTACTGCGATTGTGTCCTGGTTTATCCGGATGAGCACCTCAGTAGAGAAAGCCCAAAACTGACTGTCATGATGCGGCGTGAGCCGGTCAGCTCTTCGGAGGTCTCAAATCATTAGCGATTTTTTCCGCATTACGCGATGAATCGGCTCTTACCCCATCAGGTGTTTACAACACCCTAGTTCCGAAACTAGGGGCTGCACCTAAATTTTCATTGTCAAACTCCTATGGCTAAGTGAGGGTGATAAAGCCACATAGTCTGATTGCCTGGTTCATTGCGCTAAACACCTCCTTCAAGAACCAAATAATTGGATGAAGAGTGTTTAGATTCCATCCCGAACACCCACGTACTACCTACGTGGGGGTTGAAGCCGACGACTGGCCAACTCTCATAATTTCATAAACACGGCCGCACAGGAGGTAAAATATTAACAAGCATTATATCACATAGCCGAACTTGTTTCATAATACAAGGCAAGATAACATAAAAGTATTCATTCAAAGATTACATCTTTCGCACATTGCTCCGCTACAATGCGGGATCCCTCCAGGACATCGCTAAAATATCGCTCGGGCATGCGGTGCTCCTTACCCTCAGGCGGTCCCTCGGTCGCGAGCTTGACGACATTCATCTTCGCCCACTGCACCTTGACACGGGCGAAGGCCATCGGCGCACCTTCGATGCAGATCGATCGCTTGATGGCGTCAAGCCGAGGGCAAGCATTGAACAACTGCTTCACGAGACCGAAATAGCTGTTGGGTATGGCTTCGGCAGGCCACAACCGGATTATTAAGTCCTTCATGGCCAGTTTGGCCACCCTATGCAGTTCAACCAGCTGTTTTAGCTGATCACTAAAGGGCACCGGATGTTCTGGCGCAAGGTATTGCGACCAGAACAGCTTCTCCAAAGAGCTCCCCTCTTCGGCTCGGTAGAATTTAGCAGCATCAGAAATGCTGCATGGCAGATCCACAAATGCCCCTGGTGAACTCCAAATCTGGGTTAATGAGAGATACATCTTCTTCACATACTTGCTTTGCATAGTAAAAGCCTTACCCGCCGTGATTTTATTGGCCTCCTGGATCTCCTGGAGGGCACGTTGGGCTTCAACCCGGGCTTTATATGTGCTCTGGCGGGCCTTGGCCAGTTCGGTTTCTTGATCTGCAATGTCACGCTCCAAGGACTCGCATTTCTTGACGGCGTCCTGGAGCTCCCGCTGGACCTCACAAACCCTGGCCTCGTGTTTTTCACGGGCGGCTCACTCCTTTGCCATTTTCTTCTTGGCCTCAGCCAACGCTTTCTTGAGGGTTTCCACCTCAGTATCCGCTCCTACAAATATCATGGCACTTTGGTCAGCACAAGTCATTCATCCTTTTATGGATATACACAAGGTCACCACATACCTTGTTTGTCCTCCAGTTGCTTCTTTACACGGCCGAGCTCTTCTTTGGCCCGCTCCAGACTCTGCTTTAGTCCAGAGACCTCAGTAGCATGAGAGGTTGCGGCCAGCAACGACGCCTGCTTATTCACATAAGACATATTTAGTTAGTTTCCTATGAAAATTACTTGATTCTCTGTCCGGCTTTTCTTTTCGAACACCGGACAGTGTCCCAGGGGCTACTGTCTATACTATGACTTTCTCTTTTGCGTCGCTTACCTCAAAGCCTGTCAGCAGGCTGGTGCAGGCTTCGGTCAATCTGCTCTTGACGGTCTGAACCCTCTCAACCACCGTACCCATAAGGATACAGTGTTCCTCCATAATGGAAGCGCCTTGTAGCGCTTCCAGCAGATTATCCGGTGCCTCTGGATGGACAAAGGTCACCGGTGTAATAGGCGCTTCTCCTCCCTTTGGAGGAGGCTGCTCGCTTGATTCCGGAGCCATGTAGGTCTCCGGGATGGTATCCGGCTGGGGGCCGAATTGGATATGGCCCCCATCGCTAGTCTCCATGTGGGTTTTCTCCCCTAGGTGTCCGGCGACCGAGGGGTCATCCTCTGGCGCCACCCTGACGGCCTCCTGAACCTCTCCCTGGCCTGGTAAGGTCCTTCGGGACAGCACCTCGGCGTCGCCCTAGGCCTTGGGAGAGTAAGCCGCCGGTGGTAACTCGCTGGCCATCGCCTTTGAATCCAGCGAATCCCCCGATGAGGATCGCAGGGAGCTGTCGCGGGCCGGACAGCAATTGCATAATTCAACATGTTAAAACTATGAAGTAGAGAGGCCGGATATATGGAAACATCAGGGGTTTTTAGTACTCACGATGTGGCCAGGGGTTTGTTTCGGGGGCGCGGCTCTAGGCTGCTGTCAATGTCCCACGTGGTGTTATCCGCGAGGGAGCCCTTCCCCCTCTTGGACGCCTCTGCCTCCAGATTTGTGGAGGCCGCCCTCTTCTTCCTTCCAACCTCAGGGGGAGAGCTGCTTTCTTCCTCCTCCTCCTCGTCGTCTTCGGCGGAGGAGGAGTGGGTCTTGTTGTCTTTGGTTGTCATGTCTGAAGCTCCTTTGCGGCAGGGGCCACTCCGGACCCCCTTGGCCTTCTTCTTGGCCTTCTTCTCCGGCGCCTGATAGGGCACCGGAACCATCATCTTCGTCAGAAGCAGAATTGCTGGTTCCTCGGGCAGCGGAGCCAGACACTGTATCCGCTCCGCCTTCTTTGTCCAGCCCTGGAAAAATAAATAGTGAGGTTTAGATATCTTCCCTGACTAAGCAAGTAAAGTATGCACCTTGAAACGAGAAATACTTACCGCATTAGCGGGATGGGCCAGGGCGTGCCTGTGGTCCTCAGTGGTCTCCGACGGCGTCTCGCTGCCCTTGAAGAGCACTTTCCAGATATCCTCGTGCATGGTTCTGAAGAACCGTTGCAAGGTCTGGTGCTCGGCCGGATTGAACTTCCATAAATGGCAAGTCCGGCTCTGGCATGGAAGGATCCGGTGAACTAGCATCACCTGGATCACATTGACGAGCTTGATGTTCTTATCCACCATGCTCTGGATGCGGGTTTGCGGTGCTGTCAGCTCGTCCGACGATGTCCAATTCAGGCCCTTCTCTAGCCAGGAGGTCAGCCGCATTGGGGCTCCGGATTTGAATTCGGGAGCCGCGGCCCAGGTGGCGTCGCGGGGCTCTGTGATATAGAACCAAAGTTCTACCACTCTTTGATGGTCTCCACAAAAGTACCTTTGGGCCATGTGACATTGGGGATCTTACTCACAATGGCACCTCCGCACTCTGCGTGTTGGCCATCCACCACCTTCGGCTTCACGTTGAAGATCTTGAGCCACAGTCCAAAGTGGAGTGGAATGCGGAGGAAGGCCTCACACATGACAATGAATGCCGAGATGTTGAGGAAGGAGTTTGGGGCCAGATCATGGAAATCTAGCCCGTAATAGCACATGAGTCCGCGGACGAAAGGGTGGAGAGGAAACCCTAACCCGCGGACGAAGTAAGGGATGAACACCACCCTCTCATTGGGCTTCGGGGTGGGAACGATTTGCCCCTTGGTCAGAAGCCGGTGGGCGATTTCCTTCGCCAGGTACCCGGCCTCCCGAAGCTTGGTGATGTCCTTCTCCTTGACGGAGGAGGCCATCCACTTGCCTTGCGCACCAGATCCGGACATGGTCGAGTGCTTTCGTGAGGCAGAAAAGATGAGGACTTGGGCGCTGGAGCTCGAGAATGGGAGGGCAGAGAGAGAGAGAGAGAGAGAGAGAGAGAGAGAGAGAGAGAGAGAGAGAAAGAGAGAGAGAGAGAGAGAGAGAAGGCGTGGGTGAAAGAGAGGAATCCTTATCTCCTTATAAAGGCAGTGAATATCAAGCGCCTGCCCACTCGCCTTAAAACTCGCCTGTTCCCAAGGGTTGTGCAGACGGCACGGTTGGATTACCCACACCCGTATTGATGAGAATCCTGCAATAAGGGGACATGATCTCTACTTTGACAAGACGTGCCAATGAGACCGCATCTCGAAGCGGCAGGCCAAAAAACGGTTCGAAATAATGACCGGCTGATGACGTGATATCACGTTACCAAAAGTTGTCAGCGGATTGGACTCATGAAATATTATACTCTCTGCGGTTGTGTGTGGAATTTGTTTTGCAGAGCCGGACTGATGGGCTGTGAAGATACAAGACCAAAGACTCTCTCCCGTGTCCGGATGGGACTCTCCTTGGCATGGAGGGCAAGCTTGGCATCCAAATATGAAGATTCCTTTCTCTGTAACCAACTTTGTACAACCCTAGTCCCCTCTGGTGTCTATATAAACTGGAGGGCTTAGTTCGTAAGGAGGATAATCATAGTCATGCATGCTAGACTTCTAGGGTTTTAGCCATTACGATCTCGTGGTAGATCTACTCTTGTAATACTCCTATTCATCAAGATCAATCAAGCAGGAAGTAGCGTATTACCTCCATAGAGAGGGCCCAAACCTGGGTAAACATCGTGTCCCTGTCTCCTGTTACCATCGACCTTATACGCACAGTTCGGGACCCCCTACCAGAGATCCGCCGGTTTTGACACCGACAGCCGCCTCCTCCCCTCCTCCTTTATATACGGGGGCACCCCAAAGCACAACAATTGTTCTCTTAGCTGTGTGCGGTGCCCTCCTCCACAGTTTACTCCACTGATCATAGCGTCGTAATGCTTAGGCGAAGCCCTGCACGGATCACATCACCATCACCGTCACCACGCCGTCGTGCTGACAAAACTCTCCCTCGACCCTCTGCTGGATCAAGAGTTCGAGGGATGTCATCGAGCTGAACGTGTGCTGAACTCGGAGGTGCCTTACGTTCGGTACTAGATCGGTTGGATCATGAAGACGTTCGACTACTTCAACCGCATTAACCTAACGCTTCCACTTTTGGTCTACGAGGGTACATGGACACACTCTCCCCCTCTCGTTGCTATGCATCTCCTAGACAGATCTTGCTCGATCGTAGGATTTTTTTTGAAATTGCATGCTACGTTCCCCAACGCTGCTGAGTGTTAGTGGGACGGTAGTGATGAGAATATATTTGTGGAATTGTTTCATTAATATCGGAAATAGTTCCAAGAGGTTCCTGAAGCATTTCGAGGTCACCGGAAGGGTTTAAGTGAATATCGGGTAATACCGGGTGTTACTGATTAATTTATATAGGTGAAAAATGTTTCTAGGGATGTTAAATTGTATATATAATGGTCTGATCTTTTTAGAAAATTTTATATTTAATTAAAATATCAACGGGCCTAAAAAGGCCAAGAAGTGGAAGGTATCTTGGGCCACAGGGGCCCAAGTGGAAGTGGCGCCCCCCTTTCCTAGTGGGGGGGGGGGGGGAGAGAACACTACTTGGGGAGGGAGTAGGACTCCCCCTAAGGCTGGTGCACCAAGGGGGATCCTTCCCCCTTGGTGGCTGCCCTCTCCCTCCCCTCTAACCTATATATACTAGAGGATTTCCACCCTATGGAGATACAAGGTTTGGAGCCTCCTCTAGTTGATCTAGTTCTTGTTGGTCCTAGTTGACTAATTAGAGCTAGCCCTAGCCACCTCTAATCCTCATAATTAATAGCCTTGTGTGGTTCTAATCCCCTCCCTCTAATTCTTCGGCGATGATTAGCTCTCGACGGTGAAGCGCTGCCGGATCATGAAGACCGTACGCTTGCAACCAAGTAGAGAGGCCGTGCTTCCGGTCTTTCGTTTTAGGGATCGTTCATGAGGGGTTCACGGGATCGTCATCGACGTTCGACGGACTTCAAGTACGATGTACACTTACTCGTCTACTTCTCCTGCACTCTCAGAGTCGGTAATGATCATTGATCACAACCCCTTATGCATCTTCATATTGTTCCCGAGTGATTGTCGGGCGAATTGTTTTGTTTTCTACTACGTTTCCCAACAGTGGCATCATGAGCAGGTTTATGAGTAGATGCAGGTTGCGATCTAGATCATATCTGATATCTGAGGGTTGATGTTCTTGCTATGCTTCCCACGAGTGTTGCTTCGGTTCAGTTCATCGGTAGAATGATGTAGTTTTGCTACAAAGTTTAGCTATCAATCGGGTCTGACTATCGACGATATGCTAACCGTTCCTTGGGCAACATCATAGTCGGGAATAGTGAACCGTCATGTACACAAGAGGGTTCCGAAGATGAATGATCTTCTAGGGCGTCATGCGTATTGACGAAGTTTAGTGTGGGGGATGACAATTTTAATTAAGCCTCCCTTTCACGCACCCCGAAACTTAATCTAGCATCAAGAATATTGCCTTGTTGTGCTTGTGTAGGTAGCTAGGTTTATCAGGAAACCCTAGAAACCACATAACTAAATTTTTCCAAACCGATTAGAGGACGTCTAACTTGGTTTTGCAGGGTTTGCATACGATGTTTTATAGCCTTCGTCATGATAATGAGTTTATGTATGAGATGGTTATATGTTGTAATGTCAAGTGGCCTACGCGTCACGGCATGATGGCTGTAGTCATGAGATTAACACCTTAATGTAAATATCATAGAGATAGGTTACAGGTGATGGTGGCAAGTTGTACATGGAGGACCCCGACGAGGAGAAGGTGTACCAAGGCGTGGGACGAGGAGCTATAATTTCGTTCCATGGCGGAATTTCAGATTTTGGTGCCATGACAATGTTATCTAAAACGGTAGCCACGGCAACATTTGCTGAGATTGCCACGACATCAACGTTTCTGAAACGGTTGCCACAACAACGAAATATTGGTTTTCACATTGCTTCAACTTGAGATTGAAGACGATCACAGAAAACTCCCAGTGCCCTGGGCTATACTGTATCATGCTATTATGAATTGCCTGAGATGTTTATCCCTTGATTGTTTGCACCCTTTGATTGCACAATAGTCAATTATTAGGGTGATCTCTCACAGTAAATATCAAGTTAAAAGGTGCTCTTCCCAGTGTTGCAACTGTCTATAACATGTTTCGTTCCGGAGTGGGTCACGACCACATGAGCTCAAACGGGACGCGACGTGTAAGACGAGGATGGTCAGACCATGCTTGTAGGTAGCACTTAGTTTTCTTGAAGTTCTAGCAGAATCCTTCTGAGCTCGGAGCATAAAGCATTGAAAGATGAACAAGAGTCAAATGTATAAGTTTGCCCACCGGTCAAAATTCTAGTCATCATTGATGTCCAAATCAATGGCTGAGTACTAGGCTTGAATCTTGAGTCACTCACTATAAATTATTAGAGATATTGATTTGAGTGGGAGTACAATTATGTATTAATTAAGTTTAATAACTAGTGCAAATTAACTATGAACAATGTCTATGTGTAGTTTGCATTATAGTTATAGAATAATGGCTCACTGTTCCACCTTTGTTGTTGAAATTGATTGACTACTATTTATATGGTTGAAATTTTATGTTTGGGAGGATTGTCCTCTAAAAGTGCCAAGAAGGATTTTGTCCGAGTGCATGTTTACAATACTCTCTTGTTGATGCTATGGATGACGAGACTCACGTACTTCGATCCAAGAGCTAGAATTGCATAACAGTCTGCTTGCTTCTAAGAAACCGAACTTCAAAATGTTTGGGATAGTTATGTGATATTCTTGGAACTAAAAATTGTTTTCAGAAACAAACAAAGGATAAAAGATATGAGATATCTAAACAAGTGTTTCTTTTTTTGGCAAATTCTAGTGAAGTGTTCAACTATGTTTAAGACTAAATTGCATAAGATCCGAAAGAAAGCCAGTCATGTGTTGACGTTGAAAACTTGTAGAACAAAACCAAAGGATGTAATGAGACTTACACGCCTAGGGAAGTTTTGGGCTAACGACACTCTTAAAGTTGTTGTTTCTTCTGAGAATAAGATAAATATTGAAGTAAAACTATAAGAAGTAAAAGGCAGAAAGAAAAGAAGACTGGAATGTCCAGCTCAGGCATGAATGTCATACAAGTTATGAGATGCAGAGGTGGTTGGTCAAGTACAGTGTAGTTCTTGGAAAAAATTGATCAATTTGTTGATCATTGATTTTACGGTATTGTGTATAAAAGTTTAATCACAAGGATATCGACTTGATTGCATATTATTGAAAATCGTTGCAAGAAACTTCGAACGACCTAAATGACCAACAAATAATGAGGTTAAAACATTTTTATGGATTGTAAATGGCTACAGTATTTCAATCAATGTATTTCCTCTATATTTATTATTATTATAATTATTCATTTTAGAGTTTCTATAGACTCTAGCCCATTGCATTGAAGTTACAACGAGGTTCTTCATGACAGAATAATAGTAGTTCGATGTTATGAAGAAGGTTTTCCATGATAGAACAATAGTTGTTCAATGTTTTGAACAAAAGGGCATACTCTTATTGTGAATAAGATGTATGTTATATTGATAATAAAATTGAAAATCCATAACACTGACGCTAGATGTCGCAAGACTAATACCACATATCTGTGGCACTGCATTTAGTCACATTGGAAAAACTAGCATGGAGAAATTTCATAGTGACAAATTTTGAAGTCATCTGATTGAGAATCATGTGATACTTGCAAGTTTTGTCCAATTAGTGAAGTAAACTAAAATATTGTTCACGGGTCATAGCGAACGAGCAACAAAATAATTGACAATATGCATACGATGTGTGTAATCCAATAAGTATTGTTGCAAGCAGTGGATTTATCTATCTTCAAGGATGACTCAAGTAGATTTATATTTACTAATTGAGACATAAATCTGGATCTTTTGAAGTGTTTCAAAAGGTTTTCATAATGAAGTACAAATTATTATAACAAGAAAATTATGTTTCTATAATTCGATTGGAGAAAAGAATATTTGAGTTACAAATTTAGCTAATGTCTGATGAGCTATAAAAGAATTTTATAGCTTGCACCTCCTAGAAACACTACTGGGTGTAGATTGTTTGAAGTAGATGCATTTAAACTATGTATGACATCGTGAGATCAAAGATGACATTAATTATTTCAGTATACTTTCAAAGTGATGCTTTAGAGACTGTGGCTTTCACACTGAAAAGAAGTGCCATCAAATTTATTGAAAATAAGTACTACTTTGTAGGTTATCCCCAATAGTTGGGTATTCCTCTATCACTATGCTGAGGAAAAGTGTTGTCATAGAGTGTGGAAGTTTTTAAGAAAATGTTTTCTACAAAAGAGTGAGTGAGAGGATAGTTCAACTCGACAAGATTGCGGAATCTTCGTAATCAGCTCAAAGAAAAGAAACACTGGAAGTAATTCTAGAATTTATTACTTGGACTGATACAAAAACCTCCCCATGAGATATAGAGACTACGGTGAAACTTGCAACTGAACTATATAGGTTGGGAAAATTCATGCAGACCATTGAGGTATGCAAACGAAATATTATGGGGCAAACAATGAACCTATAATTCCCACAGAAGCATTGATGGGCCCTGACTCCGAAATTTGGCTATATGCCGACATAAATCCGAGATAGTATCCATTCACAAGCTTAGAACTTGATGAACCCTTCGAAATACTTAGAGTCTAAAGAATAGTAATGGATCTATAAACTGACAAAGATAAAAATGTTTTATAATGCTTGATTTGTTACAAATAGTTGAAGACAAGGTCAACAGATTGACTATGACGAGATTGTCTCATCATAGCAATACTACAAGTTAGTTCGGGTTCAACTAGCAATTACTGAATATTTCAATTATGAGATAAAACAGATGGATGTCGAAATGATTCCCATGAGATGGAAATAGAACCAAGGTTGTATGTTTGATACAATCCAAGGTAATTTTGTCAATCCAAAGGATGCTAGTAAGTATGGAAACTTCAAGAGATCCTATAATGAACTAAAGCAAGCACAATGGAGTTGGAATCTCGTACTGATGAAATGGTCAAATAAATTGATTTCATCGAGTAAAGGGAAGATGCTTGTATTTACAAGAAAGTAAGTGGGAGCATGATAGTATTTCTAAACACTCTATGTACATGACATATTGTTGATTGGAAGTTATGTAAATTTCCTAACACAGATTTAGACTTTATTGAAACTAGTTTTTCAGTAAAATACTTAGGCAATGAATAGTCTTGTTATTAGACATAATGATCTATAGAGATAATAGTGTCTAATCAGACTTAGCCAAAATACATATTGACAGAATACTAAAGCAATTTAGTATGTAAAATGTCAAGAAGAGTTTCTTGTCAATGTCACATGGAAGGAGTTTGTATCCTGGAATACTGATGAGTGAAATATGATTTCAACCACACTTGTATTCCATGGTATGTAAACAACTAGATATTTCCAATACTCCAAGTTAGTTATAAGTAAAAGTTACTAGTATGGTCAAATTGTTGATCATAGGACAACAATGAAAATTGTCGTTAAGATTAACGACATGTTTCCCCCACACGGAGAAAATGAAGAGATTGTTTATGAGCTTGGTATGGTTTCTAGATGATTGTATCATGGGAACACTATGCTTAATAGTGGTTCCATAACTCAGTCTAAGGAACCAATGATTCTACCAGTGATTCAATGTATATACAAAGCCGGTTGCACACAAATTATAAATTTTGTCAAAGCATTATAGATGCATAGAAATGCAAATGATACACGCGGATCTGAAGTTGTCAGATTCGATAGGACGAAGTCTATACCACAAGCAAAGCATGGACTGACACTGGATTGCCATTGGTGTAAAAGTTAAAAGTGCTGACTAGATTATTGACTCTAGTGCAAGTGGGAGACTATTGGAAATATGCCCTAGAGGCAATGATATTGTATTATTATATTTACATTATTCATAGTTAAGAGTTTATATTCCATGATATAACTACTATGATCCTGGAATATGGGATTCAGTGGAAAACTCATACGCATGCGTGGAATGATAAACAGTAAACAATAGGTTCCCGGTCTCGCCTCTAAGACTGGCTCAAGTATTGTTGGTGATAATGTTTTCTAGATCTTAGGATATCGTTAAGTGTAATGATAGTCCTAAAACAACATTGTGGGTATGACCTTAGAAGAACGATCATCTTGAATCGACCCAATACTTGTCTGTTATACTATGTGATCATATCGTCTGAAATCATCTGTTATAACATGGAGTGTTAGCATGTGTTTAAGTTCCTTAGACCATAAGAGTGTCTGGGTCACTTCCTACCGGACGGTGGGCTTTGGGGTTACTCAAAGTAATTTTTAACAAGGTGATCATAACGACAACTTTCAGGCTCACCGAAAAGTTTGACAAGTGAACGGACAACTCGAGAGTGGGATTTGCTCCTCCGATGATGGAGAGATATTCTTAGGGCCCTCTTGGTGTGAAGGCATCCATCATCGTCTGGCCAGACATAGGTGACTACATCATGGGGATGCCAGAACACGTCAACGAGAAAGAAGAACAAAATCGGTAACAGGAGCAACGGTATAGTGAGCATGGTGATGACTGAAGAGGATACCGATGCACACCGGGTTTTAAAGTATCGTGAAGCAAAGGGAACATCCATGATAACCAAAGGTTCACTTTATCATTCGTGTAATCATAGGGACCGATATGGATGTCCACGGTTCTGCTATCGGTCATTGAACGAAGGGGTTTCATTCATATCTATGGTTTATCGAACCTACGGGGTCGCAAGCCGAAGGTAATCATGATCTGCCGAGTGTTAGCGGGACGGTAGCGATGAGAATATTATTTTGTAATTGTTTCATTACTATCGGAAATAGTTCCAAGAGGTTCCGGAAGCGTTTCGGGGTCACCGGAAGGGTTTAAGTGAATATCGGGTAATACCGGGTGTTACCGATTAATTATATATAGGTGGAAAATGTTTCTGGGGATGTTAAATTATATATAATGGTCTGAAATTGTTTAGGACATTTTATATTTAATTAAAATATCAACGGGCCTAAAAAGGCCAAGAGGTGGAAGGTAACTTGGGCCACAAGGGCCCGAGTGGAAGTGGTGCCCCAACCTTTCCTAGTTGGGGGGGATCCTACTTGGGGAGGGAGTAGTACTCCCCCCAAGGCTGGCACACCAAGGGGGCTCCTTCCCCCTTGGTGGCTGCCCTCTCCCTCCCCTCTAACCTATATATACTAGAGGATTTCCACCCTATGGAGATACAAGGTTTGGAGCATCCTCTAGTTGATCTAGTTCAAGTTCTTGTTGGTCGTAGTTGACTAATTAGAGCTAGCCCTAGCCACCTCTAATCCTCATAATTACAAGCCCTGTGTGGTTCTTATCCCCTCCCTCTAATTCTCCAGCGATGATTAGCTCTGGACGGTGAAGCGCTGTCGGATCGTGAAGACCGTACGCTTGCAGCCAAGTAGAGAGGATGTGCTTTCGGTCTTCCATTTGAGGGATCATTCGTGAGCGGTTCGCAGGATCGTCATCAACATTTGAGGGACTTCAAGTACAATTTACACTGACTCGTCTACTTCCGCTGCACTTCCGGAGTCGGTAATGATCATTGATCACAACCCGTTATGCATCTTCATATTGTTCCTCGGTGATCGTAGGGCGAATTGTTTTGTTTTCTACTGCATTTCCCAACAGTGGCATCATGAGCAGGTTTATGAGTAGATGCAGGTTGCGATCTAGATCACATCTGATATGTGAGGGTTGATGTTCTTGCTATGCTTCCCACGAGTGTTGCTTCGGTTCAGTTCATCGGCAGAATGATGTAGTTTTGCTACAAGTTTCTGCAATCGATCGGGTCTGACTATCGACGATATGCTAACAGTTCCTTGGGCTACATCATAGTCGGGAATAGTGAACCATCATGTACAAAAGAGGGTGCCGAAGATGAATGATCTTCTACGGGGTCACGCGTATTGACGAAGTTTAGTGTGGCGAATGAGAATTTTAATTAAGTCTCCCTTTCACGCACCCCAAAACTTAATCTAGCATCAAGAATATCACCTAGTTGTGCTTGTGTAGGTAGCTAGGTTTATCTGGAAACCCTAGAAACCACATAACCAAATTTTGCCAAAACGATTAGAGGACGTCTAACTTGGTTTTGCAGGGTTTGCATATGATGTGGTATAGCCTTCGTCATGGTAATGAGTTTATGTATGAGATGGTTATATGTTGTAATGTTAAGTGGCCTGCGCGTCATGGCATGATGGCTGGAGCCACGAGATTGCCACCTTAATGTAAATATCGTAGAGATAGGTTACCGGTGATGGTGGAAATTGTACATGGAGGACCCCGACGAGGAGAAGGCATACCAAGGCGTGGGACGAGGAGCTATAATTTCATTCCACGGCGGAATTTCAGATTTTGGTACCATGACAATGTTTTCTGAAACCGTAGCCATGGCAACATTTTCTGAGATTGCCGCGACAGCAACGTTTTTGAAACGGTTGTCACAACAACAAAATATTGGTCGTCACGCCGCTTCAACTGGAGAATGAAAACGATCACAGAGAACTCCCAGCGCCTAGGGCTATACCGTATCATGCTATTATGAATTACCTAAGATGTTTATCCCTTTGTTGTTTGCACCCTTTGATTGCACAGTAGTCAATTATTAGGGTGATCTCTCATAGTAAATATTGAGTTAAAAGGTGCTCTTCCCAGTGTTGCAACCGTCTATAACAAGTTTCGTTTTGGAGAGGGCCATGTCCACATGAGCACAAACAGGACGCGAGATGTAAGACGGGGATGGTCAGACCATGCTTGCAGATAGCACTTGGTTTTCTTGAAGTTCTAGCAGAGAGCTCGAAGCATAAAGCATCGAAAGATGAACAAGAGTCATATGGAGAAGTTTGCCCACCGGTCAAAATTCTTGTCATCAGTGATGTCCACATCAATGGCTGAGAACTAGGCTTGAATCTTGAGTCACTCACTATCAATTATGAGCGATATTGATTTGAGTGGGAGCATAATTATGTATTAATTAAGTTTAGTAACTAGTGCAAATTAATTATGAACAATGTCTATGTGTAGTTTGCATTATAGTTGTAGAATAATGGCTCACTGTTCCACCTTTGTTGTTGAAATTGATAGACTATTATTTATATGGTTGAAATTTTATGTTTGGGAGGATTATCCTCTAAAAGTGCCAAGAAGGATTTTGTCCTACTGCATGCTTACAATACTCTCTCGTTGATGCTATGGATGACGAGACTCACGTCCTTTGATCCAAAAGTTAGAATTGCATTACGGTCTGCTTGCTTCTAAGAAACCGAACTTCAAAATGTTTGGGATAGTTATGTGATATTCTTGGACCTGAAAATTGTTTTCAGAAACAAACAAAGGATAAAAGATATGAGATATCTCAAGAAGTTTTTTGTTTGCAAATTCTAGTGAAGTGTTCAACTATGTTTAAGACACAAATGTGTAAGATCCGTAAGAAAGCCAGTCATGTGTTGACGGTGAAAACTTGTAGAGAAAGAACAAAACTAAAGGATGTAATGAGACTTACACGCCTAGGGAAGTTCGGGGCAAACAACACTCTTAAAGTTGTTGTTTCTTCTAAGAGTAAGAGAAATATTGAAGTAAAACTATAAGAAGTAAAAGACAGAAAGAAAAGAAGAATGGAATGTCCAGCTCAGGTATGAATGTCATACAAGTTATGAGATGCAGAGGTGGTTGGTCAAGTATAGTGTAGTTCTTGGAAAAATTGATTAATTTGTTGATCACTGATTCTTCAATATTGTGGGTAAAAGGTTAATCACAAGGATATTAACTCGATTGCATATTATTGCAAATCGTTGCAAGAAACTTCGAACGGCCTAAATGACCAAAAAATAATGAGGTTAAAATATTTTGATGGATTGCAAATGGCTACAGTATTTCAATCAATGTATTTCCTCTGTATTTATTATTATTATTATTATTCATTTTAGAGTTTTATACACTCTAGCCCATTGCATAGAAGTTGCAAGGAGGTTCTTCATCATAGAACAATAGTTGTTCGATGTTCTGAAGAAGGTATTCCATGAAAGAACAATAGTTGTTCAATGTTTTGAACAAAAGGGCACACTTTTGTTGCGAATAAGATGTATGTTATATTGATAATAACATTGAATATCCATAAAACTGACGCTAAATGTTGCAAGACTAATACCACATATGTGTGGCACTGCATTTAGTCACATTGGAAAAACTAGCATGGAGAAATTTCATAGTGATGAATTTTGAAGTCATCTGAATTAAAATCGTGTGACACTTGCAAGTTTTTTCCAATTAGTGATGTAAACTAAAGTACCATTTACGGGCCATAGCGAACGAGCAACAAAATAATTGGCAATATGCATATCAATGTGTGTAATCCAATAAGTATTGTTGCAAGCAGTGGATTTATCTATCTTCAAGGGTGACTCAAGTAGATATTTATATTTACTAATTGAGACATAAATCTGGATCTGTTGAAGTGTTTCAAAAGGTTTTCAGAATGAAGTAGAAATTATTGTAACAAGAAAATTATATTTCTACAATTGGATTGGAGAAAAGAATATTTGAGTTACAAATTTAGCGAATGTTTGATGAGCTATAAAAGATTTTATAGCTTGCACCTCCTAGAAAAACTACTGATTGTAGATTGTTTTAAGTAGATGCAACCAAACTATGTATGACATGGTGAGATCGAAGATGCAATTAATTATTTCGCCAATATACTTTCAAAGTGATGCTTTAGAGACTGTGGCTTTCACACAGAAAAGGAGCGCCATCAAATTGATTGAAATAGGTACTACTTTGCAGGTTATCCCCAATAGTTGGGTATTCCTCTATCACTACGCCAAGGCAAAGTGATGTAATAGAGTGCGGAAGTTTTGAAGAAATTTTTTTCTACAAAAGAGTGAGTGGGAGGACAGTGCAACTCGACAAGATTGCGGAATCTTTGTAATCAACTCAAAGAAAAGAAACACTGGAATTAATTCTAGAATTTCTTACTTGGACTGATACAAAAACCTTTGCATGAGATATAGAGACTACGGTTGAACCTGCAACTGAACTATATAGGTTGGGAAAATTCATGCAGACCATTGTGGTATGCAGATGAAATATTGTTGGGCAACCAATTAACCTATAATTCATAGAGAATCATTGATGGGTCCTGACTCCGAAAATTGGCTATATGCCAACATAAATCCGAGATAGTATCTATTCACAAGCTTAGAACTTGATGAACCCTTCGAAAGACTTAGAGTCTAAAGAATAGTAATGGATCTATAAACTAACAAAGATAAAAATGTTTTATAATGCTTGATTTGTTACAAAATTTTATGACAAGATCAAAAGATTGACTATGACGAGATTGTCTCATCATAGCAATACTTAAAGTCAGTTCGGGTTAAACAAGAAATTACTGTATATTTCAATTATGAGATAAAACAGATGGATGTCAAAATGATTCCCATGAGATGGAAATAGAACCAAGGTCGTATGTTTGATACAATCCAAGCTAATTTTGTTGATCCAAAGAATACTAGTAAGCATGCAAACTTCAAGAGATCCTATAATGATCTAAAGCAAGCATAGTGGAGTTGGAATCTTCGTA
Organism: Aegilops umbellulata; assembly: GCA_032464435.1. Taxonomy (NCBI): domain Eukaryota; kingdom Viridiplantae; phylum Streptophyta; class Magnoliopsida; order Poales; family Poaceae; genus Aegilops; species Aegilops umbellulata. The sequence continues at coordinate 95,253,803 of CP136055.1, forward strand.
CTGATGAAATGGTCAAATAAATTAATATCATCAAGTAAAGCAGAGATGCTTGTATTTACAGGAATGTAATTGGGAGCATTATAATATTTCTAAACACTATGTACATGACATATTGTTGACTGGAAGTTATGTAAATTTCTTGACACGGATTTAGACTTTATTGAAACTAGTTTTCAGTAAAATACTTAGGCAATGAATAGTCTTGGTATTAGACATAATGATCTATATAGATAATAGTGTCTAATCAGACTTGGCCAAAATACATATTGACAGAATATTAAAGCAGATTTGTATGTAAAATGTCAAGAAGAGTTTCTTGTCAATGTCACATGGAAGGAGTCGGTATCCTAAAATACTAACGAGCAAAATATGATTTCAACCACACTTGTATTCCATGGTATGTAAACAACTAGACATTTCCAATACTCCAAGTTAGTTATAAGTAAAAGTTACTAGTATGGTCAAATTGTTGATCACAGGACAGCAATGAAAATTGTCATTAAGTGTTGGGGGAAACGACACCTATGGGATCCCGGGGAATCCCTTCTACGGTTGGTGGGGCATGGAGCTGTGCAAAGAGCAGGTCTACCGATCAGCGCGAGGGGATTTTTACCCAGGTTCGGGCCACAAACGATGTGTCAAACTCTAGTCTTGCTTCTGTGTATATTCGGTGTTCTTGAGCTCTTGAACTAGCTGTGGTGCATGCCGAGTCAAAAAAGTCTGAATCCTTCCACAGTACGCCTCGGGCCTCCTTTTATATGTCAAAGGGGTCGCCACAGTGGCACACAGGAGGTGGGAAGTATCTACAGTGTACAAGTTTATCGCCTGGCACCGTAGGACAAACGCATTTAATGCGCCGCCTACGTGCCATCTTGCTTTATCGGGGGTAGCAACAAAGCTCGTCCCGTCCGTCGCCGCCTCGCCCTGCTTTGACGCGCGTCCAGGCTGACGAGGCATGCAGCGCCATGCTGGCTGGCTGGTTGCTGTGCTGGTGCGGTGACAGGGTCTTCACAAAGATCTACATGCCACCATGCAGGTGCTTGACTAGTTGGCCTAGAAGCTGCATGCTGCCATGCAAGCACTTGCCTAGTTGGTGGGCTGGTTGCCGCGTCGGAATGGCCGTGGGGCAGCGAAACGTTGGTGGGTGCAGGCCTAGCCGTGGCCCCGCAGATGTCCCCAACAAGAGTCTTGCCAGGGTCTCACGGGCGTCCCCAGCTAGGATCTTGCCGGGGGTCTTTGTATGTTCCCGGCAAGGATCTTGCTGGGGGTCTTCGTCTTCTAGTTCTTATCTAGACTTGCAAGCCTTTGTTCTTCACAAAGATCTGCATGCCACCACGCGGGCGCCCCTGAGTCTTGGTCTTGACGTTGTCGATGGTGTGAGAGCTCTCAGGCTCAAGGGTGGCGGCCTCGCTGGTGTGGGGCAAGTCGCCCCGGCAAGGCTCTTGCCGGGGCTATGTAGGCCCGTCCCGGCAAGGGTCTTGCCCGGGGGAGCCCATCTTGCCCCTTCGCTCTTCATGCCTCTGGCTTGAGTGCTACCTTGGCAGTTTTGTACCTTTGCTTCTTCTGCCTCACCAAGCATGGTCGCAGGTGAGGCTACGACTGCCCGCGCACAAGTAAAGGGATACATAAAGGCCCCTACTTTTGTACACCGACAGGAGCCCCCGGGCCCGGTCCACACATAAGCACGAAGCGTTGTTGGGCCAGGCCCAGAATGGTGCGCGGGTATGCGTGGCCGAGTTTCAACCGTGGTAATTTCTTCGCCAGTTGCGCTTCCCAACGATTCGCATTGAGTGCGTGACGTGGGGGTCGTGCATGGACAGTTGTAGCACGCTTGCGTCACCCTGTGGTGAATAGTAAAGAGGCGGCACGTGCCTTCCCCATAAAAAAGAGGAAGCCGCAGGGGCGCGGCTCATTTACAAAGTGGACTCGGGTCGCGACTTTCACGGCGCCCACGCCCCACGATCACAGGGCAGGAAACGGTTGTCCTACTTGTCTTCTTAATTCCGTCCCGCCCGCCACGTGTCTCCCATGCCTCAAGGAGGGTAGGTGGCGGATACGAAGGGCACGAGCCTTAACGCCGAGGCGGGAAGCCGGGCGTTGCTGATTGGAGCAGCAGGTCGGTCCTGATTCCCCGCGCCTCTGGCGGCCGGATTGGTCGAGTGGGGGGCGCCCTTAGGTTGGGGCGGCCGAGCCCCGACCCTGCCCCTCTATAAAAGGGCAGTGGGACAATATCCTTCCGCATTCATCTCCTTCCTGCTTGGCTCCTCCTTCCACTCGCCATGGTGAGAGGGCGCGTCGGCGCTCCAATGGCGGCGACGAGGGCTTCTGCTCGACAGCGTGTCCCCCCTCCTCCGGAGCTCACGGCGCCAGAGCCCGCTGTGAGAGGAAGAGGAAGGGGCGAGCCCGAGGCCGACGTGGCGCTCGGGGGAGAGGAGGACGGGGCGGCGCACCAGCCGCGCTTCCACCAGCGGCTCCCCTCCTAATGGAGGGCCACATCGGAGACCAGCCCCGCGAGTTCTTCATCAGGCTGTACAAGCCAGTGTGCGGTCACCTCCGCCTCCCCACCCTGTTCGCTCGGGAAATGGAGCTCGACCCGCCACAGGCCCTGAGGCTGCACATGAGGGGCTGCGGGAACGGCGGCATGTGGGTCAACATCGACTTCCCCGCCCCTCACGTCATGTATCTCTGCCGTGGGTGGAAGACCTTTGCCCGTGCCCATAGCCTGTCAGAGGGGCACATTCTCCAGTTAAAATTAATGGAGAACGGCCTGCTCTCCGTCAAGGTCTTCGGGCACTTGGGAACCCGCTTAGGGTGCTGCGGGGAGAGCTCCAACGACAACGAAACTTCCTCCTCAGGCGATAGTGACGAGGAGGGCAGCGACAGCAACGACGAGGGTAGCGGGCGGGAGGACGCCGATTCCGACTCTGGCTGACCATCGGTGGCAGCACCATCATCTGCATCGCCCTCCTCCCTCAGCCGCACGCCTTGCCGAGGGTCATCCCCGCCATGCTCTCCATCGGCGCGTTCCTCGTCGCCCCTTCTTTGCCTTCACCTGCCGCACCTGGGAGGAAAGGGGCAAGAACGGAGATAGCGAGGCATTTATCTTTCTTTTAGCTTGTAGGCACTTGCCAAATCTTAATTTCTAAACAATGTAATCTCTCGAGCCCATGCCCATGTCCCATAACATTTGTACTTGTATCAGCATGTCAATGAAAAAGACCAGCCTTGCCGGGAACCCGTGCATGTATACGTCCATGCAGAGGCGAAATGCCTCCTTAATGCAAATAAACGAGTCCTCCCGGCAAGCTGTCCCACCAGTGCCCTCTGTGCCTGCCGGAGAATTACATCTGCCAGGTTACAGACAAAGGGTCCAGCCCCTCGTCAATCTCCTTTTAGCAAGGGCTACTACGACCATTCCAACCAAAGCAGCGTTCGGGCTAGGGATGGGAGCACCCGGGTTTAAAAGAGAGTGGCGAGGTTTTCTAATGCACAAGTCACACGTTACGAACACGAATGGGCAAGAGGTAAACTTTATCTGTCTGGTTTGCCGGGGATAGCCATGCCGGGCAGTCTTCCCAACTTCTTGCCGGATCCGGGTCCAGGTCGAGTGTCCTTGCAGAGGCTGGAAAGAAGAGAGGGCAGGACCATTAACACCTGTTGGAATCAGAAAGCAGTAAAATATCTTGGACAAGCATGTATATACGTATACACATAAACATGGAAATCAACGGGAAACTGTGCATACTAAAGGGTTTTCTTTCCCTGACCGCTCACAGGGTCTGCGCCTGGCTTCGTACATAGGCTTACATGCCTTGCCGGCAAGGCTAGTACAAAAGGGGATTGCCGGGGCTCCCGGCAACCGCGCCTTAGGGGTAAAACTTGCGAAGATGTTCGATATTCCAGGAATTGCTCACCGGAATGCCATCCTCGGTCTCCAGGCGGACTGCACCGGGCCTGGTGACTCGTATTACCCGATAAGGGCCTTCCCACTTTGGCATCAACTTGTTTGAACTCTTGGTGGATTGGATTCGCCGAAGAACAAGGTCGCCTTCCTCAAGGCTTTGGGCGTGAACCTTGCGGCTATGGTAGCGACGCAAGGCTTGCTGGTAGCGAGCGGCTTGCACAGCAGCCTAAAGACGATCTTCCTCAAGGAGCGTCGCATCATCTTGGCGCAACTGCTCTTGCTCAAGCTCATCATAAGAGAGCACTCGAGGTAACCTGTATATGAGTTCCATGGGGAGAACTGCTTCTGCCCCGTATACTAGGGCAAAGTGTGTCGTTCTGATCGACCAAAGAACCGCTGGCAACTCATCAATCCAGCGCCTTCCGCACTTGTGTAGCCTGTCAAAAGTTCTGGTCCTGAGGCCTCGCAACACTTCCGCATTCACCCTCTCGGCCTGGCTGTTACTTCTGGGTAGGGATGGCAATGGGGACAATCCCCTATGGGGATACCTACAACATCCCCATCCCCATCTATTCCCTATCATCCCATCCCCATCCCCGTTTACATGACTGGGGATGAAATTTCCCCATACCCATGCCCCGCTGGGGAACGGGGCCCCATTAGGGTCCCCATCCCCATAAACAAATACTCATATACATAATATGACACCTTATAATCAACATACATATATGTTGTTGTCCTTGTCCTGCGCCTATCTAGGTCGTGTTGACTTCTTCGTCCTGGTGGCAGCTGGGGTGAGGATGTGAGATAGGTTTAAGGTTTTTTTTTCCAGAGCTTTTTTTGTTTTCGCAAGTTTGTTTGTGAATATTTTAAGGTTGACCATAGTATCACAGTTACTAACCGGGTCCCCGATGGGTATTGGGTCTGGGGAATATGATATCGTCCCCATCCCCGTTGTACCCTATGGGAAATAAAATAGTTTGGTAAATATCCCCATGGGGATGTTTTTCGCCCATCCCCACCCCCTAATAGATGAAATCCCCACGGGTTTGGCGGGTATGGGGCCCCGTTGCCATCCCTACTTCTGGGATGAGCAACAGAAGCAAAACAAACCTTGCCACCGAGGTCTTGAATGTACTGCATGAAGGTGCGGCTTGTGAACTGCGTGCCTTTGTCGGTGATTACTCTATTCGGCACACCAAAACGGCAGATTAGTCCCTTGAAGAACTTGACGGCTGATTGTGTTGTTACCTTTCTCACCGGTTCCACCTCCGGCCACTTTGTGAACTTGTCGATCGCGACGTACAAGTACTCAAAGCCCCCGATAGCACGGGGGAAGGGGCCCAGTATGTCGATCCCCTAGATCGAAAATGGTCAGGAAAGAGGGATTGTCTGAAGAGCTTGGGCTGGCTGATGAAGCTTCTTTGAATGGAACTAGCACGCTACACACTTGGTTACTAGTGCAGTCGCATCCTGGAGAGCGGTGGGCCAGAAGAAGCCTTGCCGGAACGCTTTGCCGGCAAGGGCTCTTGACCCTATGTGGGAGCCACACATGCCTCCATGTATCTCTGCCAATAGCTTCAGTCCGTCCTCCTGAGGAATGCACTTCAATTTCACACCATTCGATATCCTCATGTATAGGGCATCATCCACAAACTGGTACATGCTGGACCGACGGGCTACTTTCTCTGCCTCTTCCTGTCCCTCAGGGAGCTCCCCTGTTTGGAGGAAACAGACGGTGCGCTGCGCCCATGCTGGAGCCGAAGGCTCGATGGCAAGGACTAAAGGCCCATCTTCAGCCATAGGGGCAACTACCTCTATGGTCAGGGCTTGGGGCCCTGCCGGAGGTTGCTGCTCCCCGACAAGCTTGGGGCACCCGACAACTTCCTTGCTGATGGCTCCTGGGAGCTCAGCGGCAAAGTACTTGTCGGGGCCTTCCTTCCTTCGCTTGTTCTGTCCTGCTGATGGCTCAACGGATGGCTGGGTTAATTGAAGCACAAAGGTACCTGGTTCCATAGGCAACTTGAGGTCAGCGTGTTTCGACAAGTCGTCGGCAATGCTATTCTCTGCTCGGGGAACATGCTCTGCCTGTAGACCGTCAAAACGCTCCTCCAATTTCCTCACTTCATCCACATAGGCCTCCATCAATAGGCCCTGGTAATCCTTGTTAACTTACTTGACGACGAGCTGCGAATCACCCCTGATGACGAGCTTCCTGATTCCGAGGTCTGCCGCGATCCTGAGACCAGCAAGCAATCCCTCATACTTTGCGGTGTTGTTCGTTGATTTTTCCCGAGGAAAGTGCATCTGGACTACGTACTTGAGGCGCTCTCTGGTGGGTGTGATGAGGAGTACTCCAGCACCAGCACCTTGCAACGAGAAGGCTCCATCAAAGTACATAATCCAATCATGGCTCGTCTCCTTGCCGGGAAGGGTGGTCTCTTGGATTTCTTCGTCGGGCATTGAGGTCCATTCTGCTATGAACTCTGCCAAGGCTCGACTCTTGATTGTTGAAGTACTTTCAAACTTGAGGCCAAAGCTTGACAGTTCCAATGCCCACTCCACAATCCTCCTGGTTGCATCCGGGTTGTGCAAGATTCATTGCAAAGGGAGGCAGGTGACAACGGTGATCTCATGTGCTTGGAAATAGTGACGCAGCTTTCTCGAGGCCATAAGGAGGCTGAAAAGTAGCTTCTGTATATGATACATCTCCAATGTATCTATAATTTTTTATTGTTCCATGCTATTATATTATCAACCTTGGATGTTTTATATGCATTAATATGCTATTTTATATGATTTGTGGGACTAACCTATTAACCTAGAGCCTAGTGCCAGTTCCTGGTTTTTCCTTGTTTTTGAGTATCGCAGAAAAGGAAAACCAAACAGAGTCCAATTGACCTAAAATTTGACGGAGATCATTTTTAGACCAGAAGAAGACCACGAAGTACCGGAGGTGGGCCAGAAGAGTCCCGAGGCCACCATGAGGTTGGGGGCGCGCCCTACCCCCCTGGGCGCGCCCCTTACCTCATGGCCGCCTCGGAGACCCCCCTGACTTGTTCCCGACACCAAAACCTCTTATATATACAGAACCCCCCAGAACATAACCTAGATCCGGAGTTCCGCCACCGCAAGCCTCTGTAGCCACCAAAAACCAATCGGGACCCTGTTCCGGCACCCTGCCGGAGGGAGGATCCCTCACTAGTGGCCATCTTCATCATCCCAGCGCTCTCCATGACGAGCAGGGAGTAGTTCACCCTTGGGGCTGAGGGTATGTGTCGGCGTCCTGGGAACGGGGGTCCCCAAACTTGCCTGCCTGCGGCCCACAGCGTGGCTGCGTTAGCAGGTCTGTACGGCCCATCATCATCAACAAGGCATTCAAGACCCTCGCGAGGGGCCAAGCCTCGCGACGCGGGCGACGCAGGACCTCCTCGGGAGCGGCCTCACCAGGCTGACTCGCGAGTAGTGGAGATATCAAGGCGGGGCGAACCTCACGAGGCTCTCGTGACGTGAGCCATGACGATCAACACCAGGCGGGCGCTAGGCGAGCGCCAACGCGCGCAACATCCTTGTTTCCTCTTTGGTGCTAAGGAGGCTAGCGCGGGCGCAGAATACCGAGGCATTAGGCAAAGGTTTCCATATCGGCGCAACAAGACTGAAGACTAGCAGGACGGCAAGACGGAGGTCACCATGGATCCCAAGACGGCTTCACCACCAGAGCCTTTTGTAGGCGAAGACCACTTTTGTCAGGATAGCTTATACTAGTTGTCCCCTTTCAAAATTGTCCGCCGTTGTTGGCTCCCTTCCCGCTCAATATTTGGGGAGAGGACCAGGGCCTATAGGGGGCATCTGATCTTAGCTTGGTCTCATCTGATCGAGTCCTCACTCCCACAAGTTCGACAAGCACAAGAACACCTCAACCTCAGGAGGCTGTTCTTCCCCTTGTACTGTTCATCACCAGCCCAAGAGGCAATCCACCACCACCACACTGGAGTAGGGTATTACACCACAACGGTGGCCTGAACCAGTATAAATCTTGTGTCTTTGTGTTGCTAGTTCGTCGAGTTAGTCCGCGAGATCTTAGCGAGCTAAGGCGTGGATCGGTAGGAGGGAAAGAACTTCGCGTGCACCCCAAAGTTCGAACCTTAAGGGTTTGCCAGAACCCCAGATGAAAGTTTAATGCCTCCACGAGGCCTGATGCATATTACAGGAATGAAACAGGGAAGTAGCCGCAGGTCACCCTTGGACATCGCCATCGCCTGCAAAAGGTGCTCCTCCTTGGGTAACGACGTCTTCACCTACACCACCATCCGCAGTATCGGCGGCATCGCCGGACAAGGGTGCAGAGGCAAAGCCGCGGAACTTCTTCAGCAGGGCCTCCACCTGACCTTGCACGGCTGCGCAGTGATCATCAGCCACAGGCTCCAGCAGCTCGTCAAGACAAGCACTGGGGTCGTGAAGGTGCAGATGGCTGAAGACACGAGTCAATGCAGCTGAAGACAGGACGTGAGCTTCTACCTCTGCCATGGGACCTAAACCATCCACGTCTTCCTCAAGCACCTTCACCAAGAGAGGAAGCAGCAGGGCGGGGCCATCCTCATCGGTGGTCAGCGGCCTCTCCAAGCCGTGCTTGTAGAGCGTCTTCAGTGCTGTGCGAGACCTCTTCTCGAGATCGGCAAAGGCCACGCGGTCTTCGGCCAGGACCCGCGCCTTGGTATCAAGATCGGCCTCCCTCGCCTTCACCTTCTGCTCCATCTCTTCCAGCCGGCTGCGCTCGGCAGCCTGCGTCTTCCCCAACTCCTCCAGCTCAGCGTCATGGTTCTTGACGGCGTCCTCTCGGGCCCTCATCTCCTCCTCCTTCGCCTGGCGGCCGCGTGCTTCTTCGGCGTGCTTGTCGTGCAGGCTCTTCAGCTCGTCCTCCAGCTGTCGGCAGCGGTCGTGGGCGGCCTTGGCGTCTTTCAGTGCCGCCTCGCGATCGGCTGCAGCATTGGCGGTGCTCTGTTCTCCTTCTCGGAAGACGCTGCAGCCTGGCTCAGCGTCGCGCGAACCGCCGAGTCAGAGTGAAGCCAGCTGGAGGCCAACTCCAGGCGCCCGGCCACCAGACGCGGGTCCGCGCTCAGGAGATCTGCCTGCAGCTGGGTCATCTCCAAAAGAGCACGTTCCAGGATGGCAGCAGAGGCAGAAGAACCTGGGGGTGGAGGTGCAGCAGTGGGAGGAGGCGATGCCGTCACTAGGGCCTGGGAGACTGCTGGTTCCGGAGCAGTCGGGACCTCTTCAGCCGAGCCAGACGCCGGCACTTCAGGAGCCAGAGGGGCTATGGGGGCTGACTCCTCCCGGCAATGCTCTTGTTGGCCTCGCGAGGGCGACCAGGCTGGGGAGGTGCGAGTGCTGCTGCCTCCTTTCTCTGCGGAGGGAGGCGCGGCCGCCGTATCCCCCTTCCTTTTCTTCGCCGAAGGTGTCGGCCTGATCGATCAAGGGTGAACGTCAGGAAATAACAAGTACATGCAGGGACAGGACGAAGCTCAAGGCACTTACCAATCCACCGTGACGTATTCCACCTTCTGCTTGGGGAGCTTGAAGCCCGAAAGTATCAGAGCCTAGGGAGTAGGCGCGTGGGTTCCGGGGGCAGAATACGGTATAGTAGGAGGGTTGGAGGCAGCCCCAGGTGGCGGCAAGGTGGAGGAAGCATCCCGAGGGATCAGTGTTGACCTACTCCTCGTCAAGACGACGGGCAGTTCTCCCTCCTCCTGGCGGGCCTCGACCTCGGCGTCGTCAGCAAGGGCGCGAAGGTTTTCCCCCATCTCTTCGAGGGTCGCCTCCGAGTACCCCTCCTCTTCCTTCCCCCGCGGGACTCATCAGAAGATAGCTCCACCTGCTTCGGCGCCGCTGGGGCTCCAGAGAGCGCAGGCGGCACCAGCCTGCGTGCGTTGAAGGTCGGCCTGGAAACCACAAGTGGCTCCCAGTCTTTGCGGAGGAACAAAGGAGTGAAGGCGCTCAGTGGGTACTCTTGGTTATCCCCAACCAGGAGGCGCAGGATAGCAGCCAGTTCGTTGTCAGGAAGGGCCCCCGGCCTCAAACGGATCTTGTCTTCTCCATCTCCAAGCTTCCACAAGGGGCGCGTTCGCACCTGGAGCAGGGCGACGCGCAGCATCAGGAATCCCTCAGAAGCATGGCCCCTGTGACCTTCGCCGCCTTCGCGTTGCCCGGCTTCAGGTCAGCCTGCATCTGCGCCAACACCGGCAACGCCCGCTCATCGGCGAGCTCTGCGCGGGGCCACCCCTTGTCAGACTGGGGCGCCTTCGTCGGCAATGCCAGGCGTGGGCTGGTGGGCGCGCTTAGCGTCCATCATGACCCATTTGGCCCGAATGTTGTCGACTCTCTTCCCGATGCTCGAGATTGAGTTGGCCTTGCCGGATGCGACGAAATTGGCGCACCCGGAGACGTGTCCGTCGCTGTCGCGAAGGAAGAAGAAGTGGCGTAGAAGCGCCACGAACGGCATCACGCCCAGATACGCTCGCAATAGTAGGCGAAGACGGACAGGAGGAGGATAGAGTTGGGATGGAGGTGCAATGCCTGTAGCCCAAAGTGGTCCAGGACCTCATAAAAGAAATCGGAGAAGGGGGGAACCAACCCGGTGGTGATGCTGCTCGAGAAGAAGGGGAAAAAGGTGCTTCCCTTAGGCTCCGGCACGTCGGAGGCAAGCCGGAGCTTGGTCTTGCCCCCTTCATTACTCTCCCCCGCCGTCAGCAGGCGCGCGGAGGCGAGGCTCTTTTCTGTGACGGTGGGTGCTTCAAGAGTTGGCTCGTACCAAGCCGGCGCTGAGGAGGACTTGACCATGCGCGGCGCCATGGGTCGTAGATGCGGAGCAAGGTTGGAGTGGATATGGAGATTTTGGCGACGAGGAGCGAGAAAGGGGATCTGGAGCAAGGCGAGGAAGAAGCAATGAAGGCAAGCACTGTCTGCGCCAACCTTTTGTCAAATCAAGCAGTTGCCAAGGCAGCGCGGGGAAGTGGAGACGCCCACGTCCAATCGACCGCCATGCGTCGACCGAGGCCGCAGGCTTTTGGAGCCCGCAGCGCTACGCGCTTGTCCCTTGGCTTCGCCGCGAAGCCAAGCCCAAGCGCACCTTGGGCCCGGGGGCTACTGTCGGCATTCTGGAAACGGGGGTCCCCAGACTTGCCTGCCTTCGGCCCACGGCGTGGCTGCGTTAGCAGGCCTGTATGGCACATCTTCATCAACAAGGCATTCAAGACCCTCGCGAGGGGCCAAGCCTTGTGAGGCGGACGACGCAGGACCTCCTCAGGAGCGGCCTCACCAGGCTGCCTCGCAAGGAGCGGAGATATCAAGTCGAGGCGAACCTCGCGAGGCTATCGTGACATGAGCCATAACGATCAACACCAGGCGGGCGCTAGGCGAGCGCCAGCGCGCACAGTGTCCTTGTTTCCTCTTTGGTGCTAAGGAGGCCAGCTCAGGCGCGGAGTACTGAGGCATCAGGCAAAGGTTTCCATATCGGTGCAACGAGACCGAAGACCAGCAGGACGGCAAGACGGAGGTCACCATGGAGCCCAAGACGGCGTCACCACCAGAGCCTTTTGCAGGCGAAGACCACTTCTGTCACGATAGCTTGTACTAGTTGTCCCCTTTCAAAATTGCCCGCCGTTGTTGGCTCCCTTCCCGCTCAATATTTGGGGAGAGGACCAGGGCCTATATAAGTAGAACTAGACACCACTATAGGGGGCATCTGATCTTAGCTTGGTCTCATCTGATCGAGTCCTCACCCCCACAAGTTCGACAAGCACAAGAACACCTCAACCTCAGGAGGCTGTTCTTCCCCTTGTACTGTTCATCATCAGCCCAAGAGGCAATCCACCACCACCACACTGGAGTAGGGTATTACACCACAACGGTGGCCCGAACCAGTATAAATCTTGTGTCTTTGTGTTGCTAGTTCGTCGAGTTAGTCCGCGAGATCTTAGCGAGCTAAGGCGTGGATCGGTAGGAGGGAAAGAACTTCGTGCGCACCCCAAAGTTTGAACCTTAAGGGTTTGCCGGAACCCTAGATCCGACAGTATGTACAAGTAGCTATGTGTTTGATCTCTCTCTCTCTCTCTCTCTCTCTCTCTCTTGTGTTCTTGATCTGGCACGATCTTGATGTATCATGAGCTTTGCTATTATAGTTGGATCTTATGATATTTCTCCCCCTCTATCTCTTGTAATGGATTGAGTTTTCCCTTTGAAGTTATCTTACCGGGTTGAGTCTTTAAGGATTTGAGAACACTTGATGTATGTTTCGGCGATCAACTTGCGGGTTCCGTAACATTGTGAACTTATGCATAGGGGTTGGCACATGTTTTCGTCTAGACTCTACGGTAGAAACTTTGGGGCACTCTTTGAAGTACTTTGTGTTGGTTTGAATAGATGAATCTGAGATTGTGTGATGCATATCGTATAATCATACCCACGGATACTTGATGTGACATTGGAGTATCTAGGTGACATTAGGGTTTTGGTTGATTTGTGTCTTAAGGTGTTATTCTAGTGCGAACTCTTGAATAGATTGATCATAAGAATAACTTTGAGGTGGTTTCGTACCCTACCATAATCTCTTCTTTTGTTCTCCGCTATTAGTAACTTTGGAGTGACTCTTTGTTGCATGTTGAGGGAGAGTTATATGATCCAGTTATATTATTATTGTTGAGAGAACTTGCACTAGTGAAAGTATGAACCCTAGGCCTTGTTTCCTAGCATTGCAATACCATTTGTGCTCACTTTTATCATTAGTTACCTTGCTGTTTTTATATTTTCCAATTACAAAAACCTATATCTACCATCCATATTGCACTTGTATCACCATTTCTTCGCCGAACTAGGCACCTATACAATTTACCATTGTATTGGGTGTGTTGGGGACACAAGAGACTCTTTGTTATTTGGTTGTAGGGTTGTTTGACAGAGACCATCTTCAACCTACGCCTCCCACAGATTGATAAACCTTAGGTCATCCACTTGAGGGAAATTTGCTACTGTCCTACAAACCTCTGCACTTGGAGGCCCAACAACGTCTACGAGAAGAAGGTTGCATAGTAGACATCAGTATACCAGAATATATTGATCTAGCCCCTGCAAGAGTGAAACTGACAACATAAATCGGGTGTTGCATCACCTTCTTCTTCTGCTCGACTTCGCCCACTTGCGCAGACTCTGTCTCGCCGGGACCAGGCATTGTCGGGGGTTCCGCCTTGTCGGCATCAGGCCTTGCCAGGGAGAGCTCCGGCCCATCACCTGACGGCTCAGCCGCTACCGCTGCTTCTTCCTCAAATTCTCTCTGTACCACCAGTGCAGCACTGACCACTTGATTCTTTGCCGCCACATATAGCAGCAACGGCTCTCATGGCTTAGGCGAGGCTAGTATTGGCGTGGAGGAGAGGTACCTCTTCAAATCTTGCAGCGCTGCCTCTGCCTCTAGAGTCCATTTCATCGGACCCGCCTTTTTCAAAATTTTGAAAAAGGGGAGGGCGCACTCAGCAGATTTGGAGATGAACCTACTTAGGGCAGAAACGCAGCCGGCGAGCCTATAGACGTCTTTGACTCGTCTTGGCGCCTCAATCTGCTCAATCGCTTTGATCTTGTTAGGATTTGCTTCGATTCCGCGTTGAGACACAAAGAACCCAAGAAGTTTGCCGGATGGGACGCCGAATACGCACTTCTCTGGGTTGAGCTTGAGGTTGATCTTGCGCAGATTTGCAAATGTTTCCTCCAGATCCTGCACGAGTGTGCCTTGCCCTTTGTTTTGACTACGATATCATCCATATAAGCTTCCATATTTCTATGCAGCTGGGGCTCAAAACCAATTTGGACTGCTCGAGCAAATGTCAAACCAACGCTTTTCAACCCGAAAGGCATCCGCCCAAAATAGTATGTACCACATGGGGTGATAAACGCAGTCTTTTCTTCATCTTCCTTCTTCATGAAGATCTGGTGGTATCCTGAGTAGGCGTCGAGGAACGACAACGGGTCGCACCTGGCGGTGGAGTCCACTATCTGGTCAATGCATGGCAGAGGGAAAGGGTCCTTTGGACGGGCTTTATTGATATTTGTACAGTCAATACACAGCCTCCATTTCCCATTTGCCTTACGCACCATCGCTGGATTGGCCAACCACGTGGGGTGGAGCACTCCTCTGACCAAGCCTGCCGCCTCCAACTTCCTGATCTCCTCGATGATGAACTCTTGTCACTCCAAAGCTTGCTTCCTGACCTTCTGCTTGACGGGCCGCGCATGGGGACAGACAGCAAGGTGGTGCTCAATCACCTCCCTGGGAACGCAAAGATGTCGGATGTCTGCCATGCAAACACATCGACGTTCTCCCATGATGAGCGCGCTTTCCTATTTGCTGTCAAGGGTGGGGCTTATTGTAAAAGCTCCACCCGTGCCATCCTCCCTGACGGGGACCTTCTTGGTTTTTGGTGGGGCCGCCTTGGACCTTTTGCTCCCGCTGGCTGAACTCTCTGGCACATCCCCAACGGGAACGCGACACTCCGGAGAGGCGCATTTGCCGGAGGGGGTGCAGGGGTCCTTGCCAGAAGGGGCCTTGGCGGCAGGGGCAGAGGCCTTGCCGACTTTCTTCCCTCCCAGGGTCTCAGCGGCTGGAACGAGTGCCTTAGCGGCAGCCGCTGCAACTGCCTCCCGGTAAAGCTGGTCGGCACAGATGAGCGCGTCTTTCCTATCGAAGGAGACGGTGATTATGCTCATTGGCCCGGGCATCTTCAACATTTTGTAGGCATAATGCGATGCCGCCATAAACTTTGCCAACACTGGGCGGCCGAGTATCCCATTATAGGGAAAGGGGATCTTGGCAACATCAAAAACAATCTTCTTCGTCCTATGGTTCAGCTCGCCCCCAAATGTAACGGGTAATGTGATCTTACCCTTCGGCTAACTCCTCCCCGGGTTGACCCCTTGAAACGTTTTTTAATATTTACTGTGAGGCAAAGCCCCACAGCCCTTTATTAAGAAAAATACAACTGTACAAACAGAAGAAATTACATGGAGAAGAGATCAAAGCTAGAACTACCTACCTACCTACCTACCTGAATCTAAGTTAGGGAATTAATCCAAGTATACAATTTGGTCCTAGTGTCAACCTTCAGCCTATGAGCTAGAAGGGAAAGATCATGTAAAAAATTACATTTCCAAGCAGCAAAGGTTGCATTCTGTCCTCTGAAAGTTCTTCCATTCCTGAGGATCCAAATATTCCAGGCGACAGAGAGCATGACTTCAAAGAAGAAAGGATGCTTAAACCTGGATCTTGCATGTTGAATACATTGATGAATATCAGGCCCCCTGGTCCAGTCAACGGAGAGATAATTCCAAACTCCGCGGCTGAAATTGCAGTTGAAAAACAAGTGTAACCTATCCTCATAGACATATTCATTACAAATAACAGAGAGATTGTCATCCAAAGGAGATCTCCAATGCATGCGTATCAACAAGTCCTTGGTATTGAGTCTGTCAAAGAATAACAACCAACCAAAAACCTTGATCTTCATGGTGCACTTGCTATCCCACAACCATTTGCATGGCAGAATTGTAGGCAAATGAGAGTGCATGAGAGTGTAAAATCTCTTGGCAGTGTAACCGCCAGTTTTTCAGGCCAGATCCAAACATCAGGTAAGGCTAGGTCTCTGTTCAAATCCAAGATCCAAGCTTCTAGAACTTGCAACTCCAATGCAGCCTCATGTGACAATGGTAAGAGAAACATTGAGTATATATCCTGGGTATGAGAAATTCATGCACAGAGATTTTATCATTGCTAACAAAGGAGAAAAGCCTGGGTAATGTCCAACACAAAGGTCTGGAAGAGCCACCAATGAACCAAGCATCACACCAAAAAAGGGCAGAGTCTCCCATATTGATGTGCACTGAGGCAATGGAAGTATATGCATGAGAAAGCTTGAGAATATCCCTCCACCAAAAGGATCCAACTGGAGTTGTAGCGTGTGGGAGGCCATCAGCATAATAGCTATTCCAAATCAGGGTCACCCAGGGTATATCAGCCTTATTAAAGAACTTGTGGAGATGCTTGAGGAGGAGGCCCTTATTTTGAATGTGCAAATTGATCACCCGAGTCCTCCTTTGTCCTTTAGCCGACATACCAGATCCCAAGCAGCCAAAGATTGTTTTGGAGCATCAGTGTTGCCCGTCTCGTCGAGATCTCCATCGGGGATTTGCAGCCTCTCGATCACGGCGGGCGAGATCAAGTTCAGACCGGCCCCACCGTCAACTAGCACTTTCGTCACCCTGAGGTTGCGTATTGTTGGTGAAACCAACAACGGCAAACACCCGACCACAGTTGTGCGATCAGGGTGATCCTCAGTGTCAAAATGATAGGCGTGCTGGACCACTTTAGTGGCCTCTGGGCATCGAACGATGGCCCCGCCGCAGTGACTTCACGCAGCCAGTGCTTCAGTTGGCAGTGAGAGGTGTGCAACGAGGCACCACCAACGATGCACATGGCCTCTGTAGCTTTCTAGAACTCGTGCTCGCTGGACTCGTCGTCCTCATCATGATCATTGTCTCCCTCCTTCTTTGTCGCGGCCCCGAGCAGGCCTCTCTTATTGATTATCTTTGTCGCGGCGACTTCCTCGTCCGCCACGCTTCTTGCCGGACGCCTCAGCACCATCCTGGCCCTTCTCCTTATCGCGCCTCTCATACTCAGCTTTATGCTTCTCTACAAGCAGCACAACCTGTCGGCAATTCTGGAGGTCATGGCTCTTGGAGCGATGGATCTTGCAGTACTGCTTGTCGGAGCCTCCCGGCTTGTCGGCAGCCGCCAAGGCCCGACATGCGGCGCACCCGGCAACTTCCTTGCCGGGGTCGTCAACCTTGGCTTTCTTCGCAGTGCCGGGGTGATGACCCACAAGTATAGGGGATCTATCATAGTCCTTTCGATAAGTAAGAGTGTCGAACCCAACGAGGAGCAGAAGGAAATGACAAGCAGTTTTCGGTAAGGTATTCTCTGCAAGCACTGAAATTATTGGTAACAGATAGTTATGTGATAAGGTAATTTGTAACGGGTAACAAGTAACAAAAGTAAACAAGGTGCAGCAAGGTGGCATAATCCTTTTTGTAGCAATAGACAAGCATGGACAAACTCTTATATAAAGTAAAGCGCTCCCGAGGACACATGGGAATTATTGTCAAGCTAGTTTTGATCACACTCATATGATTCGCGTTCGTTACTTCGATAATTTGATATGTGGGTGGACCGGTGCTTGGGTGCTGCCCTTCCTTGGACAAGCATCCCACTTATGATTAACCCCTATTGCAAGTATCCGCAACTACAAAAGAAGTATTAAGGTAAACCTAACCATAGCATGAAACATGTGGACCCAAATCAGCCCCTTACGAAGCAACGCATAAACTAGGGTTTAAGCTTCTGTCACTCTAGCAACCCATCATCTACTTATTACTTCCCAATGCCTTCTTCTAGGCCCAAACAATGGTGAAGTGTCATGTAGTCAACGTTCACATAACACCACTAGAGGAAAGACAACATACATCTCATCAAAATATCGAACGGATACGAAATTCACATGACTACTTATTGCAAGACTTCTCCCATGTCCTCAGGAACAAATGTAACTACTCAGAAATCAAATTCATGTTCATAATCAGAGGGGTATTAATATGCATAAAGGATCTGAACATATGATCTTCCACCAAATATACCAACTAGCATCAACTACAAGGAGTAATCAACACTACTAGCAACCCACATGTACCAATCTAAGGTTTTGAGACAAAGATTGGATACAAGAGATGAACTAGGGTTTGAGATGAGATGGTGCTGGTGAAGATGTTGATGGAGATTGACCCCCTCCCGATGAGAGGATCGATGGTGATGACGATGGTGATGATTTCCCGCTCCCGGAGGGATGTTTCCCTGGCAGAACAGCTTCGCCGGAGCCCTAGATTGGTTTCGCCAGGTTCTGCCTCGAGACGGCGACGCTTAATCCCGAAAGCTTCCTTTTGATTTTTCCAGGGCGAAAGACTTCATATAGCCAATGATGGGCACCGGAGGCCTGCCAGGGGGCCCACGAGGCAGGGGCGCGCCCCCACCCTCGTGGACAGTGTGTGGCCCCCCTCTGGTGCTTTATTCTCCCAATATTTTTAATATATTCCAAAACTAACTTCCGTGGAGTTTCAGGAATTTTGTAGTTGTGCAGAATAGGTCTCTAATATTTTCTCTTTTTCCAACCCAGAATCCCAGCTGCCGTCATTCTTCCTCTTCATGTAAACCTTGTAAAATAAGAGAGAAAACGCATAAGTATTGTGACATAATGTGTAATAACAACCCATAATGCAATAAATATCGATATAAAAGCATGATGCAAAATGGGCGTATCAACTCCCCCAAGCTTAGACCTCGCTTGTCCTCAAGCAAAAGCCGATAACAAAAAATATGTCCACATGTTTAGATATAGAGGTGTCGATAAAATAAAATACGGACATGAGGGCATCATGATCATTCTTATAACAGCAACATATATATATATATATATATATATATATATATATATATATTGTCATATGATTTATTATGCTAAAGTAGCAATATATTCACAATGTCAAGTATGAATCCGAAACTTCATTGAAAACTAACAAACTATAATCTCAGTCATTAAAGCAATTTCAATTTATCATAACATCAGAAAGAGTCAATATAAGAGCTTTTCAGCAAGTCCACATACTCAACTATCATATAGTCTTTCACAATTGCTAACACTCATGCAATACTTACGGGTATGGAGTTTTAATCGGACACAGAGAAAGATAGGGGCTTATAGTGTTGCCTCCCAACCTTTTACCTCAAGGGTAATGTCAACAATATATCAGGATCTTTCCAACACAATGTGCTTGCCCAAGGATAAAATGTAAAAATGAAAGGTGAAGATCACCATGACTCTTGAATAAGGTATAAGACAAGAATTAAAGATAGGCCCTTCGCAGAGGGAAGCAAAGGTTGTCATGTGCTTTTATGGTTGGATGCACGAAATCTTAATGCAAAAGAACGTCACTTTATCTTGCCACTTGTGATAGGGACCTTTATTATACAATCCGTCGCTTTTATTGCTTCCATATCACAAGATCGTATAAAGCTTATTTTCTCCACACTAATAGATCATACAATTTAGAGAGCAATTTTTATTGCATGCAACAATGACACCTTACTTGAAGGATCTTACTCGATCCATAGGTAGATATGGTGGACTCTTATGGCAAAACCGGGTTTAAGGATATTTGGAAGCACAAGTAGTATCTCTACTTGGTGCAAAGAATTTGGCTAGCATGAGGGGGAAAGGCAAGCTCAACATGTTGGATGATCCATGACAATATACTTTATTTCGGATATAAGAAAACATAACCCATTATGTTGTCTTCCTTGTCCAACATCAACTTTTTAGCATGTCATATTTTAAAGAGTGCTCACAATCATAAAATATGTCCAAGATAGTATATTTATATGTTAGAACCTCTCTTTCTTTATTACTTCCTATTAATTGCAATGATGACCAAAACCATGTTTGTCAACTTTCAACAACTTTTATTCATCATACTCTTTTATATGTGAAGTCGTTACTCTCCATAAGATCAATATGATCTCTTTAATTCTTTTTACTCTTTTTCTTCTCTTTTATTTTTATTCCCTCAAGACCATTTCAAGATAATCAAGCCCTTGACTCAAAACTAATCTTTATTATATATAGCTCACGTACTCGATTACATAGAAAGATCATAAAGCAAAACTCAAAACTAAATCATACTAAAACTTTATTGAACTAGATCAAGATATTACCAAAAGGATCGAACTAAGAAAAACGGTAAAGATAGGAGTGTGATGGTGATACGATACCGGGCACCTTCCCCAAGCTTGGAAGTTGCCAAGGGGAGTGCCCATACCCATGTGATTATGTCTCCTTCTTCGGAGGTGAAGAGGATGGTGATGATGAAGATAATTGTGCCTTCAGCTTTTTTATATTGTACTTGAGAAGAGTGATTTCCTCATTTAAATCATCGACCTCCGATTCCAGCTTCAAGATCTTGTCACATAAATCCCCTTTGCTTTCCTGCCGAAAATGAGAAGGAATAGATCGGTTGTTAGACAGTTTAGCCCTCTTAGGGAGACTAGACTTCTTGAACTTCACGTGCATATCCCCAGGTTGAGGTAGAGGAACATCCTCCTCCTCTGAACTTGAATCATTGATCCTCCTCATCATCCGTAGTTCGACCACAAGGAGATAGGTCCCCATAGGTCTTTGGGTCAGCAATGAGATGTGAGACATAGCTCTCTCCGTCAGAGTCCTGAGATGACATCTTGCTCTAAATCTGTTATGGAAACACCTCGAAACAAAAACAGAGGATATCTGTGTGGTACGGTGGTCAAAACCTTCGGGAGATTATATAATGAATTTTTACTGACCAAAAGAAGTATTGTGCAAGAAAACGGAGTCCGAGGTGCCCACAAGGCAGGGGGCGTGCCCAGGGGGTAGGGCGCGCCCTGCACCCTCGTGGATGCCTCGTGTCCTCTTCGGACTACTTCTTATTTTCCTATTTTCTTAAATATTCCAAAACGGAGAAAAATTGCTATTAGAACTATTTTGGAGTCGGTTTACTTACCGTACCACATACCTATTCCTTTTCGGAGTCTGAAACGCTCTGGAAAGTGTCCCTTATGTATTCCTCCGGGGTTACGGTTTCAATAACATTAGTTTCAACATTTATTGGATTACCTGAGATATAATGTTCGACTCTTTGACCGTTCACCACCTTCGGATTTGTGCCTTCGAAGTTGTTGATTTTTATGGCACCGGAACAATAGACCTCCTCGATGACGTAAGGACCTTCCCATTTAGAGAGGATTTTTCCTGCAAAAAATCTTAAACGAGAGTTGTATAGCAAAACATAATCACCTACATTAAACTCACGCTTTTGTATCCTTTTGTCATGCCATCTTTTAACTTTTCCTTTAAACAGTTTGGCATTCTCATAGGCCTGGGTTCTCCATTCATCAAGTGAGCTAATGTCAAATAGTCTCTTCTCACCGGCAAGTTTAAAATCATAATTGAGCTCTTTAATGGCCCAATATGCTTTATGTTCTAGTTCGAGAGGTAAGTGACAAGCTTTTCCATAAACCATCTTATACAGAGACATACCCATAGGATTTTTATATGCAGTTCTATAGGCCCATAATGCATCATCAAGTTTCTTGGACCAATTCTTTCTAGATCTATTAACAATCTTTTGCAAAATTAATTTAAGCTCTCTATTACTCAATTCTACTTGACCACTAGACTATGGGTGGTATGGAGATGCAATTCTATGATTAACATCATACTTAGCAAGCATTTTACGAAAAGCACCATGAATAAAATGTGAACCACCATCAGTCATTAAATATCTAGGGACTCTAAACCTCGGAAAAATAACCTTTTTAAGCATCTTAATAGAGGTGTTATGATCAGCACTACTAGTTGGAATAGCTTCTACCCACTTAGTAACGTAATCAACAACAACTAAAATATGTGTGTACCCATTAGAGGAAGGAAACGGTCCCATATAATCAAAGCCCCAAACATCAAATGGTTCAATAACGAGTGAATAGTTCGTAGGCATTTCTTGACGTCTACTAATATTACCAATTCTTTGACATTCATCACAAGACAAGACAAACTTACGGGAATGTTTGAAGAGAGTAGGCCAATAAAACCGGATTGAAATACCTTATGTGTAGTTCTATCTCCAGTGTGGTGTCCTCCATAAGCCTCAGAGTGACACCTGTGTAGGATCTGTTCATGTTCATGCTCAGGTACACAACGTCTAATAACACCATCTACTCCTTCTTTATAAAGGTGTGGGCCATCCCAGAAGTAATGTCTTAAATCATAGAAAAACTTTTTATTTTGCTGGTATGTGAAACTAGGTGGTACAAATTTAGCAACAATGTAATTAGCATAATCAGCATACCATGGAGCAGTACAAGAAGCATTTATGATAGCTAATTGTTCATCAAGAAAGCTATAATCAATAGGTAGTGGGTCATCAAGAACATTCTCTAACCTAGATAAGTTGTCTGCAACGGGGTTCTCAGCTCCCTTTCTATCTATAATATGCAAATCAAATTCTTGTAGTAGGAGAACCCATCTAATAAATATAGGTTTAGCATCTTTCTTTTCCATAAGATATTTGATAGCAGCATGATCAGTGTGAACAATTACTTTAGAATCAATTATATGTAAGGTCTGAACTTATCACAAGCAAATACAACTGCTAAAAATTCTTTTCTAGTAGTAGCATAATTTCTCTGGGTACTGTGTAGAGTTTTACTAGCATATTGGATAATATTTAATTTCTTATCAACTCTTTGTCCTAGAACAGCAACTACGTCATAATCACTAGCATCACACATAGTTTCAAAGGGTAAATTCCAATCAGGTGGCTGAACAATGGGTGCTGAAATCAAGGCTTTCTTAAGTATTCAAATGCTTCTACACAATCATCATCAAAGACAAAAGGAACATCTTTTTGTAAGAGATTAGTCAGAGGCCTAGAATTTTTTTAGAAGTCTTTAATGAACCTCCTATAAAAACCGGCATGACCAAGGAAATTTCTTATACCTTAATTTCCTTAGGACACGACATCTTTTCAATAGCATCAACTTTAGCTTTATCAACTTCAATACCTCTTTCAGAAATGTTACGCCCCAAGACAATACCTTCATTAACCATAAAGTGGCACTTCTCCCAATTCAAGACAAGATTAGTTTCTTCATATCTCTGCAAAACTCGATCAAGGTTGCTTAAGCAATCATCAAAAGAAGTTCCATATACGGAAAAATCATCCATTAAAACCTCAACAATCTTTTCCCAAAAGTCAGAGAATATAGCAGTCATACATCTTTGAAAGGTAGCAGGTGCATTACATAAACCAAAGGGCATATGTCTATAAGCAAGGGTACCGAAAGGGCAAGTAAAAGTGGTCTTTTCTCGATCATATTTTGACACAGGTATTTGAGAGAAACCAGAATAACCGTCTAGAAAGCAAAAATGTGTATGTTTGAATAATATTTCTAGCATTTGATCAATAAAAGGTAAAGGGTAATGGTCCTTTTTAGTAGGTTTATTTAGTTTGCGGAAATCAATTACCATTCTATAACCTGTAACAATTCTTTGTGGGATAAATTCATCTTTATCATTAGGAATAACAGTAATACCTCCCTTCTTAGGGACACAATGGACAGGACTTACCCACTGACTATCAGCAACGAGATAAATTATACCTGCCTCCAGAAGCTTTAGTATTTCTTTTCTTACCACTTCTTCCATCTTAGGATTTAACCGTCGTTGGTGATCAACAACCGGTTTAGCGTCTTTCTCCAATTTTATTTTGTGCTGGCATAGAGTGGGACTAATGCCCTTAAGATCATCAAGAGTATATCCAATAGCAGCACAATGCTTCTTCAGAGTTTTCAATAATTTCTCTTCTTCCTTCTCTAAAAGGTTAGCACTAATAATAACAGGATATATCTTCTTTTCATCAAGATAAGCATATTTTAAGAGGATCAGGTAATGGTTTAAGCTCAAACACGAGATCACCCTTGGGTGGAGGAGGATCGCCTAGAATTTCAACAGGCAAGTTGTGTTTCAAAATAAGTCCCTTCTTGAAGAATACTTCATCTATTTCCCTTCTTTCATTCATAAACATTGTTCTAAAGGATCACTAGGAGGCACGGCAATAGAGGCAAGACCAATAATTTCATATTTACTAGGGAATTCTTTATCATGGGCTTGTCTATGAAATTTAGCAAAATTAAAATCATGAGACATATCCCCTAAACCATAGTACCAATATCCTTTTTGCAATATACTTAGCATTAACAGTATTCAAGAAGGGTCTACCAAATATAATGGGACAAAAGTCATCTTGTGGGGAACCAAGGACAAGAAAATCAGTAGGATATTTAACTTTACCACACAAGACTTCAACATATCTAACAATCCCAACTGGTGAAATAGTATCTCTATTGGCAAGCTTAATTGTAACATCAATACCTTCTAACTCAGCAGGTGCAATATCATGCATAATTTCTTTGTATAAAGAATGAGGTATTGCACTCGCACTAGCACCCATATCACATAAGCCATGATAACAATGATCTCCTATTTTAACAGAAATAACAGGCATGCCTACAACAGGTCTATGTTTACCTTTAGTATCGGGTCTAGCAATTCTAGCAGCTTCATCACAGAAGTAAATAACATGCCCATCAATATTATCGGCCAAGAGATCTTTAACCATAGCAATACTAGGTTCAACTTTAATTTGCTCAGAGGGTGTAGGTGATCTAGCATTACTCTTACGAACAACAGTTGAAGCTTTAGCATGATCCTTTATTCTAACAGGGAAAGGTGGTTTCTCAATATAAGTGGAAGGAGCAATAGAATCAACATTATAAGTGATACTCTTTTCTTCAACTTTAATAGGTTCAATTACTTTTACTTCAATGGGAGGAGGATTATATTTAAACCACTTCTCCTTAGGGAGATCAACATGAGTAGCCAAGGATTCACAGAAAGAAGCTACTATCTCAGAGTCAAGTCCATATTTAGTGCTAAATTCACGACAAACATCGGTATCCATAAAAGATTTAACACAATCAAACTTAGGTGTTATACCTGACTCCTTACCTTCGCCGAGTTCCCAATCTTCAGAGTTGCGTTTAATTCTTTCCAATAAATCCCATCTGAATTCAATAGTCTTCACCATAAAAGAACCAGTACAAGAAGTATCGAGCATGGAGCGATTATTGAGAGAAAGCCGAGCATAAAATTTTTGAATAATAATTTCTCTTGAGAGCTCATGATTGGGGCATGAATATAACATTGACTTAATCCTCCCCCAAGCTTGAGCGATGCTTTCTCCTTCGCGAGGCCAAAAATTATATATATAATAACGATCATGATGAACCAGATGCATAGGATAAAACTTCTGATGAAATTCCAATTACAATCGGTTGTAGTTCCATGATCCAATATCATCGCATAGCCTAAACCATGTCAATGCCTTTCCCTTCAAAGATAAAGGGAATACCTTCTTCTTGATAACATCCTCGGGCATACCTGCAAGCTTAAATAATCCACAAACTTCATCCACATAGATTAGGTGCAAGTCAGGATGCAATGTTCCATCTCCTGTAAAAGGACTAGGTAGCAGTTTCTCTATCATACCCGAAGGAATTTCAAAGTAAACATTTTCAGTAGGTTCAGTAGGTTTAGGAGCAACTCTTTGCTCTACTGTTCGGGGTGAAGATACCCCGAACAAGCCCCTCAAAGGATTACTTTCCATAATAACAAGTGACAGTAAATTTCAACACACTATATAAATTTTTCCTTACCAAAGGCGCTTCACTCTCTGGCAACGGCGCTAGAAAAGAGTCTTGATGACCCACAAGTATAGGGAATCTGTCGTAGTCCTTTCGATAAGCAAGAGTGTCGAACCCAACAAGGAGCAGAAGGAAATGACAAGCGGTTTTCAGTAAGGTATTCTCTGCAAGCACTGAAATTATCGGTAATAGATAGTTTTGTGATAAGATAATTTGTAACGGGTAACAAGTAGCAAAAGTAAAAAAAGGTGCAGCAAGGTGGCCCAATCCTTTTTGTAGCAAAGGACAAGCCTGGACGGACTCTTATATAAAGGAAAGCGCTCCCGAGGACACATGGGAATTATTGTCAAGCTAGTTTTCATCACACTCATATGATTCGCGTTCGTTACTTCGATAATTTGATATGTGGGTGGACCGGTGCTTGGGTGTTGCCCTTCCTTGGACAAGCATCCCACTTATGATTAACCCCTATTGCAAGCATCCGCAACTACAAAAGAAGTATTAAGGTAAACCTAACCATAGCATGAAATATGTGGATCCAAATCAGCCCCTTACGAAGCAACTCATAAACTAGGGTTTAAGCTTCTGTCACTCTAGCAACCCATCATCTACTTATTACTTCCCAATGCCTTCCTCTAGGCCCAAACAATGGTGAAGTGTCATGTAGTCGACGTTCACATAACACCACTAGAGGAAAGACAACATACATCTCATCAAAATATCGAACGAATACCAAATTCACATGACTACTTATAGCAAGACTTCTCCCATGTCCTCAGGAACAAATGTAACTACTAACAAATCATATTCATGTTCATTATCAGAGGGGTATTAATATGCATAAAGGATCTGAACATATGATCTTCCACCAAATATACCAATTAGCATCAACTACAAGGAGTAATAAACACTACTAGCAACCCACAGGTACCAATCTGAGGTTTTGAGACAAAGATTGGATACAAGAGATAAACAAGGGTATGAGATGAGATGATGCTGGTGCATATGTTGATGGAGATTGACCCCATCCCGATGAGAGGATCGATGGTGATGATTTCCCCCTCCCGAAGGGATGTTTCCCCGGCAGAACAGCTCCGCCAGAGCCCTAGATTGGTTTCGCCAGGTTCTGCCTCGAGACGGCGGCGCTTCGTCCCGAAAGCTTCCTTCTGATTTTTTCCAGGGTGAAAGACTTCATATAGCCAAAGATGGGCACCAGAGGCCTGTCAGGGGGCCCACGAGGCAGGGGGCGCGCCCAGGGGGGTAGGGCGCGCCCCCACCCTCATGGACTGGGTGTGGCCCCCCTCTAGTGCTTTCTTCACCCAATATTTTTTATATATTCCAAAACTGGCTTCCGTGGAGTTTCATTTCTTTTGGAGTTGTGTAGAATAGGTCCCTAATATTTGCTCCTTTTCCAGCCCAGAATTCCAGCTGCCGGCATTCTCCCTCTTCATGTAAACCCTGTAAAATAAGAGAGAAAAGGCATAAGTATTGTGACATGATGTGTAATAATAG
This sequence comes from Aegilops umbellulata, assembly GCA_032464435.1. Classification (NCBI taxonomy): domain Eukaryota; kingdom Viridiplantae; phylum Streptophyta; class Magnoliopsida; order Poales; family Poaceae; genus Aegilops; species Aegilops umbellulata. The sequence goes on from CP136055.1 coordinate 95,280,661, forward strand.
CCCATAATGTAATAAATATCGATATAAAAGCATGATGCAAAACGGACGTATCACAGGGTCATCGGAACCCTCAACGGTAAGCACGGTCTTACCCTTACGCTTCCTATTGCGGCGTCGGCCCTTCTTTGCCGGGGCGACGACGTCTTCATCTGTGGAGTCGGTTTCCGCGCCGGCATCTTCTCTGGGGTACTTCCTCCCTTCTTCAGGCCGAGCACATCTATCGGCTAGAACATAAAGCTCGGCTACATCCTTAACCTTGTTCATTGCCAGCTCCTCACGCATCTTGCAGTTGCACACATTCTGGTGGAATGCACCGATGATGGCGGCTGGATGAACATCTGGGATGTTGTACTCCACACGGCTGAACCTTTGTATGTACTTGCGCAGGGTTTCGCCGTCCTTCTGGAGGATGACATGCAAATCACTTGCCTGGACAGGAGCTTGGTGGCCTCCGGTAAAGGCGCCAACAAACTCGTGGCATAGATCCGACCAAGAAGAAATGGAATCCACCAGCAGGTGCATCAACCATGACATGACGTTGGGCTTAAGTGCCAACGAGAAGTAGTTGGCAAGCACCTTGTCGTCGCGAGCCCTGGCAGCTTGCATCATGATAGTGTAGATGATGAGGAACTCTGACAAGTGAGTCTTGCCGTTGTACTTTTCTCCGACCTCAGGCTTCAACGTGCGGTGGGTGGGCCACTGGAACTGCCACAACTCACGAGTAAAGGCTGGACAACCCACCTCGTAAGGTAGGTCACTGGAACCCCCCGGCGTCAGGCAGTCCATAGTGGGCCCCGCACGCCTATCTGATTGATGGCGCGCTTCCCGTCGCCGCTCGATAGTGGTCCGAGCATCTTACTGAGCTCGCTCCCGAAGAACTTGACGTTGGTCGCAGCGGGCTCGCAGGTTAGACGACACTATGGAAACATTGTCGCGGGCGTCGGCCCGACGAGCCGGTGGCTACTTTAGCTGGCGTGGGGGAGGAGAGTGCACCGTGGTCGCAGCGCCTCCAGTCCTTCCACCACCGGCGTGCATCGGCTCGAGAGAGCGCCGGATCGAGGGCCCCGCTGGTCGCAGTTTAGCACCTCTCACAAAACTGCTTGGGGAGATTGTTCCTTGCTATGTGACTCCTCCATTGGTCCAATTAGTTTTTGTTCTAGTGCTTTATTCTTTGCAAATTTGTGATGCCTAGGTGACCATGTTCTTGAGCTTGCATGTCAAATTTATATGCTTCCAAGTAGTTCTAATGCATGATATAGTCTCTAGGCACTTGTAGGAGTAGTTGCTATCAATTTTATTAAGGTTGGCTCACTTTTGTTTGAAGTTACTAAAAATATCAGAATTTTTTCAGAGGAAGAAATATGTTTAGGAAAATGTTCCAAGGTGGTTCCTCAAGGAAGCAAGGACCCAGGCTTGCAATGCGTGATGCTGATGAGGAGCCACCAAGGGACGCTCCTGTGCGGCCCTGCGAATGGCCTTCGGAAAATTTTATGGATCGAGCGGGAATCAAGGAAGAATTTAACGCATATTTGCGTAACGCTGATCTTGTGAGCTTTGAGGCACAGAAGTAAAGCCAATACCATAATCTCACTAGTACGTTTGTGAGGAGGTTTGAATTTTCATCTTCACGTAATTCTCCAACTGTCCTGTTTGATCTTTATGAATAATCTTATACCATGGACTTAGAGGATTTTACTTCTGCTTGCAAACTTCCACAATGGGGTAGTGTTAGTGAACCCCGTAAATCTGAATTTAGAAACTTTGTTGCTGGTATAACCGTGGGGGAATCTAGAGATATAGCACAAGCTACCATAGGGACCATTCATTTTCCTGCTATACATTATTTTGCTCTCTTCATAGGTAGGTGCATAAATGGTAAAGATGAAGCATGTCATATGTGTGTGCCTGACCTCGGTTTTCTTAGGAGTGCTGTGTTAGGAGACAAATCTTATAATTTGGGAGCCATTGTTGCACGTAGGTTGCATAATAATAGATTTAATGGAGATTTCTTTGGTGGGATTTATGCAACCCGCTTAGCTGATTTTCTTGGTGTGGACATTTGTGAGGATGACATTGAGTTGCCTCCTACTTATTTAGACTACAATTCTATGGTCTATCACCAGTTTGTCGAGAGGAATGAATCACCTCTCCAGTATCGACTAATCTTTGACAAACGGCGTGTTGTCCGTATTACTCTTCCTGCTCCTGCCTTCTTTGATTATTAGGCGAAAGGAAGACATTTTATTACCAGAGAGGAGGCAGATGAGTACGAGAGGACGGTGGAGGCAGCTCGCCGCCATGCTATAGCTCAGGAGGAGATAGCCTCTGCATCACAGTACGACCCCAGCTACACCTATGGGTATCCGCCAGGCCATCCTTGGCAATGAACCAACTTAGGCCAAAAGCCTAAGCTTGGGGGAGTACGTATTTCCCATCGACATTACATTTATGTCCACACACACTCATTGCTAGATGTCGGTGCTCATACTCTTTCAGTGTAATATCCATGCTAGTTTATTTTGTTTTTCTTGCTTTCTTCTTGCACTACAAAAAAATACACTTCTGTGATGATACGTGTTTGTCACAGTAGGTCGCTTTTTTTGTCATGCATGTACATCCATGACAAATTTATGATAGAATCAAGATAGTCATACCTGCGCTGTCGTAGAAGTGTTCCATGACATTACCAAAATTATCATCACAGAAGTGTCCACTTCCATGATGATAAATCGCGCGTCACAGAAGTGCTTTCGTCAAGGGTGACCGACACGTGGCATCCACCGTAACGGAACGCCGTTAAGCTATCGGGTCGGGTTTTGGATCCGATAACCCGTTAACAGCCCCGACCAATGGGGATTTTCCATGTGTAATTTCATCATTGGCTAGAGGAAACACGTGTCGGCTCATCGTCGGGACAGATGTCATCCACTCACTGGACAGAAGGCGCCTATGATACGTCGACACGTGGCACGGCCCAACAAGTTTAAATAGGCCGGCCCAACTAAAGGCCCACAATTGCGGACCATAATGGGCCGGCCCAGGTAAAGGCCCACGAGATTTTGCGGACCATAATTGGCTGGCCCAGCTAAAGGCGCACAAGATTTCGTGGGCCATAATGGGCCGGCCCAGGTAAAGGCCCACAAAATTCTTGTGGATCATAATGGGCCGGCCCAACTAAAGGCCCACGAGATTTTGCCGACATTAATGGGCCGGCCCAGCTGTAGGCCCACAAGATTTTGAGGACCCTAGTAGGCCGGCCCGTTAACTGGCTGCCATGTTTTGGGCCAAATGACGGACCATATTTGATCTGGTCTATTAATGGCCTGCCACGCTCCGGGCCTAATAGTGGCCCATATGAGATCCGGCCCATTAAAAGCCTACCACGTTCTGGGCCAAATTACGGCCCAGATCAGGTTCGGCCCTTTAAGAGGTTTTGGGCCTAATTATGGCCCATATCAGATTCGGCCCGTCAACTGGACGCTAAGCTTTTGGGCCCACTAGCTAAAGGCCCACTTAGTAATTCGGCCTGATATTAGTTTTGGCCTGTTAAGGGCTCGTTTAACATTTCGGCCCCATGTTAATTTTAGCCTGTTAAAAGCCCGTCATATAGTTGGGCCTAACTACGGCCTGGTTTGCATCCGGCCTGCTCGCATTCGATATCTGATTGGGCCAAACAAGGACCGAGACAATTTTTCGGCATGTTAAAAGCCCATGATTTGATTCGCACAATCATGGGTCGGGGTTCATTTCGGGCTGCTGCCGGCCCGTGAGCTGATCGGCACGTTTCAGGACCAACCTACATCGTGATTGCATGACGGCCCGATTATGTACCGTAATTTTACGGTTTGGCCTGTTTACTGCGAAGACAGGATATAGATACAGTAAAATAATTGTATCATCGTGAATAAGAGAAAACCTATACTATACAATAAAGAAATTACACATCCACTGGGCATCAAAGTTCGCCACTATGATAATAAAGCACAAGAAGACAGCAGATTACATACACTGGGCATCAAAGATCGCCACCAGTGCAAATAAACACGCCAAAAAAATAATATAAAAAACCGACAGCACTTCAATAGAGTTCAAGAAAGGTTAGCCCTGCTGGGGAGCTGCAGCGCAAGCAACTGAGCAAGATGATGAGACTGCGCTTGTTCAACACTTATATCTTCCTCACTCTGAAAGATAAACAAGCAGACAGATGACAGGTTTTGCACATAAAAGTATCAGTGCTGACAATTCATCACATTTATAAAGTGACACAGTTTAAATTTGCATTAACACAATATGGTATTGTTCAGGTCAAGACATGGCAGGAAATGACATTATGAAGGAGTTGGCAGTTTCACGACACCACTGGATTACAGATCAAGAACTCATAAGTATCAATGGTTGGTGTGTTGTCAATTTATACCATTTCAGATTGGCAAATAAAGAGATGGTTTAAATAATAGTAGAATGATATGACATTGTTCATAGTTAAGACATTGCAGAATATGACATTGTTCATAGTTAAGACATTGCAGAATATGACATTGTGCTGTAGTGGGTAGGTTCAACACACCACTGGATTACAGATGAAGAACAGAAGCATACATGCAGTGCAAAAGAAGATCACGTGCTCTGTATAGTTTAATTTACATGGTATGAAGAAGTAACTTGGTTGTACAACTAAAAACTTAAATTGAGAAAGGACGAACTTTTTGTTTATGAACTACATACAATAAACTTTAAACGAGCAATTTGATGCAAACACCAAAAATAAACAGCTGTTGTAGTCATGCCTAACCAAATATATACAACAAAGTTTGAAGGCTTGAGATGGATAAGCTTACATTATTGGTGAAGACAGGCTCTATAAAGGCCATGTCCATGCTGATGGGGGGGCAATTCAATATGTTTACCACAGAATCTTCTTCAAAAGCATTGCCTTTATTCTACATTTTGTTAAGAGTAAATATAGATGTGATAATATACAAAAAATGGAGAATATTTAAGATAAGATGAAGAGTGATGCTACATAACCAAGTAGCTATAAATGTAGGTGCAGTGATACAGGCAAAAGGTACAGCCAAGAGCAATGCACAACTAAACTTCTTCAGTACCAACCTTATGGTAAGAGTAAATATAGATCTGATGAGTAGAGAATGGAGGGCAAAGGAAAATAAGCTGCAGAGTGATGGTACATGAACAACTACCTGTCATTATAAGTACACTGATAAAGGACAGCATGTACTTACAAGAAGAATCCAGAGCTAAAAAACATTGGCATTGGATATATTCTACACTAATGTAACCATTCATACAGATCAGATAATTTGGAGCGAACAATTGATAAGCAAGCTATCATGCATACTGCTTCACATAATGAACCAGGTATGTATGCAAGTACAGTGATACAAGACAACAGGTACTAACAAGAGCAAAGCAGCGGGCAGCATATTTGCGATATCCTGTTGTTCTTGTCAAATCAGAATTCTTCTTCAAGCAGATTTCCTGCAAAAAAGATCTGTAAGGCACATGCGGAAAAGTAGAAGTTCAAATTGTCATGTGATTTCATAGACAGTACCTCATCCTGGGAACGAGACCAGTGCATAACAAGGTTTTTCCATTCAATGTCTTCTAAATTTAGCACAGGAGACTTCACCGGAAATTCGTTTACAGACTTGCCATCAGAGTGTGATTTCCTCAGGTAACACCGATACTGCTGCAATGCTTCCTTGAAAAGCACAAGCAAGCTTTGCTCGTCATGACAACGATGTAATGTAAATCATTGATGTGTTCAATCAGCAGAAAACAGGAAAATAATAACCATGAATAATAGCACTTACACGTAAGTTGGACAGGAAGATGTGAAAATGGTGTTTGTCTTCACAATAATCTTCCCATGATGGGAATATATGCACGTAGTCCCTAACAACATTGAAAGCATTTTCTTTTAAACTGGGAATAAATGGATGGGGTTCCAATCTGCAGGAATTGGCCGTCTCTGCAGTTGGGATAGGTCTTCGGCCGGTGGACTTGTTGTACTTTTTGCCGGAGTGAGATTTTTCTGTGGTATAGCTGGTGCTATGGCAAATGAAATCAGTATACCTTTTGCTGGAGTGCAGGTCCTGTGTGGTGGGGCTAGTGGTGTGGCCAGTGAAGTATGGGTATTGTCTGCTGGAGTCGGTCCTACGTTTTGTGTCACTGGTTGTACAGCCAATATAAGTGGAATGTTGTCTGATTTCTCCGGCACCACCATGTTTTTCAAGGACTTTGTTGGTGCTCCTTCAGTTTCGGCAATCACCCTCTTCCTTTTTGATGTCTGATGCACAAGAACATCATTTGAGTGAAAAAACATGGTATGATGACAGATGGAATATGTATTGATAATGGATGGGCATGGCATCTCGACATATATGATGAGTAAACTAAGCAGATGGTGGTGCAACAAAGTAGAAGAAATGCAAGACAACATATGCAAGATACGCGCAATCAATAAAACCTTGCCAAATTAGAACAGGCACCTTGATGGGTGAACGGGACAGGCCATCTGCCTTTGACTCCTCGAGGTTAGAATAGTCATTAGGATGATATTCTGAACAAGAATCAACAGGTGGGGAGCGTACGAGTTTCATTGCTTCCAGAATGGCACTCAATGCCTTGCTGCCAATTTTGTAAGTCATTGGAGTGTTCCACAATATTCTTCTGATGCGCGGATTCTGATATTCACTGTAATTGCGTATAATATCTGAGAACCATGAAAACATAAATAGTTGTGATATTATCTTTGTAATGTAGATGATATTCTAATATAGGGGCGCCCCTCTAAACACTTGTGTGCTATCACTAGATTCTGATGAGAGAGCTCATGTGTGTTGTAATATGGTGCGTGCATTTATATAATCTGGCACAAGTACACAAAAAATAGGCTCTAGAAGTAAGGATAGCTGGCAGATGATAGGTTCATAATATACTATATAGAGAGTTTATTGCCAAACCATGATAACAAGAGCACACAGCAACTAGGCAGATCATAGTGTACATAACAGGGGTACACCATAACCAGGATATATAAATTGGGAAAGTGGAACTGGCTGGAAATTACGATGTTGTATTGCCGCTAGTAATTGAAAGCCTATCGATCACGTACAGGCCAGCTCTACCAGTTGTTGACTGCAGATGTCCCTGCTCCCCTTCCTGACAAGGAACATACTGTGCTTCCCATACAGAACACCGCACGGGCCGCCGGCCGAACCACCAGCCCCACTGCCTGTGTTCCTCCGCCACCCCCACCCCCTCCCCCACCCGCGTCGAGTTTTCTTTGTTCGACGAGGCCCCACCACCGCCCCACAACCACCATCCCCACCCGAGCCCCTTCGATCGCACCGGCGAACTCCGGCGAGCTCTGAAAAATCGACTGACCCAATTTTGAAATTTAGTCTACTGTGATTTAACTAGCGTGGAATTTAAAAGGGGAAAACCATAAGCATTGCGAGTATGGTGTTGAGCGTGCCATGGCGGATCTGAAGGTGCAAACCGGACAAAGGCAACTTCGCAACCAAGACAAGAAATCAGAGTAAAGCAGTGGCGATCTATTTTCTTGTTGCGATAAATAAGTTGAGCAGATACGAAAGAGTACCGCCTCTGGTGCGGCGCCGTGTACGCATCTGCTGAGAATTTGACGGTGGTGCGGTAGCGATGGCTGTCGACGGCGTGGAAGCAGATCTAGGAGGGTAGACGGTGGCGGCGGGGCACGGTGGACGAGACGGTCGTAGGAGCGGCGTCGACAAGGTGGACGATGGCGGGGATGAAGCGAGAGGACGAGATGCAAGGATCCCGGTCCGAAGCCGTGGATGAGAGAGGTCGATCTCTTGTAATGGACGGTGGCGGCGGGGTATCAGCTCCGGCATGGTGGAGGAGGATGGCGGTGGATGGGGCGGCGGACGGCGGCGGCCGGAGGAGGGTGGGGTGGAGAGGGTGTTTTGGCGCCCACGGAGTACGAATGGGGAAAAGGGAGGTAGAGAGGAAGGGGGAACCATGTATTCAGGGCGCGCTTGTCTCAAATGCGAGGAAATTTACAAACTTAGCCCCCGTTTCAAATTTCTACTACATCACAGCAACACTAGTCGGTTGGGGATAGGACGGTAATCTCGCATACACCGAATATTTGCCGACGAGAGTTTGTTTTTGGCGCCCACCGTGTATGAATATGAATCGGGGAGGGAGTCGATTTCGGCCAAGGACACTATGTTTTGGCGCCCACCGTGTATGAATCCGGGTGAGAGGCGGTTACGTCACGTTTGGGTGAAATTACAAACCTACCCCTATCAAAACCTATAGAAATCCAGCATATAGGCTTTGCGTGGCAGGGATCGGCAGTAGTGATTTCCATCTCGCAGATTTTGGTTTCGGGCGGTTACTGCGACTTTCCCCGCTTCGTTCAAATTTTGCAGAGTGCACGTTTACCATGCCAACTCAATTCGAATCCCGTTTGTATTCTATTTTTTTCGGGCGGGATCCATTTTCAATTGGAATTACATTCTATATACATCATTTTTTATATATACTTTCAAAAGCACAACAAAGAATTCTGCTCCTTTATATGTATGACATGATCTACAAATACAACGATCTCGAAATCTTAAGGTTGAATTCAAAAAAAATTAACCAAATTATGTTCTACTAAAATGTATGGATCAGTAATATCTACATATTAAATAACATAGATGTGCGTGAATTCATATGAGTATGCATGTTTGATAAATCAATTTTGGTTCGAGTATGGATTACATGTATCATCATCTCGAATTCAAATATTTGAATCCCTTTTTTGTTCACTCCTTTCACGCCCATCTCTCTCGCATGCATGCTCCTTCAGGTAGCTATCACTCTCTTTTCTCCAGCTCACCCGCACGCTCACTTCATGTTGCTCCTATCCTCGCAAACATGGTCTCTCGATGTCTCCCTTGAGAAGTGTCACAATCTCCCTATCATTATACATTACACGGTTTTCATTATCTCTCACGTCTCTACTGTTCCCTGGTATCACTCGGTACCTAAGCTTTCTTTTTCACCGCCAAACACACAGTCTCCACTCGTCCTTCACGTTGTCTTTCTCTCTATGGGATTCTCTCACACACCCTATATGTCTCTACATATGACTCATACCACTAAAATTACTCTCTCTATCTCTCCTGTAGACACAACATTTGTTGCGGTCTCCTTTTCGTCTCCATCCCAGACTGACATTATTCATTTGTTTACCGATCAGACAACCCCGACTACCGTCTCCTCTCTCTCTCTCTCTCTCTCTCTCTCACACACACACACACACACACAGACACACACACACACAACTCCTACTTCCACTCCCCTTCCCGACTACTGTCTCTCTCTCACACACACACAAAACTCTCGCTTTCGCACCCCGACTCGTATTTCTCTCACAAAAAATTATCGACTAGCTAGCCTCTAGATAGGTTTATACACCCGCACACTCGTGCTTCCACCATCGCATACATGTCTCTCTCCCGCTCCTTGTATCTATGTAGATTTTTCTTCCCTTCTTGAGACACACCCTCTAGATCGTGCACACACACACTATCGCCTCATTTTAAGCTGATACCTATCGCACACACACTCCTTGCGTCTTTGTCACACATGCACTCCGTCCTCCTCCACTCGCCCTCTCTCTCACACACACAGGGGCTTTTTTCAACAACTAGCAAGATGCCCATGCGTTGCACGGAACATCAAGATGCATTTGTATGAGTAGTTTATCTTGTGGGAGAAAAGGATGAACGAGGGAAGGCCTTATTTGCAAATGTGGAGAGGGGTGTGGGTATCTTTTTGCAAAATTGCCATAGTTTCCTTCCTATCCGTCAGATATAGATTGGACGGCCTATATTGCAGGATGGCAGGCACACGATCATCACCGACAATGCTTATTATAAGAGTAGGGATAAAAATAGAGTTGGTGATGATGGTGGGCCTACCATCCTGCAATCTAGGTCGTCTGATTTATATCTGACGGATAGGAAGGAAAATATGGCAATTTACCCGCACTCTTCACCACATTTGCAGATAAGGCCTTCCCTCGTTCATCCTTTTCTCCCACAAGATCTTGATGTTCTGTGCAACGCACAGGCATCTTGCTAGTAAGAGTAAAAATTAGACATATACCACTTCTCGAATCTTGAAACCAATAACATTCCCCACTTATCTCATCAAAACCACCAAAGGAATATATTTTGAGTGAAACATAACATATTTTTAGTGATATACGTATTTCAAAGCTAGACTTTTTTCCTATCAAATCGGTGAATATGTATTAATCCAGTGGCGGAGACAGGCCTGGGGCAGCTAGGGCTATAGCCCCAGGCCTAGAAACAACTTCCTTTGTAATTTCTTCATGCAAAGCATAGAAAATCATAGAAGTTTGTCACTCAACATAGCACAGCCCCAGGCGTAATCTGCATTTAGCTCCGCCACTGTATTAATCTACTTTGATCGTGTGGCAACGCATTGGCACATTGCTAGTAGTTATTATATTTTTTTTGGACACCAGACAAACGGTGGAGTACATATACAAAGAGAAGAGGCGCACGCACGCAGTCGGCCTCTCGTTGTCTCGCACACACGAGTGTTACGTAAAGGCGACGTTAACAAATAAACCCTAAAACCCTAGGGGCACAATTGCTGCATTCGCGGGTACCGGGTACGTGGTGGAGCACCTTTGTAGGAATAGTCAGCTCGCGTGATAATTTGATCCGTAGGAGCTAATGGTCGGGACCACAGGTGAACGACTTGGAGCACGGTGGCTCGCCAGTTGCCACAGATCGAGTAGCCACGTTTAAAATATCGTTTTTTAGCGGGGTTAAGAGTTCCGATTTTCAATGGCGCGTTATAAGTAAGTAGTTTTTAGAACAATTGGTATGGAGCGAAAATGGAATTCATAGTACTACGTACCTCCTTGGCGTATGGTTGTATGGTTTTTTTTTGCGATGGAGGTTGTATGGGTTTATGTTGCGAGATGTTGAACCTGGTAGTTCTAGGGCAAATATTATGGTTTAGATTTAGATGCTGGTTTTCTTTAATGAAAATCGGAAGGGGAAACCCTTCTTTGATTAAAAAAAACTACTACCTCCATTCTAGTTTACTAGTCCCCATCGTACTTTGGGTCAAAGTTTGTCCACGAACTTTACTTGTAAAATGTGAATGGAAAACAAGATTTTGTTATACCCAAACAAAAAAGGACTGGAGGGAGTGATTGCTCTGACACAGACGCGACCTCTCATAGCGCAGGCATTGAACCGACGCGCCGGCCAAGAGGGCCGCACTCGCTGCAGGCCCGGCTGAGCACGCCTCCGCGCTGCGTGCAACCAACTTAAGACTGCCCCGCCTGCCTTCATTGAATCCGCGCGTGTGCCGGCAACACGTCCTTCCGCGAGCCGGCAGGCGTTTTAGAACACAAAACATGACTAAAATATAATTAATTTACGCATGGTCTTGACTTGTTGTGCTCGCACTGGTAGCAGGAACTAGTAGAGGATTTTCTTTATTTATAACTCTCCTCACATTTTTTTTGGCTTTGAAGTGAATCATGGTTGTGGACATTATGTATGAATGTGCAGATATCTGTGAACATGAGTTTGATGTGGAAGTTGAACTTGGAATGTCGGGCTTGCACGTGAACTATACCATGTCCAATGCTTCATCTGTTATTGTTTGGAAACTAATTGATGTTATTACATGACCCAAAAAAACATTTTGTGCCACATCAGTAGATGCACGGACATCACAACAGGCATGCTGACTGGATAAACATTTGAACCTAGCTATTATGAAGGAAATTTTGTATTGACAACAATTTTAGATAGCAGGAGACGCCTAGCCTGCTCTGCCTCTACTAGCTTATTTCTGGCTTCTTCCATCTCTTCTTTGGCTTGGGTGAAGTTAGCATCTGATTGCTCTTTTCGCTTCTTCAGGAACTCAGCTACATTCTCAAGGGTTGCTGCACACTTTCTTTCAGCCTTTACTAATGCCACGAGGACACGAACAGCTGACGACTCCACCTAGCTTGTGTGTAATCCAGCATCATCTGGGAATTTGCACCTTGTGTCTAATCCAGCATCATTAGGGAACTGGCACCTTGTGTGTAATCCAGCCTCATTTTTGAAACATGATCTCGAGGTTGACCATACTTCCCTCCTCGCAGGAACTGCATCCTGACATGAAGTTACTTCTTTTTTAGATCAATACTCAGAGCAACCTAGATCCATTTAGTAAAAGCCAGATAAATAGAACTCGGAGAAGTGAATTCAAAAGGAATAAATAAATAAAAACAGACTACAAGGTGAGAAAACCCACTTCCTACATCAAGCTAAAAACGAAAGCATTAGGACGATTAAGACTCTTCTTATTACACATCGAAGAACACCACGCTTAAGAGAAACAGAAACTACAACATATACACATCAAAGAACATGAGGCTACACAAAAGTAATTGAAAGGGTGTTACTTACCAAAGCTCGTTTTACAGGTTCGGTGCAGCTCCTCTTTAACTTGCCATGCTCCTTGAAGATGTCCCGAATATCCCGTGTTTGGTCTTCATTGCTCCTCTGCATGTTCGCACTCATGGTTTTAAAATCTCAACATGGCAAGAAAAATATATTACTAGTAATACTCGCGCATCTTGTGGGCAACATTAAAGCACTCGTCTGCCATGTTAGAGCATCTCCAACAAGATAAACTACTCATACAAATGCATCTTAATGCGTGCAACGCATGGGCATTTTGCTAGTTCTAAAAACCTTTCCATCATTTACCACACTACTGGTTGCAGATGAAAAACCTACCCAAGCACAGCGTGATACATGAGCGACGCACAATTACAAGCTGATATTATGTTGGACAATGGAGGCTATAACCAATTACTTTTACGGGAACAATAGCACCCAGGAAATTTGAAGGGTAGGTATGAACAAAATTGGAACTGCACATGTACTGCTAAGTGATTCGATACACACATTACCAATCGGGAGGAGAACGATGGTCGCGGCGGCCTCTGTGAGTCATGGTCGGCAACGGGAGTCAATTCATTATCCACGACGCTGGTACTTATGCGCTTGGCGTCGGCTTCCGGGAAGCAGATCCGAGACCGTGGAAGACGATGTCGGGGAAGAGGCTCCGTGTACGAGACGATGGTGGACCGGCTCCAGTGCAGCGTACGAGGTCGTCGATGAGGCAGATGCGCTGCGGTGGACGAGTGCACCGATGTAAAGGGGAGGAGCACGAAGGCTGCGGTGCCGTGGAGAAGTCTATTTTGCGATGGGGATAGAAATTGGGGAGTATTCAGGTGTACTACTCTGGGTGTCGGGGTGGGGTTGGCTGGGTAGGGTGAACCTGAAGTTACGAAAACAGCCCCCTACCAAGCGTCATCCGTAGGCCTGTTCCAAAGGCTATGATGGTAACTTCCCACTGCTCGAATCGGGGTCGCGGGAGATTTTCCCGCCGACCTCAAAATTTTGTGACACTGGCCTCCCCGTGTGGCATGTTGAGTGATTTGGCTAAGCAACTAGCAAGTAATAGTAGTAAACTCTGCATATTAGGTTTGACCAAAGTCAAACTTCCTAAAGTTTGACCAAGTTTATAGAAAAATATAAACATTTACCATAACAAATATGTATGATGTGAAAGTACATCCAATAATGAATCTAATGGTATTTATTTGTTATTGTATATGTTAATATATTTTGTTATAAGCTTTCTGAGAGTTTACAAAACTTGACTTTGACCAATGCTAATACGTGGACTTAAATAAAAACGGAGGGAGTACACATTTATTTTCTTAGTTTGTAGTGAACTAATCATTTGTTGAAATTGTGAAATAAATATATTAGGCTATTGACTTCGAATGTAATGGTCTATACAATTCAATAGTTACAATCATTGTCGAATCCCAAGATGTATACAAGGTCTATAGTACTTCACAACATGCTCAAAATCACATAATCCCAGTCAAATGAGAATCTAAATGCATTTCATAGTTATTACTTTGTAGGATGCAACAAGAACAACCATAACTCTACATCAGCCATTATAGAAGCAACATTTTGACATATCCCAATGTGTGAATGAAACGTGCAGAGAGAGCTTTTGAAGATGGAACAGATAGGGCGGGAAAGATTGTATGTATGTGGACGAGAGAGTAGGAGACAAACCTAACGAGACAGAGAGAGAGATAGAGAGAGAAAGAGAGACGAAGAAGTTAGGTCTGTGAGAAAGATGCATACATGTAATATACATGAGATGCGTGTGCATCTGGATTCTGTATACGTGGAAGGAGAAGAGACAACATGTTTGATGAGAGGGCAGGAAAAACATGGACAAGAGGGGAAGGATATCGTGGGTTGAGGGATTGACAATTTTGTGCGGGGGAGAGAGGGATTGGTAATTTTGTGCAAGAGAGAGAGGGTGGGGGGAGGAGTCAGTCAGCCGTCGTCACATCACCCTGCTTCCAAATGACCCCGCATTCTCTAGCGCGGTGTGGTCGCCGTCTTCGATCTGCTCGTTGCCCTCTTTGAAGATTGAGGTGTTGTGCATGTTGGGGTGCAAAGAAGCACAAGCGAGAGTGGTCGTCGTATAACCTTGGATGGGGATGAATTGTGTGCTCAGGGGAGTGTGTGTGTGTGTGTGTGTGTGTTGTGCTGCGTGTGACTCTGTGTGTGTGTGTGTGTGTGTGTGTGTGTGTGTGTCAGATATTGAGAGAAAACAAACCTAAGGAGAGAAATGGGTATTCACGAAGAGATTGTGCGGGCCTTGAGGTGGGCAGGGGCCGGGTGAGGGTGTCAAAATGTGCGCGTTGATGCATGTGTTGCATGCGACCATGCGAGGGACGGACGAATCGAGAGAGATGATTGTTGTGTTACGGATGCTCCTCTCTCTGTCTCTCTCTCTCTCCCTCTCTCTCTCACACACACACACAGACACACACATAAGTAAACTAGAAGACTGTTCTCTCATGTATACACAATGTATCGGCATCTGTCTATGTCTCACTCATGCATGATCATTTGCACATTCACACCTCTCTATGTTTGTATCACACGCACACCGTCTCCACATTGCCCTTCCGCCACAACACACATATGGACACATACACACGTTCTCTCTCAGTCACACACACAAAATCAGTATTAAAAAAACTAGGGCGCACCTAAAACGTCCAAATCCAAATAAACACGAACTAGAACTAAATTCAAATATATGGAAATATTGCAGCGTCAAGAACTTTCACAGGAAAAAAAAGTTGAGTAATGTTCGAGGATTGTTTTCACACACAAAAAAAGGTTCGGGGGATGTCCTTCGATCGCGACACAGTGACGCACCGTTCGATCGACCGCGCGGCCGCGGTTCACGCGCTTGCACAGGATTCCGTATCGTGGCTGTGGTACTAACTAATAAAAGCGCTGACTAAGTCTAATGTTTACGTGTACTAGTATGGTTTTCTTTTAAGTTTGACCAACCTTATATATAAAACTAAAGTAAGCTCCCACACGCGCACTCATCAATATGCTGCCGCCTCCGTTGCGCATGTCGGCGCCCGTCTGCTCCGTCCAACAATTTCTCGCCCATCGCCGCCATCCCTGTGCCATGAAGCTGAAGGCTCGCCCGCTCACGTTGTCTGCAGTCCCTCCTCGCGATGCCACCGCGCTGCCAAGCACGCGAGCAGCTAGTGGAGCCGCGTCTATGCACGCAGCGTACGAAGAGGAGGATGAGCGCGTGTTCCAGCACGCCGGCGAGGAGGAACTAGCGTGTCATTGTCGTCTCCGCCCGCGCGGAGGAGGCGCACATGGTGGCTGTCGCGGCGGAAGCCGGTCGCGCGCGCGTTGAGCCCGCAAACCGGGTGCGGACGCGGAATCTACCTTCGAGACCTTGAATGCCACATGGATCCTGCAATCTGAAGGAGCAATTTGGGTCAGTCGACTCATGTGAGCCGTTTGATGCAACATGGATGGCTAGAAGGGCTTCTTCCACCTCTTCTACCGTCTTCTTCCTTTGCTCCGTCCAACTTCTTTCACAAATCGGCTGACCCAAATTATACTACTAGTACGAACGTATTAAGTACAGTAGGAACACGAAGATACGAGCAGTAGTACCAACTGCAAGAAGAACAGTAGTAAGACATAGTACTAGTACTACTGTACGTACTAAAGAGTTTAAATAACGAGAAAGAACATAAACATAGTTCTGTTGGGGCCTCAGCACAACACACCCTTGAAAATAAACTAATAAGCAACTAGTCCGCTTGACACTGCAGTAGAACCAGCATGAGCGACGACATTGCCACCTACTTGGAGTCCGAGTCCACATCCTCGACTTCGTCCTCGTCCCTCTTCCTCTTCCTCTTCGCTGACGCTTCTTTGCTTGAACCGGACACTGGGCTCTGCTTCTTCATCCAACCCTTGTAGATATTTAAACAAAGGTAGGCATCCATTGCTGCGTACAGGATGTGATCTTCATCTAATGTCTTCGACTCCCATGCATGATGAAACTCGTGATGAGGTTTCTTTAGTTTAGCGTACGAAGGATCAATCATGGCTGCTGCCAGGGTTAGCATTGAAGGTTGAGAGGAGGACACCAGGCTTGCCTTCTGGAGATCGAAGGGCTGGCCTACAATGAGACCTATCCGACGCAGGACGTCACTGTCGTTCTTAAAGCCTACAGTAACGAATTTCACTCTTTTGTCCTTGAGGAAGTTCTTAAAATCCTGGCACTCAACGTCGGCATGGCATATGTGGTAGACCAAGCAAACGTTATGTACGCAAACCTGGATCACGGCAGGCTTCTTCCTCTCTTCGTCCTTTAGATCCTTCGCTCGTCCCAGGACTGTGGTGTACTCAACATCTAGCCCAGCGACCCACTCATCCGTTGAACTGTTGAACATGCGTAGGAAGCGAGCAAGCCATGCTTTCACCGTCTCGGATCCACGTGTGTAGATGACGATGAACTGATCATCGGTGATGGCTCTAACCTGGTACTCAGCGGCGACCATGGAGATTTGGGAGGCCATGGATTTTGGAGGAGGGTTAGGAGAAGTTGAACTGTTGTACCCCGCAAAAAAACTGGGAGCGAACTAATGTGGAAGGACGGGATGACTGGGAGCGAACTGTTGTAAGGTAGAAGATGGGGACGAGTAGGGCGTGCGAACGGCGTGGGGTTGCTGGCTTGCCCGGTGGATAAATGGTTGCAAGCCCCCAAAGAGTTCTCGAGAACTATGCGGGACCCACTAGATGTCATGTCTACTAGACCCATATCGTAGGCCTGACGGTATAGCATCTTCCTGTTCGCGCGCCATGCCGGCGCGTGGATGTAACTTCACTTAATTCCGTCAAACGTCGCGCCTCCCACGACCTTCGCCTCCCTCGCGCAGTCGCACCCTTTGAGACTCCGACCAGCTATAAATGAGCAATTTTTTTGCCTTTTTTTTAGACAAGCAATTTTTTTTGCCTACTCCACATGCATGATACTCCCTCTGGTCCTTTTTACTCCCGTCAACCATTTGCAAAGTGTTTGACCAAATTTATACTTTTTTAACACCACCTTATATTAATTAACCAGCCACACTAGTACACTCATTCGATACAATATTCACCACACAGGGCCGTATGTTATTTACAAGAATACCATCTAATCTATTGTCAAAGCTATACTTAGCGATTAAGTGTGCCACCTTATTGGCCGAACGGCTAATCTTTGACAATTGAAGATTGTTGATCAACTTCGAGATGCTCAACGCTTTCATCTTCAGGTCACGCATAGCAGACCTGTCAACGCTTTGACAGGCATCAATGAAATCCCACGACCAAATTTATACTAAAAATATCAATATCTACAATACTCCCAAAACACTTAGGCGCGGTGCATTAACTTCTACCTCGTTTCTTGTTTCTTGACATATCAACCAATAGGAGATGTGGGTGTGCTTGCTTTTAATGACTTGAGACTACCAAACACGACATGCAGTGGTTAGTTCATTGCATGCAATGCTATTAATTAGCAAATAAACATTAAGATCTCTCGTTTTCCCCTCCTCCTTGGTCACAGTGCACAATCTAAGATGACTTGCTCACCTAGACGGAGGGAGTACTGATTATAATGAGTATAAGAACTACGTTGTATAATGAGTGTAAAAATATTGATTTGACATTGTGAATGTTGACACATTGTGGAATAGTTTTTGAAGTCTACAAAAGTACTCAACTAGTGCTGTCGTTCTCCACAAAAAATGTGTTTACCAATGCATGCATGAACACTAGTTACTCTAACCCCCTCTCTTCTTTAATTCTTTGCCACATCAGCATGTTTGCTATTCCCGTATGCATGATACCAGCTAATATACCACCATTATGGCCAGCCTTAATCATCGCATGCAATAATTTAGTGCACCTTGAAATATGAACATGTGTGGGGCATGTTTGTTTTTAATGACTTGAGACTATACCTAGCCCGGCATGCAACATGACTTATTATGCACCGTTCCCCATAACTGCAGGAAGCCCGTTCGTCTCCAAATCTTTTCCTCTCCATGTGTGGAAACAATATGCCTACCAAACTCTCCTTCTCCCTCCGGTGGTCCCACCACTCCACCCCGTGTGAAAAAATCTGCATGCATGACTCTCCTCCCCCCACGCTCGTCCAATCCGTTGTGACCAGCAATATTTCCACCCCTTCACTCCCCTGTAATTTACTCCAACAATTATGCCCACGTAGCTGTTACTTAACTGCAGGTGCATTCGGTCACTGACATATGGGCCCAACCGGGGTCTGGCCCACATGTCAGTGATGCAACTGGACCTGCAGTTAAGTCAGTGTAGCTCAGTCCATATCTTACGTAGGTGTGCCATTGCTCGCTATAAATACTGCGCCTCCCACGACATCTCTATCTCCTCCCCCTCACGTTCACGTACATCGCTATCTCCTCCCCCTCACGTTCACGTTCATCGCTATCTTCTCCCCCTCACGTTCACGTTCATCGCTATCTCCTCCCCCTCCCTCTCACGTCGACCACCATGGCATCGCCCCTTCCAAGCCCTAGGAGCCCCTCGCTGCACCGCACGGACGGTCACGCGTCGTCGTTCCGTTCCTCGTCGCCACTAGTCGAGGAGGACGCATCGGCATTCCGCTCCTCGCCGCGACGCGACGCGTCGCCGTTCCGTTCCTCGCCGCCACTAGTCGAGGAGGACGCGTCGGTGTTCCGCTCCTCGCCGCGACGCGTCGAGGTGGATGCGTCGGTGTTCCCAATCTCGCCAGCACGCGCGCCGGAGGACGCGTCGGCTCCCCGCTACGAGGAGAACGCCGCGCCGCCCGCCGAGCCCCCCAGCCTTGAGGAGCTTTGGAAAGAAATGGATGTCGCCTTGTGGGAGGCTTTGCCTCCAGCAGAGCGCGCCAAAATAGAGGTGGATAAGAAGGCCGAGGAAGAGAAGCGCACCGCGGAACAAGCTGCCTGGGAGGCCTATGTCGCGCTCGAGAGAGTCAGGCAATTGGCTCTTTGGCAGAAGGCTCGTGCGAGGGCCGCGAGGGTGGCGGAGGATGTCCGTGCCGACGCCCTAAGTGCAGTCGGGCCCAAGCGCCTCATCTACGCTTGGCGGTACGTGGACCGGGTGCACGCTTCCAGCGAGGAGGAGTACTTGTTGGCGCCAGATCACCACACCGGTGAGATCGCGCTCGCCCACCGGCAAGCCGCCAATGAGCACCTTGCGAGTTGCGAGGCCGAGGAAGAGGCGTTGTGTCGGCGCGCTGGGAAACGGCCGCGCACCAGGGCACTCGTGGCACGCCGCAAGCGCTCCTGCGAGCGCCGTGGCTTTTAGGAGGATTATAATTTTTGTTTCGTAAGGCAATCTCATTAGTTTTGGGACACAAATGATAAATCCCGAACGTACAGGAATTTTTAGCATCCTTAATTAAGTATGTAAAAGGGAAAGTTTGGAAACCTTGTGTATTCGTACGCATTTTGCAAGTACGTGCATATAGCACAAACTTTACTATATACTATCGCACTACACGTCTCTCTCGATATATGCTTGCAGACTGTGCTACTCCCTCCGTCCAGGTCGATAAGTCATCTTCGGTTGTGCACCGTGACCAAGAAGGAGGGAAGACTTATACACCTAGACGGAGGGACTACTACTATTACTTATGTATGTGCAAATGCACGTTTTAACATTACGATGCAGTTTTTGTAAAAGTGGAAAAACAGCACTAGTCAAGCTTGTGAAACGATTCAATGCAAAACAAATGCAAAATGCTCATTTGACTGTTTACTTTTAGCTTCCTTCTCCGTGGTTATTTCTCTGTCGTACTTTGTACGGAGTATCTCACTGGTTGGAAAGGCATGCAAATACCCAAACCGCTTCCTACACCCTGTATCGAATTTTTTGCCTAACAGGTTGTGTCGTGCAATTGGAATTCCAACTTGAGTACTACTACTAGTAGGAGTACCAGGGGCCAGTTCTTTTAGGCTTCTAGATTAGTAATCCCATAACTACTACCTCCGTCCTGGTTTATTGGTCCCCATTGTAATCTGTGTCAAATTTTTGGTCAAAATTTAGCACAAATTACAATGGTGAGGAATAAACCAATTAAATCTTTGGTCAAAATTTAGCACAAATTACAATGTTGAGGAATAAACCAGGACGGAATAGTAGTTTAGAAGCCCAAATAAATGAGTGAGGCACCTTATTGTTACTCTCCACTGTGACTAGTCTTGTGGGAAAAGCTGGGGAAGCCACCAAAAGAACTGGCCTTAGGAGTAGTAGCTAGGGATCGAGTGTGCGAGATGAACCAGAGAAAGTAAATGCAGAGAGATGAAATGCAAAAAAGATGGAGGGACGTGATGGTTGCTTGTCCGTTTATTTTACCAGGCCACTTATTACTGGGAGTGGTCGGGTTTTGTGATATGATGGCTTTACTGCCGCGCCACGAGCGGGGTGAGAGGTGAGACTCCCGTGCAGCGCCGCCCTCTACACTAGTACTACTACTCCCTCCATCCATTTTTACAGGGCCTAACTTGTCAATCTCTCGTACCAAGGCATGTTCGCAAAAACAGGAACTGATTTTGGGACTAGTATCTGGATCCCGTGTAATCTTGCATGCAGCCTCCTTTGAATGCCTAGCCGCAGGCATCCCTTCCTTTAATCCCTCGCATGCAAATTACTCTCCTCCCTTTTCTACATGCATTCCCAACCATAATTCCTCAAATCATGCATGCCTTGGCTGAAATATAGAGCTCGCTCCTCCTTTGAAAATATGGTGGTGCTATCCATGCATGCAAATCAATGCGACGGCCAGAGCATTTTCACGATGAAGGGACCATGCACGACTTGCAAGAGAAAATTAAGATGGAGATGCCTCGGTTAGTTCATTTGGATAGGTTTGTTCGGATATTATTTCATCTCTAGAGCTCACAAACATCCGGGTGAAATAGATAAAAAGTATCTTTTGCAAAGAAATGCGTTCAACTGTTCAACCTGCATCCAAAACTTGTGAAGAAATAACTCTTATTGTGCTTTGCAGGAAATGATCTTCAAGAATTAGTTTTTGAGTATCCATTGTTATACATGTTGGCTACAGATGACATGGCACTTTCTTGTAGCCAACAGTTGGCTCTACTATTTAAGTATTAACCATGCCCTTATACACCTAGACGGAGGGATTAAATCAGGATGACTTGGGAGGGGGCAGAGGATATGTAATAAATGGTTCATCATAAGTCTTTCACCAGTACTGTAGTAAAAATTCGTACATGGAAGATTCTAGACTAAACCATAAATGGATACACTTTTATTCATGCGCGATACTCCAATAAAGAAAGATCATGCATGGAAGTCTCCACATGCTTAGACAGCGGATTACATTGAGCGAAGACTAATGATCAATATTTAACTTGATAATGCAGATGTCCAGGTGAACCTCCTTGGAGTCGCCGTGCACATCGTTGGGGTTCAAATAACACTGTGCCCTTTCCATGTCCACATCGGCGGGAAAGCCCCAGCTCGGCAGAGTCCAAGTATGCTTGTCGTAGCCAGTGTCGCCGCCCACATACCTCCGAGGGGTAGTAATAGTGAGCACGCACCCGTACATCGGCCTCGTGTCAGCGTCCGCGTCAGCGGCGTCGCCCCTGACACACACTACAGAGATGTGGCGGCGGCCTGCGCGGGCCTCGCCGGTGGCCACGATCAAGAGGAAGACGTTGTCGTCCTCCTCCGAGACTAGCAGGCAGCGCTGATCCTCCAGCGACTCCGGCACGATGAACGGGTAGCACGTCTCGTACTTGATGTTCTCCGCCAAGGGCCAGCAGTGATTGCCGCACGCATCCGTGAGGTGATGCACTATATCGTTGGATTCGTATTTGAACATAGTTTTGAATGATATAATTTTAGGTGACATGCATCAGCATTTATCGTACTATATATAATGTTAGTTTGATTTTTGGTCGTACTAATCTATAGTAGTAAGGTGCCCGTGCATTGCACCGAAGAGTGAAATGCATTGATCGGGGAGTTGTTTATTTTGACAAAGGATGTGGGGATCATCTCATGTGTAACGGGTATCGATAGGTTTCTTTGGATATTATTTCATCTCTAGAGCTCACAAACATCCGGGTGAAATAGATAAAAAGGTATCTTTTGTAAACAAAAGCGTTCAACTGTTCAACCTGCATCCAAAACTTGTGAAGAAATAACACTTATTGTGCTTTGCAAGAAATGATCTTTAAGAATTAGTTTTTGAGTATCAATTGTTATACATGTTGGCTACAGATGACATGGCAATTTCTTATAATCAACAGTTGGCTATACTATTACGTAATATTAACCATGCCCTTATACACCTAGACGGAGGGATTAAATCAGGCTGACTTGCAAGCGGGCAAAGGAGATGTAAGAAATGGTTCATCGTAAGTCTTTCACCAGTACTGTAGTAAAAATTCATACATGGAAGATTCTAGACTAAACTATAAACGGATACACTTTTTATTCATGCGCGATACTCCAATAGAGCAAGATCCTGCATGGAAGTCTCCACATGCTTAGACAGCGGATTACATTGAGCGAAGACTAATGATCAACATTTAACTTGATAATGCGTATGTCCAGGTGAACCTCCTTGGAGTCCCCGTGCACCGCGTGGGCGGGTAAAGGATGCCATGGGTTTTCCAAGTCCACATTGGCGGGATAGTCCCAGCTCCCCAGAGTCCAAGTCAGTTCGATGAGGCCGGTGTCGCCGCCCACGCAACACCGAGGGGTAGTAACACTGACCATGCACCTGTACATCGGCCTCGTGTCAGTGTCAGCGTCAGCGGCGTCGCCCCTGACACACATTACAGAGACAGGGCGGCGGCCTGCGCGGGCCTCGCTGGTGCCCACGATCAAGAGGAAGACGCTGCCGTCCTCCTCCGAGACTAGCAGGCGGCAGTGATCCTCCAGCGAGTCCGGCATGGTGAACGGGTAGCACGTCCCGTACATGATGTTCTCCGCCAAGGGCCAGAAGTGACCGTTGCATGCATCCGTGAGCTGATGCACCATGTCCGCCGCCGAGCCACAAAACGGCATCGGGCACTCATAGCAGTGGACGAAGGGCCTATTATCAGGTTTTTGGATTGTTGGAAATATGAGCAAATTACTATGATATTTAATCCAAATAAATAGGAAATAGATCATGACAGCATTGACAGAGATTAAACTAATCATGCAAACTAGCATAGAAGATGAACAGATCACATACTAGAAACATGAATTCTACCACGTTCTCGAACAGCAAGGATAGAATCACATATGGTGCAGCGGGAGCAGCACCGCCGGTGTTGACGTTGTTGCCCATGTCGTCGAGGATGAGGTTGCCGAGGTCGGGGAAGAAGTCGTCGTTCGCGAAGTCATCGCTGCCAGTAGTCGCGCGAGTGCGCTCCCCAAAAACCTGATCGCCCCTCTCCCATACAGGATCACGAGAGGCGGGGTTCCGGAGGCCTGCTGTCCCTTCTCCCGGTGCACACCGAAAGGAGGGATGGAGAAGACTTGCTTGGCAACGCAATGATCTGGAACGGTGGTGATAAACTATATAGTGCGGGCCGGGTAGGTCGTGGGAGTATAGCTCTGTCCTAGGCTCGGCTCAATCCCGCAACCCGCGGCGCGTCGTGACGAGGCGTGGCGTGGCGAGGCGAGCGAGGAGGAGGAGCGCGCGTGTAGGTCGCCTCTTCTCATGCTCATACAAGTGGTAGAAGAGCTCACCTTATAAAGGCCTACTAGCAAAATTCCAACATCGACCAGGCCGTCCATGAAACGGGAGTGGCTGTAGGGGACGTTGCGCCAGTTGAATATATGAGCAAGTTACTATGAGATTTAATCTGAATAAGCACAAAATAAATCATGGCGGCTATAACAGAGATGAAACTAATCATGTGGACTAGCATAGTAGTAGGATACAGAGTAGAAACATGAATTCTACCACGATTTCGAACAGGAAGGACAAAAACACATACGGTGCAACGGGAGCAACACCGTTGGCGTTGAGGTTGTCGCCCATGTCCAAACACCACGTAGACACGGTCTTTGAGCATGGTTCATAGTCGTTCCACGCTCAGGCATTGAAGTTTGTAACTATTTTAGATTAGAATATACTACTCCTTCGGTGCTAGTAGTAGAGCAGAGTCCTACTCTACTACTCTCCTCAAGCAAGTTAGGGCATAGCACTGTAGGGAGTACCAGTACTATGATCACTCAAGCAAGTTGTCTGGCATCGACATGACCCTACGCTATTGGTATGTGTCTCGTAAGTCAAGCGGCGTGTTGTAGTCATCATCACCTATCCACTTCCCACAGCACATATTCGCTTCTCCATCTTTGTCCGCACATAATATCGTCCAATCTTCCATCCCCGCTAAGGCGCCTCCCCCCTCGTCCGAAACCCAAGCACTAACAATGGCAGAACCGAGTAGTGTCCGCCGAAAGAGTGGCTGGAATTCGCTCCCCACAGAGGTAATCAAGCTCATTGTTTCGCGTGTGGACAATCCGAGTACCATGTCGCTCGCCGAGTGCTCGTCGGGGCTGTACCGTTTACTCAAAGCCCTCAGGTCGGAGCTTTTCAAGCCAGCTCCTTGCTTGTTGATGCCGCCTGATCTTCAGAAATGGCGTGTCACGCAGCATAACGATCGTAGGGTGGCGAGCATCAACCCCCTTGACTGCGATCTGATCCCCGTCAGCCTCAACTACATTAACGGTATGTACTGGGTCGGCATGAATACGTCTTGGATGGTGCTCGTCGACGGTCGCGGCAGCTGGATGCTTGTGGAGGTCTACACCCGGCGATTGATCCCCCTTCCTTTGATTAACACTGCACTGCTTTGGCATCGTGGCCCAGAATACTCGGAATCTTACAGTAGCCAACATGATACCAAGTTTGATTTGCTCAAGGTTGTAATCTGCCAAGTGCCCACAAGATCTGCGAATTATAAAGACTTCAGGCTAATTGCGTTCTTCAACCGCGGTCTCGCCTATCTGACAGGTCACTGTGGTAAGTGGATAAATTTGCACATCCATCGCAGGATCATACATCCTCCATGGTTCTATGATGCCATTGAACACAAGGGCTTCATTTACGCTGTCGACTCCTTCTATGGCTGGACGTATTACTGGCCTACTCTAGTCATCGCTACAAACGGCTATTCCAGCAGTATGTTACTTTCCTATGATATCATGATGGCTTGCTTATATTACTGTCAACATTTGCTGAAAAAAATATTCCTGCTCATAACATGTTGTTCTTAAGATTAACTATACCAAGAGCCCTTTTTTATTTGACTCCAACTTGATATGATGTTGTAGGCCGCCTGGTGTCCCTACCCTTCCTAATCCCAGAACCTTTCAAAGAAAAGCAGCATGGCAGTTGCAGGTGGTTCCTGGCTCGATCAAACGACGGTAAAAGATTGATGATCGTTCGCACGTACCGGACGTGTTGTTTCGTGGAATACAATCACAGTCACTGCAAGGTCTTTGAGCAGGATCCCAGCTTCTCTAGGCCTTCAGGAATTTTTTATTGGAGGCTGGTAAGTAGCCTTGGTACACGCTCTCTGTTTGTCGGACTGAATTCTCCGATTAACCAGGAGATAACCGATGGCAAGGATCATGATGGTAGCGTGGTTTCGTTCATTAGGCAAAACTGTGTGTACACAGCGTACCATGCGTCTCTGCATGCACCATAGCCTGATATGTGTCGCCACGCTCTGCAGCCCAAAGTAGGAGAGAGGGTTGCAAGTATCAGACTTTGACCTGCTGGCTGGTGTTTCCCCCGTCAGGCACCCATCTGGTTCAAGCCGTCAGCTAATCTCCACAGCTTAATAAATAGTAACGTCTAACTGAGCCAGTTAGTTAGATGCGTACACTTGGTGTAGTAGGATCTTTATTTAGTTTGATGCATACACTTGTTCTTTTTTGGTAGCCCTTTTGTAATGATGGCTGATGTTTGGTTTGGAAGAGAGAGCTGTGTCTTCACTCTTCTGGCCTGCTTACTGCTTCTGTTGCACCCCCAGCCCTGGTTGCTGCTGCTGCTGTTTTCAATGTACAATCAATAGTATATTTCGTCTGTTGGTTGAATAAATGTGTTGTTAGAACGATGAACACAATATTTTGGAAGTTGTTGCACGGTTTGATCCTTTAGTGTCCCGTACCGTACGTAGCACATACTATTTATCGTACGGAACACATTTTTTTTGAAACTCGGAACACATTTTCCACTTGTTGATAACATGCAGCCCACTGATGAAGGCCCAATAGAGAAGCCCATAATTAACTGGAAGGGAGGCTCTCACATGAATCCAGCCCAGGTACATGCTCATGGTCCCCTAAACATAAATAAGTAAATAAATAAATAAAGCTAAATGCTCATGCACCAGTTCTTTGGGAAAATAGGTAGCCCAGTATTTCTTTTTGAAGAATACCCAAGCTAGGCCTATTTGTTTTCTCCGAATTACTGGGCTGCAAATCTTTCAAGACGAGGAGGGATGCATTCCAGCCTGGCTTAAGAGTATGGTCAATGTCTGTTAAAAGTAATATCAAAAGGGGTTGAAAATTCCAAAAAAAATAGCAAATGGGATATAAGTTTCTTTTTTTGTTTTTGTTCTTCACTGATATCTTATACGTATTTCATTAGATTTAACATGACATAGTACTAATGTATTTTTAAATTTATTTTAGTATGGCTATTAATTTTTGGATTAAGAATATTTCGTTCCCCAGCAAAAAATTGCGAATTTCCAAAATTTCCCACATATTTAGTTAATTTTTTGGCCCTGGTACTGACCAGAAAATGGCCAGCAATTCTAAAAATGGAAAACGGGCTGCAATAAATTCCATATGAATTAGGAAAATGAGTAAAAATTCTAAAAATAATAGCAAATGGGCTGTACACGCCACATATTTCGAGGCTGGCTTGTTTACGCAAGGCTTTGTGAGTGAACACACGATTCTAGCAGCAGTTAGTGTTGGATGTCCATCCAACGGCCGATGTGCTTCTTCAATCTCTGATCTTCCTGCTCCAGCCGCCTAAACTAGCGCCAGCGGGACTGCCTGCTCCCTCCTCTTGTGGCCTGCTGTGATGTCGTGCAGGCTTCCCCGGCCCACCCTACTCCCTCCGCTGGCTTGGCCGCACGCAATCAACTGCCTCCTTATTACGCGAAAAAAATGATTCCTCCCACTGACATCTGGGGCGCACCGGTTGGGAGGCTGACATGTGGGCCTACTAAGTTGACGCATACGCAGGGCTTGTCAACTTAGTCAACAAACGATTCTAGCAGCAGTAACCGTTGGATTTGAATCGAACGGTCCTGCTGCTTCTTCAATCACTGCTCTTCTTGCACCAGCCGCCCAAACCAGCGCCAGGGAGACTGCCTGCTCCTGCCTCCAGTGGCCGGCTGTGCTGCCGATGAGGCCTCATCGCCCCCTACTACTCCCACCGCTAGCCAGGCCCTGCGACGACGGCAACCTCACACTGTAGCCGAACCAGTGAACCCTCGTACTGCTCTCCACGTGGGCATCCACTGCCGCGTCTTCCCCGGCTCCGCGTCGTCCCCTTCCTAGGCCTCGCCGTCGTCCATCGCCTTGGTACTCTTGGCGCGGCGTGGTCAACGTGGTCAACGACACTCCATCGGAAGAGTATTGTACGTGGAGAGGCTGACTGCTGGGTCCACGGCCACAGCCCAGTTTTTTTGTGATTTGCCAAGTAATTCGCTTTGTCAGGCCTGTTGGGCTGCAAATCTTTCAAGACGAGGAAAGATTTCATTCGGCTGGATGAGAAAATGGCCCATCAGTAATGAGAAATGGGTTGTACATTTTTAAAACACATCAAACAGGCAATTAGTTTCAAATATCTTTTTTCATTTCGAGATTTGAAATTACATTAATTTTTATGCGTGGAGAATTTGTTGGATTTTATATTGATATA
This sequence comes from Aegilops umbellulata, assembly GCA_032464435.1. NCBI lineage: Eukaryota > Viridiplantae > Streptophyta > Magnoliopsida > Poales > Poaceae > Aegilops > Aegilops umbellulata. The sequence continues at coordinate 95,309,140 of CP136055.1, forward strand.
CATTTATTTTTAAAATCAGTTTGAATGTGAGTCGAAATTTCAGGATTAAAAACAGTTCGGCCCGCTCCAAAATATGCAAAATTTCGTATAATTTTTTAACTGTGGCCACAATATGGGTTGTAATGCTAACAAAAAGAATATGGGCTCCAAAAAAACCTTAATAATTAGCAAATGGGCTGTAAATTATTAGAAATAATGGCAGATGGGTTGTATGCTGTTTCCCACAGATTTGAGGCTTTCCAAAAAAAGGTTGACACACAAGCAGTGACTGTTGGATGGCCATCCAACGGCCGTCGTGCTTCTTCAATCTCTGCTCTTCCTGCTCCAACCGCTCAAACAGGCGCCGACGGGACTGCCTGCTCCCTCCTCCCCGCGGCCGGCTCTGCTGTCGCGCAGGCCTCACCGCCCCACTGTACTCCCATTGCTGGCCTAGTCATCCATCTACTCACCCACACCTGCTGTTATTCTCTGGCGACGGCAGACGAACCAGTAAACCCTCGTATAGTCGTACTCCCCTCCGCATGGGAAACAACTGTCGAGTCTTCCCTGCCTCCGTGTCGTTCCCTTCCTAGGCCTCGCCATCGTCCACCGCCCTGGTGCTCTCAGCGCGGCCTGGTCAATGTGGTCAAGGTGGTCAACGATCGACATGCATCTGAAGTGGACTTTAGGTGGAGAGGCTGACAGCTCGGTCCACGGCCGCACGCAAGGAAATTCCTCCTTATTAGGCGAAAAATAATGATTCCTCCACCTGACATCAGGGACCCACCGAAAGGGCCTCTGTATTTCGTGAAAAAACGTTACCGCCGCTGACAGCTCGGACCCACCAGCTATATCTTCGCACGCAAGGAAGTGCCTCCTTATTACGCACAAAAAAATGAATACTCCCCGTGTTAGCTGGGACCCAGTATAGTGGTAGGCTGACTTGTGGGCCTACTAAGTTGACGGGGACGGAGGGCTTTGTCAACTTAGTCAATATGCACGATTCTAGCTCTAGTGACTGTACGATGTCCATCCAACGGCCGTAGTGCTTCTTCAACCTCTGGTCTTCTTGCTCCAGCCGCCCAAACCAGCGTCGGTTGTGCCTCGTGCTCCTGCCTCCCGTGGCCGGCTGCGATGCGGGAGGCCTCACCGCCCCCTACTACTCCCACCGTAGGCCAGGCCATCCCTCTACTCACCCACACCGCCTGTTACTCTGCGGCGACGGCAGCCTCACACCGCAGCGAACCAGTGCCCTCGTACTCCTCTACGCGTGGGCATCCACTGCCGCGTCTTCCCTGGCTCCGTGTCGTCCCCTTCCTAGGCCTCGCCGTCGTCCACCGCCCTGGTGCTCTCGGCGCGGCGTGGTCAACATGGTCAAGGAACGGCTTCCATCGGACGTGGACTGTACGTGGAGAGGCTGACAGCTGGGTCCATGGCCGCAGCAAGGAAGTGCCTCCTTATTACGTGCAAAATAATTATTCCTCCACCTGACAGCGGGGACCCACCGGACGGGCCACCTTATCTCGTGAAAAAAATGTTTGCCCCTGACTGCTGGGACCCACCAGCTACATCTTCACACGCAAGGAAGTGCCTGACAGTCGGGACCCACCTGGTCGAAGCGTACGTAGCGTTGTCATTTTGGTCGCGAACGTGTGCGTACATATATACTGGTGGATGTAGAGGTGCGCACGTGTCGTAGTAGAGGCGGCCAGGGTGCAAGAAAGAAAATACGGCCACGTATGTGTACATACGGGCGGGGTCTCGAACGCCTACTCGCGCATACGTACGGCGAGGGCTCGTTGACATGGCTGGGTCAGAACAGAGAAACAGCTTCGTCGTCGTGTTCATGGGGAGGCAATGGAATGCGTCATGTTCATGGGGAGGCAACGGAATGCGTCGTGTTCATGGGGAGGCAACGGAATGCGTCGTGTTCATCGGGAGGCAACGGAACAAGTGGGAGCCAACCGGCTGGGTCGGAACGGAATGCGTGGTCGTGTTCATCGGGAGGGCTTGGACGGAACAGGCAATGGAAACGAGGCTTGGCGTACTGCACAATGGAGGAAACGGACCTCCTACGTTCGGAATGGGGTCCTGTTGATCGGGAGGGGTCTGGCGTACCACAAAACGGAGGAAATGGACCTCCTACGGTTGAAACGGGGGTCCTGTTGATCAGGAGGGGTGTGGCGTACCGCAAAACAGAGGAAACAGACTTGTGTTGGAGCGCTACGGTCGAAACGGGGGTCCTGTTCATCGGGAGGGGTGTGGCGTACCACAAAACGGGACTCCACAGGATACTGTTCATCTCCACCGTCGACTCCCTCCAGCCTCCACGAGCTACTGTTCATCCACCGTCGACCTCCTCCAGCCTCCACGGGCTCTTGTTCATCCAGCCTCCACGGGCTCTTGTTCATCCAGCCTCCACCGCGCGCTACTCCACTGGCTACTGTTCAACCACCCCTCCATCATCTACTGTTCATCCAGCCCTCCACACCACGGGGTCCCGTTCAACCACCCCTCCACATGCACCCCTCCACCGTCTACTGTTCATCCAGCCCTCCACACCACGGGGTCCTGTTCAACCACCCCCCCCCCCACCGTCTAATGTTTATCCAGCCCTCCACACCACGGGGTCCTGTTCATCCACCCCTCCACGGGCACCCCTCCATCGTCTACTGTTCATCCAGCCCTCCACCACACCACAGGTTCATGTTCATCCAGAGGCAACGCCACCGCTCACTGTTCATCCAACCCCCCCCCCCCCCCCCGCAACGCTCACTGTTCATCCCATCGATCGGCTTCAGTTAGCAGCAGTAGCGAAGGAATCGCTCGATCGGGTTCAGTTAACAGCCATCGATTGATCGCTCGGGTTCAGTAACGCGTAGCCTGCAGTGCAATCGCTCGGGTTCAGTTAGAGCCCAACGCCTCGCTCAGGTTCAGTTAGAGCGAACACCTCGCACACACGCGCGTACGTGTACGAGAGAAACGCGCATCGCTCGGCCCCGACCTCCCACCGTAACCGGGAACTCCCCGAACTTTTCCTCCCCCTCGCTTCTACCATGGTTTTTTCTGTCATGGACGGCCCAAATAATGTCATGCAGCTGCGTCTCCGGCCCGCCCAGGATGAAAAGCCCATTTTCTGTCATGATTTTTTGTCATAGAAGTAGGAGCCCACCACATCTATGATGATACCGGGTTTTGTCACAATTATCGTCAGAGAAGTGTCATATGTATGACAGAAAAATTTTCGTTCGGCCCAAAATGTCACAGATGTGTCTTTTTTTAGTGTTGTGTGTTTGATAAACTTTAAGAAAAACCCAAAAAAAATATTGGTAGTAGCTTTTAGCTAGTTTACTTTTCTTGCTGTAGTAGCAATAATTAAAAAGAAAATCCAAAAATATTTCCCGTTCTTCTTTTGCTTGTTGGGAGCTTTCCCGTGTAAATAATTTTATTTCTTTTCTTTTCTTTGGGGGTCGATAGGAGAAGACCATAATTAAATTGTTGAAGTGGATCTTATATGCATTTTTGTTGATTTAACCAAGAGTCCATATTACCTTGCCTTCTCCTGTTTATTGAATGCTCGCAAATTCCAACTTAGTCCAATGCACGTACACTCTTATTATTATTCACTTCGTTCGGTCGTGCAAGTGAAAGGCAATTATGATGATATATGATGGACTGAGTGGGATGAGAAAAGCTGGTATGAACTCGACCTCTCTTGTTTTTGTAAATATGATGAGTTCATCGTTCCTGATTCAGCTTGTTATGAATAAACATGTTCGCAATGACAATTAGAGATCATAGTTGCTCGTGCCATGCTTGATTAGCTATGAGTTATAATGGTTTACCTTGCGTGCCAACATGCTATTAAAATGGTTGTGATGTGCTATATTGGGGTGGTATCCTCCTTTGAATGATTTAAGTGACTTGACTTGGCACATGTTCACGCATGTAGTTGAAAGAAATCAACATAGCCTTCACAATATTTATGTTCATGGTGGATTATATCCTACTCATGCTTGCACTCAATGTTTATTAATTTTAATGCATGTTCATGACTGTTGTCTCTCTCTAGTTGGTCGCTTCCTAGTCTTTTGCTAGCCTTCACTTGTACTAAACGGGAATATTGCTTGTGCATCCAATCCCTTAAACCCCAAAGTTATTCCATAAGAGTCCACTATACCTTCCTATATGCGGTATCTACCTGCCGTTCCAAGTAAATTTGTATGTGCCAAACTCTAAAAATTCAAATAAACATTCTGTTTTGTATGCTCGAATAGCTCATGTATCAACTAGGGCTACCCTTATCTTCCATGTTAGGCGGGTTATTCTCAAGAGGAGTGGACTCCGCTCCTCACTCACGAGAAAATGGTTGGTCACCGGGATGCCCAGTCCCATGCTTTATGCAAACTAAAGCAAAATAATTGCAAACAAAACTCCCCCTGGGACTGTTGCTAGTTGGAACACTCGTTGTTTCGAGCAAGTCATGGATTGATGCTTGTTGGTGGAGGGGGAGTATAAACTTTACCATTCCGTTTGGGAACCGCCTATAATGTGTGTAGCATGGAAGATATCGCCATCTCTTGGTTGTTATGTTAACAATGAAAGTATACTGCTCAAAATTTTATTTATTTCTATTTCAAAACCGAGCTCTGACACCTCTACAAATCCCTGCTTCCCTCTGAAAAGGGCCTATCTATTTACTTTTATGTTGAGTCATCACCCTCTTATTAAAAAGCACTAGCTGGAGAGCACAACTGTCACTTGCATTCATTACTATTAATTTATATTGGGTATGACTATGGTTGGATCTCTTTTACCATGAATTACAATGTCTAGTCGTCCTTGATCTTTAAAGGTGCTTTGCATTTATGTTTTGCAGTCTCAGAAAGGGCTAGCGAGATACCATCTTGTTATATCGTATCATGATTGTTTTGAGAAAGTGTTGTCATCCGAGATTTATTATTATGACTCGCTAGTTGATTATGCTATTGATATGAGTAAACATGAGACCTAAGAGTTATTGCAAATGTGGTTAGTCATAATATTTGTTGAAAACTTGAATGCTGGCTTTACATATTTACAACAACAAGAGCAAACAAAGTTTGTAAAAGTTTTTCTTTTTCACTTTCAGTTTATCAACTGAATTGCTTGAGGACAAGCAAAGGTTTAAGCTTGGAGGAGTTGATACGTCTCCATCGTATCTACTTTTCCAAACACTTTTGCCCTTGTTTTGGACTCTAAGTTGCATGATTTGAATGGAAGTAACCCGGACTGACGCTGTTTTCAGCAGACTTTCCATGGTGTTATTTATGTGCAGAAATGGAAATTCTCGGAATGACCTGAAACTACACGGAACGTCTATTTAGAAATAATAAAAAATCCTTGCAAAAGATGAAGACCAGGGGCCCACACCCTGTCCACGAGGGTGGGGGCGCGCCCTCCCCCCTAGGGCGCGCCCCCCTACCTCGTGGGCCCCCTGGAGCTCCTCTGACCTCAACTCCAACTCTATATATTTGCTTTCAGGGAAAAAAATCAGAGAGAAGAATTCATCGCGTTTTACGATACGGAGCCGCCGCCAAGCCCTAAAACCTCTCGGGAGGGCTGATCTGGAGTCCGTTCGGGGCTCCGGAGAGGGGGATTCATCGCCGTCGTCATCATCAACCATCCTCCATCACCAATTTCATGATGCTCACCGTCGTGCGTGAGTAATTCCATCGTAGGCTTGCTGGACGGTGATGGGTTGGATGAGATCTATCATGTAATCGAGTTAGTTTTGTTAGCGTTTGATCCCTAGTATCCGCTATGTTCTGAGATTGATGTTGCTATGACTTTGCTATGCTTAATGCTTGTCACTAGGGCCCGAGTGCCATGATTTCAGATCTGAACCTATTATGTTTTCATGAATATATGTGTGTTCTTGATCCTATCTTGCAAGTCTATAGTCACCTACTATGTGTTATGATCCGGCAACCCCGAAGTGACAATAATCGGGACCACTCCCGGTGGTGACCATAGTTTGAGGAGTTCATGTATTCACTATGTGCTAATGCTTTGTTCCGGTTCTCTATTAAAAGGAGGCCTTAATATCCCTTAGTTTCCATTAGGACCTCGCTACCACGGGAGGGTAGGACAAAAGATGACATGCAAGTTCTTCTCTATAAGCATGTATGACTATATTCGGAATACATGCCAACATTACATAGATGAATTGGAGCTAGTTCTGTGTCACCCTATGTTATGACTGTTACATGATGAACCGCATCCGGCATAATTCTCCATCACCGATCCAATGCCTATGAGCTTTTCACATATTGTTCTTGGCTTATTTACTTTTCCGTTGCTGCTGTTACAATCATTACAAAACACCAAAAATATTACTTTTGCTACCATTACTTTTGTTACCGTTACCACTACTATCATATTACTTTGCTACTAAATACTTTGTTGCAGATATTAAGTTATCCAGGTGTGGTTGAATTGACAACTCAGTTTCTAATACTTGAGATTATTCTTTGGCTCCCCTTGTGTCGAATCAATAAATTTGGGTTGAATACTCTACCCTCGAAAACTGTTGCGATCCCCTATACTTGTGGGTTATCAGTGCTCCCCCCATAGGGCCAGCCACGTGGGGAGAAAGGGAAAGTAGAGGAGGAAAAGGAAAGTATGAAGTAGGACTCCTACTTCCTTCCTCTCCCCCTCCTTCCTTTCCCCCTTGTCCAAATATGGTAGGGGGGCCGAATTGGACTAGGGGCCCAAGTACGATTCCTCCTACTTGGGCGCGCCCTAGGCTGCCTTCCTCCCTCTCCCTCCTTTATATACGTAGGGCGGGCACCCCTAGAACACACATCAATTGTTCCTAGCCATGTGCGGCACCCCCCACCACACTTAACACCTTGGTCATATCGTCGTAGTGCTTAGGCGAAGCCCTCCGCCAGTAACTTCATCATCACCGTCGTCATGCCGTCGTGCTGACGGAACTCTCCCTCATCCTCAACTGGATCAAGAGCTCGAGGGACGTCATCGTGTTGAACGTGTGCTGAACACGGAGGTGTCGTATGTATGGTACTTGGATCAATTTGGATCGTGAAGACGTTCGACTAGATCAACCGCGTTACTAAACGCTTCCGCTTCGGTCTATGAGGGTACGTAGACACACTCTCCCCATCTCGTTTCTATGCATCTCCTAGATAGATCTTGCATGATCGAAGGATTTTTTTTGAAATACTGCGTTCCCCAACATTATCATGGCGCTCCGAAGTCAAATTCCGCATTAATGTATTCACACTTAGAGTGTATGTCTTCATGAATTGAAGATATATGTTACTTTGTGTGTTGTGCACCCAAGTCATCAGCATGCATAAGCGTTAGGATGTGTGTCAGGACATTCGAGGATTCTAAGATATTTAGCTCACACCGCAGCTTGCAAAACCTTTTCTCATCCAAGGGCTTTATGAAGATATCTGCCAATTGCTCTTCAGTGCTGATGTGAATGATATCAATATCTTCCTTCAACACATGGTCTTTGAGAAAGTGACGACGGATCTGAATGTGCTTTGTCTTCAAGTCTGAACTGGATTGTGAGCAATCTTGATGGCGCTTTCATTGTTGCAGTAGAGGGGCACCATCTTCATGTTGATGCCATAGTCCTTGAGAGTTTGCCTCATCCAGAGAAGCTGAGCGCAACAAGATCCGACAGCAATATATTCAGCTTCAGCAGTAGAGACTGATACACTGCTACCTCTTGAGCACTGCGTTGGATTTCCTTAAAGAGGAAAGGGTGATGCAGCAGAGTAGAGTAAGTATTTCCCTCGGTTTTTGAGAACCAAGGTATCAATCCAGTAGGAGGCTACGCGCGAGTCCCTCGTACCTACACAAAACAAATAGCTCAATGCAACCAACGCGATTAGGGGTTGTCAATCCCTTCACGGCCACTTACGAGAGTGAGATCTGATAGAGATGATAGATAATATTTTTGGTATTTTTCATATAAAGATGCAAAGTAAAATAAAAGGTAAAGTAACAAATCAAAGCAATAATAAAGTGATTGGAGATTGATATGATGAGAATAGACCCGGGGGGGGCATAGATTTCACTAGTGGCTTCTCTCAAGAGCATAAGTATTCTACGGTGGGTGAACAAATTACTGTTGAGCAATTGACAAATTGAGCATAGTTATGAGAATATCTAGGCATGATCATGTATATAGGCATCACGTCCGAGACAAGTAGACCGACTCCTGCCTGCATCTACTACTATTACTCCACTCATCGACCACTATCCAACATGCATCTAGAGTACTAAGTTAAAAACAGAGTAACGCCTTAAGCAAGATGACATGATGTAGAGGGATAGTTTCATGCAATATGATAAAAACCCCATCTTGTTATCCTCGATGGCAACAATACAATATGTGCCTTGCTGCTCCTACTGTCACTGGGAAAGGACACCGCAAGATTGAACCAAAGCTAAGCACTTCTCCCATTGCAAGAAAAACCAATCTAGTAGGCCAAACCAAACTGATAATTCGAAGAGACTTGCAAAGATAACCAATCATACATAAAAGAATTTAGAGAAGATTCAAATATTGTTCAAAGATAGACTTGATCATAAACCCACAATTCATCGGTCTCAACAAACACACCACAAAAAGAAGATTACATCGAATAGATCTCCACAAGAGAGGGGGAGAACATTGTATTGAGATCCAAAAAGAGAGAAGAAGCCATCTAGCTACTAACTATGGACCTGAAGGTCTGAGGTAAACTACTCACACTTCATCGGAGGGGCTATGATGATGTAGAAGCCCTCCGTGATGGATGCCCTCTCCACCGGAGCTCCGGAACAGGCCCCGGGATGGGATCTTGTGGGTACAGAAGCTTGCGGCAGTGGAATTAGGTTTTTGGCTCCGTATCTGATCTTTTGGGGGGTACGTGGATATATATAGGAGGAAGGAGTACGTCGGTGGAGCAAAGGGGGGCCCACGAGGCAGGGGGGCGCGCCCTCCACCCTCGTGACCGCCTCCCTCCTTTCTTGACGGAGGGTCCAAGTCTCCTGGATCTTATTTGTTGAGAAAATCACGTTCCCGAAGGTTTCATTCCATTTGGACTCCGTTTGATATTCCATTTCTTCGAAACACTAAATAGGCAAAAAACAGCAATTCTGGGCTGGGCCTCCGGTTAATAGGTTAGTCCCAAAAGTAATATAAAAGTGGAAAATAAAGCCCAATATGGTCCAAAACAGTAGATAATATAGCATGGAGCAATCAAAAATTATAGATACATTGGAGACGTATCAAGCATCCCCAAGCTTAATTCCTGCTCGTCCTCGAGTAGGTAAATGATAAAAGAAAGAATTTTTTATGCGGAGTGCTACTTGGCATAATTTCAATGTAACTCTTCTTAATTGTGGTATGAATATTCAGATCCGAAAGATTCAAGACAAAAGTTCATATTACCATAAAAATAATAATACTTCAAGCATACCAACAAAGCAATTGTGTCTTCTCAAAATAACATGGCTAAAGAAAGTTATCCCTACAAAATCATATAGTCTGGCTATGCTCTATCTTCACCACACAAAGTATTTAAATCATGCACAACCCAGATGACAAGCCAAGAAATTGTTTCATACTTTTGACATTCTCAAACCTTTTTCGATCTTCACGCAATACATGAGCGTGAGCCATGGATATAGCACTATATGTGGAATAGAATGGTGGTTGTGGAGAAGACAAAAAGGGAGAAGATAGTCTCACATCAACTAGGCGTATCAATGAGCTATGGAGATGCCCATCAATATATATCAATGTGAGTGAGTAGGGATTGCCATGCAACGGATGCACTAGAGCTATAAGTATATGAAAGCTCAACAAAAGAAACTAAGTGGGTGTGCATCCAACTCTCTTGCTCACGAAGACCTAGGGCATTTTGAGGAAGCCCATCATTGGAATATACAAGCCAAGTTCTATAACGAAAAATTCCCACTAGTATATGAAAGTGACAAAATGAGAGACTCTCTATCATGAAGATCATGGTGCTACTTTGAAGCACAAGTGTGGTAAAAGGATAGTAACATTGTCCCTTCTCTCTTTTTCTCTCTTTTTTCTTTTTTTATTTGGGCCTTTTCTCTTTTTTTATGGCCTCCATTTCTTTTTTTTATTTTTTGCCTGGAGTCTCATCCCGACTTGTGGGGGACATAGTCTCCATCATCCTTTTCTCACTTGGGACAATGCTCTAAAAATGATGATCATCACACTTTTATTTTTCTTACAACTCAACAATTACAACTCGATACTTAGAACAAAATATGACTCTATATGAATGCCGCCGGTGGTGTACTGGGATATGCAATGAATCAAGAGTGACATGTATGAAAGAATTATGAAAGGTGGCTTTGCCACGAATACGATGTCAACTACATGATCATGCTAGCAATATGACAATGATGGAGCGTGTCATAATAAACGGGACGGTGGAAAGTTGCATGGCAATATATCTCGGAATGGCTATGGAAATGCCATGATAGGTAGGTATGGTGGCTGTTTTGAGGAAGGTATATGGTGGGTGTATGATACCGGCGAAAAGTGCGCGGTATTAGAGAGGCTAGCAATGGTGGAAGGAAGGAAAGTGCGTATAATCCATGGACTCAACATTAGTCATAAAGAACTCATATACTTATTGCAAAAATCTAGAAGTTATCAAAGCAAAGTATTACGCGCATGCTCCTAGGGGGATAGATTGGTAGGAAAAGACCATCGCTCGTCCCCGACCGCCACTCATAAGGAAGACAATAAATAAATAAATCATGCTTCGACTTCATCACATAACGGTTCACCATACGTGCATGCTATGGGAATCACAAACTCTAAAACAAGTATTTCTAAAATTCACAACTACTCAACTAGCATGACTCTAATATCACCATCTTCATATCTCAAAACAATTATCAAGCATCAAACTTTTCTTAGTATTCAACGCACTCAAAAGAAAGTTTTACAAATCTTGAATACCAAGCTTATTATTATTATTAAGCAAATTACCATGCTATTTAAGACTCTCAAAATAATCTAAGTGAAGCATGAGAGATCAATAGTTTCTATAAAACAAATCCACCACCGTGCTCTAAAAGATATAAGTGAAGCACTAGAGCAAAACTATATAGCTCAAAAGATATAAGTGAAGCACATAGAGTATTCTATCAAATTCCAATTCATGTATGGCTCTCTCAAAAGGTGTGTACGGCAAGGATGATTGTGGTAGACTAACAAGCAAAGACTCAAATCATACTAGATGCTCCAAGCAAAACACATATCATCTGGTGAATAAAAATATAGCTCCAAGTAAAATTACCGATGGAAGTAGACGAAAGAGGGGATGCCTTCCGGGGCATCCCCAAGCTTTGAATTTTTGGTGTACTTGGATTATCTTGGGGGTGCCATGGGCATCCCCAAGCTTAGGCTCTTTCCACTCCTTGTTCCATAATCCATCAAAAGATTTCACCCAAAACTTGAAAACTTCACAACACAAAACTCAACAGAAATCCCGTGAGCTCCGTTAGCGAAAGAAAACAAAAGACCACTTCAAGGTACTGTAATGAACTAATTATTTATTTATATTGGTGTTAAACCTACTGTATTCCAACTTCTCTATGGATTATAAACTATTTTACTAGCCATAGATTCATCAAAATAAGCAAACAACACACGAAAAACAGAATCTGTCAAAAACAGAACAGTCTGTAGTAATCTGTAACTAACGCAAACTTCTGTAATTCCAAAATATCTACCAAAATAGTACGACCTAGGAAATTTGTTTATTGATCAGCAGCAATTGGAATCAGTATTTTATCATGTTCTGGTGATTTTTAACAATTGTTTTCGTCAACAGAAAGTTTCTGGAAATTACAGCAAGATCAAATAACTATCATCCAAGAAGATCCTATAGGTTTAACTTGGCACAAACACTAATTAAAACATAAAACCACATATAAGCAGAAGGTAGATGGATTATTTATTCCTAAACAGAAACAAAAACAAAAAAACTAAAAATAAAATTGGGTTGCCTCCCAACAAGCACTATCGTTTAACGCCCCTAGCTAGGCATAAAAGCAAGGATAGATCTAGGTATTACCATCTTTGGTAGGCAATCCATAAGTGGGTCTCATGATAGATTCAAATGGTAATTTTATTTTCTTCCTAGGGAAGTGTTCCATGCCTTTCTTTAACGGAAATTGGAATCTAATATTCCCTTCCTTCATATCAATAATTGCACCAACCGTTCTAATCAAAGGTCTACCAAGAATAATAGGGCAAGAAGGATTGCAATCTATATCAAGAACGATAAAATCTACAGGCACATAATTCCTATTTGCAAAAATAATAACATCATTAATTCCTCCCATAGGTTTCTTAATAGTGGAATCCGCAAGGTGCAAGTTTAGAGAGCAATCATCAAAATCGCGAAAATCTAACAAATCACACAAAGTTTTGGGAATAGTGGAGACACTAGCACCCAAATCACACAAAGCATAAAACTCATGATCTTTAAATTTTAATTTTAATAGTAGGTTCCCACTCAACATAAAGTTTTCTAGGGATAGAAACTTTCAACTCAAGTTTTTCTTCATAAGATTGCATCAAGGCATTAATGATATGTTCGGTAAAGGCTTTATTTTGACTATAAGCATGAGGAGAATTTAGCACGGATTGCAACAAGGAAATACAATCAATTAAAGATCAACTTCCATAATTAAATTCCTTGAAGTCCAAAATAGTGGGTTTAGCAACATCTAGGGTTTTATTCTTTTCAATCCCACTTTTATCAATTTCATCATCAAGATCTAAAAACTCCGAATTTTTGGAACACCTTCTAGGTAAAGGAAGATCATATTCAGTCCCATCATTATCAAGATTCATATTTCAAAACAAAGATTTAATAGGGGACACATCAATAACTTTTAGATCTTCATCTTGATTTTCATAGGAATTGGAAGAACACGCTTTAATAAAGGCATCTTTCGTAGCACGCATCCTAGCGGTTCTTTCCTTGCACTCATCAATCGAAATTCTCATGGCTTTGAGAGACTCATTGATATCATGCTTAGGAGGGATAGATCTAAGCTTTAAAGAATCAACATCAAGAGAAATTATATCAACGTTCCTAGCCAATTCATCAAATTTAAGTATTTTTCTTCAAGCAAAGCATTAAAATTCTTTTGTGAATTCACAAACTCTTTAACACTATTCTCAAATTCAGAGGGCATCTTATTAAAATTTCCATAAGAGTTGTTGTAGGAATTTCCATAATTATTAGAAGGATCACTAGGATAAGGCCTAGGATTAAAATTCCCTCTATACGCGTTGTTACCAAAATTATTCCTACCAACAAAATTCACATCCATAGATTCATTATTATTCTCAATCAAGGTAGACAAAGTCATATCATTAGGATCAGAAGAAACACTCTTAGTAGCAAATAATTTCAAAAGTTCATCCATCTTTCCACTCAAAACATTGATTTCTTCTATCGCATGCACTTTTTATTAGTAGATATTTCAGTGTACCGTTGAGAATAATTAACCATAATATTATCTAGGAGTTTAGTAGCATCTCCTAAAGTGATTTCCATAAAAGTGCCTCCCGCGGCTGAATCTAAAAGATTTCTAGAAGCAAAATTCAATCCGGCATAAAAAATTTGTATAATCATCCACAAATTCAAACCATGAGTAGAGCAATTACGTATCATTAATTTCATTCTCTCCCAAGCTTGTGCAACATGTTCATGATCAAGTTGCTTACAATTGATAATGTCGTTTCTAAGAGAGATGATCTTAGCGGGAGGAAAATACTTAGATATAAAAGCATCTTTGCACTTGTTCCAAGAATCAATACTATTTTTAGGCAAAGATGAAAACCAAGCTTTAGCACAATCTCTAAGCGAAAAAGGAAAAAGCTTCAATTTAACAATATCATTATCGACATCTTTCTTCTTTTGCATATCACACAAATCAACGAAGCTATTTAGATGAGTAGCGGCGTCTTCACTAGGAAGGTCGGCGAATTGATCTTTCATAACAAGATTTAACAAAGCAGTATTGATTTCACAAGATTCAGTATTGGTAAGAGGAGCAATCGGAGTGCTAAGGAAATCATTATTGTTGGTATTGGTAAAGTCACACAATTTGGTATTATCTTCAGCCATAGTGACAAGCAAGCGAACCAACACACGAGCAAACAAAAGGCAAGCGAGAAAAGGGCAAACGGAAAAGAGAGGGCGAATAAAACGGCAAGGGTGAAGTGGGGGAGAGGAAAACGAGAGGCAAATGGCAAATAATGTAATGCGAGAGATAAGGAATTGTGATGGGTACTTGGTATGTTGACCTTTGCGTAGACTCCCCGGCAACGGCGCCAGAAATCTTCCTACTACCTCTTCAGCACTGCGTTGGATTTCCTTGAAGATGAAAGGGTGATGCAGTAGAGTAGAGTAAGTATTTCCCTTAGTTTTTGAGAACCAAGGTATCAATCCAGTAGGAGGCTACGTGCGAGTCCCTCGTACATACACAAAACAAAAAGCTCAATGCAACCAACGCGATTAGGGGTTGTCAATCCCTTCACGGCCACTTACGAGAGTGAGATCTGATAGAGATGATAGATAATATTTTTGGTATTTTTTATATAAATATGCAAAGTAAAATAAAAGGTAAAGTAAAAAAGCAAAGCAATAATAAAGTGATTGGAGATTGATATGATGAGAATAGACCCCGGGGCCATAGATTTCACTAGTGGCTTCTCTCAAGAGCATAAGTATTCTACGGTGGGTGAACAAATTACTGTTGAGCAATTGACAGAATTGAGCATAGTTATGAGAATATCTAGGCATGATCATGTATATAGGCATCACGTCCGAGACAAGTAGACCGACTCCTGCCTGCATCTACTACTATTACTCCACTCATCGACCACTATCCAGCATGCATCTAGAGTATTGAGTTAAAAACAGAGTAACGCCTTAAGCAAGATGACATGATGTAGAGGGATAGTTTCATGAAATATGATAAAAAAAACCATCTTGTTATCCTCGATGGCAACAATACAATACGTGCCTTGCTGCCCCTACTATCACTCGGAAAGGACACCGCAAGATGGAACCCAAAGCTAAGCACTTCTCCCATTGCAAGAAAAACCAATCTGGTAGGCCAAACCAAACTGATAATTCAAAGAGACTTGCAAAGATAACCAATCATACATAAAAGAATTCAGAGAAGATTCAAATATTGTTCATAGATAGACTTGATCATAAACCCACAATTCATCGGTCTCAACAAACACACCACAAAAAGAAGATTACATCGAATAGATCTCCACGAGAGAGGGGGAGAACATTGTATTGAGATCCAAAAAGAGAGAAGAAGCCATCTAGCTACTAACTATGGACCCGAAGGTCTGAGGTAAACTACTCACACTTCATCGGAGGGGCTATGATGATGTAGAAGCCCACCGTGGTGGATGCCCTCTTCGGCGGAGCTCCGAAACAGGCCCCAAGATGAGATCTCATGGGTACAGAAGGTTGCGGCGGCGGAATTAGGTTTTTGGCTCCGTATCTGATCGTTTGGGGGTACGTGGATATATATAGGAGGAAGGAGTACGTCGGTGGAGCAAAGGGGGGCCCACGAGGCAGGGGCGCGCCCTAGGGGGGCGCGCCCTCCACCCTCGTGACCGCCTCCCTCCTTTCTTGACGGAGGGTCCAAGTCTCCTGGATCTTATTTGTTGAGAAAATCACGTTCCCGAAGGTTTCATTCTGTTTGGACTCCGTTTGATATTCCGTTTCTTCGAAACACTGAAATAGGCAAAAAAACAGCAATTCTGGGCTGGGCCTCCGGTTAATAGGTTAGTCACAAAAGTAATATAAAAGTGGAAAATAAAGCCCAATATTTTCCAAAACAGTAGATAATATAGCATGGAGCAATCAAAAATTATAGATACGTTGGTGACGTATCATACACAATTCTGCTTCTTTGAAGACCAATAGACAAGAGATAATCCAAGAAAAGGACATGTGCCTGATGTAGACTTGTGATCAACCTTGTCACTAGCATAATCAGCATATGAGAATCCAACTAGATCAAACTCTAAGCCATTTGGATACCATGATCCTAGCATTGGGGTGTTTGTTTGAGGCCATACAGTGCCTTGTTGAGCGTGTAGACCATATCATGATGTTTTGGATCTTCAAAACCAAGTGGTTGAGCTACATATACTTCTTCTTCAATTTTGTCATCGAGGAAAGCTCTCTTCACATCCATTTGATAGAGAAGGATTTTGTTGTGGTTAGCGTAGGCTAGCAGTATGCGAATGGCTTCAAGCCTAGCCACAGGAGCAAAGTTTTCATTGATGTCAATTCCCTCTACTTGTGTGTAACCTTGAGCAATGAGATGAGCTTTGTTTCTGACGACTTGACCAAGTTCATCTTGTTTGTTGCGATAGATCCATTTGGTGCCAATAATATTGTGCTTGCGGGGATCAGGATGCTTGACTAGCTCCCATGCATTGTTGAGCTGAAAACTTTGAA
The DNA here is from genome assembly GCA_032464435.1 of Aegilops umbellulata. Lineage (NCBI taxonomy): Eukaryota > Viridiplantae > Streptophyta > Magnoliopsida > Poales > Poaceae > Aegilops > Aegilops umbellulata. Next base: position 95,325,684 of record CP136055.1, read on the forward strand.
GCTCTTCTTGCATAGCTTGAATCCATTCTAGTTCCATGAAGGCTTCATCAACTTTCTTGGGTTCGGATATGGAGACGAATGCAAAGTGCCCATGGAAGTTTGCTAGTTGTGTAGCTCTTGATCGAGTAAGCGGACCAGGTGTATTGATGCTATCAATTATCTTCTCAATCTAAAATTCATTGGTCACACGAGGATGAACAGGGCGAAGACTTTGCTGTTGCTGATCATTGTCTTCATCTTCAGCTTTGTATTCCGGCTCAGCATTGTCTTCACGTTGAGTAGGAGCTGGAATGACCACTTCCTCTTCTGCCTGTTCCTTGGTGGGTATGATTTCTCCAGTACCCGTTAGCTTGATAGATTCACTCGGAGAAGCTTCATCTAGCACATTTGGGAGGTGCTCTCTTTGCGAGCCGTTAGTCTCATCGAACTGCACATCTACAGTTTCAACCACTTTATAGTGAAAGAGGTTGAAGACTCTGTAGTTGTGTGAATCCTTTCCGTAACCAAGCATAAAACCTTCATGTGCTTTTGGCGCAAATTTGAAAGCGTGATGTGGATCCTTGATCCAACACCTAGCACCTAGCACCGAAGACTTTGAGATAACTTATGTTTGGCTTCTTACCAGTGAGCAGTTCATAAGATGTCTTCTTGAAGAATTTATGAAGATATACTCTGTTAACGATGTGGCATGCAGTATCAGTGGCTTCAGGCCAGAATTTTCTTTGAGTCTTGTACTCATCAAGCATCATGCGAGCCATCTTAATAAGAGTCCTGTTCTTGCGCTCCATGGCGCCATTTTGCTGGGGAGTGTATGGAGCAGAGAGCTCATGAGTGATGCCAGTGTATAAAGATAAGTGTTGAGGCCTGTGTTCTTGAATTCTGTGCCATTGTCACTCCTAATGTGCTTGATCTTGATGCCATAGTTAGTCATGGCTCGATTGGCAAATCGTCTAAAGACATCTTGCACTTCAATCTTATAGAGAATTATGTGCACTCAAGTATATCTAGAATAATAATCAACAATTATGAAGCCATAAATATGTGTAGTGGTAGTAAGGGGTAGAGTAGTGAGTAGGGCCAAATAAGTCCATGTGTAGTAGCTTTAAGGGACGTGAAGTCATCATGATTGTCTTTGAGGGATGTTTTGCCCTAGTCGTCTTCCCAGCTTTGCAAGCACCACATAGATGGTCTTTCTTGAACTTGATGCCCTTGGTGCCAATGATATGCTTCTTCTTCACGAGAGTGTGCAAGTTCCTCATGCCAGCATGCCCTAGCCTTCGATGCTAAAGCCACCATTCTGAGGCTTTTGCAAGAAGACATACAGCAAGTTGTGGTCCTGCAGATAAATCTACCATATACAGATCATCCTTTTGGTAACCTTCAATTACTTTAGATTTGTCAGAAGCCATTAGCACAAGGCATCGATATTTTCCAAATATCATAATCATGTCAAGATCACAAAGCATTTAGACAGACATTGAGTTGTATCCAAGGGATTCAACAAGCATCACTTTATCCATGTGTTGCTCCTTTGAGATAGCAACTCTACCTAGACACAATACCTTGCTTTTACCAGTGTCAGCAAATGTGATATGGCTTTTTGTAGATGGTCGAAGAGTAGAATCCATGAGAAGACTTTGATCACCAGTCATGTGGTTAGTGCATCTACTATCCATAATCCATTCAGTAGCTTTCAGAGTGGTACCCTTAGCACCTCTTGCCATGAAGCAGTAGGTAGGAGCGGAGTCATCATCATCATTAGCTTCAGCATCGGCGGTGTGACCATTGTCTTCAGTGTTGAAGATAGACTTGGCGACGAATGCCGAAGCTAGAGCCAGGCTTGCCACGCCTGAAACGGACTCCTCCTCAGACTCCACCTCCGCCTCCTCAGAAGCAGACTCCTCCTCTAAATCCATTTCCTTTCCAATGAATGCATGAGCCTTGCCAGATGAGTTCTTCTTGTAAGATGAATACTTTGAAGAAGACTTTGAGGATTTCTTCTTCTTCTTATCGTTAGAATCATATTCCTTGCTCTTCTTATTTTTCTTTGCTTCCTTGTCCCATTGAGGACATTCAGATATATAGTGGCCTGGCTTATTGCATTTGTGGCATGTTCTCTTCTTATAGTCACGAGTGGAAGCCTCGTCATTCTTGGAGCTGGATCTTGAAGATTTTCCGAAGCGATTCTTCTTGGGGAACTTTTGGAACTTTCTCACAAGCATTGCTAGCTCTTTGCCTATGTCTTCAGGATCATCAAAACTCCAGATATATTTTTCAGATGAGGATACAACCTTTGCTTTCAAGGCACGAGATCAGCCATAGTTGGGACCATAGATATCTCTCTTCTCAGATAGCTGGAACTCATGTGTGTTGAGCCTCTCAAGTATGTCAGACGGATCGAGATCTCTGAAGTCAGGATGTTCTTGGATCATTAGCGATAGGGTGTCAATTGAGCTGTCAAGTGATCTCAATAGCTTCTTCACTACTTCGTCCTTGGTGATCTCAGTGGCGCCAAGTGCGCGAAGCTCATTTGTGATATCAGTGAGGCGGTCAAAAGTGAGCTGGACATTCTCATTGTCATTCCTCTTGAATCGGTTGAAGAGATCGTGAAGCACATCTATTCTTTAGTCTCTTTGAGTTGAGACACCTTCGTTGACCTTTGAAAGCCAGTCATAGAGTAGCTTTGCAAATTCCAGAGCACTCACGCAGCCATACTGCCCTTTGGTCAGATGACCACAAATGATGTTCTTAGTAGTTGAGTCCCTAGTAAGCCTCTACTAGACTAGCTTGTTAATCAAAGATGGTTAAGTTTCCTAACCATAGGCATGTGTTGTAATTTGATGAACGGTATCACATCATTAGGAGAATGATGTGATGGACATGACCCATTCGTTAGCTTAGCATATTGATCGTTCAGTTTTATTTCTATTGTTTTCCTCATGTCAAATACATATTCCTTCGACTATGAGATTATGCAACTCCCGGATACCGGAGGAATACCTTGTGTTCTATCAAACATCAGAACGTAACTGGGTGATTATAAATATGCTCTACAGGTATCTCTGAAGATGTTTGTTAGGTTGGCATACATCGAGATCAGGATTAGTCACTCCGAGTATCGGAGAGGTATCTCTGGGCCCTCTCGGTAATTCACATCATAAGAAGCCTTGCAAGCAAAGTGACTATTGAGTTAGTTGCACGATGATGTATTACGGAACGAGTAAAGAGATTTGCCGGTAACGAGATTCAACTAGGTATGAAGATACCGACGATCGAATCTCGGGCAAGTAACATACCGATGACAAAGGGAATAATGTATGTTGTCATAACGGTTCGACCGATAAAGATCTTCATAGAATATGTATGAACCCATATGAGCATCCATGTTCCACTATTGGTTATTGACTGGAGATCTGTCTCGGTCATGTCTACATAGTTCTCGAACCCGTAGGGTCCGCACGCTTAACGTTCGATGACGATTTAGTATTATATGAGTTATGTGATTTGGTGACGAATATTGTTCCGAGTCCCAGATGAGATCATAGACATGACAAGGAGTCTCAAAATGGTCGAGAGGCAAATATTGATATATAGGATGATAGTATTCGGACACCGGAAGTGTACCGGATAGTATCGGGTATTTATCGAAGTACCGGGGGGGTTACCGGAAACCCCGGGGGAAAGATATGGGCCATATGGGCCATAGGAGGGGAGCATACCAGCCCACAAGGGGTCCCCCCCCAAGGAAGGAGTCCGAGTGGGGAAGGGAAAGAGGGGGTTCGCCACCCCCCTTCCTTCTCTCCCTCCTCTTCCCTTTTCCCCCCTCCAGAAATAAGTAAAGGGGGAGGCCAAATTAGGAGAGGACCCCAAGTAGGATTCTCCTACTTGGGGCGCCCCATGGCTGCTCCCCTCCTCCTCCCACCTATATATACATGGGGAGGGGGCCTAGAACACACAACAACAATCGTTAGCCGTGTGCGGCGCCCCCCTCCACAGTTTACACCCCCGGTCATAGTTTTGCGGTGCTTAGGCGAACCCCTGCGAGAATCACTTCACCATCACCGTCACCACGCCGTCGTGTTGAGGAACTCATCTACTTCCTCGACACATTGCTGGATCAAGAAGGTGAGGGACGTCAACGAGTTGAACATGTGCAGAACTCGGAGGTGCCGTACGTTCGGTGCTTGATCGGTCGAAGCTAGAAGAAGTTTGACTACATCAACCGCGTTGTCAAACGCTTCCGCTTTCGGTCTACGAGGGTACATGGACACACTCTCCCCCTTGTTGCTATGCCTCTCCTAGATAAATCTTGCGTGAGCGTAGGAATTTTTTTGAAATTGCATGCTATGTTTCCCCACACCTGGGTCGCCGCGTCCGGTGGGAGGGCGTAGGGGGCGCCTCCTCGGCGGCTCCTCAGCCCTAGTTGACGGTGGCCACCGTCAACGCTGAGCATCCTCTGTTGGCTAGCCTATTGCAGCAGCACAGTGACCTCTTCGATGAGCCACAGGGCCTGCCGCCAGTCCGGCCCTACGACCACCACATCCACCTGCTGCCGGACACAGCTCCTGTCGTCGTGCGCCCGTACCGCTACCCCCAGCTGTAGAAGGACGAGCTGGAGCGGCAGTGTGCGGTCATGCTCGCCTAGGGCATCATCCGGATCTCGATATCATCGTTCTCCACGCCGGTGCTCCTCGTGTGCAAGGCCGACGATTCGTGGCGCTTCTGCATTGACTACCATGCTCTCAGTGCCAAGGCGTCCAAGGACAAATTTCCTATCCCCGTCGTGGATGAACTCCTGGACGAGCTACATGGGGCACGCTTCTTAACCAAGATCGACCTCCGTTCAGGATATCACCAAATGCTGATGCACCCGGACGATGTCGCGAAGACGGCCTTCCGCACTCATCATGGCCACTTCGAGTTCTTGGTGATGCCCTTTGGCCTCTTCAATGCCCCTACGACGTTCCAGGCATTGTTGAACGACGTGCTCCGCCCCTACTTGCGTCGGTTTGTGCTTGTTTTCTTTGATGGCATTCTTATCTACAATTCATCATGGCCGGAGCACCTGTAGCACGCGGCCATCGTCTTCAACGAGCTTCGAGCGCACCATCTGCACCTCAAGCGCTCGAAGTGCTCGTTCGGCACGACATCCGTCGCCTATCTCATCCACGTCATCTCGGCGGAGGGCGTCGCTATGGATGCCGACAAGGTCGCGGCGGTCGCGGCTTGGCCAACGGCGCACTCGCCGCGGGCCCTTCGCGGCTTCTTGGACCTCGTGGGATACTACCAGAAGTTCATCCGGGAGTTTGGCCTCATCGCGGCTCCGCTCACGCGCCTGCTGCGCCGTGACACTTTCTCCTGGGATACTGAGGCGGCCGAGGCGTTCCAGACCCTCAAGCAGGCTCTCATGACGGGGCTGGTCCTCCAGATGCCTGACTTCAACAAGATGTTCATGGTGGACTGCGACGCCTTGGGCGTGAGGTTTGGCGCCGTCCTCCATCAGGGTGATGGGTCGCTCGTGTTCATTAGTAGGCCCTTCGCCGCGCGCCATCACAAGCTCGCGGCCTACGAGAGGGAGCTCATCGGCTTGGTGCAGGTTGTGCGTCACTGGCGGTCGTATCTTTGGGGGCGGCCGTTCCGTATTCGCACGAATCACTATAGCCTCAAGTTCTTGTTGGACCAGCGCCTCTCCACTGTGCCGCAACATCAGTGGACCAACAAGCTCTTTGGCTTCGACTTCACCATCGAGTACCGTCCGGGTCGCCTCAACATCGTGGCCGACGCACTGTCCCGCCACGACGCCGACCATGACACGGACACCGTCGACACCGCGGGGGTGGTCCTGTGCATCCGCTCGAGGCCCTCCTTCGCCTTCATCGACGACATCCGCCGGGCCACTGCGAGCTCCTTGGACGCGCAACACCTTCATCAGCGCCTCGAGGCCGGCGACCTGGAGGAGCCATGGCACCTGGATGATGGTCTGCTCCTGCACGGGCGACGGCTCTTTGTGCCGGATCACAGCGAACTCCATCACCAGGCCCTGCTACTGGCCCACTCGGCCGGCCACGAGGGCGTGCAGAAGACCCTCCACCATCTTCGAGCAGATTTCTACATCCCCGGCGACCGGGCGCTAGTGCAAGACTGGGTGCGGTCTTGCGTGACGTGCCAGCGCAACACGACGGAGACACTGCGGCCTGCGGGGCTGCTACAGCCCCTTGAGGTGCCTTCTCAGGTCTGGGCCGACATCTCCATGGACTTCGTCGAGGGGCTTCCCAAGGTGGGCAGGAAGTCCGTCATCCTTACTGTGGTCGACCGCTTCTCCAAGTATGCGCACTTCATCGCGCTCGGCCATCCCTACACCGCCGCCTCTGTGGCACGTGCCTTCTTCGACGACATCATCCGCCTCCACGGGTTCACTGGTCATGTCTGGCGTGATCTTTTTCGGATGGCGGGCGTGAAACTGCGCCTGAGTACGGCATTCCACCCCCAGACGGATGGCCAATTTGAGGTGGTCAACAAGGTGATTCCTATGTATTTGCGTTGTGTTACAGGTGATTGTCCCCGTGCTTGGGTGGACTGGCTGGCTTGGGCGGAGTACTACTACAACACCTCCTACCACTCCGCCATGTGCGCCACGCCCTTCGAGGTGGTCTAAGGCCATCCTCCACCACCCTTCCTGCCGTTTGAGCCCGGGACGGCCCGGATGGAGGTGGCAGGCGACCTTCTCCGCAGTAGGGATGAGATCCTTGCCGAGGTGCACCAGCGTCTTCTCCAGGCACAGCAGCTGTCCAAGAAATACTATGATGGCCACCACCGCGAGGTGGAGTTTGCGGTGGGCGACTCGGTGTGGTTGCGCTCCTTCACCACACCACGTGGTCACTAGACCCGCGCGCTAAGCACAAGCTGGGCCCTCGCTACATGGGACCATTTTCTATGTTGGAACACATCGGCAAGGTCGCCTACTGGCTTCAGCTTCTGTCTGGCGCCCGCATCCATGACGTCTTCCATGTGGGCTTGTTGAAGCCTTTCCGAGGTGATCCACCGGCGGCTGCGTCGGCGCTTCCTCCAACCTCCGATGGACGTCTCCTTCCGGGTCCATAGAAGGTGTTGAAGGCCCAGCAGAGCCGAGGAGTTTGGCGTTTGTTGATCCAGTGGCAAGGCCTTCAGGAGGAGGACGCCACTTGGGAGCAGCTCGAGGAGTTCTGCCAGCATTTTCCAGACTTCCAGCTCGAGGACAAGCTGTTTGCGTAGGCGGGGAGAGATGTTATGACCGGCGTCACTTATAGCCTGAGGAGGCCCATTGGCGCGTCTAGTTAGGGGATTCGCCCAACTTATCTTTATTTTTATTAGCTCATCGAGGATTATATAGACGCTTGTAAGGACACGTTTTGGAATTAAGCAATAAGTCATAACTATTGTCGGGCTCCCTTCAGGAGCCGGAACCCTAAACCCTAGCCGCCCCTCTCGCGCCCTCTCCTCCTCGCCGCGCGACCATGGCGCCGGCCCGCCACCGCTCACGCCCATCACCTCGCCATCCTCCCTTCCGCACCTACAACTTGAGGGCTAGGCCTGGTAGGATCCCAGCTCCTATCAGACAGAGGCATCATCGAGAGTGAAATACAAGGAATCACCCTCAGTAGATCACACAAGATGTGCTACACTACAGAGTCGTCATTTAGAGTAGAATACAAGGAATCACCCTCGGTAGATCACACTTGGTGCGGCTCTACAGAGTTGTACAATTGTAAGGACCTTTAGAGGTGTTCGGGTCTCAGTACAATGATCCATCATCTCGGAAAACCCGGACAGTATGGCATGGCGACACGGACAAGGGTGTAGGACCACTGATGGGACACTAACTCACCTATACTAAACATATTGGTTAACTGATAAAGTATTAATAGCAGGTTATCAAAAACAGGCTATGCATCAGAATAGGAGCTATTGGAACAACAATAGTAGCAAAACATAATGCAAGAATAAGAGAGAAATAACAGGCAATATCTGGATGATCAAGGGGGTTTTGCTTGCCTAGAAGCTCTGCGGACAAAAACGAATCCTCGGCGGCGAAGTAGTCGATCACCGGATCAGCGGCGGTCTCACGGTCTACCGGAAAGGAAGTAATGAGGAGGGAAATAATAAATAACAGAGCAATCAAATGCATCACAGATGCATGTCACGACAAAATGTGTTGGTGATATGCTCTAATGCATTACTAGGCATTTTTAAAAGAAGAGGGAATTTCCAGCTCCAGGTATTTTTCGGTATATTGATCGAGGGCCAAATTGTCAATGTTCATTATGTTAGAGGGGGGTGTTGAAGGTATGTGGATGGCATATTCACCATGCAATGCCGGCGGATGGGCTCCGCGTGTCTAGAGCGAGCTCATGGTGGAAGGATGGCTCCACGGTCCCCCTGCCTACTGTAGTGGGAGGTCGGGGACGAGCTGGGTGGGTCGGGCCATACACTGTGGCCACTATGGCCCAGTAGCACAGTGCAATTTTCTGTCTTTTTCTTTTTAAATTTCTTCTTTATTCTTTCTCCTCTGTTTTGTATTTCTTTTTGCTATTAAATGAATTTTGTTGTATATGAAATTTGTCACATAAATACTGGGCATCATTATGAGTTAGCACATCAAGTGCCAATTTATTTTGAATAGTTTACATACTTGTTAAATTGAAAAGTCCCAATTTAATGTTCTTGGTCCAATTTTAAATAGGTTAAGGGCATTTTAGTAATTCAAATGATGTTGGTTTAATCATGAAAATTAGTTAGTGAATATTTGTGATATTATGAACACTTTTGTTTTACTGTTTGAAAAAATAATAATTTGACTTGCATTTTAAATTTGAATTTGACTTTGGTTTTTTATCAAGGGGCAATTAAGCTTTCAAAATATGATGACATGGCATCATTATCATGAGCTCAATGTAGCTTAACGCTGGGGGTGTTACAGCACGCTCCCTCATCGGTATGGAGACCGTGGCCATCAAGGTGTTCGAAAAGTCTGGGCTCACCGCTAGCAGCATGGACGCACGTGTGCTCGACGAGGTCTCCCGGCCATACGCTATGCACCGGGTCTTCCTCCAGCTAGTGGTCACACTTATCTACTGCCACATGCGCGAAGTCTCACACCGTGACGTCAAGCCCCAGAACGTCCTCCTCGATGCTGACGACAACCTCAAGGTGTGTGACTTCGGCCTCACCGCGTTTCCGGATTCCCACCGCGCATAACAAGTGTTCGACGAAATGCATGAGCCAAATATAAGTTTTACTCTATTAAATTTAGTGGATTGGTTAGGAATGACCATTTTTTTAGAGAAGCAAAAGTACTACAAGTATACTCGGTCCTTCACTCATCTATAAATTATAGGGGATCAATTAGAGTTGCTCTTACTTATCAAAACCAAACTTGAAGCTATATGTACATTTACCCATGACCTTCGCCCATGGCACATACAACAATGATTATTACATTGTTTATTACAAGTCATCAAAAGGCGTAGAAAAAAATCCTGGTAAAAAGAATGACAATTTTGCACGTAGCATCACTGGCGAGTACCACCTTCGTTCGGATTTATTATGGCATCACTGGCGAGTTCCTTCATTCGGATTTATTAGTGCTCTTGTACGACCAGAAAATAATTATGTACCATAGAAATAGTATCATTAGAAACCTCTTATGAATATGAATCTAACAATATAATTTTTATGAAATTCAGCTTATATCTTAGCCAAATTAACGGTCAAAATTTGACATAAAATATGATGGGACCAATAGACCTGAACGGGGGTAAGAACCATCCAAACTGAAATATAAATTATGTGGTAAGCCACTTTAATACCAAAAGTGTTGTTCTAATTCCAAGCTCATGTGAGCTCGGATAAACAGTAAAAAGAATATCAAAATATTTTTTTTTTTTGTGAAACATTGACAAATAGTGTGACAGCTTGCAAAATTTCATCATGAAATGACGTTCGTGAAAGACATTGCAAAAAAAAAATAGATGCTCCATAATGCATTTCAAAAGAACATTTTTTTGCCACATTTTCACCAATGTCATCGTGATGAAATTTTGGAAGCTATCAAAATATTTGTCAATGTTACATACACACAAAATAGAATTTTTTGAATTTTTTTTGAATATTTTCGATTTTATTGTTCACCCAAGCTCACATGAGGTGAGCTCGGGATCAGAATAGCAGTGTCCCTTTAGTATACGTTATTATTATATAGGATATAGCCAAGAGCGCGACCAACTTGTACTGTGATACACGAAAGCAACACCTGCACATAAAACGATATTTGTCAATTATATAGAATTTTACGGATGTGTGCATCCGTAATGTCTTTATGACATTGCGTTGTTGTAGAGGCTGGGTGTAATTGGTATCTTCGCGATATTAATATATTCCCTTATTCAGAAGAAGAAAAAAAGCAACACCTGCACATAAAACTGAACCTCCTTTTTCTTATCAAACACAACGTCATCTCAATATAGTCAAAACGAAGGAGAAAAGAACACGTTGAAAATATTTAGCTCCGGTCTTGTGTAGAACCTCCTAGTTCTACTAGTAGGATACAGAAGTTTTAGACTTGCCTACATTTTGTGCTCCTTGTTACGCGGCAAACCTGTGGCATTGGTTTCAGTTCAAGGGTAGGCGAGGAGAGCGCGAGGCTGACGAGGCAGCGAACCAGCGCCGCGCACGGCGGGTGGCTCGCATCCACCGGTGCTAGTTCCGGAGGCTTCGGGTTTGTCGCCTCCGGTGATCCATCCGCATTGTCACTTTCCAGGTGCACAACGCAACGGGACGACAGATAACCAACCGAGCCAAACAAACCAGCGCCCCAAATTTTGGTTGGAGTTGCGCGTGGAAAAGAAGACTAGCGTGCAAATTCGCGGCCATTTGTGGGAGACTGCAGCCCAGCACCGAAGCAGCACGACTCGACGTCCTTATTACAGACCTTCCCTACTCGTCTCGCCACAGACGCAGCCGCTAACAATAGTGGAATCGTTGGCGCAAAGCATGCCAGCATTGGAAGTTTGGAACACAAGATCTGATCTGCGTGGCTAACTGCACCCTTCATCAGGAGCAGGACCGTACTGTCATTGTCATGTCACACGCCGTAGCGTTTAATTAACAGACTTGGTTCGTCGAAACTTTGTTCCTGCACATGGTGCCCAAGACGACAGCAACCTGTCTGAAACATCACAACTTACACATGTTTGGGTACCAACATCATTAGCAATGCCAGTTCTCAACCCTGTACTATGATATTGTCCATTTGTCTAGAGAGCATTACAATTTCGACACCTCGTTCCATCTGACATGCTCGCATAGGACCTCGGAAGAACAATAGCAATCACATATGTCCAGACAAGGCGACACTCGCATTGTTCGCCCCAAGCTATCCAGAGGACGTTTGCTAGGCCAAAGGTCCTGCCCTCCGCACACGAACACGCTCACCGTTGAAATGGATGTACTTCCACTTCTTCAAGTATTTTTCAAGGACAGGCTTCTGCTTATCTTCCTGGCTTGAAGTTGCAAATGCTCGTCCGATTCTTCTTGTTGTATCCTCGTCTGGACGCACGCCCAATTCCTCCATGTCAGCATATATCTGAAATTGGCGAGGAAGAATTAGAGCAAGTATAATAAGGTACAGTCAGCAGACTGTAAGGATTAAAATATTGTATGTTTGCTGAGTTGGATGAGAGAGAAGAGGAGTGAGAAGGGAAGCGGGCTGCAGATTAAGAGCCAGCTGCAACACGTGCTCCAAGAAACAATGTGAGATTGTAAGGTGGGCCATCTATTAATGAAGTAGTAGTTTGTAAATTGCTACTATACATGTTGGCTATAGATGATGTGGCAACTTCATATAGCCGATTGTTGGCTATACTATTAACCATGCTCTTAGACTGAAATCTCAACTTTGACCAACCAACTAGACACCACTTAAATGCAATTGATCATTAAAGCACAATAAACTGTCCCGCGATTGATATCATTAATTATTAACCTGATAGTCAACATATCTCCTTTCCAGATCATCTAAAAATCTGCAATTTTTCAGTTTGTAAGGCCTGCAATAACTATCGCCCCTTGTTTATTGGCTCGCTCGCCTTTGGGGCATTTAATTTCTGACTAATTTTGATTCCCAATGTTGCTTTAATCCAAGGTCCAACACTTAATTAGAACCCTCCTTGGTTACATTTTTAGATGAGCTGAATAAACTAAAAAAGAGGGAGCCTGGATAACAAACTCGAGTAGTTTGAGATGAACCACACATTTAGCCTTAAAGACTACAGCACATGATTCTCAAAACGAAACACTATAGCAAATGTGTTAAAACTCAAATTTAACCTCCAAAACTTTGTCTGGAAGATGGCGCGTGTTGTAAATCTGGATCATCCGAGAGAACAACTTCTTGGGCACTGAGCGTGTATAAGTTTGTAAGATAGTATCCCAAATTGACTCAGCCTCATCTACTCTTCCATCCATAGAAAGAGCCAACAGCAGTGTATCATACGTTGTCCATGTCAGCACCTGACCTTTACTCATCAGCCACTTGGTTACCTGTGAAACCATTAAAAATTGAGAGGTAAGTGAGAAAATGAGCTTGCTGAAATTATTTATTCTTTGCGAATTATGTGATCTATTCTAGACAGGCTACCAACTAACTAATTTAGTTCATAACAAGTTACCTGGATAATCTGTAGCCATTTTCTTCGCTTTTTCAACATCTCCAAAGCTTTAGCCGCTGCTATAATAGGAAATTCAGACTCAAAAGCAGTCCACCTATCCAATGCACCATAAACAGCTTCTTTTTCATTCGGTAGTTTAGAAACCTAAGAGAGATGGTTCCATAAACTGATTTGAGCACAGATCAGTTTTTAAGCCCAATAATACCATTGCTACAAAAAAGATGCTTACACATAAGAGCTATGCTAAAAGAAAAGAAAGTGCCAAAGAGATCGCTTTGTCAAACTGATTTCTCACATTTCAGCATGGAAAGGTGAAAACATCATGATCAAGTGGTGTTATATCTTACAGTATTAACAAGACAAAGAGCCTTCTTCCCTGACCCAGCCGAATCCTTCCTAATCCACAAACGGTGGTCCTTGTTTGGCTTCTTTGACACCCTATGACCAAAATAAATGCAATTTAATTTGGTAACTAGTGAAGAGCATCTCTGAACACATATCATAATCTTGGTAGCAGTTACTGCAAACTGGAGGGCCCACGTAAATCCAAACAATGCAAACAAGTTGTATTCTAATACAAAATGACCTGCAGAAAACCTTCCCTGGGAAACTCCCTCTTTTTTTTGAAAAGGAGAATAACCCCCTGCGTCTGCATCAGAACGATGCATGCGGCCATAAAGCTTTGACTGTTCTGCAGTTGTGCCTTTTCTGTATATACACATCAAGTGCTCTTAAATTCATCTATAGTTATTCAATGAGTGTTAAGATAAGAATGAATGTATGGTCGCTGATATTATCTCTATATGGTATCAGAGTGGTCGATGTTCATGTCCCTCCGGACTAGCTCTATTATCCTATAGTTGAACACACTTGCTAGTTCAAGTGAGAAAATTGCTCTCTCTATACCATACTGGCGAATCGAATGAGACCAGACACACTGATCTTGACATCTGTTGAATAAATCATCCTATTTTCTCTCAATCTACTCTTTAGCTTACTATGTTTTTGCCATAGTGATTCTTCATTTGTTGTAGACTTCTACTTCAAGTGATCATCACTTCACCTCTCTATTTATTCAATGAATGATGTGTTAAGTGTATGTTGTCTCATTATATTCTCTCATATGCAAAAAAAAGAAGTTTATCCTATCTGAACTTGTTGTATCACCATCAGGTCAACATAGCTTGCTAGTTCGGCCTAGCAGAAAGATGGTCCACTCTGATACCATTTTGACAAACAGAATGATATCAATCACACTCATCTTGTCATTAAATAGAGGGAGATACAACTCATGGACTTGACATGTGTTTATCAATAATAAAGCATTGACAATCTGGTACAGTTCGAGAAATGAAAGCAGCGTACATAAGGTACTCACTTGAGTGGTTTTCCCTTGATGTAGGACATTGCTTAGAGAGGAACGTGGCCACATGGAAGTTAGCTCTTCAACAACAATATCTTAGTTGTATGGCAAAGAACTTAATCCATATGAGGGAATATTGAGAGGATAACAGCAGAAACAACGGTGTTCATTTTTTTTCCCATGCTACTACTCCTATAGTTCCCCTTACGATGTTCTTGTAACATAGATTTGCACCAATGTGGAAATATCCTGAAAGAAGAAATCGGAGGTATAGCACATACCGGTAGTTTGACGGACGTGCGATACACACTTGATTTTAGGATCAAACTGCATGACATTGTCTCGCCTGACAATGACGCATGCGAGGTCACAGAAGTTGGCTCCTTGTAACACAAAATCGGCATGGTCATCGAGGAGAAAAGGGGAGAAACAACATTGAACTATTGGGCCACCTACACCTACCTTCTATACTATTATAGGGAGCTATGTTCTTGTTTCTCCCCTTTTCCCCTTGATGACCATGCTGAATATTGTGTTATATGGAGCCAACTCCCACAACCTGACAGACGTCTTTGTTAGGCGACACAACGACATGGAGTTTGATCCTGAAATCGAGCGAGTGTATCTCAAGTCTGGCAAACCACTAGTATGTGCTCTACTGCCAATTTCTTCTTTCAGGATGTTTCCACATTGGTGCACATGACCCAAAATATTACTAGAAGAGGACCTATAGGAATAGTAGCATGGGGAAATGAACAAATATTGTTTACTTTTGTTGTTATCCTCTAGATATGTCCTCAAATGGATTAAACTCTTAGTCATACAACTAAAATATTTTGGAGCTAGCTTCTATGTGACAAGGTTCCTGCCTATGCAATGTCCTACATCAAGGGGAAATCACTCAAATGAGTGCTGTATATCCGCTGCTTTCATTTCTCGAACTGGTGTCAATGCTTTTCCTCTTAGATACATACATGCTATGATTCACTCAAGCCCAACAGTAGAAGAATTCTCTCCCCACCCCCTATCTTGAGCAATGGTTAGATTAGTTTGCTTTGCCATTGTGCTACTTTTGTTATTACACTTCAAGTGTTCTTCTACCAAATCTACATATTTAAATGACAAGATGTGATCTTTTTGTATTCTTCTACATGGTATCAGAGTATCCGGTCTCATCTTCGTATGAGCTCACTCTGCTCTTTGAACGGTGCTGGCTAGTTTAGGTGAATGGAAAATTATTTGCTCTGACACCATGTTGGTGGATAGAACGAAACCAAAAACTCGGCATATCATTAACTGAATAGACAACTATTTCTACAACAAGACCACTATGAGCAGCAACAAAAAATGCACACCAACAATGTGCTTTGTTTTCCCCTCTTGAGCTGTTTCTTAGATTACTTTGTTTTCCAGTGTGCTTTCATTATACCACATGTCAACTAATCATCCATTCATTTCCATTTATGCAATGAATGAAAGACAAGTGTGTGTGGTCTCATTGTATTCTCCTACATTGCATCAGAGACATTGATTTCATGCTCATCCAAACTCGCTCTGTTCTCCTAAAGTTGAATATACCTTGATATTTAGGATGAATAGGGAAACTGACTGATATGATACAATTTGGCAGAATAGGACCACACACACTCATCCTATCATTAATTGGAAGACGTACAGAACAAGAGCATTTGACGTGTGGCACTGTGGTAGCAGAAGAAACCAAACGTCAAAACACAGCAAAACACCCTCCATCACTCACTCATTTTCCTAGGAAAGGACCGGGTTCCACTATCAGCCAATAACGAACGAAAAGAACAAAATAGCATCCTGGTGCAAAAGTAAAAACAGAGCTATGCTGCCGCAGAAAGCTAACAGCGAAAAACTAAAGTCCAAAAGTCCATCACCCAGCCATGCCTTCCCTATGTGAAGTGTTCTTCTACTTGAATCTATTTATGCATTGAATAGCAGATAAACGCGAGTAGTCTAATTGTATTCTCCTGACAGTATCAGAACAGTAAATCTTCATGCTCATTTAACCTCTCTAAGGACAAAGCCTGCTCTAACATAAATTGTGTTAGGAAATATGCAACTTGTATTCCCATGGGGCCATAGGCCAGTATATATACATGTACAGGTGCAGGTAATATGCAGAAAACCCCTTATACAATGGGGTAAAGACAAAAGGCTACATGGCTATATAAATATAACTCTAACACCCCCCCTCAAACTCATGGTGGATAAACAACACTGAGTTTGGAGAGATAGAAGCCATGATGTGCTCTAGTTTGGGCCTTCGTAAAGAAATCCGCCAACTGTAATTAGGAAGGCACATACTGAAGAGCAATAACCCGATCCTGCACACCAGCGCGCACATAAAAAGCATCAACACCAATATGCTTGGTGAGCTCATGCTTCACAGGGTCACGCGCCATGCTAATAGCACCTGTACTGTCAGATAGTAGAAGAGTAGGTGTAGTGACAGAAACACCAAAATCCTGAAGCAACCACCGTAACCAAGTCACCTCTGCCGTCAAAAGAGCCATAGCTCGCAACTTAGCCTCTGCACTCGAACGGGAAACTGCAGTCTGTTTCTTTGTCTTCCAGGCAATGAGTGAAACACCAAGAAAAACACAGTAAGCAGAAAGTGAACGGCGATCCGAGGGATCACTAGCCCACGTAGCATCTGAATAGGCCTGAAGCTGTAATGAACCGGAGCGAGGAAAGAACAAACGGTGAGAGATCGTTCCTCGAAGATATCGGAGAACATGAAGGAGGTGATTGTAATGAACCGAAGTGGGAGCAGAGACAAACTGACTCAGAATATGGACCGGATAAGATATATCCGGTCGAGTGGCAGCTAGATAGACAAGACTCCCAACAAGATGACGATAACGCGTCGGATCAGACAAGGGGTCACCATCAGTATCACGGAGGTGAACATTGAGCTCCATGGGAGTCTCAACAGTGCGCTCATCAGTGAGAGCAGCATGAGCAAGAAGATCCTGGATATACTTTTCCTGGGAAATAAAAAAGGCATCAGAGGTAGAAGAGACTTCGATCCCAAGAAAGTAGCGAAGAGGGCCAAGATCAGACATCAGAAACTGCTCACTAAGACGGGCCTTCACAAAGGCAATATACTCAGGGTCGTCGCCAGTGATGATCATGTCATCAACATAGAGAAGAAGAAGAGTCCGACCACGAGCGGAAATGTGGACAAACAATGCTGGATCATGATCACTCGCTGAAAAACCAGCGGCAGTCACCACAGAGGCAAAACGCTCTAACCAGGCGCGAGGGGCTTGCTTAAGGCCATAGAGAGAGCGACGAAGACGACAGACCATGCCATCAGGAACAGAATACCCAGGTGGGGGCTGCATGTATACCTCCTCACGCAGCTCACCATTAAGAAAGGCATTCTTAACATCAAGCTGAGAAACAGACCAATGGGGAATAGAGGCCACAGCGAGAAGTGTGCGGATAGTGGTCATATGGGCCACAGGAGCAAATGTCTCACCGTAATCACGACCATGCTCCTGCTGAAAACCACGAGCCACAAGACGAGCTTTGTAACGCTCAAGAGAACCATCAGAGCGAGTCTTAACCTTGTAGACCCACTTACAAGTGATGGGACGAACACCGGGAGGAAGAGAAACAAGATCCCATGTGCCAGTGCGCTCAAGAGCAGCAAGCTCCTCTGCCATCGCAAACTGCCATTCAGGATGAACAACAGCATCGCGATAAGACGTAGGCTCAAGTACAGCCGAAAGAGCATATCGACTAGGAGAATAGCGGTCAGGGGGAGGGCGAGGCCGAGCCCGAAGACCATAAGTCGGCTGGGATATGGAGGACGACGCACCAGAAGTAGATGGCACGTCAGTGGATTTATCCACAACACGTGGACGACGAGTATAATGAAAAGGGAAGGAGGGAAGAGGTGGAATCACTGGAGGTGGAGACGGGGAATGTAGCGATGATGAAGGTGGAGAAGGGGAAGGTATCGGTGATGAAGGTGGAGATGGGAAATGTGTCGGTGATGAAGGTGGGGAGTCATGCGATGAGGGAGGGGAAGAATCCGTAGGAGAGGATGGCGTCGGATCTGCAACAGCAGGGCGAGGAATAGGAATACTGGGCACAGAGGGAGGCGTGTCAGGAAAAGTGAGGAAAGAGATATCCTCCACTGAAAAGGTCGAGGAAGATGGACGCGGGTAGAAAGGACGAGACTCATCAAAAGTTACATCCCGAGAAATACGCATCCGACGACCGATAGGATCCCAACAACGATAGCCCTTATGCTCGTCACTATAGCCTAAGAAGACACACTCAACAGACTGAGCGGTCAGTTTGGTGCGTTCACGAGGGGCAAGAAGAACATAGCAGACACAACCAAACAAACGAAGTGCTGAGTAATCGGGAGAACGATCAAAGAGACGCTCGAAAGGAACGCCACCCTGCAAAGCAGCGGACGGCTGAAGGTTGATGAGATAGGCGGAAGTGGAGATAGCCTCGGCCCAAAAATGAGGCAGAAGAGAGGCGGCGATCATCATCGCACGAGCCGTCTCAAGAAGGTGACGATGCTTGCGCTCAGACACGCCATTCTGAGCATGAGCACCGGGACAAGAGAACTGGGCAAGAGTACCCTGCTCAGCAAGGACTCCACGCAACATCTTGGAGATATACTCTCCAGCAGAGTCAGCACGGAAAACACGAATAGGAGTAGAGAACTGAGTGTGAACCATGGCAGCAAAACGCTTATAGATAGTTAACACCTCACTACGAGAAGACATAAAATATATCCAGGTGTATCGAGAGAAATCATCTATAAAGATAATATAGTAGCGATGACCTCCTTTCGAGGCAAATGGGGCTGGACCCCAGACATCGGAGTGAACAAGGTCAAAAGGACGCTGAGACACAGTGTCGCTATGAAGATAAGGTAACTGGACCTGTTTACCAAGCCGACAACCCTGACAGTCTAAAGACACACCGCCGGAGATGGATCCAAGAAGACCACGTCGAACTAAGGATGAGAGACGAGAGCCACACAAGTGACCAAGGCGATGATGCCACTGCTGAAAAGAGCTGGTAGACAAGGCAACAGAGGGGGAAAGACTGGCGGCGGTGGCAGCGGAGGGAAGGTGAAGCCAGTCAAGCTCCCAGAGACCCTGAGAGTCACGGCGCCGTGGGCCAGCACCAAGGAGAGCACCAGTGGAACGGTCTAGAACAGAACATGAGTCATAGTCAAGAATGACCCGACAACCAGAGTCAACAATCTGACCACCGGACATAAGCTGCATGGTAAGTCGAGGAACATGAGCAACATCAAGAACATGAAAAGACGAAGTGCTAAGAATGCCTCGACCATTAACCGGGAGGGAGGTACCATCAGCAGTAAGAACATGAACATGAGAATCGAGAGCTCGAATAGAAGACAAAGTGGATGAATCATGAGTCATATGAAAAGATGCTCTAGTATCAAGAATCCACGGAGATGTACCTGACTGTGTTGAAGGTGGTCTCACATTGCCAGAAGAGTCGGTAGCAGAACCAGCAGAACCCGTCGGTGAAGAACCAGAGGAAGCGGCTAGCAGGTAACGAAGTCGCGTAATCTCCTGCTCAGTCAGGAGCTCAACTGAAGAGGTGGACGAAGATGCACCCGTGGAAGCCGCTAGAGGAGGCGGTGTAGCATAAACATCATCGTCTGTAGAGGCCGATGAAGAAGACGAGAGTGCATGTAGACAAGCCCCAAGCGCCAAGGGAAGGCGCGTGTCGATGGAGTCATATGTACCAGCACAGCCGGTGAAAGTCGCGAGAGAAGTCGGTGTAGAGCAACAAACACCATGTGGGGAGGTTGCAAGAGGAGTCGCTGAATAGTGACCGTCTATAGAAGTCGACATAAAGCAACCATCACCATCGGCTGTAGAAGTCGACATAAAGCAACCATCAGCATCAGCGGAAGAACTCCGAGGAAACAACGGAGGAGCACCAAGCACCGAGAGACGGCACATGTGCCAGACGGGATCAATGTAGGGAACACCGTCAACAGTCATCTGGCAACCAGAGAGATGCATACTCGAGGAGTTTTTTTTTTTACTCTGACAATCGGCGGCTGAGGCACCACGCAGCACCAAGGAGCAGTAGTAGCACCAAGTAGGAGCACGTACACCACCAGATCGAGAGGAACTGAGGAGACAACACGTAGCAGCAAGTAGCACGTAGCAGCACCAGGTAGGAGCAGTACGCTCCTTTGTTTTTGACGAAGAAAAGAGCTGGGGCTGGAGAACGGCAGCAGCGGACGAACACCTCAGACTGCACGTCTTGGGCTGCGGCGGGTGACCCAGCAGGCGAGGAGTGGATCGAGGCGACCCGATCTGGAGGGCGCGACCCGATCCAGACAGGCAGATGGATCGGAGCAGCAGCGGCCAGCGGAGAATCGGGTGCGGACGAACACAACGGCGATCAGGAGAGTTGTGGTTGTGCGTACACAGATGAGCAGCAGCAGTCGGCCGGAGAGAGGAGCAGCGGCAATCGACGCCGGAAATTGGATCGAAGAGCACGAGTTGCGCGTGCGAAAAAAACCCTAGGGCTCTAATACCATGTTAGGAAATATGCAACTTGTATTCCCATGGGGCCATAGGCCAGTATATATACATGTACAGGTGCAGGTAATATGCAGAAAACCCCTTATACAATGGGGGAAAGACAAAAGGCTACATGGCTATATAAATATAACTCTAACAAATTGGATTTCATGCACCACTCAATTCACACACTGCTCCACCCCCCCCCCCCCACCCTGAACCGTTGTGTCTAGGCTTCACTAGGCCTAATTCGTGGACTAGAGGTCAGCAGAGCTGTTCTTTTCTTTATATCATGTTAGCTAAAACTTGAAGCATTGGTAGCACAGTGAGTTTTATTTACCGATCAGTTCACTCAAAGCTTAAATTGATAAGAGAAGGTGAGCAGTACACTTTAACAGGCTTTCTCAAATAGTAATATATGTAAATACACCAGCACATCAATGCCCATATAAACCCAATGGTCACAACAAATTACTTGGACAGTTAAGACTTCCATAGAGAAAATAAAACAAGCAATGAGAAAGACATGTTAAAAGAATCATATTCCATATTTCAAAACCCTAAAGATAAGATGGTAAAGTTTGTGGAGAAATGAGGACAAACACCAGCAAGTTACTTTTGATGGAGTGGAGGTGGGATGACTGACATGCCATCACCAGCCCCTACATTCATCACGGCAAAGAAAGAGGACCTTTGAAATATGGAACCAGCACATTGCGGCGCATGTGCTGAACAACAATACGTAAAAAAGTTAAAACTTAAATGTAGATGAGTCAAGTTCTCTAGCAGAATCCTGACAGCCAAGTAAAACGTTAGGATGCAGGACTTGTCAAATTGTTCATGTACAAAAACAAAAACAAAAGCAAAGAAATGTACAAGTATCACCAAATGTAACAATAAGTGTTGTACCCAATGAAATTATGCCTAACACCACATATTGCTGCTCTATATCCTAAACAGGACTACAAGATACTAACGAAGTGACATGCTGAGGATCAGAAGTGAGTCTTCAGAACATGTAATCTAAGTCCTAACTCGACCCTTGATATCCAGAACAAGGCTCCTTCAACAACACGCTGTCCAGGGTCAGTAAACCATGTTCAGCCACCTCACATAAAACCACTTTTTGCATGCCGAACTGCATCACCTAATCGTGCATACCAAATCAGGGAGCTCCTTTAATAGTACCAGAATTCCTACTAGACCAGACCGATTGCAAGTGACAACTGACGCAGAAGGGACGCACAATCCAATCCAATCCACAATCATCAAATCCGCTCTAACCGCGACACCGGCAGGCTGCAGCCATAGCCGTGCGCTCAGACTCGTGCACCTTGAAATGCTCCGCAGCTTGCAGCTCGAGCCGACGAGCCGCTCACTACCCCCATTCCCGGAAGCCCAGAGGCAGACCACGAGAAGCAACAAAGATAAGCTGGAGAAAACGGATTATCCGCTTACAGCGCTCGGCTGGCCGTAGGGCGGCCACTACCTCGTCCTCCTCCCCTCGTCGCACTCGCCACCGTCGGCGCCGCGAGGCGCGGCCCTAGGCGGAGCGCGAAGGGACCCGCCGCCATTGCGCAACTAGCCCGCAGGCTATGGTTGGTGAACGGGTTGCTATGGAAAACGAGAACGCGATAATGCAGTCAGCTTTTCTTTTTCTTTTTCTTTTTTTTACACTTCAATCCTCCCTTATTCTTTTTTCGAGAAAACTTCTGCTCTGCAAGCACTGGAGCAAGGCAAAAGGAGGCCGCCGATCATCGCCACTCCTTCCTCAAAACCGGACAAACTTTATTACAGTAGACAATCGAAAGTTATTGTGCTAAGGCCCCATAAAACAAGCGCACCAGAACAGCAACCGTCGTTATTCATTTTACCAAAATGGTTGCATCGTTTACGAGCATAGGAGTTACAACAGCAGGGGCCAAATCTGGCCAAGTATTAAGAGGAGAGAATCTAGCCAAGATAGCTAACTCATATATTACATTCCCTATAATGATGTTCATGAGTAAATTTTCGAGACATAAAGTAACAATCATAAAAAATAGCACTAGGTGTTGATGATGACTGCCCGTCTTGCATCGTTGAAATCACATATATATTATCTGAGTTCGATCTCAATTTTATTACTATCAACTATGTGTGTCAAGGCATGTCAAACTTCAGTGCTAAGGCCTCTGCTATGTGAAAGATCGTGGATGTCGTCTAGAGGGGGGGGTTGAATAGGTGCTTTAAAATAATTACGGTTTAGGCTTGAACAAATGCGAAATAAACCTAGCGGTTAATTTGTCAAGCACAAAACCTACAACAACTAGGCTCACCTATGTGCACCAACAACTTATGCTAAGCAAGATAAACAACTAAGTGATAGCAAGAAATAATATGGCTATCACAAAGTAAAGTGTATAAGTAAAGGGTTTGGGTAAGAGATAATCGAGGCACGCAGAGACGACAATGTATCCCGAAGTTCACACCCTTGCGGATGCTAATCTCCGTTTGGAGCGGTGTGGAGGCACAATGCTCTCCAAGGAGCCACTAGGGCCACCGTAATCTCCTCACGCCCTCGCACAATGCAAGATGTCGTGATTCCACTAAGGGACCCTTGAGGACGGTCACCAAACCCGTACAAATGGCAACCCTTGGGAGCGGTCACCGAACCCGTACACTTTGGCAATCCTTGGGGGCGGTCACCGAAACCCGTCAAATTGATCGGGGCGATCTCCACAACCTAATTGGAGACCCCGACGCTTGCCCGGAGCTTTACACCATAATGATTGAGCTTCGAACACCACCAACCGTCTAGGGCACCAAGGCATACAAGAAGAACAAGCTCAAGGGTACCAAGCACCCAAGAGGAGTAAGCTTCTCAACTTGTAACTTCCACGTACCACCGTCGAGAACTCAAACCGATGCACCAAATGCAATGGCAAGGGCACACGGAGTGCCCAAGTCCTTCACTCTCAAATCCCACCAAGGCAACTAATGCTAGGGAGGAAAATGAGAGGAAGAAAAAAGAAGAGAACACGAAGAACTCCAAGATCAAGATCTAATGGGTTCCCCTCACATAGAGAATAAAGTGATTGATGGAAACGTAGATCTAGATCCCCTCTCTCTTTTCCCTCAGGAACTAGTAAGAATCATTGGAGGGATTGAGAGAAAGCAAGCTTTGTTATAACGCTTCCGCTTTCGCTTGTTATAACGCTTCCGCTTTCGGTCTACGAGGGTACGTGGACAACACTCTCTCCTCTCGTTGCTATGCATCACCATGATCTTGCGTGTGCATAGGATTTTTTTTGAAATTACTACGTTCCCCAACAGTGGCATCCGAGCCAGGTTTTATGTGTTGATGTTATATGCACGAGTAGAACACAAGTGAGTTGTGGGCGATATAAGTCATACTGCTTACCAGCCTGTCATACTTTGGTTCGGCGGTATTGTTGGATGAAGCGGCCCGGACCGACATTATGCGTACGCTTACGCGAGACTGGTTCTACCGACGTGCTTTGCACACAGGTGGCTGGCGGGTGTCAGTTTCTCCAACTTTAGTTGAACCGAGTGTGGCTACGCCCGGTCCTTGCGAAGGTTAAAACAGCACCAACTTGACAAACTATCATTGTGGTTTTGATGTGTAGGGAAGAACGGTTCTTGCTAAGCCCATAGCAGCCACGTAAAACTTGCAACAATAAAGTAGAGGACGTCTAACTTGTTTTTGCAGGGCATGTTGTGATGTGATATGGTCAAGACATGATGCTAAATTTTATTGTATGAGATGATCATGTTTTGTAACCGAGTTATCGGCAACTGGCAGGAGCCATATGGTTGTCGCTTTATTGTATGCAATGCAATCGCCCTGTAATGCTTTACTTTATCACTAAGCGGTAGCGATAGTCGTAGTAGCATAAGATTGGCGAGACGACAACGATGCTACGATGGAGATCAAGGTGTCACGCCGGTGATGATGGTGATCATGACGGTGCTTCGGAGATGGAGATCACAAGCACAAGATGATGATGGCCATATCATATCACTTATATTGATTGCATGTGATGTTTATCTTTGATTGACGATAGCATTATAAGATGATCTCTCACTAAATTTCAAGATAAAAGTGTTCTCCCTGAGTATGCACCGTTGCCAAAGTCCGTCGTGCCCAGACACCACGTGATGATCGGGTGTGATAAGCTCTACGTCCATCTACAACGGGTGCAAGCCAGTTTTGCACACGCAGAATACTCAGGTTAAACTTGACGAGCCTAGCATATGCAGATATGGCCTCGGAACACTGAGACCGAAAGGTCGAGCGTGAATCATATAGCAGATATGATCAACATAGTGATGTTCACCATTGAAAGCTACTCCATTTCACGTGATGATCGGTTATGATTTAGTTGATTTGGATCACGTGATCACTTAAGAGGATTAGAGAGATGTCTTTCTAAGTGGGAGTTCTTAAGTAATATGATTAATTGAACTTAAATTTATCATCAACTTAGTACCTGATAGTATCTTGCTTGTTTATGTTTGATTGTAGATAGATGGCCCGTGCTATTGTTCCGTTGAATTTTAATGCGTTCCTTGAGAAAGCAAAGTTGAAAGATGATGGTAGCAATTACACTGACTGGGTCCGTAACTTGAGGCTTATCCTCATTGCTGCACAGAAGAATTACGTCCTGGAAGCACCGCTGGGTGCCAGGCCTGCTGCTGATGCAACTGACAACGTTAAGAACGTCTGGCAAAGCAAACCTAATGACTACTCGATAGTTCAATGTGCCATGCTTTACGTCTTAGAACCGGGACTTCAATGACGTTTTGAATGTCATGGAGCATATGAGATGTTCCAGGAGTTGAAGTTAATATTTCAAGCAAATGCCCGGATTGAGAGATATGAAGTCTCCAATAAGTTCTATAGCTGCAAGATGGAGGAGAACAGTTCTGTCAGTGAGCATATACTCAAAATGTCTGGGTATAATAATCACTTGATTCAACTGGGAGTTAATCTTCCGGATGATTGCGTCATTGACAGAATTCTCCAATCACTGCCACCAAGCTACAAGAGCTTCGTGATGAACTATAACATGCAAGGGATGAATAAGACGATTCCCGAACTCTTCGCAATGCTAAAAGCTGCGGAGGTAGAAATCAAAAAGGAGCATCAAGTGTTGATGGTCAACAAGACCACTAGTTTCAAGAAAAAGGGCAAAGGGAAGAAGAAGGGTAACTTCAAGAAGAACAGCAAGCAAGTTGCTGCTCAGGAGAAGAAACCCAAGTCTGGACCTAAGCCTGAAACTGAGTGCTTCCACTGCAAGCAGACTGGTCACTGGAAGCGGAACTGCCCCAAGTATTTGGCGGATAAGAAGGATGGCAAGATGAACAAAGGTATATGTAATATACATGTTATTGATGTGTACCTTACTAGAGCTTGCAGTAGCACCTGGATATTTGATACTGGTTCTGTTGCTAATATTTGCAACTCGAAACAGGGTCTACAGCTTAAGCGAACACTGGCCAAGGACGAGGTGACAATGCACGTGGGAAATGGTTCCAAAGTCGATGTGATCGCGGTCGGTACGCTACCTCTACATCTACCTTCGGGATTAGTATTAGACCTAAATAATTGTTATTTGGTGCCAGCGTTGAGCATGAACATTATATCTGGATCTTGTTTGATGCGAGACGGTTATTCATTTAAATCAGAGAATAATGGTTATTCTATTTATATGAGTAATATATTTTATGGTCATGCACCCTTGAAGAGTGGTCTATTTTTTATGAATCTCGATAGTAGTGATACACATATTCATAATGTTGAAGCCAAAAGATGCAGAGTTGATAATGATAGTGCAACTTATTTGTGGCATTGCCATTTAGGTTATATCGGTGTAAAGCGCATGAAGAAGCTCCATACTGATGGACTTTTGGAACCTCTTGATTATGAATCTCTTGGTACTTGCGAACCGTGCCTCATGGGCAAGATGACTAAAACACCGTTCTCCGGTACTATGGAGAGAGCAACAGATTTGTTGGAAATCATACATACAGATGTATGTGGTCCGATGAATGTTGAGGCTCGTGGCGGATATCGTTATTTTCTCACCTTCACAGATGATTTAAGCAGATATGGGTATATCTACTTAATGAAGCATAAGTCTGAAACATTTGAAAAGTTTAAAGAATTTCAGAGTGAAGTTGAAAATCATCGTAACAAGAAAATAAAGTTTCTACGATCTAATCGTGGAGGAGAATATTTGAGTTACGAGTTTGGTCTACATTTGAAACAATGCGGAATAGTTTCGCAACTCACGCCACCCAGAACACCACAGGGTAATGGTGTGTCTGAATGTCGTAATCGTACTTTACTAGATATGGTGCGATCTATGATGTCTCTTACAGATTTACCGCTATCGTTTTGGGGTTATGCTTTAGAGACGACCGCATTCACGTTAAATAGGGCACCATCGAAATCCGTTGAGACGACGTCTTATGAACTGTGGTTTGGCAAGAAACCAAAGTTGTCGTTTCTTAAAGTTTGGGGCTGCGATGCTTATGTGAAAAAGCTTCAACCTGATAAGCTCGAACCCAAATCGGAGAAATGTATCTTCATAGGATACCCAAAGGAAACTGTTGGGTACACCTTCTATCACAGATCCGAAGGCAAGACATTCGTTGCTAAAAATGGATCCTTTCTAGAGAAGGAGTTTCTATCGAAAGAAGTGAGTGGGAGGAAAGTGGAACTTGATAAGGTAACTGTACCTGCTCCCTTATTGGAAAGTAGTACATCACATAAACCGGTTTCTGTGACACCTACACCAATTAGTGAGGAAGCTAATGATGATGATCAAGAAACTTCAGATCAAGTTACTACTGAACCTCGTAGATCAACCAGAGTAAGATCCGCACCAGAGTGGTATGGTAATCCTGTTCTGGAAGTCATGCTACTAGATCATGGTGAACCTACGAACTATGAAGAAGCGATGGTGAGCCCAGATTCCGCAAAATGGCTAGAAGCCATGAAATCTGAGATGGGATCCATGTATGAGAACAAAGTGTGGACTTCGGTTGACTTGCCCGATGATCAGCAAGCAATTGAGAATAAATGGATCTTCAAGAAGAAGACTGACGCTGACGGTAATGTTACTGTCTACAAAGCTCGACTTGTTGCAAAAGGTTTTCTACAAGTTCAAGGGATTGACTACAATGAGACCTTCTCACTCGTAGCGATGCTTAAGTCTGTCTGAATCATGTTAGCAATTGCCGCATTTTATGATTATGAAATTTGGCAGATGGATGTCAAAACTGCATTCCTGAATGGATTTGTGGAAGAAGAGTTGTATATGATGCAACCGGAAGGTTTTGTCGATCCAAAGGGAGCTAACAAAGTGTGCAAGCTCCAGCGATCCATTTATGGACTGGTGCAAGCCTCTCGGAGTTGGAATAAACGCTTTGATAGTGTGATCAAAGCATTTGGGTTTATACAGACTTTTGGAGAAGCCTATATTTACAAGAAAGTGAGTGGGAGCTCTGTAGCATTTCTGATATTATATGTGGATGACATATTACTGATCGGAAATGATATAGAATTTCTAGATAGCATAAAGGGATACTTGAATAAGAGTTTTTCAATGAAAGACCTCGGTGAAGCTGCTTACATATTGGGCATTAAGATCTATAGAGATAGATCAAGACGCTTAATTGGACTTTCACAAAGCACATACCTTGAACAAGTTTTGAAGAAATTCAAAATGGATCAAGCAAAGAAAGGATTCTTGCCTGTGTTACAAGGTGTGAAGTTGAGTAAGACTCAATGCCCGACCACTGCAGAAGATAGAGAGAAAATGAAAGATGGTCCCTATGCTTCAGCCTTAGGCTCTATCATGTATGCAATGCTGTGTACCAGACCTGATGTGTGCCTTGCTATAAGTCTGGCAGGGAGGTACCAAAGTAATCCAGTAGTGGATCACTGGACAGCGGTCCAGAACATCCTGAAATACCTGAAAAGGACTAAGGATATGTTTCTCGTATATGGAGGTGACAAAGATCTCATCGTAAATGGTTATGTTGATGCAATCTTTGACACTGATCCGGACGATTCTAAATCGCAAACCGGATACGTGTTTACATTAAATGGTGGAGCTGTCAGTTGGTGCAGTTCCAAACAAAGTGTCATGGCGGGATCTACATGTGAAGCGGAGTACATAGCTGCTTCGGAAGCAGCAAACGAAGGAGTTTGGATGAAGGAGTTCATATCCGATCTAGGTGTCATACCTAGTGCATCGGGTCTAATGAAAATCTTTTGTGACAATACTGGTGCAATTGCCTTGGCAAAGGAATCTAGATTTCACAAGAGAACCAAGCACATCAAGAGACGCTTCAATTCCATCCGGGATCTAGTCCAGGTGGGAGACATAGAGATTTGCAAGATACATACGGATCTAAATGTTGCAGACCCGTTGACTAAGCCTCTTCCACGTGCAAAACATGATCAACACCAAGGCTCCATGGGTGTTAGAATCATTACTGTATAATCTAGATTATTGACTCTAGTGCAAGTGGGAGACTGAAGGAAATATGCCCTAGAGTCAATAATAAAGTTATTATTTATTTCCTTATATCATGATAAATGTTTATTATTCATGCTAGAATTGTATTAACTGGAAACATAATACTTGTGTGAATACATAGACAAACAGAGTGTCACTAGTATGCCTCTACTTGACTAGCTCGTTGATCAAAGATGGTTATGTTTCCTAACCATAGACATGTGTTGTCATTTGATTAACGGGATCACATCATTAGGAGAATGATGTGATTGACATGACCCATTCCATTAGCTTAGCACCCGATCGTTTAGTATGTTGCTATTGCTTTCTTCATGACTTATACATGTTCCTATGACTATGAGATTATGCAACTCCCGTTTGCTGCAGGAACACTTTGTGTGCTACCAAACGTCACAACGTAACTGGGTGATTATAAAGGAGCTCTACAGGTGTCTCCGAAGGTACATGTTGGGTTGGTGTATTTCGAGATTAGGATTTGTCACTCCGATTGTCGGAGAGGTATCTCTGGGCCCTCTCGGTAATGCACATCACATAAGCCTTGCAAGCATTGCAACTAATGAGTTAGTTGTGAGATGATGTATTACGGAACGAGTAAAGAGACTTGCCGGTAACGAGATTGAACTAGGTATTAAGATACCGACGATCGAATCTCGGGCAAGTAACATACCGATGACAAAGGGAACAACGTATGTTGTTATGCGGTCTGACCCATAGAATATGTAGGAGACAATATGAGCATCCAGGTTCCGCTATTGGTTATTGACCGGAGATGTGTCTCGGTCATGTCTACATTGTTCTCAAACCCGTAGGGTTCCGCACGCTTAACGTTACGATGACAGTTTCATTATGAGTTTATATGTTTTGATGTACCGAAGGTTGTTCGGAGTCCCGGATGTGATCACGGACATGACGAGGAGTCTCGAAATGGTCGAGACATAAAGATTGATATATTGGACGACTATATTCGGACACCAGAAATGTTCTGGGTGATTTCGGAGAAAACCGGAGTGTCGGAGGGTTACCGGAACTCCCCCGAGAGAAGTAATGGGCCTTAGTGGAGAGAGAGAGGGGCAGCCAGGGTGGGCTGCGTGCCCCTCCCCCTCTGGTCCAAATTGGACTAGGAGAGGGGGGCGCCCCCCTTTCCTTCTCCCTATCCCCTTCCTTTCCCCCTCCTAGTAGGAGTAGGAAAGAGGGGAGTCCTACTCCTCCTGGCGCGCCTAGCAAGGGCCGGCCGGCCTCCCCCTTGCTCCTTTGTATACGGGGGCAGGGGGCACCCTAGAGACACAACAATTGATCATTGATCTCTCAGCCGTGTGCGGTGCCCCCCCCCCCTCCACCATAATCCTCGATAATATTGTAGCGGTGCTTAGGCGAAGCCCTGCGATGGTAGAACATCAAGATCGTCACCACGTCGTTGTGCTGACGGAACTCATCCCCGACACTTTGCTGGATCGGAGTCCGGGGATCGTCATTGAGCTAAACATGTGCTAGAACTCGGAGGTGCCGTAGTTTCGGTGCTTGATCGGTCGGTCGGAAAATGAGAGGAAGAAAAAAGAAGAGAACACGAAGAACTCCAAGATCAAGATCTAATGGGTTCCCCTCACATAGAGAATAAAGTGATCAATGGAAACATAGATCTAGATCCCCTCTCTCTTCTCCCTCAAGAACTAGTAAGAATCATTGGAGGGATTGAGAGAAAGCAAGCTTTGTTATAACGCTTCCGCTTTCGCTTGTTATAACGCTTCCGCTTTCGGTCTACGAGGGTACGTGGACAACACTCACCCCTCTCGTTGCTATGCATCACCATGATCTTGCGTGTGCGTAGATTTTTTTTTGAAATTACTACGTTCCCCAACAGATGCCAGGATGAAATGGTGAACTCTCTACGGACGATACGATCAAGCTACTCATCGAGAGCCCCCCTTGATAGTACGGCAATCGATCCTATAACCCGGTCTCCCAACTACCACCACGAGACCGGTAAAATAGAAAACCTATCAAGGGAAAACCTTTGCCTTGCACATAGTCCACTTGAGCTAGATGATGACGATCTTGACTTCCTCA
This sequence comes from Aegilops umbellulata, assembly GCA_032464435.1. NCBI lineage: Eukaryota > Viridiplantae > Streptophyta > Magnoliopsida > Poales > Poaceae > Aegilops > Aegilops umbellulata. The sequence goes on from CP136055.1 coordinate 95,356,948, forward strand.
AGTTGGACCACCTTTCTTGATTGCGTTGGCTCGATGAAGACTAGTTGATTGCTCCCCCATACTCTACTATAGGTGAGCCACTCTTCAGCGCATCTTCACAAGTCAATTGCCACCACAATGGGCGGCAAGATTTAAGCATGATTGCTCCCGTATACTCCATTATTGGTGAGCCACTGAAAGCACAAGTGCTCCCTGGGTGATTTTGGTAATTAATGTCAACATATCTCTTGTTGGACTAATACTTTTATCTAGTATATTTAAGATGAGTTGAACAGTGGAGTAGCATGGACAAGAGGATGTGGAACCCCTTCAAGATGCTAAGGACAGAAGATTGGGAAAAGCTCAAAGGCTCAAGACTCTACATTTTCATTTTAGTGATCCAAAATCACACTGAGTCCATAGGAAAAGCCAATACTATTAAAAGGGGATGAGGTGTTGCTTAATGGCTTCTTGCTCAAAATGCTTAGTGATATGCTCCAAAACCCTCAACCACTTTCTCATTTCCACATATGTCCCAAACCAAAAGTAAAACTCGGCCCCACCGATTTGATCTATCTGGCGCCACCGAGTTCATTTGACATAGCCACTGCCAGAAACCGTAATCAGTTTGGTCTCACCGATGGGATCTCGGTCTCACCGAGATGGGCTTGCAAACTCTCTGATACCTATTGCAATTATTTCAATCCCACCAAGATAAGCAATCGGTCACACAGAGTTTGCCTGACCAACTCTCTGTTTAGCTTATTATAAAATTGGTCCCACCGAGTTTGTGTAGTCGGTCAAACCGAGTTGAGGTTTTACCCTAACCCTAGCACATCGGTCCCACCAAGTTGATCATATCGGTCCCACCGGAAATCCTAACGTTCACATTTTGAACTAAATCGGTCTGACCGAGTTTCTCGATTCGGTCCCACCGAGTCGGTGATTTGTGTGTAACGGCTAGATTTTGTGTGGAGGCTATATATACCCCTTCACCTACTCTTCATTCGTGAAGAGAGCTATCAGAATGTGCCTACACTTTCAGCATACATTTTCTGAGAGAGAACCACCTACTCATGTGTTGAGACCAAGATATTCCAATCCAACCACAATAATCTTGATCTCTAGGCTTCCCCAAGTTGCTTTCCACTCAAATCATCTTTCCACCAAATCCAAATCTATGAGAGAGAGTTGAGTGTTGGGGAGACTATCATTTGAAGCACAAGAGCAAGGAGTTCATCATCAACACACCATCTATTACCTTTTGGAGAGTGGTGTCTCCTAGATTGGTTAGGTGTCACTTGGGAGCCTCCGTTAAGATTGTGGAGTTGAACCAAGGAGTTTGTACGGGCAAGGAGATCGCCTACTTCGTGAAGATCTACCCTAGTGAGGCAAGTCCTTTGGGGGTGATGGCCATGGTGGGATAGACAAGGTTGCTTCTTCGTGGACCCTTCATGGGTGGAGTCCTCTATGGACTCGCGCAACCGTTACCCTTCGTGGGTTGAAGTCTCCATCAACGTGGATGTACGATAGCACCACCTATCGGAACCACGCCAAAAATCTCCTTGTCTCCAATTGCGTTTGCACACTCCAATCCCATCCCTTTACATTCTTGCAAGTTGCATGCTTTACTTTTCGTTGCTCATATACTCTTGCCATGCTTGCTTGAAATGTATTGTGAATGTTTAAACTTGTGCTAAAACTCCACCTTAACTTGAAGAAATTAAAAACTGCTACTTTTCTTTGTTAAGAGTCTATTCACCCCCCTCTAGACACCTCTTCTCGATCATTTCAATTGGTATCATAGCATTGGTCTCCATTGCTTTGGTTTAACCACCATTGGAGGAAGATGGATAAGTCTACGTTGGGGAGTCTTAGACGTAGAGTGCCTGTACTTGATGGAGAGTTCTTTCATGAGTGGAAAATTGAGATGCTTGAGATTTTCAATGAATATCATTTGAACAAGTACATTACTAGCCCTTGTGCACCTCATGTTGATCCTTCTCATCCTACCCTTGATGAGTCTATTGACATGATTCGCAACCTTAGAACCGTCAATCTTATTACTAGAGGTTTGCCTAGAAATTTGCTTGGTTGCTTGCCTACTCTTGATTGTGCCTACACTATATGGAGATTTCTTGAGGAATGATTTCCAAACTATTCCTTGCAAAACTTGAAATTCTTCATAAGTCTATTGCCTTGAGTAAGATGAATTCCAATGATCCTAAGTTTGGTGATTGTCTATTTGAGCTTACTAACCTCATGCGTGCTAAAGGAGATGTTGGAATCATTAGCAATATCATCTTCGAATCCATTAGAATTCATAAAGATGAATATTGTGATGATCATTTATCTAATGAATCACTCTCTCTAGGAATTAATCCATCACAATATGATGTTGAACATGGATACTATGATGAGGATGATGATAGTGACTTTGATCTCGATGAGTCTATGAGACACTTCGGTCTTATGGCTAATCTTCGCGGCTACATGGCTGGAGGAAAGGAATGGGTTCTTGATAGTGGATGTACCGATCACATGACCGGAGATAAGGATATGTTTCATGAGCTAGCTGAAAACGACGACCCTCGAAAGTATTTCACTTTTGGTGATAACTCAAAGGGTGAGGTGGTTGGCCTTGGTAAGGTGGCCATCTCACATGATAGCTCCATACAAAATGTTATGCTCGTTGAATCTCTTGGCTACAATTTACTTTCCTTATCTAGACTTGCTGACTTTGGCTTCAATGTCCTATTTAGTAAAGTAGATTGTCAAGTGTTTCGTAGAGATAATCACAATATGGTCTTTACCGGTATACGTAGAGGTGATCTTTACATTGTTGATTTCACTAAAAAGGCTCAACCTAGAACTTGCTTAATTTCTAAATCCTCTAAAGGCTGGTTGTGGCATAGGAGATTAGGTCATGTGGGCATGCGAAATCTTGATAAGCTTATTAAAGGTGATCATATCCTTGGAGTGAAAGGTGTTATATTTGACAAGGATAAATTGTTGAGTGCTTGTCAAGCAGGAAAACAGGTTGGAGGAAGTCACCCCGTGAAGAACATCATGACCACGAGAAGACCGCTCGAGCTACTTAATATGGATCTCTTTGGTCCCAATGCCTATAAAAGTCTCGGTGGAAACTCATTTGGTCTAGTTATAGTCGATAATTTTTCAAGATTTACGTGGGTGTTCTTTCTTGATGATAAATCGCAGGTCCAAAAGATCTTCAAGAACTTCGCTAGGAAGGCCCAAAATCAATTTGAAGTGAAGATCAAGAAGGTTTGCAGCGACAATGGAACGGAGTTCAAGAACGCAAATGTGGATACCTTTCTTGATGAAGAAGGGATTTCACACGAGTTCTCGGCTACGTACACGCCTCAACAAAATGGAGTTATTGAGAGGAAGAACCGGACTATTATTGAGATGGAGAGAACGATGCTTGATGAGTACAAGATGCCAAAACACTTTTGGGCGGAAGTGGTTGAGACAGCTTGTCATGCAACAAATCGCTTGTATCTTCACAAGCTACTCGGCAAGACGGCATGCGAGCTTCTCACCGGTAACAAACCCCAAGTTGGATACTTTCGGGTATTCGGCTCAAAGTGCTACATTCTTGATAAGCATCGTTCTAAATTTTCTCCTAAATCTCATGAGGGTTTCCTACTTGTTTATGGCTCAAACTCTCACACTTACCCTGTCTACAACAATTTCACCCGAAAGGTTGAAGAGACGGTAGATGTGAAGTTTCATGAATCTAACGGCTTGCAAGTAGAGAAATTGCCAATTGATGTAGGAGACAAAGACCCTTCGGAAGCAATCCAAGAATTGTCTATTGGCAAGATTCGTCCAATGGAGGTGAAGGAGAGTACCTCGTCCATCCAAGTGGAAGCTTCCACCTCACGACAAGGTGAACCAAGAGTTGGCACAGAAGAATCCACAAGTGGGACACACCAAGATGAAGAAAACAAGAAAGTACACCAAGATGGACCTCATGAACCTCCTTCTCCACCTAGACAAGAGAACGACAACGTCAACAATGAAGAAGGCCAAGACGAAGAACAAGATGATGAAGAAGATGTTCCACCCCGACCCAAGCAAAAGCTCTCACGAGTTCGAGCAAGAGTCTCAAGAGACCATCCCGTCGAGAAAATCTTCAATGATATCCAAACGGGGAGAATCACTCGCTCTAAAACTCGTTTGGATAATTTTTGTGAACATTATTCATTCATATCTAGCATTGAACCTATGAAGGTTGAAGAAGCATTGGAAGATCCAGATTGGATAAATGCCATGCATGAAGAGCTACACAACTTTGAGAGAAACCAAGTGTGGACATTGGTCGAGAAGCCCGACAACAACCACAACATCATTGGTACCAAATGGGTGTTTCGAAACAAGCAAGACGAAGATGGACAAGTCGTTCGCAACAAAGCACGTCTCGTCGCCCAAGGCTACACTCAAGTCGAAGGTATGGACTATGGTGAGACATATGCCCCCGTTGCTAGACTTGAGTCCATACGCATCTTACTTGCCTATTCTAATCACCATGATATTACCTTGTACCAAATGGACATTAAAAGTGCCTTTTTAAATGGTGAAATTGAGGAGGAAGTTTATGTTAAACAACCTCCCAGCTTTGTTAATCATAAGAAACCCGACCATGTTCACAAACTTCACAAAGCTCTTTATGGTCTTAAACAAGCTCCTAGAGCGTGGTATAAATGCTTGACCAAGTTCCTTATTGAAAAAGGCTTTGAGATTGGAAAGATAGATTCTACTCTTTTTACTAAAAGGGTTAATGGTGAATTATTCGTGTGCCAAATTTATGTCGATGATATCATATTTGATTCGACTAACCCTCATTTTAGTGAAACTTTTGGAAAGCTAATGTCAGAGAAGATTGAGATGTCTATGATGAGTGAACTCAAGTTCTTTCTTGGTTTGCAAATCAAGCAAACTAAGGAAGGCACCTTTGTCTCTCAAACAAAGTACACCAAGGACTTATTCAAGAAGTTCAACATGCAAGAATGCAAAGTTATGAATACACCCATGCCTACTAGTGGACATCTTGACTTGACCAAGGATGGCAAACCGGTTGACCAAAAGGTTTACCGCTCTATGATTGGTTCATTGTTATATCTATGTGCCTCCCGTCCCGATATTATGCTAAGTGTGTGCATGTGTGGACGATATCAAGCAGCCCCCAAAGAATGTCATCTTAAGGCTATGAAAAGGATAGTGAGATACTTAATTCATACACCTAATTTTGGCATTTGGTATCCTAAGAGGTCCTCTTTTGATCTTGTTGGCTACTCCGATTCGGACTATGCCGGTGACAAGGTTGATAGAAAGTCCACTTCAGATACTTGTCAATTTCTTGGTAGATCTCTTGTGTCTTGGTCCTCCAAGAAACAAAACTCGTTATCCTTATCCACCGCCGAAGCGGAATACATTGCCGCCGGTTCATGTTGTGCTCAATTACTTTGGATGACGCAAACTCTTAAAGATTATGGGATCTATGTGAAACATGTTCCATTGCTTTGTGACAACGAAATTGCTATTAAGATTGCTCACAATCCCGTGCAACATTCTCGAGCTAAGCATATTGAAGTTCGTCATCATTTCATTCGAGATCATGTTGCTAAAGGAGATATTGATCTTAAGCATGTTCGTACCGATAAGCAATTGGCGGATATATTCACCAAACCGCTTGATGAGAAAGTATTTTGCTGTGTGAGAGGTGAATTGAACATCGTTGATGCTTCAAACTTGGAGTAGAAACTCCATTTGGGTACATGCAAGGCATGATCATTTGACTAATCCTTGATATTTCTCTTATGATGATGATCATATGTCTTGGATATATTTGCACCCTTGCATGCTATCTAACCCTTGTAGGTACTTGGTTGAATCAAAATATATGAGATTGCAAATCACTCACATCTTGAGCAATCTCTGCATCACCGAGTCTCTACAAAATGGTGGTTGAAGACAAGGAAGCTTGAAACCTTTCAACATATCCTTTGACAATTTCTTTATATCAAATTTCATTTGGTATCAAATTTCATGATTGTCATTTTGGATACACAAGTGCCCTTCCTTGCCAGACTAACCCATGTAGGTAGATGAACTCAAACTACAAGTGGTGCTCCAAATTCTTGATGAGCTACATCAACCTTGAGCATCCCACACAAGTTCAACTACATGATCAAGTTCAACACCACCACCTAAGGTATGTTATTCCATCTTAGAGAAGCTTTACCCCAAGTCATGGGTCAAAGCAGCTCAACAAGATGTGAATACATCAGAATGCTTAAACGAAAAATGGTAACCCCATTTTGAGCTTAAACGATGAGTATGACCTGCGATCAAGTGTTCTCGACTCCTCAGTCAATATACTCTAACATAGGTGAATTTGTCGCAGACCATTTCTAAATGAAGTTCCCTAGTGTTTCTCTGTGTTCTTGCATTTATCTCCTTCATATTTGTTTCCATCCTTTTATAAAAAAACTTCATCTAGATTTCTTTTCTTTTCTTTGTTCGTTTCTGCATTTCCTGCATCTAATTCATTGCAAATCCTTGTGTAAATTCCTTGCAAATCTTTGTGAGATCTTATTTGCCTAGTGAGCTAAGGTGACAAATGTTCTGTGTTGAACTCAGACACACCGGTTTGTCTCTTTCGGTCAGACCAAACCATCTCGGTGCCACCGAAGAAAACAACTCGGTGTTACCGATTTCAATGCTGAGAAAACACTTTGCCATTTGCATCCTACATATTTGTTCTAGCTCCACTCAATGATTCTTGTCCTCTACCTGCATCAAATTCTGCATGCTGCTTTGCTTTGTGACTCAAGGACCAAACCTATTTTGACTCACACTCCAGAAGATCCCTTCTTGGAAATTTATGTCAAAGGGGGAGAGAGATCGCATCAAAGCTTAATCACATCAAAGGGGGAGAATGCTTAATCACATCAAAGAGAGAGAGCCCCAGATGCTTAGTATTCAAGAGGAGAGAAGTCACATGTCTTAAGAGGGGAAAGACATGTTAGTTTGTGTTATGATTATTGTGATCTGATTTTCCTTTCCCTATATTCTCCCATTATCCAATATAAGATTCAGGGGAGAAAGACATCTAAGGGAAGGAAATCTTCGAACTCTTCATTGCATATCTTTACCTTTTGGGGACATGTCTATATCCAATAGAGTACCTAGTACTCACTCTCTACATGTCATCCCAATCTTGGTTCTCTTGTGGTTTACTGTTCTTGCTTTGTCTAGTAGATGTATCTGTGTTATCTAACCTTGTTTACTCAGGTTCATCTCTTCCAAAGCCAGCTCAAGACCATAAGGTAAGTATATGCATCACACTCATGTGCATGATGATCTCTTACTGATGTACATATTGTTTGCAAGGACTCATGAACATGAAGGCACAATTCCTATATTCACATCATTTGCTCTGATGCATATAGCCAAGATACATGTAACTCATTGATTGCTGTGTCATGCTTATGCATTCACATGCTCTTATATTCCACATTTACATGATTGCATACATGTAGGGGGAGCCTATGCATGTTACATGTCCTTCCAAAGCTTTACTTGCTATTCTTTATATCTCTATCTGAAGCTTTGATGTATGTTGTCATCAATTACCAAAAAGGGGGAGATTGAAAGCACAAGTGCTCCCTGGGTGATTTTGGTAATTAATGTCAACATATCTCTTGTTGGACTAATACTTTTATCTAGTATACTTTAGATGAGTTCAATAGTGGAGTGGCGTGGACAATAGGATGTGGAACCCCTTCAAGATGCTAACGACAGAAGATTGGGAAAATCTCAAAGGCTCAAGACTCTACATTTTCATTTTAGTGATCCAAGATAACATTGAGTCCATAGGAAAAGCCAATACTATTAAAAGGGGATGAGGTGTTGCTTAATGGCTTGCTTGCTCAAAATGCTTAGTGATATGCTCCAAAACCCTCAACCACTTTCTCATTTCCACATATGTCCCAAAACAAAAGTCAAACTCGTTCCACCGATTTGATCTATCCGGCGCCACTGAGTTCATTTGACATAGCCACTGCTAGAAACCCTAATCAGTTCGGTCTCACCGATGGGATCTCGGTCTCACCAGGATGGGCTTGCAAACTCTCTGATACCTGTTGCATCGGTCCCACCGAGATAAGCAATCGGTCCCACCGAGTTTTCCTGACCAACTCTCTGTTTAGCTTATTACAAAATCGGTCCCACCAAGTTTGTGTAATCGGTCAAACCGAGTTGAGGTTTTACCCTAACCCTAGCACATCAGTCCCACCGAGTTGATCATATCTGTCCCATCGAAAATCCTAACATTCACATTTTGAACTAAATTGGTCTGACCGAGTTTCTCGATTTGGTCCCACCGAGTTTGGTGATTTGTGTGTAACTGCTAGCTTTTGTGTGGAGACTATATATACCCCTTCACCCACTCTTCTTTCGTGGAGAGAGCCATCAGAACGTGCCTACACTTCCAGCATACATTTTCTGAAAGAGAACCACCTACTCATGTGTTGAGACCAAGATATTCCATTCCAACCACAAGAATCTTGATCTCTAGCCTTCCCCAAGTTGCTTTCCACTCAAATCATCTTTACACCAAATCCAAATCTGTGAGAGAGAGTTTGAGTGTTGGGGAGACTATCATTTGAAGCACAAGAGCAAGGAGTTCATCATCAACACACCATCTATTACCTTTTGGAGAGTGGTGTCCCCTAGATTGGTTAGGTGTCACTTGGGAGCCTCCGTTAAGATTGTGGAGTTGAACCAAGGAGTTTGTACAGGCAAAGAGATTGCCTACTTAGTGAAGATCTACCCTAGTGAGGCAAGTCCTTCGTGGGCGATGGCCATGGTGGGATAGACAAGGTTGCTTCTTCGTGGACTCTTCGTGGGTGGAGCCCTCCATGGACTCGCGCAACCGTTACCCTTCGCGCGTTGAAGTCTCCATCAACGTGGATGTACGATAGCACCACCTATCGGAACCACGCCAAAAATCTCCGTGTCTCTAATTGCGTTTGCACACTCCAATCCCATCCCTTTACATTCTTGCAACTTGCATGCTTTACTTTCTGCTGCTCATATACTCTTGCCATGCTTGCTTGAAATGTATTGTGAATGTTTAAACTTGTGCTAAAACTCCACCTTACCTTGAAGAAATTAAAAACTGCTACTTTTCTTTGTTAAGATCTATTCACCCCCCCTCTAGACACCTCTTCTCGATCCATTCAGCCACTCTTCGTGTTGCTCCACTTGATCTTGCACACCATAAACTTGATGACGATCACCACTTGATGTCATCCTCCATGGGCTGTATGAGATCTTCCTCTTGAAGCAAGCCCATGGAAACATACCTAACCCCACACAGAACTCTCACGTAGACCATGGGTTAGTACACAAAGCGTAATCGACAATGCTTACCATACCATGTGATCACTTGATCAGTCTCGGTACAACTTGTGCGCTTTGTGTGTTGATCAACTTGAATCACTCTCTGTACTTAGTCTTGATCAACCTTGAATCTTTCCAACTCTCTTCATTAGGGTGATGACTTGAAGGTAAACTTGAATGTTCACACAATCTTATTTTTCAAGACATGCTTGTAATAAGCTCAACACTCACATGACCAATCTTTGGATAATTCCTTAATAGCACCTTGGTCAACTCATAAAATCCTTGAAACCAACACATGGACTTCAAGAAATGCCTATGGATAAATCCTTCCAATATAACTCAATGCAACCATTAGTCCATAGAGAATGTCATCAATTACCAAAACCACACATGGGGGCACTGCATGTCCTTTCAATCTCCCCCATTTTGGTAATTGATGACAATCATTTTCAAGAGAGTTTATATAAGGAATTATGCATCACCATGCAATGCAACAACCAATAATGCATGCGTATGAGATGCAAATGCTTAGGAACAAAACCAAAACAAGAAGAAATAACTCTCTAAACTTATCCACAAAACTCTCTGGAACTTCTCCCCCATTGGCATCGATTGCCAAAATGGGCGAAAAGCTTAGAAGGCCAATACAAAAAGTGCTCCTCCATAAATTGTGTATTTCTCAACAAGAGAGTGGAATGCAATACACATATCCAATGGTAAATACTTAGAGGAAGACAGACTATATTGAGGCCCAAAGATTGCAAAAGAATGATATGCCACAAAGACATAGCAATGGAAGGGGGAGGCCGAATTGGGAGGCACCCAAGTAGGATTCCTCCTACTTGGGGAGCCCCTTGGCTGCCTCTCCTCCCCTCCAACCTATATATATATAGGTGCACCTAAGTGTGGGCACCTAGATGTGGGGCACCTAGGTGCCTGGGCACCTAAGTCCCAATATAGCAAGTCATATTTGTAGTGCATGGCTTTCCAAATTTTGTTTGCATGCACTACAAGCATAAATGGACAATAATTGCTTTCCAAAAAAATATACTACGGTTTCCTAGTATGATTCCTTTCCAAACAAAAAGGGTATGCATATAAAATCTTATTTCTTAAGGTATCAGATATGACAAATAATACGAAATGTCGTTCCTATGGTTCATATGTATATTAAGGATGTTTTAATGCATTTTTCTAAAGTTTTACGTTTCAAGGTATCTAGTATTTAAAAAAATAGACCGGGTCGGACTTTTTAATGGCAAATATTTCTATACAAATTAAGATGACCAAATAATATAAAATGCGATCATAATTAATTGTTTTAGTTGTAGGAATATATGATGGATGCTGATGTCCAAACATGATTTTTTCCAATGTAAATATATCCACTGACGATTATTTTTAGTTTGAGGGATGTTTGTTACATATACCCACACATGATTCTATGTATTTATTGTATCAAGGTATATACTCATAAATTTAATGACAAGGTATGTAAATACGATGAGTATGCATATACAAGAAAAATATATTGAGTACTCTAGGGTGTATACATACACAAAAATCTAATCAATACATACTAAGTAAGTGAATCCAGACGTACCTAATCTAATGGGTATGTATTAAATATTCTGGGTATATACATACAAAAAAATCTAATGTGTTACATACTAAATATTCTAGGTATATATGTACTAAAAAATTAATGAGTGTGTAATAAATAAATGATTCCGTACATTTCTAATCTTATTGATACACACTAAATATTCTGGGTATATACATAGATAAAAATCTAATGTGCACGTACTAAATATTCTGAGTATATGTGTATTAAAATTTAACGGGTACATACTAAACAGATGAAATCATATATACATACTAAATATTCTAGGTATATACGTATAAAAATTTAACGGGTACATACTAAACAGATGAATTCATATATACCTAATTTGTAATATATCTAATGTGTAGTATTTTTTCCTTTTAAAGATATATATTACCATGCATGGCGTGCTTAATGACATCCATTTATGATATGCATTATAATTGTTTCCATATTTACTTGTTTGAGAATTGGCAATTAGTAATGGATTGACTAGTTACCTTCTATACCTATCACAATAACACGCATCTAAATGCAATCAAACGGTGGAAATGCGAGGAGCTTGGGCACCTAGGTGTCCCATACCGTCGTCCTATATATATATATATATATATATATATATATATATATATATATATATATATATATATATATATATGTAGGCCTCGTGAAGGAGAAAGTATTGCTCTAGCTTGGAGGAGGCTTATGTCAATGTTATATTCATGCCCCAATCATGAGCTCTCAAGAGAAATTATTATCCAGAATTTTTATGCTCGGCTTCTCGTAATGATCAAATCATGCTTGATACTTCTTGTGTTGGTTCATTTATGAAGAAGACTATTGAATTCCGGTGGGATCTTCTGGAAAGAATTAAATGCAACTCTGAAGATTGGGAACTCGACGAAGGTAAAGAGTCAGGTATTAAACTTAAGTATGATTGTGTTAAATCTTTTATGGATACTGATGTTTTTCAAAAGTTTAGCACTAAATATGGACTTGACTCTGAGATAGTAGCCTCCTTTTGTGAATCATTTGCTACTCATGTTGAACTCCCTAAGGAGGAGTGGTTTAAATATCACCCACCGGTTAAATAAGAATTAAAGAACCAGTACTAGTTAAAGAAGAAACAATACTTTATAATGTTGATCCAGTTGTTCCTTCTGCTTATATTGAGAAAGCACCTTTCCCTGTTAGGATTAAGGAACATGCTAAAGTTTCAACTATGGTTAACAAAAGCTATATTAGAACACCTAAACCTGATGAAAAAATTAAAATAGAACCTAGTATTGCTATGGTTAAAGATCTCTTGGAAGAAGATATGGATGGGCATGTTATTTACTTTTGTGAAGAAGCTGCTAGAATTGCTAAACCTGATAAAAGAGGTAAACATAGACCTTTTGTTGGCATGCCTGTTATTTTAGTTAAAATAGGAGATCACTGTTATCATGGTTTATGTGACATGGGTGCTAGTGTGAGTAATATTCCTTACACTTTATATGAAGAAATTATGAAAGACATAGCACCTGCTGAGATAGAAGAAATAGATGTTACTATTAAACTTGCTAATAGAGACACCATATCAACAGTTGGAATTATTAGAGATGTTGAAGTCTTGTGTAGGAAAATTAAATACCCTACTGATTTTCTTGTTCTTGGTTCCCCAGAAGATGACTTTTGTCCCATTATTTTGGTATACCTTTCTTGAATACAGTTAATGCCAAGATAGATTGTAAGAAACAAACTATTGGTGTTAGCTTTGGTAATGAGTCTCATGAGTTTAATTTTTCCAAGTTTAGTAGAAATCATCATGAAAAAGAATTGTCTGGTAAGGATGAATTAATTGGTCTTGCTTCTATTGCTTTTCCACCTACTGATCCTTGAGAACAATACTTGCTAGACCATGAAAATGATTTACATATGCATGAAAGAAATGAAATAGATAAGGTTTTCTTTGAACAACGTCCTCTGCTTAAACACAATTTTCCTATTGAAACTCTAGGAGGTCCTCCTCCACCTAAAGGTGATCCTGTGTTTGAATTAAAACAATTGCCAGACACTTTGAAATATGCTTATATAGATGAAAAGAAAATATATCCTGTTATTATTAGTGCTAACCTTTCAGAACATGAAGAAGAAATATTATTGAAAGTTCTAAGGAAGCACCGAGCTGCTATTTGGTATACTCTTGATGATTTAAAGGGCATTAGTCCCACTCTATGTCACCACAAAATTAATATGGAACCTGATGCTAAACCCGTTGTTGATCACCAACGTCGGTTGAATCCAAAAGTGAAGGAAGTGGTAAGTACGGAAATCTTAAAACTTCTGGAAGGAGGTATAATCTATCCTATAGCTGACAGTAGATGGGCAAGTCCTCTTCATTGTGTCCCTAAGAAAGGAGGTATTACTGTTGTTCCTAATGATAAGAATGAACGTATTCCACAAAGAATTGTTACAAGCTATAGAATGGTAATTGATTACAGAAAATTAAACAAAGCAACTAGAACAGATCATTATCCTTTGCCTTTATTGATCAAATGCTTGAAATATTATCTAAGCACACACACTTTTGCTTCCTAGATGGATACTCTGGCTTTTCACAAATACATGTTTCTCAACCTGATCAAGAAAAGACTACTTTTACTTGTCCCTTTGGAACTTATGCTTATAGACGTATGCCTTTTGGTTTATGTAATGCACCTGCTACCTTTCAAAGATGTATGACTGCTATCTTCTCTGACTTTTGTGAAAAGATTGTTGAGGTTTTCATGTATGACTTTTCTGTTTATGGGAAGTCTTTTGATGATTGTTTAAGCAATCTTGAGTGAGTTTTGCAGAGATGTGAACAAACAAATCTTGTCTTGAATTGGGAGAAGTGCCACTTTATAGTTAATGAAGGCATTGTCTTGGGTCATAAAATTTCTGAAAGAGGTATTGAAGTGGACCAAGCTAAGGTTGATGCAATTGAAAATATGTCATGTCCTAAGGACATCAAAGGTATTCGTAGTTTCCTAGGTCATGTTGGTTTCTATAGGAGATTTATCAAAGACTTCTCTAAAATTTCTATGCCTCTTACTAATCTTTTGCAAAAGGACATTCCTTTTTTTTATGATGATTGTCTTGAAGCCTTTGAAACACTCAAGAAAGCCTTAATATCTGCACCTATTGTTCAAACGCCTGATTGGAACTTGACTTTTGAAATTATGTGTGATGCTAGTGATTATGTTGTTGGTGTTGTTCTAGGACAAAGAGTTGATAAAAAATTGAATGTCATTCAGTATGCTAGTAAAACTCTAGACAGTGCTCAAAGAAATTATGCTACTACTGAAAAAGAATTCTTAGCAGTGGTGTTTGCTTGTGATAAATTTAGACCTTATAGGAGATTTAAGTTTGCGGTCAATAAATTTTAGCTTGAATAATAAAAATTTATCATGAACTGGGAAATATGATAATAAACAATTTATTATTGCCTCCAGGGCATATTTCCAACAGTCTCCCACTTGCACTAGAGTCAATAATCTAGTTCACATTGCTATGTGATTGACACCCAATGAGTTCTGGGATTGATCATGTTTTGCTTCTGAGAGAGGTTTTAGTCAACGAGTCTGCAACATTTAGTTTCGTGTGTACTTTAAAAATCTGTATGTCATATTGTAGATGTTGCTACTACGCTCCACTTGGAGTTTTTCCAAATGACTGGTCCACTATACATATCCAATTTGTGACTCAGAGTCGTCTGGATCGATGTCAAAGCTTGCATCGACGTACCCCTTTACGGCGAACTCTTTATCACCTCCATAACCGAGAACATTTCCTTAGTCCTCTTTAGGTACCTAAGGATAAATTTGACTGTTGTACAGTGATCCACTCCTAGATCACTCTTGTACCCCCTTGCCAGACTCGTGGCAAGGCACACATTAGATATGGTACATAGCATGGCATACATTATAGAGCCTATGACTGAGGCATAGGGGATGACCTTCATCGTTTCTCTTTCTTCTGCCATGGTCGAGCTTTGAGTCTTACTCAACTTCACACCTTACAACAAAAGCAAGAACTCCTTTGACTAATCCATTTTGAACTCCTTCAAAATCTTGTCTAGGTATGCTCTATGTGGAAGTCTTATCAGACGTCTTGATCTATCTCTATAGATCTTGATGCCCAATACGTAAGCAGCTTTACCCACATCTTTCTTTGAAAAACTCCTTTCAAACAACCCTTTATGCTTTCTAGAAATTCTACATCATTTCCAATCAACTGTTGGAAATATACCCTAGAGGCAATAATAAAGTGGTTATTATTATATTTTCCTTCTTCGTGATAATCGTTTATTATCCATGCTATAATTGTATTGACTGGAAACTCAAATACATGTGTGGATACATAGACAACAACATGTCCTTAGTGAGCCTCTACCGGACTAGCTCGTTGATCAAAGATGGCAATGGTATCCTAGCCATAGACATGAGTTGTCATTTGATAATGAGATCACATCATTAGGAGAATTATGTGATGGACAAGACCCAAACTATGAGCATAGCATTTGATCGTATCAAGTTTTATTGCTATCATTTTCTGCATGTCAAGTATCTGTTCCTATGACCATGAGATCATGCAACTCACTCACATCGGAGGAGTACCTTGTGTGTATCAAACATCGCAATGTAACTGGGTGACTGTGCTCTATAGGAATCTCCGAGGGTGTTTGTTGAGTTCGCATGTATCAAGACTGGGATTTGTCACTTCGTATGACGAAGAGGTATCTCACGGCCCACTTGGTAATACAACATCACAATGAGCTTGCAAGTAATGTGACCAAAGAGTTGTCCACGGGATCTTGTATTATGGAACGAGTAAAGAGACTTGCCGGTAATGAGATTGAACTAGGTATGGAGATACCGACGATCGAATCTCGGGCAAGTAACATACCGATGGACAAAGGGAACTGCATACGGGATTAGCTGAATCCTTGGCATCGAGGTTCGACCGATAAAGATCTTCGTAGAATATGTAGGAACCAATATGGACATCCAGGTCCCGCTATTGGCTATTGGCCGTAGAGGTGTCTTGGTCATGTCTACATAGTTCTCGAACCCGCGGGGTCTACACACTTAACATTTGGTGACCTAAGTATAGTTGAGTTATTGTGTTAGTGGCCAAAGTTTGTTCGAAGTCCCGAATGAGATCCCAGACATGACGAGGAACTCTGGAATGATCCGGAGGTGAATATTGATATATATATATGGATGAAGGGATTCGGGTTCCGGAAGTGTTTTTGTAGGTACCGGGTTTCGTCGGAGAACCGAAAAGAGTTTCAGGGGGCCCGACAAGTGTTGGGGGCCTCATGGGCCAAGGGAAAGGGGCACACCAGCCCGCAAGGGGCTGGGTGCCACCCCAACCCCATCCCACTCGGCCAAGGGGTGGGGGAGACCACCTAGGGTCTGCGCCCCACTTGGCTTAGGGGCCAAGCCACCCTAGGGTTTCCCTAGGGGCGCCCCATTTGTGGTGGCCCCTGTCGGTGTCAAAACCGGTGGATCTCGGGTAGGGGGTCCCAAATTGCGCGTCTAAGTTTGATGGTAACAGGAGACGGGGGACACGATGTTACCCAGGTTTGGGCCCTCTCTATGGAGGTAATACCCTACTTCGTGCTTGATTGATCTTGAGGAATATGAGTATTACAAGAGTTGATCTACCTCGAGATCGTAACCGCTAGAACCCTAAAAGTCTAGCCTGTATGACTATGATTATGATTGCCTCTACGGTCTGAGCCCTCTGGTTTGTATAGACACCAGAGGGGACTAGGGTTGTACAAAGTCGGCTACAGAGAAAGGAATCTTCGCATCAGAGCGCCAAGCTTGCCTTCCACGCCAAGGAGAGTCCCATCCGGACACGGGAGAGAGTCCTCAATCTTGTATCTTCACAGCCATCGGTCCGGCCCGCGTGCCATAGTCCGGACGCCCGAGGACCCCTTAATCCAGGACTCCCTCAGTAGCCCCTGAACCAGGCTTTCAATGACGGTGTGTCCGGCACGCAGATTGTCTTCGGCATTGCAAGGCGGGTTGTTCCTCCGATGACTTCAAAGGGATGTATTTAGCCTTCCATTTAATGTCGTACCCTTCGGCTTCTGTGTATCTACAACTTCAGCTTCCACGTGTTGAGCGAATACGAGAGGTCAGGGTATTTTTGCACATAACACCCCGGCCATGTAAGAAAAGTGTCTATTTAAGGGGATTGGATCTCAGATCCGTTCCACACCATGCGAAAATTTCTCAGAGCTTGCTAGGAGGAACCAATCCAACATGGCTAGCTCTCCCAGTTCTTCCTCCCGTCCCCACGGCTCTGAAAAAGGTGATTGGGAGAGATGTTATGTATCCCATGGTCAGCTAGTGAAGGTGCAAACACAGGGATTTCTTCCCCCCACGGATCTAGTCCCCGTTCGAGCAGGATTGACTTCCTTCAACGGCGGGGCTCAGGCGGAAAATTTCCCCAATCTATCCAGGGGGAATGAGTGTGCTTCGTTCCCTACTTGCTAAGAGGCGTCAGATTTCCAATCCATCCGTTCCTCCGAGGGCTTCTGGAGTATTATGGCCTCCAACTGCACAACTTCACTCCCGCCTCCATCCTGCACATCGCGGGTTACGTCGCCCTTTGCGAGCTATTCCTGGGCTGTGAGGCCCATTTTGAATTATGGAGGAAACTATTCTGCCTCGTCCCTCGTAACCAAGAGGGATCAATATTCGAAGTGGGCGGAGCCGAGGTATGGCGCATCGCCGGGACCGGATACCTGTCCGGCACGCTGAAGAACGCGTCCGAAGAGTGGCCTTTCGAGTGGTTCTATATTGAGGACGTCGCCCTTCCTGACCCAATCCAAATGGGTCTGCCCGAATTTTCAAGCGCTCCATTGAAGAAACGCCATAGCTGGCACCCTCGGAGCCTCAAGGAGGAAGACGGCGCGGAAGTCCGTCAATTGATGGGTATGATAAAGACGCTCGCCCAGTCCAGATTATCAATAATCGAGGTAATGGCAACTTCCATAGTGCGGGGGGTCTAGCCACTCCAATACAGAGGGCTTCCCATGTGGCATTATAATGGGGAAGATGGCGCCTCACGCTGCGGTCGCAAGGGTCCAGATACCCCCGCCGCTTTGGCCAAAATATTGGCCGAACTATACAAAGGGGAGAAATAGGAGTTCAATCGTATTAAACATCGAGATGGATTGTCTATGTACAGTCCTCCTAGCTGGGTGTGTTCTAATCCCACCACTTTACTCAATCCTCTCCCTGAGTCACTGTCGATGGAATTTAACCCATCAATTTGTAACAGGAATGGCGGAAGGTTACCGAGGGGATCCATAGCCCCGTCCCCCAGCCAGAGGATCACAACCGGGACCTTGACCCCGGATTTGAAGAGGATCCGGACATATTTGTAGAGCTTGAGGAGGGAGTATTTTACCAAGCGATCTACGATGGCATAGAAGTGGCTATTATAGCCGACTATCCCGGCCTCCTTCCTACCTCACACGTAAGTAATCAGGAGACATCTCCTCCGAAAGAGCTTCCTCATTCTGCCTCACCCACCGCACTGTCTCGTGCTCCAAAGGGGAGGTGCTCGATGCACCAAGCTACACCAGAGGCGACTCCAAAGAGAGCGGCGCCCACACCGAGCAATCCTTCAAAGAGGAAGGCAAACGAAGACATGACCAAGCCTTCATCAAAGAGGTACGGCTTTGCAAACATGCTCCTTGGCAGTCACATCCAACTGTGACATTGTCCTTTGTGTCTTATCAGGAAGAGCATTCGCCGGACTATGTCCGGGGATCCTGCCAGTCACGTCCCCAACAATCAGGTTCCAGACCCTGCCATAAAGACAAGGACAGATACGGCAGTGACGCCGGATTGTCCTTTGGCCGAGGATTCAGATGATGTATCCGTCACAAACTCGGAAGTGGAGAGCGCCATGGATCATCAGCGCTGGAGGGCCGCTCTTCGCGACCCCGGCTTTTCAAAAGAGGCATTTGATGCCTTCAACTCGGCGGATGCATACATCCGAGCTGCTCGAGACGGGCTTACCAGAGCCGCAGACCAGCATTTGAAAGATATGTGGGTAAGTTCATATTATACGAATCTGATAACTATATACCAGTAGCCCCCGAGACTTGAAGCAGTTGATACAACTGATTTAAGGATCATTGTATAACCAGGTGCTTACGGAGAAGAACAACCTGTTTCCCAAGAACTAGAAAAGTGTCGGACCCAGCTAACTGCTGCTGCCGCCGCCAAACTGGAGAAATCCAAGAAGGCGTCACCTGGTAATGTTTCCCTCCATCGAGAAAACATAATTATATACTAGCAATGCTAACACTGTTGCTCATCTCATGGCAAGATCATCAGATCAACTGGAGGAGCAACTGAAAGCCGCTCAAGCGGGAGAACAAGAAGCCAAAAGACTACTGGCCACGGGCGAACGTGTGCTGACACGAGTCAGAGAGGAGAAAAACAAGCTCCAGAATTCCAACACCCAGCTGGGCGAAGAACTGAAAGATGTGCAGGCCCAGTTGGCTAACTCCGTGAAGGAAAACAAGAGGCTGTGAGGCGGCATATTTAGTATGAGGTCAAACTTACCGCTGTGTAAATCAGAGACGAAAGGAACTGACAGAGTTATGTCTGTAGGTATGCTCGCTAGTCGTCCCGAAGAGGAGATGTCCGGATCCTCGGGCGATGTGCTACAGGAGCTGTCGCAAATGCACGAGCAAGCTCGGCAAGCGATGCGAAGTGTTGCCAAGGCCTTATGGCCATCCGCCTCCCCTCCAGGAAGTATGGAGGAGCTTATACAGCTATTCAAGGGAGCGCGACGGCGTTTTCGATTATGGAAGATATCAGCCTGCCGGGAAGGTGCGCAAGAAGCCTGGGCCATGGTGAAAACACGGTATACCAAGCTTGATCCAAATCATATGGCCCGGGTCGGACCTCTAGGGTCAGATGGGAAAGAAATTCCCGTTAAGTTGGTATATGACCAAGTAGAAGTAGCCGCCAAATATTCCCAACAAGATTGTAAGTTAGACATCCTGTTAGACGATATAGAGGAGGAAATGTTTTGAGTCCAAGTGACTATGTACTTTTCGTGACCTGTTTGTCTCTAGCCGGATTTGTAAAACGATTGTCATGGCAGACCTTTTCGCTTTGACCTCTGGACTCGAAGGTGCGGAGTGCTTCCTAATACCTAAGCGACAAAGTAGACCGGGGTATGCGTGGAAACTAGGCATAGGGGTCATAGTTGCTTGAACAGACAAGCTGCATCTGTCTAGATATGTTATATTACATTGTGATTGTAAGAAACATCTTCCAGAGAGAATAGTTCCGTTAAGGGTTCCTTTCACTGGGTGTACATGCGTTAATGTGCATGTTCCGAACTGTGATTGAAAAAATCGCAGTATACGTAACATCTGGGGGTTCATAGTGGGATGAATGTAAAAACATCTTTAGTCCGCCGACCAAATATTCCCTTAAGAATGCTAGCTTTCAGCTTCACCCAGTCTGAGGTACACATCCGGATGACCCGGCAGTAACAATCGGAGAGGTGCTCCCTTTATGCCCTAGCCGAACTAACGAGAACGTAGGGCATAAGCACAGGAGCCAGGCAACCGAGCTTGGCCAAAACTTAAGTCATATCGATGCATATAATGGCGAAGAAAAGGTACATATGAGGAAAGAAAAAATGCATATGTGATGAGCTTGATGCTCTGCAAATAACAATAATAAGCTTCTGTCCAAGAAGGCCCCAGGTATAATGGACGTACATATTTGAGGATGTGTATGTCACAGGTGCATGATTTAGCCGCACAAAAGCTTTAAGGCTAAAAATTAAAAGGCGAAAAGAGAGGAAAAAATAATGGAAACAAAAGGGGGAAGGAGACGAACAAAGAGTTCAGCGCTAGGCATAGAATATTCGGAGTCTTGCCGCGTTCCAGGGGTTCGGCTCTAGGCGATTGTCCGATGCATCACGCAGGCGGTACGCTCCTCCAGTGAGAACTTCGTCAATGATGAAGGGACCCTCCCACTTGGGCTTGAGTTTGTCTTTTTTCTTCTCCGGCAAGCGTAGAAGGAGTTCACCAACATTATAAGTCTTGGACCACACTTCTCTGCTTTGATATCTGCGGGCATATTGTTGATAAAATGTGGAACGTGCTTTTGCAACATCACGCTCCTCCTCCAGGGCATCTAGGTTGTCCTGCCGATCGAGCTCGGCCTCTCTCTCTCTCTTCGTACATGCTCACTTGAGGTGAGTCATGAATAATGTCGCAGGGTAACACAGCCTCTGCGTCGTACACCATGAAGAAAGGCGTATATCCGGTAGTGCGGTTGGGCCGCAGCCCCCAGAGTACGGAGTCGAGCTCCTCAACCCAGTGCTTGTCTGATTCTTTCAAAGACCGCACTAGTCTGGGCTTAATGCCGCTCATAATAGGACCATTGGCTCATTCGACTTGACCAGTTGTTTGCAGGTGATAGACAGAGGCGTAATCGAGCTTAATTCCCAGATTAGCACACCAGGTTTTCACCTCGTCGGCTGTGAAATAGGAGCCGTTGTCGATGATGATGCTGTGTGGAACACCATAATGGTGCACAACACCGGATATGAATTCGATCACTGGTCTGGCTTTGGTCGTTTTAACTGGTTTGGCCTCTATCCATTTAGTGAATTTATCCACCATGACCAGCACATACTTTTTCTTATGGCTTCCTCCTTTAAGGGGTCCAACCATATCAAGCCCCCAGATCGCGAAAGGCCAAGTGGTGGGGATTGTTTGTAGAGCAGTGGGTGGCATATGGCTTTGGTTGGCGAAAAGCTGGCATCCGACGCAACGTTGGACAATGTCCTGTGCATCTGCTCGGGTCGTTGGCCAATAGAAACCTGTACATAAGGCCTTGCTTACAAGGGCCCGAGCCGTGGTGTGGTGACCACCGAGACCGGCATGAATTTCAGCCAAGAACTTCCGCCCCTCTTCCTCAGAGATACATCTTTGAAGTACTCCAGTAGCGCTTTTCTTGTAGAGTTCTCCGTCGTGAACCTTGTAGGCTTTCGAGCGCCGGACAATGTGGCGAGCCTCATTTTGATCCTCAGGGAGTTCTCGCCTATTAAGGTAGGCCAAGAAGGGTTCGGTCCATGGGGCAATGACTACCATGATGAGATGGGTCGGCGGTGTTATTTCGGTGGCTGAGCCCCCGATGATATCGGTGTGTTCGGAATCTGGGGTCATGGTCGGATCCGGATTGGTGTTGCCGCTCTCCCCTTGCTACACCACGAATGGCTTGAAAAGCCTTTCCAGAAAGATGTTAGGTGGGACGGGGTCGCGCTTCGCGCCAATGTGAGCAAGGACATCCACTGCTTGATTGCTTTCTCGAGCCACATGATGAAACTCGAGCCCCTCGAACCGAGCTGACATTTTGAGAACGGCATTACGGTAAGCTGCCATCTTTGGATCTTTGGCATCGAAATCTCCATTTATTTGAGATATTGCAAGGTTTGAGTCCCCGCGCACTTCCAGGCGTTGTATGCCCATGGAGACAGCCATCCGAAGACCATGCAATGAGGCCTCGTATTCGGCTGCATTGTTGGAGTCTGTGTATAATATTTGGAGTATGTACTGAACTGCGTCTCTAGTGGGGGACGTTAAGACAACGCCTGCCCCTAATCCCGCCAGCATTTTGGAACCATCGAAGTGCATAACCCAGTTGGAATATGTGCCGTACACTTTAGGGAGTTCGGCCTCTGTCCATTCGGCGACGAAGTCAGCCAGTACTTGGGATTTGATGGCTCGGCGCGGTTTGTATGTTATGTCGAATGGAAGGAGCTCAATGGCCCACTTGGCAATCCGGCGTGTGGCGTCGCGGTTGTTTATTATGTCATTGAGTGGTACCTCGAAAGCCACCGTGATCGAGCACTCTTGAAAGTAGTGTAGCAGCCTCCGAGATGCCATGAATACCGCGTATGCTATCTTTTGGTAATGAGGGTATCGGGATTTGCATGGTGTGACGACAGTAGATATGTAGTATACCGGTTTCTGGAGCGGGAACTTGTATCCATCCTGCTCTCGCTCGACGATGAGCACGGCGCTCACCACCTGGTGTGTTGCCGATATGTATAATAACATGGGTTCGCCGAGGTTCGGCGCGGCCAGGACTGGGTTGCTCGCTAAAAGGGCCTTTATTTCTTCCAGTCCGGCCGTTGCCACATCCGTCCACTCGAAGTGGTTGGTGCGTCGGAGAAGGCGATAAAGTGGCAATGCTTTTTCTCCCAATCTAGAGATAAAGCGGCTTAAAGCTGCCATGCATCCGGCCAGTTTTTGGACCTGTTTAAGGTCTGTTGGCGTAGCCAATTGTGACAAAGCTCGGATTTTGGTTGGTTTTGCCTCAATTCCTCTATTGGAAACGATGAAGCCCAGTAGTTTTCTAGCGGGGACGCCGAAAACACATTTTTCCGGATTGAGCTTGATGTCATATGTACGGAGGTTGTCGAATGTGAGACGTAGATCATCTATCAATGACTCGACGTGCCTAGTTTTGATGACGACGTCATCCACATATGCTTCAACTGTCTTGCCGATCTGTTTCTCCAGGCATGTTTGAATCATGCGTTGGTAGGTGGCCCGGTGTTTTTGAGCCCGAAGGGCATAGTGTTGAAGCAGAATGGCCCGTATGGGGAAATGAATGCCCTTGTGGCTTGATCGGACTCCTTCATTTTGATTTGATGGTATCTGGAATATGCGTCGAGGAAGCACAGTGAGTCGTGTCCTGCGGTAGCATCGATAATCTGGTCGATGCGGGGGAGGGGGAAGGGATCCCTAGGGCAAGCCTTATTAAGGTCTTTGAAATTGACGCACATGCGCCAGGATTTATCCTTCTTTGGCACCATCACCAGGTTTGCTAGCCGGTCCGGGTGTTTTATTTCTCTAATGAATCCGGCTTCGATTAACTTGGCTAGCTCCTCCCCCATAGCTTGACGTTTGGGTTCGGAAAAGCGCCGCAGTGTTTGCTTGACCGGTTTATATCCCTTCAATATATTGAGGCTGTGTTCGGCCAACCTGCGTGGGATTCCTGGCATGTCAGAAGGGTGCCAGGCAAATATGTCCCAGTTCTCGCGCAGGAACTCTCATAGCGCAGCGTCAATCGTTGAGTCCAACTGTGCCCCGATGGAAGCTGTCTTCTTGGGGTCCGTTGGGTGGACTTGAAATTTGACTATATCGTCTGCTGGTTTAAAGGAGGTGGATTTGGGTCGCTTGTCGAGGATTACATCGTCCATATCCACCGTGGAGCGTAGTGTGGTTAATTCTTCGGCTGCGAGGGCTTCGGATAATGCCTCAAGGGCCAGGGATGCGGTTTTATTTTCGGCGTGGAGTGCTGTGTTTGGATCACCGGCGAGAGTGATTATACCATTGGGCCCGGGCATCTTGAGCTTCATGTACCCATAGTGAGGTATAGCTTGGAAGCATGTAAATGCATCTCGCCCCAATAGGGCTTGATATCCACAGTTGAAAGGGGCCACTTGGAAGGTTATTTCTTCGGACGGATAATTCTCCGGCGTGCCGAATACCACATCGAGTGTGATTTTTCCCACGCATCATGCCTCCCGACTGGGAATAATTCCTCAGAAGGTCGTGCTACTTTGCTCGATGCGGCTCCTGTCTATTTCCATTTTGTTGAGTGTGTCCTCGTAGATGATGTTTAATCCGTTGCCGTCGTCCATGAGCACTTTGGTAAGACGAAAGCCGTCCACGATTGGACTAAGGACCAAGGCGGCTGGTGTCCGTACTGTCCTGAATTTTGGTCCATCACCGGCGTTGAAAGTTATGGCCGTGTCGTTCCAGGGGTTTATTGCTGCGACTTGGCAGACTTCGGCGAGGTTACGGAGTGCCCTTTTGCGCCTGTTATTTGAAGCGAAGGTTTCGAAGACCGTTAATACTCTGAGGTCGTCGTCTTCCGGGGAGTGTTGATCTGAGGTATTTGGGGTGAGGAGTTCCTCGCCGCTCTTGGCCACTTGCCGGAGTATCCAACATGCTCTAAGGCTGTGGGTTGGTATGGTATCCGGTGTTGTGTGTATTTTGCATGGATTCTCGAGCCATCCCTCCAGAACTGTTCCGTGCCCTGTAATGGGCTTAGATTTCTTTATTGTTGGGTCGGGCGCCCCGTGAGGGTGCATCCTATTTTTCCGGACAGGGGGTTGAGTGGAAACCGGTGGTTCCCAACGAGCTGCCTGGGTTTTCCAGATGCCTTCCATTGCATAGTACTTATGTACAATGGTTGCCAAGTCAGCGAAGTGTAATACGCGACGACGGTTGATGGCGTTGAGGATTCCTTCATCCGTACAATTGTTGCTAAATACTGAGATCGCGTCTTTGTCGCGGCAATCTTTGATCTTGTCTTTGACAAGGAGGAATCTGGCCCAAAAGTGATGGACTGTTTCCTGAGACTGCTATCGTATGTGCATGAGATCGTTTATATCTGGGCAAGTGGGTGGATTTAGATCCAAACCCTGACCCAATTTGGGATCCGGAGTTTGAAAAACTTCCGAACTTAATAGCTCGGGCTCCGGGATATCAACTGATTTTTCAGGCCCGTTATCTGATTCTAGGTTCGGAGGGCGGGCGTATCTTTCCAAAGGCAAGTATCCGTCTCTTCGAGCTCGGAGATCCGAACATAGTTCGTCCTTAGTATAGAGGAAGAGTTGTCGTCTCGCTCCTCTACTACCGCTACCTGGTGGGTGATCGAAGGAGGTTTAATTTCTCTCTGGTCGGGTTTAAGCCCAATCCGATTGTAGTGTGTAGAGGCCCCCAAGGCAGCGATGCGATCTAGGGGTTCGTTCAAAGACGACAACTCCGCCGGATCCATCTGCTTGGAGTATTCGGAGTTAACACGGAGGGGATTTGCGATGACTCGAGAAGTCATCATCGGCTTAAAGGCCGATCGGGCGGTCATGGTAAAGCAGCCCAGCCGGAGGGTTTGGCCTGGGGCCAGTACTCCTCCGGAGGTTACACAGTCCTTGATAACAAGGCGGGCCATCAATCCTGTCTTTGACATCATAGTGGAACTCTCAATGAAAGCACCAATGTCGGTGTCAAAACCGGCGGATCTCGGGTAGGGGGTCCCAAACTGCGCGTCTAAGGTTGATGGTAACAGGAGATGGGGGACACGATGTTTACCCAGGTTCAGGCCCTCTCTATGGAGGTAATACCCTACTTCCTGCTTGATTGATCTTGATGAATATGAGTGTTACAAGAGTTGATCTACCTCGAGATCGTAATGGCTAGAACCCTAAAAGTCTAGCCTGTATGACTATGATTATGATTGCCTCTACGGTCTAAGCCCTCTAGTTTATATAGACACGAGAGGGGACTAGGGTTGTACAAAGTCGGTTACAGAGAAAGGAATCTTCACATCAGAGCGCCAAGCTTGCCTTCCACGCCAAGGAGAGTCCCATCTGGACACGGGAGAGAGTCCTTGATCTTGTATCTTCACAGCCCATCAGTCCGGCTCGCGTGCCATAGTCCGGACGCCCGAGGACCCCTTAATCCAGGACTCCCTCACCCCTCACCCTAGGGGAAACCCTAGGGCGCCCACCCCTCCTCCCTTCCCCTGTATATAGAGGTGGAGAGGGAGGGCAACCGCACAGATTCATGCCACGGCATTGCCCTTCCTCTCCCTCATAGTTCCTCTCCTTCTCTGCTGGGCTTGGCGAAGCTCTGCTGAGATTGCTCCACCACCACTGTCGCCACGCCGTCGTGCTACCGGAGAACTCGAGCTACTACTTCACCATTGCTCGCTGGATAGAGGAGGTGAAGGCGTCATCAAGCCGTATGTGTGTTTAACGCGGAGGTATCGTCTGTTCGGCACTTGATAAGGAGTTCGTGGATGGATCGTGATTGGATCACGAAGACATTCGACTACACCAACTGCGTTTATTAATGCTTCGGCTTAGCGATCTACAAGGGTATGTAGATCCAATCTCTCCTCTCGTAGATGTTCATCTCCTAGATTGATCTTGGTGAGCGTAGGATTTTTTCTGTTTCCCATGCAACGTTCCCCGACGGCTGCATCATGAGGTAGGTCTCTGCGTAGATGACATCACGAGTAGAACACAAAGGAGTTTGTGGGCGTTGATACTCGGATTGCTTCCTTCCTTGTTTTTATCTTGATTCAGCAGTATTGTGGGATGAAGCGGCCCGGACCAACTTTACATGTCCACGTACATGAGACCGTTTCCATCGACGACATGCAACTTGTTGCATAAAGATGGCTTGCGGGTGTCTGTCTCTCTCACCTTAGTTGAATCAGATTTGACAAAAGGCGGACCTTGTAGAAGGTTAAATAGCAACTTGTATATTGCCGTTGTGGCTTTGTGAAGGTAAGAACGGTTCTTACTGACGGAAATATGCCCTAGAGGCAATAATAAAATGGTTATTATTATATTTCCTTAATCATGATAAAGGTTTATTATTCATGGTAGAATTGTATTGACTGGAAACTTAAATACATGTGTGGATACATAAACAAATACTTGTCCCTACTGAGCCTCTACTAGACTAGCTCGTTGATCAAAGATGGTTAAGGTTTCCTAACCATAGACATGAGTTGTCATTTCAAAACGGGATCACATCATCAGGAGAATTATGTGATGGACCTGACCCATCAGTTAGCTCAGCATATGATCGTTTAAGTTTATTGCTACTACTTTCTTAATGTCAAATATATATATTCCTTTGGCCATGAGATCATGCAAATCCCGAATACCGGAGGAATACCTTGTGTGCTATCAAACATCACGACGTAACTGGGTGATCATAAAGATGCTCTACAGGTATCTCCGAAGGTGTTTATTGAGTTGGCATGGATCCAGATTGGGATTTGTCACTCCATGTGACAGAGAGGTATCTCTGGGCCCTCTCGGTAATACAGCATCAGAAGAAGTTGCAAGAAAAGTGACTAAGGAGTTAGTTACAAGATTATGTATTACAAAATGAGTAAAGAGACTTACCGGTAACGAGATTGAACTAGGTATGGAGATACCGACGATCGAATCTTGGGCAAGTAACATACCGTCAGACAAAGGGAACTACATATGTTGTCATAAAGGTTCGACCGATAAAAATCTTCGTATAATATATAGGAACCAATATGGGCCTCCAGGTCCCGCTATTGGTTATTGACCCAAGAGGCGTCTCAGTCATGTCCATCATTCTCGAACCTATAGGGTCCGCACGCTTAACGTTCGTTGCCGATATAGTATTGTATGAGTTAAGTAAAATAGTGACTAAATGTTGCTTAGAGTCCCGATTGAGATCAAGGACATGACGAGGAGCTCCGAAATGGTCTGGAGGTAAAGATTGATATATAGGATGATAGTACTTGGTCTCCGGAAAGGTTTCAGAATGCACCGGGTATTTGTCGGATCACTGGAAGGGGTTCCGGGAGGCCACGGGAGCATATTGGGCCAAACGGGCCAACGAGGGAGAGCACACCAGCCCACATAGGGCTAGCGCACCCCTCCTCATGGCAGGAGGCCCTAGGGAAGTAAGGGAGAGGGCTAGCCCCCACTTTCCTTCTCTTCCACATGTTGGGAAAGGAAAGGGGGGCTCCCCTCCTGCCCCCCAAGCGCCAGGAAGGAAAGGGGGGCACGGTTAATACTTCTCCAACGTATCTATAATTTTTTTATTGTTCCATGCTGTTTTATTATCAATCTTGGATGTTTAATAATCATTTTATAGCCATTTTATATCATTTTTTGGTACTAACCTATTGACATAGTTCCAAGTGCCATTTGCTATTTTTTCCTTCTTTTTTACATCGCAAGAGATCAATATCAGACGAAGTCCAAATGCCACGAAACTCCATGATGATTTTTTATGGGCCAGAAGGCAATGGGCCCAGGTTGCACCTGGGGGTGCCCCGAGGGGGGCACAACCCACCAGGGCATGCCAAGGGGCCCAGGCGCGCCCTGGTGGGTTGTGCCCACCTCGGGTGCCCCCGGGACCAACTCTTTGCTCTATAAATACCCCAAAAATACCAGAACCCTAAAGGCATCGACGAAATATTCATCCAGCCGCCGTAGAGTCCAGAACCACCAGATCCAATCTAGAAACCATCTCGGATGGGGTTCACCACCTCCATTGGTGCCTCTCCGATGATGCGTGAGTAGTTCCTTGTAGACCTTAGGGTCCGTAGTTAGTAGCTAGATGGCTTTCTCTCTCTCGCTGAATTCTCAATACAATGGTCTCTTGGAGATCCATATGATGTAACTCTTTTTGCGATGTGTTTGTTGGGATCTGATGAACTTTGAGTTTATGATCAGTCATATCTTTTTATATCCATGAAAGTTATTTGAGTTTCTTTGATCTCTTATATGCATGATCTCTTATAGCCTCGTATTTCTTCTCCAATATTTGGGTTTTGTTTGGCCAACTTGATATATTTATCTTGCAATGGGAAGAGGTGCCCGGTAGTGGGTTCGATCTTACGGTGCTTGATCCCAGTGACAGAAAGGGAACCGACACGTATGCACCGTTGCTACTAAGGATAAAAAGATGAGATCTATATCTACCGCCATATAGATAAACAGATCTTGTCTACATCATGTCATCGCTCTTATTGCATTACTTGGTTTTTCCATAAACTTAATACACTAGATGCATGCTGGATAGCGGTCGATGTGTGGAGTAATAGTAGTAGATGCAGGCAGGAATCAGTCAACTAATCTTGCAAGTGATTCCTATGTAATGATCATTGCCTGGATATCATCATAATTATTTGAGGTTCTATCAATTGCCCAACAGTAATTTGTTTAGCCACTGTTTGCTATTTTTCTCGACGGAAGTCACTAGTGAAACCTACGCCCCCGGGTCTTCTTTCTCATATGCGATCTATTTTTCCTTTGCACTTTTTATTCAAATATGTTAAACCAAAAATACAAAAATACTTTGCTGCACTTTATTTAATTTGCGATCTATTATTTCAATCTATTACAACTTTCTCCCGTCCGCGCACCGTTTCTAGCGTCGTACCACGAAAGGGATTGATAACCCTTTTAACACGTCGGGTTGCGAGGTGTTGTTATTTGTGTGCAGGGGCTGTTTACGTTGTGTTGCTTGGTTCTCCTACTGTTCGATAACCTTGTTTTCATTTCTAAGGGAAATACCTACCGCCGTTGTGCTGCATCATCCCTTCCTCTTTGGGGAAATACCGACGTAGCTTCAAGCGACATCAAAAGGAATTTCTGGCGCCGTTACCAGGGAGGATCTTCATCATAACCAGCTTGCTAATCACAAATATCATCTCCTTGCAATTTACATTATTTGCCATTTTCCTCTCGTTTTCCTCTCCCCCACAAAAATTTGCCGTTTTATTCGCCTCTCTTTTTTCCATTCACCATTTTCTTGTCAGATCTATCCTTTGCTTGCAATCATGAGTGATTTCGGTATGGCACCGATAGATGATGGCCTGACTCCTAAGATTGGACGTACGGACAATATGGATGCTAAAACTTTTATCTTGGGGCAAGGGAACGTTATGGGAAAAGAACGTATCTGAGAATTTTTTAATTGTGTTGGGAATCTAAGTCTTGATGATGCTCCTATACTTAAAACTACTAGATCTTATGCGTATGATGTGTCAGCACTAGTTCTGAAACTTGAAAGTAAATTTATTCGTACTCATCCTACATTGCAAAGATTGTTCTTTGATCTCCCTGAAATAAAGAATCCTAGGGCTAAAAATTTGGCCACTCTCATTCTTATGAATGAGTTTGACTACATAATTCGGGAAGCTAGGGAAATCTTTGATTTTTATGGTATGAATCGTGAAAACCCGTGATTGATGAAATTCTTTACAATTGTGACTATGCACTAAGGCATTTGCTTGGGGATAATAAGATCTTTGATGAGAATCTTAAATAGGAAGTCCCCGTTCTAGATATAATCCAACAAGTTTTTAGTAATATTAATCAACACTATTCTTGGATTGTTGCGGGAAATCAAAGGCGTTATGATGAAAACCAACTAAGGAATGCTAAAGTTTCTATGGATAATATGTTTTATGTTGTGTTTACAAAACCTCCTGATAAAAATACCAACAAGAAAATTAAGAAGAAGAAGGATGACAAAACATAGATCCTTGCTTTATGCCTAGCCAAGGGCGTAAAACTATAGCGCTTGTTGGGAGGCAACCCAATGAACAAAATTTATTTTTTGCTTTTTGCTTTCTGTACTTGAGTGTTAGCACAATTATTCTATTGTTATGATTGTGTTTCTTGTCTTTTAATTGGTGTTTGTGCCAAGTAGAACCAATAGGATCTTTTTGGGTGATAGTTGTTTGATCTTGCTGAAAAAGACAGAAACTTTGTGCTCACTAAAATAATTACTAATATCTACCATAACGTTATAAAATGCTAATTCTTTTTGAATAATATCAATATACAAATTATACAGGTTTTTCTAGTTTTTAAGAATTTTTGGAGTTCCATAAGTATTCGAACAAATCAGATTGCTACAGACTGTTCTGTTTTGACATATTCTGTTTTATTTGTGTTGTGTGCTTATTTTGATGGCTCTATGGTTTTCTTTGATGAGTTTTTGCCATAGAAAAGTTGAAATACAGTAGATATAATACAAAAACAAAATAAGAATTGGTTTGATACATCACTTATGGTAGTGGTTTATTTTTCTTACACTAACGGATCTCATGAAGGTTTTGTTGTGTTTTGTGTGATTGAAGTTTTCAAGTTTTGGGTTATCTTACAATGGATGAAGGAAGGATGTAAGAGCCTAAGCTTGGGGATGCCCCGGCATCCCAAGCTATTATCCAATAATGAGCAAGCAACTAAGCTTGGGGATGCCCCTGAGTGGCATCCCCGCTTTCTTCCAACAACTATCGGTATTTTGCTCGAGGCTATATTTTTATTCGTCACATGATATGTGTTCTGCTAGGAGCATCTTCTATGATATATGTCTTTGCTTGTTTTATTTTGTGTTTTAAGTCATCAATCCTTTCTGTACACACCTATTTGAGAGAGCCAAAATTATATCATGACTTGTTAGAATTGCTCTCTATGCTTCACTTAAATCTTTTATGAGCCAGGACTTGCTCTAGTGCTTCACTTATATATTTTTGAGCACGGTGTGCTTTAGTATTTTTGAAGAAATTCTCTCTTGCTTCACTTAGATTTATTTGAGAGTTGGTAAAACTTTTTGAAGAAATTCTTTGTTGCTTCACTTAAATTATTTCAGGAGAAAGAAAATTTGTTATCCTCATGATCTTTACTTATATTTGTTTGAGTTTATGAAAAGCAACACGTGAAAATTAGTCCCAAAGTGATAGATATCCAAGAAGGATAAAGAAAAAGAAAAAATGTCATGAAGTTCATTGGACAAAATAAACTTGATTCTTAGTAGTAGTTTTGAGATATGATGATGTGAGTTATGTTGATGAGTAATCCTTCTCTAGTAAGAATATTGGTGTTAAGGTTTGTGATTCCCTATGCATGCACGAAAGTGAATAATCATGTAATGAAAATTATATCCTACTTGTGGTGCATTGTAAGATGTTAATTAAGCTTAATGCTTGCTTATGAGATTATTCGTCTCTTGGTTGGTCGCTTCCCAATCTTTTGCTAGCCTTCATTTTGCACTCAGTATGATCTCTACTTGTGTATCCAAAATCCTTTAAACCAGTTTTGCCATATGAGTCCACTATATCTACCTATATGCGGTAATCTTTTGCCGTTCTGAGCAAATTTGCATGTGCCATCTCTAGTTTTCAAAATAAACTTCTCTTTTGTGTGTTTATTTCGCTCGCGGAACGGTAACGGGTGGCTAATATTTTCCATGTTGGATGTGTTAATCTCAAGATGAGTGTTTAATCACTTGTCATTGCATGAGAGTAAGGCAAAGGTCTTAGGGATGCCCAGTCCTGAAATGCAAAAATGAATTTACTTTATGCTGTCAAATAATAAATTCCTTGGAAAGTGTTGGTGTGGAGGGCACCCGTGGATACGGTTAGCCATGGAAAGTGAAAGTATGGTGGAAAAAGGAATAAACTTTATTTTCTGTTTGGGAACATCTATGGCATATCTAGCATGGAAAGTGTTGGGAACTCTAAGTCGTTTTCATTGGTGGGATGGATACACCTCCCAAAATGTTTTTATCTCTAATCTTTCGCTTTGAGCTCTGTCACCTCTACAAATCCCTACTTCCCTCTGCGGAGGGCCTTTCTTTTACTTTATGCAATTTTTATTTTGAAATTTGAGTCTCCATCTTCTCTCGTAAAAAGCACCAACTAGGAGGCAATATGATCGTGCTTAAGTGTTGGGTGTAGTTAATATTCGAGTGTGTTTCATGAATGGATCAATGTTTGAGCATGATGGGCTAGGGATAACTTATTTTAGCGTTGATATTTTGAAAGACATGGTTGCTTGTTGATATGCTTGAGTATCTAAATTATTATGTCAAAACTAGCACTACAAAAAAAAGACACATCCGTGACATTTTGGGCCGAACGGAAATTTTTCCTGCCATACTTATGACACTTCTATGACGATAATTGTGACAAAACCCGGTATCATCATAGATGTGGTGGGCTCCTACTTCTATGAAAAAAAATCATGACAGAAAATGGGCTTTTCGTCCTGGGCGGGCCGGAGACACAGCTGCATGACATTCTTTGGGCCGTCCATGACGAAAAAAAAACGTGGTAGAAGCGAGGGCGAGGAAAATATCGGGGTGTTCTCGGTTACGGTGGGTGGTCGGGGCTGAGCGATGCGCGTTACTCTCGTACACACACACGTGTGGGTCCGAGGCGTTGGGCTCTAACTGAACCCGAGCGATTGCACTGCAGGCTACGCGTTACTGAACCCGAGCGATCGATCGATGGCTATTAACTGAACCCGATCGAGCGATTCCTTCGCTACTGCTGCTAACTGAAGTCGACCGATGCTGCCTCTGGATGAACAGTGAGTGTTGCTGGGGGGTTTGGATGAACAGTTCCCGGTGGGGGTGGATGAACAGGCCCCCGTGGTGTTGCCTCTGGATGAACAGGACCCCGACCGATTGAGCCGGTTGGGGCTGGATGAACAGGACCCCGTGGAGGGCCGGATGAACAGGACCACCCAGTGGAGGTCCGGATGAATAGTAGACGATGGAGGGCTAGATGAACAAGAGCCCGTGGATGAACAGGAGCAGGTGGAGGCTGGAGGAGCTCGACGGTGGATGAACAGTAGCCCGTGGAGGCTGGAGGGGGTCGATGGTGGAGATGAACAGTATCCCGTGGAGTCCTGTTTTGCGGTATGCCACACCCCTCCCGATGAACAGGACCCCCGTTTCGACCGTAGCGCTCCAACACAAGTCTGTTTCCTCCGTTTTGCGGTACACCACACCCCTCCCGATCAACAGGACCCCCGTTTCGACCGTAGGAGGTCCGTTTCCTCCGTTTTGCGGTACGCCAGACCCCTCCCGATGAACAGGATCCCGTTTCGAACGTGGTCGGTCGAACACAAGGCCGTTTTCTCCGTTCTGCGGTACGCCAGGCCTCATTTCCATCGGTTGTTCCGTCCAAGCCCTCCCGATGAACACAACGACGCATTCCGTTCCGACCCAGCCGGTTGGCTCCCCATGAACACGTCAATGACGCTATTCCTCCGTTCCGACCCAGCCATGTACACGATCCCTGGCCGTACGTATGCGCGAGTAGGCGTTCAAGACCCTGCTTGTATGTATGTACGTGGCCGTATTTTCTTTCTTGCACATTGTCCGATGTACGTACGTGTACATGCTACATGTGCGCCTCCACTACGACACGTGCGCGCCTCTACATCGACCAGTATGTACGTACACGTTCGCGATCAGAATGACAACGCTACGTATGCTTCGACCAGCTGGGTCCCGACTGTCAGGCACTTCCTTGCGTACGAAGATGTAGCTGGTGGGTCCCAGCAGTCAGGGGGAAACATTTTTTTTCACGAAATACGGTGGCCCGTCCGGTGGGTCCCCGCTGTCAGGTGGAGGAATAATTATTTTGCGTGTAATAAGGAGGCACTTCCTTGCTGCGGCAGTGGACCCAGCTGTCAGCCTCTCCACGTATAGTCCACGTCTGATGGAAGACGTTCCATGACCACATTGACCACGCCGCGCCGAGAGCACCAGGGTGGTGGACGACGGCGAGGCCTAGGAAGGGGACGATGTGGAGCCGGGGAAGACGCGGCAGTGGAAGCCCGCACGGAGAGGAGTACGAGGGTTCACTGGTTCGGCTGCGGTGTGAGGCTGCCGTCGCCGGAGAATAACAGGGGGTGTGGGTGAGTGTAGGGATGGCCTGGCCAGCGGTGGGAGTAGTAGGTGGCATTGAGGCCTCCGCGGCAGCACAGCCGGCCACGAGAGGCAGGAGCACGAGGCACGACCGACGCTGGTTTGGGCGGCTGGAGGAAGAAGACCAAAGGTTGAAGAAGCACTACGGCCGTTGGATGGACATTGTACGGTCACTGGAGCTAGAATCGTGCATATTTACTAAGTTGACAAAGCCCTCCGTCCCCGTCAACTTAGTAGGCCCACAAGTCAGCCTGCCACTATACTGGGTCCCAACTAACAGGGGGAGTATTCATTTTTTTTGCGTAATAAGGAGGCACTTCCTTGCATGCGAAGATATAGCTGATGGGTCCGAGCTGTTAGCGGCGGTAACATTTTTTTCGTGAAATACAGAGGCCCTTTCGGTGGGTCCCAGATGTCAGGTGGAGGAATCATTATTTTGCGCGTAATAAGAAGGCATTTCCTTGCATGCGGCCATGGACCCAGCTGTCAGCCTCTCCACGTATAGTCCACTTCAGATGCATGTCGGTAGTTGACCATGTTGACCAGGCCGCGCCGAGAGCACCAGGGCGATGGACGACTGCGAGGCCTAGGAAGAGAATGACACGGAACCAGGGAAGACTCGGCAGTTGTTTCCCACGCGGAGGGGAGTATGACTGTACGAGGGTTTACTGGTTCGTCTGCCATCGCCGGTGAATAACAACAGGTGTGGGTGAGTAGAGGGATGGCTAGGCCAGCAATGGGAGTACGGTGGGGCGGTGAGGCCTGCGTGGCAGCACAGCCGGCCGCAGGGAGGAGGGAGCAGGAAGTCCCGTCGGCGCTTGTTTGAGCGGCTGGAGCAGGAAGAGCAGAGATTGAAGAAGCACGACGGTCGTTGGATGGACATACAACAGTCACTGCTTGTGCGTCAACCTTTTTTTAGGAAAGCCTCAAATCTGTGGAAAATAGTATACAGCCCATCTGCCATTATTTCTAATAATTTACAGCCCATTTGCTAATTCTTAAGGTTTTTTGGAGCCCATATTCTTTTTGTTAGCATTACAGCCCATATTGTGGCCACGGTTAAAAAAATGTATGAAATTTTGCATATTTCAGTGCGGTCCGAACTGCTTTTAATCCTGAAATTTCGAGTCACATTCAAACTGATTTTAAAAATAAATGTATATCAATATAAAATCCAACAAATTGTCCACGCATAAAAATCAATGCAATTTAAAATCTCGAAATGGAAAAAAAGAAATTTTAAACTAATTGTTGGTTTGATGTGTTCTAAAAATGTACAGCCCATTTCTCATTACTGATAGGCCATTTTCTCAGCCAGCCGAATGAAGCTCTCCTCGTCTTGAAAGATTTGCAGCCTAACAAGCCTGACAAAGCGACTTACTTGGCAAATCACAAAAAAACTGGGCTATGGCCGTGGACCCAGGTGCGGCCATGGACCCAGCTGTCAGCCTCTCCCCGTACAGTACTCTTCCGATGGAAGTCGGTCGCTGACCACATTGACCACGCCATGCCGAGAGCACCAAGGCTGTGGATGACAGTGAGGCCTAGGAAGGGGACGACGCGGAGCCGGGGAAGACGCGACAGTGGATGCCCATGCGAAGAGGAGTACGAGGGTTCACTGGTTCGGCTGGGAGTGAGGCTGCCGTCGCCGCAGAATAACAGGGGGTGTGGGTGAGTGGAGGGATGGCCTGGCCAGCTATGGGAGTAGTATGGGGGCGATGAGGTCTCCGCGGCAGCACAGCCGGCCACGGGAGGCAGGAGCAGACGGCACGACCAGCGCTGCTTTGGGCGACTGGAGCAAGAAGACCAGAGGTTGAAGAAGCACGATGGTCGTTGGATGGACATCGTACGATCACTGGAGCTAGAATCGTTCGTATTGACTAAGTTGACAAAGCCCTCCATCCCCATCAACTTAGTAGGCCCACAAGTCAGCCACCCACTATGGTGGGTCCCAGCTAGCAGGGGGTATTCATTTTTTGTGCGTAATAAGGAGGCACTTCCTTGCATGCGAAGATATAGCTGGTGGGTCCGACCTGTCAGCGGGGGGGGGGGGGAACGTTTTTTCGCGAAATACAAAATCCCTTCCCACGTACAGTGTGTAATAAGGAGGAACTTTCCTTGCGTGCGACCATGGACCTCGTGGGTCCCCGCCGTCAGGCTCTCCACGTACAGTCCTCTTTCGATGACTCTCGTATGTTGACCACGCCGCGCCGAGCGCACCGAGGCGGTGGACGACGGCGAGGCCCCAGACTGGAATGACCCAAAGATGGGGAAGACGCGGGAGTGGAGTCGTAGATGGAGAGGAGTGGGAAACTTGATTGGTTCGGGTGCGGGGTGGGCCTACACTCGGCAGAGAATAACAGGAGGTGCGGAGTGGAGGGATGGCCTGGCCGTCGGCGGGGTAGCGTTTCGCTGAGGAGCGCAAAACAACGCCGCTGGACGCCGGAGGCTGGAGCAAGCGGTCCCGGCACCGCTGGGGGAAGAAGACGAGAGATTGAAGAAGAATGTCGCCCGTTGGATGTAAATCCAACGCCTTCTTAGGCTTCGACCTACTGGCCCACATGTCAGCTAGTCCATTTGTTTTTTTAGTCCATTTGGTGGGCTGGGTGAAACAATGATGTGGCATCTATGCAGCCCGTTTATATATATGGTAGAATTTAAAGCCCATTTGCATTTTTCTCAAAATCCACAGACTTGTTGGGCTGGGTGAAAATATCATGTTGGGCTAGACGGAGAAATGTTATAAAAACATAAACACATGATTGCACGTCTATTACTACATTGGTCAGTAAAATCTTTGCAAGTTTATGTACGCAATCACTAGGAGTTAACTTGCCAAGTTATATATAAACAATTATTATTATTATTATTTTGTAAGAACTTTCAACTTACGAAATAAAATATTATTTTAATTTGATGAGTTAATAGTACGTGGGGTATTATTATTTTTTAGGCTAGACGTGGGACAGTTGAGTTGATTCTAGGGAAAAGTACTGGGAGAAAACTCAGTTTACATAAAAAAAAGTGGGAGAAAATTCAGATATAGGATTAGTGAAAACGAAAAATAAAGGAAGTGGGAAGGTCTATAAAATGGTTGGACGAACGACAGGTTTAACGGAAACTTATGTTGTTTCTAATATATATATATATATATATATATATATATATATATATATATATATATATATATATATATGTATGTATGTATGTATGTGTGTGTGTGTGTGTAATAAAATAAGGTATAAATATAGGTTCAGTTTTGCATTCTTATAGAAAACAGGTTCAGTTTGCATTCTTATAGAAAAATAGAACTGAGTTGTGCGTCGTCTTGAAAAAACAAACATAATTTGGGCTGCTAATGTTATAGACAAGCTAGGTTGGGAGGCCTAGAGGCCGCTTGATACCTGCTGTATCCAAAAAATGTTGAAACATGTCATGGGCTGCCCATGTTAAACAACAAAACCTAGGCCATGGACCTGGTGGGCCCGGGACTGTCAGCCTCTCGATGAACAGTTGTCTCTCGATTCCTCTTATTTTGCTGACCATGTTGGGAACGACAGACTGCGGCGCCGCGGCTAAAGCACTAAGGTGGAGGACGACATCGAGACGTCAGACCGAACGAACCTGAGCGGGGGAAGACGCAGGCGGAGGGGAGTATGAGGGTTGACTTGTTCGGGTGCAGGGTGGGCCGGTGGAGCTGCCGCCGCCGGACAATGTGTGGCAGTAGAGGGATGGCCTGGCCAACGCCATAGGCTATGATGGCTAGCCGATGTATAGGAAGAGTATGAACGATTCAACAAAATAAAGAAATACAAATGGATAGGTGGTTGGTCCCATATGTCTGTGTACGAGACCTGCTGGGTCCACCTGAGGAGGGGAATATGTTGGGAGGAAGGAGATTCAAAGCACGGCACTAAAAAAGCAAACATGTTAATGGTTTTTTAACGGACAAGTGAACTAGTTACATACATAAGCAAATAGCCACTAAAAAAAGCAAACATGTTAATGGGTTCTTAAAAGAAATATTTCGAACAAAACAGATAATTACGACACATAGGCTAATGCATGAAACACTCAGATGATAAAGGTGCTTATAAACAGATAAAGTACAACATCTAGACTTTCCTGGCACGCTTGATCATGACGCTACGGCTGTCCGTGTACTCGTCGGTTACGGGAAGCAGACACGCCCTCATGTCCAAGATCTGTCTGTACATGTCGTAGCATGTGTATGCGTCCTTGGCCGCGTAGGTTATGCAGGCTAGATTCAGAGGTACCTCCCACATGTTCAGGTCCTTGGTATCATTGTCTTCTTTCATGTTGGCGTATCAGCGGTGGATGATGGTCTCGGCAAGGTCAACCACGGAGTCCTTCTCCTGCCTGTTGCTGATGATCTTGTATTGCTTCTAGATGTCGACAAGCTTGTTGCACCCGATGGCCGAATCGTCACGTTCTTCCTTCTCTCCACCGTAGCGAAGGTGCAGTCGGCGCTGGCGATGAAATGGGCGAATGCTCCAGAACCTCTGATGGCCCTATAGAAGTGGTAGATGAGAACCTCGTCCTGCACACATACCTGGGCGACGACGATCCGCTGGTCCCTGTCAGGAGACGAATGGATGGGAACAAGGTCTAGTCCTGCAACCTTGTGCTTTCTCGTCCTGTAGGTACTGCTTGAACTCGGCGAGGCAGAGCTTCACCGAGTCTGGATCGTTGGTGTACATCACATTCAACTTGGTGCAGCCATAGAACTGAACGGCGAACTCAAAGGGGAACTCCTTGTTGAAGTCCATATCCAGCAGGCTCACCCCTCGGGTCGCCATTGGAGACTCTTCAAGTGAACGAGTGTGTAGGTGGCGGCAGCAGTTCATTTTTCAGCTCTTGGGAAATTGGATTCAACAATAAACTGAGTCTGTACAGGCGACAACAGTTACTACCCCTCCCTCGTCTGCTGCACGCCCGGCAGAAGATGCACCCTCATCGCATTCAAACGCCTCCATTAAGAAACCTACTCCGGCCACACGTCGGTTCACGAGCGGGTCTGTATTGGTACTGTAATAACAGGAGTTAGTGGTCACTTTATTTAAATTTAATTAGCTTTAATAGAAATTTATACTTAAAACAAGCAATGCATTGGCTCGTTCTATCAGTGCCATAGGATCAACATGCACAACAATTAGAATTATTATTCTCAGGACGCACACGATCAGCACATTTGTTGCACTTTCACAAAGATAATACTACCAAGTTTGAACTGTTTGTTATGGTTGTTGTCCTTTGCATCATCATGTCATGATTCCCAGCTTGCAAGATTCAGAACCAACAAATAAGATCCAAATAATAAGTACAACAAAGATGCCTACACATCTCATTGATTCCCAGCTTGCAAGATTCGGAACCAACAAATAAGATTCAAATAATAAGTACAACAAAGATGCCTACACATCCCATTGATTCCCAGCTTGCAAGATTCAGAACCAACCCATTAGAGACTTTTGATAAAGTGAATATCAGGATTAAATCCATCTTGGCTAGCCATGTCATACAATCGAAGATCTTGGCGAATGCTCTTGACCGTCACAACATCTGTAGTTGAGTATTCCTGTTTGCACATCACAAACAAGAAGAGCATGATTTCACTTTAATAGTGGCCTCCTTGAACTCAACCTGCAGCTCCACTCGGATGAGGCCTGCCTGGATTTCCATGATTCAATTCATGCGCCTTTTTTCTGCAGTTCACCTGAAATGAAGCAAAGATTGCATCATTCAGCTAGCAAGAAGTACTTGCTCTCGTGAGCTGGCAGGTTCTTCTTTAGTAGTTGCACTAAAATTGAGGAACATTAAGGTTGGATGTCCGGCTCATGTAAGGTGCAACTATAATTTTCTTATCCTTTTGTACAGTTCCACTAAAATAAAGTGCCATTGTGGTGACAGTGACGGCTCATATTGCAAAGGCTAATAAAATGTTGCACGAGATTACCAGCAGAACTTGGCAGAGATTTTGGAAACTCCAATCACCACTTTGTGCAATTTCACCAAAATTGAGAGATGTTGCCCACGTGACATTTTAGTTGAACTACACAAGATACTCATTCCAACAAAAGTGTTTTGTGCAGTTCACCAAAAGGTCACAATAGCAACAAGGTGAAATGGATATCCCTATCTGCACAAAAAGATAGAAAGTAAACAGTTGCTGGTCAATAAGAATATACGAAACATATACGAAATGAAAAGAAGCATCTTATTTAAGTTCATGGCAATCACGCAAGGACAGTAGAAATTTTAAAACATCAGCAATGCTTCATGTTACCAGAAGCATTACGATCAACAATGAGATTCCTCAAATATGGGATTACTTTAATGGTGGCATTCTTGTTTACCAGATACAATAAATCAACAACAGCTAAAGAGTTGGTTTAAGGGCATGGGACCGTGGGGATACGAGGACACTCATCAGCGTAAAGGAGCAACTTACTTATCATACTGGGGGAAACAACAGGAGTACCATTTATAACACAATTTAATTGCATCTTATGACTGGAGGCATTAGATTAACAATAACACTGGTTAGACATGTCCCTAAGGTAACAGTGTGATTGCTTCATTTTACATGCGCCCTTACATTAACAACAACAAAAGGTTGGTATAAGGACATGCGACAGTGGACGCATCAGCACAATGTACCTACAAGGAGGCATAAAGTGGTGATGCCGAGTTTGTTCATGCTATGTGAGGGCAGCAAATCTAATCCTGGAGACCTTTTACTATGTGAGGGCAGCAAACCTAATCCTGGAGACCTTGTACTATGTGAGGGCAACAAATCTAATCTTGGAGACCATTTACTATGTGAGGGCAGCAAATCTAATCCTAGAGACCTTTTACTATGTGAGGGCAGCAAATCTAATTGTGAAACCATTTACTATGTGAGGGCAGATCCTGGAGACCTTTTACTACGTGAGGGCAACAAATCTAATCCTGGACATACTATGTTGACCTGTCCACCAGCCGCCACTTTATATCCTTTTTTCAACCAATAATAGATCTGTTCCTTATCCAGTTTGTATTGCGTTTTCCCATTATTTCCCTTTCCAACCAAGAGACCAGTTGGGTATCCGGTCTCTACTACTTTCACCATATTATTTCCTCTTTGAATCAAGTCCTAGATTCATGCTACAACTTTCCCCCCTTTCTTCGTTGTTTGAACAAAGCCCTATATTCGAATGCATGAAGTAGCTTTGTCGGATTTCGGGTTCCGGCAGACCCTTGTGGTTCGAACTCTGGGGTGCGCGCGGAGATTACGCCTCCTACCTACCTGTACCCCTCTGCCTCGCAAGGATCTAAGCCACGAGAAGAACAACACAAGAGACACAAGGTTTATACTGGTTCGGGCCACCGATGTGGTGTAATACCCTACTCCGGTGTGGTGGTGTGGTGGATTGCCTCTTGGGCTGATGATGATGAATAATACAAGGAAGAACAGCCTCGCGAGGGTCTGTTCTTGGCCGGGGCGATGAACTACTTAGGAGGAGTTCAGTCGCCCTTCTCTCTCTCTCTCTCTGGTCTGATTGCCAATCGATCTCTCTCTTCCCTCCTTTCCCTCTGGGGGTGGCTAGTCCTATTTATAGGCAAAGCCCCTGGGCCTCTTCCCAAATATTGAGCGGGAAGGGCGCCAACAATTGGCCATTTTGAAGGGGAACATCTGGTACACTTATCCTGACTAAAGTTGGTCCTCGCCTGCCAAAGGCTCTGGTGGTGACGCTGGCTTGGGCTCCACAATGACTTCCTTCCTTCCGTCGGACTGGTCTTGGTCTCGTTGCACCGAAACGGGTGCCTTTGCTTGATGCTCTCGCCTGCGCTTGCTCCCTTTGCACCAAAGAGGAAAGGAGGACACTGCGCGGGCTGGCGCCCGCCTGGCGCCCTTGGTCGTCATGGCTTGCGTCATGGGCACCTCGTGAGGTACCCCGCCTTGATCTCTCCGCCTCCTCGCGAGCCGGCCTGATGAGGCCGTGCCTGAGGAAGCTCCGTGTTGTCCGCCCCGCGAGGCTTGGCCCCTCGCGAGGGTCTTGGGCCTGTGTTGAAGAAGATGGGTCGTGCTGAGCCCCCTTTGAGCCACGCCGCAGGCCGCAGGCAGGCAAGTCTGGGGACCCCCGTTCCCAGAACGCCGACAGTAGCCCCCGGGCCCAAGGCGCGTCCGGACTTGGCCGTGCAGGGAGGCGAAAGGGCAAGGGCGAAGCGCCGCGGGCCCTAACAGCCTACGGCCTTGGGCGCTGCGTGGCGGTTGATTGGACGTGGGCGTCTCCGCTTCCCCACGATGCCTCGGCATCTGCACAGATTGGACAAGTCCCTGCATGCAAAACGGGTCATGATTACCTGAGATCGGAGGCCGACGGTTGGCCTTCGCCGGCTATAAGTAC
Organism: Aegilops umbellulata; assembly: GCA_032464435.1. Taxonomy (NCBI): domain Eukaryota; kingdom Viridiplantae; phylum Streptophyta; class Magnoliopsida; order Poales; family Poaceae; genus Aegilops; species Aegilops umbellulata. The sequence continues at coordinate 95,400,716 of CP136055.1, forward strand.
GGAACGGCGTGCGCCCTTCCAGTCCATCCCCCTTACTTCTCCTTCTTCTTCATGGCGCCGTCGAGGAGGTTCTCGGCCGCAGAGAAAGGGAAGGCTCGCCAGGTTGAGCCTGCCTCTCCCCCGCCCAAGCGCGGCCGAGGGCGCCCTCGCAAACATCCTGTGGCCACTACGACAGCCCTCCACAGCCGTGGAGGCGATTTCCAGCACGGTGACGGGCGGGTAGCGGTGACCGGGGGGCGCGCCTCGGTCGCCCGCCCCCTAGGCCGTGTTCTCGCGCGGCAGAGGTGCTGCCGGAGTTCGTTGTGTGGTCGGCGGAGCCGACTAGCACCCGGATTCATCTTCCTCGCTTCTTCCTCGGCGAGCTCCCGGCCGGCGCCCCGGGCCGCCTCTGGCTTCAAGCAGATGGCTGCTGCAGCCGGGCCTCATGGGCTTCACTGGAGGTCTTTGCAGCTGGGAGCCTGGCCTTGGCCCGCGGTTGGCAGACGTTTGCCCGCGCGCGGGGCCTGAGCCGTCGGCGCACCTTGCACTTCAAGTTTGACGGCGATGCCACCCTCTTCGTGAGGGTGTTCGGGGAAGATGGTCGCCGCGCAGGGTGCTGCCCTGAGGACGACGGCCGTGGCCGGGGACCCAGCCCCGGCGATGATGGAGAGGACAACGCTCGCGTGATTGGCGGTGCTCAGGGTTCCCCAAGCTTCACTGGTTCTTCCTCAGGCGGCGACTCTTCTAGTGGTGGCCGCAGCCAGCCTCCATGTCGTCGTACCTGCTTGGGAGGTGGTAGCGCGTCTGCCCGCCGTCGCGCTTCGGTGAAGCGCGAGAGGGAGTCTGCCTGAGTCCTGGAGGCGGCTCGAGTCTTCCCTGCAGACCGGTGTGAGGCGAGCTGCACCCGATTTGCTCTATCTTTTCCTTTGTCCTGCATAAAAAGACAGTAGCGTGGGGCCCCGCAGGGGCGTGTTTGGGTTATTGCTGTTAATCATCGCTTTGCTTTCGCTATCATGCCTTCCGGCTACATGCCCATGTGTAGATAGTTTCCGACCCCAGCCATGGGGGGGCGATCGACCCAGGCCCTGTGTTCGTGTCGCGGTGCCCGTGGGGCACGGACTGGAGGGGTGCTCCTGTAATGGACCCAGGTCGCGAAACCTTTGAACGGCTAGGACAGAAACACTCACGAGGGCGCTCGGCTGCCCCCTACCCTCGCAAGGCCTTGCATAAGAGAAATCGGGGTAGGAGAGTGAAAAGTCGAAGAACCATAAGTCAAAGGCGGCAATAGCTTCAATAAAACTTCGAATGAGAATGAACAAGCCAACTGCGGAAAGCAACTGAAAAAGCCGCATCCGGCACCTAATCTAGTCTTCGACGTCTTCTCACCAGTGCGGAGCTAAGTGCTGCCACTGGGCGTGGGAGGGAGCCCCAGGGCCTGAGGCCGACACTCCTGAGACTCCGGGGCGTGTACAGCCCCAACTCATTATTACGTGAGAGTGTCACGGGCGGCGAGATTCACAGGCGTGGGCCTTCTTCACAGGCTCCGGGCCTTTCTTAGGGGGAACGAGCTTCACGGGCATTTGCTCTCTTCATAGGCTCTGGGCCTTTTCCAAAACGCGACAACTTCACAGGCATTTGCCTTCTTCACAGGCTCCGGGCCTTTTCCAAAAAGGATGATCTTCACAGGCATTCGCCTTCTTCACAGGCTCTGGGCCTTTTCCAAAAAGGATGATCTTCACATGCGTTCGCCTTCTTCACATGCTATGGGCCTTTCCAAAAAGGATGATCTTCACAGGCGTTCGCCTTCTTCACAGGCTCTGGGCCTTTTCCAAAAAGGATGATCTTCACAGGCGTTCACCTTCTTCACAGGCTCTGGGCCTTTTTAGGGGTAGAACCTCTGGAGGTGCTGGATGTTCCACGCGTTCTGGACCGGCACCCCCTCCTGAGTCTCCAAGCGCGCGGAGCCAGGCCTGGAAACATGAACAACCTTGAACGGGCCCTCCCACATGGGAGAGAGCTTGTGCAGTCCCTCCCTGGAGAGGACCCGCCTGAGCACGAGGTCCCCTACCTCGAGAGTTCTGGGGCGGATGTGGCGGCAATGATATCGTCGCAGTGCTTGTTGGTACCTCGCCGCCCGCAGCGTGGCTTCTCGGCGGCGTTCCTCCCCCACCACGAGGTCCATCCCCCGCATGGCGTCCTGCCGCGCCTCGTCGAATGCCAGGCCCCGCGCGGAGCGACGTCTGACCTCGTGAGGGAGGACCGCTTCGGCTCCGTAGACCAGGAAGAATGGGGTCTCTCCCGTCGGCTTGGTCGCGGTTGTGTGGATGGACCACAACACGGTCAGAAGCTCGTCGTACCAACCTCTGCCGCAGGCCTCGAGCTTCTTCGTGAACGTCCTGGTCTTGAGGCCCCTCAGGACCTCTACGTTGGCTCGCTCCGCCTGGCCGTTGCTTCGGGGGTGCGCCACCGAAGCGTAGCATATCTGTGTCCCAAGGTTAGCACAGTATGTTTTGAAGAGGTTACTGGTGAACTGTGAACCGTTGTCTGTGATGATGCGGTTCGGCACCCCGAACCGGCTCACGATGCCCCTGATGAACTTGACCGTGGAACCCGCGGGGATGGTGCGGACGACCTCTACTTCAGCCCACTTGGTGAACTTGTCCATGGCGACATAGAGGTAGCGGTAGCCCCCTGGCGCCCGAGGAAACAGGCCCAGGATGTCCAGCCCCTAGACTGCGAATGGCCACGAAAGGGGTATAGTCTGCAGGCTCCCGCTGGCTGATGGATCTGCTTGGTTTGGAACTGGCAGGCCTCACAAGCCTTCACCAGTTCGACGGCATCATTGAGTGCGGTGGGCCAATAAAACCCACTGCAAAACGCCTTGCCGACGAGGGTCCGTGATGATGAATGATGTCCACAGTCTCCGCCGTGTATGTCTTCCAGCAGTTCCTTTCCTTGCTCCCTGGAGATGCAGCGCAGGGATACATCGTTTGGTCACTTCCGGTAGAGCTCTCCATCCTTGATGCAGTATGCCGTGGCCTGCCGTGCCACACGCTCCGCTTCCTTCTCCTTCTCCGGCAGGATCCCTTGTGCTAAGTAACGCCGGAGCTCCGTGATCCAGCACCCCTCCTGAGGTTCCATCGTCAGGAGCAGGCGTGCTCCTGAGGCCGGGCCACAGACCGATGCTCCTGAGGTAGCCGCCTGGACGCCCGTCTGGCGATGTTGTCGGCCTCCTGATTGGTGCCACGGGGTACATGCTTCAACTCCAGCCCCCAGAACCGCTTCTCCATCTTGCGGACCTCTGCAAGGTAGGCCTCCATGTGCTCATATTTTGGCTCGTACACCTTATTGGAGAAATTGACAAGGAGCTGTGAATCGCCCTTGATGGTGAGGCGTTTCACCCCCAGGGCAACTGCGGCCTTCAAGCCCGCGATGAGACCTTCATACTCCGCTATGTTGTTGGAGACCTTTTCGCCTTGCTGGAAACAGAGTTGTACTGCGTAGTAGAGCTTGTCCTGAGTGGGCGATATAAGCACTGCCCCAGCCCCAACACCATGCCTGGAGAACGCCCCATCGAAGTACATGACCCAGCCTTCCGGCGCCTCGCTCCCCAGTGAGAGGGACCGATCCTCGTCGGCCTTGAGGCCTGGTGCCTCCGTCCATTCTGCCACAAAATCCGCTAATGCCGCTCCCTTGATGACTCTAGTCGTGCTGAATTCGAGCTGGAACGCTTGCAGTTCTATGTTCCACTCGGCGACCCTTCCGGCCGAGTTAGGGCTCCTGAGCACTCTCTCCAAGGGGTATGACGAGACGACCTTGATGGGGTGACCCTGAAAATAGTGCCGCAACTTGCGCGAGGCCACCAGTAGCGCGAGGAGGAGCTTCTGAGGCATGGGGTACCGTGCCCTCGCGTCCCGCAACACCGTGTTGACGAAGTACACTGGGTGCTCAACGAGGTTGGGTGCGTCAATGCTTGTGGCGCCCTCCGGAGATAATGGCGCCTCCTGAGGCGATGAGGCCTCCGGAGGCTGACCATCTGGGTGAGGAGCTCCTTCCGCCACCGGCACGCTCCTCTGCGGCGGCTGATTCTCCTCAGCCGCCGTGGCGGTTCCTGTGGGCCTTCCTTGTTCCTGTTTTGCCTTGTCCCGGGCCGCAGCTGTGGTTTTGATTCGACGCTCCTCCCTAACCGCCACCAGGGCTGCGCTGGTGGAGTAGGGAGTGGCGGCGAGGTAGAGCGCCAGGGGCTCCTGAGGGTGCGGAGCTACCATGACCAGAGGGCTGGTCAGGTATCTCTTGAGATCTTGGAACGCCTTGTCGGCCTCTTCAGTCCATTCAAAGGGCCCCTTTCTCTTCATTAGCTGGAAGAAAGGCAGCGCTCGCTCCCCCAACTTGGAGATGAAGCGCCCTAGCGCGGTCACGCGCCCGGTGAGCTTTTGCATTTCTCTGAGGGTCTTTGGCGGGCTCATGTCCTCAACCGCCTTGACCTTCTCCGGGTTAGCCTCGATGCCTCGGTGGGACACGAGGAAACCCAAGAGCTTGCCCGAGGGGACTCCGAACACACACTTCTCTGGGTTGAGCCGCAGGTTGACTGCGTCGAGGCTCACGACGGTTTCCTCCAGGTCTTGTATCAGGGTCCTGGCCTCCCGAGACTTCACCACAATGTCATCGACGTAAGCCTCGACATTCTTCCCGAGCTGCGGGCCCAAGGTGATGTGCATCAGCCGCTGAAAGGTCGCCCCCGCATTACGCAGCCCAAATGGCATGCATGTGTAGCAGTACAGCCCACACGGGGTGAGGAAGGCTGTCTTTTCGACGTCCTCTACCGCCATCTTGATCTGGTGATACCCAGAGAAGGCATCCAAGAAGCATAGCAGGTCGCACTCTGCGGTGGAATCGACGATCTGGTCGATGCGGGGGAGGGGGAACGGATCTTGCGGGCATGCCTTATTGAGGTTGGTGAAGTCGACACACATGCGCTCCTTCCCTCCCTTCTTTGGCACCACGACAGGGTTGGCCAACCAATCCGGGTATCGGACCTCACGAATCACCCCAGCGGCCTCTAGTTTGCGGGTCTCTTGGACGATGAAGGCTTGCTTCTCTGTGGACTGCCGCCTTGCCTTCTGCTTCACGGGGCGCACGTTGGGGCACACGTTGAGGTGATGCTCGATTACGCTCCTAGGGATCCCCGCCAACTGGTCAGGCTCCCAGGCGAATACCTTCTTGTTTGCGTGCAGGAACTTGACCAGGGCCTCCTCCTGTTCGGGCTCGAGGTTGGCGCCTATGGTGAAAGTGGCGTCGGTGGACCCATCCTCATCGACGGGTATCTGCTTGGTTTCTGCCTTGTCTTGGGTGAACAACTGTTTCTTTTTAGCGGGTGCAGCCCCCTTGGGCTTGGGGATCTCCGAGTCGGCGGGCTATGCCGACGCCGCCGTCTTAAAGGCGAGCTTGAGCACTCGCAACGCGTCTCCGGTGTCCCCGTGCATGGTGAGGACGCCGCTGCTCCCTGGCATCTTCATGAGGTTGTATGCCGGGTGTGTCGCGGCCATGAACTGGGCCAGCGCTGGATAGCCGAGGATGGCGTTGTAGGGGAGGCCGATGGGGGCGATGTCGAAGTTAACCAGCTCCGTGCGGAAGTTGTCGTAGGTGCCGAAGGTTACTGGGAGCCGGATCTGTCCCAAGGAGCTGGATGACCCGCCCCCAACGCCTGAGAAGGGCCGGCTGGGTTGCAGCCGTTCCAGGGGTATGTAGAGGAGGTTGAAGGCCTCTACCGAGAGCACGCTGAGGCCCGCGCCGCCGTCGACGAGAGTCCTGGTGACGGCCACCTGGCAGATGGTAGGGGTGCATAGCATGGGGAACGCGCCCGAGCCGGCCGAGTTGGCGGGGTGGTCCCCCGAGCCGAAGGCCGGGTCGGCCCCTCGCGCCGACCGGTCCAGGAGAGCCCCCTGCCGCGTGGCAGCGGCGCTAACCCGACGAATGAACGGCTTGACGTGGTGACTTGTAGGCGGCGCCTGCGAGCCGCCCAGGAGGGCCGCGACGACCGGGGGTGTTGGCGTAGCGTGTTGGGCGAGGAAGAGGCTGCGGAGTTCTTCCCAGGAGGCCACGGAGGCTGCCGATAGGTGGAGCAGCCATGCGCGCGGAGCGCCGGTGAGGGCCATGGGAAGCCAGTTGGCCATGACCCTATCATCACCTCTGGCTTCGAGGATGGCTTCCTCGTACGCCAGCAAGAAGGCCAGCGGATCAGTCGCGACGCTGTAGCGCGGCGGCGTCGCTGGTTTCAACTTGTCGGGCCACCGTACCCGTTGCAGGGCTGGGGCCAGGGCTTGGAGCCCCCTGGCCCTCGTGCTGGCCCCGGCGGCTGGAGCGAGCGGCGCGCTACTCATCGCGAAGCAGGTCGTGGCAGTGGCGGAAGGGAAAACTCTGGCGCACCCCTACCTGGCGTGCCAAATGTCGGATTTCGGGTTCCGGCAGACCCTTGTGGTTCGAACTCTGGGGTGCGCGCGGAGACTACGCCTCCTACCTACCTGTACCCCTCCGCCTCGCAAGGATCTAAGCTACGAGAAGAACAACACAAGAGACACAAGGTTTATACTGGTTCGGGCCACCGATGTGGTGTAATACCCTACTCCGGTGTGGTGGTGTGGTGGATTGCCTCTTGGGCTGATGATGATGAATAATACAAGGAAGAACAGCCTCGCGAGGGTCTGTTCTTGGCCGGGGCGATGAACTACTTAGGAGGAGTTCAGTCGCCCTTCTCTCTCTCTCCGGTCTGATTGCCAATCGATCTCTCTCTTCCCTCCTTTCCCTCTGGGGGTGGCTAGTCCTATTTATAGGCAAAGGCCCTGGGCCTCTTCCCAAATATTGAGCGGGAAGGGCGCCAACAATTGGCCATTTTGAAGGGGAACATCTGGTACACTTATCCTGACTAAAGTTGGTCCTCGCCTGCCAAAGGCTCTGGTGATGACGCTGGCTTGGGCTCCACAATGACTTCCTTCCTTCCGTCAGACTGGTCTTGGTCTCGTTGCACCGAAACAGGTGCCTTTGCTTGATGCTCTCGCCTGCGCTTGCTCCCTTTGCACCAAAGAGGAAAGGAGGAAACTGCGCGGGCTGGCGCCCGCCTGGCGCCCTTGGTCGTCATGGCTTGCGTCATGGGCACCTCGCGAGGTACCCTGCCTTGATCTCTCCGCCTCCTCGCGAGCCGGCCTGATGAGGCCGTGCCTGAGGAAGCTCCGTGTCATCCGCCCCGCGAGGCTTGGCCCCTCGCGAGGGTCTTGGGCCTGTGTTGAAGAAGATGGGCCGTGCTGGGCCCCCTTTGAGCCACGCCGCAGGCCGCAGGCAGGCAAGTCTGGGGACCCCCGTTCCCAGAACGCCGACAAGCTTTACCTCTAATAATACTAAAAATTTAGGTGGCTTTGAAAGAGCTGATGGGAGTAGAAAAAGATGCACATGCAGACACGTGGGGAGCTGGGGCAACAGAGCAAGGCCGCTTTCGAAGAACTTATACTGGAGGGTCGTCGGGATGTCGGCGGCGGCAGGTCGGATCTACGGACAATATGGCAGGGAGGAAGAAGGGTCGGAGGACCTCCCGAGCCGGTGGTGTGTCAGAGAGAACGGAACAGACAGAGGATCGGTCCCCTCCGGTAGTTGTGGGTTTCCTCCCTCGCCGGCGATGACCGCGTGAACGATGCACCTAGTCCTCTACACACACCAGCCGAAGGGATCCGGACAGATCTGTGACCAGCGGTGAGCAGAGAGAAAATGTCGCTACCGCTGTCTTGTTTATATCTGGAGAGGATGAGAGAATGAAGAGAGCAACCCTAGTACAGTAAGCGCTCAGGCCCCTGCGTACATATATAGTGTAGTGATTATCTTTTTCTCTCCACAACAAGCGTTTCAATTTGTGTACGTAGCATTAAAGAAAAGAAACTCTGTATTTAAGGTGACTACCTGTATGACTCCTACTTACTACTAGTAGTAGCAGTATTGTTCACTTGTGCTCCCTGGCCCTCCATTCATTGAACAACCCCACGGGTGAATAAATATACAGTACTAGTATTTATATAGAACGAACAAGCTCGAACTATTTTCGCGTAGTTAAAAGTTGAGGGCGGGGCTTTTCCCGGGCAGTACGCACGACAGTTTTCGTGTAGGAGATTTGATAGAGAGGCGAGGAGGGTGAGGAAGTAGCGGATTCAACTTACTTACTGCTGGAAAGGTCGGGCTGTGCGATTTGACGGCGCATTACTTTTTGGATCCATGTGTTAGAGTTAGTTTGGGTTAGTTTGAACTCAACTAACCCAAAAATATTCAAACAGGAGGGTTAGTTTGGGTTACTGTTTGGATCCATGTGTTAGAGTTAGTTTGGGTTAGTTTGAACTCAACTAACCCAAAAAAAATCTAACCCACCCAAGAGGTGCTTAATTGGGTTAGTTCTTCTCGGGACACTAAAAAACACATTTTTCTCTCGCTCTCCCTGCAGCAGATCCCTCCCCACTTCCTCGAAGCTTCTCGTCCTCTCCCTCCCTCCCTCTCGCACCGCCCATGAAGGCACCTCGCCGTATCCGCGCTCCATCTAACCCTGTCATCCAAACACCTCTTTCACTAGAGTTACTTCAGGGTTAGTTCAGGATTAGAATCTAACTCTAACCTTTAACTGAGTTAGAGTATCCAAACAGGGCCAGGCGTTATGACCAGGGTGATTCCCCCCTTCCGTTCCGCACTCTAATCTGGTGCATGACACGTATTACGTCAACCCGGATGCTGCTGGATGTCCCACATGTCTGCAAAGTAGTACGTAGTAGTAAGAAGGAGCAAAGAATCATGCGGTATAAGTCTTTCTAGAAATTTCAACAAGTGACTAGACTACACCGCGTGCAGTATCTCAAATCTCAAACCTCAAATCTCCCTTCTGATTTATAGGGCTCAAATCTCATCAACCAAGGCATTTTGTGATTGGAGGAATGTATCTCGTACTTTACAAAACTACGCTAATTAAACTCATGCATTAATTACGTAGTTCTATCATTTTCCTCTCCGCCTTGGTCGCGGTGCACAATATTGAGCACTCCTATATGACTAGCCGCTCTATCTACATGCGGGACATCAAAGCATCCGGGCCCGCGTGCCATCCACCAAATGACAGCGAGGTGCTACAGTCAAAACTCACAGGTCACCCCGGTGTGGCCGTCATGACTCGTCATATCACAAAACCCACACCTTTACCAGGAGTGGTAAAGTGGCCTCGAAGTTGGACTGGACGAAGCAACGATCATTTCACTGGAACGCTTGTTGAAGCCCTTTCTCCCCTTTCTTGAAGAAAACCTCACTCCAGGCTACTCACTTCTGCCATTTTTCTTCTGTACCGATGAAGGAAAGGTGGGCGAATCAATGATGCTGCTATATTTTCATTCCAAGAATCTTCTTTTTGCGAAGCAACGACCGATTCTCACAGCCTATTCTTTTCCCGTTTTCATTGCGATTGTGGTTTCCTTTCGATTTCTTTTTGTTTGTCGGTTCATTGATGGATCTTGGAGCACTAGGCAAAGAGTTGCCGGCGGACAACCCACTGGAGACAGCGATCTCCAGGAAGCGAGCACCGACCAACGAGTTGACCATGTTGGCGGGCCAACCCATGGAGATGAAGAACTCCAAGAAACAAGCACTGGCCAAAGATTTGACGACGTTGGCGGACGAACTCCTCAAAGAAAGTTGGAAGAACAGCAAGGGCCCCATCGTGCCTACCCCAGAAACTCTGATGGCCACCTATGTGAGGCTCAAGGCCGAGTTTGAGGAGATAGTCGCCGTTGAGAAGCAGTATTCCTCTGGCAAGGTGATGGCCCCCATCAAGGACAAGGAGATGGCCCTCGGAGGGATGGGATCCCCCGGTGAGCTGCACAAGGTAAAAAATAATGGCTTGTTACCGAAAGTTGTTGTTTTTGATTATTTGCAATGTGCTTGCTAATATGTTAGGGTTGTGCAGGTGCCGGTGGACGTCCTTGATGATTTCGATGTCGCGGCCCGTCCTGTGGACTGATACGTCTCCAACGTATCTATAATTTTTGATTGCTCCATGCTATATTATCTACTGTTTTGGACTATATTGGGCTTTATTTTCCACTTTTATATTATTTTTGGGAATAACCTATTAACCGGAGGCCCAACCCAGAATTGTTGTTTTTGCCTATTTCAATGTTTCGGAGAAACAGAATATCAAACGGAGTCCAAACGGAATAAAATCTTCGGGAACGTGATTTTCTCACCAAACGTGATCCAGGGGACTTGGACCCTACGCCAAGGCATCAGAGGCGGTCACGAGGGTGGGGGCGCGCCCCCTGCCTCGTGGGCCCCTCGAAGCTCCACCGACGTACTCCTTCCTCCTATATATACCTACGTACCCCCAAACGATCAGAACAGGAGCCAAAAACCTAATTCCACCGCGCAACCTTCTGTATCCACGAGATCCCATCTTGGGGCCTGTTCCGGAGCTTCGCCGGAGAGGGCCGTCATCACGGAGGGCTTCTACATCATCATAGCCTCTTCGATGAAGTGTGAGTAGTTTACCTTAGACCTTCGGGTCCATAGTTAGTAGCTAGATGGCTTCTTCTCTCTTTTTGGATCTCAATACAAAGTTCTCCCCCTCTCTTGTGGAGATCTATTCGATGTAATCTTCTTTTTGCGGTGTGTTTGTTGAGATCGATGAATTGTGGGTTTATGATCAAGTCTATCTTTGAATAATATTTGAATCTTCTCTGAATTCTTTTATGTATGATTGGTTATCTTTGCAAGTCTCTTCGAATTATCAGTTTGGTTTGGCCTACTCGATTGGTTTTTCTTGCCATGGGAGAAGTGCTTAGCTTTGGGTTCGATCTTGCGGTGTCCTTTCCCAGTGACAAAAGGGGCAGCAAGGCACGTATTGTATCGTTGCCATCGAGGATAACAAGATGGGGTTTATTTCATATTGCATGAATTTATCTTTCTACATCATGTCATCTTGCTTAAAGCGTTACTCTGTTTCTAACTTAATACTCTAGATGCATGCTGGATAGCGGTCGATGAGTGGAGTAATAGTAGTAGATGCAGGCAGGAGTCGGTCTACTTGTCACGGACGTGATGCCTATATACATGATCATACCTTAGATATTCTCATAACTATGCTCAATTCTGTCAATTGCTCAATAGTAATTTGTTCACCCACCGTAGAATACTTATGCTCTTGAGAGAAGCCACTAGTGAAACCTATGGCCCCCGGGTCTATTCTCGTCATATCAATCTCAATCACTTTAATCTTGCTTTGCTTTTTTACTTTGCCTTTTACTTTTCACTTTGCATCTCTATATCAAAAATACCAAAAACATTATCTATCAGTTCTCACTCTCGTAAGTGACCGTGAAGGGATTGACAACCCCTAATCGCGTTGGTTGCGAGTTGCTATCGTTTTGTGCAGGTACGAGGGAGTTGAGCGTGGCCTCCTACTGGATTGATACCTTGGTTGTCAAAAACTGAGGGAAATACTTACGCTACTCTGCTGCATCATCCTCTCCTCTTCGGGGAAAACCAACGCAAGCTCAAGAGGTAGCAAGAAGAATTTCTGGCGCCGTTGCCGGGGAGGCTTACGCAAAAGTCAAGTCAAGATTTGGACTCCCGACAACGAGCCATTTCTGGTGCCGTTGCCGGGGAGTCTGCGCAAAAGTCAACACACCAAGTACCCATCACAATCCCTATCTCCCGCATTACATCAGTTGCCATTTGCCTCTCGTTTTCCTCTCCCCCACTTCGCCCTTGCCGTTTTATTCGCCCTCTCTTTTCCGTTCGCCTTGATGTCTTTCTTGGCTCGTTTTCTCGCTTGGTTGAAATAGTTGAGTATTTATTCCTAAACAGAGAAGCTAATATCTATGGATCCTCATCCGCTTGCCAATCTCTTTAAGAGATCCAATTATGATGAACCAATTCCTAGTGATTTGGATGCACTAGATTATATTTATAAGCTTTTGCCTGAAATCCGTAAATCTGAAAATTGTGATGAAGTGCTTCACGATAGATCTTTGAATAAAAAGCACGATTGCAATGATTTTATTATAAATTCTATTGATGTAAATTATGCTAATAATATGCAAAACCCTAAGCTTGGGGATGCTAGTTTTGCTATGTCCAATAGTCATGATTGGGGGGATTCTTCTTATGATCTTGAAAATTTATTTAAGCCCCATGACGAATATAAGATTGATAATAGTGTTTGCAATAATATTGAAAGTGGGTTTGGAAGAGTGTCAACTTTAGATCCCACATATTTGGATAACATTCAATCTTATGAAATTTTTTATAAATGTGGGCTTGGAGAAATCATGACTTTAGTTAATCATTTTTATGTAAGCAAGAGTCTATACTCTTACGTGGGAGGAGTGCGAAACACGGTGGGTCTGATTTTGATCGAGGGATAACTGTTCCCTGAGAAATAATGGAGCACTGTTAGCGATTATAGCATGATAGTTAGGGCATCTCCAGCGCTGGCCCTCAAATTTACACCAACATCTATCCAAGGACACTGATGGATGCCATCCAATGCTGCCCGCATACCTTTCGACAACTATATGAACTAACCAGGCGACAAACAAAGCAAATTTCAAATTGACCGGATGAAATTCATTACATTTCGAGAACTTTTCCTATAAACTGGACGAAATTCATTACATATTTCGCACAAACCGTACTAAAACCTACTATAAACCTAATCTAAACGATCGCCAGGCCCCGACCACCATGTCCGGGCATGAACCCGAGAAAGCCAGCCATTGCCTTTGCCTCCTCCTTATCCGCCTCGATAACCTCCTCCTTTGGAGCACAAGGTTATGAAGATTTCCGCCTCCACGTCGTCGTCAAGCGGCTAATCGGCTGCCGATTTTTATCCCACCAAGCTTGGCGTCGACTGAGTGGAGGAGCGTTGGCCTTCCTGGGACCAGAGCGGTGGCGACCTACCCTGTACTACTCTTCCTCACTGTCGGGTTCGCCCGCGCACGCGCGCCGGCTTTGTGGTCGTGGCGGTGGAGGGCGGCCGGGGGAGCCGGCGATCTCCTTCTCTGCTCCTGCGAGAGTACGTCCAAGAGAGCTTTGGAGCACGCCCGGAGTGGAGCCACCGATGTCCTTCGTCTGCTCCTGCGACACTACGTCCAAGAGAGCTTTGGAGTGCCCGGAGGCCATGGTTGGAGTGGTGCCAACAGAAGGAAGGGACCGGAGGAGAATGAGTGTGGGTCTTTGGCTATGGCTGGGAGCTGGGGCTCAAGTTAATATAGCGGGCCAATGGCAATGAGTCGCGGCAGACGGATGGACGGTTGGCACCGGAGTAGGTTCGTCGGCAGCCGCGTGTCATTAATGTTGGCGGCGGACGGAAGGATGGCCGTTGTGTCATTAAAGTGGAGCAGTCACATGCACCGAGATGCCGCGCGGGTGGCGCTCTCTCGGTCATCGCGCTCCTGCAATGCCGACGCTAGTGAGAGGTCGCGTCGGGCGTGAATGCGGACGCTGCTTCAGTGACTTAACCGCATGTGCGTTGTCTCACTGACATGTGGGCCCAACGGGCATCATGCCCGCATGTCAGTGACACACCAACTTCACCTGCAGTGAAGGCCGGTGAATGCGGCATTGACGCTCTGGAGAGACGGTGATCGTTTTAGGCGGGAAGCGCACGCTAGTGATGGAAGGGGTTTCGGTAGGCCAGGGCGGTCAGACGCTGGCGTGGTGGTAAAATGTGAACTCATGGATGACGAGCCTTTGAAGCGTATGCGGCACGTATTGACAACCAGGCGTCCATGCAACCGCTCTTGTCGCCAGCTAGCATTCGATGACCACCATTAGACACCACACAACCATCAATAACTTACGAATAATGGACGAATCGATCAGACACACACTCGTGTGCAGTGGCACTATGATCGGTTGCTCACGATAGTACATACTCCACACCATAGTACCCTCTCTAGCTAGGTTGTTTTATAGATTGTCGTTGTGATGGACGATATACATGAACAAGGCGCCGAGTCACGAGTATGACCGTTGGTGTTGAGCCAGGTGAATACATGCTCGGTGTTCGCGGAGGCCTCCAACAAACATCTAAACAGTAATGTCACATACACATAATTTTGGTTTTTCTTTCTTTCTCCACTGACAGGCAGGCTCGCATAAATAGATAGATAAAGAACACGAGCTGATGAGGCGCATGCGGACTGTTTGACTGGTCAACCAGACAAATACAGAGCTATACGCTGAGACAGTGACCATATAATCACCATATCTCGTATACAATTATCAAAGTGAGCTATCAAGACAAGTTCAGTGACCGCCAATGCATTTTACTCGGTAATAAATGACCAGGATTGAGAGGAATCCAAATTTCCTTCGTCTTTTGTCCTTGAGCTCTTGACAAACCAATGCACTTTACGGTTGTCCGGCCACTCCACCCCAGAGCTGTCACCAAGCGTCGTTCATGCCACCGCGCCGCACACTAACCGGTAAGGAAGCGATGGCATCCTGTCGCGCCGATTTCCTCGCCGCCCATGACCGCACACAGAATGGTAGGCAAGCGGTGGCATCCCGCCGTGCCGAGTTCATCGCCGCTCATGACCTCACACCTATGTGAGCGGAATTTGAAGCTGCCAAGGACGAATGGGCGGTAGAGCAAGAGGCGGCCAAAGCCGCACAGAGGGAGCGGAAAAGTCAGAAAGCACTCAAGAAAATAGAGGCCCGCCACCGCAAGAAAGAAGAGGACGCACGCACTGCTGCAGAGAGGTCGGCGGAGATCCAAGCACGGTGGGGTGTCACCGACAAAGCCGGGAAGGAGAACGACGACGTCTGGCCATCATGTGAGAAGTAGTAGTACTAGTAGTTAGTGTGTGTGTCTGTGTCGCCCGTACATTTGTTTAATTAATTACGAGCATGTAATATTACTACTAGTTACTACTGTAGTTTTTAGAGCAAATTACCAGTACATTAGCCTAGACTCAATGGAAAAATTCCTATCATATGCATCAAATGTCATCTCTTTCTCTATAGGAATCGAGATGCATGTCATCTCACTTCCTATTATTTTCATATTCCTATAAAATTCCTATCCTATGAACCAAAGGAGGCCTTTGCTGGAGTAACTACTGTAGCTAGCAATACTGCTGGTACAGTAGTTTTCTTCAACAAGCGGAATTCAACGAAGTCATGATGGTTCCTTCATCCGAGCAACTTCACAGTGGGTAAGGTTGTACCTGTGATTTGACGGCTCATTAGTAATTACTGCAGCACGACGACCGGGTGACTCTCCCTTGGAGTTTTGCGGGCATGGCAAGTGGACCAGGATGGTCAACGTCCCACATGTCAGCGAGCGGAAGTATTCTTTCCGATATCGAGGAGCAAGGAAACCGCGTGGTATAGTATCACTGGTGATTTATATTTATTTTTTATTTCTAATGAATGCTAGCGTTTCAACTCATACGACGAAGGAGTGCCAAACACACGGCACGTGCTGGATGTCCCACACGTCAGCGAAAGGAGTGGGACATGAACAGCGTGGTAGAGCGTCTCCACTTATGGGTCGGAGACCACACGTAGTAGTACTACTGTACTAGTGGTATGAACGATACAAAGTGCGACCCGAAGAGAAAGACACGTCTAGTTGGAAGGTCTCGGGGCATACACGTAAACAAATATAAAACCTAATATGTGCCTCCAATTAATATAGTAGTAGTAGAGTACTTAGTCATGTACTCCATAACATCACCGGGCATTGCACGTACAACATTTAGTGGTAGTAAGAGACAAATGCCTATATATGCCACGCATGTTCATACTATTTGTGCCTTTCTACTTCACTTACTGCGCTGCATTACACAGGTTCGCACATCCACTCCTGGGTACATGTCCACCTCGTAGTTCCAGTCCCACGTGTTCTTCATATAGATGGAACGATCCTTGCATGACACATGCACCTTGATGCTAGATGTGTCGCGTGTTGGCAAAAGGATGAACAAAGCTCACGTAAAAAAATAGAGTGGAAGAATATAGATTCCCGACGACCGAGAAGGAGCAAGGAACCTCACGGTGGAGCATCTGCACTCATAATATTTTATATTATTCAGCGATATAAAATCAACCAATCATCTCCATAGTGGACTGGAAGAGTACGAAACACGGCAGCCCAATGTAGTTACATCATACTAGTACATGGCTAACCCACGCTATCACCATATTTCTTGGCTTCCGTGTGACACCTATCTCTAGTAATCTAGCAGCTCGTATCGCTTCTCCCTCCTCGTCTCTCTCAAAGTGCGGCGGGCTCGCGTTTTTGCCGTCTATTGAGGTCAGTTAACTCATCACATGTTAGCGACATGCCAAGAGCTTTCTAAAAAAATTCCTTTCACATTCCATTTTTAAAAAGAAAAAAATCCTTTCACGTACGAATTTGACTGTATGCTTTGAGCAACTTGCATGTCCTATATTGCTCCTGTTTGGATACTCTAACTTAGCTAGAGGTTAGACTAACTCATGACTAACC
The DNA here is from genome assembly GCA_032464435.1 of Aegilops umbellulata. NCBI lineage: Eukaryota > Viridiplantae > Streptophyta > Magnoliopsida > Poales > Poaceae > Aegilops > Aegilops umbellulata. The sequence goes on from CP136055.1 coordinate 95,417,223, forward strand.
CTGAACTAACTGTAGCCAAAGAGGTGTTTGGGTGACAGGGTTAGATTGACAATAAATGCACTTGATCGAGAGAGAAAAGTGATTTTTCAGTGGTCCCAATGAGAACTATCTCCAGTTAGCACCTCTTGGGTGGGATAGTTTTTTTGATGGGTTCGGTGCAACTTGCTCCAATTTAAACCCTCATGCTTGGATACTTTAGGGCTATTTGAGCCCCAACTAGCTCAAACTAACTCTAACCCATGGATCCAAACAGGGCCTATGGCCAGCCTCGACGCGGAGCAGTCGGTGCACCGGAAGTGGCGCTCTCTTGGCCGTCGCGCCGCTTCAAAGTCGGCGCCAGTGAGAGGTCGCCTCCTCTCTGGCCGGGCATTAATGCGGCACTGACGCTCCAGGGCGATGCTGACCATTTCACGCGGGAAGCGCGCGCTGGCAAGGGAGTATAGGTTTTGAACCGTTTCAGGTGTAGTACTGGTAGTTTGCAAAACTACTCAATTATTGCACTCAGTTTCCTAAGAAATTGTGGTAAAAAACGTTACTCCACAGCCCGCTTCCCTTCTCCTTCCTCTTCCACCGCCCGCGCACGTCCGCGGGAAGCGACCGGTCAACCCTTATATAGGAGTGCTAGCACAAAAAGATGCATGCATGACCACTAAAATTTCCAGATTAAAGAGTCGCTTCGGCGGGAGTATGGCGTATGTTGTTACCTTCGGCCGGGCCATGGCTACCGGGCGGGACATGGATCCTCTGACATGGCTATCACTGCCTTACCCTGCCTTTCCTTCGCTGACTAGTGGGACCCACGCTTGGGGGTCCCACATGTCAGGGATAGAATGGTAGGATTGTTCATGTGAGGGGATCCTCATCCTACCCGGCGACGGCGACCAGAGAAGAGGCGGCGGGAGGGGAATGAATGCAGCTACTATTTGGGTTCGTCATCCGGCTTAAATAAATGCGCAGCATCACGTGTACCCGCGGGTGCACAAATTGTAACATACGTGTCTGCTTAAGTGGGCGTCACGTAACTGGTGTGTGTGAGAGAGATTCTGAGAGACAGAGTGCGTGTGTGCGACTCTACTCTTCGGACATGTACTCAACCTTTTGCATCGGGATATAAGTATAATGGTATTTAGTTTAGCTAGTGATTACGTGGCCATGTTAACGTGGTTGTGTAAAAAAATGTCACTTCCTGCTCGTGATTTGCGTTATGTAATTACAAGCAAGATGCTCGTGCATTGCACAGAACATCAATATGCATTATTTTTTACAAAAAACCTGTTGTGATTTACCCATGCAGGAGTAACCCCATGTGTAAAAACTAATGATATTTCGAGAATTTTATCATAAAACTCGTATCTCGAGAATGTTATCGAAAAAATGAAAGATGAGAGATAAGATGAGGAGGACTGGAGCGTGGTGGTGACTGGTGGTTGGAATGGGCGGAGGCATGGGGATGGACGGCGCTGGCAGGCGGCAGCGGCCACCATGCTAGATTGTTACAGAGACTTTCTTTTTTAATTGCTCAGCAATGAGGTTGTAGGAGATAAGGATGTGGAGAGAGGTGCGACTATCTTTTGTAAAATTATCATAGTTTGCTTTCTATCCGTCAGATATAGATCAGACGGTCTATATTACAAGATGGTAGGCACACCATCATCGCCAACTCGGTTTTTTTATAAGGGTACAGATGATAGGTTTGCTAACTACTAAAGTAAAGTGGAATTTGTCCATGTTATACAAGTAAATTAAGGTGATTGTTTATCATACGGTTAAGGGTGGATGAAGGGTGGTAGGAACAAATGCTCCGCCTAGAGCATGTGTGTGTGAGATGGAGTCTCAGTGTGTGTGTGTGTGGGTGTGTGTGTGTGTGAGAGAGAGAGAGAGAGAGAGATGGAGTCTTAGTGTGTGTGTGTGTGTGTGATAGAGTCTTAGTGTGTGGGGGGGTGGGGGTGGGTGGGTGCGTGCGTGCGTGTGTGTGTGTGTGTGTGTGTCGCGGGGTCCTCGGTGGCGGATGTAATTTAAGTGTGCATGGCTTCATCATAGAGAGGTGATGTGTATGGCAGAGGCCACCAACGATGGGGTGCGAGAGAGAAAATGCCCGTAGAGAGGGAAGAGAAGGTGTGTGCGCATGAGAGTAGTCGACATCGAGAGACACTGAGGAAGACTACTATATATCGATGGTGCAGGTACGCGGGAATTAAACGAAGGGATGGTCTTATTGGTTTCGGGGATACAGGGGAAGAGTGAGAGGGGGGTAGCTAGGAGATTGTTAAGTGTGAGTGTGTGTTTTACCCATCCAGGCGGAAGTTATGTGCACACAAGAAGAGAACGATTCGATGTGGCGTTAGGGTTGAGGGTAATTAACTACGTATGGAGACATAGAGACCTTCAACATGCATGTGTGAGAGGTATACATGTATACGTGGGATGTGTGTGTGTGTGTGCGCGCGCGCATGATCGAGATGAAAGAATGAAGACATAAGTCATAAGCTAAGATCAACGACATGGGAGAGATGGGTCGGTATGACAATATGCATGCATGCGAGAATGCAGGGAAGAAGGCACGACAATTGAGCATGTGTTTTTGTCTTTAAGAGATAGTGGCGTGGCCTAGAGCATGCATCTATGGCGAGCAGAGGGAGTGAGGCACAATGATTGTGCAAAAGAGATCAACCTATAAATTAAATAAGGTTGATGGAGAAATAGATAAATAGAAAGATAAAGATGCTAGCTAGTGTGCGTTAGAGATAGGAGTCGAGTGGATCAGAAGGCTGAGTTATGGGTGTGGGTGTGAGAGAGATGACGAAAGGGTGCATGTGACTCACATACAAACAAATATCGGAGAGAAATGAGAACCCGAGAGACGGAGTTTTGTGTCTGCGAGAGAGAAATATATTTCAAAACGAGAGTGATAGCTAGAGAAACATATGAGGGAACGCAAGATATCTCTAGGGAGAGAGAGTGTGTGTGAGCGACATATAAGAGAACAGTGGAGAAATATGAGACCCTGGGAGACAGAGTTTGTGTTTGTGTGTGAGAAAGAGATATTTAAGAGGAAGAGTCATAGGTTCTCATACCTAAGGAGCGAAAGACATCTCTGTATGAGGGGTGTGCGAGTGGCACACATGGAAATAATAGAGAGAAATGAGACCCCGGGAGACAAATTTTTGTGTTTGTGTGAGAGAAAGAGATTCCACATGGAGAATCATAGTTAGAGACACATAGCAGGGAGCGAGATATACTTAGAGAGAGATAGAGTGATGAAGGTCGAGGGAGAGAGTACCGTCAGTGTGTTATGAAGATAAAAGATCATTGTCGACATACATGTAGCATGAGAGATACCCGAGAGACGATGAACGCGTATAGGTCTAGAGAGATAGTCCTATATAAGCATGAGTGATAGTTATATGAGACGAATATCTGGATTAAATGGGATTCAAATATTTAAACTGGAGATCACGACATCGATAATATCATAACGCAAATTGGTGTATCAAACATGCATATTCATTTGAATTTGGGGACACGTGTAATGTTATATAGTTTATCAATATTGGTGATCCATAGATTCTTTAATTAGAAACAATGCATGGTTTATATGCAATTAATGTATAAACGGGATTACAATATATGTTGCGTGTGTGAAACACATTATACATGTTTGAGAAGTAAAAAGAAACCCCATGAAACACACATTAATTGGAGACAGTTAGCGAGGAATGCATACATTAGATTTCAACATAAAATGGTTTCAAATATTTGAAAATCCAAATTGATGGATACAACATTATGAATCTGAGATCATGCCATTACTAAACCATATTTATGTATAAAGGGTGTTGTTGTTTTGAAAGTATATATAAAAAATGATGTATATAGAATTTTATTCCAATCGAAAATGGATCTCGCCCGAAAAAAATAGAATACAAACGGGATTCGAATTGAGTTGGCACGGTAAACGGGCACTCTGCAAAATTTGAACAAAGCGGGGGAAGTCGCAGTAACCGCCCGAAACCAAAATCTGCGAGATGGAAATTACTACTGCCTATCCCTGACATGCAAAGCCTATCTGCTCGATTTCTATAGGTTTTGATAGGGGTAGCTTTGTAATTTCACTCAAACGTGAGATAACCGCCTCTCACCCGGATTCGTGCACGGTGGGCGCTAAAACACAGTGTGTCCTCGTCCGAAATCGACTCCCTCCCTGATTCATACACGGTGGGCGCCAAAAACAAACTCTCGTCGGCAAATATTCGGTGTATGCGAGATTACCGTCCTATCCCCAACCGACTAATATTGTTGTGATGCTAGAAATTTGAAACGGGGGCTAATTTTGTAAATTTTCTCGCATTTGAGACAAGCGCGCCCTGAAGACATGGTTCCCCCTTCCTCCCCACCTCCATTTCCCCATTCGTACTTCGTGGGTGCCAAAACACCCTCTCCACCCCAGCCTCCTCCATCCGCCACCCCATCCACCGCCGTCCTCCTCCACCATGCCAGAGCTGATACCCTGACGCCGCCGTCCATTACAAGAGATCGACCTCTCTCATCCACGGCTTTGGACCGAGATCTTTGCATCCCGTCCTCTCACTTCATCCCCGTCGTCGTCCACCTTGCTGACGCCGCTCCTACAACCGTCTCGTCCACCGCGCCCCGCCGCCACCGTCTACCCTCCTAGTTCTGCTTCCACACTGCCGACAGCCATCGCTACCGCAGCACCGTCAAATTCTCAGCAGATGCATACATGGCGCCGCACCAGAGGCAGTACTCTTTCGTATCTGCTCAATTTATTTATCGCAGCAAGGAAATATATCGCCACTGCTTTACTCTGATTTCTTGTCCATCACTTACTTGCTAGTTGAAAGCAAACATTGGTTGCAAAGTTGTCGTTGTCCGATTTGCACCTTCAGATCCGCCATGGCACGCTCAACACTATACTCCCAATGCTTATGGTTTTCCCCTTTTATATTCCACACTAGTTAAATCACAGTAGACTAAATTTCAAAATTGGGTCAGTCGATTTTTTAGAGCTCGCCGAAGTTCGCCGGTTCGAACGAAGGGGCTCGGGTAGGGAATTTGGTTGTGGGGGGCGGCGGTGGGGCCTCACCCAACGAAGAAAACTCGATGCGGGTGGGGGCGGGGTTGTGGGTGGCAGAGGAACACAGGCGGTGGGGGCCGGTGGTCCGGCCAGCGGCCCGTGCTGTGTTCTGTATGGGAAGAATCAGAGATGAGGAAGAAGAAGGGTTAGGAGACGTAGGATCTTCATCCAACCGCCTGAAATGGTCGACTGACCCAAATGACAAAAGTCACGCGACTTGCATGCAGACATGCCTTTATATTCAGTACCATCATCGTACCTGCTTAGAACTGCTCCTAATCCATCAAGCTAAACAACGTGCCACACATAATTCCAAACTTGTTGCTCAAGTACGAATCTGATATGATGTTGATATTACTAAAATAGATAACATTTAATTGGTCAGCTAATGTTCCTACTTTACTTTCGAAAAAGCACGTGCACCACATATAGAGAGACAGTAGGGAGTTGCTTTCTTAATGCGCTCTGGTTCATCATGTGTGGGCACTGCGCAACGAACATTTTATTATCCAAAATCTTCTTACTCTTCTTTAGCATGTTCCTCTTCCGTTCTTCTTTAATAAGTACTCTCTCCATTTCTAAATACAAGTCTTTGTATAGATTCCACCATGAACTACATATGGAGCAAAATGAGTGAATCTACACTCTAAAATTTATCTGGATACATCTGTATGTGATCCATAGTGGAAATCTCTACCAAGACTTATATTTTGGAACGGAGGGAGTATGATAGTAGTACAGTATGTTCCTTGTAGTGAAGATGAGCAGGGACATTTGCAGTGTAGAGGTCTATACGGTCGGTTGGTATGGACACTTTGAACTCTTCGGGCCTCTTTGATTCGTAGGATTTTGTAAACATGGGAATAGGATTTGTAGTAGCCTGCCCACTTGAATCCTATAAGAATAGCAAGGAAATGTGGGGAGCTATGTCGCCTTTGAGAATTACACTGATATTAACTGTACCGCACCTTCAGTTGAAGAGAGCTGGTGTCCAAAGCCTTTCTAGCCATACCGGCAATACTAGCACATATATTCCAGCAAGTTCCACTTTGCTGATTTTACTCTGATGCTTACGGTTTTCCCGTTTTATCTACACTATGATCTGTGTAGCTGCTTTGTGTCGCACTAGCAGCAGTCCACTCTTGAAGCTAAACACCGCAATGACTTACAAAATTGGCACCAAGGCATTGAGTGCCATTCTGGATGCAATGAAACTCATACGCTCCCCACCTGTTGATTCTTGTTCAGAATATGATCCTAATGACTATTCTAACCTCGAGGAGTCAAAGGCAGATGGCCTATCCTGTTCACCCATCAAAGTGCTTGTTCTAATTTGGCAAGGTTTTATTGATTGTGCGTATCTTGCATATATTGTCTTGCATTTCTTCTACTTTGTTGCACCACCATCTGCTTAGTTTACTCATCATATATGTCGATATGCCATGCCCATCCATTATCAATACATATTCCATCTATCATCATACCATGTTTTTCCACTCAAATGTTGTTCTTGTGCATCAGACATCAAAAAGGAAGAGGGTGATTGCCGAACCTGAAGGAGCACCAGCAAAGTCCTTGAAAAACATGGTTGTGCCGGAGAAATCAGATAGCACCCCACTTACATTGGATGTACAACCAGTGACACAAAACGTAGGACCGACTCCAGCAGACTGTACCCATACTTCACTGGCCACACCACTAGCCGCACCACACAGGACCTGCACTCCAGCAAAAGGTATGCCGATTTCAGTTGCCATAGCACCAGCCGTACCACAGAAAAATCCCACTCCAGCAAAAAGTACAACAAGTCCACCGGCCAAGACCTATCCCAACTGTAGAGACGGCCAATTCCTGCAGATTGGAACCCCATTCTAGTTATTCCCAGTTTAAAAGACAATGCTTTCAGTGTTGTTAGGGACTACGTGCATATATTCCCATCATGGGAAGATTATAGTGAAGACAAACACCATTTTCACAACTTCTTGTCCCACTTATGTCTAAGTGCTATTATTCATGGTGATTATTTTCTTGTTTTTTGCTGATTGAACACATCAATGATTTACATTACATTGTTGTAAGTAGGCGAGGGTCAATCTGGATAGTCATGACGAGCAAAGCTTGCTTGCGCTTTTCAAGGAAGCATTGCACCAGTATTGGTGTTACCTGAGGAAATCACACTTTGATGGCAAGTCTATAAACAAATTTCTGGTGAAGTCTCTTGTGCTAAATTTAGAAGACATTGAATGGAAAAATCTTGTTATGCACTGGTCTCGTTCCGAGGATGAGGTATTGTCTATGATATCGCATGACAATTTGAACTTCTACTTTTCCGCATGTGCCTTATGGATCTTTTTTGCAGAAAATCTGCTCGAAAAAGAATTCTGGTTTGAAAAGAACGATAGGATATCGCAAATATGTTGCCCGCTGTTTTTCTCTTGTTAGTACCTGTTGTCTTGTATCATTGTACTTGCATACATACCTGGTTCATTATGTGACAACAGTATGCATGATAGCTTGCTTATCAATTGTTCGCTCCAAATTATCTGATCTGTATGAATGGTTACAGTAGTATAGAATATATCCAATGCCAATGAATTTTTTAGCTTTGCATTATTCTTGTAAGTACCTGTTGTCCTTTATAAGTGTACTTATATTGACAGGTAGTTGTTCATGTACCATCACTCTGCAGCTTATTTTCCTTTGCCCTCCATTTTCTACACATAAGATCTATATTTACTCTTACCAAAAGAATGGATAACACCGATGGTACTGAAGAAGTTTAGCTCTGCATTTCTCTTGGTTGTACCTTTTGCCTGTATCGTTGTACTTACATTTATAGCTACTTGGTTATGTAGCATCACTCTTCGTCTTATCTTAAATATTCTCCATTTTTTCTTATATTGTCACATCTATATTTACTCTTAATAAAATGTAGAATGAAGGCAATGCTTATGAAGAAGATTTTGTGGTAAACTTCTTGAATTGCCCCCCCCCCATCAGCATGGACAAGGGCTTTAGAGAGCCTGCCTTCACCAATAATGTAAGTTTGTCCTTCTCAAGCCTTCAAACTTTGTTGTGTACATTTGGTTAGGCATGACTGCAACAGCTGTTTATTTTTGGTGTTTGCATCAAATTGCATGTTTAAAGTTTATTATGTACTCCCCCCGTCCCATAATATAAGAACGTTTTTGACATTAGTGTAGTGTAAAAAATGTTCTTATATTATGGGACGGAGGGAGTAGTTCATAACAAAAGTTTTTCCTTCTCAATTTAAGTTTTCAGTTGTACAACCAAGTTCCTTCTTCATACCAAGTAAACTAAACTATAAAGAGCAAGTGATCTTATTTTGCCAATCTGAAATGGGATAAATTGACAGCACACTAACCATTGATACTTATGAGTTCTTGATCTGTAATCCAGTGGTGTCCTTAAGCTGCCAACTCCTTCACAATGTCATTTCCTGCCATGTCTTGACCTGAACAATACCATATTGTGTTAATGCTATTTTAAACTGTGTCACTTTATTCGTCAGTAAGAAATGTGATGAATTGTCAGCACTGATACTTAAATGTGCAAAACCTGTCATCTGTCTGCTTGTTTATCTTTCAGAGTGAGGAGAATATAAATGTCAAACAAGTGCAGTCTCACCAGCTTGCTCAGCTGCTTGCGCTGCAGCTCCCGAGTAGGGCTAACCTTCCTTGAACTCTATTGAAGTGATGTCGGTTTTGTATATTATTTTGTCGGCATGTTTAATTGCACTGGTGGCGACCTTTGATGCCCAGTGTATGTAATCTGCTGTCTGCTTGTGCTTTATTATCTTAGTGGCGAACTTTGATGCCCAGTGGATGTAATATGCCAGCATTGTGAATAAGAAAAAAACTAGACTATACAATAAAGAAATCACGGCATATTACATCCACTGGGCATCAAAGTTCGCCACTAAGATAATAAAGCACAAGCAGACAGCAGATTATATATATATCATGTCTTCGCAGTAAACCGGCCAAACCGTAAAATTACGGTACATAATCGGGCCGTCATGCAAATCACCATGTATGATCCGCATCATGGGCCCCGTCATCTTGGTCCGTTAACAGGCCTAAATGTAAACTGGCCCACTAGTAGATTCGGGCCTTTAATAGGCCGAGTAAACCGCCGACCCTATTTTCCCAAGAAAACTCAATGGGATTTTAGGAGACTGAAAAGTAGGTTGGGCCTGAAACGTGCCGAACAGCTCACGGGCCGGCAGCAGGCCGAAATAGACCCCAACCCATGATTGTGCCAATCAAATCACGGGCCTATAACAGGCCAAAATTGTCTCGGTCCTTGTTTGGCCCAATCAGATTATCGTCTGTGAGCAGGCCGGATGCAAACGGGGTCGTAGTTAGGTGCAACTATATGATGGGCTTTTAACAGGCCGAAATATATATAGGGCTGAAATGTTAAACGGGCCTTTAAAAGGTCGAAACTAATATCAGGCCGAATTACTAAATGGGCCTTTATCAAGTGGGCCCAAAAGGATAGCATCCAGTTGACGGGCCGAATCTGATATGGGCCATAATTTAGCCCAAAGCCTCTCAAAGGGCCGGACCTAATCTGGGTCGTAATAAGGCCCACGACGTGGTAGGCTTTTAACGGGCCGGATCACATATGGGCCTTTATTAGGCCCGGAACGTGGCAGCGTGTTAATGGACCGGATCAAATATGGGCCGGCATTTGGCCCAAAACATGGCAGCCTGTTAATGGGTCGGCCTACTAGTATCATCAAAATGTTTTGGGCCTTTTGGTGGGCCGACCCATTATGGTCAGCAAAATCTCGTGGGCCTTTAGCTGGGCTGGCCCATTATGGTTCGCAAAATCTTGTGGGCCCTTAGCTGGGCCGGCCCATTATAGTCCGCAAAATCTCGCGGGCCTTTAGCTAGGCCAACCCATTGTGGCCCGCAAAATCTAGTGGGCCTTTAGCTGGGCCGACCCATTATGATATACAAAATCTCGTGGGCCTTTTGCTGGGCTGGCCCATTATGGACCGCAAAATCTTGTGGGCCTTTAGTTGGGCTGGCCCATTTAAACTTTATGGGCCACTTTTGGGCTAGTCCACGTGTCAACATATCATAGGCGAACCTCGCCCATTGGATGAGTGACACCTGTGCCAACGCGGAGCTGACACGTGTTTCCGCCAGCCAATCAGAATTTTACACATGGAAAATCCCCATTGGCCCGGGCTGTTAACGGGTTATCAGATCCAAAACCGGACCCGATAGCTTAACGGCGTTCCGTTACGGTGGATGCCACGTGTCGGTCACCCTTGACGAAAGCACTTCTGTGACGCGCGATTTATCGTCATGGAAGTGGACACTTCCGTGATGATAATTTTGGTAATGTCATGGAACACTTCTACGACAGCACAGGTATGACTATCTTGATTCTGTCATAAATTTGTCATGGATGTACATGCATGATAGAAAACGTGACCTACTGTGACAAACACGTATCATCACGGAAGTGTATTTTTTGTAGTGTAGACTATTGCCTTGAATCACATAAAAGTCCAAATGTCCATGCTATAAATAAAAGAATATGATATGACATGATGAACAACACTCCACATCAAAAATTATGTTTATCACTTACCTACTCGAGGACGAGTAGGAGTTAAGCTTGGGGATGCTGATACGTCTCCAACATATCTATATTTTTTATTGTTCCATGCTATTTTATTATCAATCTTGGATGTTTTATAATCATTTTATAGCCATTTTATATCAATTTTTGGTACTAACCTATTGACATAGTGCCAAGTGGCAGTTGCTAATTTTTTCATGTTTTTTACATCGCAGGAAATCAATATCAGATGAAGTCCAAATGCCACGAAACTCCACGATGATTTTTAATGGGCCAGAAGGAAGGCAATGGGCCCTGGTTGCACCTGGGGGTGCCCCGAGGGGGGCACAACCCACCAGGGCGTGCCAGGAGGCCCAAGCGCGCCCTGGTGGGTTGTGCCCACCTCGGGTGCCCCCCGGTCCGCCTCTTTGCTCTATAAATACCCCAAAAATACCAGAACCCTAAAGGCATCGACAAAATATTTATCCAGCCGCCATAGAGTCTAGAACCACCAGATCCAATCTAGACACCATCTCGAATGGGGTTCACCACCTCCATCGGTGCCTCTCCGATGATGCATGAGTAGTTCCTTGTAGACCTTCGGGTCCGTATTTAGTAGCTAGATGGCTTTCTCTCTCTCCCTGAATTCTCAATACAATGGTCTCTTGGAGATCCATATGATGTAACTCTTTTTGCGGTGTGTTTGTTGGGACCTGATGAACTTTGAGTTTATGATCAGTCATATCTTTTTATATCCATGAAAGTTATTTGAGTTTCTTTGATCTCTTATAGCCTCGTATTTCTTCTCCGATATTTGGTTTTTGTTTGGCCAACTTGATCTTTTTATCTTTTAATGGGAAGAGGTGCCCGGTAGTGGGTTCGATCTTACGGTGCTTGATCCCAATGACAGAAAGGGAACCGACACGTATGTATCGTTGCTACTAAGGATAAAAATACAAGATCTATATATGTCGCCATATAGATAAATGGATCTTGTCTACATCATGTCATCATTCTTATTGCATTACTCCGTTTTTCCATGAACTTAATACACTAGATGCATGTTGGGTAGCAGTCGATGTGTGGAGTAATAGTAGTAGATGCAGGCAGGAGTCGGTCTACTAATCTTGGACATGATGCCTATGTAATGATCATTTCCTGGATATCGTCATAATTATTTGAGGTTCTATCAATTGCCCAACAGTAATTTGTTACCCACCGTTTGCTATTTTTCTCGAGAGAAACCACTAAGTTCTTCTTTCTCATATATTTGCTTGCGATCTATTTCTCCTTTGCACTTTTTATTCAGATATATTAAACCAAAAATACAAAAATACCTTTTTGCACTTTATTTTATTTGCGATCTATTATTTCAGTCTATTACAACTTTCTCCCGTCCGCGCACCGTTTCTGGCGTCGTACCACGAAAGGGATTGACAACCCCTTTAACATGTCAGGTTGCGAGGTGTTGTTATTTGTGTGCAGGGGTTGTTTACGTTGTGTTGCTTGGTTCTCCTACTGGTTCGATAACCTTGGTTTCATTTCTGAGGGAAATACCTACCGCCATTGTGCTGCATCATCCCTTCATCTTTGGGGAAATACCGACGTAGCTTCAAGCGACATCAACGGCCAGGACAGGCACCCAGGGCAGCCGCTGGCCCCCCTTGGGAGCGCCCTAGGGTTGCCTCCTCCACCCCCACCTATATATATGAGAGGAGGGAGAGGGGAAACACACACCACGGTCCCCAAGCCGTGTGCGGTGCCCCGTCTCCCTCTAGTTCTAGTTCTTCCTCTGTCCATGTCCGTTGTGCTTGGCGAAGCCCTACAGATAATTTCACCACCTCCTTCACCATGCCATTGTGTTGCCGGAACACATCTACTACTTCGCCTCGCTTGCTGGATCGAGAAGGCGAGGACACCATCGAGCTAAACGTGTGCTGAATGCGGAGGTGTCGTACGTTCGGTACTTGATCAGGACAGATCGTGAAGGTGTACGACTACATCAACTGCATAGATAAACGCTTCAGCTTAGCGATCTACAAGGGTGTGTAGATGCTCTCCCCCTCAATCGCTACCACCTAGCTACAAGAGCTTTGTGTTGGACTATAACATGCAAGGGATGAACAAGTGAGTCTCCGAGCTATTCGCAATGTTGAAAGTCGCTAGTCAGACATCCAGAAGGAGCATCAAGTGTTGATGGTCAATAAAACCACTAGTTTCAAGAAGAGCAAGGGAAAGAAGGAAAACTTCAAGAAGAGTGGCAAAAAAGTTGCTCCTCCCGTGAAGAAACCCAAGGTTGGACCCAAGTCGGAAACTGAGTGCTTCTATTGCAAGGGAACTGGCCACTGGAAGCGGAATTGCCCCAAGTATATGGCCGATAAGAAGGGGGTCAATGTCAACAAAGGTATATATGATATACATGTTATTTATGTGTACATTACCAGCTCTCGTTGCAATGCCTGGGTATCTCATATGCTCCATGAATGTCCATATAATCTCCACAATCTGGCTGTTCCTTCATGGAAGCAACCAAACCCAGTGACTCCCATCCTTTCTTTGCTAAAATCTTCTCTGCCAGTCATGGTTAACGCATAGGTCGCTAATTTGTCTTCCCGTTGGGAAGTTTTACCTACTCTTCCCCCAATTCTTCATCAAATTTTACAATTTATTTTAATTTGTTCTATTCTCTCTACTCCCAGATGGATGCAGGTTCTCTAGCTACACCTATTGGGTTATGTTGGATTCGAAGGTGCACAATGCTTCCAACAATAATGTTTTGTTTCCTGAAAGTATCAGTATTATGTTTGAATCCCCACTCCTTCCAATTGATCAAAGTGAAACTGGTTACCATGTCAGATTATTTTGGTATGATGCAGTGAACATGCAAATGTTGCTGTCTAATTTAGACACTACTATCCGTGCTCCCACAAGCTGCTTTGCTCCAGTATTATTTGACAAAGTGCAGAGTGTCTAGCGGTTGTGTTACATATACATTGTGTACTTGTGATTGCTGCCAGCGGGCATGTTTTATGCTAATAATTCAAAACGAATCCAGGTGCTCTAGGACAAGATGGTTCTCCTAGGCTGGCTTATACCTTGCAGCAGATTATGTCAATCTCCAGTGGCTAAAGGATAGATTAATGTCCATGCACTATTATGCCTTTATTCATAAATATCATGCTACTCTATTTCTGTAGGATTCATTGAAATAATTGCAGTATCGGTTGTTATGCTCTATGCGGCAGGGAATTTAGCAAAGTAAAATATGTGCAAATGAAGTTGTGGAAGAGGCAGATCCTTGAACATCACTTTCTTGGTCCAATCAACTATGTGTTGCCAGTGTCAAAACGAGCAAAAGAATCATGTTGATTTCTTTCCTACTACACAAGCATGCAAATAAAACTGGAGCCAGCCTTGTATCGAAGGATTGTAGTATGTCCAAGCATTTTGTGTGTCCTAATTTAGTGGTATTATGATATTTTGTTCCTGCGGTTAACCATACGCGTAAATCGCTTAGACCTCCTGAGTTTTTGCTATTAGCATTGTTAGAGCTTATTAGAAAAGTACAGCAAAGGTAGGTCATTTTAGTGAAATCTAGTAATAGCATATGTCCAAAACACTGCACAAATTTTTGGTGTTCCTTCTGAATTGACAATCAAAATTTTGGTCGTTCTAATGAGATTTTTCTCAGCAGAATGCACGTGCACATCGCGAAGGTGATGACTGGTCCTTGATGGTTTGAGAAGAAATTCATTACTATTAACATGTTGCGTCGATTTTTTGAACCTATTTTGCTACATAGGCCCATTAAAGATATAGAAGGCTCTCATTTCCATGGAAGTTACCATCCTTTCACACTTGCCAACTGAAGTCAATGCATACAAGTTACGTCGGTAAACTGACATGTCATTTGAAGGAGTCTACTGTTTGAGGTGCTAACGATTTGTAATTCAAGGCGCTATATATGATGGGTCAAACCCACAAACACCATCAGGATTGATCTCAATGATGAGAAAATATGTATTCAACATAATTTAATGTCCCAGACCGGGACATATAAGATAGGGAGCCGACAGAAAGTTTGTAACCATCCTTTGCCATTCACACTTAAATAAATTATCATGAATATTTCCTATTATGAAATTCTGGAATCTCGATAGATTCTACTTAAGCTTCACATTTATGTTTGTATCTTCTTTCAATCTAATTGTGCCTTCTTGTAGTTGACATGTCGTGAACCATATGACAACTATGACAAAGTAATCATTTTTGTATAGAATGTGTCTCAGTCTTCTCTCTTCCACTGTACGATATATATCATACAGATTGAACAGCTTCTAACATGGAAGGGTAATGTCAACCTGCCAATGATATAACAAGTTCCCATCAATATAGTGGTGTGCTCTGTTTGGAACTATACTAGCATTTATCATCTTTTTAGAACCAAACATGCAATACTTCTATCAAAAAATAGTAGCGACATAATCATCTTCTTTTTTACTATTTACTGTAGGGCAATGACCCTACAATCCTTTATTCCAAAAATTGTTTCGCATACCTGTTTAAATCGCTATTTTTTGTTAAGAGTTGGTTGTTCTGTAACTTACAGATTGTGCATTTGATTGTCAAATATTGCTTTTTCCGGCTATCACCAAATATATTTGTTCATGGTTATTCAGGCGTACTATTTTAGTATACCTGAGGCAAATCTCAAGCTGGATGGAGATCTACCAAGCCCGTAAATTAGTAGTTTACTTGTAATTTGATATACACATAAAACAAAAGAACGTTACCCTTTTCATTGCTATCAAATATGTCATTATATGCAAATTAAGCTTCCATTTTTTGCTTCTACATATTTATATAAGTTCTAATTTGTTCAAAATGGATGGGCACGGCAACGCGCGTCGTCATGATCTAGTGACACATAAAGTGCATCACCTTGATATAACTGTGGTTGTGATAACAATAGCTCCTTTCTTGAAAGGAAAATATGAGATACCATACAAATCACTATCTAACAATAGCACACTTATGAAAAGTTGGACCATCTCAAGGTTTTCTTCAAGCTCTGCACCAGTACTTCTTACCAAACAAGAATCAGACACGCCTACTTACGTATATTATGGCATAGCAGAAACCTGTTCTAAAATGATACCATGAATCCAGTGAATCCACAATGAATCTTTTAACTAATATTTCAACATGGTTTGGGATTGTGCAATGGAATAATATAGGTTAATCTTAAGGCCCAGGAAAATATTCAAAAGTGAATTAACCTATTTATAGTAAGACAAGAGTGAACTAAATTTTATTACAGAATAATAGGATGTTGGTTTATTGCCAATAAAATTCATGGCAGATTAGTAGGCCAAATTTCCTCCAATGGTGGCATGATCTTGAGGAGGAGCATCAATGTAATTGCCACATACCTAATGCTCAACCACTGAATCTTCCTTCAACTATTGTCATGCCCACATACATGTCCACCTGCACCGTGAAACTCAATCAACTGACAAAAACTACAATCTACTACCCCTATAAAAGCACGAGAGGGGCGGATCTAAGCAATTATACCCGTCCATCTAAAATATCTGATGACCCTTATTCTCCCGTGGTTAACACAACAAGCCATGCAATTAAGGCATTGATCCTTGAATTCTTGTGTATAAAATTTACGGTTTCGAAAAATTCATCTTCTTGTATGTACACACAAATATTCGAGGAGGCACACGTCATCCTCGTAGTATGCAAGATAGAGCATGGTATGGGCCTAGGTATCACACGGTTAGCCTCTTGTATGTAAGTAAGTTGGTATAGCCTCACCGCCACCCTATAAATATGCTGCCCACCCCGAACCTGGGCGCACAAGCAACCTACCTGGCTCTTGATCTCTCATAGCGTAGCGAGTTCACTCAGCCATCACCAACCTGTAGGAGAATTGATCCCATTCCATGTCTGACTTGACTTCCCTGTCAACAGTTGAATTCTGGGGGTTCATATCCATCATTGTTTTCTTAGGGTATCTCCTGGGCATCAGTACGATGTTCATGGAGAAGAGGGCGGTGGGATGGGGCGCTGTGTCGCATCAGCATGCCACAAATTCGGTGCTACAGGTGCAGCACCACGCCCGCGGCGAGGGCTAGCAGCGAGCGCACATCCACGCTCCGCAGCAGCGGCCGCACGACCACTCTCTGCAGCACCATCTTCCGGTGGGCGGTCAGGACCAGCGTGTGCAGTAGGACCAGGTGCACGCCTAGCACGAGATCGAGATGGCTGATCTCATGGCCCAGCTACACCAGCATGAGGCCTGGCCCTTTTAGGGTACGTCTTTCCCACTTGTCATCATCGTTCGCCGCCGTGGGTTTTCGCATTTGTCATCATCCTTTGTTGGTTGACTTGTCCTATCAGATGCACCACGCCGCCTCCCCCTCCTCATCCTCACCCCCACACTAGTCGCCATCCTCCTTATCCTCGCCTAGTGGCGAAGCTTCATGGGGTCAAAGGGGGCTATTGTCCCACCTCCCCTATTATCTTTTATGGTCATGCACCCATTGTGAGGGGCTTATTCTTATTGAATCTCGATAGTGATGATACACATGTTCATAACATTGATGCCAAAAGATGTAGAGTTGATAATGATAGTACCACTTTCTTGTGGCACCACCGCTTAGGTCATATATTGATGTAAAGCACATGAAGAAACTCCATGCTTTTGAGTCACTTGATTTCGAATCACTCGACACATGCGAACCATGCCTCATAGGCAAGATGACTAAAACCCCATTTCCGAAACAATGGAACAGGCAAGTGACTTGTTGGAAATCATACATACTGATGTGTGCGGTTCGATGAGTGTTGACGCGCGCGGTGGATATCGTTACTTTCTCACGTTCACCGATGATTTGAGTAGATATGGGTATATTTACTTAACGAAGCATAAGTCTGGAACGTTTGAGAAGTTCAAGAAATTTCAAAGTGAAGTTGAGAATCATCATAACAAGAAGATTAAATTCCTACGATCTGATCGAGGGGGAGAGTATCTGAGTTATGAGTTTGGCGATCATTTAAGACAATGTGGAATTGCTTCACAATTGACGCCACCTAGAACACCACAGCGTAATGGTGTGTCTGAACGTCGTAATCGTACCTTATTGGATATGGTGTGTTCTATGATGCCGCTTACCGATCTGCCACTCTTGTTTTGGGGTTATGCATTATAGACAACTGCATTCACTTCAAATAGAGCACCATCTAAGTCCGTAGAGATGACACCGTATGAACTATGGTTTGGCAAGAAACCTAAGCTGTCGTTTCTTAAGGTTTGGGGCTGCGATGCTGATGTCTACTACACAACCTTATTCTTGTAGACTCATGTTGGGCCTCCAAGCGCAGAGTTTTGTAGGACAGTAGCAATTTTCCCTCAAGTGGATGACCTAAGGTTTATCAATCCATGGGAGGTGTAGGATGAAGATGGTCTCTCTCAAACAACCCTGCAACCAAATACAAGAAATCTCTTGTGTCCCCAACACACCCAATACAATGGCATATTGTATAGGTGCACCAGTTCAGCGAAGATATGATGATAAAAGTGTAATATGGATGGTACAAATGTATTTTTATAATCTGAATAAATAAAAACAGTAAGGTAAAAAATAGTAAACGGGCACAAAAATGGTATTGCAATGCTTGAAAATGAGGCCTAGGGTTCGTACTTTCACCAGTGCAATCTCTCAACAATGCTAATATAATTGGATCATATAACCACCCCTCAAAGTGCGATGAAGAATCACTCCAAAGTTCCTATCTAGCGGAGAACATAAGAATAAATTGTTTGTAGGGTACGAAACCACCTCAAAGCTATTCTTTCTGTTCGATCTATTCAAGAGTTCGTACTAAAATAACACAAAGCTATTATTTCCCTTCGATCTATCCTAGAGTTCATACTAAAATAACACCAAAGCAAATTCATATTCATAATACCCCAATCCAACACAAAGAACTTCAAAGAGTGCCCCAAGATTTCTACCAGAGAAACAAAGACAAGAATGTGCATCAACCCCTATGCATAGATTACCCCAATGTCACCTCGGGAATCCGCGAGTTGAGTGCCAAAACATATATCAAGTGAATCAATACGATACCCCATTGTCACCACGAGTATTCAATTGCAATACATATATCAAGTGTTCTCAAATCCATAAAAGTATTCAATTCGATAACAACGAAATCTCAAAGGAAAAAACTCAATTCATCACAACAAGATAGAGAGGGGAAAACACCATATGATCCGACTACATTAACAAAGCCCGTGATACAAGATCATGACATCTCAAGAACACGAGAGATAGGGAGATAGAGATTAAACACATAGCTACTGGTACAAACCCTCAGCCCCGAGGGTGGACTACTCCCTCCTCATCGTGGTGGCCGCCGGGATGATGAAGATGGCCACCGGAGATGATTCCCTCCCTCCGGAAAGGTGCCGAAATGGGTCTAGATTGGTTTTCGTTGGCTACAGGGCCTTCCGGCGGCGGAACTTCTGATCTAGGTTAACTTCTGATGGTTTCTCCATTTATAGGATTTTTTGGCGTCGGTTTCACGCGAAGATGGGCCTTGAGGTGAGCACAAACCACCGGGGCACGGGCAAGGGCCCAGGCGTGCCTCGGTGTCTTGTGCCCTACTCCTTCACCTTTTTGTCCTTCCACGAAGCTTCGAGGGTCTCTTTTGTTCCAAAAAAATTTGTCAAAAAGTTTCAGCTCATTTGTAGAACTTTCATTTCTGCACAAAAAACAACACCACGGTAGTTCTGCTGAAAACAGCGTCAGTCCGGGTTAGTTCCATGCAAATCATACCAAAACCATATAAAATTGTTGTAAACATGGCATGAATACTTCATAAATTATAGATACCTTGGAGACGTATCAACATCCCCAAGCTTAATTTATACTCGTCCTCGAGTTGGTAGATGATAAAAGAAATAATTTATGAACTGTGAATGCTAGAAAAGTGCATAAGTTTGATCAATGATAATTTCAATCACTTTTCCTAGCATCATAACAGCAACTCTTTCTCATAAAACTTATCGTGACAAAGTAGCAATTGAAAACGAATTTTTTGTTGTCGAAGGCTACCTAACATGTCATCTCAAACTCTTTTTTAGCATGGACAGTTGGACTTTTATATGGTTCAAAGCAATAGTCTAGTTTTGACATGAGGACTTTAATACTCAAGCATACTAACGAGCAACCATGTCTTTCAAAATATAAACGCTAAAATAAGTTATCCCTAGCCCATCATGCTCAATCATTGGTCCATTCATGAAACACACTCACATATTAGCTACACCCAATGCTCAAGTACGATCATAGTGCCTCCTAGTTGGTACTTTATAAGAGAAGATGGAGACTCAAATAAAAATAAAAATTGCATGAAGTAAAAGAAAGGCTCTTCGCAGAGGGAAGTAGGGATTTGTAGAGGTGCTAGAGCTCAAAGTGAAAATTGAGAGATAAAAAACATTTTGAGAGGCATACTTTTCCCACCAACGAAAACGACTTAGATCTCCCAACACTTTCCATGCTAGATATATCATAGGCGGTTCTCAAACAGAAAATAAAGTTTATTCCTTTTTGCACCATACTTTCACTTTCCATGGCTAACCGTCTCCACGGGTGCCCTCCATACCAACACTTTCCAAGGAATTTATTATTTAACAACATAAAGTAAATTCATTTTTCATTTCAGGACTGGGCATCCCTAATACCTTTGCCTTACTCTCGTGCAATGACAAGAGAATAAACACTCATCGTGAGACTAACACATCTAGCATGGAAAATATTGGCCACCCCTCACCGCTTCGCGAGCGGTACGAGCACACAAAAGAGAAATTTATTTTGAAAATTAGAGATGGCACATACAAATTTTCTTAGAACGGCAAAAGAATACCGCATATAGGTAGGTATGGTGGACTCGTGTGGCAAAACTGGTTTAAAGGATTTTGGGTGCACAAGTAGTGATCATACTTAGTGCAAAATGAAGGCTAGCAAAAGATTGAGAAGCGACCAACCAAGAAACGAATAATCTCATAAGCGAGCATTGAGCATAATTAACACCGAATAATGCACCACAAGTAGGATATAATTTCATTGCACAACTATTGACTTTCGTGCTTGCATAGGGAATCACGAACCTTAACACCAATATTCTTATTAAAGCATAATTACTCATCAACATGACTCACATATCACATCATCATATCTCAAAACTATCACGAGGAATCAAGTTTATTTTGTCCAATTATCTTCATGAAAGTTTTATTATATCCTTCTTGGATATCTATCACTTTGGAACTAATTTTCATGTGTTGCTTTTGATAAGCTCAAACAAATATAAGTGAAGATCATGAGCATAATATTTCTTTATCTCAAATTAATTTAAGTGAAGCAAGAGAGAATTTCTTCAAAAAATTACTAACTCTCAAATAAATATAAGTGAAGCACGAGAGCATTTCTTAAAAAATATTAAAGCACACCTTCCTCAAAAAGATATAAGTGAAGCACTAGAGCAATTCCATAGAAAAGAGCTTCATTGACGGGATGTGAGTGCCGCTTACCTAGCCTCCCTGGCAACTATTTGAGGACTCTAATTTATTTAAAAACTTTCAGATCTAAGTATTTTATTAAAACAACAAGAAAAACAAAACAAAATGAGATTTCAATAATAGCACACATCATGTGAAGAAGCAAAAACTTAGGCTCAACCGATAATTGTTGAAAAAGAAAGGTGGGATGCCTACCGGGGCATACCCAAGCTTAGATGCTTGAGTCTTCTTGAAATATTATCTTGGGATGCCTTGGGCATCCCCAAGCTTGAGTTTTTGTGTCTCCTTAATTCTTCTCATATCACGGTTTTCCTAAATCTCAAAAAGTTCATCCACACAAAACTCAACAAAAACTCGTGAGATAAGTTAGTATAAACCAATGCAAAAACCTTATCATTCTCTACTGTAGCAAATCACTAAAATTATTATTCAACATTGCATACTAAATGCCTCTGCATATTTAATACTCCTATCCGCAAATAGAATTATTAAACAAGCAATCATATGCAAACAATGCAAACATAACAGCAATCTGCCAAAACAGTACAGTCTGTAAAGAATGCAATAGTATCAATAGTTACTCAACTCCAAACATTATGAAATTCTACCACACTGTAGAAAATTTGTCAGAGCTTATTATGCAAAAAGTTTCAGCATTTTATCATATTTTGAATTTTCTAGGGAATTTTTGCAACAGCGGTAAAATTTCTGTTTTCAAACAACAACAAGTAGACTTGTAAAATAAGCATAGTAAAGGCCATCCTTGCCACTTTTATTGAAATAAAAGATGCAAAACATTATTATAAATAACAGCAAGCAAATCCTAACAAAATAAAATGACGCTCCAAGCAAAACACATATCATGTGACGAATGAAAACATAGCTCCAAATGAGGTTACCGATAATGTTGGAGCCGAAAGGGGGATGCCTTCCGGGGCATCCCCAAGCTTTGTTGCTTGGATCTTCCTTGAATATTACCTTGGGGTGCCTTGGGCATCCCCAAGCTTAGGGTCTTTTCACTCCTTATTCTCTTCATATCGACATCTCACCCAAAACTTGAAAACTTCAATCACACAAAACGTAACGGAACTTTGTGAGATAGGTTAGTATGATAAAGAGCAAACCATTTCACGTTGGTACTATCAAAGACAAGATTCATAATTGTTTCCACACAATGCGTACTGTAGTATATAATTTCCACAATTTATATTGAGCAATATAAGCCATATAAACTAGGAAACAAGTAAACTATGCATTGAAAACAGAACCTGTCAAAAACAGAACAGTCTTTAGTAATATGTACTCAAACCATACTTCTGCTACTCCAAAAATTCTGAAAAATTAGGACAACGTAGAGAATTTGTATATCTATCACCTATAAAAATTTCAGATGAAAAGCATGTTCCAGTGAATTTTCAAAATTGCTGGACTAAGCGCAAATTTTTCTGTTTTTCAGCAAGATCAAATCAACTATCACCCAACATGATCCCAAAGGCTTTAGTTGGCACTTTATTGAAAAAAAAGCAACAAAACATGATTACTATAGTAGCATAATCATGTGAACACACAAAAACAGTAGGTAAAAATGTTGGGTTGTCTCCCAACAAGCGCTTTTCTTTAATGCCTTTTAGCTAAGCATGAGGAGTTCAAAGATGCTCGTATAAAAGATAAGAATTGAAACACAAAGAGAGCATCATGAAGCATATGACTAGCACATTTAAGTCTAACCCACTTCCTATACATACGGATTTTGTGAGCAAACAACTTATGGGAATAAGAATCAACTAGCATAGGAAGGCAAAACAAGCATAACTTCGAAACTTTCAACACGTAGAGAGGAACTTGGTATTATTGCAATTCCTACAAGCATAAGTTCCTACCTCATAACAATTTTCAGTAGCATCATGAAGAAATTCAACAATATAACCATCACATGAAGCATTCTTTTCATGACACAAAAGCATAGAAAACTTATTACTCTCCACATAAGCAAATTTCTTCTCATCAATAGTAGTGGGAGCAAACTCAACAAAATAACTATCATATCATGAGAGTGAAAACTAAAATCATGACGACAAGTTTCATGGTTATCATTATTCAATATAGCATACATGTCATCACCATAATCATCATATATAGGAACTTTGTTGTCATAATCAATTGCAACCTCCTCCAAAATAGTGGATTCATCACTAAATAAAGTTATGTCCTCTCCAACTCCACTTTCATCAATATAATCATCATAAATAGGAGGCATGCAATCATCATAATAAATTTTCTCATCAAAACTTGGGGGACTAAAAATATCATCTTCATCAAACATAGCATTGCATATCATTAGCATCATGGATATTCAAATAATTCATACTAGCAACATTGCAACCATGCTCATCATTCAATTTTTTTGTGCCAAACATTTTATTGACTTCTTCTAACAATTGAGCACAATTTTCCGATCCATCATTTTCAAGAAAGATATTATAAAGATGATCAATAATATGATGCAACCTCAATTCCATTTTTTGTACTTTTCTTTTTATAAACCAAACTAGTGATACAACAAGAAACTAAGAGATTCAATCGCAAGATCTAAATATATACCTTCAAGCACTCACCTCCCCGGCAATGGCGCTAGAAAAGAGCTTGATGTCTACTACACAACTTTATTCTTGTAGACTCGTGTTGGGCCTCCAAGCGCAGAGTTTTGTAGGACAGTAGCAATTTTCCCTCAAGTGGATGACCTAAGGTTTAACAATCCGTGGGAGGTGTAGGATGAAGATGGTCTCACTCAAACAACCCTGCAACCAAATACAAGAAATCTCTTGTGTCCCCAACACACCCAATACAATGGCAGATTGTATAGGTGCACTAGTTCGGCGAAGATATGATGATAAAAGTGTAATATGGATGGTAGAAATGTATTTTTATAATCTGAATAAATAAAAACAGCAAGGTAGAAAATAGTAAACGGGCACAAAAATGGTATTGCAATGCTTGAAAATGAGGCCTAGGGTCCGTACTTTCACTAGTGCAATCTCTCAACAATGCTAATATAATTGGATCATATAACCACCCCTCAAAGTGCGATGAAGAATCACTCCAAAGTTCCTATCTAGCAAAGAACATAAGTATAAAAAAATTTTAGGTACGAAACCACCTCGAATCTATTCTTTCCGTTCGATCTATTCAAGAGTTCGTACTAAATAACACAAAGCTATTCTTTCCATTCGATCTATCCTAGATTTCGTACTAAAATAACACCAAAGCAAGTTCATATTCATAATACTCAATCCAACACAAAGAACTTCAAACAGTGCCCCAAGATTTCTACCAGAGAAACAAAGACAAGAACGTGCATCAACCCCTATGCATAGATTACCCCAATGTCATCTCGGGAATCCGCGAGTGGAGTGCCAAAACATATATCAAGTGAATCAATAAGATACCCCATTGTCCCCACGAGTATTCAATTACAAGACATATATCAAGTGTTCTCAAATCCATAAAAGTATTCAATCCGATAACAACGAAATCTCAAAGGAAAAACTCAATTCATCACAACAAGAAGGGGAAAACACCATATGATCCGACTATATTAACAAAGCCCACGATACATCAAGATCGTGACATCTCAAGAACACGAGAGAGAGAGAGAGAGAGAGAGAGAGAGAGAGATATTAAACACATAGCTATTGGTACAAACCCTCAGCCCCGAGGGTGGACTACTCCCACCTCATCGTGGTGGCCGCTGGGATGATGAAGATGGCCACCAGAGATGATTCCCCCCTCCGGCAGGGTGCCGGAAAGGGTCTAAATTGGTTTTTGTTGGCTACAGAGCCTTGCGGCGGTAGAACTTTTGATCTAGGTTAACTTCTGATGGTTTCTCTATTTATAGGATTTTCTAGCGTCGGTTTCACGCGAAGATGGGCCCCAAGGTGAGCACAACCCACCGGGGCACGTGCAAGGGCCCAGGCGCGCCCCGGTGTCTTGTGCCCTCTCCTTCACCTTATGGTCCTTCCACGAAGCTTCGGGGTCTCTTTTGTTCCAAAAAAGATTGTCAAAAAGTTTCAGCTCATTTGGAGAACTTTCATTTCTGCACAAAAAACAACACCATGGTAGTTCTGCTGAAACAACGTCAGTCCGGGTTAGTTCCATGCAAATCATACCAAAACCATATAAAATTGTTGTAAACATGGCATGAATACTTCATAAATTATAGATACATTGGAGACGTATCAGATGCTTATGTCAAAAGGCTTCAGCCAGAAAAGCTCGAACCCAATGTGGACAAATGCGTCTTCATACGACCAAAGGAGACGATTGGGTATACCTTCTATCTCAGATCCAAGGGCAAAGTGTTTGTCGCTAAGAACGGGTCCTTCCTCGAGAAAGAGTTTCTCTCGAAAGAATTGAGTGGGAGGAAGATAGAACTTGATGAGGTTGTTGAACCTTCACTTCAACCAGAGAGTAGCACAACACAGAAGGATGTTTCCGTGGCACCTATGTCAGTTGAAGAGGAAGCTAATGATAGTGATCATGGAGTTTCAGATCAAGTTACTATCGAACCTCGTAGGTCGACAAGGATACATAATGCTCCTGAGTGGTACAGTAACCCTATCCTAGAGGTCATGTTGTTGGACAGCGATGATCCTACGAGCTATGGAGAAGCGATGGTAGGCCCGGATTCTGACAAATGGTCAGAGGCCAAGAAATCCAAGATGGGATCCATGTATGAAAACAAAGTATGGACTTTGGAAGTATTACCTGAAGGGCAAAATACCATTCAAAATAAATGGATCTTCAAGAAGAAGACGGACACGGACGATAATGTCACCATCTATAAAGCTCGACTTGTGGCAAAGGGGTTTTTCACAAGTTCAAGGAGTTGACTAGATGAGACTTTCTCACCCGTAGTGATGCTTAAGTCCGCCAGAATCATGTTGGCAATAGCTACATTTTTCGATTATGAAATCTGGCAGATGGATGTCAAAACAACGTTCCTTAAGGTCTCCTTAAGGAAGAGTTGTATATGATGCAACCGAAAGGTTTTGTCGATCCAGAGAATGCTGACGAAGTGTGAAAACTCCAATGATCCATTTACGGATTGGTGCAAGCATCTCGGAGTTGGAATCTTCGCTTTGATGAGGTGATCAAAGTGTTTTGGGTTGATACAAGTTTTTGGAGAATCTTGTATTTACAAGAAATTGAGTGGGAGCTGTATAGCGTTTTATTATATGTGGATGACATATTGCTGATTGGAAACAATGTAGAACTTTTGGAAAACGTGAAGGCATATTTGAACAAGAGTTTTTCAACGAAGGACCTAGGAGAAGCTGCTTTCATATTAGGCATCAAGATCTACAGAGATAGATCGAGACGCTTGATAGGACTTTCACAAAGCACATACCTTGACAAGGTTTTGAAGAAGTTCAAAATGGATCAGTCAAGGAAGAGGTTCTTGTCTGTCTTGCAAGATGTGGAGTTGAGTAAGACTCAATGCCCAATGACTACAGAATATAGAGAAAAGGTGAGTGTCATCCACTATGCTTCTGCCATAGGCTCTATCATGTACGCATGGTGTGCACAAGGCCGGATGTCAGCCTTGCCATAAGTATGTCCGGAAGGTTTCAAAGTGATCTAGGAGTGGAACACTGGGCGACGGTCAAATATCCTTTAAGTGCCCGAAAAGGACTAAGGAAATGTTTCTCCTTTATGGAGGTGATCAAGAGCTCATCGTAAAGGGTTATGTTGACGCAAGGTTTGACATTGATCAGGATGACTCCAAGTCTCAAACCAGATACATATATATTCTAAATGGGGGAGAGGTAAGCTGGTGCAGTTCCAAGCAAAGCATGGTAGCTAATTCTACATGCGAAGCGGAGTAGATAGCTGCCTCGAGGCAGCGAAGGAAGGTGTCTGGATGAAGCAGATCATGACAGATCTTGGAGTTGTGCCCAATGCACTAGAACCAATGACTTTATTCTGTGATAGCACTGGTGCCATTGCTCTGGCCAAGGAACCAAGGTTTCACAAGAGGACCAGACACATAAAGCGACACTTCAATTCCATCTGCGATGCGGTCAAGGATGATGACATAATCATTTGCAAACTGCATACGAATCTGAATGTTGCAGATCCGTTGACTAAACCTCTTCCACGGGCAAAACATGATCAACACCAAAACTCTGTGGGTGTTAGATTCATTACCATGTAATACTAGACTATTGACTCTAGTACAGGTGGGAGACTATTGTAAATATACCCTAGAGGCAATAAAAAAGTGGTTATTACTATATCTCCTTGTTCATGATAACCATTTATTATCCATGTTATAATTTTATTGACTGAAACTCAGATACATGTGTGGATACATAGACAACAACGTGTCCCTAGTGAGCCTCTACCGGACTAGCTCGTTGATCAAAGATGGCTATGGTTTCCCAGCCATAGACATGAGTTGTCATTTGATAATGGGATCACATCATTAGGAGAATTATGTGATGCACAAGACCCGAACTATGAGCGTAGCATTTGATCATATCAAGTTTATTGCTATATTTTTTTGCATGTCAAGTATTTGTTCCTATGGCCATGATATCATGCAACTCACTGACACCGGAGGAGTACCTTGTGTGTATCAAACGTTGCAACGTAATTGGGTGACTATAAAGGTGCTCTATAGGTATCTCCGAGGGTGTTTGTTGAGTTGGCATGGATCAAGACTGGGATTTGTCACTCCGTATGACGGAGAGTTATCTCAGGGCCCACTCGGTAATACAACATGACAATGAGCTTGCAAGTAATGTGACTAAAGAGTTGGCCACATGATCTTGTATTACAGAATGAGTAAAGAGACTTGTCAATAACGAGATTGAACTAGGTATGGAGATACCAACGATTGAATCTCGGGCAAGTAACATATCGATGGACAAAGGGAACTGCATATGGGATTAGCTGAATCCTTGGGATCGAGGTTCGACTAATAAAGTTCTTCGTAGAATATGTAGGAACCAGTATGGACATCCAGGTCCCGCTATTGGCTATTGACCATAGAGGTGTCTCGGTCATGTCTGCATAGTTCTCGAACCCGCAGGGTCTACACACTTAACATTTGGTGACGATCTAAGTATAGTTGAGTTATTGTGTTGGTGGCCGAAGTTTTTTCGGAGTCCCGAATGTGATCCCAGACATGACGAGGAACTCCGGAATGACCAGGAAGTGAAGATTGATATATAGGATGAAGGGATTCGAATTTCGGAAGTGTTTTGGAAGGTACCGGGTTTCGTCGGAGGATCGAAAATCGTTTCGGGGGGATTGACAAGTGTTGGGGGGCTCATGGGCCAAGGGAAAGGGGGGCACACCGGCCCACAAAGGGATGGGCGCCACCACAACCCCATCCCACTCGGCCAAGGGGTTGGGGAGCCCACCTAGGCCGGCGCCCCACTTGGCTTGGGGGCCAAGCCACCCTATGGTTTCCCTAGGGCGCCCCATCTGTGGTGGCCACTGCCCTCTAGGGGAAACCCTAGGGCGCCCACCCCTCCTCCCCCTATATATAGAGGTGGAGAGGGAGGGCAGCCGCACCCATTTAGCCACGGTGCTGCCCTTCCTCTCCCTCATAGTTCCTCTAGGCTTGGCGAAGCCCTGCTAAGACTGCTCCACCATCACCGTTGCGACGTCGTCGTGCTGCCGGAGAACTCGAGCTACTACTTCACCGTCGCTCGCTGGATCGAGGAGGTGAAGGCGTCATCAAGACGTACGTGTGTTGAACGCGGAGGTGTCGTCCGTTCGACACTTGATCGGGAGTTCGTGGATGGATCATGATTGGATCGCGAAGATGTTCGACTACATCACACGTGTTTCTTAACGCTCCGGCTTAGTGATCTACAAGGGTATGTAGATCCAATCTCTCCTCTCATAGATGTTCATCTCCAAGATTGATCTTGGTGAGCATAGGAATTTTTTTGTTTCCCATGCAACGTTCCCCAACATCAACAATATGTTATCCATACATACTTATCAAAAATGCTATAGAGCTCCCACTCACTTTCTTGTAAATACAAATTTCTTCATAAACTTCGTATAAACCCAAAAACTTTGATCACCTCATCAAAGCGTATATTCCAACTCCGAGATGCTTGCACCAGTCCATAGATGGATCGCTGGAGCTTGCATACCTTTTTAGCATCCTTAGGATCCACAAAACCATTGGGTTGCATCATATACAACTTTTCCTTAAGGAAAGCGGTTTTCACATCCATCCGCGAGATTTCATTAATAAAAGATGCAGCAATCGCTAACATAATTCTAACAGACTTAACCATCGCTACGGGTGAGAAAGTCTCATCGTAGTCAACTCCTTGAACTTGCCGAAAACCCTTTGCGGTGAGTCGAGCTTTATAGACAGTGACATTACCATCAGCGTCTGTCTTCTTCTTAAAGATTCATTTGTTCTCGATGGCCTATCGGTCATCAGGTAAGTCTATCAAAGTCCACACTTGGTTCTCATACATGGATCCTATCTCAGATTTCATGGACTCTAGTCATTTGTCGGAATCCGGGCCCATCATAGATTCCTCATAGTTTGAAGGCTCATCGTTGTATAACAACATGACTTCCATGACAGGATTACCGTACCACTCAGGGCAGTACGTGTCCTTGTCGACCTACGAGGTTTGGTACTAACTTGATCCAAAGTTTTATGATCATCATCTTTAGATTCCTCTTTAGTTGGTGTACGCATCATAGGAACACCTTTATGCGATGCGCTACTTTCAGATTCAAGTGAAGGTTCGACAACCTCATCATCTTTCTCTCACTCACTTCTTTCGAGAGAAAACTCTTTCTCTGGAAATGATCCATTCTTGACAACAAAGATTTGCCTTCATATTTGTGATATAAGGTATTCTATGAAGATGCACTTCTCCTCTTTGGATTCGAGCTTATCACGCGTAAGTATTGCATCCCAAAACTTTAAGAGACGTCAACACAGGTTTCTTGCCAAACCATATTTCATACAGTGTCGTCTCAATGGATTTAGATGGTGCCCTATTTAAAGTAAATATAATTGTCTCTAATGCATAACTCCAAAATTATAGTGACGAATCTTCACCTCGACCGGAGGCACAAAGAGTTGCCCCTCAACCTACTACACATACTGAAAGTATTTATTATTAGATTCTTTCGGGTATGATAGAGAAACTGCTAGCTAATTTTTATGTAGGATATGGGACAATACATCCCGATATGCACTTAATCTACGTGGATGAAATTTGTGGATTGTTTAAGTTTGCAGGTTTATCCGACGATGGAGTTAAGAAAAATATTTTCCTTTTATCTTCGGAGGTAAAGACATTGACATGGTATATCCTTGAACATGCGATCGAAACCGATTGAAATTGAAATTTCACCAGAAGTTTTATCCTATGAATTGGCATCGTGACCGGAACTATATGTATAATTTTTGGCCTCATGAAGGGAAAATATCGTTCAAGTTTGTGGGAGGCTTAAGTACATGATGTACAAATGCCAATCATAAGCTCTCAAGAAAATTATCATACATAATTTTCATACTCGGTTTTCTCATAATGATCGATCCATGCTTGATTCTTTTTATACTGATTATTTTACGAAGAAAACAATTAAATTCAAATGAGGTATTCTGAAAATAATTAAACACAATTCTGAAGATTAAAAAGTCGACAAAGGTAAAACCAGGTATAAAACTTGAGTTTCGTGTTAAATCTTCATACTTGTAGTAACCCTTATCCTGCTTAATGAAACCTCGACAATTTAAAGATGTCGAGGTTTTGATGTTTCATTGTGCATTACTACCTCCTTTTTGGTTTATAAGGCTCAATTCAAAAATCTCACCAACCAAGGTAGATGATGAGTGGTGGTATACTTTTCGTAGTTTGCAAAAGCACCCAATTATACTATTATTTTTCTTAAAAAAAGTATGTTTACCAATGCATTAATTGCAATGCATGCATGCATAAATTAAATACATTGGTCAATTTTCCCTTGATACTTGCATGTAATGATTTAATGCACCTTAAAATTTGAACATGTGATGGGGAACAATCAAATTGAGCCTTATAAAATGGAAAAACTAAAATTTTGAGACAAGACATATAAACCAGAAATGAGGGAGTATCTTGAAAAAAAAAGGTCTCATTGTCCATTCCGTAGCATTAATACACAAACATATGCATGTGGTTACAAAAGTACATACTCCTACTCCATAGGTCAGGAGTTAGATTATTGTTTTTTTAAGGCAAAGTTACATTATTGGTGGACCAAGGCCCTTACTGGAAAAGAAATAACACCGACAAGTGGGCCATATAGAAAATTAAAACACGTGACCACTCCGTCGATTCCCATAGAGACCTGGACTCCCGCGGAAAGTCCAAAACGAAAACCTTCCCCGCCCCATATGCCCCCGCCCTCCCGCCGCTTCCGGATCCGAACCCTCGCGGCTCCGGCCCTCGCATCCACCGTCCAATCTCGCGCATCCGACAGCCCAAACCAGCGATCCGCGTGATCGCCGCCCATTGGCTGTCGCCCCGTCCCCACCCTCCTATATATTCTCCCCCGCGCTGATCGAAACCTCCCACCTGCGTCTCTCTCGCCTCCACCGCCTCCTGTCCCCTCGCGCGTTCCGCCTCCCAGTTGCGGCTCCCGTCGTTCCCCTCCTCCTCGGTTGCTGAGATGGCCGGTCGTGGGAAGGCAATCGGCGCCGGCGCGGCCAAGAAGGCGACGTCAAGGAGCTCCAAGGCTGGGCTGCAGTTCCCCGTGGGAAGGATCGCCAGGTTCCTCAAGGCCGGCAAGTACGCGGAGCGCGTCGGAGCCGGCGCCCCCGTCTACCTCGCCGCCGTCCTTGAGTACCTCGCCGCTGAGGTGCGTTTCTCGCGGATCTCATCCTTGCCCCTGTTCTCGCGGTATTCTATTCCTTGATCCGGTTCCGTCGTGGGATCCGACAAATCGGGCTATTCTTAGATCTGTTTAGAACCGTGCCGTATGTTACTAGCAATGCGTCGAAATCCAAGTTATTTTCTTGTCCGTCAAGATAAGGTTTCTTGGGTGCGGAATCGATGTGCTTTCCTATGTATCCATTGCATTGGTTGCTGCTTGTTCTAATCTGGTCGTCCTTCCCCTTTGATCCAGGTCCTGGAGCTGGCCGGAAACGCCGCCAGGGACAACAAGAAGACACGTATCGTGCCCCGCCACATCCAGCTCGCCGTGCGCAATGACGAGGAGCTGACCAAGTTGCTCGGCGGCGCCACCATCGCCAGCGGCGGTGTGATGCCCAACATCCACCAGCACCTCCTCCCCAAGAAGGCCTCTTCCTCCAAGGCGTCCACCGTCGATGACGACGACAACTGAGGCCCTGACCTTTCCCTCGCTGCCACCGCCCGCACCATGGAATACATTTGCATCACAAAGACGAAGGAGTTTCTTGTTTCGTAGGATTTAGTGTCTTGGTTTTCAGGAGAGTCCCGGATGGCTTGGTATTAGGAGAATTTCTAGTTGGTGGTCGGATTAGTTGCTTTCATCCCATGGCTGTGAATATGGCAAACAAATTTTCGGGTGTTTAAACTCAGATGTAAGGCTGCTTGATCTTATCCGGTTTCCATGGTTGAAGAAATTGAAAGGAACTCAACTTTAAGCTTATTACCAATTTTGTCGCTCCTTGGTTCTAATTGTACCTGTTATTTGTTTTGCCTGAAGGATCCGTAGTGATAGGTTCTTAGTATGTAAACGTTTAGGTTTTTAGTATGTGAGTACATCGTGCTTTAGTAAATTTGGTATTTCTCGCCGTGCTGTACGAATGATCCATCCCCCTTTCTGGGCGATGCAGGCTGGGATGATTGAAGAATGTGCTGTTAAGCTATCAGAAACTGATTATTTAACTGGACTAAAAGCGCTCCATAAATTCCATTCTGCAACGTTATATTTTCACAAATTTATCTTTGCATCCCACAACGATCGTTGCCTAGGATTGCTTTAGACAACCATCTGTAGAACGAAGTGACGATGCAGCTACAATCGCTGCGATGCTTGGCAGTGGAGGTGGATGCCTGACGGACGAAGTGCGCGCGCATGGCATACTGCGTGTTTCTGTGCGCCAAAAATCGAGTAATCGACGGCTCAGGTGTACCGTCGACGCGACAGCTCTTCCCTCGACGTGCATCTTACTACACCGGTTCTATGCTGTGATTTGTGTGGATATATTTTCTCTCTTGATTCACACGTAGATGTGAAATAACTACTAGATGCGCCTTAAACACATCCTAGAGCATATCTAGATGCGCCTTAAACACATCCTTCGCATGATTTAAAAATGTAGGAATAAGAAAAATGTAGGATTGAACAACATGTCCATTGGATTCCTGTAAGATTTAAGTACTTAGGTGTATTTGGAAATATAGGAACTCTATGATTTTCAATAACATCTTATGAACATCAATTAAGCAGGTGATGAGGCTGATCTTAAAAACTATCAAGAGCTGGGTGATCCTGCCCTCGGATGGGGCTGTGGAAATGCTGGAGGCCTTCACAACACACCTCGCGACCAAATGATCAGTGGCTGATCTTGAAGCACGCTGAAGCCCCGCTGGTGACCCCGTGGAACAAGCTGAAGATCTTACGCAGTGGGCTTTTCGTCCCTCTCCAAGAAGCGCTCTAAAGCTACAACGATGCCGAGCCCAACCTCGACCCTGGTGGCTGCCTGGTCCCCTCAAGCGGTGACTGCACCGCCGCTGAAATCGCGTAAGGCATCCCAGGAGCTGATCTGCATCTGATGTTGTGTAGTGTTTGTGTAGTGCTTACGGTCCCCTGTCGCGCCACATTGCTTATGTGATCCTGTTGCGAAAACCTGTAGTGGCTTAAGCCACAGTTGTCTTCTGAACTGCTCCTCTCAGTGAGCTGATGTAATAACTGGATTTGGTTTCATTCGATAAAATGGAACCGGGGAGGGGCCTCCCTGTTCTTCTAAAAAATGTTTTCCTTCCTGCACATGGCCCTGACAGAGGAAAATATTCGCTCCCACCAAAAACCGCTGCCCCCCATCCCAACCAACCCACGCGGGCCTCGGTCCTAGGCCACCCCCTCAAGCAGTGGCGGAGACAAGGGGGGGCGAGCAGGGGCCTGGCCCCCCCTAACGATCGAGCGATGTTGTCTAATTAGCGATACGAAAGCATAATCCCACGTATATCTACATACTTGGCCCCCCCTATCTCAGCGTTAAGTTTAGAAAAGGGAATAAGGCCCATGTGAAGCCCACTAGCAGTCAGGTTGGGCTATTGGCTGAAGTCTCCTCCTGGGCGTTGTGTTCTCCTGTGATTAGTACGCAGAAAATTATCATCAGCCGTTCCATGCCCTAGCCCGCCCGGCCGCCTCTGCTCTCCCAGCTCTGCTGCTGCTCTCGATCCTATTCTTACGGCGACGGCGCGACGCAACCTTCTTAAGTTGCCAAATCTTCCGGATCCAACCAACGGAAACTAGCCAAGGACACATGGTTTAACAAATCACTACATCACACCATCTAGTAATCTCAATTCCCGTCTTGTATCGTTGTTCAATTTATACATCAGCTTTTTGTTGTTTACTTGTTTCGGTTGTGTGATTTGTGATGGTACGATCCTATCTTGTACTGTCCTCGAAATAATCGTGATCATGATGCGAATTATCTTATATGAGTTTCTATTTGTGATGCAAAATTTTCCTATGTCGAACAGCTAATTGTGAGACTGCAATTCGACATATACGAAGGGAAAAGCGCCGCAAAATGCCTCTATGATTAATTCTTTTTAAGCCGGATTCTTCAAATTCTCAACCTACTGAATTGTTAATGATGCTGATGCGCAAGTTACAAATCCCAGTCGAATTGACACTCATGATAAGAATATGCCGGACATGGTAAAAGTTGTAGAATAAGGAAACAACATAACCCCAAGTTATCTGCAAGACCTGATAAACATTGTCAAATTGGAGCTACCACCGGACAAGCAAGATGAAGCTCCAATTTCTATATACAGCTGAGAGACCATATCGGCCACAAAGTGCCCCTAAACACTCTAGCTATTTATTTATCAGTTAAGCACCACCATATGGGAGACGAGTTACTTTGATATTGAATGATCTTACATGTTGAAAAAGAGTTAGCAGGTAATTTCTCTTCCAGTGAAATTATTAAACTGTTTCATCTTATTTGGCAATTGTAGAGGCGAATTTAAACTCATACAATCGTATGCATGTTTTTTTGTGTGCAACACATCATTATATACTATGATGATAGTTATTTACTTTTGCTCCAGAAAAAAATGAACTTGACTTGGCCCCTCCTATACCAAAATCCTGGCTCCGCCCCTGCCCTCAAGCGGCGGCTCCTTCCTCCTTTTTCCTCCTGCCTCCCTCAATCTGCCTCACAGGGACACCATTGTTTCTAGATTTGGAACTCAATGGTTCCAACAGATGTCTGACCCCAGCCCAACAACTATAGGCAAGATAAATTAGTCCTCCAGCCCGTCTCCTCATCCTCCCCTCCCCTCTAACTGGAAATCACCCTCCCTCTGACTGGAAATCTGCAGCCGAACAACTGTAGGCAAGGTAAAAATCATCCTCCTCTGCTTGGAAATCTGCAGCAAAAAAACATGTTTTTTTTTTCATTCATGAAAAGGTGTGTGAAGTGTACGCATGATTTCTTTAGGTTAAAAATCACACAGAAGAGAAGCAAGTTTCATGCAGATTGCAGGCAAGTTTGATTGGACCTAAAAGCAGTTTTTTGTTCTGGCCTTAAACAGGCAGGTTTTCTTAAGATGTATGCAATGACAAAAGAATTTGCAGGCAAAAAAGCATGTTAACCCTATGCTAGTTTTCTGTTACTTAATGTGCAAAACAATTTGAGGTTTGTACTCTGTGCAAGTGAATGTTTGCAAAGCAGGCAAAAACCATGTTGAATGCAGGCAGAAAAAGGCGTGTTTTGCCAATGATATTGCACAAAGACTGAACACAATAAATACATGAAAAATATGATTCTTAAGCAAGTTTTTGGTACTTACAACCCAAAGGATGAATTATATCCTTTTAACAAGGTTTTTTGCTACAACATAGGCAAGATATTACAAGTAGGCAGACAAAAAATTGTTTTTTCGCAATGTTCATGTTCATCAATTATCAGACTAAAAGAAATGCAGTCGAGTACATTTTTTTGTACGAGTTATCAGGCGTACAGATTTCAGATTTGTAAGTCTAAAAGTTGTGCATGACTAACAACAGACACATTTTTGCTATGCTGTAGGCAAGTACTGTAATATACTATAGGCAAGTACATGTTGCATTGCAGGCAAGAAAAATAACATCTTTATTCATTGGTACAATAAAACATGAGAAAGATAGATAACTAGACAATTTGAGAAAGGGATACTGGAGGAAAGGAGAGATAGGTAGAAGAAGTACCTAGTAAGTTGCCTTCTTTTTAGATTTCTTTTGAGCTTCATATCCCTACTACCAAAAAAATGCTACCTAGGCATTCTAAAACTTGTATACAAACCAAAGATTTTGGTAGTTGAAAAATGAAGTTGTCACCTGTCAAAAAGAGGTTTGCTTCTGAAGATTATACAAAAAATATGCGAAAACTGGGGTTTTGGTAGTAATTTTGCAAAATAGAAGCAAAAAGCTAGTAGACGTTAGGCAACTAAACAAGATATAGCAGAAGGGGTTCTGCAAATGAGTTATGAAGTGAGAAAAACAACGTCGAGGGGGTTACGTCTAACACAAAAGTTTGAAATATATATGACATATAGAACACACTACACATTGCTAAAAAGGAAAAACAACACAGTTCAGCTACAGTCTATTCTGCCTTCTTCATAATGCACATTTGAGTGAAGATCTTTTTGGAGCTGTAACTGCAGCAAAAATGAAGAATAAAAAGCCATGTCTCTACTTCTTCGCGATTCCTGTTAAAGAACAAGGATAAAATGAAAAAATCATAAAATAAAAAGTGTTGAATAAAAAAGGAAATTAATGCAACCCAAAGATGAAAATTGAGTGTTTTTTGAGATTTCTGTTACACATTTGCATCTAGAGTTGCCTTGATTTTTTCGTTAGTTGCATGGAATCATTGTTTGCTTTGTTTTTTTCCTCAGGTTGGCGATGATTGACTTAAACGAATTGACTGATGATGCTAACTCTAAAGTGCGTTTTACGGGTGGCATTGGAGTTGAAAACCCCATGTACTGCACACATCCTATTGCCCCATGTAGGATCAAGAAGAGGGGGTCTAGAGGGGGCGGGAGAGGGTGATTAGACCCTTAACAAGTAAAAGTAGCATCTTTTAAGATTCTTCAAGTTAACGTTGAGTTTAGCACATGTTAACGGGCACACAATACATTTCACACAAGCATAGCAAGAGTATAGGTAGCAAAAGGAGTAAATCATGCAAGTGCAAGAATGTAAAAGTGATGGGAATCGGAATGAGCAAACGCAATGGAGACACAAATATTTTTGGCGTGGTTCCGATAGGTGGTGCTATCATACGTCCACGTTGATGAAGACTTCAACCCATGGAGGGTATCGTAATTTTATATGGTTTTGGTATGATTTGAATAGAACTAACCCGTATTGACGCTGTTTTCAGCAAAACTACCGTCGTGCTATTTTTTGTGCAGAAATAAAAGTTATCGGAGTTGGACGAAACGTTTTGACGATTTTTTTGGAAGAAAAGAAAAATAATGGAGCAAAGAACCACTAGAGGGCCCCCCCTGCTGCCCAGAAGGCCCGAGGGTGCGTCGCACCCCTGGCGCACCCTGGTGGGTAGTGGGCCTTTGCGTGAAATCGACGCCAAAAAATCCTATATATTTAGAAAACCCTGAAAGTTAACCTAGATCAGAAGTTCCGCCGCCGCAAACCTCTGTAGCCGCGAAAAACCAATCTAGACCCTGTTCCGGCACCCTGCCGGAGGGGGGAATCATCACCGAAGGCCATCTTCATCATCCCGGCGGCCACCATGATGAGGAGGGATTAGTCCACCCTCGGGGCTGAGGGTTTGTACTAGTAGCTATGTGTTTCATCTCTCTCTCTCTCTCTCTCTCTCTCTCTCTCTTGCTCTTTATTTGGCACCATCTTGATGTATCGCGAGCTTTGTTAATATAGTTGGATCATATGGTGTTTTCCCCTCTCTATCTTGTTGTGATGAATTGAGTTTTTGCTTTGAGATTCGTTATTACCGGTTTGAATACTTTTATGGATTTGAAGACACTTGATGTATGTCTTGCTATGAATACCCGTGGTGACAATGGGGCATCATATTGATTCGCTTGATGCGTGTTTTAACACTCAACTCGCGGATACCCAAGGTGATATTGGGGTAATCTATGCATAGGGGTTGATGCATGCACTGAAAAAAAACCCCACTTACGTGATGATACATGTTTGTCACAGTAGGTCACATTTTCTGTCATGCATGTACATCCATGACTATTTTATGACAGAATCAAGATAGTCATACCTGTGCCGTCGTAGAAGTGTTCCATGACAATACCAAAATTATCATCACGGAAGTGTCCACTTCCATGATGATAAATGACGCGTCATGGAAGTGCTTCTGTCAAGGGTAACCGACACGTGGCATCCACCGTAATGGGTCGCTGTTAAGCTATCGGGTTCCGGTTTGGATCCGATAACCCATTAACAACCCACACTAATGGTTTTTTTCCATGTGTAAAATTCTGATTCGTCGGAGTATCCACGTGTCAGCTCAGCGTTGGGATAGATGTCGTCCATCCAATGGAGGAGACGTGCCTATGATACTTTGACACATGGCACAGCCCAACAGTACCCCATTTAAGATAAAAAAGGCTGACCCAGCCAAGGGCCAACAAGATTTTTTCATACTTCACTAGGTCGACCCGTTAACAGCCTGCCACGGTTTCGGCCAAATTACGACGTACATAAGATCTGGCCCATTAGATGTCTGTCATGTTTTGGGCCAAATGACAGCCCATATCAGATCCGGTGATAGAGGCTGGTATGTCCCGATCTTTTGATGAGATGATAACTATCGATTTGTGGAGACGACTTGGACGATCCGACTACAAACGTGCACGACGTTGCGCCTTAGCAATCGCTAAACCAATCTCCGTGAGGTTACCGACGATGCTGGAAGGACGATCAGCCTGGCCACGAAGGTCTATTCCTGCAAGCAATCGAAGAACAAGCAAGAATATGATAATGCAATATGAATATTGCGAATATAGATGAAGTATTGATAAAGGTGGGGATCCGTAAGCGGTCTTGGTCTGGTCATTGGACACAAACGAAGTACACGAAGTTGCAATGGCTAACTTTTAATCTAAACAAATCCCAAGGAAAAAGCTACTAGATGGATCTACTTATATAGGAGCAAGGGGTGGCGGCCAAGGAGGTGGGAGGACGTCCCAAGGCAGCCTAAAACCAACCCTAGGTCGTACAAGGCTCATGGGCTCAAGTGGAGGTGATGCAACACCTTTGGACTTGTAGTTTGACTCGGATTCTGCTGCAGCGTCAGATTGTTTCGTCAATAACTCAACGCTCCGGATGAATTTTAGGGTGAATCCAATTGGCCTGGAAAGAGCACGAAATCTATTTTCCAACAAAAAAAGAATCACCCAATTTGTAGTCCATATGAAAGAGTTCTTGCCGTTTTGAGTCAGGTATGTCTGTGCAGTCCAAATCTGAATCCAAAACGTGAGAGACTTGGACTCTATCTTCTCTTGGCCCAAAAGTGACGTGAGAGGACTTTTTGAACAGAACTTAAACTTCTCCTTTTCCCCTAACTTCATACGTGGATTGTACAAATGTTCCATACACCTACAATTAGACAAAACACAAAAGTGTGTGAAGTATTTTTGTTCTGGATAATATAAATAGATTATTGAATAGTTGACACTAGAAATCACCTGACAAATATGCATGTATGCAATATTTTTGGTCGTATCCAAGGTAGTCATGTCCTCATCATCCTCCCCTTCTTGAAAATAAAGCCGTCCTCGGCGTTGCTTTATCTGAAATGTGGCTAACAAAAGAGACAAGGTGTACATGTTGTATATGTATATGTCATCAATTTTTACTTCCCATGGAATTTGCACATATGACACATGTATACATGAGTAACTTTCATAGTGAATAAAATATAAAGCCAAAATATTATCACAAGAAGTAGAAGGCATGAAAGTATTGCAACTCAGTTTGCACATATAAGTGAAGCTCTTATTCATATGAAAAGATTGACAATATTCATCATTAAACCATCCCAATATTGGTGAATAAACCTTACTTGCATAAAATTTACATGCTACAACATGCTTAAATAAGCCAACATGCAATAAGTCATTTGACACAGAATCATCACCAAGATTAGAGGTCATATCAAAATGATTAAACATTGGCACAATTATGTTCAAACGTAGTTGATCCAAATTTGTTTTAGTGCCTGATTCACATGGTTCTTTCACATCAACGGTTAACTCAATGGGTGCACTCAAAATTCTTGATATTGTAGTTGTTTGATCACATGGCAAAGTCAAATCATCAGCATAATCATCTAAAATAGGTGGTGTGATCAATGTTGTGGCTAGAGCATCACATGGTGTATTTAAATCGACAAGGCATTCATCATTCGCATGTGAAGTTAGAAGATCAGTACCTTTGTCATTACCTCGTGTTATCAACTCAGACGATGTTGGAACTCTCGGCAGTGACGGGTCATAATATGGAGCTGATGCAGTGCTCACAACAACGGATGTTGTTGTCATAGTAGGCACAGTGGTAGAAGGAAGGA
Source organism: Aegilops umbellulata (assembly GCA_032464435.1). Classification (NCBI taxonomy): domain Eukaryota; kingdom Viridiplantae; phylum Streptophyta; class Magnoliopsida; order Poales; family Poaceae; genus Aegilops; species Aegilops umbellulata. Next base: position 95,458,338 of record CP136055.1, read on the forward strand.
CCGTCTCAACTCCTTGGATGTGCACCTTATGCTTGTTTGTCTTGTGGGCATCACGCCTCTTTATTTCCTGTTCAGCTTTGCAAGCAAGATGAAACAAATGGTCCATAAGATAACATTCTTCATGAATTAGTATCTCCTGAATATCACGGTTTAATCCTCCCCAAAATCTATCCATAAAATCTTCTTCACTTTCCTCTAAAAAGGAATGCAACAAGGTAGTTTGTAAATCATCATAATATTTTCTTACAGTGTCACTACCTTGTTTTAAATGTTGTAGTTTTTTAATCATGCCACGAGTATAATAAACATCGACGAATCTATCTCTCATGACAAGTTTTAAATCATCCCAAGTAGTAGGTACATAATCAGGGTATAACCGACAATTTTCACTCCACCAAACAGTAGCAAAACTAGTGAAAGAACCAACCGCAAGCTTAACTTTTTTACGTTCCAAAAAATCATGGGAAGCAAATATAACATTTATTTCAAACTCCCATTCAATATATAAATCAGGCTTAAAACGACCATTAAAAGGTGGCATGGAAACAAAAACCTGATTATGCGTATTCTTATGTCTTTGCACCACTTGTGACGGTGGTTGTATTTTTGGAGCTGGTGGCGCGTCTCCCACGATTGATGAAGCCCAACTGACTCTGGAACCTGCCATATTTAGTAGAAAAGCAAGAAACAAAATTCGAGACTAATATTCCTATGAACTACTAGGATGTGGTGGTAAAACGCTCACAGTATAGCAAATATCAAAGTCTTACAAGTTCTTACCATGCAGCAGGTGGTGACCGGCAACCAGCGGTGTCAAATAACTCCGAAGATTGAGTAATGCGATTGCCAGGTGAGCGTATGTATACACGGTGTAGAAATATGTGGAGCTTGGAAGGCCAAATATATGGTAGCAAAAGATCAGCAATAATCAATTCAGAGATGCAATGTTGAATAAACGCTCAACGACGGTACTGTGCTGGTTCTAGGCTAGACCGTGCTAGAGACGCGATCCTAGAACACTAAAAAAATCACGGCGCGACGCGTAACAAAGGCGGAGCACACTCTGAATATTTTTTCCTCCTTTTTTCACGGATTTTTTTTCACTTTTTATTTCTCTTTTTTTTCCTCTTTTTTTCTGTCACTTTTTTCTTCTTTTTTTTTCTCTTTTTTTTCACAAACAAGCTAGATAAGATGCAGATTGGATCTAGTGATGACGCGAACGACCTCAAGTATGATTATGACCATGAATGATGGGGAGTATGTGGTGGAAATTGATGGATGGCGGTGGTGGACAGCGGATGCAAGAATGACGCGGTGGTGGTATATGGCAACGACAATGAAGATGGTGCGGCGGTGGCGTGACAAACTGTGAACAGAACTCGAAACTCTAAAGGACTAGACACTAAGACCAGCAACTTGACACGACGATGTAACCGCAAATTCAACAAAGCAAAACACTAAAAAGATTATGCAAAGGCTCAGACTGGCTTGGACAAAGGATGAACAGATCTAACTTTTTTGTGTGGCTTTTTCTTGGACAATAGGTAAGAAAATAAATCTAATCTAGGGGTAACTGCAAATTCTCACCGAGCAACCTGAAAACTGATACCACTTGCTAGAGGCTGGTATGTCCCGATCTTTCGATGAGATGATAACTATCGATTTGTGGAGACGACTTGGACGATCCAACTACAAACGTGCACGGCATTGCGCCTTAGCAATCGCTAAACCAATCTCCGTGAGGTTACCGACGATGCTGGAAGCACGATCAGCCTGGCCACGAAGGCCTATTCCTGCAAGCAATCAAAGAACAAGCAAGAATATGATAATGCAATCTGAATATTGCGAATATAGATGAAGTATTGTTAAAGGTGGGGATCCGTAAGCGGTCTTGTTCTGGTCGTTGGACACAAACAAAGTACACGAAGTTGCAATGGCTAACTTTTAATCTAAACAAATCCCAAGGAAAAAGTACTAGATGGATCTACTTATATAGGAGCAAGGGGTGGCGGCCAAGGAGGTGGGAGGACGTCCCAAGGCAGCCTAAAACCAACCCTAGGTCGTACAAGGCTCATGGGCTCAAGTGGAGGTGATGCAACACCTTTGGACTTGTAGTTTGACTCGGATTCTGCTGCAGCGTCAGATTGTTTCGTCAATAACTCAACGCTCCGGATGAATTTTAGGGTGAATCCAATTGGCCTGGAAAGAGCACGAAATCTACTTTCCAACAAAAAAAGAATCACCCAATTCGGAGTCCGTATGAAAGAGTTCTTGCCGTTTTGAGTCAGGTATGTCTGTGCAGTCCGAATCTGAATCCAGAACGTGAGAGACTTGGACTCTATCTTCTCTTGGCCCAAAAGTGACGTGAGAGGACTTTTTGAACAGAACTTAAACTTCTCCTTTTCCCCTAACTTCATACGTGGATTGTACAAATGTTCCATACACCTACAATTAGACAAAACACAAAAGTGTGTGAAGTATTTTTGTTCTGGATAATATAAATAGATTATTGAATAGTTGACACTAGAAATCACGTGACAAATATGCATGTATGCAATACTTTTGGTCGTATCCAAGGTAGTCATGTCCTCATCATCCGGCCCATTAACAGTCTGTCGTGTTTTGGGCCAAATGACAACCCATATCAGATCCGGCCCGTTAACTGGCTGACATATTTTGGGCCAAATTACGGCCCATATTTGATCTGGCCTGTTAACAGGGACAGTGCTTTTGGCCTCATTGCGGGCCATTTTAACTACAGGCTCTTAAAGGCCCATGTAATCGTTCATCTCGATATAAATTTCGGCATGCTAATGTCCATTGGTAGATATGGGCCGTTGTCGGCCCGGTTTCACTTTCGACCATTTAACGGCCGATGCTGCCTGTGGGCCTATTTCTGGACCGAAGTGACTTTCAGCCTCTTAAAGGCCCCTAGTCTTCGTGGATACTATTGGCCCATTAAAGGCGCCTGAGATAGCTGGGCCTAATGATGGACCGCTTTGCAACCGGCCTGCTTATGACCCATAATGTTACTGGGTCAACTATGGGCCAACATATTTTGGCCTGTTAACGACCCGTTTTGTGGCTGGGCCAACCATGGGCCTCCGACACTGTTCAGGCCCAATCTACTTTTTAGACAGTTTAAAGCCCATTCTATTTTCTATCCCAATTTAGGCATCTGGTTTACTAAGCCTGTTAAAGGTCCGAAACTAATAGTTGGTGAGTTTACATTTAGGCCTGTTATTAGTTGGACACGATTGCATGCCCACATTTCGGCCCATTCACAACGATTGGTGCGTCGGCCAGTTTTAGTACCATAATTTTTTTATATAATAGACCGAACGTTTAGGCCCGTTGCGCTCCGTCAAAGCTTACAAACTTTTCATGGAGCAACGACAACATATACAGAAATTAAATTACAACATCATGACGAAGAATATACCTAGACTATACAACAAAGAAATTACTGCATATTACATGCACTTGGCATAAAAGTTTCCCGCCAGCTATAATAAAGCGCAACCAGACAATAGAACATACACTGGGCATCAAAGGTCACCACGAATGCAAATAAACACGCCGCCTAAAATTATATACAGAACCGACAACGCTTCAACACAGTTCTAGAAAGGTTAGCCCTGCCTGGGAGCTGCAGTGCAAGCAGCTGAGCAAGCTGATGACTACACTTGTATGATGCTTATAGCCAACTCTAGCCACATAACATCAATTGCAATTCTTGGCGTCAGTGATATCACCCTAAAACAGAAAAAAGCAGATAGATAATATGCTTTGCACATATACTCCCTCCGTCCGGTGAAAAGTGTACATCTAGCTTCAAAATTTGTCCACAAAAGAGTGTACTTCTATCTTCCCAATGCACTTTAAAGTAGAAAAAAAACTTCTATCTCATCACACGGTAATCAAGACCAATAGCAATCTACACACGGTCTTCTTAATTTCTACATGCATTTAGCTCATTGGGCGTTAGGTAATTAAAGAGAAGAGAGATGATGGCTTGCACCTTTCCGATGCATTTTTTTACTTAACTTCATAATTTGTCCTAAAATTTCTAGATGTACACTATTCACCGGACGGAGGGAGTAAGCAACAGTGCCGCCGATTCATCCCATTTCTTAGTGGCAAATAAAGAGACATGGATTAAAATAGAATAAAAATTGTTCACAGTTATGACATGGCAGGAAATGGCGTTGTGCAGGAGTGGCCAGCTTCACCACACCACTGGATTACAGATGAAGAACACAAGCATTCATGCAGTGAAAAGAATGTATAAGCATCAATGGTGAGTGTACTATCAATTTATCCCATTTCAGATTGGTAAATAAAGAGACACGATTTAAATAACATGAACATAACATGCATTGTTCATAGTTAAGACATAGCCGGATATGACATTGTCCTAGAGTCGTTAGTTTGACCACACCACTGGAGTACAGATCAACAACACAAGCATACATGTAGTGCTAACAAAGATCACTTGCTACGTTTAGTTTAATTTACATGGTATGAATAAGGAAGTAGGTTGTACAACTAAAAACTGAAATTGAGAAGGAGGCATTTATGTTTGTGAATTTCTTCATAATAAAGTTCAAACATGCAATTTGATGCAAGCGACAAAAATAAACAACAGCTGCAGTCGTTGCTATCCAAATATACACAACAAAGTTTGAAGGCTCGAGAAGGACAAACTTATGTTAGTAATGAAGACCGACTCTATAAAGGCCTTTTCCATGTTGATGGGGGGGGGGTGGGGAATTCAAGAAGTTTACCACAAAATATTCGTCATAAGCATTGCCTTTATTCTACATTTGTTTAAGAGTAAATATAGAAGTGATAATATAGGAACAAATGGAGATTATTTAAGGAAAGATGCAGAGTGATTCTACATAATCAACTAGCTATAAATGTAGGTACCACATACAACCAAAAGGTACTGACAAGAGTAATGCAGAGCTAAACAACTTCAATGGCATTGGTTTTATTCAACATTTTGGTAAGAGTAAACATAGATCTGATGTGTAGAAAATGGATACCAAGGGCAAATAAGCTGCAAAATGATGGTACATGAACAACTTGCTGACAGTATAAGTACAGTGATAAAGGACAACAGATACTTACAAGGATAATGTAGACCTAAACTTCTTCATAAGCATTGGGTTTATTCTACATTAATTTAAGCATTAATATAGATCTGATAATTAGGAGAGAACAGTGGATATGCAGGTTATCATGCACACTGATGTCACATAATCAACCAGGTATGAATATAAGTACAACGATACAAGACAATAGGTACTAACAAGAGCAAAGTAGCGAGCAACATAGTTGCGATATCCTAGGTTTTGTGGCGCTGGTTCTATCGCCAATATAAGTGGGGTGCTATCTGATTTCTGCGGTACTACCACCTTTTTCAAGGACTTTGCTACTACTCCTCCAGGTTCTGCAATCACTCTCTTCCTTTTGGATGTCTGATACACAAGAACATCATTTGAATGAAAAAACATGGTATGATGACAAATGGAATGTGTATTGATAATGGGTGGGAATGGCAACTTCACATATATGATGAGTAAACTAAGCAGATGGCGGTGCAAAGAAGCAAAAGAAACACAAGACAACTTATGCAAGTTACGTGCAACCAATAAAACCTTGGCTAATTAGAACAGACACCTTGTAGGGTGAACATGATAGGCCATCTGCCTTTGAATCCTTGAGCTTAGAATATTCATTAGGATCATATTCTGAACACAAATCTATAGGTGCGGAGGGTGTGGGCTTCATTCCATCTAGAATGGAACTCGAAGCCTTGATGCCATGCTTGTTAGGAATTGCACTGTTCCGTGATACTCTTCTGATGTGCGCATTCTCATATTCATTGCGATTTTGTTCAATATCTGAGAAGCATGGCAACATAAATAGTAGTGAGATTATCTTTGAAATGCAGAGGATATTCTAATATAATAGGGGCTCCTTGTAAACCCTTGTGCGCTATCACTGGATTTGGATGAGAGAGCCCTTGTGTGCTGTAATTTGGTGCGTACCATAATATAATCTGGCACAACTACACAAAAAAACAGACTCCCTATTGGGAGCTCCTGAAGTAAGGATAGTTGGCAGATGATAGGTTCATACTATACTGTATTGAAAGTTTATTGCGAAACCATGACAACGAGAGTGCACAGAGAAATAGTATTCCAACATGCCTCTATATGTGGCGCACATGCATTTCAAAACTCACGGAGTAACATTAGCTGATCAATTAAATGTAAGCTTTGGAAATATGAGTGACATGTAGTTTCGTTTGAAGGATGGAGTGCTCCTATTACGACACAAAGCCACTACATAGATTGTTGTGTCGATAAAAGGGGGACACCATAAGCATCATAAATAAATCGGGGAAGTGGAACTGGCTGGTAAATATTGGGATGTATTACTGCTACTAATCGAAAGCCTATCGATCACCGTACATGCGAACTCTATTCACCTGAAGGCGCACTACTGTTACTATCAGTCTAGTCTCTCTAAGGCCGCACAACTCCCAACATTTCCTGGAAATTATGGCAAACCAACTCGAATTTCTGAAAGCAACTTGCAGAAGTGGCCAAATAGACCTGTCGACTGCAAATGTCCCTGCTTGCCTTCTTGACGAGGAACATACTGCACTTATTAAAGAAGAATATAAGAGGAATATGTTAAAGAGTACAAGAGGAAGCATATTATGGAGATGTTTCTTTCTATTCAATATTGGTTGCTCACCCATGATGAATCAGAGCATCCAGAGAAACGCAATTCCATGCCGTCTCTCTCTTTGTTGCCACAGGCATTTGGAAACTCAAGTGGGAGCATTAGCTGGCCAATTAAATGTATGTCTGTTAAGTAATATGAATATCATGTCACATTCGTATTGGAACAACTAAGCTTTGGAATTATGATTGGTGTGTTATTTAGCTTTAAAGGGTGGGCTGCTGCTAGTAGGACACAAAGCACCTATGCAAATCATAGTGTAGATATAATGGGAAAACCCTAAGCATCAGGAATAAAACCAGGAGAGTGGAACTTGCTGGAAAATATGTGCTAGTATTGCCGGTACGGCTAGAAAGGCTTCAGGTACTACCTCTCTACAACTACAGTCTAACTCTCAAAGGCGACACATACGACCCAATACGAACAATAGAAAGTGTCCATGACAAGCGACATGAAGACCAACACGAAGAGTTGAAAGCGTCCATGACAAGCGACCGAATAGACCTGTACACTGCAAATGTCCCTGCTCCTCTTCACTACAAGGAACGTACTGTAGTACTATTATACTCCCTCCGTTCCAAAATACAAGTCTTTGTAGAGATTCCACTATGGATCACATACAGATGTATATAGATACATTTTAGAGTGTAGATTCACTCATTTTTCTCCGCATGTAGTCCATGGAGGAATCTCTACAAAGACTTACATTTAGGAATAGAGAGAGTACTTATAAAAGAAGAATAGAAGAGGAGCATGCTAAAGAAGAGCAAGCAGACTTTGGATAATAAAATGTTGTTTGCCCACACATGATGAACCAGAGCGCATAAAGAATGCAACTCCCTGCCATCCCTTGATATGTGGCGCATGTGCTTTCCGAAAGTAAAGTAGGAACTGATATGTCTCCAACGTATCTATAATTTTTGATTGTTCCATGCTATTATATTATCTATTTTGGATGTTTTATATGCATTGATTGTTGGAAATATGCCCTAGAGGCAATAATAAATAGGTTATTATTATATTTCCTTGTTCATGATAATCGTTTATTATCCATGCTAGAATTGTATTGATAGGAAACTCAGATACATGTGTGGATACATAGACAACACCATGTCCCTAGTAAGCCTCTAGTTGACTAGCTCGTTGATCAATAGATGGTTACGGTTTCCTGACCATGGACATTGGATGTCATTGATAACGGGATCACATCATTGGAAGAATGATGTGATGGACAAGACCCAATCCTAAGCCTAGCACAAGATCATGTAGTTCGTATGCTAAAGCTTTTCTAATGTCAAGTATCATTTCCTTAGACCATGAGATTGTGCAACTCCCAGATACCGTAGGAATACTTTGGGTGTGCCAAACGTCACAACGTAACTGGGTGGCTATAAAGGTGCACTACGGGTATCTCCGAAAGTGTCTGTTGGGTTGGCACGAATCGAGACTGGGATTTGTCACTCCGTGTGACGGAGAGGTATCTCTGGGCCCACTCGGTAGGACATCATCGTAATGTGCACAGTGTGATCAAGGAGTTGATCACAGGATGATGTGCTGCGGAACGAGTAAAAGAGACTTGCCGATAACGAGATTGAACAAGGTATCGGGATACCGAAGATCGAATCTCGGGCAAGTATCATACCGATAGACAAAGGGAATTGTATACGGGATTGATTAAGTCCTTGACATCGTGGTTCATCCGATGAGATCATCGTGGAACATGTGGGAGCCAACATGGGTATCCAGATCCCGCTGTTGGTTATTGACCGGAGAACATCTCGGTCATGTCTGCATGTCTCCCGAACCCGTAGGGTCTACACACTTAAGGTTCGATGATGCTAGGGTTATAAAGGAAGCTTGTATGTGGTTACCGAATGTTGTTCGGAGTCCCGGATGAGATCTCGGACGTCACGAGGAGTTCCGGAATGGTCTGGAGGTAAAGATTTATATATAGGAAGTCCTATTTCGGCCATCGGGACAAGTTTCGGGGTCATCGGTATTGTACCGGGACCACCGGAGGGGTCCCGGGGGCCCACCGGGTGGGGCCACCCATCCCAGAGGGTCCCATGGGCTGAAGTGGGAAGGGATCCAGCCCAAAGTGGGCTGGGGGGCCACTTCCCTTATGGCCCATGCGCCTAGGGTGAAGGGGGAACCCTAAGGAAGAGTCCCAAGGAGGGAAGGCACCTCCTAGGTGCCTTGGGGGGGAGGGAAACCTCCCCTGGCCGCCGCCCCCTAGGAGATTGGATCTCCTAGGGCTGGCGCACCCCCCCTTGGGATCCCTATATATAGTGGGGGTAGAGGGCCTCTTGAGACACACCTTTTGCCTTTGGTGCAGCCCCTCCCTCTCTCCCAAGTTCTTCTCCTCTCCCGTGGTGCTTGGCGAAGCCCTGCAGGATTGCCACGCTCCTCCACCACCACCACGCCGTTGTGCTGCTGCTGGATGGAGTCTTCCTCAACCTCTCCCTCTCTACTTGCTGGATCAAGGCGTGGGAGACGTCATCGGGCTGTACGTGTGTTGAACGCGGAGGTGCCGTCCGTTCTGTACTTGGTCATCGGTGATTTGGATCACGACGAGTACGACTCCATCAACCCCATTCACTTGAACGCTTCCGCTTAGCGATCTACAAGGGTATGTAGATGCACTCTCTTTCCCCTCGTTGCTGGTTTCTCCATAGATAGATCTTGGTGACACGTAGGAAAATTTTGAATTTCTGCTACGTTCCCTAACAGTGGCATCATGAGCTAGGTCTATTGTGTAGATTCTTTGCACGAGTAGAACACAAAGTAGTTGTGGGCGTTGATTTTGTTCAATATGCTTACCGTTACTAGTCAATCTTGATTCGGCGGCATTGTGGGATGAAGCGGCCCGGACCGACCTTACACGTATACTTACGTGAGACAGGTTCCACCGACTGACATGCAGTAGTTGCATAAGGTGGCTAGCGGGTGCCAGTCTCTCCCACTTTAGTCGGATCGGATTCGATGAAAAGGGTCCTTATGAAGGGTAAATAGCAATTGACATATCACGTTGTGGTTTTGCGTAGGTAAGAAACGTTCTTGCTAGAAACCCATAGCAGCCACGTAAAACATGCAAACAACAATTAGAGGACGTCTAACTTGTTTTTGCAGGGTATGCCATGTGATGTGATATGGCCAAAGGATGTGATGTATGATATATGTGATGTATGAGATGATCATGTTCTTGTAATAGGAATCACGACTTGCATGTCGATGAGTATGACAACCGGCAGGAGCCATAGGAGTTGTCTTTAATTTATTTATGACCTGCGTGTCAACATAAACGTCATGTAATTACTTTACTTTATTGCTAAAGCGTTAGCCATAGTAGTAGAAGTAATAGTTGACGTGGCAACTTCATGAAGACACGATGATGGAGATCATGATGATGGAGATCATGGTGTCATGCCGGTGACGACGATGATCATGAAGCCCCGAAGATGGAGATCAAAAGGAGCCAAGTGATGATGGCCATATCATGTCACTATTTGATTGCATGTGATGTTTATCATGTTTTTGCATCTTATTTGCTTAGAACGACGGTAGTAAATAAGATGATCCCTCATTAAAATTTCAAGAAAGTGTTCCCCCTAACTGTGCACCGTTGCGAAAGTTCGTCGTTTCGAAGCACCACGTGATGATCGGGTGTGATAGATTCTTACGTTCACATACAACGGGTGTAAGCCAGATTTACACACGGCGAAACACTTAGGTTGACTTGACGAGCCTAGCATGTACAGACATGGCCTCGGAACACAAGAGACCGAAAGGTCGAGCATGAGTCGTATGGTAGATACGATCAACATGAAGATGTTCACCGATGATGACTAGTCCGTCTCACGTGATGATCGGACACGGCCTAGTTGACTCGGATCATGTAATCACTTGGATGACTAGAGGGATGTCTATCTGAGTGGGAGTTCATAAGATGAACTTAATTATCCTGAACATAGTCAAAAGATCTTTGCAAATTATGTCGTAAGCTCGCGCTTTAGTTCTACTGTTTTAGATATGTTCCTAGAGAAAATATAGTTGAAAGTTGACAGTAGCAATTATGCAGACAGTAGAAGGCTTATGTCCTTAATGCACCGCTCGGTGTGCTGGACCTTGAACGTGTTCTGTGGATGTTGCGAACATCCGACATACACGTGTTGATGACTACATGATAGTTCGGTAATGTTAAATGGTTTAGAATTGAGGCACCGAAGACATTTTGAAATGTCGCGGAACATATGAGATGTTTCGAGGGCTGAAATTGGGATTTCAGGCTCATGCCCACGTCAAGAGGTATAAGACCTCCGGCGATTTTCTTAGCCTGCAAACTAAGGGAGAAAAGCTCAATCGTTGAGCTTGTGCTCAGATTGTCTGAGCACAACAATCACTTGAATCGAGTGGGAGTTGATCTTCCAGATAAGATAGTGATATTTCTCCAAAGTCATTGCCACCAAGCTGCTAGAGCTTTGTGATGAACTATAACATATCAGGGATAGATATGATGATCCTTGAAATATTCGCGATGTTTGACACCGCGAAAGTAGAAATCAAGAAGGAGCATCAATTGTTGATGGTTAGTGAAACCACTAGTTTCAAGAAGGGCAAGGGCAAGAAGGGATACTTCATGAAACGGCAAATCAGCTGCTACTCTAGTGGAGAAACCCAAGGTTGAACCCAAACCCGAGACTGAGTGCTTCTGTAATAAGGGGAACAACCACTGGAGCAGAATTACCCTAGATACTTGGTAGATGAGAAGGCTGTCAATAGAAGTATATTGGATATACATTATGTGAATGTGTACTTTACTAGTACTCCTAGTAGCATCAGGGTATTAGATACCGGTTCGATTGCTAAGTGTTAGTAACTCGAAATAAAAGCTACGGAATAAACGGAGACTAGCTAAAGGTGAGCTGACGAGATGTGTTGGAAGTGCTTCCAAGGTTGATATGATCAAGCATCGCATGCTCCCTCTACCATCGAGATTGGTGTTAAACCTAAATAATTGTTATTTGGTGTTTGCGTTGAGCGTAGACATGATTGGATTATGTCTATCGCAATACGGTTGTTCATTTAAAGAGAATAATGGTTGCTCTGTTTATTTGAATAATACCTTCAATGGTCTTGCACCTAAATGAATGGTTTATTGATTCTCGATCATAGTGATACACATGTTCATGCCAAAAGATATAAGATAGTAATGATAGTACCACCTACTTGTGGCACTGCCATGTAAGTCATATTGGTATAGAACGCATGAAGAAGCTCCATGTTGATGGATATTTGGACTCACTCATTTTTGAAAAGGGTTGAGACATGTGAACCATGTCTATTGGTATATACGCATGAAGAAACTCCATGCAGATGGACCGTTTGGACTCACTTGATTTTGAATCGCTTGAGACATGCAGATCATACTACATGGGCAAGATGACTGAAAGCATCGGTTTCAGTAAAATGGAACAAGAAAGCAACTTGTTGGAAGTAACACATTTTGATGTGTGCAGTCCAATGAGTGCTGAGGCACGCAGTGGATATCGTTATGCTCTTACTTCACAGATGATTTGAGTAGATACTGAGTATATTTACTTGATGAAACACAAGTCTGAATTATTGAATGGTTCAAGTAATTTCAGAATGAAGTAGAATATCGTCGTGACAAGAGGATAAAATATCTATGATATTATCATAGAGATGAATATCTGAGTTGCGAGTCTGGTACACAATTGAGACATTGTGGAAATTGTTTCACGACTAGTACCGCCTGGAACACCATAGTGTGATGGTGTGTCCGAACATCATAAATGCACCCTATTGGATATGATGCATACCATGATGTCTCTTATCGAATTACCACTATCGTTCATGGGTTAGGCATTAGAGACAACCACATTCACTTTAAATAGGGAACCACACAAATCCGTTGAGACGACACCGTATGAACTATGGTTTAGAGAAACCTAAGCTGTTATTTCTTAAAAGTTTGGGGTCACGTGTCGGGACCCCGATCCTAAGTCACACCGATCTAGCATGTAACACCTCATATTACTTTGCGGCCTCACGCACGGTATTCCCACGGGTGCCACCTTACCTGGTCCGGGACCGTTTGCGCCTTTTGGCTCACGTATATGATAGTGTCGCTAGCATCCATATGACAGAGAACCCGGGCCGACATGGCTAGTCGTGAACCCAAGGCGGCGCCAACTTATGAGGACAGGCATACATGAATCACATCGAGCATGTCGGTCATCAACGTATTTATCCGGGCTGTAGCACTGGGCTAACAGGACTCCGGTAACACCGCGTGACATTTCCCCGAAGGGACAGACACAGGAACGACGTGAAACACATGCCGGCCAGTCAAGTGTTCCGAGCAGTAGTGCTGGGCTAGCAGGACTCCGGTGAACCGGGCTGTAGCGGACTACTATCGCTCGGAAGCACTAGACCTACATTTCCCCATATGAAAGGCTGCCAAGGATAAACAACTAGATAGTCGGATCCCACACATAGCAATACACGTTACACGTACGCATAACATGCAAGTATGTGCTGTACAACATGGCATCACAACATAATGCAAACTTATATAGATAAGGCCCAGAAGAGCCACATAGCATTAAATACAAACAGGGGTCACATGACCCATCATTCAGAGCATACAAGCAACAAGCAGAAGCATTACATGTCTGAGTACAGACATCTACAAAAGAAAAAGGCTGAAACGCCTGACTATCTACAACCTCCGATCAAGATCGTAGCTGAGGTACAAGCTACTTGTCGAAGTCCACGTAAACTAGTAAGACCGAAGTCTCCGCTGCAAAAACATAAATAAAGCAACATGAGTACAAAGGTACTCAGCAAGACTTACATCAGATCCTATCATACATGCATTAGTATCAAGGAGGTAATGTGGGGTTTAGTTGCAGCAAGCCAGCTTTGACTCTGTGGCTATCCTGTTCTACGACTGTTGGTAACTCTTTTGAAAAGGCGCACACGAGTCCACTAATCACCACATCAATACACTACTATGGATTCATCCCCGTCTCACTACGAGAAGGCCATCCATAGCACTCACACTTATCTTGAGCATTTTATGGTATCCACTTCAAGTTGTCTATGTACCACGTAAGCATCCAAGAAGTCCATAACCGAGGACGCGGCTATTCGAATAGATCATGATAACCCTGCAGGGGTGTACTTCTTCACACACGCTCTCGCCACTTATCGCCCTGTACACGTCATGTACCTCGGCAACCTTCAAGCGGAAGCCGGGCGAGGGTGTCGGCCACGACCTGACTAACCACACAAGACTCTAATCCAGGTTTATCGCCTATTCGGGTTCCATCCGCAAGGAGATCCGGCCGGGGTGTCGCTCACGGCCCCAAACGATGTGTGCAGGGTTCCCAAGCCCACCTCGCCGGGTGGATCTACGCTTGGTACACCGTGCCACTTGTGCCTAGTCTGTCCCAAGCCCACCTGGCCGGGTGCCACTTGGTAGACTACTAACACTACCTACAAACACCAGAAACTATTTGCAACTCCTGGACAGAGACCGAGGTGATTAATAAGTCGAGAGGGGCACTTAAGCATTCCAATGTGTGGTAGTAGCTAGTCATTGGACAACATACACAGAACTCGGTGCTTAAGGACGGTTCCAGTGAGACAACCCACCATGTACTCCTACATGGCCTCTCACCGCTACCTTTACCAAATCGTGTTCACACGCTTAACTCTCAGCATCAGAACATATCATATCACTCCAATCCATTCCCAATGAATCAGACCTGACACAACTCTAAGCAATGGCAGGCATGGCATGGTAGAAGCACAACATGGCTCAATCAACTCCTACACATGCTAGTGGGTTTCATCTAATTACTGTGGCAATGACAGGTCATGCAGAGGAATGGGTTCAACTACCGCAGCATAAAGTAGCAGTTGATTCGTTGTTGTCCTAATGCAATAAAAGAGAGCAGGAGCGAGAGTGGGACCATATCGGAATGAACAAGGGGGGTTTGCTTGCCTGGTAGATCAACAGGGGGGGCACTGCTCCTCTGACAGGTACTCTGGAACGGTCTCCGGAGCAGAACCTATCGAGAAGGAACGGTGTCGGCAATCAATACACAATCATATGCAACAATATGATGCATGAACATGGCATGAAGATGTGATGCTGTTTGACCTAATGCAACTAGTATTCAAACTGAATGAAGTCCATTTGAACCAAAGGTTCAAATGCAACTCCTAATTAAGCTCTTATAAATGCCATTTATATGAATTCACCTATTCAGCAGGTATAAGTTATTTTGTCATGCATGAAACTGGTACA
This sequence comes from Aegilops umbellulata, assembly GCA_032464435.1. Taxonomy (NCBI): domain Eukaryota; kingdom Viridiplantae; phylum Streptophyta; class Magnoliopsida; order Poales; family Poaceae; genus Aegilops; species Aegilops umbellulata. The sequence continues at coordinate 95,473,438 of CP136055.1, forward strand.
GATGGATAGATTGCATTTTTCTGATAATTTTTCATATATAAATTGTTTCAATCTGAGCTACGGTTGATTTGATATGAATTTTTGAAGTTTGAATCATTTTCTGGAATTCCCTGTTTAAGAATAAATCCTGGAAAATAATTAATTGCATCAGCATAGCGTCACTGTGACATCAGCGGTCAACGGACGCGGTCCAGGTCCAACTGACCAGTGGGGTCCACATGTCAGTGATTAGTTGACTAACCAAACAGAGTTGATTAGTGTTAGGTTAGTCACTAACCTAGGTTAATTAGCGCTAAACTAACCTAACTAAAAGTGTCAGGGGGTGGCCCACGCGTCAGTGACCCAGGGGGTCAACTGGGCCCAACCGGGGTCAACGGTCAGCGGGGTCAAACCCACCGGTGACTCGACGCCGGCGAGGCCGAGACGGTGGCGAGCGTCGGAAACGCGCTACAGGGCACCGTTTAGGGCGCGGTTAGTTGCGTTCGAACGCACGCAGTGGCGCGCGTCGAACGGTGGTGGTTTCCTGGCCTAGGGTGGCCGGAGTTAACGGCGGCGAGGTCATCCGCGGCGGCCGGAGTTCGGCAAGCTCGGGTTCGGCACTAGGGGGCACGACAGAGGGTGCGGTGAGGTGCGGCGGGCTCCTGGGGGTGCGGCGAACACGGTGACGCGCTCGGGCTCGAACTGCGGAGGTTGTGGCCACGACGGTAACGTGCGGTGGCGGCGGCGAGCTTCGGCCGAGGTGGGAACCACGGCTAGAGGTCGCAAGAGACGACGGGGAGAGGGGCGGAGGAAAGAGGGGCTCACAGGGAACTCGCGGAGCAGGCTAGTGAGCTCGGGGAGGACTTGAGGCCGGCGAATCGAACGACGGCAGCCGGCGGCCGTAGACGGGGAAGAAGGTCACCACGTCGTCTTGGGGTCGTCCGAGCTTGCGTGGGTCGACGGAGAGGTCGAGCACGGCAACGCGGAGCTAATGGGCTTGTCGGAGAGGCGAGGGGGGGCACGGTGGTTGCGGCGGCAGCGAGCGGCGGCGACGGCTCCGCTCGGCTTCGGGAGAGAGAGCGAGAGAGGCGAGGCAGGGAGAGAGGGGAGAGGTGCAGGGGGTCGAGGGGAAATGCGTGGCGACGTCCAGGGCGTCCGGGCGTCGAGGGGGAGGGGCAGGCAGCAGGAGGTGGAAGCAGGAGGTGGCCGCGGGTGTACGCGCAGGCGACACGCCTCTGCCAGTAGGCAGAGGTAGACGACGAGGAGGAGGAGGTGGGCTGGGCCAGCGAGCTGGGCCAGCTGGGCTGCTAGGTGAGCGTCAGGTAAGGCCCAAGTAAAACCCTTTCCCCTTTTGTTTCTGTTTTGTTTTTGGTTTTCTATTTCCTGACATTTGTTTTGATTTAGTAAAAATACTAAATCATTTTATTTACTTATGCCAATTTTTGCAGGGGCTAATGGTATTATTCCAGAGCTCCTCAATTACTGGCACAATTTTTGGATATATAAAACATATATATCATTTATATATCCAATGCAAATAATTATGCATTAACTCCAAATGCCCAAAATAAATATTTATGAGCTTCTAAAAATATTGGTTTGATTTTTATCTCTGCCCAATATTTTAGAGAGTAACATGAACATTTCTTGGACATTTTTGGAGCACTTTTTATCTGGGTCATTTCCAGAAATGATTTCTGAGGGTTTTACAAATCCCCAATTCAAATTTAAAAGAATTTAAACATGATGCACACATGACTAGCTAGCCTTGAGCATACCAGAACTAGGGATGTGACATCACGACGCTTATGTGAAATTTTTTTAGGCTGATAAGCTCGAACCCAAAGCGGATAAACGCATCTTCATAGGACACCCAAAAAAGTTGGGTATACCTCCTGTCTCAGATCCGAAAGCAATAGGGATTGTTTCTAGAATCGGGTCCTCTCTCGAGGAAAAGTTTCTCTCGAAAGAATTGAGTGGGAGGATGGTGGAGACTTGATGAGGTTATTGAACCGTCACTTCAACTAGAGTGTAGCAGGGCACAGGAGTTGTTCCTATGGCACCTACACCAATTGAAGTGGAAGCTTATGATAGTGATCATGAGACTTCGGATCAAGTTACTCCCAAACCTCGTAGGATGACAAGGATGCGTACTATTTCAGAGTGGTACATAATCCTGTCTTGGAAGTCATGTTGCTAGACAACAATGAACCTACGAGCTATGGAGAAGCGATGGTGGGCCCGGATTCCGATGAATGGCTCGAGGCCATAAAATCTGAGAGAGGATCCATGTATGAAAACAAAGTGTAGACTTTGGCAGAACGGCTCGATGGTCGTAAGGCTGTTGAGTACAGATGGATTTTAAAAGGAAGACGGACAATGATGGTAAATGTCACCATTAAGAAAGCTCAACTTGTCATTAAGATGTTTTCCGACAAGTTCAAGGAGTTGACTGCGATGAGACTTTCTCACTCGTAGCGATGCTAAGAGTCTGTTGGAATTATGTTAGCGATTACTGCATTATTTATGAAATTGTGCAGATAGGATGTCAAAACATTGTTTCCTCGACGATTTTCTTGAGGAAAGGTTGTATGTGATACAACCAGAAGATTTTTGTCAATCCTGAAAGATGCTAACAAGTATGCAAAGCTCCAGCAATCCTTCTAAGGACTGGAGTAAGCATCTCGGAGTTGGAATGTACGCTTTGCTGAGATGATCAAAGATTTGGGTTTATACAAGGTTTATGAGAAACTTGTATTTCCAAAGAAGTGAGTGGGAGCACTATAGAATTTCTGATGAGTATATGTTGTTGACATATTGTTTATCGGAAATGATGTAGAATTTCTGGAAAGCATATAGGGTTGTTAGAAAAGTGTTTTTCAATGGAAAACCTGGATTAAGCTACTTGAACATTGAGCATCAAAATCTATAAGGATAGATCAAAATCGCTTAATAGTACTTTCAAACGAACACATACCATGACAAGATTTTGAAGGAGTTCAAAATAGATCAGCAAAGAAGGAGTTCTCGGCTGTGTTACAAGGTGTGAGTATTGAGCAAGACTCAAGACATGACCATGGCAGAATAGAGAGAAAGGACGAAGGTCGTCCCCTATGCTTTAGTCATAGGCTCTAAAGTATGCTATGTAATGTACCGCACCTGCAGTGTGCCAAACCATGAGTCAGTCAAGGGGTACAAGTGTGATCTAGAAATGGATCACAGGACAACGGTCAAGGTTATCCTTAGTAACTAGTGGACTAAGGAATTTTCTCGATTATGGAGGTGGAAAAAGAGTTCGTCGTAAAGGGTTACGCCGATGCAAACTTTGACACTAATCCAGATTATTCTGAGTAGTAAACTGGATTCGTATAGTAGAACAGTTATTTGGAATAGCTCCAAATAGAGTGTGGTAGCTGCATCTAGGATATGACATAGATATTTGTAAAGCACACACGGATCTGAAAGATTCAGACCCGTTGACTAGTAACCTCTCTCACAAGCGAGATATGATCAAACCCCATGGGTGTTGGAATCATTGCAATCACATGGCGATGTGAACTAGATTATTGACTCTAGTGCAAGTGGGAGACTGTTGGAAATATGCCCTAGAGGCCATAATAAATAGGTTATTATTATATTTCCTTGTTCATGATAATCGTTTATTATCCATGCTAGAATTGTATTGATAGGAAACTCAGATACATGTGTGGATACATAGACAACACCATGTCCCTAGTAAGCCTCTAGTTGACTAGCTCGTTGATCAATAGATGGTTACGGTTTCCTGACCATGGACATTGGATGTCATTGATAACGGGATCACATCATTGGAAGAATGATGTGATGGACAAGACCCAATCCTAAGCCTAGCACAAGATCATGTAGTTCGTATGCTAAAGCTTTTCTAATGTCAAGTATCATTTCCTTAGACCATGAGATTGTGCAACTCCCGGATACCGTAGGAATACTTTGGGTGTGCCAAACGTCACAACGTAACTGGGTGGCTATAAAGGTGCACTACGGGTATCTCCGAAAGTGTCTGTTGGGTTGGCACGAATCGAGACTGGGATTTGTCACTCCGTGTGACGGAGAGGTATCTCTGGGCCCACTCGGTAGGACATCATCATAATGTGCACAGTGTGATCAAGGAGTTGATCACGGGATGATGTGCTGCGGAACGAGTAAAAGAGACTTGCCGATAACGAGAGTGAACAAGGTATCGGGATACCGAAGATCGAATCTCGGGCAAGTATCGTACCGATAGACAAAGGGAATTGTATACGGGATTGATTAAGTCCTTGACATCGTGGTTCATCCGATGAGATCATCGTGGAACATGTGGGAGCCAACATGGGTATCTAGATCCCGCTGTTGGTTATTGACCGGAGAACATCTCGGTCATGTCTGCATGTCTCCCGAACCCGTAGGGTCTACACACTTAAGGTTCGATGATGCTAGGGTTATAAAGGAAGCTTGTATGTGGTTACCGAATGTTGTTCGGAGTCCCGGATGAGATCCCGGACGTCACGAGGAGTTCCGGAATGGTCCGGAGGTAAAGATTTATATATAGGAAGTCCTATTTCGGCCATCGGGACAAGTTTCGGGGTCATCGGTATTGTACCGGGACCACCGGAGGAATCCCGGGGGCCCACCGGGTGGGGCCACCCATCCCGGAGGGTCCCATGGGCTGAAGTGGGAAGGGATCTAGCCCAAAGTGGGCTGGGGAGCCACTTCCCTTATGGCCCATGCGCCTAGGGTGAAGGGGGAACCCTAAGGAAGAGTCCCAAGGAGGGAAGGCACCTCCTAGGTGCCTTGGGGGGGGGGGGGGAGGGAAACCTCCCCTGGCCGCCGCCCCCTAGGAGATTGGATCTCCTAGGGCTGGCGCACCCCCCTTGGGATCCCTATATATAGTGGGGGTAGAGGGCCTCTTGAGACACACCTTTTGCCTTTGGTGCAGCCCCTCCCTCTCTCCCAAGTTCTTCTCCTCTCCCGTGGTGCTTGGCGAAGCCCTGCAGGATTGCCACGCTCCTCCACCACCACCACGCCGTTGTGCTGCTGCTGGATGGAGTCTTCCTCAACCTCTCCCTCTCTACTTGCTGGATCAAGGCGTGGGAGACGTCATCGGGCTGTACGTGTGTTGAACGCGGAGGTGCCGTCCGTTCGGTACTTGGTCATCGGTGATTTGGATCACGACGAGTACGACTCCATCAACCCCGTTCACTTGAACGCTTCTGCTTAGCGATCTACAAGGGTATGTAGATGCACTCTCTTTCCCCTCGTTGCTGGTTTCTCCATAGATAGATCTTGGTGACGCGTAGGAAAATTTTGAATTTCTGCTACGTTCCCTAACATTAATAAGCTATATTGTATTATTTTTGGGGCTAACCTATTAACCTAGAGCCCAGTGCTAGTTTCTGTTTTTCCTTGTTTTTGAGTTTTACAGAAAATGAATATCAAACGGAGTCAAAACGGAATAAAACTTTTGCCATGATTTTTCTTGGACTATAAGACATCCAGGGAGCTTAGAGAGGGGGCCAGAAGAGTCCTGAGGGACCCACAAGCCCTCAGGCCGTGCTAGGGGGGGGGGCTCCCTGGCTTGCGCCCCCTCGGGAGTCCTCCAACCCTAATTCTTGCACTATAAATTCCCAAATATTCTCAAACGAACAGAAGCGTCCACCAAAATACTTTTCCGCCGCCACAACCAAATCCCATCTCGGGGCCTTTTCTGGCACCCTGCCGGAGGGGTATTCGATCACGGAGGGCATCTACATCAACTCTATTGCCCTTCCAATGAAATGTGAGTAGTTTACCATAGACCTACGGGTCCATAGCTAGTAGCTAGATGGCTTCTTCTCTCTCTAGCTATGATCTTCAATACCATTTTCTCCTCTGTTCTTGGAGTTCTATCCGATGTAATATTCTTTTGCGGTGTATTTGTCGAGATCTGATGAATTGTGGATTTATGATCAGATTATCTATGAATATTATTTGAGTCTTTTCTGAACTCTTTTATGCATGATTAAATCTCTGTATTTCTCTTTGAATTATCGGTTTGGTTTGGCCAACTAGATTGGTTCTTCTTTCAATGGGAGAGGTGCTTAGTTTTTGGTTCAATCTTGCGGTGTCCTCACCCAGTGACAAAGTAGGGGTAGCGAGGCACGTATTGTATTGTTGCCATGAAGGAAAAAAGATGGGGTTTTCATCATATTGCTTGATTTTACCCATCTACATCATGTCATCTTACTTAAGGCGGTACTCCGTTCTTATGAACTTAATACTCTAGATGCATGCTGGATAGCGGTCGACGTGTGGAGTAATAGTAGTAGATGCATGCAGGAGTCAGTCTACTTGACACGGACGTGATGCCTATATTCATGATCATTGCCTTGGATATCTTCGTAACTTTGCGCTTTTCCATCAATTGCTCGACAGTAATTTGTTTACCCACCGTATGTTTTCTTTCAAGAGAGAAGCCTCTAGTGAAACCTATAGCCCCCGGGTCTATTTTCCATCATATATTTTCAGATCTATAAACCAGAAAACCCAAAAATATCTTGCTGCAACATATTTATATTTATTTTAGTTTGCCTTTTTATTTATCTTTTATACCTATATCTATTAGATCTCACTCTTGTTCGAGATCGTGAAGGGATTGACAACCCCTTTTTCGCGTTGAGTGCAAGTGTTTTTTAGTTTGTGCAGGTGCATAGATTGGAGACTTGCTTGTGCCTCCTACTGGATTGATACCTTGATTCTTAACTGAGGGAAATACTTATCTCTACTTTTCTGCATCACCCTTTCCTCTTCAAGGGAAAAATCAACGCAAGCTCAAGAAGTAGTAGGAAGAATTTCTGGCGCCGTTGCCAGGGAGGTTCTACATCAAGCCTACCTATTACCCACCATAAACTCTCATCTCTTGCATTACATTATTTGCCATTTGCCTCTCATTTTACTCTCCCCCACTTCTAAAACATTTTCAAAAAAATACAAAGATATTTGCCTTTTTATTCGCCCTTTCTTTCATTCGTCTTTTTGTTTGCTCTCCGTTTTCTTGTGCTAGATTGCTTGTTTGTCACTATGGCTCAACCTAAGAGCTTTGATCCTTACTATAGGAAGTTATAAGAGATTTAAAATACTGCTAAAAGCTTCATGTCCTTACAATTTGAGCATAATAGTTTCTTTAGGAACGAACTTAAAGAACAAAAAACTATGATGGAGTATATTAATAAATAGCTTGATGATGTTACTAAGGAAATATATGGCCTTAAATCTCAATTTGCTCATATTGAAAATTTAGTGGGCCAAATTTCCGATAAGCAAATTACTTTGGTAAATAGGATGGCCGCTAAACCGGAGTCTCTTGAAAATAATGATGAAGATCTTAAAGTAATTGGTGTGACTCCTATTGAATCTTTGTTTTCTAATATAAATCTTGATAAAGATGGGATTGGAGATGAGTCAAATTTTGTTAGAAGGTGTCCCAATGATTCGGGTTTAAAGATCTTAATGTAAAAGTTGATAAAAGTGGGATTGGAGAGGTTAAAATTTTAAGTAGCGATGAACCCACTCTTTTGGATTTCAAGGATTTTAATTATGATAATTGTTCTTTGATAGATTTTGTTTCCTTGTTGCAATCCATGTTGAATTCTCCTCATGCTTATAATCAAAATAAAGCTTTTACTAAACATATCGTTGATGCTATGATGAAATCTTTTGAAGAAAAACTTGAGTTAGAAGTTTCGATCCCCGGAAAGATTTATGATGAGTGCGAACCTTCAATTAATATTAAAATTAAAGATTATGAGTGTCATTCTTTGTGTGATTTGTGTGCCAGTGTCTCCATGATTCCAAAAACTTTATGTGATGTGCTAGGTTTTCGTGAATTTGATGATTGTTCTTTAAATTTGCATGTAGCGGATTCCACTATTAAGAAACCTATGGGAAGGATTAATGATGTTCTTATTGTTGCAAATAGGAATTATGTGCCCATAGATTTCGTTGTTCTAGATATAGATTGCAATCCTACATGTCCAATTATTCTTGGTAGACCTTTCCTTAGAATGATTGGTGCAATTATTGATATGAAAGAAGGAAACATTAGATTTCAATTTCCGTTAAGGAAGGGCATGGAACACTTTCCAAGAAATAAAATTAACTTGCCATATGAATCTATTATAAGGGCCACTCATGGATTTAATACCAAAGATGACAATACCTAGATGTATGTTTTATGCCTAGCTAGGGAAGTTAAACAATAGCGCTTGTTGGGAGGCAACCCAATCTTGTTTTGTGTTTTTGGTTCTGTTTTTAAATAAATACACATTATTACTTCTGTAGCAATTGTGTTTTAATTAGTGTTTTAGCCAAGTTAGACCTTTGGGATGGTCTATGGTGATAGTTGATTTGATCTTGCTGAAAAACAGAAACTTTTGCGCTCATTGCCAGAGTTTTTGAAAATTACAGAAACATGATTTTGATCTGAGTTTTTTACACAAGATTGACATAATAATTTACTATATTGTCCTAATTGTTCAGAATTTTTGGAGTTACATAAGTATACGAAGTTTTCAGATTGCTACAGACTGCTCTGTTTTTGACAGATTCTATTTTCTATGTGTTGTTTTCTTATTTTGATGAATCTATGGGTAGTATCGGGGAGTATGTACCATGGAGAAGTTGGAATACAGTAGATATAACACCAATATAAATTTATAATGAGTTCACAAGAGTACCTAAAGTGGTGATTTATTTTTTTATACTAACGGATCTCATGAGTTTTCTGTTGAGTTTTGTGTTGAAGTTTTCAAGTTTTGGGTAGATATTTGACGGACTATGGAATAAGGAGTGGCAAGAGCCTAAGCTTGGGGATTCCCAAGGCACTCCAAGGTAATATTCAAGGACAACCACACATCTAAGCTTGGGGATGCCCCGAATGGTATCCCCTCTTTCGTCTTTGTTCCATCGGTAAATTTTTATTCACCACATGATATGTGTTTTGCTTGGAGCGTCTTGTATGATATGATTCTTTTCTTTTTAGTTTGCCACAATCATCCTTGTTGTACACACCTTTCGAGAGGGACACACATGAATCGTGAATTTATTAGAATACTCTATGTGCTTCACTTATATCTTTGAGCTAGGCAGTTTGCTCTAGTGCTTCACTTATATCTTTTTAGAGGATAGCGGTGGCTTTAAATTATAGAAACTTTTGAACTCTCATGCTTAACTTATATTATTTTGAGAGTCTTTAAAACAGCATGGTAATTTGCTTAGGTTATGAATTTAGTCCTAATATGATGGGCATCCAAGAGGGATATAATAAAAACTTTCATATAAAGATCATTGAATACTATGAGAAGTTTGATTCCTTGCATTTGTTTTGAGATATAAAGATGGTGATATTAGAGTCATGCTAGTGAGTAATTATGGATTGGTAGAAATACTTGTGTTAAAGCTTGTGATTCCCGTAGCATGCACGTATGGTGAACTGTTATGTGATGAAGTTGGAGCATGATTTATTTTTTGATTGTCTTCCTTATGAGTGGCGGTTGGGGAAGAGCGATGGTATTTTCCTACCAATCTACCCCCTAGGAGCATGTGTGTAGTTCTTTGTTTCGATGACTAATAAATTTTTGCAATAAGTATGTGAGTTCTTTATGACTAATGTTGAGTCCATGGATTATATGCACTCTCACCCTTCCACCATTGCTAGCCTCTCTAGTACCGCGCAACTTTAGCCGGTGCATTAAACCCACCATATACCCTTCCTTAAAATAGCCACCATACCTACCTATTATGGCATTTCCATAGCCATTCTGAGATATATTGCCATGCAACTTCCACCGTTCCGTTTCATTATGACATGCACCATCATTGTCATATTGCTTTGCTGATCATGCAGTTGGCATAGTATTTGCGGCAACGCCACTGTCCATATTTTTTTTATATATTTCACTCTTGATCATTGCACATCCCGGTACACCGCCGGAGGCATTCATATAGAGTCATATTTTATTCTAGTATCGAGTTGTAATTCTTGAGTTGTAAGTAAATAAAAGTGTGATGATCATCATTCTTAGAGCATTGTCCCATGTGAGGAAAGCATGATGGAAGCTATGATTCCCTCACAAGTTGGGATGAGTCTCTGGACTTCATGAAAAATAAAAGAGGGCATAGAAGCCCAAATAAAAGAAAAGAGGCCAAAGAAGCCCATCAAAAAAAGAGAGAGAAAAGAGATAAGGGACAATGTTACTATCCTTTTTCCACACTTGTGCTTCAAAGTAGCACCATGTTCTTCATGATAGAGAGTCTCTTATTTTGTCACTTTCATATACTAGTGGGAATTTTACATTTTTGAACTTGGCTTGTATATTCCAATGATGGGTTTCCTCAAATTTCCTTAGGTCTTCGTGAGCAAGCGAGTTGGACGCACACCCACTTAGTTTCTTTTTGAGCTTTCATAAACTTATAGCTCTAGTGCATACGTTGCATGTCAATCCCTACTCACTCACATCGATATCTATTGATGGGCATCTCCATAGCCCGTTAATACGCCTAGTTGATGTGAGAATTTCTCCTTTTTTGTCTTCTCCACAACCACCATATTCTATTCCACCTATAGTGCTATATCCATGGATCACACTCATGTATTGCGTGAAAGTTGAAAATGTCTGAGAACATAAAAAGTATGAAACAATTTCTTGGCTTGTCACCGGGGTTGTGCATGATGAAATACTTTGTGTGATGAACATGGAGCATAGCCAGACTATATGATTTTCTAGGGATAACTCTCTTTGGCCATGTTATTTTGAGAAGACATGATTGCTTTATTAGTATGCTTGAAGTATTATCGTTTTTATGTCAATATTAAACTTTTGTTTGGAATCTTATGGCTCTGAATACTCATGCCACAATAAATAAAATTACATGGATAAATGTGTTAGGTAGCATTCCACATCAAATATTTTGTTTTTATCATTTACCTACTCTAGGACGAGTAGGAATTAAGCTTGGGGATGCTTGATACGTCTCCAACGTATCTATAATTTTTGATTGTTTTATGCTATTATATTCCGTTTTGGATGTTTATATGCATTAATATGTTATTTAATATTGGTGTTGGGACTAACCTATTAACCTAGAGCCGAGTGCCAGTTTATATATTTTCCCTTGTTTTTGAGTTTACAGAAAAGGAATATCAAACGGAGTCCGAACGAAATAAAACTTTCACGATGATTTTTCTTGGACCAGAAAATGTCCATGGAGCTTAGAGACGGGGCCAGAAGAGTCCCGGGGGACCCACAAGTCCTCAGGCCGCGCCCTAGGGGGGGGGGACTAACCATGTGAATGACCAATTCCCGTCAACTCTCTAAATAGATATAAGTGAAGCAAGAGAGTTCAATTCTTTTTTCAAAAGATATGCCCACACTCTAACAAATATAAGTAATGCAAAAGAGCATTCTACAAATGGCAGTTTTCTATGTGTAGGGAAACAGGCAATCCAAACTTCAAATGATATAAGAGAAGCACATGAAGCATTCTATAAAGCCATACTCAAAACATATAAGTGAAGTGCAAAGAGCATTCTGTAGATCAACCAAGTACTATCTCATACCAGCATGGTGCATTACTAAAAGAAAAATAAAAAGCACATGACGCTCCAAGATTTACGCATATCATGTGACGAATAAAAATATAGCTCTAGGTAAAATTACCGATGATCGTTAGAAGAAAGAGGGGATGCCTTCCGGGGCATCGCCAAGCTTAGTTGCTTGGGAGTCCTTGAATATTACCTTGGGGTGCCTCGGGCATCCCCAAGCTTAGGCTCTTGCAACTCCTTATTCCTTGATCCATCATGATCTCACCCAAAACTTGAAAACTTCAATCACACAAAACATAACAAAACCCTTGTGAGATCCGTTAGTATAATAAAACAAATCACCACTTTAAGTACTGTTGCAAACCAATTCATATTTTGTTTTTTCATTGTAGATAATATAACTTTTCCATGGCTTATACCACTGATAAAATCAATAGTTTCATCAAAACGAGCAAAACAATGCATCAAAAACAGAATCTGTCAAAAACAGGACAATCTGTAGTAATCTAAACATTCACCATACTTCTGTAACTCCAAAATTTCTTAAAAAATAGGAAAAATTAAAAATTTTGTATATAATTACTTTGCAAAAAGTTTTAGAAGCTTTTGACATTCCAGTATTTTTTTAAATTCACGTGCTACAGCGAAAGTTTCTGTTTTTCCACTACACAAACCAAACAAGCAATCTAATCATCCTAAAGGCAAATCTTGGCACATTATTTTTATAATACAATGGATTTGTACAAGGGGATAATTATTTTTGTTGAGAAGTTTCTGTAATCGAGATTCACAAAGTTTCCATGGGCATAAACAAAGTTCAAGGACGTCCCCCACTTCAACAATGTTCGTCTTTCTCACTTTCACTTTTCTTTTTGAAAAGTTTTAGGTTCCCCTCTTTATTTTTTTGTTTTTAAACTTTATAAAAGCACACAACATAAATAAATGACTCTCTAAAACTTCCGGGTTGTCTCCCTGGCAGCACTTTCTTTAAATCCATTAAGCTAGGCATATAGTGCTCAAGTAATGGATCCACCCGGATCCCAAGGTATATCAAAACCAATTTTAATTAAAAATGATTTGTAATTTAGTAGTGAGCACAAAGCAACATATATAATGTAACATCGAAGTCTAACTCTCTTCCTATGCATCGACATGTCATAAAAGAACAATTCATGCACACATAGTAAAGGCCGATACATAACATAAACAACTTCTTGCAATTTTATCGTATTATAAACATAGGGAGGCGGAGATGTAGTTCATCTCACATAATAATTGCAAGTAGGAGCAGCAAGCACATGCATATTATATTTATCAAAATCATCATGTGTAGTAGTAAACGCAACCCATCAATATAATCCTTAATAAGTGCAAACTTCTCCGATATAGTGTAGACGGGAGAATTCGAAAAGATAGGACTATCATGCGTGGGTGCAATAGAAACAATTTCATTCTTAACATAGGGAACTATAGCAATTTCATCTCCTTAAGCATAATTCATATGGGCATCATGGCCACAAGCATAGCAAGCATCAAGTTCATCAAAAAGGGATATTTCATACGAATCAAAGGAATCATAGCAATTATCATACAAATTATCCTTCGGCAAGCACGAAGGGAAATTAAACAATGTATGATTTGAAGAGTTACTCTCATTAGAAGGTGGGCACGGGTGATCAATCCACTCTTCCTCCTTTTGTTCTTCGCTCTCCTCGTCATCTTTTTCATCTAATGAGCTCGCACTGTCATCAATTTCTTCTTTCATAGTTTCTGCAAAATATTAGTCTCTTCTTGGACGACAGATACTTTCTCAATGAACACATCAATATCGGCATTGTATTCATAATTCTCATAGCAATATTTAAGTATAGAAAAATTTTCAGGTCTATAAACAACATCATCAAAATTTTCACACTTTTCAAACAAAGATTCAATTTCATAAGCACCCTTAAAAGCAACGAATTCTTCTATTCGTTCCACATCATAGTAATCATATATACCATTAGCATAAGAAGCCAAGGTTTCATTATCATTAAATTTACATGAAAAGGGAAGGTGTAGAGCCTTCATCCTAGAGCAACAAGTATAATAATATCTCAAGCATAAATTTTGAGCATACTGATGCAACATATGAATGTGATCCCATAACAGTTTCCCTTTTTGAGTCAAGCGATAATCCCTAAAGTATTCACGTTGATCCAATGTGTCTCCCATTATATAATTGAATGGGGTTTTCTCAGGATTATTAAAGTAGTGCATAATATCTTTCACATAATGAGCATCGAGGGTTTTAGGAGGTTCCTCATCTCCATGAGTAGCAAGTACACCTATTTTTTTTGGTATTTCGTGTTTCATATCCATAACTAATGATAGAGAACAACTTAGAACAGAAAAAAAATCTACTTAGTGATAAAGCAAACAAGCACACACGAGAATATTCACCCCATGCTATTGCTCCCCGACAACGGCGCCAGAAAAAGGTCTTGATAACCCACAAGTATAGGGGATCAGTTGTAGCCTTTGTTGATAAATAAGAGTGTCGAACCCAATGAGGAGCTAAAGGTAGAACAAATATTCCCTCAAGTTCTGTCCACCACCGATACAACTCTACGCACACTTAACCTTTGCTTTACCTAGAACAAGTATGAAAATATAAGTACTTTGTAGGTGTTGTAGGATAGGTTTGCAAGATAATAAAGAGCACGCAAATAAAATCTAGAGGCTGTTTAGATAAAGAAACAACTAAGTTAGTTTTACTAGAGAGCTTTTTGTTATGCAAGAAAGTTATTTGTCCCTAGGCAATCGATAACTAGACCGGTAATCATTATTGCAATTTTATATGAGGGAGAGGCATAAGCTAACATACTTTCTCTCCTTGGATCATATGCACTTATGATTGGAACTCTAGGAAACATCCGTAACTACTAAAGATCATTAAGGTAAAACCCAACCATATCATTAAAGTATCAAGTCCTCTTTATTCCCATACGCAAACAATCTACTTACTCCGGTTTAAGCTTCTGTCACTCTAGCAACCCACCATAAGCGAATCATGAGCATATTGCAAACCCTACAACGGGTATCCCTCATGCTTGCGTGACACGGAGAGCACCATAGGACAACACCAATTATAAAACATACAACTCAAACCAATCATGATCATCAATCAACCCATAGGACAAAACGGATCTACTCAAACATCATAGGATAGCCATACATCATTGGGATATAATATATAGAGTTGAGCACCATGTATAAGTAGAGATTACAGTGGGGAGAAGGGGTGTTGCACCGCTGCATAGAGGGGGAGAGAGTTGGTGATGACGGCGGCGAAGTTGTTGGTGTAGATCGCCGTCACGATGATGGCCCCGACGGCGTTTCGGCGCCACCGGGAGAGAGGGGAAGAGAGCCCCCGTCCTTCTTTTTCTTCCTTGGCCTTCCCCCTAGATGGGAGAAGGATTTCCCATCTAGTCCATGTCCTCCATGGTGGCGGAGGGGCGAGAGCCCCTCCGAGATTTGATCTCTCTCTCTCTCTGTTTCCTTCTATTTCTACGCTCCCGTATTCTGGCCTTTCACCGTTTCTTATATTCCCGGAGATCCGTAACTCCGATTGGGCTTAAATTTTAACACGATTTTTATCCGGATATTAGCTTTCTTGCGCTAGAAGAAGGGCACTGATACGTATCCAATGTATCTATAATTTTTTATTGTTCCATGCTGTTTTATTATCAATCTTGGATGTTCTATAATCATTTTATAGTCATTTTATACCATTTTTTGGTACTAACCTATTGACATAGTGCCAAGTGCCAGTTGCTGTCTTTTCCATGTTTTTTACATCGCAGGAAATCAATATCAGACGGAGTCCAAATGCAACGAAACTTCACGATGATTTTTTATGTACCAAAAGGAAGAAGTTGGGCCCTGGTTGAACCTGGTGGGAGTCCCGAGGAGGGGACAACCCACCAGGGCACGCCAGGAGGCCCAGGCGTGCCTTGGTGGGTTTTGCCCACCTCGGGTGCCCCCCGGACCACCTCTTTGCTCTATAAATACCCCAATATTCCAGAATCCCTAGGAGCGTCGACGAAATATTCATCCAGCCACCGCATAGTCTAGAACCACCAGATCCAATCTAGACACCATCTCGGATGGGGTTCACGACCTCCATTGGTGCCTCTCCGATGATGCGTGAGTAGTTCTTTGTAGACCACCAGATCCAATCTAGACACCATCTCGGATGGGGTAGTTCTTTCTATAAATACCCCAATATTCTAGAAACCCTAGGAGCATCGACAAAATATTCATCCTGCTGCCACAGAGTCTAGAACCACCAGATCCAATCTAGACACCATCTCAGATGGGGTTCACCACCTCCATTGGTGCCTCTCTGATGATGCGTGAGTAGTTCTTTGTAGACCTTCGGGTCTGTAGTTAGTAGCTAGGTGGCTTTCTCTGTCTCTCCCTGCATTCTCAATACAATGGTCTCTTGGAGATCCATATGATGTAACTCTTTTGTGATGTGTTTGTTGGGATCTGATGAACTTTGAGTTTATGATCAGTCATATCTTTTTATATCCATGGAAGTTATTTGAGTTTCCTTGATCTCTTATATGCATGATCTCTTATAGCCTCGTATTTCTTCTCCGATATTTGGATTTTGTTTGGCCAACTTGATCTATTTGTCTTGCAATGGGAAGAGGTGCCCGGTACTGGGTTCAATCTTACGGTGCTTGATCCTAGTGACAGATAGGGAACCGACACGTATGTATTGTTGCTAATAAGGATAAAAAGATGGGATCTATATCTAACACAATAGATAGACGGATCTTGTCTACATCATGTCATCATTCTTATTGCATTACTCCGTTTTTCCATGAACTTAATACACTAGATGCATGCTGGATAGCGGTCGATGTGTGGAGTAATAGTAGTAGATGCACACAGGAGTCGGTCTACTAATCTTGGACGTGATTCCTATGTAATGATCATTGCTTGGATATCGTCATAATTATTTGAGGTTCTATCAATTGCCCAACAGTAATTTGTTTACCCACCGTTTGCTATCTTTCACGAGAGAAGCCACTAGTGAAACCTACGGCCCCCGGGTCTTCTTTCTCATATATTTGCTTGTGGTCTACTTTTCCTTTGCATTTTTATTCATATCTATTAAACAAAAAATACAAAAATACTTTGCTGCACTTTATTTACTTGCGATCTATTGTTTCAATCTACTACAATTTTCTGGCATCGTTACCCGAAGGGGATTGACAACCCCTTTAACACGTCGGGTTGCGAGGTGTTGTTATTTGTGTGCAGGTGTTGTTTATGTTGTGTTGCTTGGTTCTCCTACTGGTTCGATAACCTTGGTTTCTTCACTGAGGGAAATACCTACCGTCGCTGTGTTGCATCATCCCTTCCTCTTTGGGGAAATACCGCGTAGCTTAGAGAGCAATCAAAAGGAATTTTTGGCACCGTTGCCGGGGAGGATCTTCAACATAACCAGGTTCCTAATCACAAATCTCATCTCCTTGCAATTTACATTATTTTCCATTTGCCTCTCGTTTTCCTCTCCCCCACTTCACAAAATTTGTCGTTTTATTCGCCTCTCTTTTTCTGTTCACCGTTTCCTTGCCAGATCTGTTTTTGCGTGCATTCTTGTTTGCCGTTATGGATAGTTCTTCCTCTATTGCTTGCACTCCCGAGGACGAAGTCCTCAACTTTAAAAAAAGGGGAGGAGAAAATTTAAAAGATGCTCTGATGCATATAGCCAAGATACATGTAACACATTGCTACTCTGTCATGGTTATGCTCTCACATGCTGCTCTATTCCATACTCACATGATTGCATACATGTAGGGGGAGCCCATGCATGTTACATGTCTTTCCAAAGCTTTACTTGCTATTCTCTGTATCTTTATCTAAAGCTTTGATATATGTTGCCATCAATTACCAAAAAGGGTGAGATTGAAAGCACAAGTGCTTCCTGGGTGATTTTGATAATTAATGACAACATATCCCTTATTGGACTAATACTTTTACCTAGTATGTTTCAGACAAGTTCAACAAATTAGGTGGCATGGACTAAAGGATGTGGAACCCCTTCAAGATGCTAAGTACAAAGGATTGGCTCAAGCTTCAAGAACCGAGACTCTACATTTTCTATTTCAGTGATCCAAGATCACATTAAGTCTATAGGAAAAGCCAATACTATCAAGAGGGGATGAGGTGTTGCTTAATGGCTTGCTTGCTCAAAAGTGCTTAGTGATATGCTCCAAAACCCTCAACTATCTTTCCACATCCACATATAACCTAAATCAAAAGTCTAACTCTACCCCACCGATTCTTTCTATCCGGCGCCACCGAGTTCAGATGTCATAACCACTGCCACAAACCCTAGGCAAATCGGTTTCACCGATAGGGATCTCGGTCTCACCGAGATGGGATTGCAATCTCACTGTGTATGTCCATTACCAAAATTGGTCCCACCGAGTTTGAGCAATCGGTACTACCGAGATTACAATGCAAACTCTCCGGTCAGCTTATTACCAAAATCGGTTCCACCGAGTTTGTGTAATCGGTCTCACCGAGTTTTCCTGACCAACCCTCTATTAGCTTATTACCAAAATCGGTCCCACCGAGTTTGTAATCGGTCTCACCGAGATTACGTTATGCCCTAACCCTAACCATATCGGTCCTACCGAGTTGCATCTCAGTCCCACCGAAAATCCTAATGGTTACTAGGTTTACTAAATCGGTCCGACCGAGTTTCTCAATTTGGTCTCATCGAGATTGGTAAATTGTGTGTAACGGTTAGATTTTGTGTGGAGGCTATATATACCCCTTCACCCACTCTTCATTCGTGGAGAGAGCCATCAGAACATATCTACACTTCCAATACATATTTTCTGAGAGAGAACCACCTACTCATGTGTTGAGGCCAAGATATTCCATTCCCACCATATGAATCTTGATCTCTAGCCTTCCCCAAGTTGCTTTCCACTCAAATCTTCTTTCCACCAAATCCAAATCCCGTGAGAGAGAGTTGAGTGTTGGGGAGACTATCATTTGAAGCACAAGAGCAAGGAGTTCATCATCAACACACCATTTGTTACTTTTTGGAGAGTGGTGTCTCCTAGATTGGCTAGGTGTCACTTGGGAGCCTCCGACAAGATTGTGGAGTTGAACCAAGGAGTTTGTAAGGGCAAGGAGATCGCCTACTTTGTGAAGATCTACCGCTAGTGAGGCAAGTCCTTCGTGGGCGATGGCCATGATGGAATAGACAAGGTTGCTTCTTCGTGGACCCTTCGTGGTGGAGCCCTCCGTGGACTCGCGCAACCGTTACCCTCCGTGGGTTGAAGTCTCCATCAACGTAGCACCACCTATCGGCACCACGACAAAAACATCCGTGTCTCCAATTGCGTTTAAGTTCTCCAAAACCCTTCCCTTTACATTCTTGCAAGTTGCATGCTATACTTTCCGCTGCTCATATACTCTTTGCATGCTTGCTTGATATGTATTGTGTTTGTTAAACTTGTGCCAAAACTCCACTTCAACTTAAAGAAATTAAAAAAAACTGCAACTTTTAGTACTTAGTGTCTAATCACCCCCCCTCTAGACACCTCTTCTCGATCCTACAATTTGTATCAGAGCATTGGTCTCCATTGCCTTGGTTTAAACACCTTTGGAGGAAGATGGATGTGTCTACTTTAGGGATTCTTAGACATAGAGTGCCTATTCTTGATGGAGAATATTTTCATGAGTGGAAAAATGAAATGCTTGAGATTTTCAATAAATATCACTTGAACAAGTACATTGCTAGCCCTTGTGCACCTCATATTGATCCTTTGCATCCCACACTCGAAGAAGATCTTGACATGATTCGCAATCTTAGAACCATAAATCTTATCATAAGAGGATTGCCTAAAAATTTGATTGCTAGTTTGCCTACTCTAGGTTGTGCCTATACTATATGGAAATTTCTTGAGGAACGATTTCCGAATTATTCCTTGAAAAATTTAGACGAAATTCTCCATAAGTCTATTGCTTTGAGTAAGATGAATTCTAGTGATCCTAGCTTTGGTGATTGTCTATTTGAGCTTACCAATCTCATGCGTGCCATAGGAAATGTTGGAATCATTAGCGATATCATATCCAAAGCTATTAGAATTCATAAAGGTGACCATTGTGATGATCATTTGTCTAATGAATTACCCTCTCTAGGAATTGATCAATCACAAAATGATGTTGAACATGGATACTATGATGAGGATGATGATAGTGACTATGATCTTGATGATGCGATGATACACTTTGGTCTTATGGCAAATCTTCGTGGCTACATGGCTGGAGGAAAGGAATGGGTCCTTGATAGTGGATGTACTGATCATATGACCGGATATAAAGACATGTTCCATGAGCTTGCTGGAAACGATGGCCCTCGAAAGTATGTCACTTTTGGTGATAATTCAAAGGGTAAGGTGGTTGGCCTTGGTAAGGTGGCCATATCACATTATAGCTCCATACAAAATTTCATGCTCGTTGAATCTCTTGGCTACAACTTACTTTCAGTATCTAGACTTGCTGATTTCGGTTTCAATGTCCTATTTACTGAAGTAGACTGCCAAGTGTTTCGTAGAGATAATCATAAAATGCTCTTTACCAGTGTACGTAGAGGTGATCTATACATTGTTGATTTCACTAAAAGGGCTCAACCTAAAACTTGCTTAATTGCTAAATCTTCTAAAGGCTGGTTGTGGCATAGAAGACTAGGCCATGTGGGCATGCAAAACCTTGACAAACTAATTAAAGGAAATCATATCCTTGGCATTAACGATGTCATATTTGACAAGGATAGACTTTGTAGTGCTTGTCAAGCAAGGGAACAAGTTGGAGGAAGTCATCGCGCTAAGAACATCATGACCACAAGAAGACCACTCGAGCTACTTCACATGGATCTCTTTGGTCCAAATGCCTACAAGAGTCTCGGTGGTAACTCATTTGGTCTAGTCATAGTTGATGATTTTGAAGATTTACGTGGGTGTTCTTTCTTGATGACAAATCACAGGTCCAAAAGATCTTCAAAAACTTTGCTAGGAAGTCCCAAAATCAATTTGACGTGAAGATCAAGAAGGTTCGGAGCGACAACGGAACGGAGTTCAAGAACGCAAATGTGGACACCTTTCTTGATGAAGAAGGGATTTCACATGAGCTCTTAGCTACGTACACACCTCAACAAAATGGAGTTGTTGAGAGGAAGAACCGGACTCTTATCGAGATGGGAAGAACGATGCTTGATGAGTACAAGACACCAAAACACTTTTGGGCGGAAGCAGTTGAGACAGCTTGTCATGCAACAAATCGCTTGTATCTTCACAAGCTACTCGGCAAGACGGCATACGAGCTCCTCAATGTAACAAACCCCAAGTTGGATACTTTTGAGTATTCGGCTCAAAGTGCTACATTCTTGATAAGCATCGTCGTTCTAAATTTGCTCCTAATTCTCATGAAGGTTTCCTACATGGTTATGGCTCAAACTCTCAACATACCGTGTCTACAACAATTTCACCCGAAAGGTTGAAGAAACGGTAGATGTGAAGTTTGATGAATCTAACGGCTCGCAAGTAGAGCAATTGCCAATTGATGTAGGAGACAAAGATCCCTCGGAAGCAATCCAAGACTTGTCTATTTGCAAGATTCGTCCAACGGAGATGAAGGAAAGTACCTCGTCCGTCCAAGTGGAAGCTTCTACCTCATGGCAAGGTGACCCAAGAGTTGATACAGAAGCATCCACAAGCGGGACACACCAAGATGATGAAAACGAGGAAGTGCACCAAGACGAACGTCAACAACCTCCTTCTCCACCACGACAATAGAATGATAACGCTAACAATGAAGAAGGCCAAGAAGAAGAACAAGATGAAGAAGATGTTCAGCCAAGACCCAAGCAAAAGCTCTCACAAGTTTGAGCAAGAATTGCTAGAGATCATCCCGTTGAGCAAATCTACAATGATATCCAAACCGAGAGAATCACTTGCTCTAAAACTCGTTTGGCTAACTTTTGTGAACATTACTCATTATCTCTAGCATTGAACCAATGAAGGTTGAAGAAGCATTGGAGGATCCGGACTGGATAAATGCTATGCATGAAGAGCTACACAACTTTGAGAGAAATCAAGTGTGGACATTGGTCGAGAAGCCCGACAACAACCACAACATCATTGGTACCAATTGGGTGTTTCGCAACAAGCAAGATCAAGATGGACAAGTGGTTCACAACAAAGCACGTCTCGTCGCCCAAGGCTACACATAAGTCGAATGGACTATGCTGAGACATATGCTCCCGTTGCTAGACTTGAGTCCATTCGCATCTTACTTGCTTATGCAAATCACCATGATATCACTTTGTACCAAATGGACATTAAAAGTGCTTTTCTAAATGGTGAAATTGAGGAGGAAGTTTATGTCAAACAACCTCCCGGCTTTGTCAATCCTAAGAAACCTAATCATGTCTACAAACTTCACAAAGCCCTTTATGGTCTTAAACAAGCTCCTAGAGCATGGTATAAATGCTTGACCAAGTTCCGTATTGCAAAAGGCTTTGAAATTGGAAAAATAGATTCTACTCTTTTTACTAAAAGGGTTAATGGAGAACTATTTGTATGCCAAATTTATGTTGATGATATTATATTTGGATCAACTAACCCTCATTTTAGTGAAAAGTTTGGGAAGCTAATGTCGGAGAAGTTTGAGATGTCTATGATGAGTGAACTCAAATTATTTCTTGGCTTGCAAATCAAGCAAACTAAGGAAGGTACCTTTGTCTCTCAGACAAAGTACACCAAGGACTTATTCAAGAAGTTCAATATGCAAGAATGCAAAGGTATGACCACACCCATGCCTACTAGTGGACATCTTGATTTGGCCAAAGATGGTGAACCGGTTGATCAAAAGGTTTATCGCTCTATGATTGGTTCATTATTATATCTATGTGCTTCACGTCCCGATATCATGCTAAGTGTGTGCATGTGTGCACGATTTCAAGCTACTCCTAAGGAATGTCATCTTAAGGCCGTGAAGAGGATAGTGAGATACTTAATTCATACACCAAATTTTGGCATTTGGTATCCAAAGAGGGCTTCCTTTGATCTTGTTGGCTACCCCGACTCGGACTATACCGGGGACAAGGTTGATAGAAAGTCCACTTCGGGTACGTGTCAATTCCTTGGTAGATCTCTTGTGTCTTGGTATTCCAAGAAACAAAACTCGGTATCCTTATCCACCGCCGAAGCGGAATACATTGCCGCAGGTTCATGTTGTGCTCAATTACTTTGGATGACCCAAACTCTTAAAGATTATGGGATATATGTGAAAAATGTTCCATTGCTTTGTGACAATGAAAGTGCTATCAAGATTGCTCACAATCCAATGCAACATTCTCGAACTAAGCATATTGAAGTTCGTCATCATTTCATTCGAGATCACGTTGCTAAGGGTGACATAAACCTTAAGCATGTTCGCACCGATAAGGAATTAGCGGATATATTCACTAAACCACTTGATGAGAACACGTTTTGCAGGTTAAGAGGTGATTTGAACATCATTGATGCTTCAAACTTGGAGTAGGAACTCCATTGGATACATGCAAGACTTGAGCTTATGACTAATCCTTGATATTTCTCCTATGATGATTATCTTATGTCTTGGAAAATTTGCATCTTGCATGTTATCTAACCCTTGTAGGTGCTTGGATGAATCTAATTCTATGAGATTGCAACTCTCTCACATCTTGAGCAATCTCTACATCACCAAGTCTCTACACAATGGTGGTTGAAGACAAGGAAGCACGAAACGGTTCAAACATATCCTTTGACGAACTCTATGTTGAATTTCATAATTGTCATGATTGGATACACAAGTGCTCTTCCTTGCAAAAACTAACCCATGTAGGTAGATGAACTCAAACTCCAAGTGGTGCTCCCAACTCTTGATGCGCTACATCAACCTTGAGCAACCCACACAAGTTCAACTACATGATCACGATCAACACCACAATCCAAGGTATGTTATTCCATCTTAGAGAAGCTTTATTCCAAGTCATGAGTCAAAGCAACTCGACAAGATGAGAATACATCAAGATGCTTAAACGAAAAATGGTAATCCCATTTTGAGCTTAAACGATGAGTATGACCTATGATCAAGCGAT
This sequence comes from Aegilops umbellulata, assembly GCA_032464435.1. NCBI lineage: Eukaryota > Viridiplantae > Streptophyta > Magnoliopsida > Poales > Poaceae > Aegilops > Aegilops umbellulata. The sequence continues at coordinate 95,497,218 of CP136055.1, forward strand.
CTCACTTGACTCCTAAGTCAATATACTCTAATATAGGTGACTTTGTCACCGCCCAACTCTAGATGAAGTTCTCTTATGTTCCTTTTGTGCTTTTGCATTTGTCTCATGCATATTTATTTCCCCTTTCAAAACAACAACAACAAAAAAAACTTCATCTAGATCTTTTAGTTTCTTTTCTTTGTTTTATGTTCTGCATTTTCAGCATCCAATTCATTGCAAATCTTTGTGAGATCTCATTTTCCTAGTGAGCTGAGGTGACAAGTGTTTTTCTCTGTGATGAACTCGGTTCCACCGGTTTCATGTCTCCAGTCTAGCCGAAGTATTTCGGTGCAACCGAGGCATCCAACTCGGTGACACCGATTTCACTACAAGAAAAACAACTTGCCACTTATTTCTGCCTCATTCTTGATCCAGCTCCACTCAATGAATCTTGTCCTCTGCAAGCATCACATTTACCTTAATACTCTGAACTGTGATTCAAGGACCGAACCCACTCACAACAAATTCCAGAAAACCCTTCTTGGAAATTGATGTCAAAGGGGGAGAGAGAGATCACATCAAAGCTTAATCATATCTCTAGGGGGAGAGATCTCTTGGGGGAGTGAATACTCCAGGAAAGAGTAATCTTCAAGGATCCCAGATGCTTGATGTTCAAGGGGAGAGATGTAACATGTCTTCTTGGGGGAAAGACATGTTCATATGTGCTTATTTGCATTAGCTCTGTTCATCTATTTATTTGAGCTCTGATTTTCTGTTCCCTATCTTCTCCCAATATCCCATAATAGATTCAGGGGGAGCAAGACTTCCAAGGGAAAGAAAATTCTTAAATTCATTGCATATCTTTCTCTTTGGGGACATGTCAATATCTATTGTGGTACTCTGTACTCACTCTACATGTCATCCCAGTCTTGGTACTCTTGTGGTTTCTTTTGTTTGCTCTAGCTAGTAGGTGCATCTGTGTTATCTAACCTTGTTTACGCAGGCTCATCTCATCCTAGCCAACTCAAGACCACAAGCTAAAGTATATGCATCATAGTCATGTGTATGAGGAATTCATGCTAATGTACATACTGTTTGCAAGAAGGACTCATGGGCATGAAGGTACCTTTCCCGTATTCATATCCTTTGCTATGATGCAGATAGCCAAGATACATGTAACACACTGCTACTCTGTCATGGTTATGCTCTCACATGCTGCTCTATTCCATACTCACATGATTGCATACATGTAGGGGGAGCCCATGCATGTTACATGTCTTTCCAAAGATTTACTTGCTATTCTCTGTATCTTTATCTAAAGCTTTGATATATGTTGCCATCAATTACCAAAAAGGGGGAGATTGAAAGCACAAGTGCTCCCTGGGTGTTGGGGATATAACTATTTGTGTAAGCCGCCCAGGAGGGGCCGGGTTACGCAAAGAAGACTCACTGTGAAAGAAGCCCAATACCCAGCATAAGGATGGCGGTTCATATGGTTTAAAGCCCACGGGCGGCTTAAGGCCCATAGTGATAAAACCGCCATGATGGCATGACTTGTAACATAAGGTAGAAGTAACTAGTCACCGAGCCGGACACTGTTTATGAGCCGGCCGGGACTCTGTAGGCCGCAGGGCGTCAACCCGTGTATATAAGGGGACGACCCGCTGTCGGCTTAGGAAAAAAACAACCAATCGAGAACCGGGCATAGCGTATCTCGCTCCCTGGTCATCGAAACCTCAAGCAATACCAACCCAACTAGATGTAGGCCTTCCTTCACCGCAAGGGGCTGAACTAGTATAAACCTCTCGTGTCCTTTGTCCCGATTAACCCCTTTAAGATTCCTAGTTGCGATGGCTCCATGCTTAAGTCCTTGCAAGAGGACATCTGCCGTGACAATTCCACGACAGTTGGCGCCCACCGTGACGGGAGTAGCCACTAGAACCGGCGGTGTTCCTTGTCTGGTACCAGCTCTGCGTAATGTACGTCTGCCCAAGGACTTCAAGGGACCTCGAAAGGTGCCGAATTACACGGCCGACTTACAGCCCGGGGCATGGATTGAAAGTTACGAGATGGCCATGGAGCTGTTAGAAGTCAGTGACGCAGCAATGGCTAAGTATTTCACCATGATGTTGGATGGAACAGCCCAGTCTTGGTTAAAGGGTTTACCTCCCAACTCCATTAGTTCATGGGTAGAGCTAAAAGCCCGGTTCATCCAGAATTTCAAGGACACTTGCAAGCAATCTATGTCGATTGTGGACTTAACAAATTGTAAGCAAGAGGAGGGTGAATCCACAACACAATGGGTGCGCCGGGTCAAGGAGATTATACATTCATCTGACAAGATGGATGCCGGCTCTGCAGTCCTCATGTTGGAAAAGAATTGCCGCTTTGAGCCGCTGAGACAGAAGCTGGGGCGCCTCAAGCGTGATTGCGATGATATGGGCACGCTAATGGCAGCTTTGGTCAAGTACGCCGATTCTGATAGTACCAAGGATCCCGCGTCTGACGAGGAAAAGACAAGGAAGGGAAAAAAGAACGACAATGGAAAGGGTCAGCAGCGTAAGGCGGAGGGTAACCCGAAGTTTGTAGCCAATGCCAATGCGCAGGGTAACAATCAGAGACGTAAGGGAAAACCGCCCCCTCGATCTGGCGGATCTGGCCCATCCCTTGAGCAGCTACTCAATGAGCCCTGCCCAAAACACGGCACCCGGGAACGACCCGCCACTCACTTGTGGAAAGATTGTGCGATTATGAAGGCTTTCAAGAACTCCAATACGTTTGACGATAATCATGGTCCGGGTGGCGGCTCAGGAGCTGGTGGTTTCCATGGCCCGGGTGGCGGCTCAAATTCCGGCTTTCAGGGAAATCAAGGCGGCTATAATCAACAACAGTCTGGTCAAGGAGGACAACAGCAGCAGTCGGGTTATCAGAGCCATCCGAAACAGCTGAATAGTGGGCAGTACCACGTGTTCACCACTAGCTTATGCAAGCGTGATCAGGAAGTTCATAAGAGGGCTGTGAATTCTGTTGAGCCGGCAGTCCCTCGTTACTTGAGGTGGTCAGAACAACCCATTGTCTGGAGTAGGGAGGACCACCCTCCCCGGGTTGATAATCCGGGTCAACTAGCCCTGGTGGTGGCTCCGCAAGTCGGTGGATATAAGTTCACTAAGGTGCTCATGGACGGAGGTAGCAGCATCAACATCCTCTATTATGAGACCTTTCGGCGCATGGGTTTAACTGACAAAAATTTAAGGACATCCAACACCGTTTTCCATGGAGTGGTGCGTGGTAAGTTGGCATATCCTGTCGGTAAGATTGAGCTGGAGGTGGCCTTTGGAGACGAGCATGATTCTAGGGCTGAGAAGTTAACCTTTGAGGTGGTCAAAATCAAGAGTCCATATCACGTTTTGTTCGGGCGGCCGTCTTATGCCAGGTTCATGGCGCGACCGTGTTATGTTTATTTACAGCTCAAGATGCCGGGTTACAAGGGCACCATCACTGTGCATGGAAGTCGAAACGTGGCCCTGGAGTGTGAAGAAGGTGACGCGGCTTATGCCGAGTCGGTCTGCGCAGCGGAGGAACTCAAATTTTATCAAGATAACATTGACCCGGCGGACATGACTTCCATCAAGAAGCCAACCACAGAACATGACTCGGCAACCACAGCCGCCAGGTTAGGTCCAGGACCTTTCAAGAAGGCGACTTAGTGCTCCGACTCGTCCAGGATCAATCTGACATGCACAAGTTATCCCCTCCTTGGGAAGGACCCTTTGTGGTCAGTAAGAATCTGAACAACGGGTCATACTACCTTATTGATGTTCGAGAGCACAAAGACTCACGTAAGTCGGAGGAGGAGACCCGCCAGCCGTGGAATATCGCTCATCTTCGGCCTTACTATACTTAAGCCACCGGCTCTAATATAGCTGTCGATACCCTCTTGATCGACATACTGCCAAGCTCACTTGGGGGCTTCCTGATCATATCTGAATCATAGCTTAACCCCTTTGGGTTTGACGTGGATCGTATTCGAATCAGCGTCATTAAACAACTCTTATGGTCACTTGGGGGCTTCCTGTTCAAACATAGGTCGTATTCGAACCAAAGAGAACATAGCTGTCGATACCCATTTGATCGGCATCGCCACAGCCACTGGGGGCTATATGATCGTATCCGAATCTTAGCTTAACCCCTTTGGAACGGTTCACTGATCGTATTCGAATCAGAAGCCTTTTAACTTTGTTTATTATTCATCATGTTTTATAAGTGTCAATATTTGGTTATATTGAGATCTTCTTTAAAGTACAATAGGTTGGATCATAATTCTCCGGGTTAATAAGTTACCCCGGGTTACTAAGTACCAGGTGAACCTTTATATATCAATTTTCCGGAGTTAAATTTACCCTCAGGGGTTGGGTTATATAAACCGGAGAGATAACCGCAAGCATCGTAGGTATGTCATTATGGTTGTGTCTACTAAGTCTAATCATAAGTTGTCTTTCCTAAAATTGTTTGGTGTATACTCTGGGTTATCAAAGCATTATTTGACCCCTAATGCGGTAAGTCACCAAGGGATTTCTGTTTGTCTTATGTGTAGGGTGATACAGGTAAATCTCCATAAAGGCATAACAGATTAATATAAACTGCGAGTGCATAGTAATGGCGGCTTATGCAAGTATCAAGTGCCATAAGCATGCGCGAAGGCATGACAAAAATCGAGTTTCTCTACTCTATTACAAGACTCCCCGAGTCTAAATAGTGAGGCATTGTTTTGCCAAGAACATAAACATATGACACCCGACGTCTCCACTCTTCTGGTGGGCTTGATGATTCCGGGTTATCCTTCTCCGCCTCTCCATCGGTTGCCCTGTCCTGGAAGGTTGATGAGGTCCAATCAATGCCACTCAAGGCTTCAAACTCAGCTTCATCATCAATTAAACCAGTTGGGTCGACGTCAGGGGCGAAAGTGTGCTTACGAGTTGGAGGAATCAGGCTGATTTGATGGTAATGAGGAGTTGGAACCCTCCGGTTCTCATTATCGTAACCCGGCTGATACTTGTTCAGATCAGTGTCATTCCCAATAAGAGTAGCCACAGGGCGTATGTCTTTCACACAGGCGGTAAAGTCTGCCTCATTAAATAAGGTGCCATCTTCTTTCAGGCTCGGGTATCCAAGAGCAATGTCGGCCGGCTCTAGTTCTGGAATCCATGCTTTAGCTCAGCTCAACACGGCTATGGCCCCGGCTCTTGCGGATGCCCGTCTTAGCTCTTGAACCCACTGAGGGAGCACATCAAGCCGTTTCAACACATCTTGAAGGAGAAGGAGCGTCATTAGATAAAGCCGCAACGGCCAGAGCGCGTTGTGACCCGGCGTAAACTTGTTCCACCAGAGTATACACTGCCTTCAGCTTGATTGCCATATTCTGCTTGAGGTTGGTGCTCCTGGGGCCTATATTGTTATAAACATAAGGTGAGCCAGAGGTAAGAATTAAGGTGTTCATCAAAGAAAGGTTTGCAGTATTTAAGTTTTTACATATATCGTTACTTACCAAAGATGGCTGAGACCATCCGAGATATCTGGCGCTTTAAGCCGGACAGCTCGGTGTTTACTTCCGCAAGTGATGCTTCTGCTGTCTTGGCCCAGGTCACCAGTAAGGCTTTTTCATCAGCCCAGGCTTTCTTCTCTGTTTCAAAATTCTTCTTCAAATTCTCTTGTTCAGAGACGCTGACTTCAAACTTGGAGTTGGCTTTTTGAATTTCAAGCTCCTGGGCTGACAGCCGGCTCTTCAGGTCAGCAATCTCCGACTCAAATTGACTTATGGTGGCCTGCGTTGTTACCGAATAATAGTCAAGATCATGATAAATAACAGTAAAGTCCCAAGCACTTTACAAGCAAAGGTACTTGGCACTTAGGGGCTAATGTATACCGAAGCTTTCTAACAGTATAAGCCGAGCCTGGATATTAAGTCCCAAGCACTTTGCAAGCAAAGATACTTGGCACTTGGGGGCTAATGTGTATCGCAAGTTAAAAATATTGTGCTACAGCCGGTTTAAATATTTTCTCTTTCAGCCGGGCAAGCAGCTCTAACAATTTTTCTAAGTCTATAGCATATTTACTCATAAGCAATAGACTTGGGGGCTGGTACAGTAAGTGTGCTGGAAAGTAAGGAAGCATAAGTCATACCTCAGATTTTTTCTGTATTTGCTTCACCATGTCAATTTCCAGGTCACGGCTGCTCTGCACCTGGTCGATATAGCCCGAGATGATCTCTCCAATACTCAAATGAGTATAGTTGGTGATATCCATCTTGGCCTTAGGGCGTTCTAGCAACTCTTCTTTAGCAGAACATTTGGCAAGGACTGTGGGCCGGGCCGGTTCAACAAACTGGGTCTTGAGTATTTCCACCTCTAAGTTGGCTGTCTTGGCCGGGATAGGCGCTTACGGGTTAATGAAACTATCAAGAATATCTTCAGCAGGCGGATCAGAAGTTGGTGCTGGAATATCTTGAGCCGGTTCAGGCGGCGGCTGATGTGTGGAAGAGCCGGGGGCAGCTGCGCCTGTCTGCTCTGGTTCAGTTGTAATAGGGTCTTGGGCCGGCGTGTCCTTCTTTGTTTTCTTCCTGGGTTTAACTTGCACGCTATGGACAAAACAGAAGAGTGAGCACAGAAATATGAAGAAGGGAAAACATAAGGTAAATAAATTGATATTACCCAGGGGCAGTTTTAAAAGCCGGCATGTTTGACTGCATGGATTCGCCAGATGAAGGAGAAGTATCCTGGTAATTGGAGTCAGATAAGTTGAGAGGCTGACGGATTAGACCCGCCAAAGGTGAAAAAGGGTATAAGTTGGAGATAACCTCAGAACAACGTTTCTGGGTTATGTCAGGCAAGCCGGAGGAAAGCTCAGCATCCTTACTAGTCCGGGTCTGCCTCCGGTTTTCAAATTGCTGTTGCTTCAAAAGAAAGTCAGGATCTTGGTAAGCCAAAGGGTGTGAAAATCTTACTTTCCGGGTTACTCTTCGAATTTTCTGACACGACCGAAGCTCTAAGTCGGAGGAGATTATAGTTACCTCTTCCTCAACGGGTTGGCTGTTTCCCGTGTCTTCCTGAAAGGGGGATAATGTTAGTAAGATAATGATAAGGGAGCAAGGGAAGTTGAAAGGTTACCTCTTCCTCATTGTCATCAGAATCATCAAGTTGGAACATCTCAGAAGCACTTGGCTTTCTTTTCCTTGAAGTGGTAGGCTTGGTGGTTTTTCTTTCGGCTCTCTTGGCCGCCCTGGCTTGCTTGGCCGCTTCATGGTCATACTGGACTTTCCAGAAGTTGTCATTGGCCTGTAAAGAGTTATAGAAGGTTATGAATAAGAATGAAGTATAACATAGTAAAAAGTAATTACTGGGACTTACTGCAGGGGCCGGGTTCTTCTTGCAGAAGGGCAGTAAGCCGAAGGCGTTACTGGTTACTGTACCCTCCTTCAACAAAGACTGAGTGGTAGCCTCCACTACATCATCGGGTAAGTCGTCGGGACTATGACGCTGATGATCATGTTTCTCGCCTAAGTAGTTACACATTAAGCCGGGGCGGCGGCTTAACGGAATCATTCTCCAAGCAACCCAAACTCGGACCAGGTCGATGCCATCTAAGACGTTCCCCACAAGAGCTTTGATTTTCTTGATAATGGGGGTGAGTGGCAGGCGCTCGATAGCAGTCAACTTGTCCAGCAGCGGGTGAGTAGACTCAAGGCGCAATGCGCGAAAGCCGGGCAGTGGGTTCTCACCAGCCGGAGAAGTGTCCTGGCAGTAGAACCATGTCTGGTTCCAGTCCTTCGGATGACTCGGCAGTTCAGCGTAAGGGAACAGGCAGTCTCTCCGCCTTTGAATAGATATGCCACCAAGTTCCAGACTGGGCCCGTTGGCACGTTCATTCTGCCGGTTTAAATAGAACAATTCTCTGAAAAAAGTAGGCTGGGCTCCTCTCAAAGATAGACCTCACAGAAGACTTGGAAGTTGCAGATATTGGACACGGAATTGGGCCCGATGTCTTGAGGTCTTAAGTCAAAAAAGTGCAAAACATCTCTAAAGAATTTTGAACCGGGTGGAGCAAATCCCCGGCTCATATGATCCGTAAAAACTACTACCTCCCCTTCTTTGGGATGAGGTTTCTCCTCGGACGGATCAGGAGCACGATAAGACATGACCTCCTTCTTAGGCAAATGGCCAGACTTCACAAATTCAGATAGCTTGCTCTCTGTGACAGTAGACGGGACCCAATTGCAGGTCACAGGGGCCTTGGGAGCTTTAGGTGCCATGGTGTAAGTGGGAGCCTATGACAAAGTAAAAATTCTGGGTTAACCCATAACCTGGAGGAGAGCATTTTTAATTTATTCAAGGTGGCGGCTTAAGAAGGGGCCTAATGACATATAGGTGACTATGCAATGATGTTTACACCGCTGCAGGTATCAAAGGTAATTAAAATTTTCTTAAGTCGCCAGAAGCAAGCGGTGCTGACAACCGGGGTTGTCTTAAACCGGTCACATGGACTACTATGGCTAAAACAGATTCAACAGATGTAATTTTCGGCTAAGTGTGGGACAAACATGTTTCACAAGTTGCAATTGTTATTTTGGATCAAACGGTCGCTCTGGAAAGAAAAACTTCTAGACGTAAAACAGGGCAGAGAAGTTCATGCACTCGTTAATGGCTTCCAAACAAGGGAAATGCGATCTATTTTTATGCAAGATAAGCCCAGACAATCGCCGCAGCAGTTCTATGTTGTTTTTGCGATCTAAACAGTACATTGTAGGTGAAAACTAGCAAGGGTTGGCATCGGGCGGCGATGAACGCCGACGAACTCAAGACAGTTCCGATGCAGATCTAAGGAAGGGAAGAAGAAGAACTCACGGATGTGGACAAGCTGCGGAGGTTCGCCGTGGATCTCTGGTCGGATTCAGGTTGATGCAGCGGCCTGAGTTGGTGAAGATGAGGAGTTCGACGGCGGCGACGGCGGCGACGGCGGAGCTCGAGAGGCAGCAAGAGGAGGAAGACGACTGAAAGGGGGGAAAATGGAAGACCTAGGTCGTACCTATTTATAAGGGAAGGCCGACTGAGACAATGCGAGAAACGAGGAGGCCAAACATCATTATCCAGCGGCCCCGACGCCTCGGTTTTCGGGATGGTCAGTAAAGGCAAAGATCCATTGAGGATATGGCGGAATAAAATATGAAGTAAGTGGAAGATGACGTCACGGCGGGTTATCATGAATCCAGAAGATGATGTCACAGCGGGTTACGACCTTTGCACTGATAGAAGATAGGAAGACGTATTTTTAAGGTATTTTAAGATTGACATGAACCGGTCCAAATCAATCTGGGGCCTAATGTTGGGGATATAACTATTTGTGTAAGCCGCCCAGGAGGGGCCGGGTTACGCAAAGAAGACTCATTGTGAAAAAAGCCCAAGACCCAACATAAGGATGGCGGTTCATATGGTTTAAAGCCCATGGGCGGCTTAAGGCCCATAGTGATAAAACCGCCATGATGGCATGACTTGTAACATAAGGTAGAAGTAACTAGTCACCGAGCCGGACACTATTTATGAGCCGGCCGGGACTCTGTAGGCCGCAGGGCATCAACCCATGTATATAAGGGGATGACCCGCCGGCGGCTTAGAAAAAAAACAACCAATCGAGAATCGGACATAGCGTATCTCGCTCCCTGGTCATCAAAACCTCAAGCAATACCAACCCAACTAGACGTAGGCCTTCCTTCACCGCAAGGGGCTGAACTAGTATAAACCTCTCGTGTCCTTTGTCCCGATTATCCCCTTTAAGCTTCCTAGTTGCGATGGCTCCATGATTAAGTCCTTGCAAGAGGACATCTGCCATGACAATTCCACGACACTGGGTGATTTTGATAATTAATGACAACATATCCCTTGTTGGACTAATACTTTTACCTAGTATGTTTCAGACAAGTTCAACAAATTAGGCGGCGTGGACTAAAGGATGTGGAACCCCTTCAAGATGCGAAGGACAAAGGATTGGCTCAAGCTTCAAGAATCGAGACTCTACATTTTCTATTTCAGTGATCCAAGATCACATTGAGTCTATAGGAAAAGCCAATACTATCAAGAGGGGATGAGGTGTTGCTTAATGGCTTGCTTGCTCAAAAGTGCTTAGTGATATGCTCCAAAACCCTCAACTATCTTTCCACATGCACATATGACCTAAGCCAAAAGTCTAACTCGGCCCCACCTATTCTTTCTATCCGGCGCCACCAAGTTCAGATGTCATAACCACTGCCACAAACCCTAGGCAAATCGGTTTCACCGATAGGGATCTCGGTCTCACCGAGATGGGATTGTAATCTCACTGTGTATGTCCATTACCAAAATCGGTCCCACCGAGTTTGAGCAATCGGTACTACCGAGATTACAATGCAAACTCTCTGGTCAGCTTATTACCAAAATCGGTTCCACCGAGTTTGTGTAATCGGTCTCACCGAGTTTGCCTGACCAACCCTCTGGTTAGCTTATTACCAAAATCGGTCCCACCGAGTTTGTGTAATCGGTCTCACCGATATTACGTTATGCCCTAACCCTAACCATATCGGTCCTACCGAGTTGCATCTCAGTCCCACCGAAAATCTTAACGGTTACTAGGTTTACTAAATCGGCCCGACCGAGTTTCTCAATTCGGTCTCACCGAGATTGGTAAATTATGTGTAACGGTTAGATTTTGTGTGGAGGCTATATATACCCCTTCACCCACCCTTCATTCATGGAGAGAGCCAGCGTAACATATCTACACTTCCAATATATATTTTCTGAGAGAGAACACCTACTCATGTGTTGAGGCCAAGATATTCCATTCCCACCATATGAATCTTGATCTCTAGCCTTCCCCAAGTTGCTTTCCACTCAAATCTTCTTTCCACCAAATCCAAATCCTGTGAGAGAGAATTGAGTGTTGGGGAGACTATCATTTAAAGCACAAGAGCAAGGAGTTCATCATCAACACACCATTTGTTACTTCTTGGAGAGTGGTGTCTCCTAGATTGGCTAGGTGTCACTTGGGAGCCTCCGACAAGATTGTGGAGTTGAACCAAGGAGTTTGTACGGGCAAGGAGATCGCCTACTTCATGAAGATCTACCGCTAGTGAGGCAAGTCCTTCGTGGGCGATGGCCATGATGGAATAGACAAGGTTGCTTCTTCGTGGACCCTTCGTGGGTGGAGCCCTCCGTGGACTTGCGCAACCGTTACCCTCTGTGGGTTGAAGTCTCGATCAACGTGGATGTACGATAGCACCACCTATCGGAACCACGACAAAAACATCCGTGTCTCCAATTACGTTTGAATTCTCCAAAACCCTTCCCTTTACATTCTTGCAAGTTGCATGCTATACTTTTCGCTGCTCATATACTCTTTGCATGCTTGTTTGATATGTATTGTGTTTGTTAAACTTGTGCCAAAACTCCACTTCAACTTAAAGAAATTAAAAAATAAACTGCAACTTTTAGTACTTAGTGTCTAATTACCCCCCTCTAGACACCTCTTCTCGATCCTACACTTGGGGATGCCCCCGAGTGGCATTCCCTCTTTCTTCTAACGACCATCAGTATTTTATTCGAGGCTATACTTTTATTCGTCACATAATATGTGTTTTCCTTGGAGTGCCTTGTATGATATGTGTCTTTGCTTGTTTTATTTTGTGCTTTAAGTCATAAATCCTTGCTGGACACACATATTTGAGAGAGCCAAAATTATATCATGACTTGTTAGAATTGCTCTCTATGCTTCACTTAAATCTTTTAAGAGCTAGGACTTGCTCTAGTGCATCACTTATATCTTTTTGAGCATGGTATGTTTAGTATTTTTGAGAAATGCTCTCTTGCTTCACTTAGATTTATTTGAGAGTTAGTAATTTTTTTTGAAGAAATTCTCTCTTGCTTCACTTAAATTATTTTGAGAGAAAGAAAATTTGTTATGCTCATGATCTTCACTTATATTTGTTTGAGCTTATGAAAAGCAACACATGAAAATTAGTCCCGAAGTGATAGATACCCAAGAAGGATAAAGAAAAAGAAAAAAAGGTCATGAAGATCATTGGACAAAATAAACTTGATTCTTAGTAATAGTTTTGAGATATGATGATGTGATACGTGAGTTATGTTGATGAGTAATTGTGCTCTAGTAAGAATATTGGTGTTAAGGTTTGTGATTCCCTATGCATGCACGAAAGTCAATAATCATGCAATGAAAATTATATCCTACTTGTGGTGCATTATTCAATGTTAATTATGCTTAATGCTTGCTTATGAGATTATTCGTTTCTTGGTTGGTCGCTTCCCAATATTTTGCTAGCCTTCACTTTGCACCAAGTATGATCTCTACTTGTACATCCAAAATCCTTTAAACCAGTTTTGCCACATGAGTCCACTATATCTACCTACATGAGGTATTCTTTTGCCGTTCTAAGCAAATTTGCATGTGCCATCTCAAATTTTCAAAATAAACTTCTCTTTTGTGTGTTTGTTTCACTCGCGGAACGGTAACGGGTGGCTAATATTTTCAATGGTGGATGTGTTATTCTCAAGATGAATGTTTATTCACTTGTCATTGCACGAGAGTAAGGAAAAGGTCTTAGGGATGCCCAGTCCCGAAATGCAAAAATGAATTTACTTTATGTTGTCAAATAATAAATTCCTTGGAAAGTGTTTTTATGGAGGGCACCCGTGGATACGGTTAGCCATGGAAAGTGAAAGTATGGTGGAAAAAGGAATAAAATTTATTTTCTGTTTGGGAACCGCCTATGGCATATCTAGCATGGAAAGTGTTGGGAACTCTCAGTCGTTTTCGTTGGTGGGATGGATACACCTCCCATAATGTTTTTATCTCTATTTTTTTGCTTTGAGCTCTGTCACCTCTACAAATCCCTACTTCCCTCTTCGAAGGGCCTTTCTTTTACTTTATGCAATTTTTATTTTAAAATTTGAGTCTCCATCTTCTCTCATAAAAAGCACCAACTAGGAAGCAATATGATCATACTTAGTATTGGGTGTAGATAATATTCGAGTGTGTTTCATGAATGGATCAATGATTGAGCATGATGGGCTAGGGATAACTTATTTTAGCGTTGATATTTTGGAAGACATATTTGCTTGTTGATATGCTTGAGTATCTAAATTATTATGTCAAAACTAGACTATTGCTTTGAATCACATAAAGTCCAAATGTCCATGCTATAAAGAAAAGAATATGTTATGACATGATAGACAACACTCCACATCAAAAATTCTGTTTTTATCACTTACCTACTCGAGGACGAGCAGGAGTTAAGCTTGGGGATGCTGATATGTCTCCAATGTATCTATAATTTTTGATTGTTCCATGCTGTTTTATTATCAATCTTGGATGTTCTACAATCATTTTATAGTCATTTTATATCATTTTTTGGTACTAACCTATAGACGTAGTGCCAAGTGTTTTTTTCATGTTTTTTACATCGCAGGAAATCAATATTAGACGAAGTCCAAATGCAACGAAACTTCACGATGATCTTTTATGGACCAAAAGTAAGAAGTTGGGCCCTGGTTGCACCTGGGGGAGTCCCGAGGAGGGGACAACCCACCAGGGCGCCAGGAGGTCCAGGCGCGCCCTGGTGGTTGTGCCCACCTCGGGTGCCCCCCGGACCGCCTCTTTGCTCTATAAATACCCCAATATTCTAGAAACCCTAGGAGCATCGACAAAATATTCATCCTGCTGCCACAGAGTCTAGAACCACCAGATCCAATCTAGACACCATCTCAGATGGGGTTCACCACCTCCATTGGTGCCTCTCTGATGATGCGTGAGTAGTTCTTTGTAGACCTTCGGGTCTGTAGTTAGTAGCTAGGTGGCTTTCTCTGTCTCTCACTGCATTCTCAATACAATGGTCTGTTGGAGATCCATATGATGTAACTCTTTTGTGATGTGTTTGTTGGGATCTGATGAACTTTGAGTTTATGATCAGTCATATCTTTTTATATCCATGGAAGTTATTTGAGTTTCCTTGATCTCTTATATGCATGATCTCTTATAGCCTCGTATTTCTTCTCCAATATTTGGATTTTGTTTGGCCAACTTGATCTATTTATCTTGCAATGGGAAGAGGTGCCCGGTAGTGGGTTTGATCTTACGGTGCTTGATCCTAGTGACAGAAAGGGAACCGACATGTATGTATCGTTGCTACTAAGGATAAAAAGGTGGGATCTATATCTAACGCAATAGATAAATGAATCTTGTCTACATCATGTCATCATTCTTATTGCATTACTCCGTTTTTTCATGAACTTAATACACTAGATGCATGTTGGATAGCTTTCAATGTGTGGAGTAATAGTAGTAGATGCAGGCAGGAGTTGGTCTACTAATCTTGGACGTGATGCCTATGCAATGATCATTGCCTAGATAATTTTATAATTATTTGAGGTTCTATCAATTGCTCAATGGTAATTTGTTTACCCACCGTTTGCTATCTTTCTCGAGAGAAGCCACTAGTGAAACCTACGGCCCACGGGTCTTATTTCTCATATATTTGCTTGCGATCTACTTTTCCTTTGCATTTTTATTCAGATCTATTAAACAAAAATACAAAAATACTTTGCTGCACTTTATTTACTTGCGATCTATTATTTCAATCTACTACAATTTTCTGGCATCATTACCCGAAAGGGATTGACAACCCCTTTAACACGTCGGGTTGCGAGGTGTTGTTATTTGTGTGCAGGTGCTATTTACGTTGTGTTGCTTGGTTCTCCTACTGGTTCGATAACCTTGGTTTCCTTACTGAGGGAAATACCTGCCGTCGCTGTGCTGCATCATTCCTTCCTCTTTGGGGAAATACCGACGTAGCTCAGAGAGCAATTAGGCACCGACCGCCTTATGGGTGATCACAAGGGCCCAGGGCGCGCCCTACCCCTGGGGCGTGCCCACTGCCTTGTGGCCCCCTCAGGCATCGTGTTCGAGACCGTGAAGGGATTGACAACTCCTTTTTCGCGTTGAATGCAAGTGTTTGGTAGTTTGTGCAGGTGCATAGATTGGAGACTTGCTTGTGCCTCCTAATGGAATGATACCTTTGTTCTTAACTGAGGGAAATACTTATCTATACTTTGCCGCATCACCCTTTCCTCTTCAAGGGAAAAATCAATGCAAGCTCAAGAAGTAGTAGGAACATTACCTGACCAATTAAACATTCTCTGTTTTAGTACATGTTATCATCATATCTGTCGTGGAATTGTTACGGTAGATGTCCTAGCGGAAGGACTTAGTCGTGGAGCCATCGCAACTAGGTTAGCTTAAAGGGGTTAATCAGGACAAAGGACACAGAGGGTTTATACTGGTTCGGCCCCTCGCGGTGGAGGTAACAAGGCCTACTACAGTTTGGGATTGTATTGCTTGGTTTTCGATTATCAGGGAGCGAATACGCTTGGCCTAGTTCTCAATCTCTTCTTTATTTTCCTAAGCCGCCGCCGGGTCATCCCTTTATATACACAGGTTGACACCCGATGGCTCACGGAGTCCCGGCCGGCTCATACACAAGTGTCCGGCTCGGTGACTACCTACGCTTGCCTTACAAAACAAGTTATATACATATGTCGGTTCATCCTCTTGGGCCTCAAGTCGCCTCTGGGTCTTGGGCCGTCAACGGGCTTGCATGATCCGCCATATTCATTGATGAGTCGCCAGTGGTATGACCCGACCCCTTTTGGGCGGTTCATACCCAATAGTCATATCCCCAACATTAGGCCCCAGGTTGATTTGAACTTGTTCATGTCAATCTTGCATCACCTTTGTTTGATAAACCTTGCTATAAACCGCCATGACGTCAGCTCACAGAACTTTCTTAAACCGCCATGACATCATTATGCATTAATTTCACATGAGGCCCAGAACATGTTTAACTTATCCTTATCTTAATGAGCATACCAAAAACCGAGGCATCCATATAGCCATATGATGATTTTAGCCTCCTCGATTCCCGCGCATACCTTGTATCCACCCCCTTATAAATAGGGGCAGGGGGTCTTTATCATTTTCCCCCTCGTTTCCTCCTTCGTCTTCCTCCTTCGCACGGCCGCGCCAGTGCTCGAGCTTCGCCGCCGCGACCTCCGACCGTCGCATGAACGCAGGCCGCCGCATCAACCTGATCAGACCAGAGAACTACGGCGAGCCACCGCTGCTCCTCATCACCGGTAAGCGCACCTCCCCTCTTTAACTCAGATGTGTATTAGGGTTCAGGCCGTTCGTCAGTGTTCTTGGTGTTCTTGCGTTGTTTCCGTCAACTTCAATAGTTTTCAATCTGGATAGGCCATAGGTCTTATGCAGAAGTGGTTTTAACATCATTTCCATCATTAGAACAACATCTCTCCATAGAAGATTTCATCAGAATATACAAACTTTTCCACTGCCGCCACCTTAGGCTAGAATTTTACTGCTTTTCTGAACTGTGGTAGATCCAAAATTATTGCTCCAGTTTGCGAAGTCTGTTTATCCAATCACTTAGCAAAATTTGAAGTACTATAACTGTCACGGCAGCTTATACTGTAAACCGTGATCCGCCATACGCCTCATAACTTTCATGACCCAACACTGCTTCTCCGGTTAACCATGCTTTTTTCCTTATAACTTGATTTTGCTAAATATATCTTGACTTTTAGGCTCTGTCTGGTTTAATAGCAGAATCCTTAATCCGGTAGGTACCATCAGTCCCCATTTAAGCTGCCAATACTTCAATGTTCACCCACCAGCTTAATATGTTAACCGTTCATAGCATTTTATCTTTTAATTAACGGTCCGATTTGTTTCCTTCATTTAGGACTTTTATCTTTAAGATGGTCAAGACTGTCACTGCCTGCAACTGGGTCGTTTCCCGGGTTACAGAGGAAGACCTGAAAAAATATGTCCATACTGGCGTCTTAGCCAAGAAAGAAGTCATCCATTGGAGGGTCCCAGGCAATGAGACTTGTCCTGAGCCCAAAGATGGCGAAGTCATCGTTTTTACTGATCATATAAACCGGAGCTTCAGCCCTCCTGGTTCAAAATTCTTCCACGATGTGCTGCATTTCTTCAAACTTCATCCACAAGATATCAGCCCAAACTCCGTCTCAAACATCTACAACTTTCAAGTGTTCTACGAGGTGTACCTTCAACAGGAGCCCACCGTAGAACTATTCAGGGAGTTCTACTACTTAAACCGGCAGAATGAATTCACCAATGGGCCTAGCCTCAAACTAGGCAGCATATCCATACAGCGCCGGAGAGAGGCCACCTTCCCAGCTGCTACTCTTCCCAGTCACCCCAAAGATTGGAACCAGACTTGGTTTTATTACCAAGATACTTCGCCAGAAGGAGAAAATCCCTTGTAGGGTTACCGTGCTAGCCGGCTTAGCAGCACACATAATCTTCTGGATCGTATCAGTCAAGCAGAATGGAAGAAATATGTGTCGGCTTTTGCAAAGATCCGGGCCTTTATGGCCAACGGCCTAACCGGAATTGATCTAGTTCGATGTCGGGTCGCCTGGAGAGTCTTGCCTCTAAGCCGACAACCCGGTTTAATGTGTGAGTACACCGCGAGCTAATAGATCCTCAGCGCCATTGTCAGATCGAAATAACTGAGGAAGACATCAATAACATGACCAAGACTCTATTGAATGAGAGCTTGGAAGATTGCAGTCAATTCAGACTGAATCCTTTCTGTACTCTGAATAAGCCGCGAGTTGTAAGTTTTGAATCAAGCTCTTACTTAACTCATATCTTGATTTATACTGTCTGCTCATACTCACTGAAAGGTTTACATGCCGATTCACCCTTTTGGACCAAGAAGCTTCAGGAGAAACCAAAGAAAACCCAGGCGAAGAGCAAGGCTAAGAAGCCTGCTAAGAAGAAAACTAACACCGCCGAGTTATTTAACTTGGACGACAAAGATGATGATGATGAGTCATAGGTAGAACTTGATTCCCTTGGTTTGCTTTTTGTATATCTTATTGAAAATGACCATTATCAGGATGATGCGGAAGCCAGCCGTGCAGATGATGAAGAGGTAACTATCCTTTCCTTCGGCTCAGAACCTCTGCCAACACAGAAAACTCGACAAGCAAGTCGGAAAGTATGATTTTCTCACCCTTTAGCTTACTTGGATCCCAACTTTCTTTTGAAGAAGCAGTAGCACGAAGCTCGCCGCACAACTCGGCACATGGTGGTGGAATCTTGTCCTCCGGCTTACCGAACACCCCAGCACCTCGCAAACATCGACAGGAGGTTTCAAAAATTTCTGGCTTAGATTATCCCAAGGCAGGTCTTTTTTGTCAAGCTCTTAATCCGTCTGATTCAAATTATCAGGGAACATCTCATTCCTCCTCTGGCGACTCAACGGGAACTCAAATCCCAGCCTTCAATACTGTGCCCGGGTAAGAATATATTTAACCATTCAAAATTTCATGCATGATTGATATGCTAACATCTTTGTATTTTATTTTCCAGTGGTATGGCCAAGCCCAGCAAAAAGGCAAAACTGAACAAGCTGGCTGACGACTCTAACCCTTCTGAGCCGGAAAAACAACAACCAGAATCCTCTCATCCAGTTGCTGAGGCCACTATTAACGACCCGCCACCAGAAGACCATGAAGTCTCCATAGACCATATGGATGTTGAGCCGGCCATTTCTAAGCCGCCAAGCCCAGTTAAGCCCGCTGAAGAGAAGACTGACAACATCGCCGTCACCAGGTTTGGTTACACAGCACCAGGTAACCCCACTGCCTTATCCAAGCACAACGCCAAGGAAGAAATTTCTGCTGATGATAATGGCAAGTGGAAGGTAGACTTAGAGGGCTAGGCCTAGTTCAGTGCCCAAGAAATCCACTCTAGTTATTTGAACCGTCTATACACCAGCCGTGATTTTGAAGCCAGCTTAGTCAATTTGATGAAGGAACGCTATGAGGTAATCCAATCACTATTCTCTTCATAATTATATGTCTATCAGCCGCCAAGTCTATAGGATATGATAGGATTGAATATGTTGTAGACTTTCCAATTGCCATAAAGAACTGCATAGCATCACTAGTAGCCCCCAAGGGTCGGCTTAAATCATCAAGTTAAGCCGGGACTTTAAGTAGCAGTAACGAACTTCGCATCCGTATCCCCCAAGGATCGATTTAACTAGCATAGTTAAACCGGGACTTACCAACTTTGATAAGTCAACACTTCAATATGTAGCCTTGGTAAACCAGAGCATATCATTCTACCCAAGTCATCAGATAAATTCGTCTTTGAAAAGAGCAATAGGCATTAGTCCCCAAGTGCCAAGGATAATACTTGTATTGTGCTTGGGACTTCAAAAAGTTCTTAAGAGCAATAGACATTAGCCCCCAAGTGCCAAGGATAATACTTGTATTGTGCTTGGGAATTCACATATAATCATGATCATAATGCCTTCCATGTTTGCTTATGTCACAGGCTAATTGAGAAGGATTCACAGCTCAATGATCTGAAGGCCAACATTCAAACTCCGCAATCTGAGACATCCAAGGCCAAGTCAGAACTGAAGACTACTTTAGAAAACATTGAGCAACTTAAACAAAACTTCAACACTAATAAAAATGGCTGGGAGACCGAAAAGGCGGCTCTATTAAAGAGAGCAGAGGATGCTGAAGTCGCACTTAAATCGGTGACTGACGAGTTGTCCAACTTAAGGCAGCAGGTCAATAACATGTCGTCAACCATCTTCGGTAAGTAGGAAACATGACTCCCTTGCATCTTAATAAACATATTATAAACATCTACTGGCTTATCAATAAATTTACTGATACAGGTTCTCGGAGCGCCAAGTTGGGCTCAGATATGCGCATCCAGCTTAAAGCTGTCTACACCCTTGTAAAACAGTTACACACTGGCACCCAACGTACCATTGCTGCTTCTATGCACAAGAAATCTTCATCCATTCTCATCAAAGATATACTAGAGAGGCTATCAGTGCTGCCCCAAAGGATTGATGATTTAAAGCGAGCCTCTGCCAGAGCCGTCACCTTGACTGCTTTAAGCCGGGCAAAGGCATGGCAAGCAGATCTTGATCCGGAAGATTTGGCCAATGACTGCCCAAGTGTCAAAGAGGACGGATCTACCTTTAGTGCTGATGACTTTGCAGAAATAGCAAGAGAAATGCATCAATTAGCAAGTAAGTTGGCTGAAGAAACCAATCTATCCACATACCAGGCGGCTTATGATGCTGAGAACAAGAAAGTGAAGGTGTTAGTTCATCAGGAGACGGATCTCATCCCGCCAATTCATAAGCACACCTTTGCTCCTGACATTTATCCATCCAACCTTATTGATGATGAAGTTGCGTTTAGAGTGTTGACCGGTAACAACTTGGCTACGCCCGACTTCCAACTGATGGATAATCAAGGAGCTCAAGAGGAAGAAGAGGCGCAGGATGATCCGGAGGCTTCAACCCGCCAAAAGTCATGAGCCGTTTTATTAATCATAGCACTTTGATGTTTACGTCTCAAAAACACTTATCCTCTTTGGGCCATCGGATGCCTTGTAATAGGCTAGTTAAATTCTGATCTGCCGTGCCATCGTGCATGTTTTCTTTGCATAACACTGCTGATCCGTCAATTGAAGATCTGCCACTTATGCTCATAATATCATCAAGTATGCATATCAGATTTATTATTTTTCCTGCACACAAACAGATCACAAGTGCCCTGGCGGTTTACCCCAGGGCGGGTCACAATACCCCATATAAAGACCACTGGTGCTACAATAGTCCATAACCAGGGCCGGTTTAATCACAACCTCGTATAAGCAATAACAAAATATCATACCTGTGATATTTGCTCACACTGTCGGCTTATCATACCTGTGCAGTAAGGGTTGCAACCCAAAAATTGAGAGCACAATGCCATGTTCAATTGATTCATACTGCCATCTCATAACGCCATATGCAGCAAGGGATAACATCCCAAAGCTTAGAGCCAGTACTCTAAGCACAAGATCATCATATGCCGGCGACTCAAAGTCCAAAGCCAGGTCGGGTTAACAAATGCTGGATTGATTCATATATGAACCATAAGGCAATATAGCCATCATTGGTTTTCAACCATGTATTAACATGTCCTAAGAGATGAATCTAAAAAATGTTCAAAACAAATATAAATCAAAAAACAAGGCTTTCATAGTCCGCCAAGCCTCAGAGTCAAGTGTTGTTCAAGGGCTGCAAAGCCGCTGAGTTAAACCTTCATTCAAACCTTGTAAGCCGGGCCTCACATGACCAATCGCCATTTTAACTCTGACAAGTTGAGGGTCTTTATAAGATTGACTGTCAAGAGTACGACTAATACGTCTCTGACGTATCTATAATTTTTGATTGTTCCATGCCAATATTATACAACTTTCATATACTTTTGGTAACTTTTTATACTATTTTTGGGACTAACATATTGATCCAGTGCCCAGTGCTAGTTCATGTTTGTTGCATGTTTTTTGTTTCGCAGAAAATCCATATCAAATGGAGTCCAAATGGGATAAAAACTTACGGAGATTTTTTTGGAATATATGTGATTTTTGGGAAGAAGAATCAACGTGAGACGATGCCCGAGGGGGGCACGAGGCAGGGGCGCGCCCCTGACCCTTGTGGCCACCCCGTAAGGCGGTTGGTTCCCTTCTTTCGCTACAAGAAAGCCAATATCCGGATAAAGATCGTGTCCATATTTCAGCCCAATCGGAGTCACGGATCTCCGGGAATATAAGAAATGGTGAAAGGCCAGAATCTAGAACGCAGAAACAGAGAGCGACAGAGAGACAAATCCAATCTCGGAGGGGCTATCACCCCTCCCATGCCATGGAAGCCAAGGACCAGAGGGGAAACCCTTCTCCCATCTAGGGGGAAGGTCAAGGAAGAAGAAGAAGAAGAATAAGGGGGGCTCTCTCCCCCTCTCTTCTGGTGGCGCCGGAATGCCGTCGGGGCCATCATCGTCATCGCAATCTACACCAACACCTCCGTGATCTTCACCAACATGTTCATCACCTTCCCCCATCTATCTACAGCGGTCCACTCTCCGCAACCCGTTGTACCCTCTACTTGAACATGGTGCTTTATGCTTCATATTATTATCCAATGATGTGTTGCCATCCTATGATGTCTGAGTAGATTTTCGTTGTCCTATCGATAATTGGTGAATTGCTATGATTGGTTTAATTTTCTTGAGGTTATGTTGCTGTCCTTTGGTGCCCATCATATGAGCGGGCACGTGGATCACACCATAGGGTTAGTTGTATGTTGATAGGACTATGTATTGGAGGGCAAGAGTGACAGATGCTTCAACCTAGCATAGAAATTGATGCATACAAGATTGAAGGGGGACCAATATATCTTAATGCTATGGTTGAGTTTTACCTTAATGAACGTTAGTAGTTGCAGATGCTTGCTAATAGTTTGAAAGATGAAATTATTGGTCTTGCTTCTATTGTCGTGCCTCCTAATGATCCTTTAGAACAATATTTGCTAGACCATGAAAATGATATGTTTATGAATGAAAGAAGGGAAATAGATGAAGTATTCTTTAAACATGGACCTATTTTGAAACACAACTTGCCTGTTGAAATTCTAGGGGATCCTCCTCCACCCAAGGGTGATCCCGTGTTTGAGCTTAAACCATTACCCGATACTCTTAAGTATGCTTATCTTGATGAAAAGAAGATATATCCTGTTATTATTAGTGCTAACCTTTTAGAGCAAGAAGAAGAGAAATTATTGAAAACTCTGAAGAAGCACCGTGCTGCTATTGGATATACTCTGGATGATCTTAAGGGCATTACTCCCACTCTATGACAGCACAAAATAAAATTGGAGAAAGACACTAAACCGGTTGTTGATCACCAACGATGATTAAATCCTAAGATGAAAGAAGTGGTGTCGGTGTCAAAACCGGCGGATCTCGGGTAGGGGGTCCCGATCTGTGCGTCAAGGTTGGATGGTAACAGGAGACAAGGGACACTTTATTTTACCCAGGTTCGGGCCCTCTCGATGGAGGCAAAACCCTACTCCTGCTAGATTAATATTGATGGTATGGGTAGTACAAGAGTAGATCTACCACGAGATCCAGGAGGCTAAACTCTAGAAGCTAGCCTATGGGTATGATGATGGTTATGATGTGTTCGTCCTACGGACTACAACCCTCCGGTTTATATAGGCACCGGATAGGGTTAGGGTTACACAGAGTCGGTTACATTGGTAGGAGATCTTGAATATCCGCACGCCTAGCCTGCCTTCCACGCCAAGGAAAGAACCTTCCAGACACGGGACGAAGTCTTCAATCTTGTATCTTCATAGTCCTGGAGTTCGGCTGAAGATATAGTTCGGCTATCCGAACACCCCCTAATCCAGGACTCCCTCAGTAGCCCCTGAACCAGGCTTCAATGACGACGAGTCCGGCGCGCAAATTGTCTTCGGCATTGCAAGGCGGGTTCCTCCTCCAAATTCTTCAAGAAGATAATAAACACCAAAAAATAGTGTCCGGCTCTGCAAAACAAGTTTCCACGTATTGCCATATAGAGAATAATACAAACACAAATCAAATCTGCTGACGTATTCTGCAGTGCGTCATAACACTGCGACCAAGCCTTCTGTATGGATTATTTTTTGTTGTTCCACCGCAGCATGTTCAACGAGGTGGTTTCCTTGGCACGTCTTGTCGAAGCAGAGATCGTGTGCCCCTTTTAACGGGATTCTCATTAATGCGGACGTGGGTAACCCAACCGCGCCATTTACCACGGCGTGTGAGCGGCAAGCGAGTTTTATTAGGTAGGTGGGGACGCATAACGGCATCAACCTATATAAGGGGATAAAGATCCACCTCTTTCACCTACGCCTTCTTCCTCCTTTGCCCATCCATCTCCTGCGCACTCAAGCTCCAACGCCCAAGTTCGCTCTTTCTTCCCCAACCTGCTCCAGCGATGTCCGGAGCGGGTGGCAAGTGGATGGCTTCCTCCGTTACGGAGGGTCAAATCAAAAAGCTTAGGATGGCCGGATATCTGTCCAAGGACATCCCGCACCGGCTTCCCGTGGCGGGGCAGCTTCTTCCCACCCCAAGGCCCCATGAGAGGGTAGTCTTTCTCCCCCATTTCCTCCGCAGACTGGGTTTTCCACTTCACCCTTTTGTCCGGGGGCTCATGTTCTACTACGGCCTGGACTTCCACGATCTGGCCCCGAACTTTATCCTCAATATCTCGGCGTTTATCATCGTGTGTGAGGCCTTTCTCCGCATCCGCCCCCACTTCGGCCTCTGGCTCCAGACCTTCAACGTCAAGCCCAAGGTGGTGTCCGGCACCCAGGCGGAGTGCGGAGGTGCTATGGCCGGCAAAATGGCCAACGCACTCTGGTTCGATGGCTCCTTTGTGGAGTCCTTAAAGGGGTGGCAGGCAGGGTGGTTTTACATCACCAAGCTACGCGACTCGAAATGGGTCGCGGCCCCTGAGTCCGATCCGGACCCCCCACGCGGCTCATGTCCTGGAAAGAGACGGGCCTATCGTGGGGCAACGAAGAAGAAGTGACCGGACTGCAAACTTGCATCCGGTCCCTGGTGAACAAGCCCATCCGGCATGTCAACATCATCCAGGTCATGTTCGTTCGCCGGATCCTCCCGTGCCAAGAACGGGAGTTCACTTTATGGGAATTTGACCCGGCGCAGCACCAAACCCTCAATAGGCTCTTCGACACGATGTATGAAGACGTCTGGAAGGTGCTAACCAAAGGCGCCGAGTGCCCCACATCCGCTTCCGAGGACCGCGGATACAGCTCGCAGCGCAACGCTGGCGAGGTAGGCTATTTATACCTTTCACAGGTTCGTTAAGCTTTTCTACATAGATTAACTCTATGTGGGATCTAAAAGCTCCCTTTGCCTTTGACAGGCGTGGATGAAGATAGCCGGACCAATCAACTGTCCGGCTCCTCTGCCCGAAGACCCAGCCCCAGCTCTCTTAGAGAAGCTGCTAGCTCCGGCGCCCTATGTGGTGCCGGAGAAGAAGGTCAAGAAGAAGAAGACCACCGGGACTCGAAAGAGTACCCGCAATGTGGTGGTGTCGAGCTCGTCATCTGGCGAGTCTGCGACGCCCTCCTCTCGTGAAAACGAGGAGGAGGAACAAGGAAGCTCTCCCCCTCCAGCGAGGGGAGCGAAAAAGAAGAAGGCCGCCCCAACAGGGGAGGCCGAGGGGTCGAGGAAAAGGAAGACCCCTCCGCCGGACTACTCCCCCAACACCGAAGAGGGCAGAAAGGAGTGGCCGGACAGAACCAAGAGTCCGGCGACATCGTAAGTATTCACATACCAGAATGACTCATAGTATCTTCAAGTGCGCAGCTTACTCTAATGTCGAATGCTATTTGCGCAGCCCGCCCCAAGCCGCACTCGATGATTCATCGGGCGGCTCCCTGGATTCGTCGGACATGAACTCTGTCCCGTCCGCAGTATCCCCCAGCGGGGCGGACGACGCCGAAGCGGCGTCCCGCCGAACAGGGCAGGAGGAGGTGGTCCTGGAGGAGCCGCAAGGCAATCCTCAGGACCCCAGGAGTAAAGGGGATGAAACCCCCCAGGGCTCCCAGTCCAGCTTTGTGCCGGACACCGTGCCGGACTCAACCGTCCTGGATCGTGGTGGGCGAACTCCTTCCAAGAGGAGTAAGCCGTCTGAGCCGGCGACCTCTGTCCAACCAGAGGCGCCGGATAGTCTGTTGGAGGCGCTTGAAGGCGCCACCATCGACGAGGAGCACCGTACTATTATGAGTGCGGTGGTCCAAAGGGTTCAGTCCGCCAAGAGCGGACTGAATGAAGCTTGTGCTAGCCTTCTAACAGGCTTCCAGGTAAGCAAAAAATATGCTAAATTCATTACCGCATAGATAGTAGCCCCTGATGCTCTGTTCGGTGTTCGGAAAGAAAAGCCGAATAGAGGATCCAACAATTTTCGCAGGAGTCTAATAAAAAGTCTAATATGCATATGCAGGCTTCCCTGCTGTCCACCACCGCACTGACTGTGCAGGTGGAAGTCCTGAAAAAGGACCTCGAGCGGTTCGACCAAGAGCTCGGCTTTGCCAAAAGGCAGCTCGTGGAAAAGGAAGGTAAGAAATACCCCTTAGAAGAAAAAAAAGGTGCCTATAGAGAGGCTTGATTGCAAAAAGAAATAACAGGATTGTACTGCTTATTGTAGGGGCCACAACCGAGGTGGCAACCCTGAAGCAGGCGCTGGCTAAGGCCGAGAAGAAAGCGGCCGAGGAGCGCGCCGAGCGAGAAAAGCTTGGGGTCCAAGTCGGTGAGGTGCAGCAAGAGCTGCAAGCTCTCATGAAGAAACATGAGGGTTTGGAGCTTGAGGCAAAAACGCAAGCATCCGAGCTCGCGTCGGCTGTTGAGACCACCAAGAGTGCCAAGGCCGAAGCCCAAAAGACCCTCCAAGTGTTGGAGGATGTGAAAAAGATAGCAGCGGGTAAGGCATTCTTAATGCAAAGTAGGAATATAAAGGTGAAATACCTATTACTTACCCGAATCCGGAGTTCTCCAGGGGCGTTCTTCGATCTTCTCCGCAGTGCATCCGACGCCGCCGCATTCTACCGAGCTGAAGAGGAGAGCTCGACGGAGAGTGTGTTCTGGTCTCAGTATTATGAGGCCGGACACCCTGTGCCCTTAAGCGATCAGCTGAAGCAGCTGGCCGAGCTCCACAAGGCGGCCGAACAGGCCATGAAGGGCTTACTAGTTCGGCTGTGGCCTGGAGAGGCCCTGCCTGGGAGCTACTTCGGGCTGGTGCGGCGGCTGTTGGAGGCCTGTCCACGGCTTGAGGTCATCAAGCGCTCCGTCTGCATAGAAGGTGCCCGGAGGGCCCTTGCCCATGTAAGGGTACACTGGGGCAAGCTGGACGGAGAGAAGCTGGTGAGGGACGGGCCGCCGCAGGGGAAGGAGCATCGCAAGCCCGAGAACTACTACAAGGAAGTTCTCGCTGGAGCTCGCCTTGTCGCGGATGAGTGTGCCAAAGATGTAATATTTCAATGAACTCGCTCGTTTGTATCCTGTGCGCTGAAAACTTGTTCATATGCGCTTAAGCAATGCTTTCTGAATTTAAAATATTATTTTCTATGCGGCCGTTTATCAATAACTGAGAGATGGCGAGTCGTCGGCTTCTGCCCCCATGCGACTAGTGCTGGGGTGTTCGGGATAAACCTGAGGGCTCTTGTTCCCATAGTTGGGTCCTTCGAGGGAGGTGCTCAGCACAGCGAACCAGGCAATCGGACTATAATGCTTGAACACTCTCACTTAGCCATAGAACGCTATAATTTTAAATTTCGGCGAAGCCCCTAGTTCGGTAGGCCGAATTCGGGGCACTATCCACGCCTTTAGCCGGACTTAACCAGCTCTCCGCTCGAAGCGGCATAAGCCTTTAGGGACTCGAAAAACCTCTCGAACAGCGACCGGTCTCGCGCCTTATCATGACAGTCTGTTTTAGCTTTCTCCACTGAGGTGCTCACCCACATGATCTGGGGCACAATCGCAGTGGTTCTCCTAGTGCTACCTTAGCCGATAGAGCGGAACGTAAGGCACCAAAACATAGGAGCCGGGCAAACCCAACATATGACCAAAATCATGACTCGGAGCTGATGCATATAATGCTATAAGTTCGGGGTGCCGCACTTGTGAAAGTGGACGGACTTCTCACACCAGATAGAAGGGTAATAAAGCCCCTGGCGTGGTTTGCCGTACCATGGTGTACGGGTGCGATCATGTTATTTGAGTAAACATATGTATATTAAAAGAAGATAATGCAAAAAATAGACAAAAAGCTATGCATTATTTATGAGGAGGCTGTTTATTCAAGCCGAGCGATACAAGTAGTGCAAAAAAAAATTTAGACTATTTAACATGTCCTGACCAGGCGCAGGCCGCGGAATTTAGAAACAGATATACCGCTCGAAATAGAGACCACCTGAGAGTTCCATGATGGGTCCTGTATCGTCTGTGCGGCAGCGAGGCCGAACACTGTATCCAGAGTATGGAGTCCTGAAAGAAAAGAAGAACCCGACAGCCCCTAGTACGTTTGACGCCGTATTGTTGGCATGCCGTTTTATCTGCCCCTTCCCCTATGCCCATGGAATTGTAAGGGCGTAATTGTGTACTCGAGGTACTAGCTCCTCTATGTAGCGATGGCTGGGGTTGGGGCCGTATTGCTACGCGTGCTCTGAACGTGCCAGTCGGTCTTGCTGCGGGTTACTCCGGGCGCGTTTTGCTTTGTCCTGCTTTGTAGCGGCCGGACTCGAGAGCTGCCTTAACAGGCTGCTTTGTACCTCTGCTGCGAGGGCCGCCGTGTGTTCCTCCGTACGGATGGAGCGTTCGGTGTTTTCGCTGACCGTGATTACACCTCAAGGGCCTGGCATCTTGAGCTTGAGATATGCGTAGTGCGGCACCACATTGAATTTAGCGAACGCGGTTCGTCCAAGCAGAGCATGATAGCCACTGCGGAACGGAACTATGTCGAAGATTAACTCTTCGCTTCGGAAGTTGTCCGGAGATCTGAAGACCACATCAAGTGTTATGGAGCCTATGCAATTGGCCTCTACACCTGGGATGATGCCTTTAAAGATCGTCCTTGTGGGCTTGATCCTTGATGGATCTATGCCCATTTTCCGCACTGTATCCTGGTAGAGCAGGTTTAGGCTACTGCCGCCGTCCATGAGGACTCTTGTAAGGTGAAATCCGTCAACGATTGGGTCAAGAACCAATGCGGCGAAACCGCCGTGACGGATGCTAGTGGGGTGGTCCCTTCGATCGAAGGTGATCGGGCAAGAGGACCATGGGTCGAACTTTGGGGCGACTGGCTCCATCGCGTATACGTCCCGTAGCGCACGCTTCCTCTCCCGCTTGGGAATATGAGTCGCGTATATCATGTTCACCATCCGCACTTGTGGGGGAAACCCCTTTTGTCCGTTGTTGTTAGGCGGCCTGGGCTCCTCTTCGTCATTGCTGTCTAGCCCCTTGTTTTTGTTTTCGGCTCTTAACTTGCCTGCCTGCTTGAACACCCAACAATCCCTGTTGGTGTGATTGGCTGGCCTTTCGGGGGTGCCGTGAATCTGGCACGAGCGGTCGAGTATTCGGTCCAAACTGGACGGGCCCTGGGTATTCTTTTTGAATGGCTTTTTCCGCTGACCAGATTTATGGCCTCTGAATCCGGCGTTCATTGTCGTATCTTCATTGCTGTCGCTGCTAACGCGGCATTTCTGTTTATTCTGTCGCGACCTACCACTTTTGTTCTTGGTATCTGAATTACCTTGCTTCTTCGATAAAGTTGTTGCTGCGAGCTAGCCAGCTATCTTCGCCCGCGCAAAAGCGGGTCATGAGTGTCGTGAGGGCTGCCATGGATTTCGGCTTTTTCCTGTCCCAGGTGCCGGGCAAGCCACTCGTCGCGGATGTTATGCTTGAAGGCTGCTAAGGCCTCTGCATCCGGACAATCGACTATCTGATTTTTCTTTGTTAGGAACCGTGTCCAAAATTGCCTGGCCGATTCTTCTGGCTGCTGGATTATGTGGCTTAGGTCGTCGGTGTCCGGTGGCCGTACGTAGGTCCCCTGGAAGTTGTCGAGGAATGCGGCCTCCAGGTCCTCCCAAGAGCCGATCGAATCTGCAGGGAGGCTGTTAAGCCAGTGCCGGGCTGGTCCCTTAAGCTTAAGGGGTAAATATTTGATGGCGTGCAAATCATCGCCACGTGCCATTTGGATGTGGAGGAGATAGTCCTCAATCCATACTGCCGGATCTGTCGTACCATCGTACGACTCGATGTTGACGGGTTTAAAACCCTCTGGGATTCTATGATCCATTACTTCGTCTGTGAAGCATAGTGGGTGTGCGGCGCCCCTGTACTGGGCTATGTCTCGACGCAGTTCGGAGGAGTTGTGCCTGTTGTGTTCGGCCCGGCCGGATTTATTGTGTCCGGAGTGAAAACTATCACGTGTCGTCGGGCGT